>OW051476.1:2457299-3685949 GCA_932521405.1 Oscheius sp. JU1382
AAAACATCCGAAATATTTGATGGAAATAAATGGATTGATGGACCAAGGCTGCCTAGTAGTTTATCATCTTTTGCTTATACATCCATTCCCCGATCTCTTGAAGAAAGTTTTCTAAAAAAATTTTTATTTAAATTTTGAATTTATAAGCCGTATTTGTATGAAATACATTCCTCGCTCCCTCGAAGAATAGAATTCTCATAAATTGTTTAAAAATTATTTGCTCTCAATCCCAATCATCTGAAAACGAGAAGGAAGATTGATTGAATGCGATCTCTTGGATCAAACTGTCAATCTGACTAAAATCCCCGTTCATTCTAGTAGATTCTTCTCATCCAAGACAGCTAGTTTCTCCACGATGAATCTCATCCTATTGGCGATTTTGTTGCTTCCAGCTGTCGCTTTACTTGGGAAATTCGGCGCTAAAAAGATTTGATTTTCCTCCAAGATTGATACATCACCACTGTGACGGAGAAAAATGCGTAGAAGTCGTTGGAAATGCCGTCCAGCCGACTGAAAAACAAACGGAATCGTGAGTTTTCGCAGGCTTGACAGCTTACAAGTGTCGTAATAATTCATCTCGTGTTTGGCTCGGCTGGCGTATATTTCCGCTTATTCTGCTCTCCACAGCTTCATCTGTATGGCATCCCTGATATCTTTTTGTTTCCATTCTTCCGCCTTTTTATTGTCTTCTTCTTCCTTCTTTTGATCTTCCGTCTCTTCGGCACTTTTCTTCTCTTTTTTTTTTGCTCTTCATTATACTCCTCTTCTTCTTCTTCCTTTTTCTTTTTCCCGCCTCCTCCAAATAATTTCCAATCAGTATCAGTGACTCCCTCCGACTTTTCAGTCGATGTCTCATATATTTTTTCCTCCTCTTCTCCGTCTTCCTCCTTCTTTTTTCCTCCAAAAAATTCCCAATCAGAAGCAGTGACCATCATAGGCTTATTCTCCTCTTTTTCCTTTGCTTTTCTTGCCGCATCTCTCTCCCTCTTCCTTCTAGTAAATATAGGCACGTAGACCGGCTTCTCGATTCTTGGCTTGTCTAGGCTCTCCGGGTTTAGTTTGAAGTAATGTAGGTCCTCCGGAGTGGTGAACATCGCTCCCTCAAACTCGTGGTTGATAAAAGTCGGGTTGACGATCTCCCCTCTTCTCTGTGTATTCCTTGTTTACTTCCATAATTTTTGTTTCATACTCGGTCAGTTCCTTGCGAGCAAGTTCCAAGCCTTTCTTGTAAGCTGAATCAAGTTCTGGCTTGTCAGTCATAGTGCAGATCAGCGGAGCCATCTTGTAGTCATTCTGGATTGGGTCGATGTCATACCAGATAACACTTGAATGCATCTTGTGTGTCTTTCTGAGTAAGACTATGGTGGTAATCAGGACAATAATGCCTCCCAAGAGCATTGGAACTAAATGGAGATTGAGCTATTTAAATATGAAAAGAGAGACTTACGAATGGCTACGTAGACGACATTCTCAGCTTTCAATAGCCCCATTTTCTCTGCAACTTCTTTTTTAGCTTCCTTGCTAGCAATCGAATATTCACTGCTGTCAGAGATGGAAGAAACGGTAGAAATTTTAGTCGAATTGGAGACGACAAATGTGTTCTTTTTAGTGAGGCAGAATTGCTTCTTCAACTTGTCGGCAATTTTGAATTTTGGGCAATATTCGGTTGCAAGATTTGTCTAGCTGGTCTGGTTGATCTTGCAGAACTTCGAGATATTCAAATTCGGCAGATTAAATCTTTTCAAAGTTGGATTCTCCACGAGCTTAATGAGAGCAGAGGAATCTGAAATTATCGGAATATTTCAAAATCCTACGGAGTGATTTCTCATTAAAAAAATTAATGAAAACTAACATGAATTCGATGTGTTAAGCTTAGCGAGTTTGGGCAACGCGTTGAAAGTGGCTGATTTATAGTCCATTATAAATAGCGAGTCAGTGATCTCTATGATATTCTCGAGGAACTTTAGCTCACTCGAATCTAAGAAGTCCTAGATAACCAAATTGCCTTTGATCACTTAACAGCTGAAATCCTTGCTTTGCCAGAGGAAGTCATTCGAACAGATCGTTGTGCAATTCTCCTTATTATTGCTCATTTATATTCCCCAGAACTTGGTATTCAAATGGTTGAGATCTTCTGGAGAAAGACAGAGTTTCATATTTCCTGAGATCTCATGATTATTCGCACATTTTCCTCAAAGTTTAACATTTTTATTCACAAAGGCTAAATCCTTAATGTTGTCGATCTCAGTGTCCAGCAGTTTGAAGCAGCCATCTTGGATATATTTAATTGGCTCTGCTCCTGCCACATTTACTGTGGTCTTTCCGCTGATCACAAAGTCTCCATAAATACCAAACAGCCCGCTAATTCTTTCTTGACATCGGCCTCTTCACCGTACCACCAGCGCAGAATCTGTGTCGAGACTCGTGAATACGCAGTTTCACCGTAAACTGTAAAAGGCCTGATTTTAGTTGTTTAAACTTACTATTGATGATGTGTTGTAACGCGCTTTTTCTTCGTTTCATTCTTTTTTCTTTAGTGTTGTCTCTCGAAAGGGTATCCTTTTTTTTCTAAATAATAAACCTTAAAATCCTTTTCTTTCATCTTTCCTTGTTTAGATAGATATTCTTACCCAACACGCCGAAGGATAACTCAAGAGGTCAGATCAGCTCGTAGATTGTCAATCGGCCGACAATATGCGACTTGCCTCTCTATTGAATCCTTCAATCACCCAGATATCTCCTTTGTAAACCAGAGAGCTACTGGAAATATAAATTCTTTTTTGATTTAGCGATGCCAATTTGATCCAACTTTCATCAATTTTAAATTTAAAACAGTCTTGCCGGCATTCTGTGGCAAATCCTCCAAAAATATAGATTTCTTCATTGAGCACAACAGCTCCAAAGTCTCGCATTCCCATTGGAAGAGTGATTCTCAGTGTCTTCCAACTTTGAGCCTTCAAATCGAGCAAGTAAATTGAATTCAAATTCCACATTTAAGAGCTCAACTGCAGCGACGACTGGAAGCAACAAAATCGCCAATAGGATGAGATTCATCGTGGAGAAATTAGCCGTCTTGGATGAGAAGAATCTGCTAGAATGAATGGCGAAATCAGGGGATTTTAGTCAGATTGACAGTTTGATTCAAGAGATCGCATTCATCAATCTTCCTTCTCGTTTTCAAATGATTTTTGGAGGATTGGGAACAAATGAATTTTAAACAATTTATGAGAATTCTTAGAGAGAATGAGGAATGGATTTCATACAAATACGGCTGAAAAATTACACACATTTCTTTAAAAAACTTTCTTCAAGAGATCGGGGAATGGATGTATAAACAAAATGTGATAGTTTTTGAGGCAGTTTTGGCCCATTAATCCACTCATTTTCATCAAATATTTCGGATGTTGCTCCACTTTCGCTCCAACTACCAAATACAATAATTCGATTTGAGAGTTTTCCTATTCCAAAATACATTCGTGGATGTTTAAAACTCTGTTTTTCTGTCCATTTCTTCTTGAGATCTTCGATATCCATTTCCAATACGCTATTTGATAAGAGAGATTCTGATTCGCCTCCAAAAATGGATAGAGTTGAATTGCTGATTAGCATCGTATGAGCATAAATTCCAAAAGGCAAATCACAAAATAAAATCCATTTCTGTAGTATTGGATCAAACATCTCCACAGATTTTAATCTTTCTTTATTCCATCCTCCAGTGACAAATATTCGATCCTTAAATACTGCTGCTGCTGCATTACGTCTTGCATAATTCAATTCTCTGGAATCTTTTGATTAAAAGGGCAGTTCGACGCCTCGTACAAGTTGGTTTTATTCGATGAAAATAATGCGCTGATTTGGAAATGCACACGAAATTGCATAAAACCAAGTGCTAAGAAATAAATTGACAAAACAAATCGAAAAGTGTGCACTACAGTAACCCAGAATGCACCTTCGCCCGCACATTTAAAATTTGATTCGCAATAGGTTCTACTGTAATCTTTTGATGTTTTTTTCTCAGTTTTTTAATTCTATTAGCTTTTATGGGATTTATCGTTATTTTTATGCAAATTCGACTACTTTCAGACAAACTTTTTGATTTTATTTTTCATCGATAAAAGAGTCTAAATGATGGCGAAATGGCAGAATTCATAGAAATACAAAAATCACAATGAAATTTTAATTTGGGAAAATCTTTGTTCCCAACGCTAGAGGCTGTCCCTTTCAAATTTGGAGGAAAACTTACGGCATGTAGGTCCATTTGTTTTGAGAAATATCATACTTTTCTACTGATTTTAGAATTTCTTCAGAAGATCCTCCAATAACCCAGATATCTCCATTGTAAACCAAAGAGCTACTGGAAATATAAATTCTTTTTTGACTTAGCGATGCCAATTTGATCCAACTTCCATCATCTTTCAATTTATAACAGTCCTGCTTATAACCATCCACGGAAAATCCTCCAAAAATATAAATTTCTTTATTGAGTACAGTAGCTCCAAAATCTCGCATTCCTATTGGAAGAGTGATTCTTAGTTCCTTCCAAGTTTGAGTCTTCGAATCGAGCAAGTAAATTGTATTCAGAGATTCATAGCCGCCCAAAATTAAAACCTACAAGGAAAATGGACTAAAAGTAAAATCATACCGATGTATTTACTTCACCGCCTTCCAACTCCTTCACTTCTTCTGCTTCGATTTCTGTTTGAGTTAAACTCTCTGAATCGATTCCACTCTCAAAAGAAGAGGCAAACCAGCTGTTCTGCCGAGTTCCCCTCCTCCCTCCATCCCAACCGAACTGTCAGCCTCGATGTCCAACTGACAAAGTTCGTTGATTATTTGGGCGACGTTTTTCTTGATTTCTTCAACATCAATTTTTATATCTCAAAAGAGGAGTTGAAAAATGAATGAAATTACTTCTGGACGCCCGTTCTTGTCGAGCCCTACACTCAGCTATTTCCCTTCCGAGTTTCTTCACTTCATTCTGCGCCAATACGCGTTCTGCTTCTTTTTCTCCAAGCCGCTTTCTCAACACTCCGACCAATTTGTCATTTTCTATTCATCGAAAAAGATTAAACTATTTCCTCACCTGCAATCAGAGATTCGATTTGTCTCGCCTGTTTTTCTTTTTCCTTTTGCAACTCCTCGATTTCTCTATTCTTCTGTTCCAACTTCTCCTTATTTTCATCTGATTCAAGTGATTTGTTGTAGTACCTAACTTGCGATTGGGTCAACATTGCTTCGAGTTCATAAACTTTCATTGGATCAATCGCATTTTCAGCCATTCTAAACAGGTCTATTCGTGGATAGAAAAAGGGGAAAAGGCTGGCAAGAATATCGATAAAGCGAAGGAGACTGATAAGGACTACGAGACAAACCTAAAATGGAGTACAATAGCTGTGAGAAATTCAAATAGCCCTCTTCCACCTTTCCCAAAAAAAAACTCAAAAAATGTTGTTAAATTATTTATTCTCAATTAAGATAACAGGGCTGTTGACAGAAAGAATCAGCCACGAAATTTCAGCAGTTTTTTGATCCACATCCCTGATTGTTGGCCAACTCCTCGAGCATTTTCCTATGCGCAACGGAAAAAAACCATGGATTTTCCAGTTCTTGATATTAACAACCTGAAGGGAGGCTTGAAAAAGCGACATAGATTAGGTCTTTTTCCTGTCAATTGGTCAAATTCACGAACTTTTAGTTGAAAATGCGGTAGTCTTTGGTGTGAAAGTTGCTATCAAAAATTGTTCTTGGTTTTTGGAAATAAAAGGGACAAGGACTTTCTTCATCTTCGTCCTCAACGAGGCAACGACCATTTAATCCTCTCCCATAGGAGTTCCCATTCTCCGTTCACTTGAATCCGCAATACCTCTATTGAGCTTCAAAATAATCGTCCCCTTATCACTTCTTCTCGGATAAGCTCGCGTCAGTCTGAGCCATGCAGCTGATTTCTCTCCTTTTGTCTGCCCTCTTCCTTGGAATAAATTGCACAAATTACCCAATAGGCTATGCCGATGGAGAAGATGGAAGCTGCTATTCCTCCATTTTTCAAGAACTTCGAAGAATATTGCTTACAATAAGTGTTCCGTTGATGGAGGCTACCTCTATGACATCAGCAGTGGCGTTGAAATACTCAAATTGCTCAAAGAGCTGGGACAGCTGAGACCATCTGGCTAGGATTGACTTGCCTTTCGTATAAGAAGACTTCCTGTCTCTGGGATGCCACAGGAAGGCCTATTGTCTTTGGCAGTTTTACCAATTTTGTTGGAGGTATTTTTACTTCTTTTTTAAAAATCCTGGCTCAATTTCTACCCTGATTCCATTAACTTTTATAGTATCAGATTTTTGAGTTCTGAAAAATTGCAGCTCTTGATCTCTTCTACAAGATTGTATTGGGTTGGCACATAATTAATGTCGCATTGTTTTTCATGCTTGCTATCTTGTTGTTTGGTTTTCATGTGACTGACTGATGGGTGTTTTATCTTACTCACATAATCCTCTTTTCACCCCACCATAACAACAATGAGTAGCTTTCTTATTCTTTCTACGCTGGTTACTTTTGTCGTAAGTACCACTGATCTACCACCTGGGCATCTGCACCATGTCATTCTTTATGAGTTCACCCGAGGAACAAGCGCTCACCAAACGGCCTCTAACATAAACGAATATTATGGGGAAGGGTCTATTACTGCACGGAGCTGTCAACGTTGGTTTGAAAAGTTTCGTTCTGGAGATTGCTCGCTTGAAAGAGTCTCTGGTCAGAGTCGCCCCTTGGAACTCGAAGAAAGCCAACTTCTCGCCATTGTAAACCAAGATAATACCCAGTCAACCCGTGATCTGGCAGAGGCTTTAAGTGTCTCTCACATAACAATAGAAAGACATTTCACGAGGTTGGGCTACTCGAAAAAACTGGGTCGTTGGTTGCCCCATACCCTGACCGAGGCTCACAAATGGCAACGAATGTCCATTGCTGCCGCTCATCTTTCCAGATATGAGCGGAAGTCTTTTCTTCCCCGTCTAATAACAGGCGATGAAACGTGGATGTTAACCGTGAACTTTCGGAGGAAGCGCCAATGGGTAGGTCCCGGAGAAACACCAAGACCTGATGTGAAGCCGGATCCACATCAGAAGAAGTTTATGTTGTGTGTTTGGTGGGATATCGAGGGCGTGATATACTGGGAGCTTCTGGATAGTAAGACGACTTTAACTGCTGCTATTTACACCCAGCAATTGAATAGAGTAGCAGCTGCAATCATAGAAAAGAGACCGAGACTCCAAAAAGTCATCCTTCTTCATGACAACGCTCGCCCTCATACTGCAAAGCTCACTCGCTCCAAAATAAAAGAACTGAATTGGGAACTTCTTGCTCATCCAGCGTACTCTCCAGACCTTGCTCCTTCTGACTTTTATCTCTTCCGGTCGATGAACAATGAACTGGCAGGAAAGCACTTCGATAATGACGAAGATGTGAAAAGTAGTTTGTCAACTTCTTTGCCTCAAAGCCTCGTGTTTTCTATGAGAGAGGGATCAGGCAGTTGCCCATTAAGTGGGCACAAGTAGTCCATAGTAATGGTGAATATTTGGAATAAATTCGTTGTAAACTAACAAAGTTCTAATTATTTCAAAAATGCGACATTAATTATGTGCCAACCCAATAAAATATCAAAAATTATAAAATTAGTTCAGAATTTAAAAAAGAGTTTTTAAAGGGCTTGCCCGATCAAAGAATAATTTTAAATATTCCCGCTTTTTTAAACGTTTTTAGCTTTTATTTTATTACCAATGGAGTCAACTGAATTTCCTCTATTGAATATGAAAAAAAAAAATGCAATTTCTTGATTTTTTTCGGGAATATCCTTTTGGATCACAATATAAACAAATTTAGCGTCGGGGCCTTCGGCCCGACGTTTGAAATATGTGCGAATATCTTTAAACTAAGAAAAAAAATAACAACAATAGTTTATTTAAAATATCAACTCTTGCGTGGCCTTCCTCGTCCTCGTTTTACCGGGGAGTGTGAGCGCACCTTGGTCACAGCTTCCGTCGCGGCTCGGTCGAACGGTCGGAAACTTCGGCAGGGGTGGCGGGGTGACAACTTCATGGCTTATTGGCCCACTCGGTTGGCTCATCGAAAGAGTCCGACGCAACGGTGGCCAGCGGCGGTGAGAGATCCTTGGCGGGGTGGCGATTCCAGGGAGCATCGACCCACTCGATGGGGTCGTCAAAGGAGTCTGACGATGTCGACATGGGAGCTGATAAATCTAAAATGAATCCCAGTACCCCTTTGAATTTGGTGCTGACAGAAGTTTTGGTCAAGTTCTGTCAGCTCAATTTGCTTTTTTAAACCGGATTAAATATTTTATAACTTTACTGATGCTGCAATAGATTTTGACAACATACTTCGATGCTTCGAATTTTATAGGAAAATAAATACATAAAGCTAAGTCCATTTTATACATTTTATTCAGAGAAAGCTATTCAAAGAACTCGACGATCTACGATATTCTTCGTCTTTGAGGAGCCAACAGTTGACGTCTTTACCTTTATTCCTGTTAGTGATTTGCATCGTGAAAGTCCGACGTAAAGTTGTCCATGAGAAAAACAGTCCGAAGTGAGATCGAGCCCGACTTTCTTTAGGGACTGCCCTTGTGCTTTATTGATTGAAAATGCGAATGACAGCTTGAGTGGAAACTGTCTTCGACGAACTTTGCTTGAAAGGTCTTCCTCTGTGATGTTGTCGATACGTGATATCAAGATCTAATCATTACATAACTAAATAAGGAACTAATACCTGTTGGCCACTTCTGGGGCCATCAACAAAGGTGCATTCGATGATGTTTTGTTTTGAAACATCCCGGATTTGGAGGCGAGTTCCATTACATAATCCACACTTCACATTCAAATTTCTCAAAAGCATCATGATGGCTCCTTTTTTCAATTGGAACCTATAGGGTGGATAGTTTGAAACATTTAAGGAATTAAGATATTCTGTTGTAAGATTCATTCAGTCGTTGTCGGTTTCCTTTTCAACTTTGTCTGCGCTTAGAAATTCCTTCAGTTCACCTTTCATTTGTTGGACAATCTGCTTATTGATTGTATCCACGTCTGCATTTTTTGGGCATAAAATTGCCCGATCATTCAAATGGTCGGCAGAGTTGAAAATACCTTCGAAAATTTCCGTGACAAAATCACCATTTGAAATAATTTCAGCTGGAAATTGTATCTTTCCTTCACCATCTTCATCGGCTCGACCATCTCCAATCTCCAAAAGCAGCTCCTTCCATCGGGCGTCGGCCGCGACAACCCTCATGTTTTCAGTTAGTGTAATCTTTATGAATTTTGCAAAGAGAAGCGACATTTTGATACAACATTCGAAGGCCGTTTTGTTTGGATAAGAACTTTTCTTACTTTTCTGTTTCCATTTTCTGTCTGCCGTAAAAGTAAAAAATCCGGGAAATTGTGCATATAGAAAATTTTGTGGATCGTATCTTCAAAATGTTATTCCGGGATGTGCCAACTCGTGCTCGTGTGCATCCTTGTTAAAGGTAAAAAAAGCCATGAGAGATGTCGCCCGATTTCTGAGAAGAGCTGCTTCCTCCTGGCCTTGCTGGAAATATACGTTTTGCTGATTCTCCTCGTGCACATTAAGAGGAATGACAACATGAGTCTTTTTCTGGATTGTGAAGCCAAAGATGCGAGTAAAACCTTCCGGGGAGCAGACATATCTTGCATCTAAATATTTGAAAATAGGTGAAAATTAAACAATTGGAACCTAAATAGATGGTAATTTCATCGACAGCTCCGTCTTCTCTCATACTTAATCTTGCCTTATCAGAGCCCTTGTAAATGTACTTGTGGAGATATTTGACTGCATGCATGCTACTGCATGGCATTAAATTGATGTGACACTGGTGGCGCTTCAAAAGATAGGCATTGAATGGCACGACCATATCACTTTTTGTCAAACTTCCATCGTCTTCAGTAATAGCTAGCCGATCGTCATCCCTTCTCATTAATTCGACATTTTCATCGGACTCAACTCTCGTCTGCTAGCAAAAGAACATCGGGAACCTCTTCTGGCAACGCATCTTTACTGGATCGAAACATTGGCCTGTTGGACCACATCTTCTATGAATCATATAATGCCACAAACTCAAAGAACAGTGGCAGAAAGTAATACAAAATAAAGGAGAATACTTTGATTATTAAGTATGTGTTCATTATGCATAGTTTGTTTTTGATTTGCGCAACAAATTGAATTTATGACACTTGTCCCAATACTTATGTTACAATCTAATATTATTCTTAGATTAGCGAGATCAAGCATAGCCGTAATTTCGTTGGTTTAAGTGACTCTGAAAGATTAACTCTTTTTTCCTGGGGGGAGGAGGAGAAACTCACATTAGCGTGAGTGCTTGCATCGGCAGAACCAGGGGCTCGTTGATGTCCTCCGTTACGTTCCTGCCGCGGCGGAGGTTTTGGTTAAAAAAGACGACATGTTTGACTATCAACCACTGCGCATCAGCTTGCTTTATCCTAAAATGGGTCTCGGTGCGACGTGAATAGGCAGTTATGTCATCTTTTTGTTTTTAAATAGACTATATTTTCAATTGTTAATCAGCTACATCAATCTCTCTGAGAGTTTTTTTTTACCTCAAGCTTTTAAAAAATAGAAATTTATGCTCGGATTTTGCTAATTTGGGTTACTTTTGGCTCTCTTTTTTCAATCTCAAATATAATATAAAGATTTTCACGAGAAATGATTAAGCAAAGATACTCTTTTAAAAGTTCTTCCGATTGAGTCCAAATTCAACCAAAAATCAGGCTTTTCCAATCAAAGGTCAGAGATCCTTCCAGGGGGAAAAAACAGCTAGAAGGAGGGTGCAATCTTGTGCAATCGCAGCATCTGTTGGGCCTCTTTTATAAGTTTGATTGGATTTTCCAAAGGTCGCATTCCTTGTCAACAGTTTTTGGTCTTTACTGGCTCCGGTCGAAGTTTGTTTGATCTCCCTCTCTCTAATATAAACAATGACGACATTTTTTTGTCTGCTACTCATCAACTGATTCTCTCATTCTTTCAAAATTCCAAGATAAGTGCCACTAATTTGTTATAGTCATTTTGAGATAATTCTTGTCCTAGGTTCTCATTTTTAAAGGGGTTTCTTCTCATTTTTTTTGGAAAATGATGTTCAACAAAATTGTAGCCCTTGACCTCCTCTACAATTTTGTAGAACTTTTAAAAGTCTAAAAATGAGTGGAAAAATCGACGCTTTCTAATAGAAGAAAAGACGTAATTTCCGCAGGAAATATTGCCCATTGATCAAAGTAGAAAGAGTCGGCAAAATCACACAAACATATGACTCCTCGTCGGGACAACTCTTGCACTTTCCGCTTGAATCCTCGTTTTCCACTTCTAATTGATCAAAACCGGACGCCATCCAACTCGATTCGTCAAATTTATGGCAGATATGGTCGCCTCTGATCAGCCTCACAACCACCGCGCTAATCCACATGTCTCCTCATCACTGATTTATTGCATTTTTGCCGATTTCTATTTATTTGTTTGAAGTTTTATTGAATTTTTTTTTGGCTAAAAGTCTAATACTATTAACATTCTAACAACATAGTTCCACCATTTTTTTGCCGAGTTTCGTCTAAAATTTTTATTTTAGACTAGATGGAACGCTGCATTTTCGAATTCTAATAGGTGCACCGAAAAAAGTTGAGATTAAGATGGCTAAATTGTATGAATATGGAGAAGGACTCCTTCGAACCCACGTGACTTGGGAGGAAATCCAGCTGAAGGTGAAGGAGATCTGGGGAGAGGAGGCCGTTTTTGGCGAAAATAAGTCGGCAGAAAGTATTGGCGATGGAAGGGTGAGTCTAAATTAGTTTTAGGCTGTGGTTAAAAGAGAAATTATTCTTGGAATTTTCCATTTTTTTAACTCGAAGTAGCCTGAAATTTGAAACAAAAATAGGCGGATTTTGCCAAGAATAAGTAGGTCTTACTGTAATTTGGAAATTACTCAAAAAATGGAAAATAATTGGCTAATTTTGAATGCATATTACAGTATCTCTATCTAGAAAATAGGTCCCAAAGCAAAGTTAATACGCAAAACACAAACAAAATGCATTTTTTCCCCCTATTTGAAAGCCGCTTCAGATAAAACCGTTTAAAAATTAGAGCTAATTGATTGATTTTTTGTAGGGCTTCCTTTCGAAAATGTGTCTAGTCACCCCAGATTGGAAGAAGAATCTCTCCGCCGACTTGCCGACAAAATTCGTGGTGAAAATCTCCTCCCAAATAGCTTTCACCGAAGCTGGCGAGGTGATGAAAGAAAAGAAACTGGTGACACCGGAGATGGAAGAAATGACCAAGCAGCTAACCGAGGCGATGACTTTCATTGTCCGCCGGCTGCACAATACCGAAGTAAATGTCTATTCGCTCATCGATCAGCACAACATAGATCTGCCCCATCCTAAGGTATTTTACGTCTTTTTTCTTAAAAATAAAAAGCTTTCCAGATTTTTGGAAAAATGCTCTACACGGAGGAAAATCAAGCGAAAGGATTCCTCATTATGGAATACATCGAAGGCGCTTTAAACCTCAATCTTTACGATAATATCTCCGTCGAGGAACTGAAAAAGGTTTGTACAGCGAAGGATGAAAGAAGCTATCATTCGTCTTTTAGGTTTTCCGAGGAATCGCCACTTTGGAAGCGGCTTCCCTTCGCTTCTCTGAGGAGGAGCAGGCCAGCTTGGAATACAACCCCTTCAAGGATCTAATGGAGGCGATTTTGAATCCAACTGTAGCTTAGTTGAGTTTGATCAAATACAGGCCGAATCCTAGACGATGGAGCAAGTTCTCGTTGGGTTGAAGCACTTTGCTGGACATGCATTGGGCGAGAAGATTGAGGCCTTCGAAAAGGTTTATTCTTAACCATTTTTACAATCTTTCACTCATTTTTTTGGAAATTCAATGTTCTGCAAAGTTGTAGGTCTTGATCTCTTCTACAAAATTGTAGAACATCATTTTTATCAAAAATTGCGATAAAATCCAGAAAATTGGGTTCTTTGCTTTAAAAATGGAAGCTTTTGCCTGCCTGATTTTACAATTTTTAGCGTTTTGACCTTCTCTATAAAAGTGTAGAGCAGATTTTTTGAGAATTTCATGATTTTAGCGAAAAAGAGGATTAAAATATTAGAAAATTAGGCATCCGAGTACGCTAAATAAGTGATAATTTTTTAAAATAAAAAAACCGATATGTTCAAAATTAATTGAAAAATTTACAGGTTTTCCATGAAATGCTGGATTTGGACGTTTTCGCCCAACTGGGACCTCGACTCGGAATGCAGCCAGTCCTCGTCCACGGCGATCTCTGGGCAACCAATATGCTTTGGAAGAAAAACGAAGGTGACGGTGAAGGCCTCCATCTAGCAGCCATCGTCGATTTCCAGGTTTGTTTTTTGGCCAAAAAAGATTTTTTTTAAGACTGCGTCCTTCTCCATGCCGGGATCCGATCTCTTCCGCTCGATGGGGGCTTGCCTATCGGGAAAAGATCGCCAAGAGCATTGGGAGGAGCTGACCGAGTATTTCTACGACCAGCTGGTTGAGCATCTCAACGGTCTGCCAGCTCCTTATAGCTTGGAGCAATTGAAGGAAAATTATAGGTTTATTCTTAATTTAGTTTACCATTTTGATTCTAAAAATTATAGGCAATACGTCCCGATGGGCGGATGCATGCTCATTCCGATGATTGGCCCCATCTTCCAGATGAATCAAGTCAATCCCGATCCGGAGGCCAAGCAAAAGGTTAGAACAGAAGTAGTTTAAGACTGTATCATGATTAGAAGAATTTTCAAGCAAAAAAAGGGCACGTGAAACCAAATTATTTACATCTTTTTTTTAAACTTTGGGCCATTTGTAAAGCTCATATCTCCGTCAAAAATCAACCAAATTTAAATCTAAAGACATCATCTTATAGCTCTTTATTTTTTCTACAAAATGCGCTTTTAAATCGTCTAATTTGGTTGACTTTTTGTTGGTACCTAGGCCCTACAAAAATTATCTTTGACCCCATAATCTTCAGGTGGAGGACTTGGTGATGGAGAAGATGGGAGCTCTTTTTGATGATATGCTCTATTATCATCAGAGGAATATGGATTTGAAGACGAATTCTCACGAATCCAATTGATTTCTCCTCTTCTCTTCAGCTTCTTGCGCTTATTTTTTGTAATAAATTTGTGCATAAAATAGAAAAATATTCGATCCTGTAACGGCAACGAAGCACTTTTACACCAGCGATTAGGATAAAATGCTCGGGGAGAAGCAAAAAAAAAAAAAAGCTTTTTTAGTTAGTTTTAGCCCTGGATTTGGCTGAAAAATACGACAACTTCCCAGAAAAAACTTGGCGAGATTTATTTTTCCAGCTCAGAATTTTTGATTATTTAAAAAAAGCGACATTCTGCGTATTAATTGTTGTCCCAGGAAAGGGTGGGTTCTCGCGGCTAGATCCCATTTTTATCCTAAATAAAAGGACACAGTTGTCAAGTTTTAGGATAAAAATGGGTCTCGCACAGCAAAAACTCTAGCTAAGGGAAACCAAAATAGACAATCTTAATAATGAAAAAAACAAGAGATTTTCTTAAGCTCTATAGGCGATTCATAATAGTTTTTTTGTTGGAAATCTTCTAATATCCGTAAGCGAGTTCCGATTGACGTTATAATCAGACAAAGAGTTCCTTTTCTCTCCTATAATTTGAGAACAGTTGTTGATAGATAAGACTAGAATTTTTTATCATTTTATTGGAACCACATTTGATTAGAGTCCAACCACAATCAGGACTCACTCCTGGTCGTTTTGAGCTTCTTATCGTCACTTCTTCTCTCCAGCCAGCGGCGGAATGTTGCTTCTTTTAGAGAAAAAAAGGGCATCTTTCTCGCTTTTTTAGAACTTAGCTCAACTTCAAGCAATCCTCAGCTAAAAGATTGGCCTTTAGAATTTGCAGACTAAAACAACAAGAAAATGCCAGCTTTTTCTCGACCCTTTTCGTATCTTTCCAGCCCGACAAAAGGCGATAAGAGAGGCAGTCCACAACCTTCAGCCAAGCCAAAAACTATATTTATTTTTTCAGTTTTTTGGGGGGAAAAATGGTGGCGGAGAATCACTACCCTACAGTAGCTGGGCTGAGCTCTCACCATCGAGAGAAGATTGAAGAGTTGAGGACCAAAGCGGCGCCCATTTTGGCTATTTATCCTGAATATGCTTCAGATTTCTCGATGCTTCGCTGGCTGATGGTGAGTTTTTTTGGTAAACAATATTCTGCAATTTCTTGTAGGGGTGATCAAGCTCTACAACTTTGCAGAACATTGAAAGTTATAAAATTCACTCAAAGTTTGAGAAAAAAAACTCTTTTTTAGGTTACAATAACCTAAAAAAGGCGACTGCCTAGTCGATCAAGATTTTAAAAAAAAACCAATTTTATGCTACTGGCTCTTAACTATTTTTTTAAACATTTTTACAAAGTTTTAAAGGAAATCAAGAGCTCCAATTTTTTAGAAATTCTAAATTCTTAAAACAAAAGAAATTCTAAAAATATTCGCTTTTTTTTGGGGAAATAAAACGATTTCCAGGGCTGGGACTACGATATCGACACAATTCTGCCGAAGATGAAAACAGCCGTTTCAACTGTCTGCAACCTCGGGATGAATGAGCAGAAAGTCCTCGATCCAACCGATGTCAACGCCTTCATCCGTGGTCTCAGCAATGCCGCTGATTATTTCCCCGGAGGTTTGTTCACTCAATTTTTGGTTGCTGCAGCCATTCGCTTTCTGGCTTCGATAATGGGCAAATTATGTTTTTTTTTTCTAAAAATTAATTAGTAGCGCTTGATGTCCAGCCTAACTTTCAGGACTAATGGGTACCGACGACGAAGGGAATGTCATCTACGTCCAATGCATCTCCCTAACTCACCCTAAAAGCTTAGTAAAATCTGGTTCCGTGAGTGAGCTCTTCAAATTGAGTGTTATGGTACCTTTTAATTAGAAAAAAGTCTAATTTTGAGGTAATTTAGGAGACTGAATTGGCCTTCAAATTGGTTAGAAAGGCTGAGAAAGAGAGCGGGAAGAAGCTTGGAGTCAAGATTATTATCGACTTGGATCAATTCAGCATGGATCTTCTGTAAGTTTCTAATGATTGATTATCAATCACTGCGCATCAGCTTGCTTGATCCTAAATTACCAAGGCCAGAAGTGGGTCTCAGTGGGGAAATCCCAAATCTCGGTGCTCAACGTGAAGTCTTTTTTTATGAATAGCCTATATGCTATTTCAATCGGATCGAATAATAAAGCGCTTGTCATCAATTATAAAAAACGAGTTAAACATTTATTTTGAATTTTCTTGATTTGCAGAAATAGAATTTTCCAAATTTACCAATTTTTTTTTGAATTTTGAATCTTCTCCAATCTTGTAGGAAATGAATCAAGATCTAAAATTTTGTAGAACATTTCAAATTGTGAAATTAGCGTAAAATGGAGAAAAATGGTCATTGTTAGGCTAGAATTATCCTAATTTAGCCAAAAAGGGTCGTAGAAAATTCTAATTTTGTGGGTCTTACCACAACTTTTGGAGAAAATCATGTTCTACAAAGTTATAGAGGAGATAAAACTCGTGGCAAGTAAGAATTGCAATTATTTGCCGAACTTCGTTTAATAGATCTGATTGATACATTGATTTTCAGCTACACTCCAACCCTGATGATCTACAAGGAATTGCTGACTGTTATGCAGGTTTTTTTTGCTCGAATTTTAGATTTAAAAAATCTGCTTCTTCAGGCTTGTTTCCCTGATTTCGCTCGAAAGATCTATTTGATCAACTGCCCTACTGTAATCAAAATGGTCTATGGGCTAATCAGCCCAGTGCTTTCAAAACAAACCCGAGAGAAGGTCAACTTCCTCGGGGATGATTGGAAGAAGATCTTGGTTGAGGACATCGGCGCTCACAATATTTATCCGCATTGGGGAGGAACGAAGCCCCATTCGAATTCGAAGGGCGACCTCCGGCTGGGCGGCAAGACCCCCGAGAAGATGTGGTACATCGCCGATAAGAGTGGCTTGGAGGAGGGTTTGACCAAAGTCAACGTGCCGGCCAGAAATAAAATCGAGGTGCTGTAGAATTTATCTTTAAAAGGACAGTCCCGCAGTTCTGAATTAATACGTAGCACGAATTTTCAAATTTGACAACTCTCGGGTTTGACTCCAATTTGAGAAAACTGCTGATTTTTGGCTACAACAGCCCTTAAAAAGGCTGTCAACTTTCAGCCAATCAATAATTATTGCAGCTCGAGATTTTTGAAGGCTCTGCAAAATTACTGCTTAATCATTATTTTTATGCGAAAATAATATTATTTTCTGCCCCCGAAAAGCGCCAATTTTGACTAATTTTAGGCAAAAACTTTCATTTTCGACATATTTTTTCATCAAAATCGATAATTTTTTGTCTTTTCATCACTAAAAGAGTCAAAAATAGTGACGAAATGCCACACAAAAACAATCGAAATTACAATGAATTTGAAATTTAATTTTAAAATAGCCTTGAAAATTACAAAATTTGGAGAAAAGATGCCAATTTTTTCAGATAAATGTCGGCCACTGCGAGGCTGGAAAGGACCTCTGCTGGCTATGGAAAGTCAGCAGCGGCGATCTCGACTTTTCGATTCTTAAAAAGGGCGGCGAGATTGTTTGGCCAAAATGGCGTCTTTCCACTGGTTCGACCAAGAAGAAAATAAAACAAAAAAATTTTCAGAATTCCATCCAGAGATCGGCAAAATGCCCATCAAAGAGGCCGGCGAGTACACGATGATTTTTGATAATTCCCACGGGACTGTCTGGAGCAAAGATGTCAAATACAAAACATGGCAGGCTTAGGCTTGTAGGTGAAGGACGAGAATAAAGTGACAGTGAAATTCTCACAGCATTTTTAGTTATTCTAAAGCATAAATTTAGATTTTTTTAAAGCTTCAGATGCATTTTTTAAGTGCAGAGTAGTCGATTTTTTATTTTCATTTTCATTCTGGGATTTACTAACAAGACCTTTTTTTAATGATAAAATGGGTCTCGCCCTTTTCTCTCAGGGTATCAAGATGTCGTCTTTTTTATGAACAGACTATAATGCAACTATTTTTGTAGAACTTGATATTCTTCAAAAAAAAGTTACGACAAATTACAAATAGAAACAACCGCAGTAGGACTCTTTATTTTGCAAAAAAAACCAAATCGAATGTTTTTATAAAGCAGATTAAGGTAAAGGTAAGTATTATGGGTTTTTTTATTAGTTGATCGCCTTTTTAATTTGAGCATTTCTCTCGTGTTCTTTCAAGATATCATCCAGGAGACAGCTGACCTTCTCGAGGACGACTTCCATCGTCTGAAAAATTATTTCTTCTATGCGCAGCAGGGCTGTGCTGGATATCAAATTATTTTTGGATAGTGACCGGATTGCAAAAAAAAATCCGGGATATTTGAAAATCTACATTTTTCCACTTGGGAAAACTATTCAAACACTATTTTTAGCCAATAAAATAGTAAAATTTGCCTGAAGCGGCTTTCAAATGGAAATAAATGCATTTGGTTTTTGTGTTCTGCGTATCAACCTGCTTTGGAACAATTTTTGCCGAATTGGCACAAATTTCAAAATTTTCGAGACTATTTCTTAAACAAAATCCGCCAAAAATATTTGCCAAACCAGATCGGATACTTATCATTTTTTAGCTAAAAGGATCAAAAGAGAGAGATTTGAAAAGAAAGTTGTCTTTGAGAGTTTGTTCTTTTAAAAATTGGGTAAAAGGAGGATTATCTAGATGATTATTCAATGAAACTGGGCAAAACCTTTGCTTTGGCAGCCTCATCCGGATTGAAGGAGTTCAGCTGGACGACTGGGCCAATCATCGGGACAAGCATGAAGCTTCCAAGGGGAATAAATCGGTGGACAGCTTCTTTTAACTAAAAATACTATTTTTTTAAATGGAGGACTTCCTCACAGCATCGAAGGTGTAGGGAGCTGGGTCGCCTTTTAGCTCCTCTATCAGGAAATTATAAAAATCTTGGGTTAATTCCTCCCAATGCTGTTGGCGATCTTTTCCGGAGAGGCAGGCCGAGAAGAGGCGGACCAAGTCCATCGCTGGGCAGGACATATGACAGGTCTGGAAGGAATTTTTTAGACTTTAGGGTCTGCCTTTCGGCTAAAAATACGACAAAACTGCGTATTCCTGGTTTTTTTTTCACAACGAGACCTATTTTTAAATTAAAAATTACTAAAATTAAAATAGAATCGCTAGAATCACGGGAAATTCGAATAAAAGCACTTGTAGAGCCTCAAAAATGCTGAAAACATTTTAAAAAGCGACAATTTTTTTAAAACAATGGTAGGCCAAAAATTGAGTCTCGCCAAGATTATTAATCCAAATTTTAATGGTCTTACCACAATTTTTGGAGAAAAGAGCGTAAAAAGACGACTTTTAAGCTACAGTAATCCTTTACATTTGAATTGAAAGTAAATTATAATATCTAACTTAAATTGTGAATTAAAGCAGGAATTTCTCTGATTTTTAAGGAGGAATTGAAAGAAAATAGATTCTCACCTGATAATCAACGATTGCCTTGAGCTGGAGAGTTTTCTCCTCTTCTTTGGTCCAAAGCAGATTTGTTGACCAGAGGTCGCCGTGGACAAGGACTGGCTTCATTCCTAGATTATTTTCCTTTTTTCTCCCTTTTTATATGCGAAAAATACCTAATGAAGGGCCCAATTCGGTTACGACCTCCATGTCCAAAATGTCCTTCACAATTTTCTCCAATTTGTCCACTTTTTCTGGCATTATTTGCCCCACAAAGCCCCTCATCATGGCTATATTTCCAGCCATCGCCTGTAGGAATGTGATTATTCAGAGTTTTTGATTACCGTAGGAGTCGACATGTGATTGATATAATCCTTGAAGGAGTTGTGCTCGAGAGAGGCGAGCTCTTCTTCGGTGAAATGGAGAGAAGCCGCTTGAAGAGTGGCCAAACCTTTGAGAACCTAAAATTGGCCATTTTTTGCCAAAAAGTGGGCAATTTAAATTCTGAAAAGCGCATTTTGCAGCTCTTATTCTCCTCTACAATGTTATTTCTTTCAAAATTGTGGAAAAATTTACAAAATTGGTGAGACCCGCTGCTTTTGCTTCTTGAAGGCTACTCTAGTCTAAAGGCGATCATTTTTCTCAAAAGTAGAGTTCATTCCACAATTTGAAATGTTCTACAAAATTGCAGAACATCATTTCCTCCAAAAATTATGGAAAAACTCAGAAAATTAAGATTTCTATTAGCTACTCGGTTCCTTTTTGTTGAAGTTAAACAATACTTTCTAAAAAAAATTGTTATTTTAAGAAACTCTTGAAAACTAAAAGGAATTCAATCAAGGGAAAAGAATCTATAAATCGCACGCACCAATTTGATATCCTCCACTGAGAAATTATCCTGAAGATTGAGGGTTAAAGCGCCCTCAATCCATTCCATCACCAAAAATCCTTTGTCCGTATTCTCCTCGGAAAAAGTGACTTTCGCAAAAATCTGAATTTTTTTCAACTTTTTTAGTTCAAGCTCAAAAAAACCTTTGGGTGAGGAACAGAAATATTGTATTTCTCGATCAAATTGTAGACATTGACCTCAGTGTTGTGGCCGCGACGGACTCCGGCAGAGATGGCTTCCAGCATTTGGGCGGCGAAGGCCTCCATTTCCGGCGTCACTTCCATCTTCTCGCGCATCTGGGCATTCGCTTCGGTCATTGAGATTTGCGAGGAGATCTGGAATACAATCACAATAGTCTATCATTCACTTCATCATCCTCAAAAATCACTATAAAAGCCTAAGCTAAAACCTCAAAAGTGCTCAAATCTTACATGTTTTTTAAGGATATTTTCTCTATAATTTTTAAATTTTTCACTAAATTTGCAAGCTTATAGAAGAAGTCAAGAGATCTACAACTTTGCAGCACATTGAAAATGTAAAAAACACGTCGATGTTTAGACTACAATAACCCTTAAAATAGGGTTCGGTCAAGAAGATCTCGCTTTTAACCATAAAAATAACGTTTTTCTACTACAGTTTGTAGAGAAGATCGAGAATGCCGGGGTTTTTCCGATTCGGTTTTGCGAATATTTTTGGCGGATTTTGAATTTCGAATTTATATTTAAGAAATGGTCTCGAAAATTTTTAAATTTGTGCCGATTCGGCCAAAAATTGTCCCAAAGCAGTTTGATACGCAGAACACAAAAACAAAATGGATATTTTTTTCCATTTGAAAGCCGCTTCAAGCAAATTTTACTATTTTATTGGCAAAAGTAGTATTTGAATAGCTTTTGCAAATGGAAAAACGTATATTTTCAAATATCTGGTCACTATCCAAAATCCGAAAATAATTTGATATTCAGTACAATCCTGATCGAAAGCCTATAACTTAGCTGAACATCATTTTCCGCGAGAATTACTGCTAACTCTGGAAAAAGTCTCACCTTGACGACAAATTTCTTGGGAGCATCTACAGCTCCAATCCAATCGGGATCAATCAGACACATCTTCGACATGAACCCCTGCAATTCTTGTTTTTGCTGTAAATAAATTGAATTTCGGCAGGATTTTGGGCGTTTTGAAATATAAAACATTGACGACCGCGCATGTTTTTTGTTTTTTTTTTTGCCCCAGGGACCTGCACCCTTTTGTATTTGTGTCAAGCGTAGCCCCATATTCGGCCGCGCGGTCGTCAATGTGATAACGAATCAAGTTGACGGTCAACCCATCTTCAATTCTATTCCTTTTTTAAGCCAATTTAGAAACATTTTTTTTGTTTTGTTTGTTTAAAATTAAATTGCCTTTCCTGATTTTTGGATGTTCAGCAAAATTGTAGGCCTTGATCTCCTCTACAACTTTATAAAACATCATTTTCGCCAAAAATTGTGATAAAGTCGGAGACAATTTAGATTATCTAGGCCGAATCTGCTCTTTTTTCCTCTCTAATTTTGGCCATTTTTCTACGCTTTCCATTGAATCGAACCGAATGTTTACAAATACAATACCACCCTTTTAACCACAGTCTAAAGCTAATTTAGACTCACCCTTCCATCGCCAATACTTTCTGCCGACTTATTTTCGCCAAAAACGGCGTCCTCTCCCCAAATCTCCTTCACCTTCAGCTGAATGTCCTCCCAAGTCACGTGGGTCTTCAAGAGTCCTTCTCCATATTCATACAGCTTGGCCATCTTCTTCTAAAATAAAGTCAAAAATTGTATTAAAAATGAGAGAGAGAGAGAGAAACCAAAGGGGAATTCATAAATTCACTGGGAACAGCTGTCTCCCACGGGGTATAAATGGAGGCCGAAGACCAACGCAAAACCTCCAACGCGGCAGGCCATTTCCCAACCCCTCGTTTGTTCTCGTCGGCAGTTACGAGAGAGAGCAAACTATACCGTCGCTGACTCAGAAAAAAAAATGTGATTTGGAGGGAGCGATAATAACCTGGCGGTGAGAGTGACATCACGTCAATTCGTCCGGTTGGCGCGAATTGCACAGAGATCAAAGGCTGCCGTCTGGATGAAATCGCTTTTTGTTTTGGTCTTCTCTTGTGAGAAAAGAAAAGCTAGAGAATCACTTTTTTCTGTCGATTTTTTTTAGAAACTTTTGAATCTTTTTGCTATAAGCATGGCGAGGCATATTTTGAATCGAAAATTAAACTCTTAATCGGCAAGAAGTTTTAAAATTTTTGAAAATAAATTCTTCGATTAAAAACAGAAATTCAAATTCAGAACGGAAACATTGAATCGATTAACTCTTCGTTATATTTTTGATTTCTGGTCATTTATCCTAGAGGACGAGACAGCGACAGAATCACCGCTCGAATATCATTGACACTCAGTCTTCATATTGTGTGGCTTCAATTTGATTATTTGCTCAAACATTCTTAAATTCAATTGATCTTAAAATAATTCGCCTACTTGTAAGTTTCACCCATACTGTGATTCTAACTGGTACTAAAATAGTCGACGGTTTCTTTGTTGTAGTTTATTCCATACTTTAGTTCACAAAGAAAACTATAGCAGTCATTTTCAAAGCACAAGACAGTCTCTAGGTTGATCGGAATAGTAATTCCTCGTTTCTCTTTAAGCTTCTTCAACAATGGCAAAAGAATGAAACAGTAGGGAAGATGTAGCGTCGGAAAAAAGAAGAAGAGTTTTGTTGTGAAATTGCCTGAAGAAATGACTATATTGAGAAAGAATCAGTTAGTCATTCACTAGCCCCTTCTCTTACCAGCTTCCTTTTAATCTACTTCTCACTAGTTGCACACAATTTTTTCAGCTATTCAGTCTCTTTAAAATGTCTGGTTCGAGTCTAAAAGAGACAAACCCGGTCTTGCAAATATATGAAGCGCAGGCTATTATAATTGAGAAGGATCAAGAAATTGAGCGCTTAAGGCAAGAAAATAAAAGGTTCATTTTTTATTTCTCTGTCTATTGCTCTAGAGGAAATACTTATGAAGAGCCGAGCAGTGCTGTGAAAAAACGCGAACAAAAAATGTTTGAACCTGGAGAGACACTACCTCTCGTTAAAATGGAAGAGGGGAAAAAGAAGAACTTCCAAGAATCTATTTGTTCAATAAAATGCGGATTGCTGATTCTATTCATTCTGCTGACTTCTGTATTCGCACTCTTATTTTGCCTTCATTACCTGGAGGTAGTGACATTGCCAGATAGGGGATTGAAGACACGAGAGGTGGATGCTCAGAAGGAGACAATACAACAGCTGAACGAAATGATAAGCAGACTTAAAAATAATTCTTTGGTAAGTGGTCTTTAATGGATTTGTAAAGCTCTGATGATGAAATTTAATGAGCAGAATGTTGAGATAGATAAATGAAAACATAATGCTACAGAGAGCAATTGAAAAGTGTCGATATGCCTTGGAAACATAACGAAAGAAAAGAGTGCTGCTGGATTTCTCCAGTAAATTGCCTAGATTTAGCCGCTTCAACAAAGAGTTAATGAACAGTTGGAGCTCATTGGTGAGAAAGAAGCGACGATAGATCGTCTAGTTGACCAAATAAACAAACACAGAGTCAATTCTTCAGTAATCAACATCAAATGACAAAGCAATCTTCAGATTCTGATGGACACGATTAGCAGCCTGAAGAAGATTATTAGTGAGAAGGAAGCGGCAATAGTCAGTCGCGACGTTGATATTGATAACAAAATTAATGAACTGGCTCCTGAGCACACTTCAGTGGGAGTCCTTTAAAAGTTCTTTCAAATTTAAAGGTGATGCTGCTTGGCGGGTGGCATGACAAGATTACAAACTCGACTAACATTTACAATTCAATGGAAAAGAGCTGGAACAATTGCAACCTGGCGCTTCCAAGCACATTTTCAAGTCACGGAGCAGCTATTATCAACAATGAGATTTACATTTTTGGTGGTTATGAAGATGGAACAATTCAAGAACCTCTCAAGTCTTTATATAAATTGGGAGCTGGCAATAAATGGGAGAGGATGGCTGCTATGAATGAAAAGAGATCTTCAATTTCGCAGAGTTCTGTTGCTTTCAACTCGGAAATCTGGGTGATCGGTGGATATAATGGGACAGATGCTTTGAAATCAGTGGAGAAATATAATCCAAAAACTAATAAGTGGACCCCAATGCCGTAAGTGACTGATGCCAGATAATCTAAACTTCCCAGTGAATTGAACGAGTCGAGAACAGTTGCTGCAGCTACTGTAGTCGATGGAAAAATCTACGTTTCTGCTGGTTGGGATGGGCTGAAATCTAAGAATTCAATGGAAGTCTACGACCCAGAAAAGGGAAAATGGGAATTTTTCACTCCTAGCATGCCTTATGCGGTGGACTCACATATTTTAATTGGAAACCACTCACATTTAATCGTAATTGGTGGAGACTTGTCAAAACAAGAGCCAACAAATGAAGTCTGGAAAATTGATGTTTTGGATCCGAAGAGGAAATGGAAAGAGATGCCTTATCTACAACAAAAACGATATCATTCTGGCGCTGCCATAATAGCTGATGAATTGATGGTTTTTGGAGGATCGATCAATGATACAAAAAGAATTGATTTTGTTGAGATTTTTGATGGAGTTGAATGGAAGAACGGGGCCAATTTACCGGATAAACGAGGTTATTTTGCCTATATTCCTCTTAATTACGCACAAGAAAGACTTTTTCTAAAGCGATTTTGCCAAATTCCTGATCATTAGTGAATAAATAAGTTCTTGTTCTTATCTAATAATTTTAGTACAAGGTATAGCGGATGTCATCTGGAAGAGGCAGACCATAGCCTCAAAACCTGTCCTACAAAAGTCGTCAGTGCCGGGCGTTGTCACTCGGAAGGAGAGAAAGATTATATTGTCACTTGTGTGACTGAGACAGGTTCGGATGAGGATTTGAACGCACTCGTCGACGGCTTCGTTGAGTATTTCGTCTCTTTTCCAAGCAGCATAGGCACTTTTAATGCTGGCGTCCTCTCCTTCGATAAGATTTTCTAGGGCAGATTAATCTCTTTTCATCAACATCAATTCTGCCATGATTCGTTTGTGCGCTGACTGCAAAATTTCGATAAAATGAGGAGATGTCGACATTCTTTTTCTAAAGAAATTCTTCATTTTTTGAAGACTAAAATGGATGAGGAAAGGGAAAATCGTGACGGAGATTCCTTATCAATATGCGATGGAAATGATTACTCAACTATAAACGCTAAATCGAAGCTTTTTGACTACCTCTATACTAACATAACAATTGAAAGTGATTGCTCCATTAGAACTCGAAAAGAAAGAGTCGGAGAAGTTTTTAATGGAAAAGGAAATCCAAATTGAACTCATATGACGGGCCGACGCACACTTCGCGGACCGATGAGAATGGCGATGAGAACAACACTCACGAGCTGCGTCCCTTTCTCTTCTTTTAATTCCTCATTTTCCTACTGTAATCTCTTTTCAGAGAATATTGAAAAGATGAATGTTTATCCAAACTACAGAAACAATTCTAGTGAGGACAGAATTAGGAAGCAGAATGAACGATTGAAAAGTTTAAAGGCAAGTGCTGCCCTCTATTGAAAAATCCTTTAGGGTATACGTATTTTTCCCTTTATGCAAGGAGTAGATGAACAAATTGCTCAAGAAATCTATCGCAACTTTCTAAGCGAGCCATATGAACAAATTATAACTAGCATTTCCACTTTATTAGAACATAGTCAGGTTCCTGAGAATTCAAACAAATTCCTCAATTGGAAAAATGAGGTTCTTCATATTTTTAGCAACAAATAGCTATAGAGACTACGCAATCCACCAGAAGATTTTCAAACTTTGCTAAGTAAAGACGATTATACTTTTGTAAAAGTAGAATGGGAAAAGGGCGACTTTACTTATATTGGTGAGATTCTCAAATCGGAGCGATATATCGATTGTATGGTTCCATTCGAAGAAACTTTAAAATACCTTCCATTGAGTGAAAAAGACGAAAAAAATAATAATTTATTTCTGCAAGCCGAAGGAAAACGATTGTTAGTTTGATTGAAATTCTCTGATGCTCTCTCTTACAGAATAATCAAATATATCGATGAATTGAAAAAAATCGATCCCTCCAAAAGGTAACTTATTCTCCAAACAACAAACAAAATATTAAAGAGGCGTTCGAAGTCAAAGAACTTCTAATTATCCAACCGACCATTTTGCTCAACTTGAAAATCAAAGGTTATTTTAGTCCAATTGGAAAAAATGAATTTAGGCTCGACGAGAAGCGCCATTCAGTTACGACGCCACCTATAGAGACGATTAAAGCAGAGTATGGAAGAACATTTTATGAACATTTATTTGATTTAGACTTTGTTCTACTAGCATGATGGCTGAAACATCATCGCTCATGGATTCAGGTATTCTTTTCAGTAACTCTACAACAAAATTTAGCAGAAGTAAAACTGAAAATTATTACAGAAGATCAGTTGATATTTGATAAAGAAGAATGTCGTAATGGCGGGCAAGCATATATAAGGAAAGGTCGATTCAAAGAAACCCAGCAACTATTCGCTATGAAACTGTTCAAACCAGGGGTTCAATCAGCCGGACCTGAATTCTCATCATGTCAGCGAGAGATCAATAGTTTTTTGAGAGTAAATGCACTCAGTGATAGCACAAGTCTTTCTAGATTGCTACAAACCAATTGAGGAATGAGCATATTGTTGCTATTTATGGAAAATTGAAATTAGAAAACAACCTTTTTAAAGAAAAAGCTTTGGTTATGGAATGGATGGATACCGATCTCTATAGAATATTATACGAAGATGAGCGGCCTTTTACCAAAAAGCAGGCATTTCATTTATTGAAACAAGCAGCGAATGGAATAAGTTTCCTCCATGAAAATGGCATAATTCATCGGGACATTAATCCAAAAAAGTAGGTTTATTATACAAAGGAAACATTAAAAACTCAGTCTGCTGGTGGATGAAACTTGGACAAGGCTGAAGATTTGTGATTTTGGGATTTCTAGATTTGAGACTGGATGCTCTTCAAATTATACACCAGAGTTGGCTCTTTTTTGTATCAGAAATAGGGCTCAGAGTTGGAACGTTGTGTTATATGGCCCCTGAAATAATTAATGGTAAGCCTTATTCGGTACCTGCTGATGTATACTCATTCACGGTTACTGCAGTTGAAGCCATTTTCCGACGGTAAATTAAATCTTGGAAAAAACACAATTTATAGTAAGCCATCCACCCTTTTGAATAGAATTGTGGATGGTGCACCGACATTTGAAGAGAATGATAGCATCAAGATTGTAATTTTCTTGAAAAAGTAAATTCCTTAAGAAGGAAAAAATAATATTATTGTAGAGGTTTGGCAGCTGATCCAACGAAAAGGCCAACAATGCAGCAATTAGAATTATTTTTTAACCTCAGCGATGAAATGTATATCGTGGAGTACACAGAGAACGGGAGCTTATATAGTGGTTTGTTTTTTCCCTATGTTGAGTGAAATAGCAATTCTTTGCTGTTTGAATAGTGGATTGGGTTTATTCAAATGTATAACGTCGGCATTTTCTGCCGATAAGGGTGGGGCTCTATTAGAGACACTAGAAAGATTAGAAAACTAGCATAACAATTGGTCGAAAATCTTTGGTTTTTTTTTAAAAAGAAAACTTGTTCCTTTTCAACTTGAGATATTAAAATGTCATTTCCAGTGATTCATGATACCTCAGTAGAATACGATATGGAACGAGTTTATTCCTGGATAAAGATTTCAAGTGGTCTGCAATTTCTCCACGAAGAAGGCATAATGCATCGAGATATCAAGCCTAAAAAGTGAGATATTCTCTCTTTCTTCTCATATCGGAGTTACAGCTTTCTATTTAGGAAATCCTTAGACTTGAGGATTTCCGATTTTGGATTGGCTAAAGTGGTTGAGCCACAGACAATTGCTTCTCATACCGGCGGGTGAGTATGGCTTTTGGTTAAACGAGTTGTAAAAGAATTGGAACAACAGATTACATGGCTCCGGAACTTCATAATGCATCTAAATATGGCAAACCCGCGGAGATCTATTCGCTAACCATTACGCTTTGGAAGATTATTCACCGAGAGTTAGTGAAGTTTTTCAAAAAGTGATTAGAGGTTTAGAAGGCCGTATGCTTACATGGGGATAATAACACGACACAAGAAAATTAATCGAATTTTAAATGGAGAACGGCCAAATATTGAAGAGAAATTGGAGGTTTCACCCTTATTGATACGGTAATTGATTATTTCTGGCCAATCTGGCTTACTAAAATCAAAGTTTTCACTTGATTGAAGTTGGAAAGTGAGACGTAGAATTGACAAATCAGAGAAAAGCAAAAAATAACTTCCAGCGGCTGGCACAGCGACCCAGAAAGTAGACCGGACATCTCAGAATTTATTGAATTTTCCCGGAAAAAGAAGCCAGCTCAAGAGAATCTCAGAAAAGTTGGCAGTCAACAGAATGTGAATCAAAACGAAAACAAAGTTGAAAAACAGAGCGGAGGACAGCCAAATACATCGGTTCGATTTTTAACTTTTTGTCTTCAATTTTTAGGTTTTAATTTTGGGTGGATTGGATACATTGAATTCAATTTACTTGTTCGATTCGAAGGCTCAAAGTTGGAAGAACATGAGCATCACTCTTCCAGTGGGAATGTTTAGTTTTGGGGCTGTTGTCCTCAATGAAGAAATCTATATTTTTGGAGGACATTCCTATTCTAATACTAAACAAGACTGTTATAAATTGAAAGATGATGGAAGTTGGATCAAATTGACATCGCTAAATCAAGGAAGATCTGATATTTCCAGTAGCTCTCTGGTTTACAAAGGAGATATCTGGGTTATTGGAGGATATTCTGGAGAGTATCTAAAATCAGTAGAAAAGTACGATATTTCTCAAGATAAATGGACCTACATGCCGTTAGTTTTCCTCAAAATTCAATTAAAAACCTTCCAGAGAAATGAATTATGCAAGATTTCATGCAGCAGCAGCAGTATTTAAGGATCGAATATTTGTCACTGGAGGATACAATGGAGAATACTTAAAATCTGTGGAGATATTTGACCCACTTCTACAGAAATGGTTCTTGCTTTATGATTTGCCTATTGAAGTTGCCGGCCATACGATGCTAATCAGCAATTCAACTCTATCCATTTTTGGAGGCGAATCAGAATCTAGCCCATTAAATAGCGTATGGGAAATGAATATCGAAGATCCTGAGAAGAAATGGATACAAAAACAGAGTTTTAAACAGCCACGACACTCTTTTGGAGTAGGAAAACTCTCAAATGGAATTATTGTATTTGGTGGTTGTGGAAGTAATAATGGAGAAACATCCGAAATATTTGATGGAAATAAATGGATTGACGGACCAAAGCTGCCTCAAAAACTATCATCTTTTGCTTATATTTCAATTCCGCAGTCCATCGAAGAAAGATTTTTGACAAAGTTTTCAGGAAGCTCTATTCCAGTGGATCCAAATTTTGAGGAAAAGTATAAAAACAGTGTATTTTATTAAAATAAAACGTGCGTCTCGCTTTCCTCCTCCAATTGATATCCAACTGACCTCGCCTGCTTTTTATCGCCGCCGGAATGATGTGCCCTCCGAAAATTTTGAGCCATAAGGCCATTAATCTCTGCTTCTTATCTGTCCCTCCAGGGTTTCAAATAATAAACGATGATCAGACAAAGACTGTTCTTCCACTTTGAAGGTCTTTCCCCAATCATGGGCTCCCTCTCTCTGCTTCTCCTGTTTTCTCTGATCTCCTCTTCAGCTGCGATTTCTTGTCCCAGTGGCCACATCGACGGCGGTGATGGAGGCTGTTATTCCGTGGTAAGCCTTCTCAATTTTATTAGAAAACCAAATCTTTCAGCCGAAATGCTAGTCATAATTAATCGGATCTTGTAAAAGAGTGAAGGTTACTTCGCAAAAATTTGCACGAATTACTGCCTTCTTGGCTTAATTTTCAGCGAATTTTTGAAGTTTCGTAGTCTAATTGGCAAAGATGCAGCTATCTTTTGCTAAAGGAATGGGTCAAATCCATAGGAGAAATAAGAAATTAAAAATAAATAATACGTTCAGTCTTAACTTTGTTCAGCACAATAAAAGCCAGATTTATCCACGTTTACAATCAGATCTTGGGGAAATCAATAGCCAAGAGAAATAATATTTTTCTCCAGGAAATTCTCCACTTTCAGGTTCTCTTTTCTTTGTTTTAAATGAGGATGAATTGATCCAACTTTATCTTTGCTCATCTCTAAAAAGGCGTAGAGGCTGTGAGCGGGGAAAGAAAAGTGTCTACTATTCTCGCGTAAATTGAGGTTAATCTTGTTATGAAATCATTCGTTTGCTCCTTTGTCTCGCTATTAATCATGGCCGAATCGATTTTTATCTACATTGTCATGTCATTTTTCATCATATTTGGGGTGATTCTAACGGAGGACAACTTCGACGCTGGAATTTATTTCGTCGGTTCCTTCGTCTATGTATATTTACCAACAATGATTTCATTGCTAACCGCTATCCCAATAAATTTAGTGATCATTTATCGACTGGTGAGGCGAGAGGCTGTGATGAATAACTTCCAAAAGGCAATAATATTTCAATCTGTCGCTATTATTGTCATGACTTTATCTGATCATGGCATTAAAGTCTGCTTTACTCAACGCTTGACCAAGCTTGAGCGGATTTTTACGGGACTCCAAAGCATAACTCGTGATATTGAGCTCTGCGCGATTTGTGTTTTTGCAATCTATTGGAAGAATATCTTCATACAGTGAGGGAACTAAAAAGTGAAACTAAAGATAATTCCAGACATAGGAAATGTGAAATCGCCGCTTATATTTATTTAGCTCTGACTTTCGCTTATCACTCTTGGCGAAATTTTATGATTTTCTTGAATCAATATTATAACAAGCTTTGGTCTGATTTATGGGTAAGTGATCTGTCGAAATTTGAATTATAGTATTTTTTTTCTTCTTTCAGACTTGGGAATCGGATCACTTCAAGCGGATTGATCTAATGTTTCCAATTATTTTTATACTTGGTGTTTTGCTCATCGCCTTCGCTTGTTTCCTAACTCTAATGACGATGAAAACTAAAACCTATTCTGCCCAAGTGCTCAAAGGAATTAGAAAAATGTCTCTAGCTATCTTCCTCAAGGTTAAAACGATCCAAGTGTTTAAAATCCATTTTCCAGTGTCTATTTGTTATTCCTATATTTGCCCGTACTATTTGGGTGTATTTTCCTTCTTATTTTCCTTCCACAAGGGAGCTCTTCCAGAGCGGCTACATAAGCGTAAGAATCAGTACGGTAAGTGTATATCAAATTCATAAAATTTGATTTAGAGTTGCGCAATTACATTATCACTGTATCCGCTCTATCATTCCATCCTCACTTGGTACAGCATCGGGGGTCTTCTAAAGCAACAAACAAGGAGCAAACCGACGAAAGTTCGTTCAATCACTTCGCATTCAAAACTAACCAGTAAAAACTAATAAAGTGATGTTTATTTTCTTGTTAACTACACATCTCGGATTCACCCATGGGAAAAGGGAGCCACAGAATTTTTCTAGTCCAGGATTAAAATAAATTAGCTGTCTTCCACTCCTTCATCTGAAGGAAATGTTCTTTTATTTATTGGCATTTGTCCTTTTGTCCGAGCTCTCTGCAGAATCATTAAATTCTCGAGACAAATTGGAGTCGCGCAGAGTGGGAGTAATGAAAATGACTGAGAAAAATGAGGACAATAAGCCACATATAACTGGAGATAAATCACATGGGATAACTTGCTATTCGAATATGCATTTATTTCAGTTTAGATTAAGGAGAGAAAATTATATTTATGGGAGGTTTTCTAAGAATAAAAATGGGTTCCATCGGGCCATGCGGGCATCTACAGTGCACCTTCTAGCTTTTAAAGGACTCCTAGACTTTCAAATAAAAAGTTCTAAGGGAGAGTGGCTCTAAAAAGATTCTTAGGGGAGAGCTGCTTCCATGGCGCCATTAAGCTGGCTTTGAAAATGCCACTCTTTGAGCATTTTATCAATCAACTAAATGATAGTGACGACATATTTGGGAAAACTAAAGACCAGAAGGACATTTCTCCTCTTATCAATGTCGCCGTATATACTCTCAGTCTGAGCTCCAATCAGTGTCCCAGCCATGTCTCTTCTTTCGCTGCTTTCATCCTTCAACTCATCCATTCAATTCAATCAATTGCTTGTCCTCCAAATTATTCTTACGGAGGAGATGGCAACTACTATTCAAGCATTTACTCGAAATACACAAGAAGTTATGCTTACAATCTTTGCTCGAAGAGTGGAGGATATCTTTATGATATCAACAATGCTTTTCAAAATACTCAAATGTCCAACAAAAAGCTGCATCTTCTGACCGAATTTGGATTGAATTGACTTGTCTTTCAAATGACAAAACCTCCTGCATGTGAGATGCAACTGGGAAGAACATCACATCTAACAGTTATTCCAAATTCGCTGGAGGTGAGAGAGAGTTCTTCTTTTATCTCAAAAAATCATGAACTAATTTTAATTGTTTGCGTGGAAGAAGTGATGGCGATCAGTTTATCTTCCTCTCCGCAGAAGGAGATAACCAACCAAAAGTCGGAAAGTATGGTAAAGCACTTCCTGTCTGAACAAATACATTCTAAAAGCTCAGAATGTACTCGTCTCTTTGAGATAGAAAGCGAGAAAAGATATCGTTTTGGATAGGTTAGGTCGAATAAATTTCAACAAAAAAAACCGAATCAGTTAAAATTGATGTTGCTCCGTTAGGTTTTCATATTTTAGACCAACTTTTCTATTTTCTCCTCGCAGACTTCAGCAATTTACTGTTGAACTCTGATCGCTCAGTTTGTAGTGTACTTTCTAGAGTAGCCATAACTTAAAATCTAGATGTATTTGTCCCAGAAAAAGGTACATCAAAAAAGGTTGAACCTACAGTAAAAATAAAATTCTTATCATAAAATGATTAAAAATCGGTCGCGTTGCTCAATTTAAAAAAAAAAACTTTTTACTTTGCAGGCTCTCCTGATATTTCAATTGGGGTATGTGCCTATATGGAAGTGAAAAGCGGACTTTGGTACAGCGCTGACCGCGCCATGGGAGCGAATTTCTTCGGATGCAAATATACTCCAGGAGTAATTGGTGAATGATTTTTAAAGGGACGATATGTATGGAGAAGGAGACGGATAGTTTTGGCTATTCACCTGAAAAAAGTTGATAGAGGCTACAGCAGGGTCGATTTCGCGAACATTTTTTGATTTTCTATAATTTTTTGGATTTTATCGACTTTTGCAGTTCTTTTTTACCTGAAATAGATATATAAAAGTATAAAAGAAAGGGCTTTTCGAGGCGTGACTCATTTTTATCCTAAAACTTATTAAAGGCCTTTTTTTAGGATATAAATGGGTCCCGCCGCGATAACCCCTTTCTTGGATACGAAGGATTTCGTCTTGTTTATGAACAGACTTATAACCTGGTTCTTTTTTAGTTCCAACTTGCGCAACTTCGACTGGCGTCAATCTCTACGAGTCGTTTGCCTTCGAGGAACTTGCTATTGGACAATTGTCACAGCTGATACCTCGTTTGGAGCATCAACTTGTTCGGCTAGCTGTGGAGCCATGACTTCTATCCACAATATGGGTGAAAACAGCTGGGTGAAGAGTCTAGCCCTCTCCACTCGAGGTAGCACCGTCTCCAATTTAAATGATGTCTACATTGGCTTGTTGAATGTTCCAAATCCTAATGAAACTCTGTGCTATTGGTGAGATGACGGAACTCCCTACGATTTCAGCAATTTTGGTGGTTTTTTCTCTATCGAACATCTCTTCTAGGATGTGAACTGGGCGAATTGGGATTGTGCCAAGCCATGGCGTTGGTTGACGATCTGATTCCAGCTGGCAAATGGATCACCGAAACTTGTGGAGAATTATTGCCTTTTGTGTGCAAAAAAGGTACTGGCTTTGGTATAGTTAATTGGCTAAAAACTCTTTTGTATCTTTTACTAGCAAACCACAAAATGAATCTCACCGCAAAAAGTCAATCTTAGGGCAAAATAATACGCAGTTTAGTCGTCTTTTTTACACAAACTCTACTGTAATCTTTGACGCAAACCCCTGAGACTTATGACTACAGCAACCCGCAAATGTTTCTCGTCGCGAAAACATAGTCTTGGATCAAAATAATACAGTAACCCCATCGGCAGGATGCCCTTATGAGATGTGTAGTCAACAAGAAACTAAGCATCACTTTATTAGTCTTTACTGGTTAGTTTTGACAGCAAAGTGATTAAATGAACTTTCGTCGGTTTGCTCTTTGTTTGTTGTTTTAGAAGACCCCCAATGCTGTACCAAGTGAGGATGGAATGATAGAGCGGATACAGTGATAATGTAATTGCGCAAATCTGAATCAAATTTAGTGAATTTGATATACTCTTACCTTATTGATTCTTATATTTATGTATTTATACGTGTCGCTCATGTAGAACTCAATTGTGGAAGGGAAAAAAAAAGGAAAATAGACCCAAGTCATATTCACAAGTACAGGAATAACAAATAGACACTAAAAAGTAGAAAGCGTGTTATAATTGAGGAACCTTGAGGAAGATCGCTAGAGACATTTTTCTAATTCCTTTGAGCACTTGGGCAGAATAGGTTTTAGTTTTCATCGTCATTAGAGTTAGGAAGCAAGCGAAGGCGATGAGCAAAACACCAAGTGGAAAAATAATTGGAACCACTTGATAAACCCGATTGAAGTGATCCGATTCCCAAGTCTGAAAGAAGAAAAAAATACTATAATTCAATTTCCGATAGATCACTTACCCACAAATCAGACCAAAGCTTGTTATAATATTGATTCAAGAAAGTCATAAAATTTGCCCAAGAACGGTAAGCAAAAGTCAAAGCTAAATAAATATAAGCGGCGATTTCACATTTCCTATGTCTGGAATTCTCTTTAGTTTCACTTTTTAGTTCCCTCACTGTATGAAGATATTCTTCCAATAGATTGCAAAAACACAAATCGCGCAGAGCTCAATATCGCGAAATGTGCCTTGGAGTCCAGCAAAAGTCAGAAAGAGCTCGGTCAAGCCGTGAGTATAGCAGACTTTAACGCAATGATCAGACAAGGCCATGACAATAATAGCGACAGATTGAAATATTATTGCCTTTTGGAAGTTATTCATCACAGCCTCTCGCCTCACCAGCCGATAAATGATCACTAAATTTAGTGGGATAGCGGTTAGGAGTGAAATCATTGTTGGTAAATATGCATAGACGAAGGAACCGACGAAATAAATTCTAGCGACAAAATCTTGCTCCTTTAGAACCACCCCAAAAAGGGAGAAAAACGATATGGCGATGTAGATAAAAGTCGATTCGGCCATGATTAATAGCGAGACAAAGGAGCAAACGAATGCTTTCATAGCAAGATTAAACTCAATTTACGCGAGAAAAATAGACACTTTTCTTTCCCCGCTCACAGCCTCTACGCCTTTTTAGAGATGAACAAAGATAGAATTGAATCAATCCATCTTCATTTAAAACAAAGAAAATAGAGCCTGAAAGTGGAGAATTTCATAATTAATCTACATCTTCTCAATAAACATCAAAAGAAAAAATGTTAAAAAAAGGGTTGATCACGCGATCCCTCGTGGCCTATTTTTTGTGCTTTGCTTTTTTTAAACATTTTGTCTATTGGTGACGATTTAGGTTCTGGAAAAAACCCTGGGCTCTTCATCTCTTCCCGTTCAAGTTTTAGGCCCATTCTCCCTGAAATTTTTTGTCCCCTTTCCCCTCATTTTTAGTCCCAATTTCTCGAATTTTCATAAAGAGGTTTTCCCTTCGAATTTTAGGATTTCGAATCAACGTTTTGCATTTTTATTTGGCAACACGGGTGATGTTTATTTTTGCTCGAGACTTTGCCCAGGCCTGAATGAAAAAGAAAAGCGAGGATTCTTCTGAGGGAGGAAGTGGCTGTTTTCTTTTCTCAATAGGAACGAGACGAGACGAGTATAAAAGTATTTGTACGAACAGAGATACTCTGAATGTCTATAGAATATTAAATCTTCATTTTTAGCAACAAGAATGACTTCGTTCTTCTTCTTTAGAAAAGACGAGAGATTATGTCTCCCCAAAGTGAGTTAGGAGCAGGTTCAGGTTCGGCAATAGTATCGAAACAACCTTTAGAAGGATTGTAAATTGTACGGAAACGCTTAGGACACAGACACAGTTGGCCGCATGATAGAGACTTTCCACATACTTTGCATTTGCTAGGCATTACCATTTTCTGGAATATCTATTGTTAAAAAAGGTAAGCAAGGAAAGAGGAGATAGGGACAAGTTGGACGGCTCCATATTTATAGAGAAAGTGAGACATTTTTTCTTCACTTTTTACCATTTCAAGGATGTGACGGATTTTGGATGTTTTAGGCTTTTCTAATTTTAACATTGAGGCTACTATTTGACGTTTAAAATCAATAATTTTGATCTTCGAAGCTGAATTTAGCTGATAAATGTTTCAAGCATTGACAACAGCCGTTTGAGTGACGATGTGAAAAAAGATTCGTAAATACCACTTCATTGTTTTCCTCACATACGGACAATAAGCTGCCATTTGATCAGATAGATCGACGAAAGCCTTGCCAACATTATAGTCTAAAATGACCTGTGGTTTTCCATTTTCGCCTACTAAATCGTCGTGAAGTGTAGACAGCATCAATACGTCTCTTTTGTCATGCCATTTGAGGATCATGATCCCATCATCGCTTTGGGCAGCCACATAATCGCCTCTTCTCACTTTAGATGATATCATAGTTTTTGGAAGACCCACTCTATTTTTTCTGATAGTACTAACAAGATTAGTTTTTTTCTTCATCAATGTTCTAGCTAGAGGTATACTTGTGTACCAGTTGTCTGTATACAGCGTTCTGCCATATCCTACCAAATCTTCTATTAGTCTTAATACCACGTCCTCAGCTACTGATCCTTTTCTCGGTTGATCTTCTTTTCCGGCATAAATAGACATATTGTAGGTGTAGCCATTTTCAGAACAAAGTTTGAAAATTTTGATTCCGTAGCTATGACACTTACTCGGAATATACTGTCAAAAACGAACACGTCCACGAAACGGAACCAAACTTTCGTCAACACAGACATCCTTTCCTGGTCTAAGAAGAAGCTTACACCTGGACAAGAACAAATCCACAAATTTCTCGATCTTATATAATTTTGATCCACTATTATTCTCGTTATCAGCCAAATGTAATGATCGCATCAGCGAATAGAATCTAGCTCTTGTCATTACACTTGAACAAATAGCGTGCCCTCCTATGGCTGGGTCAGTAGACCAGTAATCTTCTAGTTTTGGCAGATGCACATACCCCATTAGAATAATAAGAGCCAGAAATTTACGCATTTCAATGTTATCCGTTGGAATATAAGCATTATCTTTTGTCGGCCCATATCTATTAGTTTCTTCGACTATGAAATCTACCATCTCATCATGAAAGAATAGGTTATAATACTCCATCGGAGTTTCGCATTTACTAAGTAACTGCATATTCAAACCAGAATTCATATCGTTGAACTTCCATTTTGAGGGTTTGATGATAAAATGTGACCATGAATTCAAGGTATCAATGGTCTCATCTTCATCGGATTCAGAAGAACAACTTTCATTATCACAAAAAAACGTGGTGTCAATATTCGCTGTATCTTTAGCTTCATCTTCATTGCTATCCAACAGGATTTTTTCAAAGTTTAAATTCAGATCGTCTCGCGAATTCATCTTAAGCAATACTAATTTTACAGAAGAATATGATAAAATATAAAAAACAGCCACAAAGAATAAATATAAAAGCCTAAAGTTACTACCCGTATTTTTTGTGATAAGCCCTGTTGACATTTGCAAAACCACCTTCACCAATTAATCCAGATTTAGTAAATTCCGATTCAGCATGTTCAGGTATGTCTAAGAATAAAATTTGCACATTAGTGAAAAAAGAAAACCAAATCCGATGAGCGTTCGGGCCAAGTCCACCTGCCAGACACTTCTGTTCGCTGCTGAATCTTCTAATCGAATAATATCGGAATCATCGGCTGTTTTATAAGCCTCAATGACGAATTCCAAAAACTCGGAAATGGTAGGTCTCAAATTGGGGTGACCATCCCATCCATTAAAAGATTTTCTCCTCATTTTTAAAATGGTAAACTACTTACCGAATCAGCAGGGGATTTAGAGACGAGTTTTTCGTAATTTCAGGCCTCATATATTCCTTCACTGCGATATAACTGCAAGTCGAAATGAGACAAGAGAATTAACCAATTTTACCCAAAAGAGGGATGAAACGCTTTGAATATGTTGAAAAATGCTCCTGTATGAATTAGTTTAATATCCTCAAACTCCGATATGTCACATTCGAGCACGTCTAAAAGAAAAATGATCAAAAAGCATCCGAAAAACGCGGTTATTTGTTTCTTCGGGGTATTCAGATCGTCCAATACATGTGAATAATAATTCCATTCTATCAAAAGAATAAACAAAAAGAACAAATCCCTATATGTCTTATTTAGTTAAATAATACCTATTGATACTTTGGTAATTCTTCTGTCGGAGGCCATGAGGAAAGGCGCTGACAAGGCTTGAGACAAGTGTTACTAAAGGGTAAACAGATAACACAGATTATTGCTGATTACATAAATCATACGCCGCTCAACTATTCATTAAGGTCAAATTAGTTAGATTTAAAGGCTTGGGCTCCCATTCGTAGTAAAAGCTGCACTGCATTCTGAAACTTGTTTCCGCTGCCATTCTTTGCTCTTCCGGTCCGTGTAACAAACAAAAAAATCATCTAACCACCTGATTTTTCTCTATTCTACCGGAAAAATGAAACTTTTAACTCTGCTATTCACTTTTATTTCAATTTCTCTAACTGATGAGAAATTCTGGTCCTGTGAAGATTGCATCCAAGTAATCAGTTTTTACGAAAATCGCTTCATCCGGAACATCTGAAATTAACTATATCTGTAAGCTTCTAGGAAATGAAAGACTTTTCGAACTTATTCCATGACCTAATAAAAGGAAATAAAGAGGGAAATGGATGTGATGTGCTCAATAAGCCATACGATGTCGACTTCTTCGTGAATCTCTTCAAGAGATTATCCTACAATCAACGTCTAGGTTGCAGTTTTCTGAGGGCTTGTGGAGACGACAGAAAGGCTGCTTTCAATAAAATTCTTCCAATTTTGTCACAACCTGGTCAATACCAGGTTTTTGAGACTTTTATCTCATAAAATGAATAAAAGCTTTAGGCGATTGATTACCAACAATAAAAAAAAACTACTGCAGACTTTGAATGAAGAAGCGAAAACAGAATTCGGTGGTTATCTCTCAATACGATTGCCTACAATAGACAATAAGCCATCAATAGATCTTTTTTGTCTTTTAGACATTCGAATACCTCCCTCTTCTTAATCTAATCCCTCCTAGAATCCCTCGACGTTGGTTTGAAGAAAATAACAGAAAAACATTTTTTGAGACTCTGAATGAAAATAAAATATTGGTCATAGATGAACAATAGCTGTCTAGAGAAATGACCACCAGATGAGAGATGGCTCTTTTATTTTAAATTTTCTAGTCTCGGAGAAAAAGTGTCCGGTTTGTTTATTTTACCCAGCGAATCTGTAGGCTTTCGAAGGACGGCGTTGATAAGCGACTGACGCTGGGATGACTATTCCTACTCTAATCTACGTTCAAAACTTATTGAATTTAAAATATTTCCGTTACGAATCCATAGAAAATTCTTTTTTCAATTTTTCTTTTCCAGCTCACTCATTTAATTAATTATTGGCTAATTGTGGTCAAGGAGGTCATCAGACTCAGAAAATGCTGATAATTTTTTCTCTAAATTTCTACCAAAAATAGGATGGATGTTCTACAAAAGAAAAACTTAATCATGAAGCTGCTACCCGAGAAGAATGTCCTGAATATAAAGTAAGCTCTCTTAATTAATTTTTAAGATAACTTTTTAGATGAAACCCAAAGAGTTTAATCAATTTTGCATCGAGATGGATTAATGATTGTTTAAAAACCTCCCGCTTTGAAATTAGAAATCACGGAGGAGGTTTTGGCATGGAACGGGCAGAAGTAAGTCGTTTTTTAAATTAAATTTTCGGATACCTATCTCATTAAATGTTGCAATCAAATTCAGATACAACAAGGTGATCCCGATCTGTCGAAATTTAAAGAATATTTGAAGGGCTGCGAACGGTTTTATCTTGATTTTGTTAGGATTAGCTTCTTCCAAAGGGGAGTGAGATATTATTTTTTTTTAAAGTTTTGGATATTTTTTGAGCAAGAACTGCTTAAAGAAATTCACCTGTCGTCTCTGCCCCTCTTCCAAGAGATTTTGACCATCCTCTAACCTAGAAAAATCAAAATTTATGGAGAAATACTCTTGCCGGAGTCAGTAGATTTTCCTCCTTGCTTGGTAAAGAAAAAGCAAGCAAATTTAGTTATTTTTTGCAGAAAGAAATGAGAATTTGTAATGGAATTGATAATTTTGACAAACTGATCGGTGAAGTCTGTGGACTCAAGATGAAGTTATCCATAGAGATTCATGAACAGATGGACATAAACAGAAAAATTACTCGCTGTTTGAAGGTTTGAACTCGATGAGCCCTTTGTGTCAAACAACCCGATCAATCAAAATTTAGATTTTGAAAGAAAAACAATGCAAAAGCAATATCAATATTACTACAAGGGAATTAGCGTATGGCTGCAAGTTTACTTACAATCCTACTGAGGATGAAATCTTTACTCCTACTAATTCTGAAGACGTTGATGACTTCCGCTCAATGGTTAGAGGAAGAGGGGGAGATTGGAATTATTTTGTTCGATTGGAAAGCGCTGGATTTGGAGCTGTTGGAATCGCACATTTTGCTGATTCTTTGCACGTTATAGAAGGGAGTGATATGAACTGTTTTGAAATTCGATGTGAATATTTTCCAAAAATGGAAAGTTTTTTGGATTATTTTGAGAGGGAAGTTGGATCCAAAAGACGAACCAGAGATTGGATGCAATTGAGAGAAAAAGATGAGACAATTGAGCTAAGAGAGGAGGACTTCAATGATTATAAAATACGGAAGCCTTATATCCATTTCAATGACCAGAAAGAAGTCGACGATTTGGAAGAAGTCCGGAGACGATTCTTTACATAAATTTTATTTGTTTTTCCTGTTTCTTTGCCTTTTCCAGTCTTTTTCTGGTCATCTATCTTCCCATAAATATTTTAGACTTTTTTAAGTTTTTTTAGATTAAAAGAATGGAGGAAGAAATGCGAAAAATTGAGCAGGAATTCGTCTTCCAGGAGAAGTGGTATTTTTCTATTTTTCCATTCCTAAGTTGAAAAAATCTAGGATCGAAATCTTCAAGCGAGGCAAACTCTTCTTTCAAAATATTCCAGAACATCTCATTCTTAAAATCATCACCAAGGTTTGAATTTAATTTACTAGAAAAGTGAACAAATTCAGATGGAAGCGAAAGTCTCCTTCAATCTTCTAAGAACCGGCAAGTGGATGCATTTGCTTTGCAGAGAAAATCGAGATTCTCTCCTAATTCCTTTTGAAATATCAAACTATGACATCAATTATATGGTACTCTTCTAAATGTTTTTTATAGATCGAATTTCAGGAAAGAAATCAAAAAATCCAACTATTAAGAAAAATCATCCGATCAAAATATTACATTTTTGTGTGGGGTAAATGGAATGGAAATCACATGGTGAGTAATCAGTGGCTGGGTCCGCTTTCTTCCCGGGAAACCATCTTCCCGTCCCTTCCCTTGAGGTTAGCATGGGAAGCAAAATGACTTCCCGGAAAAGGCAAAAAATCGCCCGGGAACTTAGCGGACCGCGAGAAATGGACGGGAAGCCACAGGAGGATTAAAGGTTCCCGGGAAGAAAGCGGACCACAGGACTATACGATATCCACAAAAATGGTTTCATAGCCTTTTATGGAAGATTTATGCTCAAAAGAAGCCTATTATTTCCGCCGAGAATGCTGGAATATTGAATTGCTTCGAATCAAGAATTTTCCAATCACTACCTCTATTATTAATCATCTACAGCCAAGTATCATAGAAATGAAGCAAAATGGTCCACTTTCCGAGAATTTTAACATCCCAGCTCGAACAGTAAGCTCTTTTTTTAAATATAAATGATTAATTTAGAAAGAATTTGTTGTCAAATATGCCAGCATAAGTGATTCTGATTTTTACAAGGAGATCGAGCGTTTTGGATCGTTACCATTGAAGGTAACATTCAGAAGAGATGGCCATCTCGAACCCAATAAATTATTTTCGATTTTGAAGAGAATAACTCAAGTAAGTGGGATGACCACCCAGAATAAATCACATTTTTATAGGAAAGACACCTTCATCATCCTCTCCAATTTCTAACTTACACAAGAGAGAGTCACACAGAATATAACATTTTTTACTCCTGGCCGATGGGCCCCTTTTTGCTATGTTATCCGTCTTACTTCATAATCGTCGCTAAATCGGATGTTAGAGTTAGCGTAATTCATTTATCCGGAAGACATGACGGTGAAGTAAAATATACGCTGCAAATAATGGGAATTAAAAGCTTCGATGAATGGGAGGAATTCACCAAGAGGGGAATAGTTGCTGGACATTTTGATTTGGGAGCTCGGCAGATTCATACAAAAAGTGAAAAGCAATTAGCTGGGGTTTTGGAGGGTTTTAGCGCCCAAATAGCTGGCAAATTTTTTGAAGGAGGTTGGCTAAAATATAGAAAAAATAATTAAACTTCCAGGGAAATTAGTCTATCCTCCCTTGGCTCCTCCAGAACCAGCTCTAGAATTCGTGGAATTTCTAAAGAAATTTGAGGATTTCGATATCCAACCAGGTATTTCCTCTCTTCTTTGTCAAGAAAGAATTCCCAGAAAAATTGGCGTCGCATAAGCCAAAATGGAAAAAGACCGAGAAATTGCCCGATTTGCCTCGAAAGTTACCAGAAATTCATTCAAACAACTGGCTAATTGAGGCCAAGAAGGTCATTAAACTCAGGAAATTCTGGTAAATTTCTTCTCTAAATTTATACCAAAATAGGATGGATTTTCTTCAAAAAGGAAAGTTCATCTTGGAGCTAATTCCCCTCAAAAATGTCGTGGATATAGCCAAAAGGGTAAGTCCTAAAGCAAAAGTTCTAAAATAGTTTATTAAGGTCGAACATACGCGCTTCCCTCTCCTTTTTTCGTCGACTAAATGGGTGAATGAATTGATCCAAAATTCTGCTTCAAACTTCCGAATTCATGGAGGAAGTTTTCCCTTCTCGATGAAAAGAGTGGCTATATTTTATCCACAAACAACCTTTGAAACTTCAGATTTATAGGGACAGCTCAGTTTTTAAAGAAGCCTTAAAATCTTTGGAGTTCTATTATCTTGATTACATCAGCTTCGATGGTTTCAATGATTATTTCGTTGATGATTCCGAAGATTTTAATGATGTTTTCAATGTAAATTTTAAAAAAAGGAATTCTAAACATTTTTTAGATTAATTACCTCAAAGAAGTTCTGCAGTGGGTTAGAGAGCGGGAAATTTTTGTAAAACGGATCTCAATCGGCTATAATTGCCCCCTGATCCAAGAACTTTTCGAATCTTTCGCCAGAGGACCCGAATCGCTTGAGGTCTCCCAGTATGTAAGCCTTCCTGCGCCAGTTAACTTCTCTCCGCAATTGGCAGGATCGATTCTTTTTTCTACAAAATTAAGAATTCAGAAAGAAATTGAGGTGAATGTGGAATGTTTTGGAGGAGCTCGAATTAAAGAATTGATTAAAAGATTTACTGGAATTGAGCAAGAGGTGAATTGGCTTTGTTTATATATTGATGATGAAGATAGTACAAATGGAATTATCACGCATCAGTTAGAGGTAATTTTAAAGATAGATTGCTGAAGCCAAATGAGCGAAGTAAAATAAGGGAAAAACCATTTTTAGACATTAAAATCCAAGAAGTGTCGAAGCAATATTCTAATAAGTACTTGGAATGAATATTTTTTCAATGTTGATTTTGATTCCCAATTCGGTCTCTCTCAAATATCTGAAACAGTCTTTACCTTCCGCTCAATGGCTAGGGGAAGAGGAGGAGTTTGGAATTATTTTGTTCGATTGGAAAGCGCTGGATCTGGTGCTGCTGGAATCGCACTCTTTAATGATTCTTTGCATAGAAGTAGCTTGGAAATTGACATTCGCTGTGAATATTTTCCAAAAATGGAAAGTTTTTTGGATTATTTCGAGAGGGAAGTTGGATCCAAAAGACGAACCAGAGATTGGATGCAATTGAGAGAAAAAGATGAGACGATTGAGCCAATAGAGGAGGACTTCAATGATTATAAAATACGAAGGCCTTATATCCAATTCAATGAGCAGAAAGAAGCCGACGATTTTAAAGAAGTCTGGAGACGATTCTTTTCATAAATTTCATTTGTTTTCCTGTTTCTTTGCTTTTTCCAGTGTTTTTCTAGCCATTCCTCCAAATAATTTATTTAGAAATTAATTATTTTAGCCAAAAATAATGGAGGAAGAATTCGCCGAATTTGAATCAATCTTCCTTCTCGTTTTCAAATGATTGTTAAACAATTTATAAACATTTCTTTAGAAAACTTTCTTCAAGAGATCGGGGAATGGATGTATAAGCAAAATTCGAGAGTTCTTGAGGCAGTTTGGGTCCATCAATCCATTCATTTCCATCAAATATTTCGGATATTTCTCCACTTCCTTCACGACCACCAAACACAATAATTTCATTTAAGAGTTTTCCTATTTCAAATTCACATCATGGATGGTTAAAACTCTGTTTTTCTGTCCATTTATTCTCGGGATCTTCGATATCCATTTCCCATAAGCCAACAGAATAATGGAGATGTTATTTTTTCGGAAATATTTAATGGAAAAGCATGGCGAAGAGGACCAATGTTAAAACACGATATAGATCATACATATTGTGCCAGTCATTCCTGGTGATTATGCAGAACGTTTACTCAAAGCTTTTTCTCCCAAATAAATCCTATTTTTGAGAGCAAACAGCATACAGGACTTCTTTAGATGCAGTAATCGAGGCGAGACTCAAAAGCGCGAATAAAAGCTGCCGGACTGTCAAAATTCAGAGTTTTTTGCCCTCTTGATTGCTCATATTTTATCAAGGTAGCGTTTAGTTTAGTTCAGCAATGCATAATCAATTAAAATTCAAACACAAAATAAAAGATTTATTCATAAAGCGTCCAGAAATTTTTGTATTTCTTTTTTCATAGAATTTGATTCAGAAGTTAAAAGCCATTTTGTTAAAGCTTCTATTTTATCAACTGGCTTTGTAGGATTGTCTCTACTCTTTTGACTAAAAAATTCATAAACTTTTTCCATATTTGGGCGGTTTTCTATCCCTTCGGCCATCATTCTAAAAGTTTAAGCACTTTTCATAGACTCCAATTACCCAATGTGGAAGAGCCAAACTTCTGATGAGATTAGAATTACTTCTGGATAGGAACGGCCTTCAATGATTGAATCACCAATTGACCAATTATTTCCAGCTTGGGCAGTCAGACTTCCAGCTTCTGTTGTCTCTTTTACTGTTGAATCCATGGGAAAAACTCGATAGATCATATGCCAAATGGATCTTCCCAGCGAGAAAACATCCACAGTTGGATTGTAAGCCTCGTCCGTGTAGACTTCTTTGCAATTGTAGCCATCTGTTCCAAAGTAGGATGTTTCTGTGAAATCTTTTGCTGCCAGGGCTGTATTTTTAATTATTTTTGCTATTCCAAGATCAGCTATCTTTAGGATAGAATGATTCAAATTCAAGACCATGCTGGAAATTACTTTTTTGTCGAGAAATGGCTACAAACTTGGCTGGTTTGACATCTCGATGCGTTATTTTGTTGTCATGGAGGTAGCAAAGACCACTAGCTGCTTGGGCAGCCCAGAACAATATCTCCTTCTCAGTGTATTTCTTCCCTCGAGCTATCACTGAAAATTCAATAAATTACCCATTTTTAAAAATAAAATCAACATTCAAATAAAGAGCCTCCTTCACAGTATTCCATCAAGATTCCAATCTCTTTGTTGTTTTCTGAAATGAAGCCGAAAAGAGTCACAATGTGTTGATTTCCTTGCAGCTGAAAGCGGCCTTTCTTCCAGAATTATAGACGTTGTTCACCGAGAGTAAAGTTGTTATTTCATTTTTGATCAATTGAGAATTCATCTGCGAAGTATCAAAATATTTAGCAACATGCAGCACTGGAGACTTTTTCGTTGAGACGAGGATTGTTTTCCCATGTCCTCCAGCACCGAGGTCTTCAATCTCCGTCAAGGAGCTATTTTCGTAGGAGACAAAGCGAGAACGCTAGCAATTTATTTGTATAGTTTTGGCGATGACTTACACCTTGCATTGAGAGAACACTTCCCCAGTTGCCGCCGAAGAGAATTACAAGCTGGAAAATTGGGATCCTAAGAAGAAAGATAGATTTACCTTTTCTGTTGGTATATGTTCTTTGCTTTTTCCAAGCATCCAGAGTAGGGCCTAAAAATGGTTTTTTTTAATATCCTGCTTTACTTGAGATATTGTGAGTAGAGAAGTTTTATCAAAACTTGGTAAATAGTGAGTTTTCTCTTGACTCAAAATCATCTCCTTTATTTTTATGTAGTAGCTGGCTGTTTCGATAAAAACATTAATGCAGTGCTCGTCTCTCTCTTCATATTTTTTAATGTCGCCAGTTGTTCGGAGTTTATAGACAAACATCTAAAAATAGTAGCTAATTACCGTATTCTTTCTTTCTCTTGGAAGGGTAAATTGTCATGAATTTACTCCGGATTCCACAATTTGCTCAAATCTACAAGGTTGTAGCTCTTGATTTTTGGAGGAAGCGAGAGAATACAGATTCTTAGAAAGCTTACCCAAAGAGTTTTGATAAATGCTTGAAGAAAAGCAAACGGGTACTTGTTTATGTCTTCTTTAAGCGACGCAAGTGATTCTTCGGAAACATTTTTTTCATACAACGATTCCTTTATCAGAAACTCCATAAAAACTTTTTCTGCTTTCCATCGAGATTCCAATAATTGTTTCATCTCTTTTTCCAGTTCTTCATCCAGAAAATGTCCAAAAAACTTGGCAACGCACTGGAAATTTCGATTAAAGTTGAGGTTGAAACCAACAGCGCAATAAATCTGCAAAGTTTGGAATTTCATGAAACTGTTGGAATAATTCTTCAGAAGTTCCCACGCTTGTTTAAAATATTTAATTTGAGAATGATGTCTGTCTCGCTTCCAACCAAAAAGCAGCAGAAACAGCCTTTCTCCTTCATGCGAAGAGTGCTGTCGCTTTTGAGCACATTTTTGGAATAATCAAACCTCTTGTGGAAACACTTTATAGAGTGATTTAGAAATCAAACCAGCTGATTTAATGAGATTGTTGTTTGTCCTTTTGCATTGTCGCAGTACAATCGAGTCCAATCTTGTGGAAAAATTCCGTCCAAGAAGTATTAAAAGTTGTGACCAAGTATAACTAGAATTTTTTAAAGGCTGCAGGCTACTTACTTTGCCTCATCTAATTGGCTTCCATTTATTTGAAAAATATAGATTAATAGATAGATAGATATTTTCGTTTCCGTTTCACTTTCGTATTCATTAGAATATAAATGAAATCTTGAAGGTCTGGAAGAATCAACGGATTTTAAGACTTGGATCCAACAGGATTTCTTCTTTAGTCTGTTCATAAAAAATACGACAACTGATGCCCCGAGAATTGGTGTTTTGCAGCGAGATTGAGGGTTTCTTTAGGATAAAATGACTCACAAAAATCCCTTTTCTCAGGGCATCGGCTGTCGTCTTTTTTCTGAACAGACTACATTGAAATTAAATAAGAGACTTCTATTAGCAGAAATATGGTACTTTTCTATTCCTTGAGCGTAGATTGCATCAAGATTGAGGATTTGTGTCAACTTGTTGTTGTCGTCAAATTTTAAGATCTCTGGTTGAAAATTACTCAATAAAGGATTCGGATAGTACTGTAGCAGACTTTTGCTATAAAATGATGCATCTTGGAACTTCTCTTTCCCAGCCTTTTTCTGTTGAAATTAATTAATCAAAGCTGATCCAAACTACCCACCAATAAGCCATACGCCAAGCCAGGTTCGTTTCCTTCATACTAAAAACTTATTAGGTTAAAAGGCGAATTCAACCCTTACAAAGTCTTCAAACGCCTTGATGACAATTGCAGGATAGATTGAATTGCACGAGAAATAGTTGAAACATCTCCACTTCCAGACTTTATCGTCGTCGTTGCTTTTAAGAAACTCTTGGGTGTGCATGTAGATCATTTGTGTTATCTCCAATTTTGCCTGGAAATGTCCATTTATCTTCAGATCTTCCAGCTTAATTCCGATAGGTTAGTTAGACTTACACCAAGTTCTTTAATTTCTTGCTTCTCTTCATATGTTGCGAATGGAATCATGATTGAGAATAAGTTCTCCTCAGCTTGACTTTCTAAAGAATAGTCGCCAGCTAATATCTCATTCTTCTTGAGGATAAATATCAAATCTTTTGTCATTTTCTGGAATTTAATTTGTCAATTCAATTGAGTGGAATATCATCCCTTGAAAGGAATCATCCCAGTTCTTTTCTACTAGGTGAGGGTCAACTTTTTAAAACCTTCCACTTGCTTTCAATGTTCTACAAAGTTGTAGCTCTTGCCTCTCACCTCTACAACTTTGCAGAACATCAAAAATAGGTCAAACCTATCCAAAATTATGAAAAAAGATAAGAGAGAGAGATACGATAGGTCGGAATCTCAAGCCTTACTTGACGATATTGAGTGTAGATGTCATATTCTGCCTTGGAATATCTGATAACTCCAGGTGCGTAGCTATAAGCGTATTCTTGTCTAAAGTCATAGAGGTAGGCTCTAATACGATCGCTTGATTCAACTTTCTGTTCATAGGTTTCACAGGATTTCTGATCAATTTAAGATTGTTTTTATCAACTTACAAACTTTTCAAACAAGACGCTTGCAACTTCATATAAAATGCTTTTATATAGAAAGTTACAGGTGGAGATTTTGTTCATCATTTTAAATACTGAAACGATTACTGTATTGCTCTTCTAAACGAACAGTTCGAGGCGCGCAAAGGCAAAGAGAAGATGGTTTTTGGCAAAAAAACATATTTTTGGGTGGAATTACGGCCCCTTTAAAAGCAGCCTTTTACCTGTCATTTTAAAACTGTCTTCTACCAGCGTTGGTCCTTTATCAAAAATATACAAAATGATGTATTTGAAGCACTCAGGTGAAATCTAAACTAAACATTTTAGTCGTGATTTGTCCTACAATCCACATATTTCCTAGACAATATTCATCCGAATTTGTCATAAAATAAATAAATTCGAAGTCAAACCTCATTTTGCTTACAAGGGAATGTTCTGAGGACACTATGCGATCTCGGGAAACGGCATATACCATTCGATAGAGCTTGAAAAGCACTCCCAGCAGCCACTCTCCGAATTTCCATAACGACTCATTAACATTTCTAAAAATGCCCCGAAAATGGACGACTCGCAGACTTTTTACGCCTCCAGAATGTCTCGCGTTGTTTGATCCCCAATTCCAAGTGGGGCTGTGGAGTAGGGCGATTGCTGTAGGTTATCAATCTTTTGCCTATTTTAGGACACGGGTTTGATCCCTGATCGACTTTTCTTTGATTTACACTTTTTTTAAATTTTTTTTAACTACCTCGATTAAGTTGATCAGCACTAATTTATTGAATTTTGCGATAAATGACGCTGACTAAGGTTAAACAACGCGGGACATTCTGGAGGCGTAAAGAAGTCTGCGAGTCGTCCACTTTCGAGGCATTTTTGGAGATGTTGGGGAGTCGTTCTGGAAATTCGGAGAGTGGCTTCTGGGAGTGCTTTTCAAGCTCTATCGAATGGTATATGCCGTTTCCCGAGATCGCATAGTGACCTCAGAACATTCCCTTGTTAGCTATTCGAGCAACAAGGATGAACCCAGCAAAACAATATATCCGCGACCATGACGATATATCCGCAAGCACCGCGGATATATCGTCACCCACCCTTTTCGGAACTATTTACCTTTAGGGACCCCAGTAGCCATGATTCAATTTTTGTGTTTTCAGGAGGGTTGCGGGTTCAATCCCCTCCCTGACTTACATTTTTGATTTATTTGTTCAAGTCTTTAAAAAAAAATGTTTTTTGACGTTTTGATTCAATTCAGCCGCACAAAGCACACTGAATTACTGTTCTAGATGCTTTGTAACATTGGGATTCTCTGGCTTATCAAGCTGTTAAGCTGGTCTGAGTCGAGAAATTGGATTTTTATTTAAAGAGAATCAACTTTTCAACAGGCAAGCATCTTTTATCAATAGGATTGCTCTCGAGAGGATTAAATGTAGGGGTCGTTGCCTCGTTGAGGACGAAGATGAAGAAAATCCTTTTATTTCCAAAAACCAAGAACAATTTTTGATAGCAACTTTCACACCAAGACTACTGTATCTTCAATTAGAAGTTCGTGAATTTGACAAGAAATAGACCTAATTGATGTCACTTTTTCAAGCCTCCCTTCAGATTTTTATTATCGAGAACTTGGAACATTCATGGTTTTTTTGCGTTGCGCATAGGAAAATGCTCAAAGAGTTGGCCAACAATCAGGGGTGTGGATCAAACAAATTGGTCAATTTTTTCGGAAATTTCGTGATTGATTTCTTCTGTCAACAGCCCTGTTAATTATTCTTAATTGAGAATAAATAATTGAATAAGATTTTTGAGTTTTTTTTGGGAAAGGTGGAAGAGGGTTTTTTAAATTTCTCACAGCTGTTACACTCCATTTTAGAGTATTTGCTTTGCTTTTCAGTCCTTATCAGTCTCCTTCGCTTTATCGATATTTTTGCCAGCCTTTTCCCCTTTTTTCTATCCACTAATAGACCTGTTTAGAATGGCTGAAAATGCGATTGATCCAATGAAAGTTTATGAACTCGAAGCAATGTTGACCCAATCGCAAGTTAGGTACTACAACAAATCACTTGAATCAGATGAAAATAAGGAGAAGTTGGAACAGAAGAATAGAGAAATCGAGGAGTTGCAAAAGGAAAAAGAAAAACAGGCGAGACAAATCGGATCTCTGATTGAAGGTGAGGAAATAATTTAGTCTTTTTCGATGAATAGAAAACGAGAAATTGGTCGGAGTGTTGAGAGAGCGGCTGGGAGAAAAAGAAGCAAAACGCGTATTGGCGCAGAATGAAGTGAAGAAACTCGAAAAGGAAATAGCTGAGTGTAGGGCTCGACAAGAACGGGCGTCCAGAAGTAATTTCATTTATTTTTCAACTTTTCTTTTGAGATATAAAAATTGATGTTGGAGAAATTAGAACCCAAATAATCAAACAACTCTGCCAGTTGGAAGTCGAGGCTGACAGTTTGGTTGAGATGGAGGGAGGAGGGGAACTCGGCAGAACAGCTGGTTTGTCTCTTCCTTTGAGAGTGGAATCAATTCAGAGAGCTCAACTCAAGCAGAAATCGAAGAGGTGGAGGAGTTGGAAGATAGTGAAGGGAATACATCGGTATGATTTTACTTTTTTCCTTCATTTTATTTGTTAGGTTTTAATTTTGTGTGGATGGAGTGGATCCACTACATTGAATACAATTTACTTGCTCGATTCGAAGGCTCAAAGTTGGAAGAAACTAAGCATCACTCTTCCAGTAGTAATGGGAGGATTTGGAGCTGCTGTCCTCAATGAAGAAATCTATATTTTTGGAGGATATGCCAACAGTAATTATCAACAGGATTGTTATAAATTGAAAGATGATGGAAGTTGGATGCAATTGACATCGCTAAATCAAAAAAGATGTTATATTTCCAGTAGCTCTCTGGTTTACAAAGGAGATATCTGGGTTATTGGAGGAAATTCTGGATATTCTAAAGGATATCTAAAATCAGTTGAAAAGTATGATATTTCTCAAAACAAATGGACCTACAGGCCGTAAGTTTTCCTCCGAATTTGAAAGGGACAGTCTCTAGCGTTGGATCTTTGCCTAACTCGACAAAGATTTTCCCAAATTCAAATTTCATTGTGATTTTTGTGTTTCTATGAATTCTGCCATTTCGCCATCATTTAGACTCTTTTATCGATGAAGAATAAATTCAAAAAGTTTGTTAATTTGGTCTGAAAGTAGCCACATTTGCATAAAATAACGATAAATCCCATAAAAGCTAATAGAATTAAAAATTAAGAAAAAACGTCAAAAGTCTGACTACAGTAGAACCTATTGCGAATCAAATTTTAAATGTGCGGGCGAAGGTGCATTCTGGATTACTGTAGTGCACACTTTTCGATTTATTTTGTCAATTTATTTCTTAACATTTAGTTTTATGCAATTTCGTGTGTATTTCCGAAATGAGCGCATTATTTTGCATCGAATAAAAGTATACTGTAGAAGGCGCCGCTTTAATCGAAATCTTCCAGAGAAATGAATTATGCAAGACAGAATGCAGCAGCAGCAGTATTTAAGGATCGAATATTTGTCACTGGAGGATGCAATGGAGAAAACATAAGATCTGTGGAGATGTTTGATCCAAAACTACAAAGATGGATTTTATTTTGTGATTTGCCTTTTGAACTTTCTTACCATACGATGCTAATCAGCAATTCAACTCTATCCATTTTTGGAGGCTCATTAGATAGTGTATGGGAAATGGATATCGAAGATCCCGAGAAGAAGTGGACAGAAAAACAGAGTTTTAAACACCCACGAGCCGGATTTGGAATGGGAAAACTCTCAAATGGAATTATTGTATTTGGTGGTTGTAGAAGTGGAGAAACATCCGAAATATTTGATGGAAATAAATGGATTGACGGACCAAAACTGCCTAAGCGTCTATCACAGTTTGCTTATACATCCATTTCCCGATCTCTTGAAGAAAGTTTTGTAAACAAATTTTCATAATTGTTAAGCCGTATTTGTATGAAATCCATTCCTCGTTCCCTCGAAGAATGGAATTCTCATAAATTGTTTAAAAATCATTTGTTCTCAATCTTCCAAAAATCATTTGAAAACGAGAAGGAAGATTGATTCACTGCGATCTCCTGGATCATAACTGTCAATCTGACTAAAATCCCCTGATTTCGCCATCCATTCTAGTAGATTTTTCGGAACTAATAAACCTTTGGGGCCCCAGTAGCCATGGTTCAATTTTTGTGCTGTCAGGAGGGTCGCGGGTTCAATCCCCTCCCTGACTTACATTTTTGATTTATTAATTCAAGTCTTTTTTCATATTTTTGACGTTTTGACTCAATTCAGCCGCACACTGAATCGGCCTTTTACTGCTCCTTTGCTGCTCTGTAGCATTGCAGGAATTCTCTGGCTTATCGAGCTGTTAAGCTGGTCTGAGTCGAGAAATTGGATTTGTATTTAAAGAGAATCAACTTTTCAACAGGCAAGCATCTTTTATCAATAGGATTGCTCAAAAAATGAGTTTGCCGTTGGATAACGAGGAGATGCCGATGCATATGTGCTTATAATGCAATAAAATTTAGTCAAAAATATGAAAAAAGACTTGAATAAATAAATCAAAAATGTAAGTCAGGGAGGCACATTGAACTCGCGACCCTCCTGACAGCACATAAATTGAACTACGGCTACTGGGGCCCCAAAGGTTTAATAGTTACGTAAACTCTACTCTTCTGGGAAGTCAAAAGGCGCTGGGTTATCCTCTCTTTTCGTTTTTTTCAATTATTCGTGAAATTTTCCACAATTTTTTAGCCAAAAAGTTAAGGAATGTATGAACCTCATCATGAAGATTAATTTAATTTTTGGTTCTTTGAAATAGCTCCTTGAATTGTGTTTCTTTTGGTGCTTTAGAAGTAAAATAATCATAACGAGGCTACAAATTATAACTGTCCCTATTGTACTAAAGATGTCTGTAAGAATAATCAAAATGAGGATGTAAAACCAAGGATTACTGTAGTCGTCTTCGCATAGAATATAGACTTCTTGATCAAAGATGTTTGGATAGATTGCGCGATAAATTTTAAAAACATGATTTTTGACTGTGAGGGGATCCTCTTGAGCAAAATAAAATATTGGAAAATGGGCGAAAACCAACAATCCATAATACCTCAACGTGGTGAAGATTAATGTTGGCTTTCTTTTCAAAAAAATGGGAGTCATCTCGTAGAAGAAATACCATTCGAAGGTAAAAACCTGGGTAAACAACGCTCATAGCCGCTAGAATTAGGTATTAAGTATAATATTAGTTTCTCGAAGCGAGCTACGTAATCCTCTTTTGATTACTGTAGAATTTGGCACAATTCCTATCTGCTAGATGAGTAATATTAAAAGCAATTTGAAATAGCTGTGAGAAGATACCGTAATCGGTCAAAATGCCACGACAATGAAATGCTCGATATGGAAATAACCGAAGATATAATATTTCTGAAAATATTTATCCATGGCTTACTAATTCTAAAAAGGTACAAAACAATATGAAGAATCTCCTCCAGATTGGGGATAGATCTTGTGTTGGCTTTAAAAACAAGCAATAGATTAATAAACAGCCGATGAGTACAGTAGCAATAGACACAATTTTGATAGGGTATCCAGCTAGAAAAGGACTATTCATATAGTAGGGATTCGTCCGATTCATCTAGAAGGAAAGAGAGTTTCTCCCCAATAAGTACACTTACAGTGAAGAGAACTCAACTGTCTGAGATTAAAGGTACATTGCTTAATTACACTTTTGAATGCAAAGAATGATCTGTGAACGCCAAGCGTGATTTCCTACGAAAAATCAGCAAAATGTACAAACGTCAAGCAAAAATCCACCTGGATTTTGGTAGAAAATTTGAGAGCAAGGGAGAGCGATTGAGCACATTCTTTTAACCCGTTCAGCCTTATTCTTCAAGCCCAAACGCGAAGAAAGAGTCTCATCTGGAAAGCAATTATTTTCTTTGTTGGATTTTTAAGGTAGCTTCTCATGAAAATTTTGAATATTCAAGCAAGAAAAAATAAACAGATTTATTCATTTTCTAGAAATGGTCTGACTGAACAAATTGCCGTGATTACAAGACTTTTGATTTGTGTAATTAACTCCAAGGAGAGAAAGTAGCGCCACTCGGAATGGCTTGCCAAATATTATTATAACCGCCATGACGGTTGGAATAATAGCTGTTCCATTATAGACAGCAAATGTAAAAATATCTGATCTCCATCCGCCAATAATGCTGGTATAAATGATTGGAAGGGTGACTGCAAGGACGAGGTAGGTGAAAAGTAGCATCTGGGGATTTAAATCGATTGGAGAAGAAGCCTCACCAAAGCGATGATTTGTTTCAAAAAATCTGAGCTTCTCTTCTGCGTCAATTTCGACGTTTGTTGTCGACTAGAAAGATAAAAAATGAATAAAGATGAGAATCCTATAGTTATGACGAATGATCCCGCAACACCGACGATAATCGCTATAGCTAGTAGGGTTTTTGGATTTTCTATGTCAATATTTAAAGCGAAGATCTCCTTGTTGAATAAATTTGGATAGATTATATGATATTTTTCAAAGAAATCAAATTTAACCGTGCTAGGATCGATATAAACTAGATAGATGACGACTAAGCTTGTTGACGAAATAACTGGATAGAAATAAAGATGAGAGAGGAATAATCCAATAGGAGAGTTTAGGATATGATTGGGAGGGAGCATCATCGTCATTCTAATGAAGAAAACAGGAAAAATGCTTGTACAACAGCCTGAAAAGAAGCTACCGTATTATCTCTAATTGAAGCACAGTAGTACTTCCGGGTTACTGTAACCGTATGCGAATTTTTGAATATTATTTTTATTTCTTAACGTTCTAGTGGTTTTTTCCATTTCTTTTGCTTTTTCATCTCAAAAAAGCGAATATTCGCAATAAGAGGATTAGCAAACAGAATGTGAAACTAAATACTTGTCTTTTTGGTTTAGGCGTTAGCATTAAATAAATGATTTTTATACGTGAAAATATACAAAAATATAATTGTTCTTGTAGCCTATCTTCTCAAATATGTTACTCCAACATTATTTGACCTTTTTGAGATGAAAAAGCAAAAGAAATAGGAAAAACCACTAAAACATTAAGAAATAAAAATAATATTCAAAATTCGCATGCGGTTACAGTAACCCGAAAAGTCATTTGGTGCCAAAACACTGAAAAATACATCGGAAAAGTTCAAAAAGACTATCGACTTTTTTGACCAAATTGAAAAGAAATTTCAGCTGCGCAGTTAAATCATGATGTCATTGGTTTTAGATTTGTACTCCCTAGCTTACCAAAGAATCCCACTAGAACGCAGGAAGCTTGAAAAACTTGTGAAATCCCGTAGTCTGTAAATACTCCAATACAGTGAACAGCTGAATATGGCGATAGCATAACAGGAAATGCGAAGAAGGCCAGCACTGATTGGTTATAAAATGCCCTAAACTATCCTCTTATAAATTGATTCAAATAGCCTACACTATGCATTGATAAACCATATGGTTTTTCAATCTCTTTGAGACTTTCTTTGAAGGCTTGGCGAATAAACAATAAATCAATAAATTGCCGAAGATAAAAGTCAAAATACAATTAATTTTGACGGGATAGGTTGAGAGAAAAGGCTTATCACAATACACTGCGCGTCATAATTATAGGTAACCCCCCATTTTTAGCAGTTTGAGGGCATTGCTGGCATTTTCCTTTCTTGGCACCTATTTTATTCGATTCAGCGACTCTAAAAACCCCCAGAAAAAAGGATTCAGCAAAAAATCTCACTCCTCGAATTTCCTAGCACCAAAATGATAAAAAGTGACCGCGTCAAAATTATAGGTAAATTACGGTATTTTTCATTTTTTGATAAAGAACTACATTTATTACCAATGAAAACAACAAGAAATAACAGTTAATACTTTGTTACTCCTCCCTTTGCTGCAACTACGTCTAGCAAACGTCTTGGCATAGAATCCACAAGGTTTTGTAAAGCCCTTTGAGGGATCCGATTCCACGCTTCGAGGATAGCTTTTTTAAGTTCTTCTGCGCTTGTATAGTGTTTGACATTTTTGTAGACATCTCTTGCAACAACGCTCCACATATTTTCCATTGGGTTGAGGTCAGGCGAGCAAGTTGGCCATTCAAGGAGGTCGATCTTCTTTGTACGGAACCAATCAACAGTAGACTTGCTCACATGAATAGCGGCATTATCCTGCTGGTATGTAAGATTTCTGCCGGGATAAACATTTAGAAATGGAATGAGATGTTTTTCCAGCACCGTTTGATAAGCCTTAGAATCCATACGGCAAGAGACAAATGCTAACTCCAAGGTTCCAAGACTGCAAAAAGCAGCAAAAACCATAAGCGAACCTCCACCAAAATTTCGTCGGGAAAATATTTTGGGGTCTTTCCTCAAGTCTCTCCAGTAATGCGAAAAACCATCTGGTCCATCGTAGTTGAACTTCTTTTCATCTGAGTAGATGACCTGAGGAAAAATGATAGAAAATTCTCTATCATTTTATGTAACTAACCTCGTTCCAATCACGGCCAATGTTCTTCCTTGCGAACTCAATGCGTGCTTCTTTGTGTCTCTCTAAAAGTCGCGGAGCCAATTTCATCTTTTCACGAATAATATTCTTATTTCGCCGAATGGATCTCAGCACTGTAGATGTCGAAACATGGCCTCCAATTTCAGATCGGACTTCCACTGCAGACATAAGGCTATTAGAAACAAGGCGCCTAATCCTATTTTCATCGCGACTTGATAAACTTCTTGGCTGTCCAGAGCTAAAGGACCCTTCAGAGCATCCTCTAATAAAGAATTGACGGATGGCGTTGACGGATCGGCTAAGATAGTGAGCGATCTCAGAGTAATTCTTGCCAGCATGACGGAGTGCTTTTGCCTTTGCCCTTTCCTCTGGAGTGAAGCATGTACTGCGCGGCATTTTTCAGTACGAATAAAAGAATTGGGATTAACTTAGGAAATAATCTATTTTCAGGTGTATGGAACGGTAATACGGTAGGTAAGTGACAAAATACAGTAATTTACCTATAATTTTGACGCGGTCACTTTTTACCATTTTGGTGCTAGGAAATTCGAGGAGTGAGATTTTTTGCTGAATCCTTTTTTCTGGGGGTTTTTAGAGTCGCTGAATCGAATAAAATAGGTCCCAAGAAAGGAAAATGCCAGCAAAGCCCTCAAACTGCTAAAAATGGGGGGTTACCTATAATTATGACGCGCAGTGTAGTAAGGATTTGTTAGATTCATTCTGATGGAAAGAACTAGACGACGGCGGTGTTTGTAGACGAATTCTGATAAGCAGGTGGATAACCGCGTAATTCATTGGTTTTCCAGCAAATTGCTTCTAGTTGATTTTTACTCTCAAAGACGATCGTGAATGCCTTCAAATATACTTCCTCCAAATGAAATTTATCACTTATTCTCAGAATTTTTGATGTTTTATAAAGTTGTAGACCTTGATCTTCTCCACAAGATTGCAGAACAGAAAAATTAGAAGAATTGTGGGAAGCTTATGAAAATGTAGCGAGAAGTTGCGTCCAATAGAGGATTTACGGTAATCATTTTATTCCTTTTTGGAATCAGTCAACTCAAAAAAAACGACTAAATACCACATAAAAATAAAGAAATAACCCACCTTTGTGATATTACATTTACCCAAAAATATGAATAGTGGGTCTCACCTGGAAAACCTTTTTATTTTTTTAAACAAGATGGGGCTGCGCCACCTTGGGCGGCGCTTAATTTTAATCATTGAACATAAACTTTAATTTCCTGCGATTTGAGAATCTAATTAATAAATTAATGACGATTTTGATTCTGGAAAAACCTTAGGCTCTTCATCTCTTCCCGTTCAAGTTTTAGGCCCAATTCCTCGAATTTCAATAAAAAGGTTTTCCCTTCGAATTTTGAGCCCAGCGAAAGGCAGATTGGCGGACCCTAAAAATGGGGGGTAATCAAGAGGCCTTCAAAACTCCTAATTTAAACTTTTAATACTAATCTATTCTGTTAGCCTAAGCAATAACTTTTGTACAAAATACTTTGGAAACGCATAAAAATAAACCTTATTTGAGGTTGAAAAAACAAAGAAAAAGGAAAATTCTTTTTTTTTTAAAGCGACCGCCCGTGGAAAAGTTGTAATCCGAATTTTGACAAGATTTGGCAAGGCTTCAGACGGACACAGATCAGCTTTATTTTAACACGTTCGCGACAATGGGGCCCACCGGTGGGCCCCTGACAGAATTCGATAAAAATGTATTGTCCCACCAGATAATTTGGCTAAAAATGCCATAGTCGCGAACGTGTTAAAGTAAGATAAGATTTATCTTTGTATTTGTAACTTGGAACAAGGTTTATTTTTATGTGCTCACAAAATGTTTGGTGCAAAAGTTGTTGCTTAACCTAACAAAATAGATTAGAATTAAAACTTTTAAATTAGGAGTCTTGAATATCATTGACACTCAGCCTTCATATTGTGTGGCTTCAATTTGATTATTTGCTCAAACATTCTTAAATTCAATTGATCTTAAAATAATTCGCCTACCTATAAGTTTCAGCCATACTGTGATTCCAACTGGGACTAAAAGAGTCGATGGTTTCTTTGCCGTACTTTATTCCATACGTTAGTTCACAAAGAAGACGATGGCAGTCATTTTCAAAGCAGAAAACAGTCTCTCGGCTGATCGGAATAGTAATTCCTCGTTTCTCTTTGAGCTTCTTCAACAATGGCAAAAGAATGAAACAGTAGGGAAGATGTAGCGTCGGAAAAAAGAAGAAGAGTTTTATTGTGAAATTGCCTGAAGAAATGACTATATTGAGAAAGAATCAGTTAGTCATTCACTAGCCCCTTCTCTTATCAGCTTTCTTTCAATGTACTTTTCACTAGTTCCACACAATTTTTTTCAGCTATTCAGTCTCTTTAAAATGCCTGGTTCGAGTCTAAAAGAGACTGATCCGGCCTTACGATTATATGAAGCGGAGGCTATTATAATTCAGAAGGATCAAGAAATTGAGCGCTTACTACAAGAAATTGAAAGGTTCATTTTTTATTTCTCTGTCTATTGCTTTAGAGGAAATACTTATGAAGAGCCGAGCAGTGCTGTGAAAAAACGCGAACAAAAAATGTTTGAACCTGGAGAGACACTACCTCTCGTTAAAATGGAAGAGGGGAAAAAGAAGAACTTCCAAGAATCTATTTGTTCAATAAAATGCGGATTGCTGATTCTATTCATTCTGCTGACTTCTGTATTCGCACTCTTATTTTGTCTTTATTACCTGGAGGTAGTGAAATTGAAGGTACGAGAGGTGGAAACTCAAAAGGAGACAATGCTGAAGGATGAGATAAGCAAACTAAAAAATAATTCTTTGGTAAGTGGTCTTTAATGGATTTGTAAAGCTCTGATGATGAAATTTAATGAGCAGAATGTTGAGATAGATAAATTAAAACATAATGCTACAGGGAGCAATTTAAAAGTGTCGATATGCCTTGGAAACATAACGAAAGAAAAGAGTGCTGCTGGATTTCTCTAGTAAATTGCCTAGATTTAGCCGCTTCAACAAATACTTAATGAACAGCTGAAGCTCATTGGTGAGAAAGAAGCGACGATAGATCGTCTAGTGGATAAATAAACAAATACAGAGCTAATTCTTCAGTAATCAACAGCAAATAACAAAGCAATCTTCAGATTCTGATGGACACAGTTAGCAGCCAGAAGAAGACTATTAGTGAGAAGGAAGCGGTAATAGCCAATCGCGACGTTGATATAAATCTACTAAAAAACAAAATTAATGAGCTGGCTCCTGAGCAGACTTCAGTGAGAGTTCTTTAAAAGTTCTTTCAAATTTATAGGTAATGCTACTTGGCGGTTGGAATACATGGGTTACAAACTCGACTATCATTTATAATTCAATGGAAAAGAACTGGAAAAATTGCAACCTGACGCTTCCAAGCACACTTTCAAGACACGGAGCAGCTATTATCAACAATGAGATTTATATTTTTGGTGGTTATGAAAATGAAATAACTCAAGAACCTCTCAACTCTTTATATAAATTGGGAGCTGGCAATAAATGGGAGAGGATGGCTGATATGAATGAAAAGAGGAGATCAATTTCGCAGAGTTCTGTTGTTTTCAACTCGGAAATCTGGGTGATCGGTGGATGGAATGGGACAAATACTTTGAAATCAGTGGAGAAATATAATCCAAAAACTAATAAGTGGACCCCAATGCCGTAAGTGACTGATGCCAGATAATCTAAACTTCCCAGTGAATTGAACGAGTCGAGAGAATCTCCTGCAGCTACTGTAGCCGATGGAAAAATCTACGTTTCTGCTGGTTGGGATGGATGGAAAACTAAGAATTCAGTGGAAGTCTACGACCCAGAAAAGGGAAAATGGGAATTTTTCACTCCTAGCATGCCTTATAAAGCGCATTCACATATTTTAATTGGAAACCACTCACATTTAATCGTAATTGGTGGAGGCTTGTCAAAGCAAGAGCCAACAAATGAAGTCTGGAAAATTGATGTTTTGGATCCGAAGAGGGAATGGAAAGTGATGCCTTATCTACGACAAAGACGATTTAAATCTAGCGCTGCCATAATAGCCGATGGATTGATGGTTTTTGGAGGATCGATCAATAATATCACGCGAATTGATTCTGTTGAGATTTTTGATGGAGTTGAATGGAAGAACGGAGCCAATTTACCGGATAATCGAGGTCTTTTTGCCTCTATTCCTCTCACCTGCGCACAAGAAAGACTTTTTCTAAAGCGATTTTGCCAAATTCCTGATCATTAGTGAATAAATAAGTTCTTGTTCTTATCTAATAATTTTAGTACAAGGTATAGCGGATGTCATCTGGAAGAGGCAGACCATAGCCTCAAAACCTGTCCTACAAAAGTCGTCAGTGCCGGGCGTTGTCACTCGGAAGGAGAGAAAGATTATATTGTCACTTGTGTGACTGAGACAGGTTCGGATGAGGATTTGAACGCACTCGTCGACGGCTTCGTTGAGTATTTCGTCTCTTTTCCAAGCAGCATAGGCACTTTTAATGCTGGCGTCCTCTCCTTCGAAAAGATTTTCTAGGACAGACCAATCTCTTTTTGCCAACATCAATTCTGCCATGATTCGTTTGCGTACTGACTGCAGGATTTCGATAAAACGAGGAGATGTCGACATTCTTTTTCTAAAGAAATTCTTCATTTTTTGAAGACTAAAATAGATGGGGGAAAGAGAAAACCGTGACGGAGATTCCTTATCAATCCTTATCAATACGCGAATAAAATAATATAAATGCTAAATCGAATCTTTTTGAGTGAATGGTCCCTCTAAAGTCCCTCCAAAGGATCAATCACTTCACCATTTCACTGACATCATCACTTTTTTGGCAATTTCGCATGTGATTCTTTCCTATGTTCCTTCACACAACCAGTTTAGCCAATGTCACCCTATTCAGTCGTCTTACCCTCAAGTACCCTAAAATCCCGTAGATAAGAGCGGTTGAAAAAGCGTTGTGTGATGTTGAAAATCTCAAAAACACCTTTTCCTGTATGGATGTAAACGCTGGTGGCGTTGTAGAAATTGAAAATATTAGTTAAATAAATTGTTGTTGTTGTTTGATTTTATAATAAATTAAAATATTCAAAAAAAATTTGCAAAAACTAAACCGCTCTTATCTACGGGATTTTAGGGTAATAAATTAATGGCGATTTTGATTCTGGAAAAAGCATTGGGCTTTTCATCTCTTCCCGTTCAAATTTTAGGCCCCCTCCCCCTCGAAATTTAGTCCCATTTCCCCTCAAGTTTTAGTCGCGCATAAAAATAAACTTTGTTCCAGATTTCCAAAATCACATATCTTATCTTAATATCTTAATCTAACTTTAAATAAAATCCTTCCGTGTCATCCTGTCTGTCCGCCCGTGGCCTTTTTGCAAATTAAGTCAAATCCTTTATTTTTTGGGGGAGCGGTTGTTTTTTAGTCTAATTTTCAGGAAATTCCGGGGGAAGTCCCAGATAAAATTAGAGATGAAAGAGACCTAATATTCCAGGGGAAGGGGGCGAAATTCAAAGGGAAAGGTGACTGAAAGTTTCACAAAGTGAAAAAAATGGGAAAATCTTTAAAGAGCCGCCAGAGGCGGCGCAGCCCGCTTGTACAAAGATAAAAAGGTAAAATTCTTTTTTTTTTTAAAGCAACCGTCCGTGGAAAAATTGTAGTCCGAATTTCGACAGGATTTGGCAAGGCTTCAGACAGACGGACGGACAGGATCAGCTTTATTTTAAAGTTAGATTTTTAACTTGAAACAAGGTTTATTTTGATGTGCTCACAAAGTGTTTGGTGCAAAAGTTGTTGCTTAACCTAACAAAATAGATTAGAATTAAAACTTTTAAATTAGGAGTCTTGAATATCATTGACACTCAGCCTTCATATTGTGTGGCTTCAATTTGATTATTTGCTCAAACATTCTTAAATTCAATTGATTTTAAAATAATTCGCCTACCTATAAGTTTCAGCCATACTGTGATTCCAACTGGGACTAAAAGAGTCGATGGTTTCTTTGCCGTAGTTTATTCCATACGTTAGTTCACAAAGAAGACGATAGCAGTCATTTCCAAAGCAGAAAACAGTCTCTCGGCTGATCGGAATAGTAATTCCTCGTTTCTCTTTGAGCTTCCTCATTTCGACCTTCAAAATAGGGATAGTTTCTCCCGTCCTGTAGTTAGTTGCTCGAGTATTTGCCAGACAAAAGAGGATATTATTTGTGGCTGATACGTGGAGTGCAGAGAGTAATTCGTTGATGCAATATCGGAAGGAAACTGTCAGCGTTGATTGGTTTGGTTTCAATAGAATACAGAAGGCATTTATATTTCTATTATAAAAGAACTGAGTTCTTCTAGATAAGCTATGCTTATTAACAAATGTTTATTAAAACGCTAATTTTGATATGATTTCGACGTAACTTCATCCCATTCTACTTCATCATTTAATGAAAAATCCACAGAAAGCACAACAAAACTGACGAATTTTTCTGTTTTGGCACTTGTGTGGTTAGTTTTGAATACCATTTACCATTAGAATAACAAAGATACGGATTGTTCGCTTTGTCAACTTTTGTGATGCCAGAAATATTTTCAATATAGCTTCTTTCATCATCCTTTGTTAACACCAATCTTACTTGGGGGTGTTGGATATCTTCACAGAACCACATGTCATAATCTTTGAATTGACTCAGAGGTATTTTTACACGCTTATAGTTGTGATCCTTTGCCTCCTCGTCTGTAGGAAATGGACTGATATTAGGCAGTTTATCGTTAACAAGAGTTGTAGTGAAGAATACACAAGGAAGCTCAACCAAGACACCATCATAAGTTTGGTCATTGGCAATGTTCCATTTCAATTCTGTATATAGAGGCCGATTTTCCTATAACGTTATATTATCCCGATACATTTAAACAAAATAACAATACCTCGGCTACCTCCAAGCCTAGTTGCATGGTAAGCGTACTTAACCTCGACTAAATTTGAAAGATCTTGTTGATCAGCATTTTCCTCCATGTTCATTTTTAATTCTATTCAAATCAAAAATGAAAAATATTCACGGTGGCACTAAAATAAACTAAAGTATAGAGATTTAGTATTGTACATGATTGGGGTAAATGACATAAGGAGAGTTATCCGAGAAGGTATACATGGAGAGCTCTAAAGAGAAAAGTAGTGCATAAGGGGATGGAATCAAGAATGAAGAGCTTCTTGAAATTGGAGGATGATGAGAGATTGAAAATGGAAAGAGAATTTTGCTAATTTTGACGGCTCAAAGGCTCTCGTATCCTCTCTATTAGAATTTTGAACAAGAAAAGGCGAGAGGAAATGTGCAAAGTTTGCAACGTCCACCACCTAATAAAAGGCTCGACGGAGAACCTAACGAGGACCATCTGTCGTGTCGGAGCTCTTAGTGATTCACGAATTTACACACAGATGTTTATTTGAAAAGAAAGAATTCGACATTTTTCGGAGGACACATACTGCTCGTCCAAAGAAAAGACGATAAAACCTCCTCACGTGAATCAAATGAACGTGATAAAGTGACCATTTCCTCACCAAAAACCCACAATGGAGACTCACGATTTGTCACGTTCATTTGATTCACGTGAGGAGGTTTTATCGTCTTTTCTTTGGACGAGCAGTATGTGTCCTCCGAAAAATGTCGAATTCTTTCTTTTCAAGTAAAAATCTGTGTGTAAATTTGTGAGTCACAAAGTGCTCAGATACAACAGATGGTCCTCGTTAAGTTCTCCGTCGAGCCTTTTATTAGGTGGTGGACGTTGCAAACTTTGCACATTTCCTCTCGCCTTTTCTTGTTCAAAATTCTAATAGAGAGGATACGAGAGCCTTTGAGCCGTCAAAATTAGCAAAATTCTCGGAACTAGTAAATCTTTGGAGCCCCAGTAGCCATGATTCAATTTTTGTGTTGTCAGGAGGGTCGCGGGTCCAATCCCCCTCCCTGACTTACATTTTTGCTTTATTAATTCCAGTCCTTTTGTAAATTTTTTAACGTTTTGGCTCAATTCAGCCGCACAAAGTACACTGAATTGGCCTTTCCAGCTGGTCTGAGTCGAGAAATTGGATTTTTATTTAAAGAGAATCAACTTTCCAATAGGCAAGCATCTTTTATCAATAGGATTACTCAAAAAATGAGTTTGCCGTTGGATAATGAGGAGATGCCAATGCATATGTGCCTATGATGCAATAAAATTGAGTTAAAACGTCAAAAAATTTACAAAAAGACTTGAATTAATAAAGCAAAAATGTAAGTCAGGGAGGGGGATTGAACCCGCGACCCTCCTGACAACACAAAAACTGAATCATGGTTACTGGGGCCTTAAAGGTTTACTAGTTCAAAATTCTCTTTCCATTTTCAACCTCTCATCATCCTCCAATTCCAAGAAGCTTTTCATTCTTGATTTCGTCCAAAGCCAATGTTACCCAACTCAGTGTAAGCGTTTTCTTTTACTTTTTACACTCCTTTCTCAAGCAATCGTGGCTTTTATGGCGTGAAAGAGAACGAACTAGTGACTGATGCCGACGATCTGAATTCTTTGGTCAAATACTATAATGGTGAACGAGCAAGATCCATAACAGAAGGGAATCCGCTAGATTGTGATAGCAAGGAATGGACGATTTATGATTGGTATGCAAACAATCAATGCATCGAACAGAGGAATACTGATCATCTGGAGAAGGCTTTGGAGAGCAAAGGAGTCAAACCTGACAAGTTTCCGGTAGGCTTCGATTTCAGTTGGAAATATCTATGAAATCGAATGAAAACATGAAACTTGGAACTGATTGTCTACTTTGCCTTGGAACTAGAAAATTATTATCGTTTTTTTGCCAACCAGTCAAAATTAGAATTTTATTCAGCTCTTTCGAACCAAATATCTTGCAGATTTTCTTTGGCTCAGGAAACATGGCCTCTCTTCTCACTCCATTGCTGTTTGATTCGTCTCCTGATTACGAAACTGAATTTAATTTCAACCCTAAAACAGGACTCCGATTGACAGCTCCTTCCATCTCAGCTAAAAAAGTCGGACGCTCAGTTGTAGGAAAGTACGGACATATTGTTGAAAGATTTGTAACTTCTGAGGAGAATGTGGTTTGCTCTTTTAATTAGATGAGAAGGTATTTTACAGGATATACGCATTTTACAGGATAGCCCTATTGAAATAGGAAGGGAATTGATTTATCTCATGAATAGTTTGGAATTCCCGGATTCTGATGTAATTTTATTTTCTTCGAAAGAGTTTGACTGCTTCTGAAATCGAAAGGCTCCATTAAATGCGGAAAATGCCTGTGAAGTGAAGGCTTACAACGGTGGACTTCCAACTGAGTATGGAATCAAACATATACAATTACTCGTCAAAAGCTTCGCTCTGGGAGGAATTCGAAGACTCGCAATGGTTACCATCGAAAATTTCACCACAATCTCAAAGGTAGATTTTAGTTTTTTGTTTTATTAGAGGATTAGATCGAGAACATAGATATAGAGACAGAGTTGAACAAGAATCGAACTTTGGAGTCCTTCTACGCTTGTCTAAATAACTTCGCGAAACTCATTATGAGCCATTGTCTGGAAAATAACCCCAAAAAAGGATTCGTCGAGACTTTTCGACGTGGAAATGAGAGCTTTATGATAATCAAAGACGAAGGTGGGTTAATTCAGAGTTGGGTGGATTGTGAAAGAGAAAATTCAAGAGAAATCAAATTTCAGAACATTTCTGGTGTTACCTATTTGACATTAATTCGGCAAATTTCTCCGACGGTCTGAAATTCCCAAACAGTTTATCTGCAATCAGATGGCCATTAGAACAAAGATGTCCATTTTTTGATAGAGCTCAAATCAACAATGTTTGAATCTCCTTGAATAATTGCGTATATAATAGATTCAAAAATATAGCTTCGAAGCTCCGAATTATTCGAATCAAGTTCTTCACCATGCCGAAGGAAATTGTCTTTTGGTGGTCAGGAATAACAGCGAGTTGGATTTGGCTCCAACTCGCAACTTCGAATATAAAATTTCCATGGAGAATCCAATCTTCCATCTGGTTGAAGAGATCTTATTGAAGCGTTATTACGGTTAGTTTTGAATACTTAAAAGTCTTCTTAAGTTTTTCGCTATTTTCTCTTAGAGAATAAAGTAAATTTTTCAGCTAGAAATAGGCGTTAACGCTTGAACTATTATGAAGCGTCCGGCCCTTTGAAGAAAAATCGGTAGAATTGATCTTTTTTTAGAAATAAATTGTTGTCTTTTTTCAGTCTAAAAAGGATAGTCTGGAGTAAAATGGTGGTTGAAACGTCCTCTCAAAGTGAGAGCAAGTTTACCTGCCAACCGCCGCTGATCAATAGCTTACAGCGCTACCATTAGTAGCAGCGGTTTTTTTGCCAACCAGTCAAAATTAGAATTTGGTGTGTTCATTGAAACTCCCAGAAAAATATGAGTGGTTTTAAAAAGAATTCAAGCCGCAACGGCCGATTAAGGACGTAGATCATAGAAAGTAGAAGAAAAAGGGCTAATAAACAAACTCTTAATTGCCAGCAATTTAAAGACTTGTTCAACAGGGAATTCGAGCAAAATACATTTCACAAAAGCTTAAAGTTTGCATTTGAACTGTCTATGCATGCTTGAAAAGAATTTGTTTAACTCGATCTGCTAACGATGGAAAGCGCTCTGGCAGACCAAAAACAGCTTCAACATATCGAATTGTGAACAAATCCGAGAGAAGATCCGTAGGAACCCAAAACGGTCAATTCGACAGATAGCTAGAGAAGAAAGCGTTGGATATGGTTCCATGTGGAGAATTGTACGTAAAAATCTTCAAAAATATCCGTACAAGATACAGAAAGCTCATGGGCTAACAGAACGAATGAAGATGATGCGATTGGTTCGATGCAAAGAGTTGCTCAAGCGTTTCAGCACGAAGGCACGGGCTTCTTCCATTCTCTTTTCTGATGAGTGTTTGTTCACCGTGGAATAGTTTTTAAATCATCAAAATGATCGCTTTCTTTCCCAAGACGTTCAAAAGGCCTCAAGCAATGGAAGAATTGCATCTCGAACTGCTCATCCGCAAGCAATTATGGTTTTTGATACGATAACTGCCGACCGCAAAATGCCCCTTGTTTTTATCGACCAAGGAGTTAAAATTAATAGCTAGGCTAGGGTTAATACCAGGGTCTCCCTGGTTTACTTAGGATGAGGTTAAAATACCCGGTTCGATATGCAGCCTGCGCACCAGTCGCGCGGCGGGACCCATATATACTCCGTAAAGAAAGTATAGCCTCACGCCATTTTTTTGATGGAATGAGATGATTGAAAAATTTCTACAGTTGAAGACCTGTTTCATTCAATTTTTCGGCTTATTTTACCCTAGAATACACATTTTCAGGCTGCTAGCTCATGTCCCATAAAAATGGTAAGAAAATTTCAAAAATGGTCCAAAATACTACTGTTAAAAAATTATAGCCTCACTACAGTTTGCGCAATTAATACGCAAAGGAATTGCCCCATAGTGGCAATTTTTCTTGAAAAATATTTTTCGGAACTATTGAGCTTTAGGGGCCCCACTAGCCATTAACTCAAAGTTAGCGTACAAAATGCTATGCGGAGGGCGTAGGTTCGACTGCCCTCCCGGGTCATTTTTTTTTCTTTTTTTATTTTTCACTCCTCAGTAGTCGTACACCTCTTATAACCCTTTTTTTACTTTTTGCTAGTATGTTAAGTACTTTTTTTAAGAAATAACTTTCCATCTTCTTCATAATCATGCTACTTGTAGAATGTCTGCTCAAAAACGAGCCCAAGATTTGCGTGCCCTCACTCTCCGAGATATTTATTCAAAACTAGAAATGCCTGCTGCAAATTTTGATGACTGGCTCAGGCAACTTGAACTTCTCGCCACCAATGTCGATTGCGATAGTTGCGCTCAGCCAATGAAATTAGACCGATCTAGCAACTTTCTTTGTTCCAGGCGAGCCTGCAGAAGTAGTCCCACAAAACAAACAAAACCAAAAAAAGGCTTTAAGGTGACTCTTTTTGCAATTATGTTTACAGCGCTGCAATTTAGATCGGCTCCTTTTTTGAAAATGGTCATGCATCTCACCAAGCCATTTTTCATCTTTCCTACCTCTGGTGTTTTGAGTACGGCAAAATTGCAGATAGAAGTCGAGAGACGGGATTAAGTACTAGATGCATTGTACTCCTTGAAAGACAGTTTCGCGAGGTAGCGGCAAAATACTATGATCAAAGCCAGCTTTCCATCGGAGGAGCCGGAATTATCACAGAAGTTGACGAAACATGCGTATTTAAAGCTAAGTATCATAGGGGTCGCCGCTATCGCCGACACTGTTGGTTGTTTGGAGGTATAGAAAGAGGCTCTGGTCGCTGTTTTTTTTAAAATGGTTAAACGTAGAGACGCCTCAACCCTTCTTGCTTTAGTAGCTAAACATATTCGCCCCGGGTCTACAGTTATCATTGATTGCTGGAGGTCGTATAATTCCCTAGCCCTTCTTCCACAGGCTTACAGACATTTAACAGTTAACCATAAACTGCATTTTGTAAATCCGCAGACTGGAGCCCACACTCAAAACATTGAGTCGTTGTGGCAAAAGTTAAAATTCCAAGCTAAGAAACGCTACGGAATTAATAATTCGCGGTACAGCGATTACCTGATGGAATTTATGTGGTGATTGCACGGTCGCTAACGCCATTTCTGTTAGTGCCAGAATCTGAGCCTGTTCAGCAATAGTGAGTCGCGCGTTTGAGCCCATTTTACTAAAATATATTACAACTAACAAGGGAATGTTCTGAGGACACTATGCGATCTCGGGAAACGGCATATACCATTCGATAGAGCTTGAAAAGCACTCCCAGGAGCCACTCTCCGAATTTTCATAACGACTCATCAACATTTCTAAAAATGTCCCGAAAGTGGACGACTCGCAGACTTTTTATGCCTCCAGAATGTCCCGCGTTGTTTGACCCCCAATTCCAAGTGGAGTTGTGGAGTAGGACAGTTGCTGTAGGTTATCAATCTTTTGCCTATTTTAGGACGCGGGTTTGATCCCTGATCGACTTTTCTTTTTTTTCTTTGATTCACACTTTGTTCAAATTTTTTTAAACTACCTCGATTAAGTTGATCAGCACTAATTTATTGAATTTTGCGATAAATGACGCAGACTAAGGTTAAACAACGCGGGACATTCTGGAGGCGTAAAGAAGTCTGCGAGTCGTCCACTTTCGAGGCATTTTTGGAGATGTTGATGAGTCGTTATGAAAATTCGGAGAGTGGCTCCTGGGAGTGCTTTTCAAGCTCTATCGAATGGTATATGCCGTTTCCCGAGATCGCATAGTGTCCTCAGAACATTCCCTTGTAAGCACGATGATTTATTAGTGATTACAACTCAGGAAAAATGTTTGTAGACATTTCTGATCAAATGGCGTCCTACACACCATTTTTGAGAAAAACTGCGAAATGATATATCCGCATCTTTTTCCATGTACTGACGCAGACAGCATCAGTTAATGCTTGGCGACTTTACTACGATAACGTCGAGAGTATCAAATTCAATGATTTTAAGATATCAGTAGCGGAATCTATGCTACAAACTGGAAATCAAACTACAATAAAATCTCGCCATAACCTCGAAGAGTTAGCCCAAAATGATTGAGTAGAAAGCGCTGCCTGGGCTGTTACAAAGAAATCTCCAAAAAAGGAGGGCGTCAGAATGCAATTTCTCGTGCGAAGAAGGTGAATACTAGATGTAATAAATGCAAGAAACATTTCTGTCAGTTGTTTCCACAAACTTCATGTCAAATGTGGTTAAATATGCGTTGAACATAATCTAGGTTGACTACTGTCTAATATTGTTGAAATAAATTTGTTATTGAACCCATGCTGTTTACTGCATTATTATGATCTATTCTAAGGGCAAAAAACAAAAAATTACAGGAATCATGTGTATATGCAGTCAAAATTTGAATTTTAGGGTCTGACCTACCGGTGGGTCACACGGTCGTCAACGTGTTAAAGAAATGAATTTACATTTAATGATATTACACTGATCACACAAATATTTTATCATATTTCTATTATTTTTAGTGAATATTTGAAAAGTGTCAATAGTATTAGTATGTTGTCTGTATTTGAAACAGAAAACTAAATTTGAAACTTTGCACATTTAAGTACATGGAACTTATTTATTATCAACTATAATTGATAACGAAGATTATATCAATTAATACAAAGGATTAATCCTTTGATTTTTCTTTGAGCTTCTTCTGTTGCTCTTTCATTCTCAAATTCTGAATTCCTTGTTTCTTCTTTTCAATAGTAGCAGGGGTTTTCTTCTTCTTTGCACGTTTATTACGCCGATACTCCACTAGCTTTTCTTCCAAACGAAATCTTCTTTTTGCATTATAAAGTTTTGTGTACTTCTCTCTTAAAGCTAAGTCTTCCTTTTCTCTTTTATATTCTTCAACTAAATCGTCTGATGACTTTGGTTCGTTGATCGCAGTGGGGTTGGAATCTGTAGACGGTGTTGACATAGTGGAATCACTAGGTGGCGCTGAGATATGAGTACGAGTCATTTCATTGCTAAGAGTCGATCGGCATCCTAAATGGATTGTTTGAGTGCTAACGCGAGTTGGTGTCTTTACTTTTATTGGTAGTAGTTGCGTTGGTAGATGTTGAGAGTTGTAGATGAGCCATACCATCGATGTCTTCATATTCATCGTTAGACATCATACTCCTGAAAGAGCTTGCGACGCTGAAAATTTTTTAACGTAACAGTACCCAGCTCAAAAGAACATATTCGAAAAATAAATGAAATACCTTTGATTTGAAGGAAGTTATTCAGCAAAGGAGGATAATTTATGCAAGAAAAGTTGAGAACATTTTCGAGTGTACTTTTAACCGAAATCGTCAGCACATTCTCGAAGGTTTGGGTGTGACCAGTTTTTCTCTTGTGATCGAACAGTTCTTCGTTCTAAATGTCGCTATCTCCTTATCTTTTGAATTCGTGCTTAATGTGAAAACTTTTACTATCAAAGCATATTTTATCTACTCCCTTTTGTTGACATTACCTACATTTGATGTGCTGCTTGCAATATAAAATGTGTCACCTTGTCATAAAAAGTGCATTGCTTTAAAAGCATGAGAAAAATGAGGCTTCTTCACTTCCTTGTTTTCATACCCCTCTTAACGTGATCTTTTTGCAGGATGTTCTGTAAGGCGTGTCTCATTCTGATGCTTGTTGCTAGTGTTTTCTCGTTGGAGTGAGTACTTTAGGTGTACTTTTAGAAGCATTTTAGGCGTGTGTTCAAAGATACGAAGTTGGCTGTACAAGGCGGTGTGAATACCACACAAGACGGCAACTGTCAGACGGTTTTACACTTTATTTTCTTAATTTTTTACTTTATTTATTTATTTTTATTTTTTTCTTATAATTTTGTTTATATTTAGAGCGTTGTGAATGGAATCACGTCATCTCAATGTAATGGAGCTACAAGTACATCTGCTATAATGTTTCTTGTATTACCGGCTACAAGTCTTTTCCTGAAGCTGATCTCTTTTTAGTATTCATTTATGTATTTAATCAATAAAAATAATGTTGTTTTTTGGAACTCTTTTTTAATGTAAATTCCTGGCGCACTTTTTTACCCACTTTCCCGAAATGAGGACAATAATGGAAAAAATTCCAAAATGACGGATTTTTGATTAATTAAGACATGCTTTGACTTGATTAATGGATGAAAATAGCTCAGAAATGCAGGAAAATTGGAAATGTCTTTTATTTTAAATGATTTTACGAGATTCTGGAGATCTACGTTTGTTAATGGTGGGAGACCTTTTTGGAATTTACAACTCCCTTTCGGTCCTGACCAAGAGTTCGTCATTTATTAAAACAGTAATTTTATCACCCCATTTTTAGTATTTTGGATTAGTCTTTTTTTTTGGGGGAGGGGGAGGAGGACAAGCTGGCGCACTTTAACGGGACACTTGGGACTGAGACTGGGTTTTCTCATTTTGCGAAAAGTGATGATTTTGAGGTGAAAATGATTGTTAGGAAGATTTAAATGTGTATAAAAGAGCGCAAAAAGTGCTAAAATGAAGGTGTCCCAAAAAGTGCGCTAGAACGAACATTTCTTATACTACTGAAGACCAATCTGACTTTTTCCATTGTCCTGCTTTGACTCTTGGCCTTTTCCTCCTCTTCTTTATAAACCTCACTTAGCATTTTAAATCCTTGAGCATATTCATGATTTTGGCGAATGAAGCGGCTCAAAAATCTCATAAGATTCTCGTTGCATTTCTGATTTGCCTGGTGAGAAAGACGATGATTCGCAGCCGACGTTTCATCGATGAAGAATAATTGGCCATATACTGGAGCAGTGTTTGGCTGAGGAATGACAGAACTGGCCTTGTAAAGTATCTGCCCATGAACTTTTATGACATGTGGACCACTTCCTGGAAGATTTTTCAACTAAAAAATATTTTTAAAGTACTACAAACACTTGCTCTTTATCTTCAACTGAAAGTCTTTTTCTTGCAGCCTGCCTTCCTTCTCCTCTCCTCTGCTTCCTCAACCGTTTCAGTTGCTCTTCTTTTTTTCTGTAGTTCAGCTTTAACAGACATCTGAAGCTTAGGCCTTGAGCTCTCTATCACTATGTTCAACCAAAAGAAAAAAGAAATTTTAAAAAAACGACACACCTGGGCGTAGAGCATAAAGTAAAGATTTCATCTCTAATAAATAAAATCCTCTACTTTTTGGTTTTTGTGCTCACCCTCCTCTAAGAGGAATCAGAACCTTAGAACCTTCGAAGAAGAAGATTTTTCAACATTACAGTCCATAGAAGGAGAGGGATCGGTCGTTTTATTTTTTTTTCTAATTTTCAGGAAATTCCGGAGGTAAGTCCCAGATAAACTTAGAGAGGAAAGAGGCCTAATATTCCAGGAGAAGGGGGCGAAATTCAAAAGGAAAAGTGACTGAACGTTTCACAAAGTGAAAAAAAATGAAAAACTTGGCAATATTTTTATTTTACAGTCTTGAATAAATTGTGACACTGGTTGTCTGCTAATCGGAGAAATCAAAAGCAAAATGTTGCAAAAATTTAATGATATACGAATATATTAGCACAGTTGTAGCAGTGATTGCGTTTCAGTTGTTATTGAAAGAGGAAAAGAAGAAAATACGCAGTTTTTTTTCTGGAAATTTAGGTCCTTCTTTCCAGCTGATTCCATCGAATATTTCGACGGAATCTATTAGAGTTATGATGTCAATAAATCCTCCAAAGACCATAATTCCATTTGGTAATTTGACAGCTCCATGAAAATATCGTCCTTGTTTTAAGCTGGGCATCTTGATCCACTCCTTTTTTGGATCAAAGACGTCTATTTTCCAGACTTCATCTGAGGGCGTTTTATCAGATTTCCTTCCTCCTATGATTATTAGATTTGTTCCTTCAACTATTGAACAATGCCTATATAATTTAAGCGGCATATCACAGAATATTTTCCATTTGTTTTTGGCTGGATCATAGACTTTCACTGATTTTAGTTGCTTTGTCCCATCCCAACCACCAGAAACAAAGATTTTTCTACCAACTATTGAAGCAGATGAGGCACTTCGTTTAAAATTGAGATCACTTTCATTTTATATTTTTAAAAAGACAACTTACGGCATTGTAGTTCAAATTTTTGTTTGAGGGTTGTATTTTTCCACTGTTTTTACTGCAGCACTCCCATTCCATTCACCAATTACCCAAATTTCTGAGTTAAAAACAATTGTGCTATGTGAAATAAATTTCGAAAACAAAAGCCCTTTAAAAACTCTTTTTAGAATTCTGAGCTAATTTTACAATTTTTGATATTTTACAATCTTGTAGGGGAGATCAAGAGCTGCAATTTTTCAAAACTTCATAAACTTGATACTATACAAATTAATGGAATCAGTTGCTACAAGTTGAGGTGACATCTTATTGCCTTATCAGTCGCTTTTATCGATATTCTTACCAGCCTTTTCCCCTTTTTTCTATTCACTATCCATAAACCTGTTTAGAATGGCTAAAAATGCTATTAATCGATTGAAAGTTCATGAACGCAAGGCACTGCTAGCTCAAGCTCAGGCAATGTTGGAACAGAAGAATAGAAAAGTCGCGGAGTTGCAAAAGGAAAAAGAAGAACAGGCGAGAAAAATCGAATCTCTGGTTGCAGGTGAGGAAATAGTTTAGTCTTTTTCGATGAATAGAAAATGAGAAGTTGGTGGGAGGGAGAGAGTTAGCAACAGAAGTGGAGAAGTTGGAAGGCGATGAAGAATATGCATCGGTATAATTTTACTTTTTTACTTCATTTTATTTGTTAGGTAGTAATTTTGGGCGGGTTGAAAGAAATGTATAACGATATTGGATCTCTGGATACAATTTACTTTCTCGATTTGAAGGCTCAAAGTTGGAAGAAACTAAGCATCACTCTTCCAAAGGAAATGCGAGAGTTTGGAGCTGCTGTACTCAATGAAGAAATCTATATTTTTGGAGGATATGCCAATCGTAATTGGCAACAGGACTGTTATAAATTGAAAAATGATGGAAGTTGGATCAAATTGGCATCGCTAAATCAACAAAGAGCTTTTATTTCCAGTAGCTCTCTGGTTTACAAAGGAGATATCTGGGTTATTGGAGGATTTTCTGAAGGTTATGAAGACCCTTTAAAATCAGTCGAGAAATATGATATTTCTCGAAATATGTGGACCATTATGCCGTTAGTTTTCCTCCAAATGTGAAAGGGACAGTCTCTAGCGTTGGGAACTTTGCCCAACTCGGCAAAGATTTTCCCAAATTCAAATTTCATTGTGATTTTTGTATTTCTATGAATTCTGTCATTTCGCCATCATTTAGACTTTTTTATCGATGAAGAATAAAATCAAAATGTTTGTTAATTTGGTCTGAAAGTAGTCAAATTTGCATAAAATAACGATAATCTCATAAAAGCTAATAGAATTAAAAATTGAGAAAAAACATCAAAAGATTACAGTAGAACCTATTGCGAATCAAATTTTAAATGTGCGGGCGAAGGTGCATTCTGGGTTACTGTAGTACACGCTTTTTCGTTTTGTCAATTTATTTCTTAACATTTAGTTTTATGCAATTTCGTGTGTATTTCCGAAATCAGTGCACTATTTTGCATCAAATAAAACCAACTTGTAGGAGGCGTCGAACTGTCTCTTTAATCAAAAGATTCCAGAGAAATGAATTATGCAAGATATAGTGCAGCAGCAGCAGTATTTAAGGATCGAATATTTGTCACTGGAGGATGGAATGGAGAAATCATAAAATCTGTGGAGATGTTTGATCCAAAACTACAGAAATGGATTTTATTTTGTGATTTGCCTAATAAAGTTGTTGGCCATACGATGCTAATTAGCAATTCAACTCTATCCATTTTTGGAGGCTATTCATCTGGCGAATTAAATAGCGTATGGGAAATGGATATCGAAGATCCCGAGAAGAAATGGACACAAAAACAGAGTTTTAACCATCCACGGTATATGTTTGGAATAGGAAAACTCTCAAATAGAATTATTGTGTTTCATGGTGAAACATCCGAAATATTTGATGGAAATAAATGGATTGATGGACCAAAACTGCCTCAACAACTGTCAAGATTTGCTTACACATCCATTCCCCGATCTCTTAAAGAAAGTTTTGTAAACAAATGTTCATAATTGTTAAGCCGTATTTGTATGAAATCCATTCCTCGTTCCCTCGAAGAATGGAATTCTCATAAATTGTTTAAAAATCATTTGCTCTCAATCCTAATCATCTGAAAACGAGAAGGAAGATTGATTCACTGCGATCTCCTGGATCATAACTGTCAATCCGAATAAAATCCCCATTCATTCTAGTAGATTCTTCTCATCCAAGACAGCAAATCTCTCCACGATGAATCACACCTTTTTGGCGATATTGTTGCTTCCAGCCGTTGCTTCAGTTGAGCTTTTAAATGTGAAATTTGAATTCAATTTAGAGACGGAGCTCTCTTCAGAAAATGTGCCCAAATTTGTGCAAAAAGCTCTCGACGCCATTGAAAACAGCACTTTGTTGGGCAGAATGGGACTTTCTACAACTTGGTCAGGATTTCCAAGAAGCAGATTGTTTTCTGAACAAAGCGGGGAGAATCTACTGCATTTTGGCAATAAAAAACACGACTTTGAAGGGTTTAGGCTTCTTAAGGAGATTGGCAAAGCTGATCGGTTTAAACAGTAAGAATTGCAAGGTTATAATTTAATTGTACTAAAGTATTACAGCAATTCACATTATTTGTATTAGTGATATGCTATTTTATTGTAAATTAGTGTTTATTTGGCTAAATAGCACGTAAAAACATAAAAAAAGGCGATAGAAAACGCAAAAAACTAAAATTCATTGAAAGAATTCACATTTACGCGCAGAATTTAAGCCTGGTAACTGTATGGGGGTGTCTGCCCAAGTACCACCGAAGTTTCTGTTTTAGAATGAATTTAAACGCTGGGAGTATTATCACAACTTCTCCGACTAATATCCTCAAAATAATTTATACTTGTAGTTATAAAAATAACGGATCTTCTTATAACCAGTGGATGGCAGAATATGGACGTAAGTTTTAACTGCTCAATCCATTCGTGGAATTGACAATTCTCTTAAAAATTAAAATGATTTTTCTGAAATTTTAGCTCGCCGCCCTAGAGGTAATCTAGAAATCTGCAATGCAACAATGTTTTTCACCCAGAATGGAACGGCATTCAGTCCTTTTTTTCCTAGTAGCATCTAATTTAGATCAAACCTCAGCGAATTCAAATGGATATACCTGTATTTAGAGAGGAAGGCAAAAGTATTTTGATTGAAATTCATATCATTTTCCAAATCCCTCATATCTCCAATTCCCGGAATATCAATTATCGTAATCTTCTTTTCATTTCCAGCTGGTCCAAACTTTAAAACATAAGAATAAGGGGATAGAGCCTAAAAGTCTCTTTTTGTTCCTCAACAAAGTTCTACTTGAGTTGACGATTGTCCAACCTCTATGATCTCATTTTCTTTGTCATTTCCAGTAGTAGAATCAGTGAATAAATTGGGAGGCAGATCGATTCTAACTTGCTCAATCTATATCACGTTCATTGCTGTGTGACGGCGACGGCAATATTCTAAGATGCTTCATTGCCAGCTCAAACTATAGTTAGTTTTGAAAGACAAATACAATAAAGTCCCTCCAAGGGATGAATCACTTCACTGCTATCACCAATTTTTGGCAATTTCGCCTGTGGTTCTTTCCTGTGTTTCTTCAAACAACCAGATTAGCCAATGGCATCCAATTTAGATCCCATCCCCAAGTAAGCGTTTTTTTTTTACTTTTTACACTCCTTTCTCAAGAAATTATGGTTTTTATGGCGTGAAAGATAACAAACTAGTGATTGGCGATAACCTGAACTCTTTGGTTAAATTCTTCAATCATGAACGAGCAAGATCCATAGCAGAGGGGAATCAGCTAGATTGTAATCGCATTAATTGGAAAGTTGACGATTGGTATGCAAATAATCCATGCATCGAACAGAAGAATACTTCTCATCTGGAGGAGGCTTTGGAGAGGAAAGGAGTCAAACCTGACAAGTTTCCGGTAGGCTTCGATTTCAGTTGGAAATATCCATGAAATCTAATGAAAACATGAAACTTGGAACTGATTGTCTATTTTGCCTTGGAATTAGAAAATTATTACTGCTTTTTTTGCCAACCAGTCAAAATTAGAATTTTATTCAGCTCTTTCGAACCAAATATCTTGCAGATTTTCTTTGGCTCAGGAAACATGGCCTCCCTCCTTAATCAATTGCTGTTTGATTCGTTTATTGGTTACGGAATCACTGACTTTAATTTTAACCATGAAACAGGGCTCCGATTTACAGCAAGAGAGAAAAAAGGCGATTGGCCAGATTTTAATTTACCTAAGCACAGGCACGGACACATTGCTGAGAACTTACTTGTAACTTCTGAGGAGAATGCGGTTTGCTCTTTTAATTAGATGAAAAAGTATTTTACAGGATAGACGCATTGAAATAGGAAGGGAAGCGACTTATCTCATCAACAGTTTGGAATTTCCGGATTCTGATGTAATTTTATTTTCTTCGAAAGAGTTTGACTGTCTCTGGAAGCGAAAGAATTTATTTGATGAATTTGATGTGACAAATGTCTGTGAAGTGAAGTCTTTTTCTTTTCCACTTTCAACGATTGAGTATGGAATCAAAGAGATACAATTAGTCGTCAAAAACTTCGCTCTGGGAAGAATTCGAAGACTCGAAATGGTTACCATCGAAAATTTCACCACAATCTCTAAGGTAGATTTTAGTTTTTTTGTTTTTATTAGAGGATTAGATCGAGAACATAGATATAAAGACATTGAACGATGAACTGGAAGATGGAATAATTTTGAATTCCTTCTACGCTTGTCTGAATAACTTCACGAAACTCATCATGGGCCATTGTCGGGACAATCAGCTCACAGGAGGATCCGTCAAGACTTTTCGATGTCCTTATGGCAGATTTATGGTAATCGAAGACAAAGGTGGGTTAACTCAGAGTTGGCTGGATTGTGAAAGAAAAAATTCAAGAGAAATAAAATTTCAGAACATTTCTGGTGTTATCAATTTGACATTGATTCGAAAGATTTCTCCTACAAGCTGAAATTCCCAAACAGTTTAAATGCAATCCGATGGCCATTGGAAGAAAGGTGTAAATCTTTTGATAGAGCTCAAATCACCAATGTTTGAATCTTTTTGAATAATTGCGTATATAATAGATTCAAAACTATAGCTTCGAAGCCTCGTATGGTTCGAATCGAGTTCTCCACCATGTCGAAGGAAATTGTCTTTTGGTAGTCAGGAATAACAGCGAGTTGGCCAAAGATTTGGCTCTAAAGTTTGAATATAAAATTTCCATGGAAGATCCAATCTTCCTTCTGGTTGAAGAGGTCTTATTACAGTTTTATTACGGTTAGTTTTGAATACTTAAAAGTTTTCTTAAGTTTTCCGCTATTTTCTCTTAGAGAATAAAATAGATTTTTCAGCTAGAAATAGGCGTTAACGCTTGAACTATTATGAAGCGTCCGGCCTTTTGAAGAAAAGTCGGCAGAGTTGATCTTCTTTTTAGAAATAAATTGTTGTCTTTTTTCAGTCTAAAAAGAATAGTCTGGAGTAAAATGGCGGTTGAAACGTCCTCTCAAAGTGAGAGCAAGTTCACCTGCCAACCTGACCTTTTAGAGACAAAAAAGAATTATTAATCTTTTTCATCAAAATATCTGTGGAAATGAAGTCGAAAATCTAATGACAATTTGTAAGGAGATTACCAACGATGCCTCAAATAACAATTTTATTAACAAATGAACATTATTTTAGGCCCTTTAGCTGTCAATTCGGTCTTTCTGATTAATACTGACCTACTTGTTTTTGTTAAAAGTTAAAAGATCAGCTCTCCTCCAAAGGAGGTCAAGAAATAAATCCAATAAATACTTTCTTTTTTCAGCGACAACTTTCTGTTTCAAATTCTGACAAGTTTTAAGGAACGATGAATTAGTGAGAATTTGGAGTGAAGAGGGGAGATAATAAGCAATGCAATGGAGTCGAGGGAAAGGTCTATTACTGCAATCTGAGCTGTCAACTTTGGTTTAAAAAGTTTCGTTCTAGAGATCGCTCGCTTGAAAGAGTCTCTGATCAGGGTCGCTCCTTAGAACTCGAAGAAAGCCAACTTCTAGCCATTGTAAACCAAGATAATACCCAGTCAACCCATGATCTGGCAGAGGCTTTAAGTGTCTCTCACATAACAATAGAAAGACATTTCACGAGATTGGGCTACTCGAAAAAACTGGGTCGTTGGTTGCCCCATACCCTGACCGAGGCTCACAAATGGCAACGAATGTTCATTGCTGCCGCTCACCTTTCCAGATATGAGCGGAAGTCTTTTCTTCCCCGTCTAATAACAGGCGATGAAACGTGGATGTTAACCGTGAACTTTCGGAGGAAGCGCCAATGGGTGGGTCCCGGAGAAACACCAAGACCTGATGTGAAGCCGGATCCACATCAGAAGAAGTTTATGTTGTGTGTTTGGTGGGATATCGAGGGTGTGATATACTGGGAGCTTCTGGATAGTAAGACGACTTTTACTGCTGCCATTTACACCCAGCAATTGAATAGAGTAGCAGCTGCAATCATAGAAAAGAGACCGAGACTCCAAAAAGTCATCCTTCTTCATGACAACGCTCGCCCTCATACTTCAAAGCTCACTCGTTCCAAAATAAAAAAACTGAATTGGGAACTTCTTGCTCATCCAGCGTACTCTCCAGACCTTGCTCCTTCTGACTTTTATCTCTTCCGGTCGATGAACAATGAACTGGCAGGAAAGCACTTCGATAATGACGAAGATGTGAAAAAGTGGCTTGTCAACTTCTTTGCCTCAAAGCCTCGTGTTTTCTATGAGAGAGGGATCAGGCAGTTGCCCATTAAGTGGGCACAAGTAGTCCATAGTAATGGTGAATATTTGGAATAAATTCGTTGTAAACTAACAAAGTTCTAATTATTTCAAAAATGCGACATTAATTATGTTCCAACCCAATAGATGTAATAAATGCAAGAAACATTTCTGTCAGTTGTTTCCACAAACTTCATGTCAAATGTGGTTAAACGTGCGTTGAGCATAATCTAGGTTGACTACTGTCTAATATTGTTGAAATAAATTTGTTATTGAAACCGTGCTGTTTACTGCATTATTATGATCTATTCTAAGGGCAGAAAGCAAAAAATTACAGGAATCATGTGTATATGCAGTAAAAATTTGAATTTTAGGGTCTGACTTACCGGTGGGTCACACGGTCGTCAACGTGTTAAAGAAATGAATTTACTTTAATCATATTACACTGATCACACAAATCTTTTATCATATTTCTATTATTTTTAGTGAATATTTGAAAAGTGTCAATAGTATTAGTATGTTGTCTGTATTTGAAACAGAAAACTAAATTTGAAACTTTGCACATTTAAGTACATGGAATTTATTTATTATCAACTATAATTGATAACGAAGATTATATCAATTAATACAAAGGACTAATCCTTTGATTTTTCTTTGAGCTTCTTCTGTTGCTCTTTCATTCTCAAATTCTGAATTTCTTGTTTCTTCTTTTCAATAGTAGCAAGGGTTTTCTTCTTCTTTGCACGTTTATTACGCCGATACTCCACTAGCTTTTCTTCCATACGAAATCTTCTTTTTGCATTATAACGTTTTGTGTACTTCTCTCTTAAAGCTAAGTCTTCCTTTTCTCTTTTATATTCTTCAACTAAATCGTCTGATGACTTTGGTTCGTTGATCGCAGTGGGGTTGGAATCTGTAGACGGTGTTGACATAGTGGAATCACTAGGTGGCGCTGAGATATGAGTACGAGTCATTTCATTGCTAAGAGTCGATCGGCATCCTAAATGGATTGTTTGAGTGCTAACGCGAGTTGGTGTCTTTACTTTTATTGGTAGTAGTTGCGTTGGCAGATGTTGAGAGTTGTAGATGAGTCATACCATCGATGTCTTCATATTCATCGTTAGACATCATACTCCTGAAGGAGCTTGCGACGCTGAAAATTTTTTAACGTAACAGTACCCAGCTCAAAAGAACATATTCGAAAAATAAATGAAATACCTTTGATTTGAAGGAAGTTATTCAGCAAAGGAGGATAATTTATGCAAGAAAAGTTGAGAACATTTTCGAGTGTACTTTTAACCGAAATCGTCAGCACATTCTCGAAGGTTTGGGTGTGACCAGTTTTTCTCTTGTGATCGAACAGTTCTTCGTTCTAAATGTCGCTATCTCCTTATCTTTTGAATTCGTGCTTAATGTGAAAACTTTTACTATCAAAGCATATTTTATCTACTCCCTTTTGTTGACATTACCTACATTTGATGTGCTGCTTGCAATATAAAATGTGTCACCTTGTCATAAAAAGTGCATTGCTTTAAAAGCATGAGAAAAATGAAGCTTCTTCACTTCCTTGTTTTCATACCCCTCTTAACGTGATCTTTTTGCAGGATGTTCTGTAAGGCGTGTCTCATTCTGATGCTTGCCGCTGGTGTTTTCTCGTTGAAGTGAGTACGTTAGGTGTGCTTTTCAAGTAAAAGCATTTTAGGTGTGTGTTCGAAGTGTTGGTAGGAGATACGAATTTGAATGTAGAAGGTGGTGTGGATAACTGTGAAAGCAGCGACAAGTACTGTGCGAAGGTTTTTTTTGTATTTTTTTTATTTATCAAAATATAAATAAGGTATTATTTTTGTATAATTTAAGGAAAACCATTATTTTTGTGTATAATTTAGATCGATGTAAACGGAATCAAAGCGAAAGGATGCTCGAAGACAGCTACAAAAATTACTGGACAAGGCCTTCCTATAATCAATTGTGATCAGGTGTTGTATTTTTGAAAAATCTCAAACTTTTTTCAGGTGGGGTGTAATGCTCAAAACACTCTCTGTTGCTGTAAAGGAAATAAATGTAATGGAGCTACAAACAATATCTCGAGCCATCAAACAAGTACATCTACTATAATGCCAAATCTTGTATTGCCGGCTGCCAGGCTTGATATGGTTATTATAAACAATATCACGACCCGTCAAACAAGTGCATCTGCTATAATGCCAATTCTTATATTGCCGGCTACCAGGCTTTTCCTGATGAACTAATCTCTTTTTAGTATTCATTCATGTATTTAATCAATAAAAATAATGTTATACTTTCTCTACTTTTGGCTCATTTGGAAGTGTGTCTCGCATGTAAACACCTCGAAAAATTTTTATTTTTAATGATTTTACGAGATTCTGGAGGTCTACGTTCGTTAATGGTGAGAAACCTTTTTGGAATTTACAACTCCCTTTCGGTCCTGACCAAGAGTTCGTCATTTGTTAAAACAGTAATTTTATCACCCCATTTTTAGTATTTTGGATTAGTCCTTTTTTTTGGGGGAGGGGGAGGAGGACAAGCTGGCGCACTTTAACGGGACACTTGGGACTGAGACTGGGTTTTCTCATTTTGCGAAAAGTGATGATTTTGAGGTGAAAATGATTGTTAGGAAGATTTAAATGTGTATAAAAGAGCGCAAAAAGTGCTAAAATGAAGGTGTCCCAAAAAGTGCGCTAGAACGAACATTTCTTATACTACTGAAGACCAATCTGACTTTTTCCATTGTCCTGCTTTGACTCTTGGCCTTTTCCTCCTCTTCTTTATAAACCTCACTTAGCATTTTAAATCCTTGAGCATATTCATGATTTTGGCGAATGAAGCGGCTCAAAAATCTCATAAGACTCTCGTCGCATTTCTGATTTGCCTGGTGAGAAAGACGATGATTCGCAGCCGACGTTTCATCGATGAAGAATAATTGGCCATATACTGGAGCAGTGTTTGGCTGAGGAATGACAGAACTGGCCTTGTAAAGTATCTGCCCATGAACTTTTATGACATGTGGATCACTTCCTGGAAGATTTTTCAACTAAAAAATATTTTTAAAGTACTACAAACACTTGCTCTTTATCTTCAACTGAAAGTCTTTTTCTTGCAGCCTGCCTTCCTTCTCCTCTCCTCTGCTTCCTCAACCGTTTCAGTTGCTCTTCTTTTTTCTGTAGTTCAGCTTTAACAGACATCTGAAGCTTAGGCCTTGAGCTCTCTATCACTATGTTCAACCAAAAGAAAAAAGAAATTTAAAAAAAACGACACACCTGGGCGTAGAGCATAAAGTAAAGATTTCATCTCTAATAAATAAAATCCTTCCGTAGGGCTTTTTGTAAATCCAGTTCAATCCTTTATTTTTTTGGGGGAGCGGTCGTTTTTTTTCTAATTTTCAGGGTATTCTGGGGGAAGTTCCAGATAAACTTAGAGAGGAAAGAGGCCTAATATTCCAGGGGAAGGGGGCGAAATTCAAAGGGAAAGGTGACTGAAAGTTCCACAAAGTGAAAAAAAAACCTTCAAAGAGCGCTAGAGACGGCGCAGCCTGTGCGCTACACACATGTGTGCTGGCAATAGAAAATGTATTTATTAGGAAAAAATAACACAAAGAATTCTTTTTTTTTTAAAAGCGACCGCCCGTGGAAAAATTGTAATCCGAATTTTGACGGGATTTGGCAAGGCTTCAGCAGACGGCAGACGGACGGACAGACAAACAGGATCAGCTTTATTTTAAAGTAAGATTCATCCAAATAGAACTTTTCAGCTTATGCGATGATGCTCAGGCTGGTGCTTCTCCTCAGCTGTCCACTCTACGTCTCTGGCGAAGTGAATGCATTATTAATGACAATAATTCTTATGATACAGAAATAGTTCCCACAAAAGGATGCACCCATGTAATTGATAAAACAGCACATAGAATGTTTTCTTTGGATATCGATAATAAGCTGCAGGCGAAGCTAAATAAATGGATGACAATAGCTGAATACATTGATATAAAGAAGATATGGATTAAAGGAACAGACTTGACAAAAATCCTCTTTCCAAAATTGCGTTTTTTAAGATTAAACTATTGTGGGTTTTATTTTGAATTATTTGTTTCAACATTAAAGGATGATATTTCCAGCGACTTTTCTAAAGAACTTGTATACAAAAATGGGAAAAGGAGCCGCCCAGAATGAAAGGGCGGCATTTTGGCTAATTTGTAAGAGATACCATTTCAGTCACGATAAACATTAATGCTAAACTGAAGAATATCGAAGCGGAAGTTATAGAAAAGTTCCAAGGAAATGGATTTTTAATGTGTGATAACAAGATTTTGAAATCTATAAAATTAAAAACTGATCTATTTAACGTATTCGTTTTCCAATTTAAGTCAAGTAGCCAACTCGAGGAAGTAGATATTAGTGAAATTAAAAAATCTATCTTGGTACTTCGATGTCTCTAGAGGAAAATAATGAGCTGAAATCCGTCAAATTTGCGATGAATTGGAGAGATTTAATATTAATCGCTTTGAAATAATATCTAGTCCAAAGTTGCCTTCAATCCATTTTCCGCTTCGCACAAAAGCGAAGGATAAAAAGAATGCTTTGATCTGCATATTATTCCATTTTTGGCCTTGTTAGTAAATTTTAGAATAAAAATGGATCTAGGGGCAACGCGAATACTCAGTTTGAGAGATGGTTTCGACTTGTAAAGATCATAAAACTTCTTGGATAATCCATTCCATTCGATAAATTCCAATGCCAGGCTGTGCTTTGTCTACAATTGTGGAAGAAAGCGAAGGTCTTTTTCCCATCTTATTTAACTCCTAACCCCCGCTGATCTTTCAGATAAAACGACGAAGAATGATGGAAAGACGAGTTCATCTTCCAGTTTTGAATCAATCGATTTGGCCAGTCAAAGAGAGAAACGAATCAGAGCTGGGATGTACGGACCCCCGGCAGCCTATGCTTACAATCAGCAGCCGGGAGCTGTAGTTTTCGCTACTCCGATGGTTTCGCCTGTTACCATGTCGGTTGGGGCAGTAGCTGCTGCGCCAGTCACGCACCACGCCAATTGGATCATCATGGCTCCGATGCTCGAAATGCCGGGAGTTCCTCCTGGACTCGAAGTTCTCACTCTCGTCGATTCGATCGTCGTTCAACAGCTTATTGAGCCATTCGAGGTCAGATTTATTTCGGAAAAACTGTCGTCGAATCTTGGCTTTTATTATTTAAGGCGAAAGTGATTTTAAAAAATCGACAAAAATATGGAGATTGTGAGATAAAAATCCTGGAAATTCCAGCAAAACGAAGAGAGAATTGAATTGATTTAATTTCTTTCAAGTAGAACTTTTTTATGTTAGGCCCAAAAAAAGCTGAGAAGAAACATTTTTTTCTTGCAGGTTATGATTGGATTTGAGACGAAGAATCGCTACATTTTGAGGAATGTCCTCGGCCAGCAGCTCTACTATGCAATGGAGGAGTCTAACGCCTTCACGCGACAGTTTGCCGGCAAGAATCGCGGCTTCGTGATGCACATCATCGACAACTTCAGCCGAGATGTAATGCTGATCCGCCGCCCAACCGATTGCTGTAGGACAATCGCGACGATTGAAGCTCCGCCCGGCAATCAGGTCGGCAAAATAGTCGAGGATTACAACTGCAGCGGTTGTTGTGCTCCCTCCTTCACTGTGAGCGACTTCGGCGCCCATTCGAATTATCGCCTGATTGGGCCGACATGCTGCTCGCCGAATGAATTCCCGCTGACGGATTATCGCGGCGGGATGATTGGAAAAATCACCAAGGTTTGGTCAGGACTCACCCAGGAGCTCTTCGCCGACGCCGATACTTTTGGGGTCAACTGTAAGAATTTTTTAAAGTTAGGGTTGTATAATTTTTTTGTAGTTCCATTGAATGTGCATCCAGCCACCAAAGCCATTCTGATTGGAGCCACCTTCATCATCGACTTCAAATATTTTGAAGATAATCAGCTTTTCTAAGGCTTTAGAATTGAGACTAAAATAAAATAGTATCAAAAGTGTTTTTATTTAATGATTTAGAATATATTTTCAGAAATTACCCCTTCCGAAAATTCTTGCTCCATCGAGAGAAGCCTTTCACCTTCACCTCTATAAAGGTTAAATGAAGCTCTAAAAATGGCTTAGAATCTTTTTCCTTTTTGCTTCATTTCATTTTTATATTTCCGTTATAGGTCGATAATTTAATAGCCTTTTGCCCTGCACCTTAGTTGACAAATCCGGAGCAATAAGATACGCAGTTTTGTCGCTTTTGTATAGATTATAGAAGATTCGCTTCTAAATAGAAGAAGCTGCGATGAAAGCTGAATGTCGAAATCTCATTCCTCCCCCCTCGGTGCATTCATTCTTGATCGCTCTGCAGTCCTCCCGCCATGTCTCTCAACGTTGCTGCTGAAATAATTAGCTGGGAAGAGTCTATGCCGAACATTTCGTTTGCCTCCTCAGCAAAAGAAGAAGAGCTCTCAACTTTGGCGGATATCACCTTCTATCAGACGCTTCAGCTAGAAGAGGAGATTGAAGTCATAACTGGATCGCCGGATATCATCAGAGAAATGAGATCAGCTAAAGCCAGCCAAATTCCTGAAGCTGCTTTAATAGATTTAGAGGAGGATTTCTTGCCAAACATTTCGTTCCTCAAGGCGGAAGATGAAGAAGAAGAGCTCTCATTGCCGAATATCTCCTTCTACCAGCCGCTTCAGTTGGAAGAAGAATTGGAAATTCTCGCCGGATCTCCAGAGATCATCAAACCTAATCTCAGACAGTTGTCTCGCTAATTGTACTGTTTCAAATAAAGCTAATAAACTCATAATTTTCTTTGAAATTAGTAAATTTCTTAAACTTCCTTTCAAAAAAAAATTTTGTAGCGATTTTTCCTAAATTTTTTTGTCGAGAATAATCCCAAAAATAACAAAATTAATTCATTCTCATTTGAGCGTTCGCCCGTCGAATGACTTTGGACTCGGAGTTGCGAAGCAAAAAGCTGAAAAAGGGAGGCATCTCTCTCTACTTGGCTGAATGGCCGGAAAATGGACGAATCGAACGCCGCTGGACATTTCAGAAAATTGGAAAAGACGGCGATCATCAGGTGGAGAAGAAATCTGCCGTGAAGAGAGCCCAGAAGATTTCGATTGCGAAGCGCCAAGGCTCTGGAACGGTTATGGTCGAACCGCAGGAGCTGTCGACCTCCTCGCCGATTTCCGAGCTGCTCGATTCGCCGATCAAATGCTGTAAGAAGAAGGCGGAGCCGCTACCAATCTGGAAGAGAAATAAGCAGGCGAGGATTGAGGAGCTGGAGAGACGTGAATTCGCCGCCGAGCGGAAGGCCGAAAAACAGATCGACGTCTCTCAGAACTGCAAGAAAGTGAAGAAGACGACGACGAAATGCGCTCTACGCAGCTGCAGCTCGGAAGTCTCTTTTCCAGATGCCAAACTCGTCAGCTTCAAGGAGATCAAAAACTGCCCCTTAGAGATGAAGATGAATCGACTGACTCTGATGGTCGAAGGGCTTGTCGGCAAGATTGATTCCCTTCAAAAGTGCCTCTCCGATCCACAGCGAGTTCGCTGCTCGCACGATCCCAAGCTGTCGCTGCTTTTGGACAAAACAGCCAAGCAATTCCGCCAGCTGAAGACGCACTACGCCGATCTGATCATCCTTGACCGATTTGCTGAGAAGCAGGCCGAGGAGCTGAGCAGAGCTGCCGAGGATTTCCATCGTCTTCGTCGATAAAGCCAGCGACAAAAACAAACAGCAATACGAATAAATATGGCTGGATAGATTTCTCTTTATTTTTTAGTCAAAGTTCGACCTTATAGCCCAGCGAATCGATTTCTTATAAAATACTTTATGCTCCAAGAGAAAGGAAGGATTGCAACATCCTTCGCTAGTTGGTTCTCTGTCGATCTCTGCTTACAGAGTCGTCTGTTTCACTTGGGCTTTATAATTCGTCGCATGTACCTCCTCTTTTAGCCTCCTTGTTTTCGAAAAGATTTATTTTGCTTTCATTTCCCATTTTAAAGGAACTGTTAGGGGCTGGATGGCCGATAGTGCTATAGTGTTACCGTATTTCCTGTATTAATGCCACATGCTTTATTAGTAGCACACCCAAAAGTGCGGCCGAAAAATAGTACCACAGTGGAATTGATGCAGGAAATACGGTATGTGTAGTTTATTCATTAAAAAAGACGACAGCTGATGCGCAGAGAAAAGGGGGTTTTCGAGGCGAGACCCATTTTTATCCTAAAAATTTACTAACAAGGTCTTTTTTAGGATAAAAACGAGTCCCTCCGCGATAACTCCTTTTCTCTTGGATACAAAGAATGTCGTATTTTTTTATGAACAAAACAATAAGAAATAAAAATATTCCCTCCCATACTCCCGAAACGATGAGAAAGTAGTCTGCGCAATTTTAAAATGATGATATTTGAACGCGCAGATCGAATGCTCTATTCTTCCGCTTCTCAACCTAAAAGTTAAAGAGGAATCCAGATGAGAAAAAGAAAATCTTGAATACTGTTTAAAAAGAGGCACTATGAGAGCTTTGATCTTGTAAAGCTAACATAAAAATTAAATTTATTTAAATGAGATTCGTAATGAAAGCCCGACTCTTTTTCGTCTCCTCCTTTGTCATTTCTTCTTCCCATATGGTCCAAGCGCCCCGGGAACCATTCCCTGGCCCATCATAGCTCCCGGCATCATCCCACCTCCGTAGCCCATCATTCCCGGCAGTCCGTTGGCAATGCACCTACCGAATTGACACATCATCCCCATAGGACAAGAGACTCCATTTTGACAGGCTGAACAATTGGGGGAAATTGATAGGAAAGCTTGGGAAGAAATACCAAAGGTTGAGGACATCGAGTTTTGGATGCAAACGCCGGCTATGCAGTATTGGCCGACAGGGCAGACAGCTCCCATGGCACAAGCTGGAAAGATTGGAGAAATTGTGAAAGAAAAGCTATACTGGTTTGAGGAGGTAGGAGTTGACTCCCGCTGAAGGCGACATTGCTTCGACTGCAGTAGCCGTTGACGCAGATTTGACCGTTGAGGCATTGTTGCATCAAACTGCACGGAACCATCCCTATATTTTAGTTATTTTCAACGGAAAAAAAAGACTCTACCTCCAGCGTTGGAATTTGCCACTCCGATTTGGGTCATCCCCATGCCGAGGCCGAGATTCCCGTAATTTCCGGCTGTTCCGAGAGCCGCTGTGGGGGGCATGCCGGGCACAGCTGAAGAGCGTTTAAAAGGTCAAGGAGGTTATTTATTTTGAAAAAAAACTGGTTATTCCAAGGTTGAGAAATGACAAATTCAACCTTGGAAGTGGTCTTCAACTTTGAAATCATCTTGCGAGCTACTGTAATTCTCAATTGGCTGATTTTTTCGTCAACTTTTGCTGGCTTTTAGAATTCCTAATGTTTTACAAAGTTGTAGCTCGCGATCTGCTCTATAATTTTGTAGAAGATCGCTTCCCATCAAAATTAGGAGAAAAACTCAAAAAATTCGTTTTTTTTTTTCCCAATTTTGGATCATTTATGGTTAGTCGTAGTCTTAAACTTGAATTGGAGACAAAAAGTTAAATAATCTTATGGTTGATTCAAAAAGACTTTTCTAGGCTTTAAAAAAATAAAAAATGTATAAAAACTCACGGCGATTAATGATCCCAGTTCCTCCTCCATAAAGAGCTGCAGCTGAAGTCAACGCGCCAAGACCTCCAAGTCCCCTGAAAGAAGCATTTATTGGAAAAAAAGAGTCGCCTCTTACCGGCCAGACATAGCTCCTGTGCTGATGCAATTCCCATTCCAGCAGTATTGCCCAAATGGACAAGAAATATAGCGACACATATCGCTTTCTCCATAGCCGCTGAGCGCGTTGTAGAGGGAGCTGCCGAGGAATTGCGAGGATGCTGTACTAAAATTTGTTTGGATAAACACGAAGAAGAAGGATTGCTCACCCTAGAAGAAAGAGGATAAACCTCATTTGGGTGTACGATATTATAGACTCGACTAGAGGGGGAAAACGAACGGATGAAATCGAGGGTGGCTGAGTTGCGCAACTGGTAACCGGACAATGCCTCAACAATTCGGCGGCCGGACTGGTTGATCGTCATAGCCGGTGATGCGGATTATTCGAGAGCGGCAGGTTAGAGGAGTGATAGAAAGAGAGCGGTTTTTTTCGGGGCGAAATCATTCCGGAGGACATATTGTTTTCGCAAAATAATGGCTTGTAATAGGCCGTACTGTGGATCTTTTTTAGAGCCCTTTTTTGAAGCCACATCTTTTTTAAATTTCCGCGCAGAAAAACTCAAAAATCCTCAAATGTGAGAGAAAGAGAGATACTGTAGAGTTAGGGATCAAAATATATTTCTCCTTTTGAAGCTGAGATAGGCCTTGAATTAAAGTTCTCTTATTTTAAATTTTCTCGCAAGAAAAAACTCAATTTCAAATTCAATTTCCACGTCAAAAAGTCGAAAAAATCCATTTTTCGGTCAAAACGCGAGATTTTAAAACGCCGAATTTTGCGCATTTTGAAGCATTTTTATTTCTTTTCCAAGATGATTTGTTTTTCTTTCCCCTTCCCACTCAAGTTTTAGTCCCAATTCCTCGAATTTCCATAATTTTTTGTCCGATTTTTCCTTCGAGTTTTAGGCCCAGCGAAAGGCAGATTGGCGAGCCTTCGGTCCTAAATGTGGGGTAATCGAGAGGCTTTTAAGATTCCGAATTTAAACTTTTTAATTCTAATCTATTCTGTTAGGCTAAGCAATAACTTTTGCCAACAAACGCTTTGGAAGCGCATAAAAATAAACCTTGTTCCAGGTTAAAAATCTGAATCTTCTAATATAAATAAAATCCTTCCGTAGGGCTTTTTGTAAATCCGGTCAAATCCTTTATTTTTTTGGGGGAGCGGTCGTTTTTTTTTCTAATTTTCAGGAAATTCCAAGGAAAGTCGCAAATAAAATTAGAGAGGAAAGAGGCCTGATATTCCAGGGGAAGTGGGCGAAATTCAAAGGGAAAGGTGGCTGAAAGTTTCGCAAAGTGAAAAAAATGTGAAAACCTTCAAAGAGCCGCCAAAGGCGGCGTAGCCCACTTGTCACTTCTATTAAAAGTTAGATTTCCTGTTGATCATCTCTTTCACTTTTCTTTTTTATGCGTCTTTTTAGAACAGAAGCTGCAATAGTCTTCTAATAGTGTAGAACCATGGGAGAACTGCACGAAATTGATGAGGCTTTCGCCCAGGAGGTGAATTTTTCTTTATTCTTCTTTATTGATTTCAGCTTAAAGAGAAATTGACAACAGGCGGAGGAAATATTGATGGATTCTCATTTTTAAAGCATGTTGGTAGGGAAAAAGGATTTGAAGAAGAAGATCCTCAAATTTATTATTATAATGAGGCGGAAGCTAGCCGTCGACCAGTATCGGTAAGCCTTTTTCTTATCTTTTTTTATAGTTTGGATTTAGAAATACGAGAAGACTAAATTCTTCCTCAATGAAAAAGAATTGCATGTAAGGAGTACTGTTGGCAACTTTAGGATGACTCAATCAGTAGAGAAGACTGTTGGCACCTGGTCGAACTATAGAAATGCAATTATGAAGGTATTTTTGTCATGTTATTTGTCAATTTGTTTACAGATTTCTAAAAGCAAGCGAAAGGCCACTAAGAAAACTACAAAATTTATTAAAGAGCGAAAAGAGAAGAATCGAGAAACGTTAAAACCATAAATCTTAATAATTTGCATCTCTTTGTCTTAATTTTATGGGATTTCCTTCTATATTTTTTAATTATTATAAGGCAGCATTGCTAATTGATCACTTTAGAAAGCGCCATTATAACTAAAGGACTCAAGATGGCCCAAAACAAAATTAAAAAGAAGGTGAGTCTTTTTCTCTTTTTTTTTTCAAATTTAGGTTGCACTTCCTAAAGGAGTCAAGCAAAAGGTCAAAAAAGAGAAGAAACAACAAGGACCCAAACGAGGTCATAAACTTTACATAGCTCCTAAAAAGCAGCATCTCATCACCCAGGTTAGTTATTCTTTATTAAATTTAGGGAATACCTCACGTTTAGGACAAAGTTGAGGCAGAAGTAAGCAGGGTTATCAATACGAAGAATGAAGAAATGATCAAGGGACGAGCCGATACTGCCGTCGGAAGGAATAAGCAAGATTAAGTTTGCATTTCGTTATTTCTTTTTCATTGATTCCTCTCCAAATTAGAACGTTCTTTGAGATAAATGTTAATTTTCTTTAGAAATTCACTGAAACAATTATGTCGATTGCCGCTACGTGCAGTTAATTCTTCCGGTTTGCAGTAATTACATTTGCCTGCTAGCTATGATTTTCTTTGTTTCTGTCTAAAATCATCAAAAAATTAAAAAAGAACGGCAATTTCCAATCGAGTGCTCGCCTCGTTAGCCCGAAAATGTTGAAAATTAGCGCCCGTCGAGTCGCGTATCCTTTGCATAATTTTCTCTTCTTTCATTTTTCTATCCTGGACCTTAAGTTTTTTCTAAATGGTTTGTCTATTTAAATTTAAAAAAAAGGGGGATTCTATTTATTTCAGAAAGAAGATGCCAGAACCGGAATGTATTAAACACATAGTTGCTGGAAATGAAATCAAAATCTATCCAGTCCTCTTCCAAGCCCTTCAATATTTGAGCAAGAATCGACGGGGCATTAGATATGAGAAGAGACTCACAGCAAAAGATGCTAGGTGCCTTATCTCGGGCGAAGTTTCCTTGGGTTAGCGATTTTTTTCACAATTAGATTAATTTTTAGATGATTTTAAAAAAAATAAAGAAGCAGATGACCAAAAGAAGTTGAAAATGCAATACATAGACTGGACGATGAAAGACGACGAATCAAGTGATGAAAGAGCCGTACGTTTTACCATCTATTTTACAAAGAAATCCATCCAGCTTCAACGAAAACCAAGAAATAAACGAAAGACCAAAGAAATCTACCGCTGTCGAGTTTGCGATAGCTATCGTCTCCGAGTCGTGAATTACAACCGACCGGATGAAATTAATATTCTAGAATGCGCTAATCGCAAATGTCTAGCTACTGTGAGTTATTCCCCAAGAAAAAACAAAAATTTAGGTCCAAATGACTTACATGCCGACTGGCACTACGGTTGAAGCTCCAACTGGAACGGTACGTTGTATATTAAATCTAAAATGTAGAATTTAATTTTAGGCTGCTAACTATGGATGGATGATGGACTCGATTTGGAACTATCGCTACCCAAAATTGAGTCGAATTGAAAGCGGACAGCTTACAACCAAGCCAGTAATTCCCGATGTTGAGGTAGAAGACGACGGTGAAATGGTTCAATGGATGCATTGCCCAGGCCAACCTGAATTAGTTAAAATCATGTAAGCCCAGCTCTTTTATCCGTTAATTTCTTTATTTCCCAAGTGCTTTAATTTTCTAAAGCTTTCATTCCGCAATTCCAAAGCAGGTTGATCTTGTACATTGTAATACTATTTGCATATTTTTCTTCGTTTTTTTCCAAATTTGATCAATAAAATGTTCTATATTTTATAAAATGTATAAAAAAAGACATTTGGTTGAACAAACCAAGCAAAATGTTACCTCAAAAAGCAATATTCAATCAATTTTTACGTTATTCTTTTTTCAGAAGAAATGGAAGAAGTGGAAACACCGTCTTTAGCCGACGTGGACAAGTCACTGCCAGCCTTACCTCAGAAAAAATATTACAGGTTAGCTGTTTTTTTCTTAAAATTCATTAAATTTTAGACAGAGAGCACATGCAAATCCACATTCAGATCATAATATTAACTATCCTGTAAATCCTGATAAGTTAGTCATTTTATTTGAGGAAATTTGATCTTATTTTTAGAATGGATTGGACGGGGCTCTTTGGAGAGTATTCGAATGGAAGACAAGTCGAGTTTGCTGACGTTGGATGTGGTTACGGAGGGCTGCTGATGAAGCTCTCTCCAATGTTTCCCGAGTCGCTTATGTTGGGAATGGAAATTCGTGTAGCTGTCTCTGATTTTGTTAATGAGAAGATTAAAGCTTTGAGAGCTCGACATGAAGGTGAAGAGGGAGCTGGATTTAGGAATGTAGCTTGTCTTAGGTTTTTAAAAAAAAAAAATAATTTATTTAGTTTTTTTTCAGAACAAATGCCATGAAGTATTTGCCCAATTATTTTCATAAGCACCAATTATCAAAGATGTTCTTCCTCTTTCCGGATCCTCATTTTAAGAACAAAAAGCATAAATGGAGAATCATTACCCCAGGACTTTTAGCCGAATATGCTTATCTTTTAAGACCAGGAGGTTAGTTTCAAATTTTTTTTTTCAGAAAATTGATTATATTTAGGTCTGATTTATACTATTACTGATGTGAAAGATCTACATGATTGGATGGTGGAACATCTTAGCGAACATCCACTTTTTGAAAGACTTACAAAAGAGGAAGAAGAAGCTGATCCAGTAGTAGCGTTATTATTTGAAAGGTTGGTTCCTATTCTTCATTATTTTTCAGTTGGTCTACACTCGAGAAAAGCAAACAAATCCGGGAACCGGGTTTTCTCCAAAGCACAAACCCCCCTTTTCCTAAAAATGATTACAATTGCAAGCTTCTTTCGCAATTTTCATCTTTTGCTATAATAATTCACGAACACGTGTTGATCTTTGAGCTGCGCAGATAGGCAGACGTAGTCTTTTTGTTCTTTCACTAATCAATAAAGGTCACGATGATAAAACATTAGACCTATCGGAAGACCGAACTTTCACTAATTTTACTTTTCAGCACTGAAGAAGGCCAAAAAGTTACGAGGAATGAGGGCGATAAATTTCCAGCTGTTTTCCGAAGAAAACCAGATCCCGAGTGGTGATTGTTGAGTAAGTTCCTTGTTGTTTTTATTGTTATTGTTGTCTATTAATCTTAATGAACTTTTCTTCACAAACTTCTAGATTCTTCCGTGTTTGGTGGTGGTTTTCTCCATTCATTGTCTTATATTTTAATACAATTATTAGTCTAATTTTAATTTCAGAATTGAGTAAGGGTCCAATGGAAGACGAATATGAATCTCTTCCGACGCACAGCGTTCCGGTTAGTTTTGTAAAATAATTCCCTTTTTTCAGATCTATTTTATACAAAAAATGTCGTTTGCATGGAATGAAAGTGCAGTTGTAGTGCAAAAGCCTGAATTTAAAGTGATTTATGTCTAAATTTGGTGTTTAGTGCCTACTAACCTAAAAATATGAACATCTACTCATTTTTATATAGGTTGGATTACAGGTGCATCTAGCTGCTGGAGCGTTGGCCGGTGCTGTTGAGCACTGTGTTATGTTTCCTTTCGACAGTGTAAAAACTCGAATGCAGTCGTTATGCCCATGTCCGGAGGCAAAATGCCCAACCCCTGTTCATTCACTTATGAGCATTGTAAAAAGGTAAGAATTTAAAAATAGTTTATATATTATTGCTTATTTCAGAGAAGGATGGCTACGTCCATTGAGAGGAGTAAATGCTGTAGCTGCTGGTTCTATGCCAGCACATGCGCTTTATTTCACAGTTTATGAAAAAACAAAGCAATTTTTAACGGGAAACACAGCAGGACACTCAAATACTTTGGCATACGGTGTTTCTGGAGTACTTGCCACACTTGTTCACGATGCCGTAATGAATCCAGCTGAGGTAGCCGTCTTTTAAGCTAAAACTATCTTATTTAGGTTGTAAAACAGCGCATGCAAATGGCTTTTTCACCTTATGGCTCATCTTTAGAATGTATTCGTTGCATTTACAAGTTAGTTTAATTGTTATATTCATAAAATAGCTGCTATTTTTTTCAGAAGAGAGGGTATAAATGCATTTTATAAATCTTATGCGACTCAACTATCAATGAACATCCCATTCCAAGCCATTCATTTTATGTGTTATGAATTTTGGCAGCAAATTTTAAACCCTGAGCATAAGTACGACCCTCGTTCACATTTGATAGCTGGAGGTTTGGCTGGCGGACTGGCTGCAGCTGCTACAACTCCTCTGGATTGTATTAAAACAGTTTTAAATACTCAACAAACGCCAGAAGCAGAGATTGAAAAGGGAGATAAAAGGATATTTATGAAAGTGAGTCAATTTTTTATTTTAAAATAGTTGTTATATTTCAGGCTGCTGGCAGTTATAGAGGCTTTTCCGATGCTGCTCGAACTATTTATGCTCAACGCGGCCTTGGTGGATTTGCGTGTGGATTACAGGCTAGAGTTATTTTCCAGGTAAGTCTCCTTACCTCCGATGGTTTTTGAACAAAATTTACCCGTTTAGGTGCCAGCAACGGCGTTATCGTGGTCCGTCTACGAGTTATTCAAGTACATGCTTGGTTATAAGAATCGGTAATCAAAATCTGTCATCAAAAGTAGATAAGAGTCGGTAAATGCTGCTTTCAAAAGTGTGCCTTTTGTTGTTTGTTGTTAGATTTTTAGGAGATTCTATCCCGTTGTTATTTTGTTTAGAGAAATTATAGAAATTTATCCCCTCACCTCTCCTGTGTCACCTTTTGACATTCGTCTCTGATCTGCTTGAGAAATTAAAGCTTTTTCTATATTTTTTTATTTCTCATGTTTTATTACATTTGTTCAAGGCTGCCATTGCTTAATAGCAATGTATTTTAGACCTATTCTTACACGAAATTGTTCAATTCTTCACACGAACGCGGTCGTACGTGAAAATTCTCACATTTTTCACTATGTTTATCCTATTGGTTTGGAATATACTTTGTACCAAAAAATGTACTATTCTCACGGACAATTTGCCAATCTACTGCTTAATTGACTTTATTTTTATTTGCTGCACGGCTCGTTGGAAATAAAGGGAACTGAAAAGTTCAATTCTCATTGTAATTTATCCATTACTTCCGGTAATTTGATCCAAAAATAATCAGTAAAACTGCGAATCTTCGTCTTTCGCGCCGTGTTTTTGAACTCCGGTTGCCCGCCTCGGCCTTATCTTCTTTTCCTTTCCAGTTCAGGCGCATGCTATTCACCAAATGTATTGATTTCCGTCAGCCCATTCGGTTTAATTGCTCTCTAACTGATCTTTTTATTACGTTTGGGTAATCGCTTTACTTTCAGTCATGTCTGTTACTCCTTCTGGACATTGTCAGAGTAAATGTATCGCCTATGCTGCTGCTCTTGTGGCCGGAGGTGCTATTATCGGTTATGTTGTAAGTTTATTTATCTTTTATAGAAATTATTCTAAATTTTCAGGTGGGAGCAGCAATTACTAGCCGTCGCATCAACAAGAAAATCAAGCTTGGATGCGAAAAAGTTGCTGACTCTATTGATATTGAAGATATTGGAGAGAAGAAATCATTCTGCCGATGCTGGCTAAGTGAGAAAGTAAGCTCTTATATTTTTCCAATTCAATTATGTTTGCAGTTCCCCTATTGCGATGGCTCACACAATGCGCACAACAAGAAGACCGGAGACAATGTAGGACCAATAAGTGTAAAGGGAAAGCCTGCTCAGTAATTGGCTCCAAGTAGACGAAGGGTTTCTATTTATGTTCATAGTTTACGATTGTGGTAATGAATTCTTCTACGTTTAAGCGGATAGGATTTTACAATAAAAAAATGCAAACTATCACAGATATGAATACAGACTTGTAAAGAAGTTGAACGGTTACCAGTGTAGTGACACCAGAAATTAAGTGATTCAATCAAAAATCTTCTCATAATCGACTATCAGGCGATAGCAAAAATTATTTAAATTGTTCAGCTGTGTCATTGGCACCTGATATCGTTATTTAGGAGCAGTTATAGAATTCTTACCTGCTGATCAGTTGGCCAAGTCAAATTTGGACCAAAAACGACACTCAAATTGTTGGCAGTCATCAGGTTAACCTTGTGATTTGCTGCTACTTTGGTTAAGAAGTTAATGACAGCTTTTAATAGCTGATAATTCGGTCTTGGAAGAAGCTTCACAAACTCTCTAACGGCTCTAGTTTTTTCACCTTTAGGTACGTCTAAATTTGCTTTTCTATCTCAGGAAGAAGACACAATTTACCTGACAAAGCAGCCAGCTTTGGATACAATGCATTTGTTGTTACTGACTCGTCCAATGACCGAAGGAATGTTTTTAATAAAACAGAGGCATGAATACATGCAACATAGTTGTTCTCTTTATATTCAGGGTCATTGATGAAGTCAATTTTTTCGCCTGAAAAAGTATGTCTTTTGGTTTGATTGCGGAATTACCCATGTTAATTCGCTCCTGGAGTCGTTTTATGCTGCCAACATTGGCGCTCTTTCGGAAAATGCCTTCAACATCAAGTGCATGGGCTTCCAAGAACTCGATTAGATCGGAAACGACTGGCGGCACATCCAAATTAGGATTATGTGAAAGGATACTGTAATTGCTCCATTTTGGGAGAAGAAAAATGAAAAACTTACAATTCAAGGCTAACATTGAATTGTTGTGTGGGGCGTGGTGGATTCGGCGGTGTTGGTGGCCTACAATCGCCAGAAGAGTAGCCAAATTTCTTATCGTGATCTCGGATCGGCTGAGGGAGATTCAATCTAAAACTTTGCAACAAAACAAGAATTCTAAATACCTCGATCTTACTTCGGTTACTTCCAAAGCAATTTCCAGATCTCGAATATTGTTCATATAATGCATTTTATTTTCAAATTTAGATGAAATAAAAGGCTTGAATAGGCCCCACAATATCCGAATAAATCTCGTTGGATGGACGACATAAAGGGCTTTCAAGTTCTTTTTATATCTATAAGGAGGTTTTCTATGTAAAGGAAGGTTAGTTCTCACTTCCGATCTAAGGCTTTATAAGCCTGAAATAGCCATTTTATAGGCGGTTTGTTGTGACTCCGAAGGCCGTAATGGAAATAAACTATTGTGTAGTCTAAATCAACCACCTGAATGCATTTTTATGAGGATTTAAAAGGAGAATTCTTACAGTATCCAATGTATTTTGAAGGTATGCTAGCAGTTTAGCATGATCAACGGACTTACTGGAGGGAAGACGATAGGCATAGATGACAATAATAGGTCTGTTTTTTTGTACTTAAAATTAATAGGATCTCCTCACCTGGCTACAAGATCACCTTCTGCAATGACTTCAACTATTTCCAGAGAACGAATGGCGCTGAAATCTTCGGCAAAGGGATCATCGTGAGTCTGGCCGAGTTCGGATTCGAAGTCTTCTCGCTCAAGAAAGGAGACCGAAGCAGGCAAGTCCATCAGCACTGAAATGCGCCACTAAATAAACACAAATGATGGCCCGGGGTGGGGTGAAATGTGAGGGACATTTGAGACGAGAGCATATCATGCGCCTTCTAGTTTATTTTTTAGCATTCCACGTGAATTGAAAGAGAAATGCGAGCTTCATTTTTATAGGCCGGCCAAAATATTGTCACGAAACCTTGTTCAAAAAGGAGCAAGACCTGATATTCTGAGTCATGAATTTTGATAACGCTCTTTGTTTTCACATCATCAAAGCCGTTTCCAAACAAATTCAACTTCTCTCCAATAAAAATGGCTCAACAATACAAACCTTGACTCTCAGCTGGCGATAGGAGGTCATCATCAGCAAATCCGTCAATCGGATCTACAAAATCCGAGTTCTCTGATGGCTTTTCCGTCATTTTTTCTCTAAAATTCAAGCTAAAATGGGGAGAAAAAAGGAAGACTGCAATAATGGGGAGAAAAAAAGAAGACTGTAATAATGGGGAGACTCTATTGCGTAGGAGACATTATCAATGAAAAAAGACTCCACGTTTGCATTGAGCGCCGCAGCTTGGAATACAAAAATAGGAATTGTAATAAGCTTCCTTTTGGAGAGAAAGAATCCACCGTTTTGAAATAGATGATGGATAGGAAGAAGATAAGAAACTGTGACGTGGCCACCCTAGTAACAAGTAGGTTGGCTCGCGCTGTTTGTCCTCGTGAATCACGGCGGAGGAAAACGGATCGGACACGCGACACACACAGGGCGATGCGAACGGGTTTCCGAGCTGTGGCAAATCCACCGCCTGCTACTTAATCGACGCCTCGACATCGGTCAAGTTCGGCGATCGAATTAGAGAGAGGTCGAGTAGAATGTTTCTCCCCTTGAAGGTGAGGGCAGTTTGCTTTTTAGCGCCCAGCTAATGTCAAATTCATAGAGCTGCCGCGGCTTTCTTTAGAAATCTTTTCATCTGAAAAAAAGTGAAAAATAAATTTTGTTTATGACAACGTAGCAAAAATCACACATCTTTAGGGGGTTTTAGACAAATTTATAGTGACTACGATGTGTACAGCGCTCAAAAAGAAAAGAGGAATAAATGGAGTACCGCAATGTTTTCCCGATTCTACGTGAGTTTTCCGTTATTTAGCGGAATAATTTTATACAGATTTACAGCCAATAATTGTGAATAACTTTGGACGACGATGATCGGCCTTCATTCCCTTCTGAGCATATCGAGACGTCTTTGGAGATCATCGTCGAGGTCATCTGAAAATAGTGTTCGGATTATAAGATCGTCAAAACTAGGCATTCTGTTGAGACGGAAAGTGAAACCCGACTGCTTTTTTGTCGCTTCGCGTTGATGTATGCCAAAGAAGATATCAAAATCATCAAATTTTAACGTTTTGATGCTTATTGGCGAGGAAATATGATGAAAGTAAGTCAAAATAGCTAACCAGAGGCGCCTCCACCGGCTCCAGCTGCAACAGCCTGTCTGGCTGGTTGAGCACCGGCTCCAACTCCAATAGCTCCTGATGTGGTCGGTATACCGCCGAGTTGTTCTCCCATTTGAATTCCAAGTTCATCGAGAACTTTGTTTACAATCTGTTCGCTTTCTTCATCGTCAGTTGGGTCTCCAAGCGCATCATCAATGGCTTCTCCCATGACTTCTTCTTTCATATCCATTATCTCGCTCTGTTTTTCGAACTGAAATAAAGTTGCTAGCAAAAAGAGAAAATAAAATCAAACCTCCATCATAATTTGTTTAATTTGGGGAAGATTTAACTGACGATTCATCGATTGCATAGCACGAGTAACTCCTTTCATCGCTTGTGCCATCGCATCTTGACTTTTAAGCGTTTGAACTTTTAGAGACACTGCCTAAAAATCAAAATAGATATTGAAATATTAAAAACTACCTGAATATTTGCCTTCATCATAATAAATTTCTTAATATAGCGCCTAGTTCTGACAAGATCCATGGCCATAACTTTAACCGAGTCCATTTGATTTTGCTGTGCCATTTTCTTGATCTCAGCGATGACTTTCTTCTCCTGCATCTCCATCCTTTGCTTTTCCCTGAATTAATTAAGACTAGTTGCTAAAAAAAAGCAGCTCACCTATCAAGCTCTCGGATGGCTTTATTAAGAGCCCGCTGATTTTGACGTAGGAGCTCGGCGGGAGTCTTCTTGCGACCAAATAAGAACTCCATCCTGAAAAGGAAATCTTATTAGATTAATTAGTGAGAAATTCAAAAGAAGGCGCATTAAATTCCAAAGAGCGTCTGTAAACTAAAAGAAGGAAAGAAATACAGCTTTGGAGAGTAATTTTCTAACAGAGAACGTTGAAAAGGATGAGCTAAGCTTCTAAACTGCGATGAATCATAGAAGGACCATTACAGCTGTGTTGTGCATGAAATCTTACGCAAGACATTTTCCTTCAATCCGCAACCAACCACGTATTTGTTTTTGTCTAGTCGCCGCCTCAATTTTATTGAAAATTATAAAACGTGGACAATTTGTTTGCTCAAATTTGAAATCTACGATCAAAATTGATTTTAAAAAAGTCAAACTTGCAAAGGAATTATTAGAGCTGAAAAAGAAAAAGCGGGCCAGGGAGTCGAACCCGCGACCTAGAAAAGATAAAAATACGAAATCCTAGAAACAATACTACTAGGGCATGCTTCAACCTTGTAGATAGGTCTAGCCGCACGTGATCTTACTGGGACACGAAAAAGCCGAAAGTTGTCATCTGTCAAGGCATTTTTAGAGATATTGGGGAGTCGTTTAGGAAATTCGGAAAGCACCACCTTGTAGAGCTTTTGAGCTCTATCGAATGGTATACGCCGGGATTTCACTGCCACATCATGTTGTTCCCTTGGCAGAGAAATGATCTTTTATGCTTCGCTGGCTATTCTCCAATACAATATAGTAAGAGAATTGTTCTAACTATCTATGAATAAAAGCGAATCCCTCATTGTACCCGCAAGAAGATAAACAATTTATAGGAAAGAAATTTTATGTGTTATGAAGGAAAGATAAAAGTCACGAAACAAACACTACGACATTGTTTCTATTGTAATTGGGATACACTAAAAAAATCACAGAAAAACAAAGCGAAGTCAGCGTACGGGGCTACTGTAAGGTGTAAACGAAACGGCATCTCTTACTATATTATACAATACTTCAAAATCATAATTCTCTCAAGTTTAGTCTTCGCCATGGATCAATCTGTCTCTTTGAAGAGTTACGTCTAGGCTTTTCCTCGCTTTCTCCATCTCAAACCAATGTGATTTTAGTCCTGAACTCCTATTTTCAAAGTCTGTTTAGATTCTCTTTACATGGACTCTTCATCGACATAGGAAAAACTGGATCGTTCCTTATTTAAAAAGAAAACTTTTAAACAGTTTTTGTGACAAAAATTATTCCCGTAAAATTGCGTCTCCAACCTAGAGTTCCCTGGGAATCTCTTCTTTGCTTCAAAGAGAGTTCTTCTTCTAAAGCTGCTAAAAGGAAGCCAAGTGTGAAACAAATACAGCTAGCTTTCCCTCTAGCAGCTTATTTTCAAGCAATCGCCTCCATTTCGCCTTTTGACTCGTCATTCTACTGAGGTTGTCGCTGCAAAACCCGTTCTAATCAGCTGAAGTTGCCAACTCCTTTATAATATCGTCTATTTTCCACAGAAATGTAATTATGGGCGGCGTTATGAAAACAATTCTTCTTTCTCTTCTAGTTTCAATCTTAGTTCAAGTAGGAGCCTCTTTTTTCTTTAAAAAGAAATTTGATTTTTCAGCTCTTTTTGCCACAAATAGTCACTTTTTTCAAATTCAACTCATGCAAATACCTTAATTATTGTGATAAAAAAGCACAAAAGTCGACAGCTGTGATCTCACGCATATCAACTCTTCCCGATATAATTCCTCCCAGCTCTGATGGAGAAATCTCCAATTTTGTGATCAAACGCAACGAAGCGATTAGTCCAGCTGTTGAAAAAGAAGCTCTGGCGGCCGTCACAGCAGCTAAGAGCTATCGAGAAGGCGGGAATTTTAAGAAGGTAGGCAACCCAAAAAAAAAAGAAAAGAGTTTTCAGGCGAAAGTAGTCATAGAACATGCTGTTTCTCTCCTTCCACATAACCCCGATGTTCTAACAGAATATGGAGTCATCTTCGAGCATTTCGACAATTATATCGAGGCTGATCTCTGCTATGTCAAGGCTTTAGTCTTCGATCCAGCCCATCAAGGAGCTCTCGAGTAGGCCGATTCATTGCCCCTGAAAATTCAGAGAAACTGAATTTTTCTTTACAAAGCTCTATATTTATTATACGACCATTTACGAAGTTTCAGAGATTACCTACAATAGATAGCGCTTGAAAAGGTATAAAATCATGTTTGGAAGCCTAAAAAATATTGAAAAATGATGGAGATCAGAGCTTGGAGTTAGCTAATACCGATTATTCAAGGCCTGTACGGCTTTTCAAGACCAGAGTCTTGAAATCAGCTCGTCATTGACTGAAAATTATACTAATTTGTAACTCTTTCTAATGATACTACTCATGATATTAGAATTCTTTATCTCAGATCTTTGAAAGCCTTGCCTAGGAGGCCTATTTGCTCAGATTTTTGATATTTTTTTAAACCTTCTGAACTCCTTGAATTTTTGATAATTTCTGCAATCTTGTAGAGGAGATCAAGGGCTACAAGATTGCAAAACATCAATAAGTCTGAAAATTATGGAAAAATGTAAATGGTGAGGTTTGAAATTCGAAATTCATTATTAGTTTTTGCTACAATCGGGCTAATAAAAACCTTTTGAACGAATTTTTAATGCACTTGTTTGTTAGTATTTATTTGCTTCAGGAGACGCCGAAAAACTTTGCCGTTGGTCCACGCGGCCGATCAAAAGATGCTGAATGACATCGAGAAGAGGAAGGAGACGTTCAATCGACTCCCCCATTCGACGACTCTTCGAAGAGCCATGCGAGAGAGCTACTTTATGCACATCTATCATACAGTAGCCATCGAGGGGAATACCCTTTCTTTAGGAGAAACTCGGTACGGATTTTCCCTTCTTTTGATTGACGATTTATTTCAGCTCAATTCTTGAGACGGGCTATGTTGTGCCGGGAAAGAGCATCGTTGAGCACAATGAGGTGATTGGGATGGATTCTGCCCTCCGCTTTATGAATCATTCGCTGCTCAACGAGAGGGAAATCAGTTTGGAGGATATTCTAGAAATCCATCGCCGAGTTTTGGGAAATGTTGATCCGCTGGAGGCTGGGAGGATCCGCTCCACTCAGGTTTATGTCGGAAAATTCACCCCAGTCGGACCGGCGTTTGTCCACGAGCAGATGGAAGAACTCGTCGATTGGCTCAATTCTCAAGAAGCTGAGGAGATTGATCCTGTTGAACGGGCAGCCATTGCCCACTACAAGCTGGTGAATTCTCGTGAATTAGCGCGAATAATACTATATTACAGGTGCTTGTGCATCCGTTCGTCGATGGAAACGGACGGACAGCCCGTCTTCTGATGAATTTGATCCTAATGAAGTCCGGCTTCCCACCAGTTATTCTGCCGGTGGAAACTCGAGCAGAATATTATGCCGTTTTAAACACCGCAAACCTGGGAGATCTCCGTCCATTCGTGCGCTACATCGCGACGCATACAGCCGACACCCTCCAGCACTATATCTCCTCAGCCACTACCTGCACCGACTGTGGGAAGAAAATCATCTCACCGGAGGAGCAGCGTCTCGACTGGTGAGGCTTTTTCTCTATTATTTTTTTTTTGTTTTAAGAAAAATAAGCCTTTTAGATCTTGATCTTTTCCATATTTACCACAACGAGTTGTGGATTCGGGTCTTTTCCCCCTTCTAGTCATAATGAAGAAGCTTCCGGGTCTTATTTGATTTTGAATTAAAGCTATTATTTCCAATTTTTTTGAGTTTTTAAAAGAAGTTGAGTCTCTTCTATCGTTTTCTTTAGACTAGCCCCGCCTGTTAGAAAGTCTCAATCATCATGTTCCTTCAAACTTCCCCACAACTTTTGGACCTTTTTCATTGAGTTTCATATTTTTGATGTTCTGCAATCTTGTAGCCTTTGATCCCCTCTAAAAAGCTGCAAAACATCATTTTTATCAAAATTTGCTGAAAGAATCATTAAATTGGACTTCTTGATGAATCACAACTTTTTCGTAGCCTTTAAAAACATTAAAAAAAAGAAAATTGGCCACAAATTAACTTTACTTTTAATTTTTTTTATTCAACTTTTCCTCAAAGGACAAGCGTCGTTCTCCTCTGACTTATCAGCCTGAGAGAATTGTTTTCTTTCAGAAAAGTACAAAGATCGTCAGCAGGGAGAGAACGCCCCGCCCCTTTTGCCTACTCGTCGATCAACCCGAACAGCAGCAGTCAATCGAATGTCGCGACACACAGTGGCTAAAAATCTTTTGGAGCGAGTCTGCAGCTCGAAATCGTTCTGTCCCCATCATGCTCCCGACACCGGCCCGATCAAAGTCGCCAAGCTGAGCTCATCCGGTTCGAATTATTGTTTTCTTTTAATTTAACTAGGAGATTTTAAGGAGGATCGACTGATTACGCCTTCGAGATGGTTTGCTCAACATTGCGATTTGGAAAAGGAGTGACCAATGAGGTCGGCTACGATGTGAAGCGGCTTGGAGCCAAGCACACCCTAGTGGTAACTGACAAAAATGTCTCCAATACCATCGCCTTCAAGTGAGTTCCAATGATGCTGATTTCAAAGATTATACGGTAGATGGCGGATAAAATAATTTCCAGGTCGGTGGCTTCTTCCCTTAAGAATCTGGGAGTGTCATTTACAGTATTTGATGATATTCTGGTTGAACCGAGTGACGCGAGCATGAAGAAGGCCATCGATTTCGCCCGAGATAAAGGATGCGACAGCTTTGTTGCCGTAGGAGGCGGATCAGTCATCGACACAGCCAAAGTCGCTGCGCTTTATTGCTCCAACTCAGCGAATGACTTCTACGACTTTATTCATCCACCATTCGGGAAAGGATTGATTCCCGAGAAGCCGATGCTGCCCCTAATTGCTGTGCCAACAACCGCCGGCACTGGCAGCGAAACAACTGGTATGTCCGATTCACAGAATACTTTAACAAAGAATATTTCTAGGAGCGGCTATTATGGATCTACCGGAACATAACTGCAAATCAGGAATTCGGCTAAGATGCATCAAGCCATTATTGGCAGTTATTGATCCTCTCAATGTTATGAGGTAGGGAAGGCTTTTTCTTCTCATTTTTTGGATTGAGGTAACCATATTTAGACTATTACTGTAAAGCTCACGGGGATTGGAAAATTGAAAAAAGGTTTGCAATTAAAAAAATTGTATTGAACCCTGGTTAAAAGACACAGAGGCTAACACACAAACCACTATACCATGAGTACTATCCATTAATAATTTAAAATATAAATGATTTTGAATTGCAGTATGCCTCGAAATGTGGCCATCTACTCGGGATTTGATGTCCTCTGCCACGCTTTGGAGAGCTATACAGCCATTCCTTACACCAAGGTATCCGACTGTACTTTTAAAAATTTTTTTCTAGAGATCTCCCCGTCCGCCAAACCCCGAGCTGAGGCCAGTTTATCAAGGCTCGAATCCCATCAGCGACGTCTGGTCTAAAGAGGCCTTGAGGGTTTGGATTCTTGGAAACAAAAAGGCGAAGGAAGACTTTTTAGATACTTGGAACTTATTTCCGACGAAGCGTCTTCGATCCAACCGATGAGGAAGCCAGAACTCAGATGCTTATGGCGAGCTCTTTCGCAGGAATGGGCTTTGGCAACGCCGGAGTTCATATTTGTCACGGCCTTAGGTGGGCTGTTTTCATCCAGAGAAAAATGATTAAAATTCATTTCAGTTATCCAATCAGCTCCCAGGGAAAGAAATACGCCGATCCGGACTATCCGACTGGGAAGAAGCTCATCCCCCATGGTGAATTTTCCTAATTTTCAAAAGCAAAAAATCATATCCAGGACTCTCAGTGATGACAACCGCCGTGGCAGATTTCGAATTCACCACTCCTGCTGACCCAAAACGACATGCTGAAGCTTCTCGCGCTCTGGGAGCTGATCTACCCGTTAGTCTCACTTTCCTTTAAATCTTTTGGAGGAGATCAAAAGCTGCAAGATTGCAGAAAAACTCGAAAAAATATTGTTTTAATCATTCAGTCTTTATTAGCCCCAACTATAGCAAAAGCTAATGCTTAGATAACCCTTCATTTCATATCTTCCCACTATTTTATAATTTTGAATATTCTACAAATCGATCTCCTCTACAAAGATCAAAAATCGAAAGATACAGTATATCTTTCCAGGTGACAGCCAATGCTGACTATGTCTCGAAGACGCTTTGTGACCAATTGCGCTCCTTCATGAGCGACTTCAAGGTGCCAAATGGACTCACAGCTATGGGTTTCGGCTTCAGCGATATTGGTATTCGCCTTCTATAGAAATCCCAACCATTTTTAGACAATTTGACTGCAGCGGCTGTCCATTCGGTGCCCAATATCACCATTTCTCCGAGAGCCACAGATCGAGATGTAATTTCCAGCATTTATGAGAAGAGTCTAACTGTCTATTAGTGGATTATACTATTTTTTGGGGTAAAAATAAAGATTGGATGTTCTTTGAAGGAGCAGCTGATTGATCAAGGGTGGAAGGCGCTGGCTTTTTGACTATTTGATCGTTCTTTGGATGTTCACTGCTCAGCTAAAGGCTTTACGGCCGAAGGGAACACCTAAAAGCCCAGAAATGATATAGTAAGAGACTAGTTTATTATGAAGTTCAGTGGAGAAGTCTAGGCGGGAAGAGGCTGTTGTGTAGTTTGGGGAGAGCTTGTTCCAGCAGTTGGAGCTCATGCCCACTCAATTCCTGGCATTCACGAAGGTAGGCGAAGTAGGCGACTTGGCCAACAATTGGTCGGATAAAATAAATCCTGTGGAGCGGCTGGGCAGCTCCTTCGGCGGATTCTTCATTAAATTCGAAGTTGAATTTCTCCGGCGTGGGGAGAAGGAAGAGCTCGGCTAGAAGAGCCATTCCCAGCTGGCGATGAGCCATCCGATGGGCCAGACGACGGCCAAATCTGGGCTCGTTATATTTGAAGATGGCTATGGCCAGTTGGTTCAGCCTCCTCACTTCCAGTGGATGCGGCTCCGGCTCTGCGTAGAGGAGGGGAGAAAAGAAGAAGTTCCATTCACTTTCTTTTGTGCAAATTTGGGGAAATTCCAAGGGAAAGTCCAACATCAGCGGTCAGTCAAGTTGTTAGAAGTGATTTATCCTCCCCGGATTACTCTAATTATCCCTTATACGAGCCTTTTTCCTGAGGGCGGGGTCGACGTATCTTTTTCTAGTGGCTGACGTTGTCTGCGTCTTGTTGATCTCTGGCTCAGGTCAACCTTCTTACAATTTTATTTATTGATAAAATCGAGAAGCCATTCTTGATAAACCCCATGAAAGCAAACAATTATTGAAAATGAAATGTTATTATTGAGAAATAAAATGTACAAATGCAGTTAGAAAGTTAGGTGAAAATCACAGAAAGATAACTTACAAAATGTAAAAATGAAATAGTTACTCAACCGTGACAGACTTGGCGAGATTACGAGGACGATCAACATTGAATCCATTGAGCTCAGCGATGTGGTAAGAGAGCAACTGAAGAGGGATAACAGAAAGGATGTTCTGGACACAATCGACTGTCTTGGGAACACGAAGAATGTGGCGCATTCCGCCAAGATCTTTCTCCGGAACCGATTCATCAGCAATAATAATCGGAGCTCCTCCACGAGCAGTTACCTGACTCAAAGCATTAAGAGACTTCTTATAGACTGAATCGCCTGCTACGACCATGCAAATTCTCCGGTTCTCGTCAACCATAGCAAGAGGTCCATGCTTCAGTTCTCCAGACATAATTCCCTCACAGTGCATGTAGGAGAGTTCCTTGATCTTCAAAGCACCTTCAAGACAGGTGGCGAAATTAAAGCCACGGCCCATAATGAGAAGAGACTTTTCTTGATAGAGATCCTTGGCTACTTCTAAAATTTGCGAATCCAGAGATAGAACTTCTCTAATTTGATCTGAAATAATAAGCTTTAAAATAACATAGATACTTACCAGGAAGATTGTTCAAGGCGTTTATAATCTCAGAACGACGCTGATGAGCAGAGAGACGATCGTCTGATAGACAGAGGGCGAACATCAACAAAGAGAGAATCTGGGATGTATAGGCTTTGGTGGAAGCAACTCCGATTTCTGGTCCAGCGTTGATGTGTATTCCACAATGAGATTCTCGACAGATAGAAGAACCAACAGTGTTTGTGACTCCAATAAGAAGGGATCCATGGGATTTGCAGTATCTGAAAGAATACAAGACTATATGAAATAATGTTAATCTTACCTGAGAGCCATCAGAGTATCAGCCGTTTCTCCACTTTGTGAGATGAAGATGCAAACATCATCACGGAAAATAGGAGTTTCTCTGTCCAGGAAGTCAGAAGCCAATTCCAATACAACAGGGAGCTCAGATAGCTCTTCCAGAATTTGTCTACAGGCAATAGCGCTGTTATAACTAGTTCCACAAGCAACGATAATCAAACGACGACAGCGCTTGATATCCTTAATGTACTCCTTGATGCCGCCAAGAACAACTTGTCCAGATGGTAGAACACGCCCTCGCATCGTATTCACAACAGAGTCGGGCTGCTCAAAGATTTCCTTAAAATGATTACTTACAAAGTAAAGAAAGATACCTTTTGCATGAAGGTTTTGAAACTGCCTTTCATTATTTCTTGGAGCTCCATAGTGAGATTCTGTACATCCCTCTTCTGGTCAGTGTTTTCTCCGTGTCCACGACGAATACGGTGAATACTAAGTGCTCCATCCTCGATGAAAGCGACATCGTCGTCTTCCAAGAAGAGAACTTGCTTAGTATGCTCGATGATGGCAGCAGCATCCGATGCGAAGAAGTACTCGGCTTCCCAGCTGCTAAAATCAACTCCACTAACTTTGGTTGTAATTAGATGTTGATCTCCATTTCCATTGACAGCTGAAAAGGTTGCCTGTTTATTACAATACAAAAAACTAACCAGTTGATAAGTCAAGAATGTTGGGAGTCTCCACAAATGACTCATCTCGAAGGTGTGTAGCTGTGGTAGAAGCAAATCGACGAGCTGAAAGATAAAACTAAACAACCCTGACCTTTTTCTTACCTTTACTGAAGGAAACTGGGAATTGATTAGTGATCAGCCGTGAATTGCTCTTAATTCCAACGAGAAGTGGCGATCCGCGGCGACTAGCAACCAATTGCCCCGGGAACTTCCTCGATTTGAAAGCCAAAGCGAAGGCTCCTTCTAATTGCTGTATTACTATCTCAACAAGTTGGCGGAAAGAGAAGTCCGGATAACGATCATAGACATGCTGAGTTAACTTCGCAATTACTTCGGTGTCTGTCTCAGACTCAAATTTATGTCCCTTCTTCATCAGATACTCTTTGATTTCACGATAATTGGTAATAATACCATTATGGACAACTACGAAATCTAAGCCAAACGATAATGACTAATAGAGGCTAACAATCTTACCACTCGTATCGTTGCTGCGTTGAGGGTGACTGTTCACATCCTGAGGACAGCCATGAGTAGCCCACCGCGTGTGGGCAATTCCACAGTGAATCTCATAGGTCATGTCCATATCCAAACCTTCTATCTCTAAAAACAAAGCTAACATAAGCATATAAAAAAACCAACTCTTTACAGAATCAGCCAAAACTGAAACTTTTCCTTCTCTACGAAGGAGGAAGGTTTCGCTATGTGGAGAGTCCTTATTTGATCCACCATCAATGGCAAGCCCTATAAATAGAAAAAATATATAGTACAATTAAAAACTCACCTGCAGAGTCATAGCCTCTATACTCCATCCGCTGCAATCCTTGGATGAGGATGTCGATTATTTCTGATCTCTTCTTGGGAGTAAGGAAGTTGAGGTAAGCAAAGATTCCACACATCTTGAAGCAGCTGAAATATAACATTATATAAAGGAAAGAAAAAGATAAAATTAAACAAAAAAAACAACAAAAAAGAAAAAGCAAAAAAGAGTGCCATTTTTAGGCTAATGAAAGGAAATCAGAGAGTAAAACTTTCACCCTCGCTGCGCCAAAAAAAAAGGCGGCTGCACTTTTGCGAAATTTCAAAATTTAAACATTTCCTGTGGAAGTGAAAACATCACTTTTCATATTTTTATCACGATTTTGGCTAAAATTTATGCCATAAAGCTACTTTTTGGGGGTTTAAGTACCCTTTATTGGATTTAATGACTTTAGAATTAAAAAATCATTGCATGCTGTAAAAACCCGACAACATTTCCCATTTGTGAGGCATAATTCCTCTTTTCAACTGATTTTGACGGATTAATACCGACATTTTTGCCCAGTCTATTCTCCATTTGACTTCATTTCTCCTCCAGAAGGCCAGATCTTCTTTCTTTTTGGTCGACGACTTCAGAAATGAGCAAAAACGAGCTTTGGAATGAATTCGAGGCGATTTGCAATGCGAAGGAGCGCAGTTGGAGGCGAAAGAGAGCCATCGCCGGCAGTTTTCAGACGCTTATGTTCGCAATCCAGTTGATTCTCTTCTTGGCTGTCCTTTGCTTTGGATTCTTTACCTACTCTCGTGAGAAAATCGACTCCATTGCGATCTACTACATCATTCAATTCAATATTGAGGTAAGCAGATAAAGTAAAAAAAACTAGGAGGTGTTCGAATCAAAAAGGCTGTAATTTAACAAGAGACTAGGCTCAAACCAACTGTGCTATAGAAACCATGTCTTATAAAGAGTTTAGATTATACTACTGGTGCTAGCGACTGGTACAATTGTCTCTTCTCGCCTGGCTATTATAGATATTCTTCTGGCTTTCTACATTTCAGCCATCGTGTGGGATGTAAATCTTTTGGTCCAAAATCTGAAGGAAAAACCGCTGCTGGTCTGCGCGAATCTCCTGCATTCTGACTGTTGGATGGCCGTCGATTTTCGCGCCTATCATGTGATTTATATCCACATTTTGGGTCTTACCCTCCATCTGTTGTGTCTCCTTCTAGCCGGCTCGATGGCCACTCTCTCAGCCCAGGCTAAGACTGAATTCAAAGAGACCAAACTCATGCACATCGCCATTTTGAAGAGAAACTTCCGTCGCTCCAGGAAGAGTCGCCGCTCTAGAAAAAGCCAGAGTTCTATGAGAAGCCGTAGCTCCAGGGCACGTTCCAGTAGCCGCCGCTCCCGTTCTGCCAGTTGGAAGAGCTGCTCTACATCTCGTTCTACCCGTCAGAGGAACTCCAATTGCCCCAGCTCTCGTTCTACAAGCAGTCGCTCCCAGAAGACCAGCCGCTCTAGTCGTTCCAGCCGCCGTAGTCGTATTTGAAGAATCTCTCGTGTTGTTGTCTCAATAAATCTCGACACAGCTAATTTCGCTTTCTTTTTCTAGGGAAGGCAACCAACTTCCAGTTTTCATCAATTTCTTCGAATTCTCTTCTCGTTTCTTGAAAATGCAGAGATCGATTGATGGGAGATTAGCCATCTGCCACAAGCAGTTGCGTCAGAGCGCCTCGCTCCTCCTCCAATCGTCACTCTTTCTCTTTGCCTCTCAGCCGTAATGCTCAATCGATCGGCCGGCGACACTTTTCCAAATCTCGCTTTATTCCAACTCTTTTCTTCTAATATTTAACATGTTTCAGCCGCTATATGTACGGCCTTCTTTGAAACCTACTAATATTTATTTTTTCTGTGTCTTCGGGACCTGAAAAAAGAAGCATCCACTTGAAAGGGGAAGGTGAGATCTCTACGAATTAAAACTTATTTTTAATTAAGAGACCTTCTGAAGTTCCTGGCCCTTTGGCTCGAAAGCTTCGTGCAAATCTTTATATAAGGAACTAATTTGGGAGGATTGCGCCCATCTATTGGTCATGCATATTCGAAGGATTTGTGATGGAAAAAACTGAGGCAGAGTTTGGCTCCGACACGAAAGATGGCAACGACTGAAGCTCAGCTCTCCTCCAGTAGACTATTTAACGGTTGTCATGAATAAATCGGGGATTTTCGGCTAGTTGAGTCGCTTCAGAGATGCAGCCAGCGTGAGGGATGTCATCTGCTACACCGCAACCCCCTTACGCGTAACGCCCCTGAGCCGTTCTCAAATCCAAATTCTTAATATCAATCGACAGAGAAAAGCCGTCCAAGTCGCTCAGACCCCCCATTAATTATTTCCTTTCAGCTGTATCCTCGTTCGAATTCTCAGCGAGCCATCTGTCGTTCTTTTCTCCGAAATGGGTCATGAGATCGGCCGACTGAATTAATCTTTTTAAGGCTGCCATCTGTTGAAAATCGTCGTCGTCGATTGACCCAAATTCACATTGAAAAAGACATTTTATTGAGGCAAAAATGAGCGTTTTTGAGAGGAGAAAGACTCTGATGGAGCAACCACAATCATAATGGGGGAAGGCACACACCGGGGGTGAAATGACTCTCAAGGGAAAAGCTCAGATTTTTGACCAAAAGACGCGTCTGTGCCCGTGTTGGAAAAGTTGTAAAATAAATGGAGGTTTTTTGTGTTTGTTGAACTGATTATGCCAGCGGTGGGAGACAGAGAGGATTGGAACAGCAGAAGGAGTCAACCGGAGGAGGCTACCGGTTGACTGGAAGGAGAGACCCGTTTTTCGAGGACAGCTCTTTTCGAAGATTTTCGTCTAATTCTGAGCTGATTGTTGACGTGAAGTCTGGTTGAAAGTACGTCCTCTTCCCTGAAATTGGATTACTATATTTCCCGCCTTTTCTCCCGACCTAATAGAGTTCCTTTTAATTGAAACTTTATAAACTTGAATCGAATCATTTTTCTCGAAAAATTTTGGGTTGCTGTAGTCCAAAATCGTCATTTTAGACCTCTTTTTTTAAGGGTTTTCTATGTTTTACAAGTTTGCAGAGCTTGACTAATAATTTTTCTAAATTAAAAAAAAGGAAAAATTAGTCCAAAAGCCTCATTTTTTAGACAAAAGTAAATAAAAGCTAGGTCTAAAATTTGGGAGAAGATGTCGCTAACTTACAGTATCGGAATATCCTCCTCTACTTTGCCCTCTTCCTCCTCGATAGTTCTTTTTATATCCATCTCTCTGCTGAAATCTCTCTCCATCTCGATATCCTCCCTGCTTCTGCTGGTAGCCTCCTCCTCCTCGTTGGGATTGTCTCACATCCTGTCGCAGCTCTTCTCTCTGGGCATTGGAGCGCACACTTTCCCTCGATGGATCGCGTTGAGGCGTTTGGGGGACAGATTTTTCTCCTAATAAGGATTTTTGCTAGAAGAAGATAAAGAATTCTAACCTCTTTTCTTTCTGGGACAGCTGACAATCGTATGGGCGTCTTCTCCCCCAACTTGGCCACAAAAACTACACGCCATGGTCAGAAGAGCATCGGGACAAACGACTTTTTGGTTCTCTTTCAAGCTAAACAATTTAGTGAATGCATGAGATCAAACAGCAACGCGCTTTATCTATAATTTAAAAGTTTTTTTCTCTAGAAAGCGGCGTAACCGAAAAAGTTTTCCTCGAAAACTCAATTTTTCTGGAACTTCTTGTAATTTTCATTAAAAGTGATGTTCTGCAAAGTTGTAGAGGAAACCAAGGGCTATAACTTTGCAGAAGATTAAAAATTATGAAAACTTAAGGCGAAAAACGTACACATGATTGGTGTATTCCTCGACTGGTTTGTTCTGAGTTTTACAGTATTGACAGACGCGAGTTGGAGCAGCAGATTCCGCTGGCTTTGGAGGCTCCGCTTCAACTGGTATAACCTCTGGAGTTGGCTCTTTTAATATCTCCGCAGCTGGTGGTGGAATCTCCTTTGGCTCCTCCGGCTCGGATCTTTCTTCTTCTTCTTCCGGCTGTACTGCTGCTATTTGAAGCAGTTGGATGGATTGGAGATCCTTTGGGGGCATTGGCTCTGGAGCTATCTGAATCGAAAGCGCGTTTTATTGGGAGATTATAGCAAAGGAAATACCTCTAGCTGGGTCAGGGTATTGGTCAACTCTTTGATTTGGGGAGAGGTGGATTCTTGGCTGATGATTGGTGGAGCTGTTTCCGGGCGAACCTCTGCGGCTACAGTTCCCGGGATGAAGCGATCAATTGGGAAATGCGAGATTTGGCTGGTGACGGTCATCTGAAAAATCTTCAATTTTTGATAATTGTGAAGTCAACTTTATGCAGAAAAATGCATTTTTTTTCTTCAAAATCAGTCATTTACTTACCCCTCTGCCACTGCTCCTGCCATAGCTGCCCTTCTTGAATTGTCCTCCTCTATAAATCTGATAGCCGAATGGACTCTGCTGCTGAAAGAATTGAGGCTGCATCATCTGCTGGGCGATATTCGGCGGCTAAAATGGATATCGATTTTGATTAGAAAACGGCCAGAACCCTTACGTGGAAAGCATAATATTGGGAAGCCATGACGCCAGAAGGGACGAATTGCTGCTGATCGTGGGGAGCTCGCATGGCTGGATGGTTGGGGTTTCTGATATAGGGAGGCATCATGTAGACTTGCTGAAGGAAGAGGATTTTTCATAAGAAGATCTCAATATACCACATCCCCAGGAAAGAGAGTGAGAGAGGATAAAACGATTTTCTTAACTACTTTACTTATTAAAAAACATGAAGAGAAAAAGTTGTTTTAAAACCTAACTGAAATAAAATTTTTAGGGCATTTCTAATTGGAGATTTGAGCTCAAAAAGATAGAATGAAATTTTTGCGCTCAATCCTCTCATTTCTTTCAGATTTTCTCGACAATTTTCCATATTTATTGGCAAAAAAACTCCAAAATTGTAATCGAATCTTGGAGAAAAAGGCAAGAGCTCTTTAAAACCCAACTGAAATCATATTTCTATCAATTCCAGCCGAAGAAATGAGTTCAAAGACCAAAAAAGAGCCTATTTTTCACCAAATCGATTGCAATCCTGAGAGATGAAGAGGAAACATTTATAAAATGAAGATAAAACCACTTTTTAGTTCGTCATTTCTACTTTTGAAAAATAATTCTCCCAAAAAGCTTTAAAAAATTCTTACGGGATTGACCATCTGAGGAACCATTTGCGGCGGATAGCCCTGCTGCTGAGCGTACTGTAATTGCTCATTTTTCCTTTGCATCATCAAAGTGGCTCTCACCATGTGAGGCGGACCAGCCGGTTGCTGAATCGGATGGCCGTTGGCATACTGTGCTGGATGTTGCTGTTGGTACAAATTTGGCGGCGGCTAAATATTCCTAAATGACGGTATCAAAAAAATGGCCAACTTGGTGGAAATTTTGGGGAGGAGCCACAAATTGTTGTTGCTGCTGGTGCGGAGGAGCCATCTCTCCGCTGTCGTAGGATTGATTCGGCTGGCGAGGAGTCGCAACGCCTACAGTATTCTTTCGTTTCTGAGAGAAGAGGAGAAAAATTACCTCCGTTAGGTGGAATCCCGTCGTAATAATAATTTGTCTGGCCATTTTGACTCATCATCATCGGACCATTGGGTGTCATTTGGATCGGAGGGCCATTCATCATCGCAGGATTCATCGTACTAAAAGTATTGAATCAATGCGGGTATATTTGATATATTTGAATTTAACAGCAACGTGAAAAGCAAAAACTTTTAATTGAAAAATCAACTTTTACTGCAAATTTGCCTAATTTTTTGGAAAATGAATTATATAATTTTTGTCGTTCCGCTAACCCTTTAAGCTCCAAAAAAGAGTCTCGAAGTTCAAAAATAAATGAAAAAAAATCTCCTATATCCTCTGAGCGAGGAAAGTGAGATTTTCCCCCTAAAAACTGGCAGATTTTCTCAAAAATACCTCTGAGAAGGAGTCGACGAATGGCTGTAGGCGCTGTCCTGTTGATCCTGCTGGTAGGGCTGCATGGGAGGCTGCCCTCTGGCCATTTGCATCTTCAATTTATCGTCATTTCCCCCCGTCTTTTTTTTCAAACAAACCCGATTGTAGACCTCCTGTGGGATGTGCTGCCCATTCTCGCCGACAAAATAAGTCGTTCCATTATTCATCTGACGCTTATAGGAATCTTGAGCAAAATAGCCAAGCTGTTGCTGCTGTTCCAGATGCCCAGCCATTTGATACACCTGCTGGCTGGGATGGCCAGGTTGATTCTGCTGATACTGAAATCCATAAGAAGCTTGAAAAAAAATCATCCAATTGCTTACATAGAGATGTGGAGGCGGACGTTGCATCCCTCGCTCATCTCCTCCTAGTCCGGAATCGGGAGTTGTTCGCGTTGTTGGTGGCTGGGATTGAGGGCCAGCGTTGTAGTCAAGTGAGGGACCGACACCGTGAGCAGACATTGCTGGAATTTGAAAATCTCGCCAAAAAACTATGGGCGAAAAGTACAGTAAGCATATCTACTTTTCAAGGTTCCAACCAAATAGAGTCTGTTTCAAAAAGTCTTCGCGAAAATTAAGAAATGATCAACTCATGAATTAACGCAGTTTAATTTAAATTTTAGCTGAAACCTTAGCTATTAGCTCTCTTTCCCAATTTTTTAAACAAGTTTTTTTTAGAGTTTAGCTCAACTTTTAGCAGAGATGATGTTCACAAAGTAGTAGAGGAGATCAAGGGCTACAACTTTGCAGAACATTAGAGTTTATAAAATTTGAGATAAATTGACTAAAAAAATAGACTTTTCAGCTAAAAATGGAGGAAAAATGAGAGAAAAACGTTTAAAATCAGCTAGCAGACTAGTCGAATATTCTCGCTGAATGAGGTAGACAAATCAGAGAAGAAATGAACCAGAAGCAGCTGGTGAACTCATTGATCCCCCGCGGTTGTGTATGGGGAGTAACCGTGGGAACGTCCAGTGAGCCTAATTAGTTTCATTCCTCCACCCAATAGGGTCTTTTTAGCTGAAAATCACGAAAAGCGGAAGTTTTCCATCGAGAAAAGTGTAAAATCCGCAAACAAGCTCAACTAAATTGTAATAATGAGTAAGTAGCTTCCGGTCGCTTTCTTAACCGCTTTTTTTTTAAACAAAAAATTCAAATTTCCAGGCGATTAATAAGGTATTTTTCAAAGAGAGTGGAGATAAGACAAAACAATCAGATTTAAATGACTCTCAACTTAGCGAAATTGAGAGACAAGATCCGGGAAAATAGAGTAAACTACTGACAGCTGCATGGTCTGTTGCGACCGATGCGCAGATTTCACGCCGCCTTCAAGCGCTACCGTAAGCCCAAAATCAAACTACCCGCTTTTACGAGCAGAAAATCTTATTTTTGATAAGGAAATGCTAGATTTTGGCAATTTTTTTCTAAGAAAAGACAACTGTAATCTTAAAATAAAGCGGATTTTTGCACTTTTTTAGTACTGAAAATGCTGTATTTTAGTAAAATAAAGTTTTCTGAAAATCTTATTTTTTCTCTGTTCAAAAGAAATCCTAAAAATATAATTTTTCAAAAAGAAGATTACTTTTGGTGGCTAGTTAATTGACTCAAAATAACGAGTAAAAAATCCTCATTATTTTTTAAAATTTCTATTAGAGAATAAAATGCACAAAACTTGGTCTTCTTGGTCTTTCGTTAATAATCGTTAGAAGAAACTTTACGGTATTTTATTCAAAAGTAAAGTTAGGGCTACCGCAACCCTGAAGGTAAAATATCCAATTTGTTGAAAGAACTTACTAAAATTAGGAGATTAGTCTCAGTCGAGTGGAGCAGCTTTTGATTTTGGCAATAAATCGATTGGGAGACCTATATTTTGGTGGAAAGCAGGACGGCCAGCGGTTCGCTTTGATCTGAGTCAAAATACCACCGGAAAATAATTGTCAACCTTTTGCACAAGAGAGGGCTGGACAAGGCCCGGCACTGATGACTTTTGTTGGACAGGTTTTGAGGCTACTGTTTGCCACTTCCAGATGACATCCGCTATACCTTGTACTGCAATTATTAGATAAGAACAAGAACTAATTTATTCTCTAATAATCAGGAATTTTGACAATATCGTTTGAGAAAAAGTCTCTCTTGAGCGCAAGTGAGAGGAATAGAGGCAAAAGCGCCACGAATTTCTGGTAACGGGGCTCCTTTCTTCCATTCAACTCCGTCAAAAATCTCAACAGAATCAATTCTATCTGTATTATTGATTGATCCTCCAAAAACCATCAATCCATCGGATATTATGGCAGCGCCAGAAAAATATCGTCTTTGTTGTAGATAAGGCATCTCTTCCCATTCTCTCTTCGGATCCAAAACATCAATTTTCCAGACTTCATTTGTTGGCACTTGGTCTGACAAATCTCCACTAATTGCGATTAAATGTGAGTGGTTTCCAATTAAAATATGTAAACCGACTGCATGAGGCATGCTAGGAGTGAATATTTCCCATTTTCCCTTTTCTGGATCATAGACTTCCACTGAATTCTTAGTTTTCCTTCCATCCCAACCAGCAGAAACGTAGATTTTTCCATCGACTACAGTAGCTGCAGCACCTGCTCTCGACTCGTTCAATTCACTGAGAAGTCGGTATAAATCTGGCATCAGTCACTTACGGCATTTTGGTCCATTTCTTAGTTTTTGGATTATATTTCTCCACTGATTTCAAAGTATTTGTCCCACTCCATCCACCGATCACCCAGATTTCCGAGTTGAAAACAATAGAACTCTGCGAAATTGAAACTCTCTTTTCACTCATATCAGCCATCCTCTCCCATTTATTGCCAGCTCCCAATTTATATAAAGAATTGAGAGGTTCTTTAGTTGTTCCATCTTCATAACCACCAAAAATGTAAATCTCATTGTTGATAATAGCTGCTCCGTGATTTGAAAGTGTGCTTGGAAGCGTCAGGTTGCAATTTTTCCAGCTCTTTTCCATTGAATTGTAAATGGTAATCGAGTTTGTAATGTAGTTATGCCAACCGCCAAGTAGCATTACCTATAAATTCGAAAGATCTTTTAAAGGACTCCCACTGAAGTCTGCTCAGGAGCCAGCTCATTACTTTTGTCTTTTAGTCTATTTATATCAACGTCACGACTGACTATTACCGCTTTCAGTTCATCTATCAGTTGCCTCAGAGCCTGTAATTATTCAAAAATCCATGAAGGACTACTTACCGAAGCATTGTTTTTCGCTCCTCCGATGTCAGCCACATGACGATCAATCGCCTTCTTTTGTTCAGCAATAGTCTTCGCATCGTCATTAGTCTTCTTCAGCAGTCCCTAAAAGGTTGTATCGATATGTACTCACAAAACTTACTGCTGAATTATCTCTTAGCTTTTTTATTTCTTCATCTTTTTGATTTATCGCTCTTTTCTGTTCGTTTACTTTTTGCGATAGTACCTGTAATAAGAAGGAAGGATTACGGTAGATCTAGAGGTTAGTTTGGAATCATACTGAAAGCTTCTTTTCTAACGCGTAGCTTACCGAAGCATTGCTTTTCAATTGAGTTAGGTCCGCCACATTCCGCTGTATTGCCGCTTCCTTCTCACTAATAGTCTTCTTCTGGCTGCTAATTGTGTCCATCAGAATCTGAAGATTGTTTTGTCATTTAATGTTGATTACTGAAGAAATCCTACCGAGGCACTATTCGTCAGTTTGTTTATGTCAGCAGCCTGGAGTTCCATTTTCTTTTTCTGATCATCAATTGCGTGTTGCAACGCCTGAATTTCATAATTCAAGTGGGAATTGAAATTTACCGTTGAGCTATCTTTTAACTTTGTTATGTTTCCAAGGCATATCGACACTTTTAAATTGCTCTCTGCAGCATTATTTTTTAGTTTGCTTATCTCATCCTTCAGCATTGTCTCCTTTTGGGTTTCCACCTCTCGTGCCTTCAATCTCCCATCTGGCAATTCCACTACCTCCAGGTAATGAAGGCAAAATAAGAGTGAGAGTGCAGAAGTCAGCAGAATGAATAGAATCAGCAATCCGCATTTTATAGAACAAGTAGATTTTCGGGAGTTCTGCTTTTTCCTCTCTTCCTTTTTAACAAGCGGTAGTGTCTCTCCAGGCTCAAACATTTTTTGTTCGCGTTTTTTCACAGCACTGCTCGGCTCTTCATAAGTATTTCCTTCAGAGCTCCTCAACTGACTAATATAAATCAATGCTTTTATCTAATGAACTCACCTTTTTGGTGTTAAATTTGTGGATTTTCGGTCAATAATGAGGTGGCTATAATCAATGCTTGAATATTCATTTTCTTCGTCTCTTGTTGAATCCATCTGGCTGACTGCGAGGAGAGACTGCTGGTCGATTGGAGTCAAAATTGCGCAAGTCAGTGGACTCGCTGACTCCCTTTCGAGTAGTCAGCCATATCAAATAGTAAAGCGTTGTTGATTAGTTCGTAGGATCAGTGAGAAACTAAAAAAAGTCGTCACCGAGAACGAGATATTTGTAACTAATTTATTGAAAGTCCGAAGAGTTTTTTGAGGAAGAAGAAGTGAATGAGAGCTCAACAAATCACGAGAGCATATAAATAAATATTTATTTCTTTGTAGATATCTGTGATAAAACCGGTTAGAAGGTTATTAATAGATCTGTAGCGGGATTTCGGTTGTATAAATTATTAAAAGAAAGTGGCAAGGCTCATATCATGGAATTAGGGATCACTGTAGCCGGGCTACGATAGTTTAAAAAAAAAGTACAATTGGTCAATAGGAAATTGGCATTTTATGTCTGTGATTACCTTAAGAGGAAGAGTCCTTGTCGCAATAAATCTTCCCACAAAATGTAGAAGACTCTTCCAGCAATTAGAGCATTATCTGGGATCTGAAAGTTTCTTTTTTAAAATTTTTCTCCTAGGAAACATACATTCCTGATTCTGGTTCGAACAGTCTTCTCCGCTCCTAACACCTCGTTAGAGAGGATACCAATTCGTCAGTTTTTTATGCGAACTCTCTCAACTCAAACTCAACTGTTAATCAGGTTTTTGATACTGTATCTAAAGAGGGAGAAGGGATTTGCCAATTCAAAATACATCGGTTCGATTTTTAACTTTTAGAATTTGCTTGTAGGTTTTAATTTTGGGCGGCGCTAGACCTCTGAATACAATTTGCTTGTTCGATTCGAAGGCTCAAAGTTTGAAGAACCTGAGAATCACTCTTCCAATGGGGATACAAGATTTTGGAGCTGTTGAAGTCAATGATAGCTGAAAAAATTGTATGCAACTAATGAAAAGTCGATTAAAAGCTGATAAGAGAAGAGCTAGTGAATGACTAACTGATAATTTGCAATACGGTTACAGGGCGATTTGATGAGCAAATGTATAATGCCTTATCTTCAAGTTTTTCTTCTGCGAGCTCAATAGATGATTTGAAAAACGGATACGTGCTGTCTCCTGAGTTTGTATTGCAGAAAATCTTTTTGTTTTGTGAGCGCAATGGTAAACCAGTATTTACATTCTCTACCTTTCGTGCGGAAATGTTTAACTCAAAGCATAGGCCTCCCAAAAGTGAGCTACAGCGCATATTCAGTCTGCTAAAAGATACAAACCGGTAAATTAAAAGTCAGACTTTACCATAATTGAGGTTTATTTATTATTAATATTTATATAGCTGAAACCTCAGCCCAATCCTGGGCTAACTTTAAATAAATGCATGCTTTGATTAAAATCCGCAAATATTTCATACTGCAAGATAAGAGTTGAATGGTACGGATGGCACTTCATGGCACGCATATATCTGGGAATATAAAAATTTCAAAAACACTTTTTTTGATTCAGAGCTAATCCGGTACATCCTCACTCGTCTTTTGCGGTCTCTTGAAGGTACCTTTTTGATATTGATTTTATGCTTATATTGCTCTCTCTAACGGTTATTGTACTTTTGGCCTTTTCTCTGCATCGTATGATTAATGAGTATAACTTGTAAAAATGTTATTGTTAATTGATCTGATTTAATCAATTGTTTTGGTTTTAATGTTATCTTTGGTTAATTTCTGTTTTGCATAAACAGGTGGTATTACCTCTCAAAGCGCTTAATTTCTGCCCTCAGAAACACCAGTTCTTATAATTTACCTCTTTTCTCGCTAACTGCCTGCTACCTCGAAGAACCCTGAGAGAGGGGGTACCATGCCTTTTCAATGCTTGCACTTCCTCCCAATGGCATAGACATCACTTTACTCTCCTTTTCTTCAAGACTTTGCGCATCCTTAACAGTTATAAATGTAGGGTTTGAATTGTTGGGGAGAATCCGCGTTATTTTTGGAATAAATGTGATAAATGCCTATTCTATTATTTTTTGCTCTACAACAGATAAGGACAAATACTTTTGAACCCGTGCATCTTTATCTCACATTTGAAGCGATATGCATAAAAAAGGCACAATTATAAGTAACGAGATTTTAAGGGAATACGCAGAACATACAAATTAACAGGCTCTTTAAAAGATAACAACATAAAGGGTAACACGATGGGGGCAGACTAGTCTTGCTTGGAGCTGCTGTCAGGCTCGAGAAAATCGGCCGAATCGCTGACAAGCATTGCGATCATAATGAGATAATCTTCGAGTTCTTTGCCATTCTTGCAGAAGTCAAAGTTCTTATAACAAAGATTATTTGCATATAACTATAGCTGGACTTCGTCTAAACCGGCAACTGCTGCGTGTCCATTAAAGGCAACATCTGGAGGCGGAACGTTCGTAACTAGGAACCGTTGCATATAGTTATCAAAGTTCTTTTGTTTCTTGTACAGTGTGCTGATCGTCTTCACGCCGTTCTTCTCGATCATCACGAGCATGAAGCTATCGTTCAGGAAGTAGGTCTTCTCTGTGAATACTTCCGTGGAACCGTTCTGGAAAAACAATGTGAATATAGTCATTATGAGGCTGATTGTCCTGGCATTAGGACGCACTTACCAGCAAAAAAGGACTTTCCAGGTGTTTTTTTTTTTGCGTACTTTACGCATTTCGATCAATAACACTATGTCAAACGATTAATTAAATAAAACTATTGTAGGAAACTCATAAGAAAACCATTGCTTTGTGTGTTTGGGCTTGGTATGTACAAATATTGAGATTTCGTGTATAATAATGTCTATTTGTGGTTTGATTACCAATTTCTTTTCTAATCCTACTGAACTCATAATTTGACATTTGGTATTTTAATTAGGAAAAAGTAAAATAAGTCCTTTCAAAAGTAAATAAAAGGCAATTTGATGACTGCGCTTTTGGCTCATGCTTTAGTAAATTTTCTATTCACGTACACAAAATTTCAATAAATCGCAAATTTCACAGCTTTGGAACCAACTATAAGCATTACTGAAGGGTATCATACTTTTATATTTTCTAAGCCCATATAGGCACATTAGTGGTTTTATTAATCGTTAATTTCGATAAATTTATAGTTAATAAATGGCTTGATATTGTATTTTAGTCAAAAAGTTGTATAAAAACACGCGTAAAATCTAATAATTCGAGTAAGTTGCGGTAAGCCGCCATCGCCAAGACAATCCGCTTGGCAACGACTATAATGGAATAAGAATGAATTATATAAACCTGATGAATGGCGGTAACATTGCAGACGTTGGCAAGCATTCCATTGTTTTGGATATAAGTTGGCAAATCATCCAAATAATATTTTGGAGTACAACACTTCATGACTTCTCCGCCGTGTTTACGGTAGTGATAGAGAGCCTTGTAATCGTCAGCGAACTTTACGCTCTGCTGAGCAGCAATCTCTCTTACAGCTGTGAGATCTTTCACGACATCCGCGTGAAAAGAATTCATTTCAGAGAGATTGAAGTTGTCTGAAAATTCATTTTGTGAGGCTCAATAAAGAAGTAAAAAATGATGATTTTCATGGAAAAAAGTCAAAAAGCTCGATTTTTCTTGCTCGTAAGTTGAGAAAAGAAGCTTTTTAAAGAATTTGCGTTTTGACTATAGTCTCTTTCAAACGTGTGATCTAAACTAAACAAAAGAAAAAAATGGAGAAATTTGATGAGTGTGCTTCATTTTGGCTCACACTTTAGTAATTTTTAATTCATGTATACATATTTTCGACAAATCGGAAATTACATAGATTTGGAACCAACTATAGAGACATAATCTAGTTATTAAAAAAACACAGGATTCGCTTGGCAACGACTATAGAGCCTCTAGCTCCCCTCTTTGTCTCTAGCCTAGAGGATAAGAGAATTAGAGAAAAAGAGGGGCCAGAAATTGGCTGAAGATATCTCTCCATGAAAAAAATAAAATATACTTTTCACTGTATGAGCAACAACAACTTCCACCAGAGACATAAAAGCATCCGGATCCTTAGTAATTTTCATTTTATCAGCCAGCTTCGCAGCATAATCAACAATATCTTTGTTGTAGCCAGCGGCACCTCCAAATACCTAAATAATAAAGTAGATATTCTTTTACTAGACGCACAGGGTACACATTAATTTAATACTAATTGAATAGTACCTGCTCCAAACGGCCTGTCTGTCGCTCGTTCAGCTTGCCAAGGTGTCTGTGCTCCTTGTAGTCTTCTCCTAGACACTTTGTCAATTTACCAGACTTCTTAACTGTTGGAAAACCTTCACGAGTCTCATCAGTATAGACCGTTCTGCAATGTCAAACATAAGTATATAAATACCAGGGTTGGGCGATATGGAAATTTTCGACTGATACCGATCCGATACCGATATATCAGCACTCAAAACAATATGAACCAATCCGATATGACAAAAAAACTCCTTTTTGCATATTTTTCGTATAATATAGAGCAAAAAGTTGGTAGTACTTTAGCTGGCAACTTGATTCGTTATGCAGCCTGCGCACCAATCACGCGGCGGGATCCATATATTAATTTTTCTTTTCTTTTTATTTTTTACATCTTTTTTTTTGTTTTCATGATACTTTTAGCCGTGTTTTTTTAATGTCTTTGTGCCTATATATTAAATTTTATGTTTTTTAGGCTAGCGTGCTGCTGATTGACAAAATGGCAAGAGTGTCAGGAGAGTTTTTTTTCTGTTGTTGTTTCAGACTTATATCTTTTGGTTTTTGCTAAGAGATTGCTTGCAGGTTATGTAGGAGAGGAGAAGGAAGACCTGCAGAAGAAGAGACCAAAAGCATGAATCAAGAAATAAGAAGAAAGAAGTATACACCGTCGAAGTTATTAGCTTTAAGTTTTCGTCGTCAAATCGCTCTGGTTAGTCCTCTTGTTCTTTACTTTCAGATTATAGCACAAAAATAACTAGAACGATCGTGTGTTGTACTAATTGTATTGGAGAATAAAATGTGGTATTGAATCCAGTGTGTTAAGTCTATATTTTCATCAATTAAATTTACGTCTAACCTGATTTACTTTTGGAAGCAAAAATTTTGTTTATATCGGCTCTTTAAGATGACTAGTAGAACAGATCCCAGCCTCATTGCGCTCTATGAAAGTACTAAGACGGACGAATTGCTCGATAACTTCCTCCGAGAGCATCGTCTCATCCCTAGTCCTCGAAGTATCGGCTACACTAGGAAAATGGTTCCAATCCTCGCCCGTTGTTCGGACAAGCTGTACAATCCAAGAAAGCCGAATTGCGCCGGATTTATAACGGAATTTATGAGGGATGGCAGTGCTAAATTTAGGTGCACACTATGTTGCTCTGAAAAGAGCGCTTTCCATGGCCCATCAGCTTATTCAAATCTGCCGCAGGAGCATATGTCCTTCTTCAATTCTATTGATAGTTTTCACCGCTCAAATAGAAAGGTATTTAGGTTCTTTATCGAATTTGCTAATCCTTGCTCAGTTGTCTCCTCGTGATGTTTTGTTCATTCTCTTCTGCATATCTAAGAACCTCCCTCCCTTGCGTTTAGACGTACTGACTGGTGTGCGCTTGTCCTCCGCGACCCTGATTGAATGGTCTGAATGATTTTCTAATCTATTTTACGTTAATAGGGCGAAGTTTGCAAGAGAATTGACTGTGTTAGAGTTGGCAGCGGCCGGAAAGTTAGGTGGTGTTGGAGATCAGATTGAAGTCGATGAATGTTATCTGAGAGGAAGAAGAAAAGCCAGCAGAGGTCGTCTTTTGTTCGGCAACATCTTGGGTCATAGAGGTGGGCGGCATAATAATTACCTAGCAAGGAGTCAAGGTATTGTTGCAATTGTTCTTCATACTGTTTACTAGGCCCTTGGAATGATATCTAGAAGGACAAGGGAATGTCGTATGTTTTACGTGAAAGACCGATCGGCTGACACTCTCCTGCCAATTATAAAAACCAATATTGAACCTGGAAGCATAATAATTAGTGACGAATGGAAACCGTACCGAAAGGTCCAGCAGCACGGCTATCACCACGATTGCGTGAACCATTCAGTCAACTTCGTAAATCCTCTAACGGGCGCCAGTACACAAATTATTGAGCGCCAATGGCGCAGCTTAAAGCTCCCTTTATTGAGGGTTGGTCCGGGTGTTACCATGAGTACGATAAAATCGCACTTATCATTGTTTTGGTGGCAGTCAATGAATGGCCGTCACGCATGTCCTGATCCGTTCTTAAGAATGTTGGACTTGATTTCTCATCATTTCCCCTGCTAGCGTTGCTAGATAAATAAATTGTTGACAATTAACCAAAACTATAGAGTAACTGTTTTAACCACTTTATTCTCCAATACAATTAGTACAACACACGATCGTTCTAGTTATTTTTGTGCTATAATCTGAAAGTAAAGAACAAGAGGACTAACCAGAGCGATTTGACGACGAAAACTTAAAGCTAATAACTTCGACGGTGTATACTTCTTTCTTCTTATTTCTTGATTCATGCTTTTGGTCTCTTCTTCTGCAGGTCTTCCTTCTCCTCTCCTACATAACCTGCAAGCAATCTCTTAGCAAAAACCAAAAGATATAAGTCTGAAACAACAACAGAAAAAAAACTCTCCTGACACTCTTGCCATTTTGTCAATCAGCAGCACGCTAGCCTAAAAAACATAAAATTTAATATATAGGCACAAAGACATTAAAAAAACACGGCTAAAAGTATCATGAAAACAAAAAAAAAGATGTAAAAAATAAAAAGAAAAGAAAAATTAATATATGGGTCCCGCCGCGTGATTGGTGCGCAGGCTGCATAACGAATCAAGTTGCCAGCTAAAGTACTACCAAAAAGTTACAATTATTAGGTGTACAAGTATGACTCCGCCGTTTTTTTACTAGTCATTTTTTATATAAATAAAAAATTATTGAAAAGTTCTGTTATAACCTATCTTAAAGAGCGTTAAAAGCACTATCTATTCATATCTATATTTTTGCAATAGGTCTTATTAAAAAAAATTTAGGTCATTAAAGATGTTAAGCTTCATCCCTGAAAAACGTCATTTGCGGGAAGCTTTGCTTTTTATGTTTCATTTGAACAAGAATGCCTCAGTAGCTCATGAAATGCTCGTAAAAGCGTATGGTGATCATGCATTGTCTGAAAGGACTTGTCGCAAATGGTTTCAAAGGTTCAAAATCGGTGATTTTAACGTTGAAGACAAGCCTCATGGAAAACCGTCTCAAAAGTTTGAAGATGATGAATTACAATCCTTACTCGATGAAGATGACGCGCAAACGCAGGAACAATTGGCTAAAGCCTTGAATGTAACACAACAAACAGTTTCATTGCGCTTACACAAGATGGGAAAGCTTCAAAAAGAAGGCAAATGGGTACCGTATGAACTCACAGAACGACAACAAGAAAATCGAAAGACCGTTTGCGAAATGCTACTGGCTAGACAATAACGAAAGTCTTTTTTGCATCGAATAGTGACAGGAGATGAAAAGTGGATTTATTTTGATAATCCTAAACGTAAACGTTCATGGACTGATCCAGGTCAACCAGTAAAATCGACCTCCAAACGCAATATTCATGGCAAAAAAGTCCTACTGTGCGTATGGTGGGATCAACAAGGCATTCTCTACTATGAGCTTTTGAAACCAGGCGAAACAGTTACGGCAATTCGTTATCAAGAACAATTAAAAAGACTAAATCATGAATTGCAAACGAACAGACCAGAATGGGCCACGCGACATGACAAAGTGATATTGTTGCATGATAACGCCAGACCCCACGTTGGAAGATCAGTCAAAGAAACTCTCAAGCAACTTAAATGGGAAGTGTTACCCCATCCGCCATATTCTCCTGACATTGCACCATCTGATTTTCATCTTTTTCATTCCATGGCACACGGTCTTTCTGAGCAGCACTTCGAAAACTATGATGATGTCCAAAAATGGCTTACCAATTGGATTAGCTCAAAACAAAAATTTTTTTTTGTATCCGGTATCCGTAAATTGCCTGAACTTTGGGAAATTGTTGTAGTTAATGATGAAAATTATTTTTAAATAAAGTTTAGTACAAAAATTTTGTTATATCAGTTGAATTTCTAGCGCATAAAAACGGCGGAGTCATACTTGTACACCTAATATATTGCCAGCTGCTTTAGTACTAAAAAAACATAATTTACGTAATATTACTTTTTACACTTTACTGTTTATATTAAAAAAAAGTTGCTTCATAATATGGGACAAATTCTAGTCAGAAAGTCGATTAATAAATTCCTTAATTTGAGAAGTTTAACGTCTAATGTAAGGCAAGAAAATATTCCCGTAAAAAATTTGCAAAGCACCATTCAAAAAAGTTAGAATATTTTATAGAATATATATTTATATTAAAAATACATTTCCTTTTGTTGTCGACTAAAAATGGAGAAACCGTTCGCGTAATTTTACAAGTTGCTCTTAAAAAATTCTAAATATCGCGTTGTCTATGGAAGCAGAATTTATTTATTTGTTCTAATCAGAAATATTAATTCTGGGGAGAAAGAGACGAGAAAATGAGGTCCGTGAATTGCTGCTTGGTGGTGCTTCTAGCCTTGAGCATCCAATTGCTGTCGTCAGCTAGCTTTCCCATATTGTCATTCCAGGATTTAGGAGGCCAGCCTTTGGGACGTTTCCACGGTTCATACCAACTTGCTATTCTTAGCGGCCATCTGTTTTGGGGCGCGTTGGCTGTCTTCCAAGCCCAAGTGGCCAATTTTGTGCGAATGTAGTAGTTGATTTCTTTTGCACCGGTTTTCTTCTGCAGATCTCTGCTGTTAACTCTGTCTGTCCTTTTTATCCCAGCCATAATTCTCCACATTTTCCTTTGGGCAATTGACAAATTTAGCTTTTCTGTTTTTGAGAGAGCCATTGTTTCAACCGCATATGTCATAGTTGGAAGCACTTTTTGCTTGAACAGCCTCTTTTTAAAAATCATCGGGAGTCTAGAGGATGCATAGAGGTTGAAATCATTTTTGAAGGCTGCCCAACCCAAATCAATTCTTCTATTGATTTCACTCTCAGAGTCATTGGAAAACGTCACCTTCGAACACAGATAAATGTACTCTTCTACTCGCTCTATGAGAGTGCCTTCTATACTTATAATGTGAGTGACTGTTTTGTATGTAGTCATTCATTTGGCCTTGTTTTTGTTAAGTGTAAGACCTATTTTTTTTGCTTCCTCTTTTAGCTCCCATATCATTTCTTCCAACTCTATATGAGATTTTGCAAACAGGGCTATATCGTCTGCGAATTCAGTGTTTGTTAAGTTCGTTCCGTCCACTTTCCCTCCTCTCTCTGACCATTCTAAGTTTATTAAGACTTCGTCCAGCACTGCAGCGAATAGTTGAGGGGAAATTGGATCACCCTGCCGAACTCCTCTTCCCAGGGTTATAGTTGTTTCCAGTTTGTTTAGGTGCGTTTTTGACTGGCCTTCTCTGTAGATGATTTTTAGTAGATTGACGATTTCGAATACAAAAACGAAAAAAAGTAGCTAAACGAGTAAATTTGAGTCTTCCTTCTGTACGGTGCGTCAAGAAAGTTTGGATGCATCCCAAATTTCTTAGGTTGAGCCATCGCGTGAACGTTTTTTGCCTATCTGACCTTACTAAACGAAAAAACAATATTTAAAACCTATAATTAGATTGATCTTTCCAGAATCGAAAAGTTTACTCGATCTGGTAGACAATCCTTAAAAAACCGATGTCAAGAAAGTTTGGATGCAATATACAGGGTGCGGCATAATTATGGTAACAAACTGCGAGCACACCTTTCTTAATTTTTGTGAGATTTATGACTCATTTCTTGTGTTTTTAAAATTTTTAACTGTTATTCTTTGATGTTTTGCATATTTTAAGACAAAAGTGGCTATAGTTTTTAGGCATGGCAAAATCGTCGCCCTATAGAGAAATTTGTTAAACTTTATCGTGAAGGGCTTTGTGCGATTGGCATTTCCAAGCGATTAAATGTATCTAGAAAGCTGGTTTCCACGACTATTTCGAGGTTCAAAGAATTGGGTAACTGTTGTGACCGTTCTGGTCGTGGCAGGCCTATTACAGTAACCACAAAAGCTGCCACAAAGAAAACACGTGATAGTCTTAACATCAACCCAGCAAGATCTGTTCGTAATATGGCTAAAGATCTAGAAACTTCTGTACGATCTATGGGCCGAATCGTTAAGGAAAAGTTAAAGAAAAAGGCTTACAAACAAGGAGTAGCACAATTCCTCTCTGAGGATAACAAAAAGAAAAGAACGCACTAAGCAGTTGTTGAAACGCTTTAGAAGAGGAGCTTACAAGTCCATTTTATTCAGTGACGAAAAGGTTTTTACCATTGAACAGTCCCTTAATAAGCAGAATGATCGCATTTATTCAAGTAGCAAGCCGAAAGTAGTTGTTCGACGCACTGGATACCCGGTCAGTGTCATGGTTTTCGCTGAAATAACTTCTGATGGAAAGATCCCATTGATCTTCGTTCCTCAAGACATAAAAATTAATGGATGCAATTACTTGGATATGCTGAAGACAGAACTTCTTCCCTGGACAAATGAACACAATGGTGCTTTCAACAAGACGATACGCCTGCTCATAAACACAAAACGGTCCAAGAATGGTGCCGACAAAACTTTCCGGATTTTATCAATTTCAATAGCTGGCCTCTATCATCACCTGACTTGAACCTCCTTGATTACTCAGTTTGGAGTGTTCTAGAAGCTAAAGCGTGTTCAAAATCACATAAAAATATTGATTCCTTAAAGAAAGCGCTTCAAAAAGCATAGAACGAGATAGACAATGATTACTTGCTCGCCACTGTCAATGATTTCCCTCGAAGACTTCAATCGTGTATCGACGGCGATATTTTTGAAAAGTGAGGTGTTGTTTTGTATAGAATTTAATGGAGAATAAAACCGTTGATTTCATTTCCCGACTTATGTTTGAATTAGGTTTTTATGCGCCTATATTCTTGTTACCGTAATTATGCCTCACCCTGTAGAACTTAACAAATTTTTTATTCATGAACCAAAATTTAGGAATCTCTAATAATTACAAGCTGCACCATTTTTCTGGAGTACATCACAAAGGCATTTTGGAATTGAATCATATAATCTGGTGAGGTAATTTTGGTCAAGGGAGGACCAAGCCCTTAAAATTCTCGTTTCAACTCATCTACACTATTATACTGCTTCCCATTATCATACACTTTTCTAGCAAGATAGCCCCATACATTCTCTACAATATTTAGATCGGGTGAGCGAACTGGCCAGTTTAAAACGGGAATATTTTTGGATGAGAGAAATGAAATGGTAGCTCTAGAAGTATGGATTGCGGTTCCATCTTGTTGAAAAGTGAGATTTCGTCTCTGGTTTGAGGCAAAGAAAGGAGCTAACTCTTTTTCTAATGTTGAAATATGCTCCTGAGAGTCTATTCTCGAGGTTGTGAAGCAGAGCCCAACAGTACCAAAGCTAGAAATCGCACAGGTCATACAAGATCCACCACCAAAGTTGCGTGTTGTGTGAAATAATTTCTTTTCTAATGTCATGCCAATAATAGGCGAAGCTGTCAGCACCATCTAGGTTGAATTTTTTCCCGTCGCTGAATACTACCTGAAGCAAAAACTAACTCTACTTCAATCTGTAGTGACATTGGATCTACAAAAAGTAATCCTTAATTCATTGTGACGCTGAGTCAAGGCAGGAGCATGCAGCTTTTTTGACATTCAATATTTCCGGCATCGTTTAATGTCTTTCGAATTGTTTCGTGTGAAACATCCAAGTTGAGCACTGCTAGAGCTTTTGGAAGCGAGGACATTGTATTCGAAAAATGATTGATAATCCTTCGAACGTCTCTTCTTGACAGCTTTGGCGGTCTTCCAGTTGACTTATTTTTATGATTATATCGAGGATTAATAACATGCTGAATACAGCTTCTTGATCTTTCCATTTTTTTTTAGCAATTTCAGCCAGAGAAAGACCTGAATCACGATAGGATTTGATAGCGCCAGTCTCGACCTCCGTTAAACGTTTAGTTGATGGCATCCTGAAATAGAACAAATATGCATGATCAAAAATAACTAGAAAAATAATAATAACGCAAAAAAATTTTGAAAAATAAATAAAAGTAATGCTGTATTCTTAAAATAAACAGCTGTATCCAAACACGATGACTCAACCTAAGAAATTTGGGGTGTATCCAAACTTTCTTGACGCACTGTATTTCCTTAATTTTCTGGTAGATATGTAATCGGTACCATTAAATAACCGCCAAAAGGCCGCGAACGGTTCCTTTAAATAAAATAAAAAAATAACCAACCTGTGATTTGGATTGACTTGATGAGTTTTGCCAGTTCTATCAGTGAGAAGGACTGTTTCTCCTTTATCGTCAGCAATCTTTACCGAATCGAAATCCTTGACCGATTTGAAGAAGAAGTTAGGATCCTTCATTGTGTTCAAGCTGCGAATAATCTTGGACGTATCATTTATGCCTCCATTTCCTTTATTCTCCTCCAAATATGCGTTAAAAGCTTCTTTCGCCCGTTCATCCGTTATGATATTAGCTATCGAGGTGATTCGCTGCTGGGCCTCATTAAGCATATCCCGAGCCGTTTTGGATTGGATGAGCATGTTGGAGCTGGAAGGATATTCGCCTCTTAGAATGTTGCTCATTGCTCGTTCGGCCTAAAATAGATATTAAAAGACCGTATACTCTATACTCAGTTCCATATAGTCAATTTCAATAGAGATGTATTAAAGACTACAGCACCGCCTCGGCTTGCACATTACGTACCAATAATTAATACAAAACAACCGAAAATAACAAGGGAATTATATAATAACAGAGTTTACAGGTCATTCTTACTGTAGTAGCGTCATTAATAATTATTGGAACGTAATGAACAGGCAAACAGAAAAAAAGCAAAAGAAAAAAGGAGCGCAATTTCCTATGGCGGGAATCGAACCTTTAAATTATGACAAAAAAATAATGAAAGTATATTGTCGAATAGAAACGACACACAAAGATTTAAAAAAAAACAATATAACTTGTCACTTTATTACTCAGAATCAGAATCCTCGCTATAAAACCACCAATAGTGAGATTGAGGAATTTTAGTGGTATCAACAGGTTGAAAGGGGACATTTTCTGGTGGAATGCCTACTGTATTCTCAATATACTTTTCGATGTGCTTCATAAGCTGGGAATCCATTAGAATCTCGAATTGTCTGTGAAGATCCGGAATGTCTTTCACTTCTTCCGCGAGGTACTGTAAGCCGGAGCGGGACATTTGAGCATCTTGTCTTCGGTCTATGTTCATTCCACAGCAGAGTTGAGAAAAAGCTGGCTCAAAAAGAGGAAATGACTTCTTGAGAGCATCCACTGCTCCCTCCTTTTCATCTGCTTCAAAGAGCGGCTTTTTCTGCTCAAAGGCAGCTACAGTAACCCGCAGGACGTCAGTAAATGTGGTTGGTGATGGGGACGAAAACTTTGAGAGCTCCAACAGCTGCGAGAAAACACTTCCATGGGACATTGGAAGAGCTGTAAAAATAGGAGATTGTTTAAGAGTGGAAGAGATAAAAAGTAGCGTGGCTTAAAGGAACAGTACGTAGCTATTGGGTTGGAGCATAATTAATTTCGCATTTTTCAAATAATTAGAACTTTGTTAGTTTACAACGAATTTATTCCAAATATTCACCATTACTATTAACTACGCGCCCTCGATATCCCACCAACACACAACATAAACTTCTTCTGATGTGGATCCGGCTTCACATCAGGTCTTGGTGTTTCTCCGGGACCCACCCATTGGCGCTTCCTCCGAAAGTTCACGGTTAACATCCACTTTTCATCGCCTGTTATTAGACGGGGAAGAAAAGACTTCCGCTCATATCTGGAAAGGTGAGCGGCAGCAATGGACATTCGTTGCCATTTGTGAGCCTCGATCAGGGTATGGGGCAACCAACGATCCAGTTTTTTCGAGTAACCCAATCTCTTGAAATGTCTATCTATTGTTATGTGAGAGACACTTAAAGCCTCTGCCAGATCACGGGTTGACTGGGTATTATCTTGGTTTACAATGGCGAGAAGTTGGCTTTCTTCGAGCTCCAAGGGGCGACCCTGACCAGAGACTCTTTCAAGCGAGCGATCTCCAGAACGAAACTTTTCAAACCAAAGTTGACAGCTCCGTGCAGTAATAGACCCTTCCCCATAATATTCGTTTATGTTAGAAGCCGTTTGGTGAGCGCTTGTTTCTCGGGTGAGCTCATAAAGAATGACATGGTGCAGATGCCCAGGTGGTAGATCAGTGATACTTACGACAAAAGCAACCAGCGTAGAAAGAATAAGAAAGCTACTAATTGTTGTTATGGTGGGGGTGAGAAGAGGGTTATGTGAGCAAAACACCAATCGGTCAGTCACATGAAAACAAAACAACAAGATAGCAAGCATGAAAAACAATGCGAAATTAATTATGTGCCAACCCAATATTTTCGCAGGCTACGGTAGTTGGGGTAAAGTCTTCAACAACTTTTCCTCAATTTTCGTTGTTTTGTGTACACTTTTCAGTTCGTTTTCAGTAGTTACTTGATAAATAATTTAAAATAGCCAAAATCATGGGAATTTCGGAAAATGTACCCGAAAAGTGCTTGAAACTGTATCGAAATAGGCTCGATTTGGCGAAAAGTTGAAGTAGAAACATTTAAAGTAATAATACAAGCAAAATTGTAAAATCAAGTAATAATTGGCCCTAGAATTCCATTTTTCACCAATTTCGGGATTTTTGCGTGCTCCACCATCGTGTGGGAATTCTGTGCTTTTTGAAAATGCGGGACGAAACAGTGGATTTTGGCACTTTGATCCCGTTTTTCTCGTTATTGGTGCATTTCTACCACTTTTGTATCCGTTTTCGATATCAGCGTAATAAATGGAATTTTTTAAAACCAAACCGAAACCAACTCTATTCGGTTTCGGTTAATCGTGCATTCCTGTCCATAATCGCTTCATTTAGTCCCGCTTGTGCTTCCACAATATTGTGTTCTACTCAACGCACACTTATTTATTTTAAAACTACCTGCATTCTCTCTTTCCCTTGTCATTTGCTGCTCAACTTCCGCCAGCTGAATTTGGAAATTTTGTTCTAAAAGATTCTCGAATTTATTCGAATATAAAAATACCTGCAGCAACTTGACCCTCTCCTTTTTTCTCCAGCCATTTTGCTTCAATTTTGTTTTCTTCTGTCAGAGTTTCAAATTGTCGTCTTACTTCAGTGAGTTGTTCCCCAAACCTCTCTAGAAATTTGTCAAATTTCTCACCAAAAGATTCCCCTCTTCCTACCTGTGGCAGTACTTGCTTGGCCAAATCTCTGCTGCTCATTAATTTGTTTCGACCGCTCCATTTCTTGTCGAGCATTATCAAGCTTCACTCCTCCGATGATTATTGGATTTGTTCCTTCAGCTATCAAACAATGTCCACCTGGTTCTTCTTCCCAGCTGATTCCATCGAATATTTCGACGGAATCTATTCGAGTTTTTTTGTCAATTGATCCTCCAAAGACCATAATTCCACTTGGTAATTTGACAGCTCCATGGTGAAATCGTCCTTGTATTAAGCTGGGCATCAGGATCCACTCCTTTTTTGGATCAAAGACGTCTATTTTCCAGACTTCATCTGAGGGCGTTTTATCAGATTTCCTTCCTCCAATGATTATTAGATTTGTTCCTTCAACTATCAAACAATGTCCACCTGGTTCTTCTTTCCAGCTGGCTCCATCGAATATTTCGACGGAATCTATTCGAGTTTTTTTGCCAATTGATCCTCCAAAGACCATAATTCCATTTGGCAATTTGACAGCTCCATGGTGAAATCGTCCTTGTATTAAGCTGGACATCGGGATCCATTCCTTTTTTGGATCAAGGACGTCTATTTTCCAGACTTCATTTGAGGGCGTTTTATCAGATTTCTTTCCTCCGATGATTATTAGATTTGTTCCTTCAACTATTGAACCATGATCAGCTAATCCACGCGGCATATCACAGAATATTTCCCATTTGTTCTTGGCTGGATCATAGACTTCCACTGATTTTAAAAACTTATTCCCATCCCAACCACCAGAAACAAAGAGTTTTCCACCAACTATTGAAGCAGATGAGGCATTTCGTTTAAAATTGAGATCACTTTCATTTTGTATTTTTTTAAATACAACTTACGGCATTTTAGTCCAAATATTTGTTTGGGGATTGTATTTTTCCACTGTTTTTATTGTATCACTCCCATTATGTCCACCAATCACCCAAATTTCTGAGCCAAAAACAATTGTGCTCTGGGAAATGGTCGTTCTCTTCTCGTTCATTTTAGCCATTTTGGTCCATTTACCATTCTCTTCCAACTTGTAGCATCTTGCTATTTGTTCAGTTGACTTATTAATGTAGCCTCCCATAACATATATTTTGCCGTTTAAGATAGCAGATCTATGTTGTGCCACTTCAAAAGGAAGTTTCTGCTTACACCTTCGCCATTTTTTATGTTTGGAATCGAAAATGCAAATGGAGTCAGTCAGTGTGTCATGAAATCCTCCAAGAACCAGCGCCTACATCGCTTATTCAAAGATTTTAGCTAAACCTACAGAAGGGTAGAACCCTAATTCTGAGGAAACATTTTTCAAATGAATTGACATACTTCCCATCATCTTTTTTGTTTCTAAAAATGCTGACGTTCTTTAAATTTCAAACAAACTTTCATTTGCTTTTTCCAACTGGCCAGCTCTTAGATTTTCAATTTCTCCAGATTGCTTTTCAATCAAACAATTAGCTATGCTTTCTTTCGGAGCAACATTTTCTTCTGTCAGAGTTTCAAATTGTCGCCTTCTTTCAGTGAGTTGTTCCTCCTCCTTTCCACCAATTGATGAATCCGCCATTCTAAACTGATTATTATTAACAACAAGGCAGAAAAAGGGAGGTGATTGAACAAGGAGAAAGAAGAACTGATAGGCTTATCAAATCTTAAATCGATAAGACACGTAGTCTCTACTTTTTTTATTTCTTTTGTTCTCTGGGTTCTCAATAAAATTAAGTTTGGTGTAAAAGTTTGCCATTAAATTCAGGTGGCACAAAAATGTGATGACCCCTCGTGAAAGCCGAGAAGCTATAAGCTATCGAAGATTGGTGTTAGATGTAGCAATTTGCGCTAGATTCTGAAGTCGTGCCAAATCCAAATCGGCGAAATCTTGTAAAAAAAAAAATAACAATCACAAACATTTATTAACAATTTATATTTTAGGCCCACCCTCAAAGGGTGAGCCTGATTCTCCTACTGGTGGAGGGGATAGAGGAGTGTCGTCAGAGTGGGGTTCAGTTCACCCTCAAAGGGTGAACTAGAGTTAGAGATTAGCTGATTGCTCTTTTGTCTACAATGTTCGCAGTCCTTGTGAACCCATTTGCCAACTCCAGTTTGATTCCTTCCATCTTCCTGGCTCTTGACATCACGACATACAATTGTCCATGTGAAAAGACTTCTTGAATCAGAGAAACCCCAACTTTCTCAAGCGATTGACCCTGGGCTTTATTGATCGTCATCGCGAAGGCCAGTTTTAAAGGAAATTGTCGCCTTTTGAGAATGAATGAGATCCCTAAATGATGTTGACTTAATGTAAAGGCAAATCTTACCTTTTCCTTTTGTTGATAGAAGATCAATCCGAAGAATGATCACAGAATGTTCTTTTCTCGCTCCATTTATGAATCCACATTTGATAGCATTATTCCTTGAAAACTGTAGGACCTGTAACCGTGTACCGTTACATAGGCCTTCTTTGACGTTTAAATTCCGAGTTAGCATCACCACTGCTCCAATTTTCAACTCCAGATGATGAGGCGGAAGACCGGAAGGCGCTAAGGAATTTACTACTTCTATTGGCAATTGCAAGTTGTCATCTTCCGAATCCTTTACAATGAGATCTGCACTTGAAAAGCGTTTCTTATATCCATTCATTCTCTCGAGAATTTGAGTATTCATTTGATCCACATTAGCATTTTTGGCACAGAGAATGGCTCGCTTGCTTAGATGGTCCGGGTCGTCTAGGACTCCTTCAAAAACTTCTTGAACCAAATCTCCTTGGCTTAGCATATTTGTGGGAATTGCAATTCTTTCTTCCAAATCCTTTGGTATTTTGCCTTCTCCGATATCCAGAAGCAACCTTTTGAAATCATCGGATTCTCCATGTGCTCTCATATTTTCATTGAGCTCAAACTTTTTGAAGTTAGAAAAGAGAGGACACTGTTTCAAGCTGCATAAAAAACCATCTCCATATGGCTTGTCAGGAATAGGAAAAACTTGCCTGAAATCTCCTCCCATCAGGACTATTTTTCCTCCAAACGGCTCATCTGGCTGATTCATAATATCGCGAAGAACATTGTCAATCGACTTGAGAACATCGCTTGAGATCATCGAGCACTCGTCGATTATTATGACTTCCAGCTCTTTGATCATTTTTCCTTCCGCCGTGTTTGGCTTCAAACTGCTTGCATAATTGTTGCTTGTGCTGATTTTAAAGAATGAGCAGATTGTTCGTCCTCCAGGAAGTAAGTTGGCAGCAATGCCTGTCCATGCGACACAGGCTACCTTCTTTCCATTTCCACGCATTTTGTTAAAAATGCATTCATAACAGAAAGTCTTTCCTAAGCCTCCTGGCCCGTCAAGGAAGATGTACTTTTCTTGTCCAGTGAGCACAGCATCAACCTAAATATCAGTGTTGAGAATTGTTAAATGGCCTAACTTACAGCCACTTTCTGATTCAATTTCATGTACATACAGGGTGCGGAGAAAGTTCTAATACTTTTTCTAAGGGTAGTAAAAGTTGAAAAACTTGGCATTATCAATCAAAAAGCGGTAATAATATATTTTTTTAAACTCGAACAACAAGAAAATTACAACAAATGCTCGAAATTTCCTCCCTCAGCCTCAATACACGCCTTCAAACGCTTGCGGAAGCTCTCGATGATGGTCGCAAGTTCAGCCACGGTAATCTCGTCCCAACTTTTCTTCAAAGCGGCTTTCAAGGCATTGACTGTTAGGTAACTCTTTTTAGAAATCTTCTGCTCAAAAATCGATCAAGTGGAGAAGTCGAGAGGGTTCAAATCAGGCGAGTTACTCGGAGGATTCCGCTTGATTCGATATTTCATCTTTTTGACGTTCTCAGGGCTGGCTGCCGTTGCTGGACGTCCACTTCTCGGTCGATCATGATCATTTCCAAGCTCGTTAAATCGTTTAATCACCCGATACACCAGCATTTTTTGAATATCCCGTCATTCGAACGATCTCCATAGGCTTTTTTTGGCCTAGTGCACCTCAATGATCACAGTGCGTTTCTTTTGGGTAATCATTTTGAGAGAAGCTTAAAGAAAAAACATAATTTTTTGTTACAAAGAAGTTAAAAGACATCAACAAAAGTAAGAAAGATAAACAAAAAAAGTCGAACACTATTTTTAAAATTTTTGTAGTCGCTTGAAAAAAAGTATCAGAACTTTTTCCGCACCCTGTATAGTTTCCAATGACCGTGTAGTCCGGCTCAATGTCTGTCATTGGTTTAGGTTTGGTGTATTCGTCGTTTATCAAAATCTCCAGCTTTATGTTTTGCATAGAACTCATCTCAAGGAGCTCATAATAAGCTAATGCTTCGGCTTCGATTGGAGTTCTTCCCTTTCTGACAAAATCTTCCGACATGTTTCCTTTCCATTTCGTCCACATTTCCTGAGCAGATGTTGGTTCGTCAAAAGCCAATAGAGCCACGAATACGCATCTTAAGGCGTGAGGCATTCTGAAGAAGGCAGCATCTTTGATTGCTTGATCGAAATGGTCGGTAGTCTGGATCAAGCCTCTTTCTTTGGCAGCTTCGAATGCCGAGGGAAATTGCTGGCCGTTAACGGTGAAGAGACTTTGGAAAGAGGTAGCTCCAGTCGTCTCAAAGAGGAGGAGGCGAATACAATATCGTTCGACTTGTTCTATTGTTGCCGAATAGACTCGCCCGATATTATTCGTGGTCTTTCCCTTCTGCTTCCACCTTCTTACTGTTTTCCCATTGGCATCTTTCTAAAAGAAAAAGTTTCATTTCCGAAAAAAAAACTTACTTCGGTTGCAAAAGTAAAGTGTTCTGGAAAACGATGATATGACACCGTTCTTGGATCAATAGGCAACCTTGTTTTTGGATCAATTGGAAGTTCATTCAGTCTATTTTGCTGTTCTAATTCTTCTGCCCATTTGTTGAATTTGAAAAAAGCCATGAGTGTGGAGTCCTTCGCATTTTCGGAGGCATCTTTTTCCTTTCCTACTTCAAAAACAACAGTATGTTGATTTTCCTCATGAAGTGCTAGCTCTATAACAGCGCTTGATCTGCCATCCAGATCGAAGGAAAACAGTCGATGAAACGCTTCTGGTGGACATATGTATCTTGCGTCCAAATGTTCTTGAACTTCATCTTTGACTCCATTCTCTTGTGCCTCTTGTCGAAGAGTTAGTTTAGCTCGGTCGGGACCCTTATAGACGTATTTGAACAGATATTTTACGGCATGGATCATACTACATATCTCGAGATTTATATGAGCATCAAACTTCATAAGAAGATAGGGATTGTAGGGAACTATCCAGCGATTATCATATTCCTAGAATTAAACTCTTAAAGCGTAGAAGAATATCGGCACCTTTTCGTTGTTTCCTCTTCCAATAACCGTTTATATTCCGTTGTTCCTTCTTCTATAAGAGGGGTATCCGTCCTTATCCATATCGGTATTTTGCGTGAACGCTTTAGGGAATTGTTTCTTGCACTTTCCGTCTTGCCAGCATCTTGCTCCTATTTGACAATCGCGATGAATCATATGCGTGGTGACTTTATTGAAGAGTTCGACATTATACGGATTTGGTAGCTCAGCACAAATAAGTCTATCAACTGAAAATATAAAACTGATATCACCTTAGAAACCGTACCATCAGCTGACGTTCTCGGCTTGTCTTCCTCAGCCAATGTGATGAGCAAATGTATGTGGGGCAAGCCACGTTTTTGCCATTCGACAGTGTATATATAAGCTGTTACTTTTCCTAGGCACGCCCTATCAATAATGTCCTTTTTAAATTCGTTGACTTTCATCCTGAATATCCGAGCAATTAGGTCCGCTCTATCGGAAGGAGATTGACCATGATAAAGGTTCTCTTTAATTTCTATCCAATTCGGGTTGCACGTATAGGTCGTAAACAGATCAGGCTTTCCATATCTGCCGGTAATAGCCATAGCATCCATATAGTGAGCGACCATGTATCTGGGAGATGAAGTGTAGGTCGCAGGGAGGACAACTCTTTTTCCGCATTGTCCAGCAGCTCCATCGGCAATATAGTCTCTTAGGTCTGCGTAGTTCTCCGCTCTTAGTTTTTTCTAAGCAAAAATATTTTATGTTGGACAGAGAATAAACCTGATTTTCTGGATTTTTGATCCAATCGAGCTGCATTTGCTCTGTATTAGCCCAAGAGCCCACGAGAAATTGTTGGAAGAGTCTTTTACCGAAATGGATCGGATTGAAACTGTCTCTTATGGAGATATAGTACTTGTAATATTGTCGCTGGCTCAATTTTTTGAAAGCTATATTTCCATTTGGGCCAACAATTTTCTTTTGTCTTCCAGGATGCCAACCAAAGTCACCTTTAATAAAGTACAACGGATATGTGCAAGGATCAAGCATCTAGAAAATATTTTCCAAAATTGCAATTATCTTACTTGGTTAATTATGGGAATCTTCTGAAGTCCTCCTCGTCTAGCATGAATTGTGTAGCTTCTAGGAGACGGCAATTCATTATCTTCGCCTACATAGACAACGGCGACTTCTGGTACAATAGGAGCGTTATATCTACGCGGATCCGGGGTGTCCTTTGTCTTGAAGACCAATCTGACTTTTTCCATTGTCCTATTTTGACTCTTGGCCTTTTCCTCCTCTTCTTTATAAACCTCACTTAGCATTTTAAATCCTTGAGCATATTCATGATTTTGGCGAATGAAGCGGCTCAAAAATCTCATAAGACTCTCGTCGCATTTCTGATTTGCCTGGTGAGAAAGACGATGATTCGCAGCCGACGTTTCATCGATGAAGAATAATTGGCCATATGCTGGAGCAGCGTTTGGTCGAGGAATGGCAGAACTGGCCTGGTAAAGTATCTGCCCGTGAACCTTTATGACATGTGGACCTCTTCCTGGAAGATTTTTCAACTAAAAAATATTTGTAAAAGTACTACAAACACACATACATTACAGTCCATAGAAGCTATGGATAAGGCTGTATTAAAATTCCTTGCATTCATCAAAAAATTATTCGACTCTGGGTGCATTCCAGTAAATAGTTCAGCCAATTGGGCTGGATATCTTTCAAAGTTGTCGAGCGTAACAGAACCATTTTCGCAGCACGGATGAAACGTCCCATTTGGATGTCGAATTTGCTCTCCGAGAAAATATAAAGCGCCGCAATGCGAACACTCTTCTGTCATCTTGCCAAGGTAATGCACTTGTGTAGGAAGCTTTTTCAGAACTTTTACTTCGTCCGATATACTGGCCCTTTGGATGGCGTGTGCAAACCGATTCTGATTCTTTATTTGCTCCTTATCGTCAACTGAAAGCCTTTTTCTTTCAGCCTGCTTTCTTTCTCGATCTTTCCTTCTCCTCTCCTCTGCTTCCTCAACCGTTGCAATAGCTTTTCTTTCTCGATCTTTCCTTCTTCTCTCCTCTGCTTCCTCAGTCGTTTCATTTGCTCTTCTTTTTTTCTGCTGTTCAGCTTTAGCAGACATCTGAAGCTCAAGCCTTGATAGAGATATCACTATTTTCAACCAAAAAAAAAGAAATTAAAAAAACTCACATCTGCGCGTAGAGCAAAAAGTAAAGATTTAATCTCTAATAAATAAAATCCTTCCGTTTCATCCTTTTTGTAGATCTGGTCAAATCCTTTATTTTTTTGGGGGGATCGGTCGTTTTTTTTCTAATTTTCAGGGAATTCCGGGGGAAGTTTCAGATAAACTTAGAGAGGAAAGAGGCCTAATATTCCAGGGGAAGGGGGCGAAATTCAAAGGGAAAGGTGACTGAAAGTTCCACAAAGTGAAAAAAAAACCTTCAAAGAGCGCCAGAGGCGGCGCAGCCTGTGCGCTACACACATGTGTGCTGGCAATAGAAAATTTAATAAATAACACAAAAAATCGCAATTAAAAAAAAGCAACCGCCCGTGGAAAAATTGTAGTCCGAATTTTGACAGGATTTGGCAAGGCTTCAGACGGACGGACGGACGGACAGAAAAACAGGATCAGCTTTATTTATTAGTAAGATAAGATTTATTAGTAAGAAGATTGTGAATATTGTGATCTTCGTCACGATCACAGCTGGATGCTATTATTGCCCCAGCTGTATCACTCAGTAAATGAGAGAATTCGGCAGAAAGGGCTGGTTCAACCATCTGCGATTTTTGGTCCTCAAGGACGTTTATGAGGAGAAAGTCGAGCAGCTGGAAAAAGAAGAAAGGAAGCTGAGATCCAAAATGTCTCTGGGCGATAAGGAGCGCTATTGGCAGAAGAGTAAGACCTATAATGGAATGCCTTACATTGATCCTCTTATTTAAAAACGAGATTAACAAAAGAAATAAATATTTTTTGGTTTTTTTTCTCTAGTTTTTCTTCTCAAAATATCTTCCTTTTTGCTCTTTTTTCCCAGATACTTCTATCTATCTCTAATCTCTAGCCTGAGAGATTCTATAGGAGATAAAATGCAAAACAAATTGAATAAATTTATTCTAAAAGTCCTTTTCATTGCTCCTTTTTGGCATAAGTCTCTCCAATTGCGATGACATCAATTTCTGGTTTAACCTTATCGTAAAGACGAGGAAAGGCGCCATTGCATTTGTATAGTTTTCTCACCTAAATTCATCAAATCTTCTTTCTTTTTTTGCAAATAAATCCACCTTTTCGTAGAGTTCCATATCAAACATTTCGTTGAATTCGTCTTCTGTCATGAAAATGTCGGCGTAGAGGAAAGAATAGCCGCCAACATCACGGGTAAACTTCTCCATTTCACGCATAGCATGGGTTGGGTTATAGAACTCTCGTCGCTTTACTGGACCAGGCACGCCATAGACTCCCAAATCGTTGAACATCGAGTAGTTCGTCTCGGGCACTAGACGACTCTTTGGAGGGGGACGGAGTTGTCCTTGGGCGCCTCTTTTATGATCATAAATGCGGCAGGGATAGACGAGGAGGGGATAGGTATCGAAGAGCTTCTCGGCGGTATTCACTTGATCAGCCAGGGTATCCAAAGGCATTACGATATCTTGGAAAACCTGAAAAAAAAACAAGAAAATTATCTCAAAGGGCTCATAAATTTAGAGCCAGTTGGGTGTGATTTGGCTGAAATTTTGCTATAAAGAGATTTATATTTCGACAATTAATTTCAAGTGCGTTGTTCCAGTTTGAAATTCCAAAGTTTTAACGCGAAAAATAATTTTAAAAAAGGAAGAAAATCACAGTAATCTCATTGGTTTACTGTAATTTTCTTCAATTTTTGCGCGCGAAAGTTGAAAAATAGTTGACTTTTTGATGAAATTGATCGATCCCAAGTGGGTTACTGTTGTTCCAGAGGTTCGGCGAAAAAAAACTTCCAACTATTGAACATTTCAGAGATCAACTGAATGGAAAGTCTTGTGAAACAAAAGATTATCTTTATGCTAAACTGGTTTGGAAGAAAATGAATTGTGAAAATATGAGAGATTACACTAACGTATACCTGGTTAATGATGTCTTGCTGTTAGCAGATGTTTTTGAGAATTTTAGAGATCTGAGTCTGAAGGTCTATGAACTTGAACACCGGTCCAGGTTTAGCTTGGGATGCTATGTTGAAGAAAACTGGAGTGTCATTAGAAGTACTTAAAAATATTGAAAAATATCTGATGATTGAGAAAGAAATAAGAGGTGGGATGGTGAATGCTGTTAAACGATACTCCAAAACGAATAATAAATACATTCCGGAACTCGATAATTCTGAAGTAAAATCGAATTACTTGATGTATTATGACGCAAATAATTTATATGGTTGGGCTATGTGTCAAAAGTTGCCTACTAGTTGGTTTAAATTCGAAAACGATGCCATTATTGAAAATTTGAATGAAGAGAAATGTTCGATTCATAATAATTGTAAGGATATCATGACTTCACCTAGTTCTGAGAATAATAATATATGCATCAAGAAGTATATCGAATGTTTGAAAAAACCTGGTAAAGGATGTATTTTTGAAGTAGATCTAGAATATCCTAAGGAGCTGCATAAAAGGCATAATGATTTTTCGTTATGTCCAGAAAATGTTAAAATTGACACTCAATCCGTAAAAAAGTTGTGTAACATTCTCTTAGATAGGTCAACGATTTCAGATCTTTTCGGAATTTTATCATTTAATATCTAGTAAAATCATTGAAAAGTTTAGTAATTGATGAAAGTGATAGCGCTTTCGCTTTCAGCGGCGGGGCACTGTAGGGTCTTTCGACAAGTCTTGACAAAGATTAAAAGCCAAAGGCTAAGCAGAGTTAAGCCAAATCAGTTAGTAGTCAAGATGTCGTCTGGAGATGCGGTACAAGTCAAGCGTGAGCCGTCAATTTCAACCATTTCGGTTTCTTCTGATGAGCAGTCGAAGGGCGTAGAGAAGCGCACCCAGGACCTCTTTGAGGCGGTCATCAACGAGTGTTATGCTAATGGCCTTCCCAAGGAGAGACGTCACTTCACTCAGCCCATGTATCGTCGCTCCGATTGGAGTGATCTCAGCCAAGGTTACCCGGCTTTTGGATGCTTTGAAAGGGGTCAGCTGTTCTTTTTTTTTCTCTAATTTCAACAAGCTTATAGGAGCTGGCGCCTCCTCGCTGGATTAAGAGAAGAGACCTTTTGAATAAGATAACGGAATGCGCTAAAAAATATAAATCCGGTGAGCTGTTGGAGGAGAAGAAGAAGACTGAAGCGAATCGAGCCCTCATTCTCAGTTTGGAGCAGAAAAAGGCTGAAGAGGAGATGAAATCGGCGAACATCGTTCAGGATAATACTCGTCGAATGTTGGAAGCCCTTTCTGGAGAGAGGTATCCCCCTCTAATTGCAGCTCCTCCTCCAGCTTCTGAGCAGATGAGAAATGCCTTTGAAAGTCTCGAAGAAATTAAAGAAGAAGGCGACGATTCGACCATTCGACTTCTTGAATCGAAGGATCGATTAATCGAACAGCTGAGGGAACAAAACGGCCGCCTGAAATTTTATGCTCAAATAGCTAATCAGGCTTTCAAGGATTTGCAGGAGCAACTCGTCCAGAAGGATGCGCAAATTCAAGAGTTAGTTTAATTCCTTTGGGGTTTAGTTTAAATTTTTTCTTTTTCTAGGATGGCTGCTAAGCTAAAGCTCTGCTAGCAAATCGGCAGACAATCCAGGAACTCGGCGGCGATCAACTCGTCGCCCAGTAGCAGGAGATGTGGAATTGAGTTTTTTTCACTACTCTTGTTAATTTAGGCGAGATTTTAAAAGAAATAATTTGTTGTTGATTTCTTTTTTTTCTTTGAGAATCTTGGGAATTATAGGATGTCTTCAGACTCTTTTTTGATTGATTTTTGTTCTATTTTTTTACAAGGTGGGGCTGCGCCACCTTCGGCAGCTTGGCTGAGGTCGAAGAATATCACAGAATTTTATAAATCTCTCGGATTTTGGGAGGAAGAAAGAGTCGCTACTTTCTCAGCTGCACTACTACCAAAAAATTGATATCAAAAGCTTCAAAACGTTTCAAATTTGAAAAATCATTCTAAACGGGACAAAAATGACAACTTAAAGGTGAGTAATGTCTTACAGAGAGTGACTAATAATCTCCAAGCGGCAGCAGCTGGGAATGACCGCTTCAAGGAAATCCAAGGGGCAAATCTCTACATTGCCATAGAAAAAAGTTTACCCATTTTTTGGGGGGAAAAAGAATTGTAGAGGAGATCAATGCCTACAATTTTGTTAAAAAAATTAGAAATTATGAAAATAAGTGACAAGTAATTGTATATTGGGAAGTTGAATCAGATGCTCCTAGTTGTTTGAAATCTCAACCCCTGCATTTTTCAAAACCAAAACCGGCCGATTTTTGAAAAAAAATCGAATAACCGAAAATTCGGTTTTTTAAACGGAAGCCTCTCATCCTTGTTTCAGTTGTGGTCAAATAATAGTAAAGAATCTATTATTTGCCCTCTCCCTCTCTCCAATCTCTACGTTCTTTGGAGCCATTCGCCCGGTATCAGAGGGGTCTTAATTTGACAATCCTCTCAAGCCATTATGATGACTTGGCCTCCACTTCTTTTTTTATTTCCACGTATTGTTTAAATGACGATATTTCACTGATCAGTCAATTAATAGAGGATAAGAGGTTCATTGATCCCTGTTGTTTGCTAGCTGAAATATAAACCTCTGGGCATATAGATCGGGTGGGTGAGAGGGAGTTCTGTCGTCGCCTTTTGAACTGATAACCAGCTAGACAATGAAGTTTCCCGATTTCAACTGGAAGATCACCACCTTTTTGCTGTGCTCTTATGGTTTTTTCAAGGAATTTCGACCATCCGAGCCGTATCTCTACGAATACGAGCATTGTACTCTCAACATCTCCGAGCACACTCTTAATTCTGACGTGAGTTTTTTGTTGTCATAAGTCATTAAACTGAACTTATCCAGTGATTAGCATTATTATTAGAGTTTTCTCTAGCTTCGGCACCTTTCTAATTAAAAACAGAGATGTCATCCTTTTATTAACAAGCTGCAGTTAAATCAAAAACCTATTCTTCCCTTTTAAGGTTCATTCGAAATTGATTCGAGAAAGGCCTCTAGAATCCACAAAGGTTCATTTCAGGCTTTGAGATTCTTTAGGCATTTAAAAAAATAATTGCAGGTCTATCCAATATGGACTTATTCGTATATGGTCTTCCTCATTCCGACCTTCATCCTGACTGATTTATTCCTCTACAAGCCGGTGCTTATCTTCGAGGCGCTTTCCTATATAATCGTCTGGTGTCTCTTCGTCTTTGGTCGAAGTGTCCTCGTGCAACAGGTATGCCATAACAATCTTTTTCTAGCTCCATTCCCAACTTTTAAATGATTTTTGAAGCAAAAAAATAAATGCATTATCATTACCATTTGGTCCTTCTCCCTCTAATTTGTATGACTTTTCTGGTAGATTTTAGCAAAAAATTGACGTTTTTCTCACTCTTTTAATCTTTCCTCAAGTAGTTCTCTACTCTATCTTCGTAAGAGATCATCTTTCAAAATATTTTCTCTTCAGCTCATCTTTTTATTCATTCCAAAGCCCTAAGATGCTAGTTTTTTTTTAAATACAAGATTTATATGAGGGGAAATACAAAAATGACTTTATTATGACGATTGAGAGAATTCGGTTCAAACTGGCAATTAGGCTGCGTATACGTGTTTGAAGTTTTCGTAGCAAGACGGTGATTTTTATCCTAAAATTTTATGGGTCCTGACGCGGAGACTTACGATAATTAAGCGGCCTTTTCTTCTGTTTTTTTGTTTTGTCTTCCCTTAAAAAAGATCAAAAATAAATCGATAATAGGCCTGATTTTCTTCCAGTTCATTGAATTCTTCTACGGCTGGGCAACTGCCACCGAGATCGCCTACACTTCCTACATCTATGTGAAGGTAGAGAAAGAGCAATTCAAAAAGTATCCAACAGTTTTTCAACCAAAAATCTTGTTTTTTAGAGTGACTTCTATCAGCCAAGCTGCGCTGCAGGTCGGCCGCTTCTCAGCCTATGCCCTCTCCCAGCTGATTATCCTCCTTAAATGGGGGAATTATCAAACGCTGAATTGGATTTCGCTGATTTCTTTGTTCATCTCCCTTCCATTTGCTGCCCTCCTGCCGATGATCTCCTGGCGTCAAGCGTTTTCCAAAAAATTGGAGGCCAGAGGCCAAGAAAAGAGTCTAGAAGAGGCGACTTATGTAACCTTCGCTCGGCTTCACTTTACCAGCCTTTATCAAGATTTTAAGCTGATTTACTCGGATCTCTTCACTCTCAAATGGAGTCTTTGGTGGGCTTTCGCCAGCTGTGCTTTCTATCAAATACTCAACTACACTCAGACCCTTTGGGGTACAGTAATTGACGTCAAAAACCAAAATGTCTATAATGGACTCACTGAAGCCGCCGTTCCATTATTTTGTGAGTTTTATGGCTATAGTCTGTTCATAAAAAAGTCGACATCATTCTTATTCAAGAAAGGGGTTATCGCGGATCCATCTTATCCTACAAAAGGCCTTTAGTAAATTTTAGGATAAAAATGGGTCTCGTCACGAAAACTCCCTTTTCTCGGAGCATCAGCTGTCGTCTTTTTTATAAACAGACTATATCAGCTTTTCAACAAAGTTATTAGTGGATTTAAACAAAATAATGATTCAAGTCTTTAATTTAAAGCCAACAACGGTGCAAAAAAAGCAGTAGTCATCTGGAGTAACTTTTAAAAGCGGATGGTGCTGAAATAACAATAGAAGGATCCAAATTTAATGTCGACTATGAGTTTATTTCCCTTTTGGAATTTTGCTGTTTGAATGTCAAAATTAGCTGATTACGGTGAAATCAAAATGTTCAACATCATCTGCATCTTTTTGCTCAACTCTTTTATAAATTCTCTCTGCTTCCTAAAAAATCCAAATACCATGTTTCTTCTAATAGAAGCCCCCGGATTCTAACAATTATTTATGTCCAAAAAAGATTTTCTTTTGCAGCTAAATTCGTAGTTTTTTTTTTGTTCAAAAGCATCCCAAATTCAGGTATTCCTGTCGTCCTGCTGATGCAGAAGGTGGAAGTCAACTGGCCAAAGTGGGGAGAACTCTGCCTGATGATTTGCTCGCTCCTTCAAGGTGGCCTGCTGATGATGATGGCGACAACCTCAAATCTTTTCGTGATGTACACCGGGTATATTCTCTACAGGATCATCTACCAGGGAATGATCACCATCGCTCAGTAGGTTTTTTAGCATGTCACATGATTCCTAAAGATTAGGCTTTTTCGCAGTAAATTCAGAGAAAATTACGGTAGTTTTGGGCTGCCGTCGACCCCCAAAAACGTTCATTTTAATCCAATTTTTTTCGAGATTCATGATGTCCATGGAACATTTAAAAAGTACAATATCAAGCTTATATTGCGTATTTGAAGAATAAAATTGTCTTATAATAAATCACTAAATCTTAGATTCAACATAGCTCTCCAACTGGCCTCCTACTCGTATGGCCTAGTCTTCGGCTTCAACACCTTCATTGCCCTGGTCCTCCAATCGCTGCTAACCGTCATCGTTGTAGAAAATATAGGCTTCGGCCTGTCGATAAAACCACAGGTCGGTTTGATTCCAGGCTCTTTCCATTCGTTTCACGTTATAACTTCTGATAAATTCCAGTTCATAGTCTACTCCTCGTATCACTTCGTCCTCTCGTTAGCCTTCTCAATACCAGTTCTATTCGATCTCTCCAAAAGAATAAAGCACCATTTGTGTGGAAATAGTGGCAATAAATAATTAATAAAAAAAATCTTCCTAATTCTTTATTTTCTTCAGAAAGCCTAGTTTTTTGAATGCTCAAAGGATTGTTTTTTGCAAAAAAAAAAGCTATTTTCTTTAACTCTTTTCTGACAAATTAGTGGTTTTTCTCATTAAAAAAATATTAAATTCTGGAAGGGAAATAAAAAATTTTTTTAAAAATTTATTTCGGGCGGCCAATAAATTGGATTGACATTTAGTGTTTAAGTCCAAGCGAAGAATACGGCGTCTGAATTTTTTTTCAACTTTAACTTTTTGGATCTCCTCTATAAGATTGGAGAACATTTTAAAGATGATCTTTTTTAGAAGAAGACTATAGAGAGACAATCTATTGCTTGTAATCACAAATCGTCCGCTTAAAAGAAAGAGGTAAAACGAGAAGAAAATCCTGCTTGGGTGGGCGTTCGAGGCGATGACGTGTTGACTGGCTGTTTTGAGCAGCTGCTACTGCGATGGCTGGGCTGTTCGGGAAGATGTTGTAAAGCTGGGCGCCCCCACTCCACCGGCTGTATCTATCTATCCACCCTCTCATTGTTACGCCACATTTCTGCGTTTATCAGCTAAAAGGATTCTATTTCACAGCGGCTTTTTATTCTATTTTTATCGTCAATCTTTCGTTTCAAGAAACTTTTTCGTGCTAAAGTAATTTTTCGCGATTATCCAATGTTCTGCAAAGTTGTAGCACTTGATCTCCTCTACAACTTTGCAGAACATCATTTTCTCTCAAAATGAGAGCAACTCAACGAGAAATTTAGTTTCCCTCATTCTATTATTTGTTTTCAACAAAAGAGCCATTTTCCTCAAGTTTTGGGCTGCTCTACAATTTTTTGATGTTCAGCAAAGTTGTAGCACTTGATCTCCTCTACAAATTTGTAGAACATCATTTTTATTAAGAATAAGCTTTAGAACCTAAAACATTGGGAGATTCCCTGCAGGATTCACTTGAATTTTAGGATCACCGTTCTTATCGCAATTAATAAACAATTTGGTAGCAAGCTGGACTTATAACATCTGAGTAAAAGAAAAAAAGCTTTCTCTCTATTTTATTGGGCGTATTGAAGAGTGAATCAAGCTATTACTACGCGTTTATTCAACGCATTGCTTTCTCGCTTTGAGCAATTTTTACAGTTATTGAAGTAGCCCTTGATCTCCTCTACAAATTTGTAGAACATCTTTTTCCACAAAATGAGAATAAAATCGTGAAAAAAAAACTCAATTTTCTATGCTGAATTTTTCTACTTTTAATCTTGTTGTAGCTCTAAAAATGGAGGTTTTTCTCTCACTTTGAGCGATTTTTACATTTTTTATGTGGCCCTTGATCTCCTTTACAAGTTCAGATGGAAGATTCTTTGCCTGAAATTATACTAAAAGTTTAAAAAAGTTGAGTATTCAATCTATTAGTTTTTTAAAGCTTCAACGGGTTAATTTATTTCTTCCTATTCTTTTGATACAATTTAAAGGTATAAAAAACTTGATTCAGAAAAATGGGAGAACGCGACGATTTGGATGGTTTCTGGCTATTCGAAGGGCTGGAAGACGAGCCCTACGGCATCCTTCCTTTGGTGAATCTCTCGGCAAAGGGAGGCCCAACTTCAACAAAATATGTCGACAGGTTTGACTTCAAATTAATTGCTGAAACCAATTGAAATAAAGGGTTGGCTCATATCAATGGTATTTGAATGACGACACTCCAACCATCTTGGTGCCAGGAATGCCGGCTGAATCCTTCTATTGGCCAGGAGGAAAGCTAGCTCAAGATCATGGGGTTGTCATTTATGATGTTAACCATCTCAAGGTAAATTTTATGCTTCCCCCAGCTGGATTTAAGCTTTTTCAAATTAATTCAAAACCAGCATATTAAGGTCAGATGGAATACTCAAATAGTCCCAATTTTTTGGGCAATACCGTAATTTTTAGAGAAAATGATGTTCTACAACTTTGCAGAACATTAAAATTCGTAAAAATAACGACAAATTTGAGAAAAAATGGCTCTTTTTAGACTACAATAACTCTAAATTAATCAAAAATGGTTCCTAAAAATTCAAATCTTCTAATTTTTGTAAGAATCAATGTTCTAAAAAGTTGTAGTCCGCGATCTTCTCTACAACTTTGCAGAAAATTTAAAATTATGAAAAGAGCGCATTTTAGCCTAGAAAAAGCTCACTTTCTAGACCATTTTTTCGCTTTTTTGGCTACTGAAGTCTGAAAAAATAGTAAATTTTATCTATTTTTAAGTGGGTTTTAGAATTTGTGATGTTCTGCAAAGCTGTAGGCCTTGATCTCCTCTTCAACTTTGCAGAACATTGAAAATTACGAAAGCAAGTGGAAACTTGATTTTAAAAAATCTATGGAAAGCTAGAGAGGATGCGGTATTTTCACTGCAGTAGAGCACTCGCCGGTTTTGAGCAAAAAGAATTGTTTTGGAATTAGTTTATAACCTCAAAGAATATCTGTAAGATCACTTCTTTTACAAAGTGCTCCATGTGTTTTTTTAAAACATTTTTCTTCATATAAAAACTCCTGTTTTAGGTTCGCGAAGGCTCCCTGGATCCGGTGATAATCGCTGCCAAATTGCTATCAGAAAAGAAGAAGAAGCCGTTAGATTTCAGCCAATTCCACTTCATTACAGATGCAGTAAATCTCCAAAAGTTGTTCGCCTTCGCCCAGGTATTTCCCCCTCTTTTCCCCCAGCTAAAACTCATTCAGGAGGCTGGCGATGGACTTTTCAGAATCGATTGCGAACGGGTTGGAAAAACGTGTATTTTATCAAGGTTTGTTAGCAAAACAATTAGGGAAAAAATTGCCTAAAATTAAGGAAAGAAGCCTCTGATTTGATGGAGATTGGCCACTGTACTTTCGATCAAAATATGAAGTCGAGGATGACCAGACCCAGAGGAGCTCACGCAACTGGGCCCTTCTATCAGCTGGTCGCCTATCAATTCGGCAACTTTAGGATGCTTGTTAGGTACGGGAGAGAAAGGGGTAAAACCTCGTAATGCTTAAACTTCCAATTGACCTTAATATTTGAAAGGGAAGCGAAACGAAAATGTTGATATTTGCCAAAATCATAATTCATTATTACATTCTTTTACGCTCTATCGAATTTAAAAGCTGTCAATTTTTTTAAACTAAAAACGACCTCAAAAACTCTAATTTTGTGGGTTCCTTATCAATTTAAATTCTATAAAAGCGCTGGGATTTGATTCAAAGATAGCCTAATTCTAGAAGATTTGTTAGCGCATAGTAGCTAAATGCTGTTTATTTCTAATTTAAAAGGTTTCTAAAACAATAAATAACGCCTTTACTCACTCAATGCATTCTGCGTTTAGTGAATCTAGCTTCAACAGATAAAGGGTAGGATTTTCATCAAATTATTTCAGAGCGAGTAGAATAGGTGTGATTATTCCTATGGGGGTTTATATTTTCTTAATTTCTGGGACAGGACTTGACAGTTGTATTTTATATCTTATTTCTTCGAATTGAAGCCCTTTTTTTAGATTCGAAGTGGATGGAGGAGATTTCGCTGCCGTTAAATGTAAGCCGTAAGTTAATCTCCTCTCTCAAAAAATTATTTCTTCTTTCAGAATCGTCGTCGACAAGTCGGAAGCCTTCCCGGAGAAGAAGAAATCAACCGAAAATAGTAGGATCGAGGTAATTTTTTTCTACCCACCTCATTGAGGTTATTACAATAGGTGGCTGAATATGGCGAAATGCCGCACGATATTCCCCTCCAGCTATTTACGACTTATCCTCAAGGAGCTGGATTTCCCTTCTTCACCTGGGCTCAGCTCTTCTTCTCCAATGCTAATCAGGTAAATCAACTTCAAAGTTGACTTTTTTTCCAACTTTTGGGCGAGATCATTGTCAAAACCGCGTGATTTCTATCACCCTTGTGGGTGGGAATTCTTTTAAAAAATAGGGTTGAGAGAGTAAAATGAGAGAGATACGCAATTTTTCACATTTCCCCTAATTTGTATGATTTTTGATGTTCAGTAAAGTTATAGCCCCCGCACATCTCCTCTACAAGACTGCTGAACATCATTTTATTCAAAATTATTGGAGCATTAATGTATCTATCAACAGCAAAATTTGGGAAATAGGCTGATTTTAAATTGTTCCTGAATCTTTTTAAATAATTTTCTTTCACCTTTAGGGCTACCACATCTCTAAATCAGCCATTTTTCTCCCCTTTTTTGCAATTTTTGTAACTTCCAATATTGTACAACCTTGTAGCTCTTGAACTTTTCTACAAAATTGCTGAACGTCGATCTTCTCAAAATTTACTGGAAGTTTGAAAAAAAATGAATATCGTAATTCTCCTTGAAATAGGCATTAGAGGTTGAACTTTCCCACGAATGGAGAGATCAAGAGCTACAATTTTGAAGAATATCAGAAATCCCTTTAAATAGAAGCATTTCTTTGAAAAAAAAGATCGAATAATATTATGCCCAGCAAAATTTGAGAAAAAGCTGTTTTTAAATTGTTTCTGAATCTTTTTTAATAATTTTCTTTCACTTTTAGGGCTACTATATCTCTCAAAACAGCCATTCTTCTCTCTTTTGAGCAATTTTTGTAATTTACAATGCTATACAATCTTGTAGGCCTTAATCTCCTCTACAAATTGCAGAACATCGATTTTCTCAAAAATTGGTAAAAATCAGAAAATTTGACAAATTCTTTGTGGGACTCTTAGCCTAGTAAGTAATCGATTTTGCAGACAGTAGTCGGCTTCTTCAAAGGAAATGGCGACTTTGCCAAGCCGACTTTCTACAATGTACAGGACATTTCAAAGTTGATCAAGCCGCTGCCCTTGGTCACATTGAGTAAAGGCGAGAGAGGAGAGAGAGAGGATTAGAATTGAGATGATTTCAGTTCACGACTGCTTGGATAAAGTCTACAAATTCTTGACGAAGAACGATCCCGAATTCCGGTGTGGCCTCATCTGGAAGGGCAAAGGCCACCTCGAAATATTTGCTAAAGTGGGTGTCTTTTTTATTTCTTCTCTGATTCAACTGGTATTTAAAATTACTGGTTTTCGGTAATTTAGCAGACTTTTTTCACTCAAAACGAAACGACTATTTTGTTTTTTTTTAGTTTAGATTGATTCATAAAATCAATCTGAGAAAAAAAGAGGCGATCGGTGCATGAGTTTTCGTATAAATAGCCTATTTGACGCATTCCCACCGCAAGATTCATCCATCGCAAAAAGATGGCAGGTTTTCTCTCTTCTTTTTTCTCTTGTGATTCAATTGGCATTTAAATTTTACAACAGCTGACCTTCAGCAGTTTTTTTAAGAAAATATTTTTATTTTGCACAGTTAAAGAAAATGGAGCAATTTTTCTGCCGTCCGGGGAGCCAAAAAATTATGTTTTACTCGGATAATAAAAATGAATCAAACTAAACATTTATATTGCAATCCTCGTATTTCTCAGAACCGAAACCGGTCGATTTTTGAAAAAAAAATCGAATAACCGAAAATTCGGTTTTTAAAAAACGTAAACCGCTCATCCTTGACAGCGGTATACCCAAAAGTTACAATTGAATCCCAATTTTCTAATTTTTTTTTTGATTTAAGAATTCATATAATCAAAGGAAAAGAGGAAAACTAAAACAAATTAAAAAACTCCGAAATATTTTTTTTGCTATGCTTGGTTCTGGATCGTTGAAATATTAGGGTGAGTAAAAAGTTTTGCACCAACGATTTTAACAGCTCATAACTCTGTGCCCAGTTGATCATTTGAGTTGAATTTTTTACTACTGAAAACTTTGTCATCTTGTCTACCAAAATCCAAAATTTCAAAGGATTTGGTTGTTTCTTGGCTGAGATATGACCCTCACGAAACGACATACAAAATGAAGCCTCATCTATGGTCCTAAAAACTCAACTCAAATCAACAATAGAAATTGTCTACAGTTCTTGAGTTGATATTTAAAGCTTTTTGAATCATAAGATTCCTCCAGTTTTTTGTTCCATTTGACGAATAAATTCAAGAGGCACCCGAGATATTCATTTATCATCATTGAAAGAAAAACTCAAATTTCAGGCGGTAAGTCGCAAGCCAGGTGGTAAGATTGATTGCCGTGTATTTTTTTCCCTTCGTAGTCTCAATAAGCCTTAGACCTCAGCCTTACCAAATGAATGCTTTATTGGAGAGGAAGATAGAAAGAAACAACTTTCAGGACGCCTCGGCAGATGGCGGGATCTCGAAAGGAGTCCGCGAATTCCTCGCCACCCAATGCAAGGAGCCAGAAGCCGAGCCAGCTCAGTGATCGTCCGTTCCCCACCCATCCATTTTTCTGTACTTTTGGCTAATAATTTTGTGTATGTACAGTTTTGTTTTTTTCTAGTTTTTATTCTGAATAATAATCATTTGCTTCGAGAGGTTAGGAGGAGAGATCATACAATTTTGTGATTTCATCATGAACTGTGGCGATTGGAGGTCGAAGTTGGGGATCTTCCTCCCACATTCTAGAAAAAATTGATTGAAGAAAGGAAAATTCTCCCGCAATTTAAAAAAATATGCTAAAATCTCGTATTTAAGGCTAATTTTTGGTATTTTTTCCAACAAATTTGGTATTTTTTCCAACAAATTTGGTATCAAACGATGCAGGCAATTTTGCTCTATCGATTGATATACATAAATCATCAAGAACATTTGAAAAACTCACGCTTTATTTATTCAAAAAAGAATTAGAAACGGCTTATTTTCTAGATGCTCGGGACTGATCGATTTTAATTAAATTTTATTTAAATTAAAATTGCAACAAAAAGATTACTCACCGAGAAACCAACGAAGGAACCCAATTGTAGCAAGGATTATCCAGTTTTGGCCGCCAGGTTCTTGCGGATTCATTGAAGATTTGATTTTCTTCTTTATCCGGTCGTCTAAAAATCATTAATTTCCAATTTTTCTGCAGATAAAATTACAATTTTTGGGCCATTTCCCACACAGTGATGCCCAAGCTGTAGACATCTACGGCCGGGGTTAGGCCAGCCGATGATCGACTCCTGCCTGGCTGAATCTCCGGCGCCACGTAGCCAGTCGTGCCGGCGACTGTTTTTGGCTCGTTGTATTGATCGACCAGGAAGGCCTTCAAACTGCCGAAATCTCCCAATTTGAGGATCCTTGGCTCCGATTTTGAGGACAATAATAGGCTGAAAACGCTTAAATTCTTCAGGAAATTATAGTATTTTTTTTTCTACACTCATTCAATTAAATTAAATTTTAAAATCAATAAATTGGCGTTTTATCCTGCTAGAGTGATTAGAAAAAAACAAACTTGGAGGGTTTGATGTCTCGATGGATGAGATTCCTCGAGTGGAGGAAGAGCAGAGCACTTGAGGCGTGCTTCAGCCAGAGTAGGAGCTGCTTCTCCGGGTAATCTTCCTTCTCTTTGTAGATTACTGTAATCATTTTGGACTAAAAACGGCTTCAAAAATCAACAAATTTGATTTTTCTTCTCGATGGAACGTTTTTTAAAATTTTCGCAAACTTTCCATAATGTTTAACAATTTTGCTGTCAAATTAAAAGTATGGAAAATCGATCTTATCTATTTTTCTTTGTTTTATGACTCAATCAAAGCAAAAAAATACCAAATTGGGATTCAATGGAACTTTCCTGCAATTTGGAGACAATTTTTTAAAATAATTTTCAATGTTCTGCAATCTTGTAGAGGAGATCGAGCTCTACAACTTTGTAGAAGATCACCAATTAGAATAAGTGGAACTTTGAGAGAATCAAACTAGAAGCTGAGAGTTGTGGAATCTTTTAGAGAATTTCAAGGCAAGTCGGCTCAAAGAAGAAGAAAAGTCACATAAAATGAGAAATAGCTCTCGCGCAAGTTTAGTCGAAGGTTGCTTACCATCAAAGACACTTCCTCCCTCCATGTACTCCAAGATGAGGCCCATAATCCCCGTCGGTCCGACGATTTTCCCATAAATTTTGACGATATGCATATTGAATGAGCACTAAATTTCAATTTTTTAAATTAGACCCCCAAAAATGAGCCAACTTTGACCAAATTGACGAGTTCTTTCTGCGCCGAGACCTCCAAATGTCGCGAATTTTTGAAAATTTTAGCCACCACTGGGACGCTAAAATCAGATTTAAAAAAAAGTAATTTTATCACCCAAGTTCCTTCGCTTCAACAAGAAAAGTCTTTCCGAATGTTCCCTCAGATAAATATTTATCTATTCGTTCCTCCAGCTCCGAATAGTTGAAACTTGTAAAATATTGATCCATCACTTCAAGAATGATCTCTGTGTTTTGCGATAAACGTTCTGGAAATTCCTTTCTTTTTCTTAACACATTGACGACAATGTAGGGCATATATGCCCTACACTTTTTTGTCTATGTGGGACAATGTAGGGCATATGTGCCCTACACTTTTATAATGTATTTTTTTTTGAGTCTATTGTATTTCTATGTTGATTTTTTATGCTTATCTCATAGATTCGACCTTATTAAGGCTATAAAACTTGTGGTCTGCAAAAATATTTCGAATTGATTTTTTTTTATTGATGAACAACAGAAACTAACAAAACTAGAAAAATCATGATTTATTGCACAATTTATGTGTATCGTTAAAGCAACTAATGCAGAAGTATTTATGGCATTTACTACAGCGGGTATTCACTTGTCTTCCTCTGTTTAATGCAGCTATACGTCCACATTCTTTGGCAATGCTTGAATAACATCCTGAACATCGACGTCGTGTATTAGCCTTAGGACCGCTTATTTCTTCTAGCTGGTGTCGTCTAGTAGGCGTATAGACACGTTCGCTAGCCAGAAGCGATTCAATAACGTCCAATTTAAAGTCATTCAATCTGACTTTTTTGACCACATCTTTGTATAATTTCCAAGCATTGACAATTGCTGTTTGGGTAAGCAAGTGGAAAAAAATTCGGATGTACCATTTTGCCGTTTTTCGAACAAATGGAGTATAAGCCGCCATTTGGTCAGAGTGATCTACAAAAGCTTTCATTTCATTATAAGATTCCACAACTTTTGGCTTTTGATTTGGTGTCGTTGTTCCATCATGCATAGTTGATAGCATGAATAAATCTCTTTTATCTCTCCACTTGAGGGTCAAAATGCCATTTTTCTTTTGCTTGTAGCACATTTGTCCTTTCTTGAGCTTCATATCTTTGATTTCTTGAGGTATTCCTCTTCGATTTTTTCTCAGTGTTCCCACCAGATGAGTTTTTCTGCTAATAAGCTTCTCGGCTAGATCAACACTAGTGTAGAAATTGTCTGTACAAAGAACGCGACATTCATCCAAATATCCTTCCATCAAGTCTAAGACCACCTTATCCGCTACTGTTCCTTGTCTCGAAGGATCTTTGCCGGCATAGATTTTGATTTTCTGCGTATATCCACCCTTGGCACATAATTTGAACACTTTTATTCCGTATCTATGGCGCTTGGTTGGAATGTATTGGCGAAAAACTATTCGTCCACGAAATGGAACCAGAGATTCGTCGATACAAGCTTCCTTACCCAACGTAAACCATTTCATAGAGGCCTTGTTAAATAAATCCACAAACTTGCTGATTTTATAGAGCCTATCTCCATTAAATTGATTATTATTGGCCAAATGCATGTATTTCATCAATTCTTCATATCTTCTTCTGATCATATGCTTGCTAGCAATAGGATGACCTCCAAGAGCTGATCTAGAGCTCCAATAATCTCGGAGACTTGGGAGTTTAACAACACCCATTTGTAAGCAAAGGCCTATGAACGTCTTGATTTCATCAGACGTAGTGCTTTGAAACTGCTGATTCTTCTCTTTTCCATATCGATTGGTTTCTTCAACAATTAAGTCTAATATTTCACGATTCAAAAATAATTCATAAAATTCTATTGGCTCGAAACGTTGAAATATTTCATCATCTGGACCATTTTTTGCGGTAAAAATCCAAGTATCATGGGGTGTAGCTCTAGATGACCAGGAGGAATCACTTTCATTTCCAGATTCCTCCTCTTCAAATTCTTCCTCTTCAGATTTTTCAGAATATACTAGCAATTCATCCATTGATTCATCGTCGTTCATAGAATCCTCAGCATCAGAGTGAACTAATAATTCTTCAAAACTTCTATTCAATTCATTTTCATCACCATGCATGATTAATACTAAGAACACAAATAATATAATTACAAATATAATTAAAACCGATTAAAAAAGTTTTTTTTTCAGAATTGATTACAATTTTAAAAAATAAAGCCTCGTGGGACATTGTAGGGCACATATGCCCTACATTTTTGAAAATTAAAAAAGTGAGCTGGTCCCACGCGGTTCAATATCTAAAAATATCCATTGTCGTCAATGTGTTAATCACAATTCCATCGAATAGTTGCTCAGCTCGACTTTTGAGATCAAAAACCGAATAATTTTAGAAATTTATTTCATTTTGGCTATATTTTAATGCATGAATCTCTAACTTTCGGTGTTTTCTTTTCGGTACCGATCTTCTACATTTTAAAAGTTTTTGATCGCCTCGACAACTTTGTGGAACATCGAAAACGATAAAATTGGCTCTAAACCCCCGAATAAAACACTCACTTTTAGGATCTTGGTCCAGTTTTTTATTTTTGATTTGTTTCACTGTGCGCATTCGTGGTTTGGGCTGCTGCATTTGAAGAGAAGAAGATGGCCTCGAATTGTTGCGAGGTGGAATTGGAGGAGGATGGTTCCTTTCTGGGATAGGTGGCGGATTCTAAATTGTGCCATTTTTTAAAAATCTTTATTTCTTGAGATTCGACCCACTTCTTCGGTATTTTCGACCACAAGTTCTGAATAAATCGCAGGCTTGGGAGGGATTTGCCGCCAAGGAGCCACAGCTGCGGACTTCTGCTGGCTGATCGTCACAATTTTTGGCTCAACAACGGCTTTCGGTTGCTGGCGGGGAAACCACTAGAAATCAAATCAAATTGTGGCTGCGAGGAGGAAGGAACTTACTGTCGAGAGCTCCTCTTCAGGATCTATTGCGGATTTATGTGAATCGTAGAAGGCTTTTACCTGAAAAAATTGAGATTTCCAAAAGCTTTTTCTTACGGTAATTCAACCAAAAAAGATAAAAAGAACAGTCAAAGTGTTTTAAAAAAGTAGATATTTACCTCTGAATTTCTGCCAAATTTCTCGAAGAATTCTGGCGAAACTGGAAAAATAAATGAGGCTAGATGTAAGATATTCCCAGCGATCTCCTTCTCTCCGTCTTTCTTCGCTTTCTGAAATTTTTGAGTAAGATTTTGATCAAAAGCTACCACCTGAAATCTCTCCAGCAGGAATTTTGAAAGCTGGTCGATTCGCTCGCTTTTTTGCAAATAAGAGATGGAGACTCGTTGGACGCTCTCCTTTAGCTTTTCTTTAGCCTCCCTCTCTTTCAAATTGACTGTCGATTGGATTATCTTCAAGATGGCCTTTTGGAAATTTTTTTCGGCCTGAAAGGAAGAAATCACCTATGATTAAGGAGTTTGACTTTTTTCTTTCATCCAGCCTTTAAAACAAAAAAATACAACCTGAATGAGGGAAGGAAAGAAATAGGATAGTTTCGCATTTCTCACTTTTTAAGCTATTTTCTGGGATTTGAGCCTTCTGCAATCTTGTAGAGGAGCTCAAGCGCTACAATATTGCAGAACATCATTTTTCTCAAAAATTGTGGGAAGATTTATAAAAATTCAGTGAGAAATTAAACAGCGGGGGTTCCGTCTTCTGTGAAGTAAACCCAAAATAAAAATAAAGTTTCATCTTCGATTTACAAAGTCTTTTTTATTCAATTAAATTATTGTTTTGTTTACTTACCGTAACGTCGTTCAACAGCTTGGTCAAGTCGCTCTTATTTGTGTCGAAATGCTGGCACCAATCCTCCAAAATCTACAATTTTTTGTTAAAAATCCCTCTAAAACTGTCATTCTAACCTTGAGGACATTGGTGATCAACTCCGGGGGACAATCCTGGTCGCAATGGAGCTCATTCACGAATTTGACGAAGTGGTGAACCTTGGCTTCGACGTAATTCGCCAAATCCTTGTTGGTCAACATGTAGTGATTCAAAGCGTAGGCGGCCATAGTCTTCATTCTAGCCGAGTCGGCGCTCTGAAAGCTTTTTTAAGCAATTTTTTAAAATTCCCCGTTCAAAAAGTCGATTTTTTAGGGCTCCTGGAGTTTTCTAACTAGCGCTATTGTTTTAACGCCTTTTTAAATCCCCTGGGATCTGTAACTTCACGCTCGATTCACCACTTCAATAAGGATGGAATCATTTGACTCTTTTAAATCTTAGCAAAACTTGAGTTCTTCTATGGAAATCAAGATTTTAACACAATTTTTGTGAAAAAGAGATCTTCTACAATATTGTAGGCCTTGATCTCCTCTACAAGTCTGCATAGCATAGCTTTGCTCAAAAATTGTGGAGCGAACTTTTTCCAAGTTTTGAAGTATTACATTGATATCAACTCCACCTAGAAAAGTTTTTGTTTTAAGAGCTCGCTAAAACATCCAGAAGAATAAGTCACTCATTCAATTCAGAGTTTGTCGAAAGAATAGCTTTGAGAAGAGCTTTGTGATGGATTTTCTACTCAATTTGTTACAGAAATTACGTTGAATTCTACCTTTAAAGCTTCGATGAGCTGGTCGGCGAAATATTTCATCAGAAGTCCATTATTTCCAATGAGCTCGTGGATTTCCACTCCAATTTCAGATGTGCACTCCTTGCGGAAAAGCTGAAAAAAAGGCGGTTTTTGCCAGTTTTTATTCAGCTCGAATTGTTTTGTAGAGAATCTAATGAGCCTAACGAATTCACTATCTACCTTACTACCCATTGAATTTATATAAAAAGATGCAAGTCTTATATTATCTGGCTGATAAGCAATTGCTTAATTCATTTTTACTATCAAAATTGAAATTGACCATTTTCCTTGGATTTTTGAGTCTCTAATATTTAGGAAAGTTATACAAGTACCTAAATGCAATTGCCCCAACATTGGTTGCATCTTTAGCTGCAATTTAAAAGCAATTTAAATCATAAAATAGAAATAAATAACCCGCCTTTTGTAACAGAAGGATTAGATAAATGATTGAAATTCTATTCCTTTTACTTTACTTTCTTTTTGTTTTGCTCTTGTTTATTTATAGTTGTTCGTTTTGTGTTGCCCCTCTCCCAGCTAGTCAGCGCAGAAAGGGCGACTTTTGTCCCTCTGGGACGAAGAGTCCCTTTCGGCTAGCTGTGGCAACATTCATCGTAATGTCTGGCGCGGACATCCATCGTGAGCTCTGGTACGATATACCGTACTTTGTCCCCTATCTTTGCTTTTAAGACTGTTACCTATCCATCGTGGAAGTAGTGCTAACACACACGTGCTGCTTTTTTTCTCTAAAAAACTTTCTTCCTTTTTATTATTCTAACTTTCTCTTTTAAATCTTTGTTTTTTAAATAAGATGGGAATAAATATTTCCACAAATTCGTGTATTCTCTCTTATTATCATTGATTACCATTGTCCAACGAAGAAATATCCACTAAGGACGAGAAGACACTTTTCTCCCTATTTATCACAAAAAATGCTATTTTCCATGAAGAATCAGAATTTTTCGCTTTTACGATCTCCAGAAATTAAGCTACCGTATTTCTCCTAATAGAAGCCCCCCAGCTTCTATTAGGAGAAATACATTATTTTTGTTTTGGGATTTTATTAAAGGCGATTTTTTAAACGACCTACTTATTCTACTAATTTCCTTTGACATTGAGATAAAAATAAAAAGAAGTAATTAATTTTCCTAGTAGAATCCATTTTTAGAGCAATGCTCTTGGTCTCCTCTGCAAGATTGCTGAATTATGAACATAAAAATGATAAGAGCCAGCCAAAAACGCATAAAAATAATGCGCTTTTGAATGAGGAATTACCCTCAATTTTTTTGTTTTACCCCCAACTTATAAACAATCTCTAAAGGAGTAATTTAAATTTTGCAACAATGGATTAAGCTCACACTGTCGAGTAATTTCTTCGAAGCGCGTTTCAATAAGATCTGCCTGGCTTGATTCTCCTCGACCCTAATCACCAGGGCTCTCCTTATCAACCGCTTTTCTCCAGCTGGGGTCAGGCAAACAAGCCAATCGGTCGGCTGAAAATCTCTCATTTTTTTTACAACTGGAAGACATCTGCTGACCAGCGTGCCGCACGACATCACTGCCTTCTTCAGCTCAGCCGAAATCAGCTAAAATGAAAGATTAGATTTTGTTTGTTTTTCTTGCTCGCTACCTCGCAATCGAGTTCCAAAATTTCGCCTTCTTTTATGGATAATTCGAAATAAAATTCTGATTTTTTTGTCGTTTTCGGTGTTACTAAGGTTCTAAAAAAGCTAATACAGTTAAAAGCGGAGAAAGGAAGAAAACACCAACTTGATGTATTTCTGGCTGGGAGGAAATTCCACCAAAATGGGACTGCAGAGTGTCGTTTCATGGAGGACTTTTATCTCCTTTCGACTCATCTAGAAGCTAAATGTTTTCAACAAAAGGCGAAAGAAGTTCATCGGAGGATTTTGCGATAAGAATTCCGTTTCTTCAATGCTATGGATTGTGAATAAATTCTAAATCAAACTATAATTTGTTCCCATCTATTTGTGCGGCGTATTATCATCTACCTATAGGATTCAGGCTCAAGTTTTAATTTAAATGAGAGAAGGAGTGGTTGAAATCGGGACGAATCAGCCGAATGAAGCTACGTTACTACGCATTTTTCGGCTATCAACGCGTCGCAGGCTGTTATCTCGGTTGATTTGCAGCCCTAAGGGTGATTTTATTGGTTGTTTTTTTGTTACATCTTTCTCTTATAAATGAGAATGAATGACAGGAGTTACTAGAACTATAGGCTGAGGAAGAGGCTAGAAGTAGAAAATGCCGCACATTCTTGGAGAATTCCTCCTTTCTCCAAACCTTAAAGAAAGTATTGGGTTGGCACATAATTAATTTCGCATTGTTTTTCATGCTTGCTATCTTGTTGTTTTGTTTTCATGTGACTGACCGATGGGTGTTTTATCTTACTCACATAATCCTCTTCTCACCTCATCATAACAACAATGAGCAGCTTTCTTATTCTTTCTACGCTGGTTGCTTTTGTCGTAAATATCACTGATCTACCACCTGAGCATCTGCACCATGTCATTCTTTATGAGTTCACCCGAGGAACAAACGCTCACCAAACGGCCTCTAACATAAACGAATATTATGGGGAAGGGTCTACTACTGCACAGAGCTGTCAACTTTGGTTTGAAAAGTTTCGTTCTAGAGATCGCTCGCTTGAAAGAGTCTCTGGTCAGGGTCGCCCCTTGGAACTCGAAGAAAGCCAACTTCTAGCCATTGTAAACCAAGATAATACCCAGTCAACCCGTGATCTGGCAGAGGTTTTAAGTGTCTCTTACATAACAATAGAAAGACATTTCAAGAGATTGGGTTACTCGAAAAAAACTGGGTCGTTGGTTGCCCCATACCCTGACCGAGGCTCACAAATGGCAACAAATGTCCATTGCTGCCGCTCATCTTTCCAGATATGAGCGGAAGTATTTTCTTCCTCGTCTAATAACAGGCGACGAAACGTGGATGTTAACCGTGAACTTTCGGAGGAAGCGCCAATGGGTGGGTCCCGGAGAAACATCAAGACCTGATGTGAAGCCGGATCCACATCAGAAGAAGTTTATGTTGTGTGTTTGATGGGATATCGGGGGCTTGATATATTGGGAGCTTCTGGATAGTAAGACGAGTTTAACTGTTGCTATTTACACCCAGCAATTGAATGGAGTAGCAGCTGCAATAATAAAACATTAAGACTTCTTTTCTGTCGTTTTATGAGTTCTCTGTAGTCTAGAAGTGTTCTTTTTTAGAGTTTTTTTACTTTTTTTAAGTTCAAGTCGACAATTTAAACAAAATTCAAACCTATAGAGGAAATTGGCATCAACACATAAAAAATAGTGAAATTCACTAAACGATTGCGGAAAATGCTCATTTTTTGAGCTACAGCACTCCTCTAGGCGACAAAATTTGCCAAGTTGAGGTTTCTAGCTGAGGTTTTGTGGGTGACGAAATGGATTGCATGTTTTATAGAGACTAATAAAAATCGGAGAGAGAAAGCTTAGATAAATAAAGGTGTGAAATCTGACCAAAGAATGTGCAAGATGCGATAAGGGCGCAACGAATCAGGCGGCTAAAGATTTTCACATCAGCCGCCAATCTAAAGGTCTAACATCGAGTATATGGTGGAATGCAAGGTTCTCAAAGCCCGGACTCGGCCGGACATTTTTTCAAAAACTGCCAAGGCCCGGGCCGGCCCTAAAAAGGGCCCTTGTCTGTAATAATAGTTACCTTATTTTCTCTAATAGAAGTCCCCCTCCAGTAGAAGCCCACCAAAAAGAGGGTTAGAAAATAGAAGCCCTGGGTTTGGAGAAAATACGGTAAATTGGTAATCCGTTGTCCCAAAGTAGGAGTTTTCGTGTCGAGACCCATTTGATCCTAAAATAAAGCGAGAGGTTTTATGGTTTTTCATGCTTCTAGCCGTTTTTACATGCTAGGAGAACGATAAAACACATCAATCAACCACTAGAAACTACCAAAATCTAGTTGGGGATAATCATCCCGGGGGTATATTTTATTGTAGTTATGATTCTAGCCATCTGCAGCTTAGTCATCAGCTTCCGAAATCCTTAGTTCTTTTGTTGCCAGATGTCCCGAAATTAGTCGGACGATCTGTTTTTTCAAGAAACTCCCTACTTGTTTTTAGACCAAATTCAAAAACAAAGTTGTTTGCTCGAAGAGAGGATGTTCAACCCCGAGCTCAAGACATTCAATTCGCTAAAATGATTAAACTATGGTTCTGGGAGGAAGAAGACCAATCCAGTAAGTTTATTATGATTCTTCTAGATTTGGCGATGTTTTTTGAATAATCAAACAATTTTGAACCATAAAATCCAAATTTGGAGAAAAGTCAGTCGAAAAATTACATTTCTTCCAAAAAATAGTATATCCATAAAAAGGTAATTTTTGCAAGGACTTTTGTTTGAGAAAATCACAAGTTGACTCAAATTTACGGTTAAAATTGCCATAGATTTGGGAATTCTTCACCAATTTGCGTCCCTCCGGCTTTTCTGGTGTCAGATGTCGTTTCTGCAGCTGGCAGATAAATGACCGATCTCCAACCACTCCTATAGGTCATTTAAGAGGAAAACAACGACGGTGAGATCGTTTTTTTAAACAAAAAATGACTCAGAACCCGGAAGCTTGTTTGCACTTTTGGATGAGAAGAAGCGCTCATATGTGGCTGATTATGCTGTGATTCAGGTGGGAAAAATGCCATAGGAGAAAAGCACAAAATATTTAGGGTCAGAATAGAGCAAGAAAGGAGAATTTGGCAGCCATAAGAGAGTTTAAAAAAAGGAAGGATGATTTAGCATTTCAAGCTATTCTTTCCCTCATTTCTACTAATTTCCCAGCTCCACAAGATACGATTAAAACTCAAGTCAACTACGGTAATTATTTGTTTTTAGTTGGCTCTATATTCAATAAAATCGACGTCAATTGGGGAGTTATCTGCTTAAAAGGAAAGCTTTCAGGCGCAGAGGAGACTCCACCAGTCTTGAGTCATTTTAGTTCTCCTCAAATGATCCTTGAGACTGGCAGCCAATCCCAGGAAGCCATGAAAGAGTCGAAACAGCCTTACTTTGAATCGAATAATTTTACTGAAATGGAGCCATTCAAGATGAGAAATAAATTCTTGAAATTGGTCCTGGCTGGAGAGGGAGAGGCGGATCTTTTCAGACAACGCCCGGCACTGACGTTTTTTAATAAATTTATTGTGATTTCTGCTTTTTTCCTAAATCCCAATGGACACATTTATTCAGGAATTTTGACAATATCGTTTGAGAAAAAGTCTCTCTTGAGCGCAAGTGAGAGGAATAGAGGCAAAAGAGCCACGTATTTCTGGCAACGGGGCTCCGTTCTTCCATTCAACTCCATCAAAAATCTCAACAGAATCAATTCTATTTGTAATAGTAGTTGATCCTCCAAAAACCATCAATCCATCGGATATTATGGCAGCGCCAGAAAAATATCGTCTTTGTTGTAGATAAGGCATCTCTTCCCATTTCCTCTTCGGATCCAAAACATCAATTTTCCAGACTTCATTTGTTGGCTCTTGCTTTGACAAGTCTCCACCAATTACGATTAAATGTGAGTGGTTTCCAATTAAAATATGTGAACCGACTGCATGAGGCATGCTAGGAGTGAAAAGTTCCCATTTTCCCTTTTCTGGGTCGTAGACTTCCACTGAATTCTTAGATTTCCATCCATCCCAACCAGCAGAAACGTAGATTTTTCCATCGACTACAGTAGCTGCAGCATTTGTTCTCGACTCGTTCAATTCGCTGAGAGATCGGCATAAATCTGACATCAGTCACTTACGGCATTTTGGTCCATTTCTTAGTTTTTGGATTATATTTCTCCACTGATTTCAAAGCTGTCCCATCCCATCCACCGATTACCCAGATTTCCGAGTTGAAAACAACAGAACTCTGCAAAATTGAATATCTCTTTTCATTCATATCAGCCATCCTCTCCCATTCATTGCTAGCTCCCAATTTATATAAAGAGTTGAGAGATTCTTTAGTTGTCCTATTTTCATAACCACCAAAAATGTAAATCTCATTGTTGATAATAGCTGCTCCGTGATTTGAAAGTGTGCTTGGAAGCGTCAGGTTGCAATTTTTCCAGCTCTTTTCCATTGAATTGTAAATGGTAATCGAGTTTGTAATGTAGTTATGCCAACCGCCAAGTAGCATTACCTATAAATTCGAAAGATCTTTTAAAGGACTCCCACTGAAGTCTGCTCAGGAGCCAGCTCATTACTTTTGTCTTTTAGTCGATTTATATCAACGTCACGACTGACTATTACCGCTTTCAGTTCATCTATCAGTTGCCTCAGAGCCTGTAATTATTCAAAAATCCATGAAGGACTACTTACCGAAGCATTGTTTTTCGCTTCTCCGATGTCAGCCACATGACGATCAATCGCCTTCTTTTGTTCAGCAATAGTCTTCGCATCGTCATTAGTCTTCTTCAGCAGTCCCTAAAAGGTTGTATCGATATGTACTCACAAAACTTACTGCTGAATTATCTCTTAGCTTTTTTATTTCTTCATCTTTTTGATTTATCTCTCTTTTCTGTTCGTTTACTTTTTGCGATAGTGCCTGCAATAAGAAGGAAGGATTACGGTGGATCTAGAGGTTAGTTTGGAATCAAACCAAAAAGCTTCTCTTCTAGCGCGTAACTTACCGAAGCATTATTTTTTATCTCTTCATTCAGCATTGCCTCGTTTTGAGTATCCACCTCTTGTGCCTGCAATCCCCTATCTGGCAATTTCATTACCTCCAGGTAATGAAGGCAAACTAAGAGTGAGAGTGCAGAAGTCAGCAGAATGAATAGAATCAGCAATCCGCATTTTATAGAACAAGTAGATTCTTGGGAGTTCTGCTTTTTCGCCTCTTCCTTTTTAACAAGCGGTAGTGTCTCTCCAGGCTCAAACATTTTTTGTTCGCGTTTTTTGACAGCACTGCTCGGCTCTTCATAAGTATTTCCTTCAGAGCTCCTCAACTGACTAATATAAATCAATGCTTTTATCTACTGAACTCACCTCCTTGATGTCAAATTTGTGGATTCTCGATCAACAGCGAGGTAGTCATAATCAATTCTCGAATATTCATTTTCTTCGTCTCGTGTTGAATCCATCTAGTAGGACTGACTGACTGCGAGGAGAGACTGCTGGTCGATTGGAGTCAAAATCGCGCAAGTCAGTGGACTTGCTGACTCCTTTTCGAGTAGTCAGCCAGCTGATTTGTTTGTAGAATCAGTGAGAAATTAAAAAAGCTCAAAAGCACTAATAGTTTTATCTTTTTAGTAACCAATCTCATTCCCAAATCGGCCGGGAGAATGATAGCATCCGCCAAGACCCGTATTTATAGTCGTTATCCCCGGGGATTTGTAACCCCTTGGGATAAATTCTTCCTCTAGTCGAATTGTTTTTGCCATAACCTTGTGGATCGGCTGAGAAGCGACAGACGACGACATGATGGCAGTTCAATCTTCGGCCAATTTCTCGGAATGACATCTCTGTGTCACGGTAGGCAACGCTCTTTGCCTTTTCTTCGGTACTGAGAGTTGTACTAGATTGCATTGTTTGATACGATTGATGGGATTCTAGGATTTATCATCGCCAAAGTCTTAATTTTCACTTTGACTTGTTTTCGGCATTTAAAATGATGTCCCAGGGCCATGGAGGCCTATTTTGAAAAATGGTTACATAATTTCTAGACGCACTCACCCAGGCGTCCATCCAGCCATAGGCGTTTCTGGCGCGCCCATTTCCCCTTCTATGTTTTAAACAATATTTACTCAATTCAATAGTGATGTACCGCTAAAAACAGGGCTTTATCAAATAGCCATTTCCTGGCAGTTTCTGACCCTCAGCTCTTCATCGTCACTTATCAGCGATTTTTATAAATAAGCAAGGCTTATCTAAAAGAACTCAGATCTTTTATAAATCTTTATTAAAACGTTAAAAGCGTTGACAAATTGCGACAGCACAAATCTAGCAAATGAATTAAAGATTTTAGAGGGTATTCATGAGGGATACTCTTCCAAGGAGGGTTGATGATGAAGAGTGTGGAATAGTAAATTTAGACATAAGTAAAAATACTGGCACTCATTGGGTGTGCTACTATAAGAATAATGAAAGGCCTTATTATTTTTATTCTTTTGGATTAAATTCTCCATTAGAATTGCAAAGATATCTGACGAAATCACGCGCTACCTATATGTACATTATTGAGCTGATCATGTGTCGCAAATCCTCCAGCAGCGAATCCCACAGTAGCCATTGCTCCTACTGCTAACCAACCGAATGGGCCCGCTAAGCCAGCTGGAAGTGCTGATCCACCACCTATTATGGCACCACGCATTGCAGTGTCGAAGCTCCAGGGCATTTTTCTGGAAAATGCTGAATGATAATAATTTCTGGTTGCGAGTACTTGCTTACCAAAGATTTAAAATGTTTTTGGTAAAAAAGTACTCACTTGTGGTAAAAAAAAAATTACTCGCAGCCATAATTTTTAGATCGAAATACTGGGTGGATTCTTTCCCACAAGAGTTTGGGCGTAAGAAGTACAAAATAGCAGTCATAAAATTAGATGGTTGAAATTAAGAGTAAAATAAATAAAAATGATCAAACTAATAATGATGATAAATTGATTTCCTCGCACTCTTACTCAGGTAATACCAATAAAATTGAAAATATTTTGAATGAGGAAATTATTCTTTAGGCCAGAAGGAAAATATTTTTTAAAAAAGTAGGGTATTTTAGAGAATTTAGTATTGTAGAAGGTGGGGGAGATATACTGGCATTAGGAGATTCTTCACGAAAATTTAATATAGAAACGATAATGCAGAAGTGGGGCTTGAATCAAGACTGAAGGGGAAGGAATTAATGAAGCGTTTATATAATATTATAAAAAATGAATGAAATGGGCCGCGTTGAACACCACTACGCAAGGAAGCAGCACAAGTGTACTGTAAAACAAGAGTAGTTGTTATAAACTCATGTTCCCCATGACCCGAAGGTCACCCCAAGACAGAGAAGGCAAGGCTGATTTATCAAAGGGTAACGCTCCTTTTATAGCAGAGCGATTAGAAATTGGAAGGAAGCGGCACGTGTGTGTTATTAAAAAAAGGAGGAGCAGTTAAAAATTGGGGTGAATGGAATCTTTTGGCTTTTGGCTGCTCTTGTTCCATTTTTATAGACAACTGATAAAGGAGATGAGAAGGCATGAGAAGAAATCAGGACAAGTTCCAGCTTAGGGAGGCTTCTATTTTTCGACCTTGTTTTTTTGGGGGTGGGTTGGCTTGGCCTTAGTAGAAATTGACAAATTGACATCCCAAAGGGCCATAAAGCCAATGACTCCTAGATCGATAGATCCGATGGTAAATACCACCCAAAATGCAAAATTGCTGTGGAATGAGGATAGCCAAAAGCCAAAAGATTCCATTCACCCCAATTTCTAACTGCTCCTCCTTTTTTTATAACACACACGTGCCGCTTCCTTCCAAATTCTAATCACTCCTCTTGTTTTACAGTACACTTGTGCTGCTTCCTTGCGTAGTGGTGTTCAACGCGGCCCATTTCATTCATTTTTTATAATATTATATAAACGCTTCATCAATTCCTTCCCCTTCAGTCTTGATTCAAGCCCCACTTCTGCATTATCGTTTCTATGTTAAATTTTCGTGGAAGAATCTTTGGTTAAAATTTGGTGAAATTTCACTTACTCGCGGCCGAGAAATAGCAAAAATTTCTAAATTCGTAAACTTTTGCACGCTACTGTAAAACAACTGAATGAGAAAGACAAGCTGAGTCAGAAGAATTTATTTTCCTGTGGTTTGGTCAAAAGTTATTGCAAAAGACAAAACCCGAAAAGTCACAACCCGGTGCTCCAATTGTAAAGAGCATTATTGTTTGTCATGCTTCTCCCGTTTACATAAGAAATGTAATTAATTGTATGTTCTAATAAATGCATTCTAAAACCACATTTTCCTATAGCCTATTTTATTTTGTTTATCACAATATAGCTGAACTCCGGCTTGCTTACTTACAGCACAGATAGTAGATAACAATAGCTGCCGTCTACGCAAAAATAAAATCCGAAAACCTTTGTCTGTATCTAGTTACAAGGTCTTAATCAAAGGGGCCCACCGGTGGGCCTCATTGTCGCGAACGTGTTAAGATTTACCCGACACGTAAAATTTCTCTAGCTGGGCCGCTCAAATAAAAGGAATCGAAGAAGCAAAAATCTAACCACCCACTCATTTAATCAGCCTATTTGATGTATTCCTCATATCTTCCTTGGATTAGCTTAGCCTAATTCCCAATCGCGTCATCAAGCGCGACTCATTGATTCACCAAAAACAGCCTTTTCTTCACAAAAAAAGCTACATTTTTAATTTAAAATTTCAAAAACTACAACGTTTAATCAAAAACCTTTCTTTTTTTAACGCTTTTGTGTTTTTTGGGCCTAAGCTCTGCTAAATTCCTTATTTTTATATTTTTTTGAAATTTCGAGAATTTTACCACTTTTTTGGAGAAGAATTGATTTAGTTAAAGTGATTTTTCAAGGGCTGTTGATAAAATAAAATTGAAGCAAAAGTACTCGCTATGATGCTTCTTTTTTGAACCGAAGTCGTCTTTTCTTCACTTCTCGTTGAGACCAATTAGCGGTTTATTCAAAAAATATTGGGGAAAAACAGTCTGTTTTGAGGTTATAAATTAGCCACCCCCTCGCGGGTCTCATTTATATGCGATTTCGTGAACTCCGTTATTTTGCTTCATAACAGTCGTTGAGAATGATGTAGGCGCTTTCTCTCGCCTGACTGGATAAATCCCCTTCTTTCTGTTGATTTTATCTCCTCTTTTTCGATCTTTTCTGCGAGTTTTTTTTTCTAAAATTCATCCTGAAGAAAAGATCCATTTTATAAATTTTAATTTGCTTTCTTTTGGCTTTGGCTGATAAAAAGTTTGATAAAAGAAAGATAAATGTTTGATCCCTCTGAAGTGGGATCAACAAGGCCAATAGGCTTATAATTCCACCAGAATCAAACATTTCTCAAAAAATGGAGAATTGCAATCTTATTCAGAGTGTAAAGACGAGCATTTTGAGATATGAAGCGCTCAGTTTGAAGCGGACAATTCCCACAGATCCAGTCAACTAGCGAGCATAGTTCAGCTCACTTTTCTCGGCTGTTTTATGAGAAAACCTCTCAGACGGAGTTGATTCACCCCCCAGCGGAAGAAGAAATAATTCGTGCAGCTCGTCGGCTCAGAAAGATCTTTGTAGCAACTGGGGTGGAAAACAAGCCACATTTTGTGGGGCTTCTTCCTATTATGCTTCAGTCACTCGTTAAAACGTCCAAAAATGATTTTGCTCAGTTGACTCTTCTAGCCCGTATCCACTGATCTCCGATCCACAGCCAGAACTTCCCTCTTTTTGGGATATTTTAAATTCAAATAATTCTACGCTATTCCTTTGAATTTCTGGCAGCTTTGTAGTCAAAAGTTGGAGATAATTTCGCTTTTTGTTGTAAACTTATTGGAAATTTCTGGCGCATTTTGCTTAGCTTTTTTTCTCAAAGAAGTCTGACTCCCATAATTCCCGTCTCATCCTCCTTCCCCTCTAATCTCCGAACTTCCCCCACGGAAGTTGAGCTACCTCTCTGCCATAAACCAGAACTCAAATTACAGTGCGTCCAAAAATTATGTAACCACCATCAAAATTGGTGTTGATCTTGGCCGGGTGAGATTCTTTTGGGCTGAAATAGCTCTTATCTAATTCTCTGGCATTTTGGCCTTCTTTTCCTCCGTAATCTAGGTTAAAAAAAGGTTGGAAATACGTGGAAATATGATTCAAAGAAGACGTCAATTTTCACCAGTTTTTAGGATAAAAAAAGAGCGTTTTTTTTCTCGAATTGCGCGTTTTTTGGACCAAAAGTCTCATCGTTTTTAAGTCATAACTTGGCTCATTTCCAATCTTTTTTTTTAGATTTAAAGTGTTTTGAAATCACGAAATCGAGCTGAATCGAACTGCATCAGCAAATTTTGATAGCTTGGGTTTTTGAGATTTCGGGTAACGTCACTTTTGGAGATGAGACGATCATTTTTTTTACTCAAAAAACTTGCTTGGCTAAATTATGGAGGAAAAGAAGGCCAAAGTGCAAGAGAATTAGATAAAAGTTATTTCAGCCCAAAAGAATCTCACCCGACCAAGATCAACGCCAATTTTGATGGTGGTTACATAATTTCTGGACGCGCTATAACACGCCGATAGAAACTATTAATTATCATAAATCAATTATCTTAAATTCACTAGTTGAAGTTGTTTTTTTCTCTTGAAATTTAGTGCAAATCCCATACTTGTTAGTTGCATTTTTTGCTGGAAATTTTGCATCAATTCAATCAACTTGAAATTTGCTACTTATATCTGAATTGAATTCTAGATAATGAACATTTTATAAGGAAGAGCTGAAACTTCAGAGGAAAAATATTTTATTTTTTGATTATTAAAAACCCCATTTTATACCCGTTTATTAGTATTTGAGTATTAAAAAATATTTTTTTTTGTGAAAAAAAATAGTTTCAGAATGGTGTAGGGAAGCCAGCTATGGAAATGGAGAGTTGTTCCTGTATCCGCGAGCTCCATCGAAGATGTGAAACGTAGGATTTCGCTTTTTCGAGCAGCTTTTGATAACTGAAGACTACACAGAAAAAAAGAGTCAATTTCTTTCAGTCTTTCTGCGTTGAATCGAACTCCCGTGGGCGATTGGCTCTTCAAGGATCCCGAGATGGGGCGAGTTGTTTATACAATCTCGATTCTTTTGATGTTCGCCGGCGTCATCGTCATGCTGATGGTTCGGTCGATTCGACGAACAAATTCGACAGTCCAGGTCAGCAATTAAGTGGTGTGAATTTTCGAATAAAATAGGAATTTCGTTTTAGATGGATGCCCTCCTAGACGCCATGCGCTTTCGAGAAGAGTTGGATCTTCAAGAGAGACAGAGGAGGCGACTTCTTCGCGCAAAAAATAAGGTAAAACGCGCAGAGGAATGATTTCAACATGAAAAACGATTTTAGGCATCAATGGAGCTTTTATAAACAAAGTAAAAGAAATAATTTTGGTTTATATTGCCTCGAGATAAACTAGATTAAATACCGTAGGCCTCAATTTTGAGTCAATAAGTCGATTCGTTGATTTTAAAAGCGGAAGCCGCATAGTGATAATTACTCTCGAAGTAATTTCGAATTAAAAGGTCAAGATAAAAATAGATTTTTTGTATCAAATTTCGCAGACTAAATCAACTTTTAAAAGGCCTTTTCATCAAGAAGAAGTGTTTGTGCAGCATTTTCGCATTTTTTTTTCATCTAGGCGTTATAAACTTTTCCAACTATTTCAAATGCTTTCGTTTTTTGATTGTTATCGCTCCTTTTTTCAAATTTTCTGATTTTAGGTGGTTTGTCGAAGAAACTTTGCAAAATTTCAAAATCCACACCAAAGTATGAATAATCTTTCTCAAAACTGAAGTTTCCCTTAAAAGTAGCTTCTGATAGAGAAAAAAAAAAGGAATTTCAGGTGACGGCCTGGCTGACTCGAGCAGATAATGCGAGAGGAGGAGGCAGCAGCGCCCGGGTTTGGCAAAGTAGTCCCCAATTGGTAGGGCCGCTCATCAAAAAGTCCAGGTTTTATCCAATCTATCCTTTTCTCCAACATTTCAAATGCAGTTATAGCTCGACAGTCTCGGAGATTCCTGAGATTGTGGTGACGGATGATGCGCTGATTAGACGGGCTCATACGCCGTGTTTATCTCTTATTTACGATTTTAACGAAAGGAAGCTCAGCTCCGATTCGATTATAAGGTTAGAATTGGGGAAAATAGCTAGCTTTTTTGCTACAAAAGTCACATATTTAGACTAATTTTTAAAAATTTATATTGAATGTTCCCTGCGTGTATCGGACCCATTTTGACTTTTGTTAGTAAATTTTAGGATAAAAATGAGTCTAACCGCGAGAACTCACAATCTCGGTGCGCCGTGATACGCAGTTTTAAAAAAAACTTTACAAGATTTTTACAATTTTAAAAATCGCTCAAAAAATGGAACATTTACAGAGATCTACATAGCAATGATTTCAAAAAATTGCCCATTAAGTTTTGAGCCTAAAACGTTTAGAAAATATCGATTCTAGATCTCAATTGGGGAGTCAAAGACAATCAATCTGCTCGGATTCCTCCAACAACCGCAAGGGTTCTTACAGGTTTTTTTTTGCTGAAAAAAGAAAGAATTTGATTTTATTTCAGCTTGGATAACGATACACACACCACACGGGATTTAATGGAATCGACACAAAGTCTCAGTTTTGGCTAACTTTTTTGGAGAAACAAAATAAAGATTTCTATTCTTCTTTCTTTAGTTTCAGTTGGAATTGGTTTCGAATTGATATCGAGCATCAAAATTATTTTTTATTCTAATTTGGGCGATAAACTAAATAAAAATTGACGCTTTTTTCCCCCACCAAAAGCTTCTATTTTAGATTTTTCTAGCCTATTTTATGATTTTTTTTGGCTGTCTTTTATCATTTTTGATGTTCTGCAAAGTTATTGAGGAGATCAAGGGCAACATTGCAGAACATCAAAAATGATAAAAATTGCTTTAAAAAGAGAAAAGCGTCAATTTTGAGCAGAAAATTCAAAAAGACTGGAATAAAGCCGCTTTTCTCAGAATCGTCACTTTTAAAATTCTTTCAATTTGCTGAAAAAAGAATTCTTAGCGATTTACTGCTTCGCTAGTTTTCTTTGGGTTCTCGCAGCTCTTTTTCCCTTCAAAGTTCTCGCAGATTAGCGGGGGAGTGGGGAACAATTAATGGCTGGCTGCAGGTCTCCCCGGGCAACCGATTTCTTGCCTTCAATTCGAGATTTACAGCCAGCCGGCTCTGAGTGAGTCATTTTCCAGCCGTCATTAGTCGCCATTTCCTTCAGAAAATCTGCCTCCTTTGATGGGGCTGGAGGCATAGCCTTTGGATTTTGATTGGATTGGGAGAGAAACTTCCCTCATTAGGGTTTCATTTGAGATTATTCCTCCTCGTTTACAGTAACAAGTCGGCTGCGCCGCCTATGCCAGCTCTCTGAAAGTTCTCCCAAATTTTCAAAAACTTTGTGAAACTTTTAGTCACCTTTCCCTTTGAATTTCGCCCACTTCCCCTGGAATATCAGGCCTCTTTCCTCTCTAATTTTATTTGCGACTTTCCTTGAAATTTCCTGAAAATTAGAAAAAAAAAACAACCGCTCCCCCAAAAAATAAAGGATTTGACCGGATTTACAAAAAGGCCACGGAAGGATTTTATTCAAAGTCATATGGTGCTACCAAAATTGCCATTTTAAAAATTATCTTAAACCCTTTTTATAACAATTTTTCAACGTGATTGGTTCAAATATATCCTGCTCATATTCTCATTCAAATTTTTTCAAGACACTCCCTCTAATTTTGCTGGGATGCGATGTTCTACGACTTTGTAGGGGAGATTAAATCCTTCAACTTTGTAGAACGTCATTTCTCAGGAAAGCAGCCATAGAATCCAGAAAACTTGAATCAAAACACTGAATTAAACTATTTCTAACTAGTGCACAGTAATAAAATTGAATTTTATGGAAGATTGGCTTATTTTCCTAGGAAATGAAGGAAATAACGCTAAAATTGCAACTTTTTCATTAAAAAAATCATCAAGATAAGAAAAAAAGGAAAACTAAAAGCGAAAAAAGAAGCTTTCTGAGATCCATAAAAGCATGGATTTGCTAGAAAGAAGATGATTTAACTTGTAGCAATTTTAGCGTCATTTCCTTTATTAAGCCTTCTTTTGTACAAAATTCAGTAAGTGAATGTAATGATTTTTCGAGTATCCCACTGGAATAAAAATTTTTTTTGATATTTCCTTATCTTCGAAAATAGAAGTAATTCCTCTATTTTTCTCACACAAAAAGCCTGGGAAAAGGCATGTGAAAAATAGAAGAAAATACCATTTTCCCTCATTTACACACAGCCTCGCCCCATCACGTCATAATCCTATTGAGCTCCAAAGAGGAAGCCGTCGGTCTGAGAGATCTCTCGTTCCTCCTCCTTTTTATAATTTTAATTGATTTCATTATTTTGGATCTTCTGCAAAGTTGTAGAGGAGATCGCGAGCTACAATATTGTAGAACATTGCAAATTATGAAATTCATTCAGTCAGTGAGAAAATTCCCTTTTTTAGGTCACAGTAACCCGAAAGAATCCCAATTTTCTGGATTTTTTTAGCTTTGGGTTACGGTAGAATAACTATAATCCACGCATTTTTATTCAATTTTAATTTATATTTTTGCCTTTTTGTCTGCTATTTTAAAAAAAGGTGGACATTTTTGCCAAATCTTGTCAAGATGAACAAGACTGACCACTGTGCTGCAAATTTAAATTTGGCTGCCCGCGCTGCTTTATCCTAAAATTTTATAACTAAATTTAATTTAATTTCAAATCTGCAGCGCAGCAGTTAATAGTCAATTTTTTTAAACAAACTATTTGAAATAGGTAGCTCGTTCCTTTTTATCTCTTTTATCAGCCTGAGCAAAATCAAATTTTCCTGGACGATTCTTCAATTTCTCCCCTTTCTGATTAAAAAAGTTGCAAATGCATCGGCCTTTGAATTGCTCAACCAATCTGACTATGGACTGCTACAAGAATGTGATAACGCTGATCAACCAGGCGAACAACGAAGTCTGGTCGCAATACAAAAACTCCAAGGTTTCTCATTTAATAATCACCTCTTGGAGGGAATTTAGGAGAATAAGCAAGGAGCCGATATGTACACCATCGCCATTTTGGGTCTCTTCGCCTCCGTCATTGTTTGTCTCCTTTCGCGATCTGTTCGAAAAGCAGATAATGTTGACGACCAGGTAGAAACGCCCAGGGGTTCGAACTATAAAAAGCGATTAAAACATCCACTTCCATCATAAATGTTTTACAGCAAAGAATTTTTGGAGAGCATCTTGGGCGAAGCACGATTTTTAAAAGTAGAGCGTGAAACTTTTAAAATTAATTGAAGATCATTCGCCTTCCATAATCCAGCTTGATTTTCCAAAATTTTTCTAATTTAGGAGTACTGTACTCATTGTTGTAAGACTTTTAGGCAATTTTTGAATTTTTAATCTTCTGCTAAGTTGTAGGGTTTAATCTCCTCTACAACTTTGCAGAACATCATTTTCACTAAAAATTGCTCTAAAATCTAAAAAAAAAAAAGATTTCCCCGCCGGGCAGTCTTGCTTTTGGGTAAAAGTTTCTCTAAAAATCTAAAAAGTTTTCTATATTCTTGACGATTCTTATAGCTTTTTAAATTATGCAAACTTTTTTTTAGGTCTTTTTGTTCTCTTAAAAATGTGGAAAATAATGGAAAAAAGTGAAAAAATAAGGATTTCCATAGAAAAATGATCCTCCTTAGGTGATGCTGCTGCTCTCCTCGATGCAGATCCATGTGGATTTTGAAGAAAGAGAGCGCCAGCGGAAGAAAATGAAGGAAGAAAAGGATAAAACCCAATTTTTTATAACCGGCCTGGCGATGAAGAGCTTTCGCCGCTTCGCTCGCTCCAGGAGTGTCAGCTCGCATGGTAAGCATCGAGTTGATCTCGAGGGGAAGAAAACGTCGATTTTCAAGGTTTAGGTAAGGAGCGACCGTCGGTTTGTAGTGTTCCAACGCAACGACCCTATTCGCCTTTCCAACAGAGTCAGTTGAAATCATTTTTGTGAAATAGAATTAAAAGAATCCCTAGAAAGTCTCGAGAAGTATTTTAAAACTCGAATAAAACAAAAAACTTTCATTTTTTTTCAAGAAAACTCTAGATTTTGTCTCACCTTTTTGGACATTTTTGTTAGAGACTTTTACAATTTAAAATGTTCTGCAAAGTTGTAAATTTTGACCTCCTCTACAACTTTGTAGAACATCATTTTTGTCGAAGATTGCTGTGAGCTCAGGAAAAGCCAAAGCCCGTTGCTTTTTTCAATTATTGTAGCTCAAAAATAGTCGCTTTTATTCAGTTTTTGTGGCTTTCAGTGCACCACCGAGCCCGCTCATATCAAGGCTTAATGCCTGAGATTGTAGTCACCGATCATCAGCAAAGCCACGGCCAGAACCTGCATCCCTCTAGCCAGCCGATGACCCCACTCTCCAGGTAATTTTGGCTCAATTCGCTTTTTAAATTCTTTCCACTTGGTACAGTAGAGAGAAGATTCTTGCAGACATTCCTCGTCTGGAAGTTACAACAGCCAATGCAATTATGGAAGCGAGACAGGGAGTGTTTTTCTCTTTCCAACCGATGGACTCCTCGATTCCTACACGGATAGCTTATGATTTTTTAATTATACTGATTTTTTAATGATTTGTAATAAAGCGTTAAAAAAGGAAATGCAAAATGAATCCATAAATTATGACCCGACGCAACGTTTTTATAATATTTGGGTTCCAGAACGAAGAATTCTACACAATTGGAAAAGATAATAAGGCTCGAATTTTGTTTTGTATAAAAGATGATCTTATCAAATTGTCCAGCCCTAACAAAACATTGAATAACCTGCAAAATCAGAATCTGCATGCTCGTATATTATGGTCCGTGTGAGAGTAAACGGTAGACTAAAACAGCAAAATTTATTACTACAAAATCTCTTCAATATGATCATCAAAACACCACCCTTCCTTGTAAGTTTGGAGTCTAGGAACTTTGATTCCGTCGCTATCTTTCTCTAGATATTTTTTTGTCGGCATCAACAAATCCAGCTGGTCTTTCCAGAAATATATTGAGACTTCGTAGCTTTTGTTATCGCAATGCTTCGGTTCGATGCGAACAGCAAGAAGGCCTTTTCTGTCTATTCGACTGGTCAGAATAGCGTTTGATGTGCTAACCCACTGAAAAGTTGTTTTTAGGATTTCAAACTGATTCTATACCTTAGTTTTTGATTTACAAAAGCCGCAAACCTTGTCGACTTCACCATAAAAATATTGCATCACAGAATGGTGTGTTCTCCAAATAATGCAATAGGAAAGCCTCAGCAGCTCTCCTCTCGCTTAATTGAGTTCGATTTAGATACTACTGAAAAACCCAATCGAAATTATAAACTTTTAGAAAACGTAAAAGAGCCAATTCGATTATCAAAATGCCCAGTATTACTATAGCAGCGCCAGCTGTTGTCTTAAAATTAATCAAACGGAGCTAATTACGACAAGTTTTTTGTTATTTTCAGCCAGACCCATGGAAAATAGTTCTTTTTGAGTCATTACTCACGGTAAGCATGAAAAAGCCTCCAGAAGTGGAGAGAAGAATATCAGCTACAGCTACTTTTATAAAAATCGGCTTAAAAAAGACCATTTTCGGAGGGGATTTCTTCTAAGCCAGATACAGTAGCACACAAAAGTTTGGTAATTTTTTTATTTTCGCCATAAAATCATCAAAACTCAGTCAATTTTGCTCAAATTTGACGGAGGAACTGCTTAGGGTTTCTAAAATACTACTGTGGATTCCGTTTTGCCTAAAACGCGAACATAAAAAATTTTGGTCGAAAGAGGTATTTTCGGCTCCACAAAAGTTTGGCAATTTTTTGTTTAAGCCATGTTTTGTTATCTTTATTATTTGCTTTTATCATTTCATTTGTGTTTTTTGTTGAAACGATGGGTGGAGGAAAGGAAGTTTCATTGGATATCCAAGAAGTTATTGTTCGGGAGATCCAGAGCGGGAAAAAGAAGAAAGACCTCGCGACTCAGTTTAACCTTAACCCGAGTACCATAACAAGAATTCACAAGAGATTTTTGACTGCTAAGACTATAAGAAAGACTCCGCGAAGTGGTCGCCCAAAGAAGACTACGCCTCGTCATGATAAAATTATTATGAGGACGTCGAAGAAGTATCCTCATAAGACATCTACCGATATTCATAGAGATCTTGTTCGATTTTATGGATTGAATGCTAGTCGTTAAACTGTTCGAAGACGTTCAACATCGAATGGACTTTTTGGGCGAAGGCCCTGTAAAAAAACCGCTTGTTCCTCCCAAGAACAGGAAGACCAGAATCGAATTAGCTAAAAAGCATATCGGATGGACAGTCGATCAGTGGAAAAGTGTTCTATTTTCCGACGAATCTAAATTTAACCTTTTTGGGAGCGACGGAAATCAATATGTGAGGTGGCCTGTGAACACTCGCTTCGTTCAAAAGTATCAAAAGCCAACGGTGAAACACGGAGGAGGCTCAGTACTTGTGTGGAGCTGTTTTAGTCTATCTGGAGTTGGTCCTTTGCATCGAATCAATGGTATCATGGATGCTCAGAAATACAAGGAGATCTTGGAAAATACTATGCTGCCTTTTGCTCGCCGTAATATGCCAAGAAAGTGGATATATCAGCAGGACAACGACCCTAAGCATGCCTCAAAATTAGTCAAAAATTTTCTCTCATCAAAAAAAGTCCGTGTAATGCAGTGGCCGAGTCAAAGTCCTGATTTGAACCCGATTGAGCATTTGTGGGAAGAGTTAAGCCATCGAGTAGGACACATCCGAGTGCGAAATGCTGATGAAAAATTCAACGTCTTGTCGAGGGAATGGGAGGCAATTCCCAAAGAAAAGATCGAAAAGTTGATTGAATCTATGCCACGACGTTGTAAAGCAGTTATTGACTCTCTTGGGTATCCAACAAAGTTTTAGTTGATTTTGTTTAAACATAAATAAATATCATTTTGAAAAATTGCCAAACTTTTGTGGAGCCGAAAATACCTCTTTCAACCAAAATGTTCTATGCTCGCGATTTTGACAAAACTGAATCTACAGTAGTATTTTAGAAACCCTAAGCAGTCTCTCCGTCAAATTTGAGCAGAATTGACTGAGTTTTGATGATTTTATGGCGAAAATTAAAAAGTTGCCAAACTTTTGTGTGCTACTGTAGATGATTAAACACGCTAGTAGGATATCTATGATAGACAAACATATGCAGATCTTATCGTGAAGGGAAATCATTTAAGAAGAGCGAAGCGTAATACCAACGCAAAATTCTAATTACAATGCTCAACTCCATCTGTGTTAAATAAGCTTTGAGGAGGACGCCTGGAGGGTCTCACCGGGAACAGACGATATTTGAGAACAGTTGGGAGTTATGATATTGAATTGGCAGCTCGCCGACGTCGATAATTGGCATTTTCCTTATGGACAACGAATATTTTTCATTTTTATGCTAATTTATTCAAAATTTATAAGAGAATTTAAAAAATATAGTGGTAGCATGAACTTATTCTAATTATTATGTCTTCAGTTCAGCACAAAAAGTATTATCTAAGCAGCAATTGTTTTTCAGTTTTTATTGAAAGGGGTATAGAAGAAAATAAGCCATGTTTTTCTGACAATTTAGGTCCTTTTTTCCAGCTGATTCCATCGAATATTTCGACGGAATCTATTCGAGTTGCGTCGTCAATTGATCCTCCAAAGACCATGATTCCATTTGATAATTTGACAGCTCCATGACTGTATCGTTCTTGTTGTAAGCTGGGAATCTTGATCCACTCCTTTTTTGGATCCAAGACGTCTATTTTCCAGACTTCATCTGAGGACGTTTTATCAGATTTCCTTCCTCCGATGATTATTAGATTTGTTCCTTCAACTATTGAACAATGATGACTCAATTCAAGCGGCATATCACAGAATATTTCCCATTTGTTCTTGGCTGGATCATAGACTTCCACTGATTTTAGTCGCTTTCCATCCCAACCACCAGAAACAAAGATTTTTCCGCCAACTATTGAAGCAGATGGAAGACTCCGTTTAAAATTGAGATTACTTTCATTTTGTATTTTTTAAAAGACAACTTACGGCATTTTAGTCCAAATATCTGTTTGGGGATTGTATTTTTCCACTGTTTTTAGTGCATCACTTCCATTCGATCCACCAATCACCCAAATTTCTGAGCCAAAAACAATTGTACTCTGTGAAATTTCAGTTCTTTTCTCGTTCATTGCAGCCATTTTGGTCCATTCACCACTCTCTCCCAACTTGTAGCAGCTTGCTAATAGTTCTTTTAGATCATTTTTGCCTCCCATAAAATATATTTTGCCATTTAAGATAGCAGATCCATGCTGTGCCACTTTAAAAGGAAGTTTCTGCTTACACTTTTGCCATTTGTTCTCTTCGGAATTGAAAATGCAAAAGGAGTCAGCAAGATTGCCATGCCATCCTCCAAGAATCAGCGCCTAAACGACTTATTTAAAGGTTTTAACTCAACCTACAGAAGAGTGGAACCCCAATTCTGAAGAAACATTTTCCAATTAAATTGGCATATTTTCCCTCATCTTTTTTGTTTCTAAAATTGCCGGCGTTCTTTAAATTTCAAACAAACCTTCATTTGTTTTTTCAACCAAAGCGGCTTTTTCCAACTGGCCAGCTCTTAGATTTTCAATTTCTCCAGATTGCTCATCAATTCTACTTTGTAAATAAATACAAAGTACTGCCATTTCTTCAACTTTAGCTTCAACCACTCCTACTCTTTCATTGAGCGATCGTTCTAATTTGGTTTGCGCTTGTCGTCCCTCTTCTACAATTTTCAGAATTTCAGTCAGTTTATCCTCGAACTTTTTCTCTAAAATATTGTAGAAAACCTTCTAAAAATAAACCTGCTTCTGATACGGCTAGTTGAGTTCTCTCTTCCACATTTCCTCGTAGTTCTGCGAGTTTATCTTCGAACTTCTTCTCTAAAATTTGCGCAGTTTGTCATAAAATTGCTCTACCAGTCGCAGCAATGGCCTGATCGATCCTTTCTTCTACGCTGGCTAATCGCAGCTGTTGAATTTCTCACTGTAATTCCCTCTCTCTTTCTATTAGCATCGCTTCGTACATTTGCATTCTCAAATCGTCAGCCATTCTGAAAAATAAATAGAAAAGACAAAGAAAAGTGCAATAAGCAATGCACACGCGACTGATAAGAAGATATGATCAATTGAGAACTGGTGAGATAATGTGCCGTTTTTTAAAATATATTTTTGAAAGAGACCGATAGAATTCAAACAAAACAGCCGCAGATCTCCAGACCCTGTGTTTAAAGAAAACAAATGGCGGAGGTGTAAGCAGAAACTTCCTTTAAAAGTGGCATAACATGGATCTGTTATCCCGTCTGCACAAAAAGCTGCCCAAACCATGATGCTTCCACCCTCAAAACGCATTTTCGAGAAAACTCTGTTCTTTTGGCTAATTTAGTCTACAATTTGCTGGCAGTTAGCGTAATTTATACAGAAGATGTAGCTCCAGGTTTAAAAACTTTAAAAAAAAAGAGAATATTTGAATTTTAGTGAGCAGCCTTTCAGAGGGAGTTTGCACTTTCTACAGTTTGTTTAATAAATTGGCGGAGTATAGTACTCCCATTTTTGTATTTCTAATTACGGTAGTTACTGCTTCTAGATTTCTAAATTCTAAATTATTCTGCTGGGCGAATAATAGATAAATTTTGAGCAGATTGATGCAAGAAGTTTGTTTGGTCTTGGCTTTGGGTTCTTTTCTTGCCAATTTGGATTACAGCGTTCGCTTTATCATTATTCTTAATGCAAAACGATTGTGAATATAAATATCGCTATGTGAATAATAATCCAGAAGGGAAAATACTCTGCATTTGCAATTACACTCGCCGGGTTTTTACACTTCCAGATGACCATCTGATGAATGAATTAGTGGAAGCAGTGAGTTTTTTTTCTAATAATTTTCAAAGGAAGCAATAGGGTTCGCTGATTTTTCGAGACATTTTGGTTACTGTAACATTGATCTTTTATTTGATTATTGCTGGGAAAGTCTTGGCCACTTGTGGAAAGAGAAAAATACCAGTGTTGGCTAGGGGAAGGAGACAGTTTTTACAAGGAATTTTTATTTTTCTTACTTTCCAAGTAAGCTTTAAGCCTTTGAGAAGGAAGAAATTTCTGCCTTCATAAAATTCTACATATATTGTCAGACTTTTCAAAGAAGTCGTGTCTTTTTAGATAGAAGAATTGAAGGAATCGTAGACTTATTAGCTGTTTTTATTTCAACTTCCTTACTTCTTCTAACTTTCCCGGAAATTAAGAGATCTTTCACTAAAATAGACCCCAAAATTTTTGAAGCTAAGATTGAACCTAAAGGGGCGAGTATGATAGAAACTCGATCTGCTATTGAAATTCTTGCTGTGCCGAGGGGAAGTTTCCGGGTTGTTCAACAAGCAAGAAGTCATTCAGCTCCTCCATGTGGGAAAAATTATAATTATTGACGTAGGATTTTTTTTTCTCCCCGATTGAATGGAATTATCCTACTGATTTTACCTCACTAGTTGGGCTTGAATAAAATGGAACGAGCTCTTTCTCCCATTCCTCCTAGTCCTCAAGCTCTTTCCCCAATCTCAATTAGGAGACCCTTCTCTCCTCAAGTCTGTCTATCCCCTCGTCCAATTTCCCCTGGTCTCAGTTCGCCTGTTCCTATTCGCCGTCCTCTATCGCCCCATGCCAAACGGCCAAGATCTCCTGGTCCACGATCAGTTTCTCCAATCTCTATTAACTTGGAAGAAGCTCACAAGCATATGGCTGAAACTTGTGTCCACACGGTTTTAGGAAAGAAGAGTCTAGATGAGCCAGAAGAGGCGCTTAAATTCCATGGTTGGTATTGATAAAATTGGAGGAGAATGACTAATAAAATTTCAGCATGGGTTTGTGGAACTGTTTGTGGAGCGACGGTTATTGTCTTTTTGGCTTTTTTGATTCTTCTCTGTATCACAGCTTTGTCTCTTCCTTTATGGGTTCATAAGATTTTTAATTAAATAAAAAATTAATGTTCTAACTATCTAGAAACGACGGAATCTCCAACCGCTTTTGAAATTAGCTTTCGATTTCGTTTTTTGTTGGACTAAAAGCCATCAAAATTAAAATGTTGACAAAACTAGACTGGTCAAAAATACACTGCGTAAAATAATAATAGGGCCACCTGTCCATCAGCACAAAATGCTGCCCAAACCATGACGGTACCACCTCCGAAACCCCTCTTCGAGAAAACGAGTGGGTCCTTGCGCAAATCGTGGAAGTAGGAGTTGTACCCATCAGGGCAAAAACGCTTTTCATCCGACCAGATCACCTTTAAAATACTAAGGTATCATAAAAAGACTAACTTTGCTCCAATCGGTTTGTTGGCCGATGTGGTTCTGAGAGAATTGAAATCTAGCGACTTTATGATGGGCTTGAGGTTGGGGTCCTTTCTTCATCCGTCTGCCGACAATTGTTCCACCACGTTTTAGCTCATTAGAAAGCGTCATCCGACTTGCTGGAAGATCGTAGTCCTCTTTTACTTTTCGCAGAGTGACAACTTTGTTGGAAGCAGCTCTATGGAGGAGACGCACTTGACGGTCATTTAGGCTCCTTGGTCGTCCTGGAGGCTTTTTTGTTCCATATCCTGCTGGATCTGCGATGAACCTGCTGATCAAGTTGTGACTCCAGCCGAGAAGGATGACGATTTCCCGATTTGACTTGCCAGAATGGCTGTAAGCAAGAATTTTGCCTTTTTCTTGGTCAGTTAGGGCTTTAGCTCTACCCATTTTGCTTAGTCTAAAGTGAAAACATTGCCGCCTTCAAGTAAAAATAAAAACACAAAGAATTATTTATAAGAAAAATCTAAAAGTACCCTTTTTTGAGGGTGGCCCTATCATTATTTTACGGTAGAAAATTGGCCTTTTTTGGAAAAACCATCGCCTGAGGCGAAATTAAATTGGCTTGACCTAAAAACTCGTATTCGGGGGTTTTCGACGCTGAAAAATTGATTAAAAACATCTAAAAGATCTGAAACCCTCAAAAACATCCAAAAATCGCCAAAACGAAGGTGGCCCTATCATTATTTTACGCAGTGTATTATTTTTATTCTTATTCTTAGCGCGGCTCATTCTTCAGTATCAAACAGGGACAATGGATGGAAAAGAAGGAAGTCTCGATGGGGAAGAGGAGAAAGCATTGCGAAGTCTTGAAGATGTCAAAGCGATTCGGACTGTTGATAATCTGAAGAGGATGGGAACCACCGATCAGACTGTTGACGACGGCGGGTCGACTAGAACTCGCGATGATGGAGAAATGCTGCCGCCAGTTACCAGGCGACAAGCTAAACTCAATAAGAGTAAGGCTAATGAGTACAAAATTGGCATTTGCATGGAATTCGTCAAGAATACTCTCAACCGTGGTGTGAAGAATATTATAGCCGAATTTGTAATTTTCAGAGGCGAAAAACGAATCAAAAAGTTCACGAAAATGAAATTCTTCCAAGAATGGTCTCCCTTCGTGACTTACATTTTTGCTTTTTAAATTCAAGTCTTTTTTCATATTTTTTGATGTTTTAACTCAATTTAGCCGTACAAAACACGCTGAATTGGCCTTTAACTGCTCCTTTGCTGCTCTGTAGCATTGGAATTCTCTGGCTTATCGAGCTGTTAAGCTGGTCTGAGTCAAGAAATTGAATTTTTATTTAAAGAGAATCAACTTTCCAATAGGCAAGCATCTTTTATCAATAGGATTGCTCAAAAAATAAGTTTGCCGTTGGATAATGAGGAGATGCCAATGCATATATGCTTATATTGAACCCGCGACCCTCCTGACAACACAAAAATTGAATCATGGCTACTGGGGCCCCTAAAGATTAATAGTTCCAATAAAACCAATAGTTAGAAGCTGTATGTTCAAGTAGGCCAGGGGTGAGAAACTATTCTCTTATCTTGATGTCGGCCGGTCAGATTATTGATTGTCCAGCCGCTTGCATTGCCAGCAAGCATCCTCCTTCTTTTTTTCTGCTTCTTCATCTAGTCACAAAGTCCACTAAGTTTTCTCAGCAGTTTGAATCAGATTGCCACTGATAGGATCTCTCCTTTTTTGAGAAATAGTCTCCCTTGAAGATGGGGGCTGTTCACAGCTGGATGCCAGAAAACATCGACACTCAAATTAGTAACATCTTTGCTGAGTATTTCAACGACGGATTGGAGGTGTTTTCCTCCCTAAGAGCAAAAATTGAAATTAACAGCATCTAGTCACTCCCGATCAAGTGAAAATCAAGGCGGATCTCCTAGCTAACGAAGAATATTCTTGGCAAATGACGGAAGACAGAAAAAAACTTAAGGTAGTGGCTTTTGACGCTAACAAAACTTAAATACAGACATTGCCAGTTGTAATGATTGACAAACTACGTGAGTTGATTATAAACGGAAAAGTGAATATGCTAAGTGAAATGAGGTTTGTCAAAAACTTATATTTTATGCGTGGTTCGGATGAATATCGTCCAGGAAATATGTGGATTGTAGGACAAATCACGACTAAAACGTTTAATTTAGATTTCACCTGAGTGCTTGAAATACATCCTTTTGTATATTTTTGATAAAGGATCAACGCTGGTACAAGATAGCTTTGAAAAGACAGGTAAAAAGCTGCTTTTAAAGGGAACGCAGTTCCACCCAAAAATATGTTGTTTTTTTTGCCAAAAACCATCTTCTCTTTGCCTTTTTTGCGCGCCTTGAACTGTTCGTTTAGAAGAACAATACAGTAGTTGTTTCAGTAAGGAGTACGATGAAAAAAATCTCCACCTGTAACTTTCTATATAAAAGCATTTTATATGAAGTTGGAAGCATCTTGTTTGAAAAGTGTGTAAGTTTATAAAAACAATCTTAAATTGATCAGAAATTCTGTAAAACCTATGAACAGAAAGTTGAATCAAGCTATCGTATTGTAGCCTATATCGCTGGCTTTGAAGAACACGATGGTTGCTACACAACTGGAGATATCAGCTATTCCGAGGCAGAACTTGACATCTACACTCAATATTGTCAAGTAAGGCTTAAGATTCCGATCTATCGTATCTCTTTCTCTATCTTTCATCTTTTTCATAATTTGGATAAGTTTGACCTATTTTTGATGTTCCGCAAAGTTGTAGAGGAGAGCAAGAGTTTTAGAACATTGAAGGCAAATGGAAAATTTCAAAAAGTTGACCCCTAACCTAGTAGAAAAGAACTGGGATGATTCCTTTCAAGTGATGATATTTCTACTCATATTGAATTGACAAATTAAATTCCAGAAAATGACAAAAGATTTGATACTTCTCCTCGAGAAGAATGAGATATTAGCTGACGCCTATTCTTTATTGGATTATGAGGATAAATTATTCTCATTGATGACTCCATTCGCAACAGATGAAGAGCGCCAAGAAATTAAAGAATTTGGTGTAAGTCTAACTAGCCATAGGAATTAAGCTGAAAGATCTGAAGATAAATGGACATTTCCAGGCAAAATTGGAGATAACGCAAATGATCTACATGCACACCAAAGAGTTTATCAAAAGCAACGACGACAATAAAGTCTGGAAGTGGAGATGTTTCAACTATTTCTCGTTCAATTCAATCTATCCTACAATTGTCATCAAGGCGTTTGACGACTTTGTAAGGATTGAATTCGTCTTTTAACCTAATAATTTTTAGTATAAGGAAAAAGAAACTGACTTGACTAGAAAGATAGAAGCTGTCTTGACTTCTGGCCTCTTGGTGGGTATTTTGGATCAGCTTTGATTAATTTATTCAACAGAGTCCAAGTCAAAAGCTTATGGCTCAGATGGAGAATAACAGATATGTCCAAGATCCATCATTTTATAGTAAAAGTCTGCTACAGTATTATCCGATTCCTTTATTGGGTAACTTTAAACCAGAGGTCTTTAAATTTGACTAATGAATCAGAAGAAGAATCAGAATCGGAAGAAGAAGAGATTAGTCAATCTCAACAGAAAGAGAAGCTCCCAAATGCATCATTTTATAGCAAAAGTCTGCTACAGTATTATCCGAATCCTTTATTGGGTAACTTTAAACCAGAGGTCTTTAAATTTGACTAATGAATCAGAAGAAGAATCAGAATCGGAAGAAGAAGAGATTAGTCAATCTCAACAGAAAGAGAAGCTCCCAAATGCATCATTTTATAGCAAAAGTCTGCTACAGTATTATCCGAATCCTTTATTGGGTAACTTTAAACCAGAGATGTTAAAATTTGACGACAACAGCAAGTGGACACAAATCCTCAATCTTGATGCAATCTACGCTCAAGGAATGAAAATGTACCGTATTTCTGCTAATAGAAGTCTCCTGTTTCAATGTAGTCTGTTCAGAAAAAAAGACGACAGCTGCTGCCCCGAGAAAAGGGTTTTCTGTGAGCCATTTTATCCAAAAATACTCTCAATCTCGCCGCAAAACACCTTTTCTCGGCGCATCACTTGTCGTCTTTTTTATGAACAGGCTAGAGAAGCAACTCTGTTGAATCCAAAACTCAAAAATCCATTGATTCTTCCAGCTCCCCAAGATTTAATTCAATTTCCAATGAATACAGAAATGAAATGGAAACGAAAATATCTATCGATCTATTAATCGATATTTTTCAAATAAATGGAAGCCAATTTTATGAGGCAGAGTAAGCAGTCTGCAGCCTTTAGAAAATTCTAGATATTCTTGTCAACAGCTTTTAGGGAATCTTAGAAAACTTTCCACAAGATTGGACTCGATTGTACTGCGACAATGCAAAAGGACAAACAACAATCTCATTAAATCAGCTGGTTTGATTTCTAAATCGCTCTATAAAGTGTTTCCACAAGAGGTTTGATTATTCCAAAAATGTGCTCAAAAGCGACAGCACTCTTCGCACGAAGGAGAAAGGCTGTTTCTGCTGCTTATTGGTTGGAAGCAAGATGGAGATCATTCTCAAATTAATTATTTTAAACAAGCATGGAAACTTCTCAAGAATTATTCCAACAGTTTCATGAAATTCCAAACTTTGCAGATTTATTGCGCCGTTGGTTTCAATCTCAACTTTAATCGAAATTTCTAGAGCGTTGCCAAGTTTTTTGGACATTTTCTAGATGAAAAACTAGAAGAAGAGATGAAACACTTATTGGAATCTCGATGGAAAGCAGAAAAAGTTTTTATGGAGTTCCTGATAAAGCAATCGTTGTATCAACAAAATGTTTCCAAAGAAGCACTTGAGTCGCTTAGAGAAAACATAACCAAGTACCCGTTTGCTTTTCTTCAAGCATTTGTCAAAACTCTTGTGGTAAGCTATCTAGGAATCTACCGTATTCTCTCGCTTCCCCCGAAAATCAAGAGCTACAACCTTGTAGACTTGAGAAAATTGTGGAATCTGGAGTAAATTCGTGACAATTTACCCTTCCAAGAGAGAGAGAGAAAGAATACGGTAATTAGCTACTATTTGTAGATGTTTGTCTATAAACTCCGAATAACTGGCAATATTGAAAGATATGAAGGGAAAGACGGGCGATGCATTAATGTTTTTATCGAAACAGCCACCTACTACATAAAAATAAAGGAGATGATTTTGAATCAAGAGAGAACTCACTATTTTCCAACTTTAAATCAAAAATCACTACTCACAATACCTGAAGTAAAGCAGGATATTTTTAATAAACATTTTTAGGCCCTACTCGGAATGTTTGGAAAAAGCAATGAACATATACCAACAGAAAAGGTAAATCTTTCTTCCTTCTCAGGATTTCAATTTTCCAGCTTGGCATTCTCTTCGGCGGCGACTGGGGAAGCGTTCTCTCAATGCAAGGTGTAAGTCATCGCAAAAACTATACAAATAAATTTCTAGCGTTCTCGCTTTGTCTCCTATGAAAAGAGCTCCTTGAGGAAGATTAAAGTCCTCGGTACTGGTGCACAAGGGAATACAGTCCTCGTCTCAACGAAAAAGTCTCCAGTGCTGCATGCTGCTAAATATTTTGATGCTTCGCAGCTGAATGCTCAATTGATCAAAAATGAAATAACAACTTTACTCTCGGTGAGCCTATTATTCTGGAAGAAAGGCCGCTTTCAGCTGCAAGGAAATCAACACATTGTGACTCTTTTCGGCTTCATTTCAGAAGACAACAAAGAGATTGGAATCTTGATGGAATACTGTCAAGGAGGCTCTTTATTTGAATGTTGATTTTATTTTTAAAAAAAGGGTAATTTATTGAACTTTCAGTGATAGCTCGAGGGAAGAAATACACTGAGAAGGAGATATTGTTCTGGACTGCCCAAGCAGCTAGTGGGCTTTGTTACCTCCATGACAACAAAATAACGCATAGAGATGTCAAACCAGCCAAGTTTGTAGCCATTTCTCGACAAAAAAAGTGATTTCCAGCATGGTCTTGAATTTGAATCATTCTATCCTAAAGATAGCTGATCTTGGAATAGCAAAAATAATTGAAAATACAGCCCTGGCAGCAGAAGATTTCAAAGAAACATACTGGTTTGGAACAGTAGGCTACAATTGCAAAGAAGTCTACACGGACGAGGCTTACAATCCAACTGTGGATGTTTTCTCGCTGGGAAGATCCATTTGGCATATGATCTATCGAGTTCCTCCCATGGATTTTACAGTAGAAGAGACAACAAAAGCTGGAACTCTGGCTGCCCAAGGTGGAAATAATTGGTCGATTAGTGATTCAATTGTTGAAGACCGTTCCTATCCAGAAATAATTCCAATCTCATTAGAAGTTTGGCTCTTCCACATTGGGTAATTGGAGCCTATTAAAAAAGCTTAAGCTTTTAGAATGATGATTGAAGGGAAAGAAAACCGCCCAAATATGGAAAAAGTTTATGAATTTTTCAGTCAAAAGAGTAGAAAAAATCCCACAACAACAGAGCCAGTTGATAAAGACGGCTGGCAGGCAACAGAGGCTTTAGTAAAATAGTTTTTAGGTTCTGAATCAAAGCCTACGAAAAAAGAAATACAAGATTTTCTGGGCGCTTTATGAATAAATCTTTTATTTTTATTTGAATTTTAATTGATCATGCAATGCTGAGCCAGACTACTCTGATACGAAGTGAGCAATTAAGAGGACAAAAAACTCTAGGTTTTGTGGGAGGCTTCTATTGTTTGACCTTGTTTTTTAGGGTCAGTGGGGTAAACAAAATTTGTTAAAAATGAATTCTGGGTATTATTTATTCTGATTCTAAGGACAAATCCGAAATGTCTTCATTGTCATCAAGTTCAACTTCTTCGACGAGTTCAGCCAACTGTTCTTCGGCTCTCTTGTCTTTGAGGGCTCGAACTCCTTCTGGAATAAATCCATTTTCTGAGAAACAATGAATGAGACTGTCTTCTGTTCCATCGCTGTTGATTCCAATACCACATGACTTGAATGAAGAAGCAATCAAATTGAAAGGAAACTCATCCCAAGCATGGGTAATCCACTCCAGATAGGTAGCCATCGATGAAGGAGCAGGATTTCCTCCCTTGGTCAAAGGCTTTTCTGAGTGCATCATCCAATCTTCGTACTGCCTCCGAATGCTGGCTTTAAAAGGCCCGTTCCACGCCACGTCTGCAGATTTAATATACTTCGTGGTTCCGCCAGGTATAATGGCCGTGTCAATTTTTAGTTCTTTTAGTTTGGCTTTTGTCGACACACTTATATGACTGCGAAACGAGTCCAAAATTACCGTATTTCTTCTAATAGAAGCCCCCCTTTTTTTTAGAAGTTCGGTGGTTTTTAAGATTTTTTTATTCTATATTTTTGACTAGTATCCAAATTGGTTTAGAAAATCATTTAGATTATTTCCTGTTTACACAGATTAACGCTAGCTTTTAAGGATTTAATTCAAAATAATGGGAAGCTCCGATAGCGATCCTGATGTAGCTGCTCCATCGCCCACCGACTTGAGTACTAGCTCGAAAAAAACGTAAGTCGTATCCATTGTCAATGAAGGTGGGTGCAATCAACTATGCGGAGAAAAGTTTGAAGTGTGCAGCAGCCAAGCATTTTCAAGTCGATGAAAAGCAAATTCGAGAATGGTGCAAAAAAAAGAAAATTTTGGAGCAAGCTGGCAAAGAGTCGAAATCATGCAAGAGGCTGAAGGAAGACACTTATCTGATGATGCGATGGAAGCTAAGCTGATCGAATGGATTCAAGAACAGAGAAAGAAGAAATTAAGAGTCACGCGGCGAATGGTCGAAGAAAAAGCAAAAGAATTCAGTGTTGCTGATGATTTCAAAGGAAGCGAAGGTTTCTTGGATGACTTTTTAAAGCGAAGCAAGCTCACTAGCCAAAGCCCAACTACCTCATGTCAAAAGCCTCGAACTGACTATCTCAACGTTATTATCTCTTTTATTCTGTATGTTTGCCAAACTCTAGTGAAAGGAGGATATAAACACGTATATGCCTGCGACGAAACTGCTGTCTTTTTGGATTCGTCCAGCTCATCAACAATAGAATCCAAGGGTGCACGCGAGGTAAGAATGCTATGATATATATTCTTTTTTAAGGTTGCTGTTTTGTCGACCGGGTACGATAAAACGCGCATTACAGTTTTGCTTACTGGACGCTCAGATGGATTCAAATGTCGCCCATATGTTCTTCTTCCTAAAAAGCGTCCTGACCCAGAAATAGCTGCAAAATTCAAAAATAAGCTTCAATTAGCGTGGGTTGGCGGATGTTGGATGAATGATGAAATCACTGCTAAATATCTGCAGGATATTATGGGGATGAGTCTTTTTGAGAGGCGGCTATTAATTTGGGACTCGTTTCGCAGTCATATAAGTGTGTCGACAAAAGCCAAACTAAAAATTGACACGGCCGTTATACCTGGCGGAACCACGAAGTATATTCAATCTGCAGACGTGGCGTGGAACGGGCCTTTCAAAGTCAGCATTCGGAGGCAGTACGAAGATTGGATGATGCACTCAGAAAAACCTTTGACCAAGGGAGGAAATCCTGCTCCTCCATCGATGACTACCTATCTGGAGTGGATTACCCATGCTTGGGATGAGCTTCCTTCTAATTTGATTGCTTCTTCATTCAAGTCATGTGGTATTGGAATCAACAGCGATGAAACAGAAGACAGTCTCATTCATTGTTTCTCAGAAAATGGATCTATTCCAGAAGTTCGAGCCCTCAAAGACAAGAGAGCCGAAGAACAATTGGCTGAAATTATCGAAGAAGTTGAACTTGATGACAATGAAGACATTTCGGATTTGTCCTTAGAATCAGAATAAATAATACCCAGAATTCATTTTTAACAAATTTTGTTTACCCCACCCACCCAAAAAAACAAGGTAAAAAAATAGAAGCCTCCCCTCTAATAGAAGCCGGTCCAACGAGGGAGTTGAAAAATAGAAGCCCCCGGCTTCTATTAGAAGAAATACGGTAATAGCCGCCTCTCAAAAAGACTCATTCCCATAATATCTTGTAGATATTTAGCAGTGATTTCATCATTCATCCAGCATCCGCCGACCCACGCTAATTGAAGCTTATTTTTGAATTTTGCAGTTATTTCTGGGTCAGGACGCTTTTTAGGAAGAAGAACATATGGCCGACATTTGAACCCATCTGACAAGGGAACGTTCTAACCTTGCCGTGGAAATTCGGAATGAGACCTATACCATTGGATAGAGCGCGAAAAATTATGTCGAATAAGGCAATTTCCAGCTGCCAACTGGTTAATTTCGGATCACTTTTGGCCTCCTCAAAGTTAAAAAATTGTCTAATTTTCACCAATTGAATATTCTTCAAAGAAATCACCCCTTGAAAATGTGAAGCCGTAGTAGAGTGAATAGCACTGTAGATTACAATTTTAGTCTTCTTGGTTCGGATCCATTTTCGGGTCACTTTTTTGTTTTTTTTCTTTAAATCTATTCTTTGAAAATGTTTCAAAAACCTTATAAATACCCGTAAAATCTGTAATGATCATGGCTTCCAACATCGTCGCTCTCCTGTCTGCCGACTTTCCTAATGGATCTTCTGCTGCTGTTCTTTCACCCAAGCTCTACGCCTCTATCAAGAGCTTCTTGCAAGAGCTAGAGTACTCCGAGTTCGACGTTGAAAAAAAAACAAAAAAAGTGATCCGAACCAAGAAGACTAAAATTATTATCTACAGTGTTATCCACTCTACTACGGGCTCACATTTTAAAGGGGTAGTTTCTTTGAAGAGTATTCAGTTGATGAAAATTAGATGATTTTCCAACTTTGAGGAGGCCAAAAGTGATCCGAAATTAACCAGTTGGCAGCTGGAAATTGCCTTATTCGACATAATTTTTCGCGCTCTATCCAATGGTATAGGTCTCATTCCGAATTTCCACGGCAAGGTTAGAACGTTCCCTTGTTAGACCACTCGTAGAAGCCAATAACCCAGGATTCTCGGTCATCGTTGAGATAAGAGCCGGTTTGATTCGCATAGTTGATGTATTCCCTCAGCCACATTGTTGTTCCCTTCGAGCTGAGACCTAAAAATCTCCTCAATTTTTTTTAAACAAAAACCGCCAAATACCGTAGTCAATATTCTCAAATTCTTTGGTAACATTTTCGATCCATTTGCGATTGGTCGCGTTGGTCATATCTGGCGCTCTTTTGACTGCAATCTCAATTTGATCTCCTCCATGGAATAGCTCAATCTCGGTGGCTAACGCCTTCACCAAGGGGTCTGTATCCAACAAAAGTTTGTCATAATCCAGTCCTTGTTCCATTACAGTAATTCGATAGATAGAAACCTAGATTTTGACGGTCTTTTTTGCTTAAAATTTGTAAAATTACCACCACATAGAGTCCAAAAATGATGAAGACGAGGGTTTTAGTGATAGGGTGAAGCAGCACTGGGACATAAAAATCTAAAATTGGGGAGCATCAAGGGATCTTCGATGCAAAAACAAAACGAAAAAAGTGTGCACGACCGTAATCGTGAATGTTCGCCCGCACATTTAAAATTTCATTCACATTTTGTGTATGTCTCGCCGCGATTACTGTGGTGTCACAGTAACCCTGTAATAGGTGTCGGGCTGTTCCTTCAAGCGAAAAAAGCCGTTGAGATGAGTTTCTTTATGTTGCATTATTATGGGTAACTGTTTTATGTTTTCCTATTTAGCTAAATAGCTGCAATAATAGAAAAATGGAGTTTAGTTAATAATTACAACTTTTCTACGCGATCGTTTATTTTGTTGATTATCCATCCCACCTCTCCACGCTTATTCGTCAACTCCCTTGGGATTAAAGTCGAGTCCAGCCTCGTATCTCGGCCCCGAGTATGGTTGCTTGGGATCCCAGCTGGGCGGATCGCTCATCTTGAGGCCTAAGACCTCAGCTCCGGCCATCAGCTCCCGATGGATGTAGTCGTAGTCCGGGATTGAGGCGTATTCCAGATCTTCGGCGTAGAAGAAAATCGTCTTCATCTGCTCGGCAGGCATCGCCTTCTCTTTTTCCATTATCGACTTCAGATAGTTGTTCTCTCTCATATTGATCTTATAATCTCGGACGAGGACTCTCTCCGTTCCCTGGAAAATAACAACTATTATTCTTTCAAATTGGCCATATATTTCGGTCGAAACGATTAAAACTATTTGGAAAAAGCTAAAGCAAAATTACATTCATCAAAAATTTATTTTATACTTTTTTTCTTCGCTTTTTTTGTCTTTTTTGTTCTGCTACTTTCTAATTTCGTTGATAATGTCAAGTAGAAGTTCAAAAAAGAAAAAAATATATCAAATAATGGACATACAGTATGCCAATAAGATAAGAAAATGACCTGCGCTGTAATGAATAAGCTTTCATTTTTTGCTCCTTTTTTATATAGACTATAGTGGATTTATCCACATTTGATAGCAGAGAGAAGATTCTTGCGGATACTCCTCGTCTGGAATCAAAAATTAATTTTTCAGGGAAATAGACGACTTTTTTTGATGTTCTGCAATTTTTTTTAGCATAGAGCAGCTCAGCAACTTTGCTTCAGAGCGTTAAAAGAAGCACAGAAGGACTGACCTTGCACTGCCTCCAGGGCAGGCTGCCAACCATGAATTCGAGCGTCTGATACCACCAGCTCTCAATGTCGTCCTTTCTGGATTGCTCCCTCTTCTCGAGTGTTCCCAAGCTGGCGTATCGCGTAGTCCCACGAAAAGCAGCCAATTCCCTGGGCAGACGCAAATCCTTCGAGTCCGTCCGAAATCGCCTACAAAGCCCATAGTCTAGCAGGTAGATCGTATGAAAAGTGGCGTCCTCCCGTCGGCCAATCGAAAAGTTCGGCGGTTTGATGTCGCGATGGAGGAAGCCCGTCCGATGAAGATCCCTCACGGCTGCCAGTGTCTGCTCAGCTATCTTCATCACACTCCCAATCGGGTAGCGCTTATTCGGCTGCTCCAAGCGCAAATCCCAGAGATTTTTGCCAACCAGTCGCATCACTATGAAGCTGAATCGGTCGCGGATCTTTCCCCGATCAACGAAGTGCAGCAGGTGCTGGCTGTTTGTCCTCATCGCCAGCTGCATCACCTTCGCCTCGAATTTCAGTACCTACAAAACGAAATTGGAAATAAAATGACAGCATTGATTTTTTTTGGTTTTGAGTCCTCTTTAAAACAAAAAATATCATTTGGAGACTTAATTACATAACCTGATCATTATTTTTTTAAATGCCTCGCTTGATTCCCTAATTTGATAGTACTTCGGTAGGCGCCACCCGTACAGTGTGCCCCTTGTCGACAATCCTTGGCAGCCTGCGCGAAAATTTGAATTTTCTTAATAATTTGTTTTCCTTTTCTTTGTTTTTATATTTTATTCTTGTGATTTTTACGTCTTCTAAGTTACTTTTTAATCCGTTTAACAGTACTAAATATAAAAATTACTATTTTACAATGAAACAACTAATATTACTAGTAAAAGGAAGACAAATTATTAAGCAAATTCAAATTTTCGTGCAGGCTGCCAAGGGCCGTCGACCGGGCGTACTGTATGGGTGGCGTAAATCCTGAAAATGTCTCCAAATTTGAGAAAGTTCTCTACTTTTTCTCTCTTGCTGCCATAGGTCCCAAAAAAGAGAAAAAGGCGCTAGGAAATTCACAAAGTTTTTTTAAATCGAAATTTTGATCCAAAATTATGATGAAAGTTGACGAAAAAATTCATGGCAACCAAACTTTATAACAAATGGGCATTATCCGTCGCTGAACCTAGTGCGAGCAATATTTATAAGAGGAGTCTAAAACTTTTATTTTTGGTTATCTCGGCTCCAAATTGAAAGCTCGAGTTGAACTCAATTCAGGGAGAAAGCTACGCGAATCAGAACAAGACTTTTATCCAAATTCCCTTCTTTTGAAGCTCAAATGAAGCTAAAAACCATTCTCTGGGCTTCTGTAATCGACCATTTGTGGCCAAAACACAAGGACGAACTGAGTGGAGAAGGACTATTTTTTGGCTTCTGTTTTATGAAGAATGAGTAATTCAATCCGGATTACTGTATTGGGTCTATTTTTTGAGGGAACTGTAATAAAAAAAAAGAAACGAACTGGCTTCTTGCAGCGTAGGGACTCGCATTTCATGGCGAAATCTTTGCCGTCCTTGCAGCGCTGAACGCGATAGACAGCGCCAAACGATCCAGCTCCCAGCTTCTCATAAATATTGAAGCAAGTGGTTGAGCCTTCGATCGCATCTCCATTCGGAATCGGCATATCTGCCATGGGATCATCCGGCTTCGGTGGCTCCTCTTTCTGTTTGGGCACAGGCTGGGGAGGAGGGGGAGGTGACCCTTTTCGGCTGTGATTTCCATCTGCAGTCGATTGGGTGGACGGCATGGCTCGGCGGGGGATTCAGCTCAAATGAAGCCATTTTTAAGCTCTTTTAAGCCGCTCAGCCTCAAATTACAGTATTCGAAGCCTCAAAAAGTGCAACTTCTCATGCATTTTTTAAAAGTTTCCACTCTATAATTTGTCATTTGATTTTTTAAAAAAAACTTTAAGAAAAAGTAATCGGACTTTCCTTCTTGAAAATGAGATCCTCAATTATGCATTTCATCAATCAAAATGACTATTTTGTTCCTCCAGCCTTTATTATTTTAGCATTCAATTACTCGCCTAGTTTATCCTCAAGTTAGAGCTATGAAAGAATCATCGAACCAGTTAAATCGCCGGCTAATTCATCCCCAAGTAGAATAAATATTTGAGAACGGCAAGCTGGAAAATTGAAACTCTTGGCATACACTAGTGTTTATGGATTAATCTGATTGAAAATAAAACAATTTTATCAGCAGCTTGATGCAAAAAAGTAATCAAACTTTTCTCAGATAGTCTTCATCCTTGAAAACAAGGGAAAAAATGAGGCTCTCAATTCTCTACATTTATGAATTTCACTACTTGAATAAATAAATTTTTTTCCACCAGCCTCGCTTTCCCGACTAAACTTGTTCTTCGCAAACAATAGAAAAAAACTATTATTGTTAAATAAAGCTTTTTGAATAAAAGGCGAGAGAGAAACATTGTTTTTTGATGAAAAGACAACTGAAATCAGAGGAAGTACCCAGAAAGAAGAAAGAATAAAGTCGTCAAATAAGTGAAACTCGTCGTGCTTGAACCCGGTCGGTGAGTAGTAGGAATAATTGGAATCGTTGTTGAAAGATAAGGCGGCGCGGATCCATTGAAAAACGCTAAAAACATCCATTTTTAGAGATCAAAAATAATTCTCTCTCACTTTGTTGACAAAAGGCGCCAGTATATCCATCCTTGCAGTCACAAATTCCATAGCTCGAGTAACCCCGATTGTCGCAAATCGGGTTCTCACAGAATTCGCCCGTATAGCCGACATCGCAGTTGCATTGTCCCGTGACCAAATGGACCTGAGCCTTGGTGTTCGGACTGCAGAGCTCATAAACTGAAAAAATTGGGAAATTCTTCAGATTTTTGATCATTTTAGCGGCGATTCTCGCCATTTGAGATGTTCTACAAAATTGTAGAGGAGATCAAGAGCTACAATTTTGTAGAACATCATCTTCTCTAAAAATTAGGGGAAAAATCTATAAAATGTAGATTTCCGCGTGGGGCTCATTTAAGCTAAAGACTTCAGAGATTCTCAAATTAAGGAGTTTTTTACACTTTCAAGTGAATTTTTCATTTTCAATGTTCTGCAAAATTGTGGAGAAAATCAATGACTACAAGAATATCGAAAAATCAAAAAATTGAATTAAAATCTGTCTGAACGAGGAGCCAAGTTTCTCCTCGAAGAAATACAGAATTTTCGATTGTTTTGGTCTCACCTTATTAGACTTTTATAATTTTCTAATTTGTTAAACATTATTTCTCAGACTTACGCGGATTATTCGAGTAGTAAAACATCCGTTGGAATAAATATTCCGTTTTGTCGATCGTCTGCCTGCCGTATATTGTAGCTCGAAGCGACCATTGCATCGGCAGCTGAATGATTCTTTCAAATAAAAGAGGAATCTTACAGTAAGAAGGCTGGAGATGAACTGATAGGCGCACATTTTTTGATCCCTCAGCTTGAAGACGCCGCTGGTCGAGAGATTTTTATACATTCCGGTGGCCCACGGCCAAGAGGTTGGGATATTCTCCAGGATTACGGTGTCCAGGACTACAGGAGTTGAGGCAACTCTCGCCACGATGGAGAAGTTTCCGGCGCCATCTTGGGCTGAAACTAGGAATTATAGAAATATAAAGATATAGATTTAATAGTAAAAAGATTGAATTTTGATATAAAAAAGCGTTGGTGAGCCTCAACTTATGATAATTTTCTATGGGTTCTAACTTTGCGAAGAGTCTACTTTTTTAATTTAAAAAACGTGTTTTTTTAGCCCTTGATCTCCTCTACAAGTTTGCAATTGATCATATTTTGGCATTTCTACTGGGAAGAAGACAAAAAATGCTGTGTATTAGGCTGTTCAGAAGGGAAAATTTCCCAAACTTTTTTTTTCTTGGCGATCTTTTAAGGGAATTAGCGCCAGATCTTCAGTTTCGAAATACGATTGAGTTTACTTACCATTCCTCGCGTAGGGCATCTTGTTGGGAAAGTCGGAGGCTTGATCGCTGATGAATCCGATAGCCATGTTGAGCTTCGATTCGACTCGAGCTTGAAGGAAGCAGGGACCAGCGACATTGCTGATAATCGCCGTCCAATTGCCCGGCCATCCTTTTTGATTCGATTGCAGTGCCACCAAATCTGAAGAAATTCCAATAATTTTGGGATAGAAAAAAATTCTTTGGCTAAATTGCTTGTAAGAAAAATTAGCAGACTGCTGGATTTTTAACGGTATATCCCAGGCGATAAGGACAAAATAACGCAGAAAATAGGTGTATAGCCTATAAAAAAAGAATTTACAGTAATTCCCATTGTTTTTCGTCATTTTAAGCTATTTTTTCCTGCAGTGTTTTCCCGACTAAAAGTATATGAACACGCAAAACAAAATAAGAGGAAGATTATAAAAAAATAAAAATTATTAAATAAATTCAAATTTACGCGCTGTACCCAAACCTAGTATACTGTCATGGAGTCGCAAGCTAAAGTATAACCAAAAAATGTTTTCTGAATACCTCAAATAATTAACCTTCATAGAATTTTGATGTTAAATCTTACCGAGTTTGATAGCCACTGAATTCATCGTTTTGATCCTTTGGTCCTTTTCGCTGAGCGTAATAAGTACATCTAAAATTATATTTTTGCCTCGTTTTTTCCTTAAAAAAAACCTCCACCATCTCCGATCCAAATCGCCTTGGAATCCAAGCCAATGCCCTTCCCGACGGCCAAAATTGAGAGAGAAGTGGCAGCTGGCTCCACATTGAAATAGAAGTTATTCAAATCGGCTGAGCAGTCCTCCAACGCTCCAGAGAAGACGAGATTATTCTCGTAGGTTGCGTCAACGAGGAGCTGACTCATCTAAAAAATGAAGTTTATTGCGTTTTGGTTCGAAAACGAAGCGAATAGCGGAACGGAAACGAATAGTTCACTTCGCCTAAAATTTTCAAAAGCCGATTCGCCGAAAAAAAAACTATTCACGCATTCCAGCGAAGAAACAACTTTTAAATAATTTTCAAACTTTCGATATTCTCTACAATTTTTGTAGAAGATCATTTTTATCAAAATTATGAAAAAAATCTGAACAAATACGTAAAAAAAGTCTTTTTTAGTCAATTTGTCTTGAATTTTTCACTTATTTTCGCCAAAGTTGAAGCCCTTGATCTCCTCTACAACTTTTGTAGAACATTAAATATTATGAAAAGCGCTTAAAAATAGAGAAAATTAGAAGCAGAAGTGCAGTAAATGTTTTGTTAAACAAACCGTCTGAATGGCATTGGTGGTGATGTCCATAAGTCGGCCGTTGGACTGCATTTGAAGGGCTTGATTCGTCAAAGCAAATGTCACATTGATAGTCGCATCGTCATTTATCTGATAGATATTAACCTAAATTGTAATTAATTTTTTTTGGGTTATGATAGATCCAAACCTGAGTATCTGGCGTAAGCAGATAGCCGACATTATTCGTGCCAGAAGCAGCTAAAGTGAAGACGTGAATGATCTGGGGAGGTTTGATCTTCAATTGGTAGGCCTGAATGAATCTTTTTTGGGGGGAATTAGATGGAAAAAGTACGCCATAAACAGCATCGGCAGAGTAGACGCCATTTTGCCAGATTTTGGTCGAAGGAGCGACTTTTATCAGCGAAGTTAGGAGATCAACAGCTCGAGTGGAAAATATATTTGGGTCGAATTCATCTAAACGAGCTGTCCAACCTGAAAATCACCTTAAGTACTTAACTGTCAAGTGACGATATTGTGAATTTAGCTTAAAAATCCAATAAAAAGTTGAAATGGTACGTAAAAGAGACCATTTTTCTTATTATTTTTTATTTTTGGCGTGAGGGTTACTATAAGAATCGAGTATTTCCACGTACGATCAATTAGAATTTGAAAGAAATGCTTATTTTATCATAAAGCATAACATTTAATCAAGCAAATTCACATCAGCTGATTCATTGAACTCAAGATTTCCTTTGATTTTCGCTCAAATTACGTCAAAAAATGGATCGATTTTCCCTTAAATTTTGAGAAAAATTGCCATTTAAGATGCCATACCTCAACTAAAATTCAGCCAAATCGGCCGAAATCTAGAATTTAAATACTCAAAATGCTGAATAATTTTTGAGCAAAATTTTGGCCAAATCGGCTGATTTAATAAAAAGTTATGAGAGCCCAAAAACTAATGGCTTTTTTGAATCCAAAGAAAAATTTGTTTTGCCATGATCTTTTAAACTAAAGTTCGCAGTTCTTAATCATTATTGTTTCATGCAATTTACCGTAGATATCGAAAGTGACGAGGGTGTATTGTTTCTCCAATTTGGTGGAACTGGCAATTCCCATTACTGTATCCCTCAAAATTTGGGCCAAATTCGCCACGCTGGCGCTCATTTCCGCCGTCATTTCGACAGCAAAAACAACCTAAAATATTCGAGCTCAAAATTCCAAAAAGAAATCACAAATCCACCTGCTTGAATTCGCCCAGCCTGGACTCCTGCAAATCGGCCGAATTCATCTGATAGCAAGAGTTTGGCTGAGCAGTCAAAGTTGGCTGCGCAGTCGGCTGTTCCGAATACCTTTCATAAGCTGGAAATGCTTGGTTTCGACTTTGATTTCACAACTACAGACCGTGATGGACACATAGCCCTGGGAGAATGCGAGTAATTGTCATCGTTCGAGAGACCGGCAGTTGGAAAAACTGTCTGAATTACTGTATAATCTATTTAAAAAATGCTGAATATTATTTATTGCCACCGAGAAAGGGAATTTTCGCGGTGAGACCCAAAAAAGCTTGGTCAATTGTAGGATAAAAATGAAATATCTCCTCCTAAAAGATTGCAAAATATTGATTTGTTTCAAAAATTACAAGATAAAAGTCACAAAAAAATTCTCGAAAATCTAGCAGATTCATTATTTTTTTTGGAAGCAAAGTTCTAATAAATATTGAATACTCCTTTGAATTTGATGGTGCGTTTGCTTGCTTTTGAATTTGGGCTTATTTTTAGAACTTTTTGATATTCAGAACGGAAACGAATTAAAATCGAATTTTGGAGCAAATCTAAGAGGATTTTTGTGCAAATTTAGTTATTTTTCCTTTTTTTAATTGAATTTTGAAAAAATTTTCGCATTTTTTTAAAATTAGCAGTAAAACTTACCCATAAGGTCCCAGAACGCATGTTGGAGGAGTTGGAATACTCAACTCAAATGAGCAGGAAGCGCTCCTCACACTTGAAAGATAGCTGTTCCCCTCGGCCTGTGATGCCCCGCTGATCAAATCGATGGGAATATAAGTAGCGAAGTCGGATGGATCCACCTTGAATCCGAAAGCCGTCCCAGTCATGCTGTTGACGCCCTCGACGAAATTGAAGACATCACCTCCATCGATTGTATTCACATCGACATAAGTGAAAAGAGCAGTGAGATCGGATGGAACGAAGACCGTCACGGAGCAAGTTAGCTTATCATTGTTGAGGCCGATTCCAACGCGGACTTGATTGACCGTCTCGTTAAGGTGAGGGTAGGGCAGAGTCTCATTTGGTAGGAGGGCAAACAGCTAGAAAACAATCAATTAAACATAGAAAATCATCATAGAAAGCATTTTGATAGCCCTGATAACATTTTAAAAAGGGATTTTCGAGGCGAGACCCATTTTTAAATCCTAATGGCCTTTTTTAGGATAAAGTGTGGGTCTCGCTGCAAAAAGCTCCTCTTTTCGAAGCATCAGCTGTCGTCCTTTTTAATTTATTCAGACTATAGAAGATATAACTTTTTCATGATTTTGGGCTAATTTTTAAGATTTTGGATGCTCTGCAAAGAGGAGATCAAGAACTACAGCCTGCCTAAAAAAGACGACAGATGCTCGTGCGCGATACCATGTCCAAAGATTTTGACGTTTCTAGGGGTTTTTTGATGCGTTTGATCGTTCTAATAGCGTGTAAAAACGTCTAGAAATGTAAATAAGCAAGGAAATCGCTCAATTAATTTTAGGATCAAAATTTAGGATAAGAAAAATGTCAAAATTGAGTACGGTATTGCGAACGAGGATGTCGTCTTTTTTTAGACAGCTTTATAGAACATCGGAAATCCTGAGAGTGAGCTAACAAAATTCGGTAGCGTCGTCTTAAGATCGATCCAAAGCATGAAATATGATTAATTCGCTTCCTCGCTTATTGGCGAAGAAAACATACCGCATAGTAGTCGTTTTGAAAGGTTGGATACAAAATCATATCTTGGACGGTTGGAACGACGTAGAATTGGTCAGTGAATGGACCGGGAACTTCTGAAAAATGGGAGACTTTTTTGTCCCAAATTTATTTGATCTTGACGATAATTTTCTAAAACTCAAATAGCTCGTGAAAATATTCCTATACTAACATCCCATACAACAAAAGAATTTACTAACCCAAATATTATAAAAACGTTCCAAAACATAAGAAAATTCAGCAGGAAAAAGTCATAAAAATTTTGATTGAATTTTACCAATTTTTCGATGCTTTTGAATAAAAAATAATTAATTAAAAATTCTCGCTGTTTTTTTTTGACAGCAAATCTCCCTTAAAATGCCAATAAAACTCATCTTTGCTTAGACTATATAGAAGTCAATTTTTGTATACAAAGCTCTAATAAAAGTGAAAATTACTTGGATTTTCTGGTAGATCATGCCAATGGTGGTTTCTTTAAACTTTTAAAGACTGATTTATTTTCTTTTATTTTTTGGCAGTGAGGATTTCTTATAAATTTGGGAGCTTTTTGGCCTTGTTTTTTAAAAAGGAAATTTTATGCAAAAATTTGTAAATATTTTTTGCCTTCAATCTCGCCAATAAAAATCAACTCTTGCCTGGATTCTGATCGGCGGTAATTAAAAAGTAGACGGTTTGGTCGCTAGAATCCCGAGGAATATTCAAGATGATATCGAAGCATTTTGCGTGCTTCCTAACTCCAATATTTTGAGGCTTATAAAAATATGGAAGCTCTTTCTTCATCACCTAAATTGATGGATTGGATGGATTATATCGTTTGATCAAACATTTGGGACGTCGGCTCGCTTGATTGGAAAGACTTCGCCATGGGTGAAGGTGGCGACCTGTCGAAAAGCATCGTAGCGGGCAGAGGTGGGATCCATTGGAATCGGGCCGTCTTGGATCAAATAGAAGAAGATCTGAAATTTGTTTTGGGCGAGGAATAATAGGCGATTTTTTACTCGTTTTCTAATATCTGTTCAATTTGAAAATCGAAAAGAAGGATAGTTTAGCTCAAATAGCAAGTGAATCATTATTTTGTTATAGACGTACTATAAAAGGAACATTATCATCGATAAATCAGTCTTGCCTTCTCTCTCTTATCTATAAGGGGTGACCTTCAGGTCGTGGGGATCATGGGTCTATAACATGGAGGTCCCTGGGTTAAAACTGTTACTTTTTAGCTAACAGACTTCTTATGAAGTACCCGGCGCAAGTATGGTGTCCGCTAAGGTTGCAGCAGTGACCGGTCCAACTTTTGCATGGCCAGGACCTTAAAAAAATTGATATTGAGAATCATTATATTCCCAGGAAACATTACTATTCCAAGGCCAATAGTAAGAGGAATCAACCAGCTGGTTTACCAAATAAACAAATTGAATTCACATCAAATTAAGTCGAATTCACACATATTTTATGATTGTGCTGCAAATATGATCTAGATGCGACTTTTCCGTCTTTGTCATTGGTCACTAGAGCAGAGATAGAATCTCAGGGTGAATTACCCGCTCACCTTAAAGAAATAAAAATAAATTTGAAAATTTTTGGAACATTGCGGAGTTTCCACACCAGAACACGGGAGATCAACAGTCCGAGGCCCATCCCCCTCCCCTCTCCCTCCATCCCTGCCATTACTCTTTATTCTATGGAATTATTCTCATTACTGCCACCACTACGAATATGAACACCTGATCAATGTTCACTATTCTACAAGAGAATTATCTTCTGGTGTAAAAGGGACCGCACATAGGTGATAATGATTATCACCGATGACCCGTATACCACCAACGACCTAATGCCATAGAGATAGGAGCGGTACTTAAGGAGTCAAGAACGGAGATAAGACAACAACAGGAGCAGACCTGGAGCAGCTTGGCGAGCCACCACCCAAGTTAAGACGCGAACGCCGTCAAGCTCCACCGCCTCCTGTCCAGCCAGAAGAGCCAGTACAGCCAGTCCGGAGGAAAAAAGGAAGACCAGCAACCCGACCAGCGATCCAGCCAGCACAAAGAATGGAGAGGAGGAACGTTCAATTACCAGCATACGACAATAGTGAGCCCTTCAGAGGATTCATTAGACGATTGAACGACTTCTTAAACCTATACAACTACACCCCGGAGGAGGCCCTGAGAGCTCTTCCAGCGACACTCACTGGAAGGGCTAGAGACGCATTCGATGAGATTCCACGAAATCTCGTCGAGAACGGTCCTTGGGAGCAACTGGTACGCGAATTAGGAGCTCGCATCAACACAGAAGACCAGGTCGTCACAGCACAATCCCAGCTAGCAGCATGCCGACAAGGAGATAAAACCGCCCAGAAATTCGCAGAAGAAGCAAAGAACCTCGCCTTAAAGGCATACCCCTTGGACGAAGCAGTCCGAGAGGCAGTCCTCAAAGCCAAATTCATGGCAGGACTTAAAGCCAAGATTCGACGAGAAGTCTATAAGTCAAACCCAAGAGACTTTAGAGCAGTACTAGGGAAAGCTCTTCAAGAAGAAGCATACGACAAGTTGGAAGACCCAGATCAACTGGTGAATGCAATCGAAGACCTCAGAATAACGGTGAATGCGTTAGAAGAAAGGAGCAGAAGAACCAATGGAAGAACAAATCAAGATTGGCGATTTGATTCTCGTGAAGAAACCTGAAAAGAACAAGCTGGCCCCACTATGTTCTGGTCCCTATAAGGTGACTGGGATCAGAAACAACAGTATCCTGTATGATGGTGGAAAAGGAGACACCCGGATAGTACACTCAAACAACACAACAAAATGGAGGGAACGTGATGAAGGAGACTAAAGAAGACAAATCAACCAAGCCTTGTGAGGACACAAGCAATCTCCGGAAAAAGGGGATGTTATAGACGTACTATAAAAGGAACATTATCATCGATAAATCAGTCTTGCCTTCTCTCTCTTATCTATAAGGGGTGACCTTCAGGTCGTGGGGATCATGGGTCTATAACAATTTGTTATGTGGTGAATTGAGGTAGAATTCATAAAAATTAAAAATTTTCGAAGTAATATTTTCCCTCAAAAGTCCGCTGTATCTCGCACACACAAAAATAGCAAAAAGTACAATAACCCAACAATTGGCCAGAAAATGAAAGAAATTCATAGAATAGTCCAAGAGTAGCCGAAGGCCCCCAAAAGTCGCCTATGAGAACGAAAAAACTTCCTAAAAATGTCCAAATTGACCGTGAATCGCTCATTTTATTCCAGGGAGTGTTGCCTACCTTTGATTTCCAGTGAAGGGCGATGTTTGCCACAGACAGATAGGGAGATTGCCGACTCGAAGGGAGGAAATCCTCCTGATAGGGATCACTGTCCATCCGATCGGTGAAGACGAGAATAGTCGAGTCGGGATGCATTGAGCTGAAAGAGGTTGTCAGGGAGCTATCGAAGTTCTAAATTTATTTTATAACAACGATTTGAACCATTGAAAAATTATATAATGTATTTTCTGCAAACTTATAGAGAAGAGATAAAAATCTGTCCAGAATATTTCAAATTGTGAAAATTGGCTCAAAGTTGGAGGAAAAATGAAGACAATTTTAAGACTAATTCCCTTAAATTTTGCTAAAAAACAAGCCCTGTCAAAATCTTCTAGATTTTACCATAATTTTTGATGAAAATAGCGATTTTGTAACAAGCAAACATTGAAAATTCATAGAAGCTACGACTATTTTTTAATTTTAACTTTAATTTATAAAGAAGATGTGAGTAATTTTTTCATTGATTTCCTACATAATTATTCAACAAACACTTGAAAAACTCACTAGTAGCTTAAAAGACCATAGAGAGAGGTAATGACTGGCTGGTAATCCCGATCCTGATCCGGGGGGTCGGGTCGAGTACTGACTAGTCTGATTATCGCCGGAAATTCGTCTAGACTCTGAGTATTGCCGATGGATATCCCATCTCCAACAGCTGAAAAAAAACTTCAAATTTTAACATTTGAAATCAACTCACAGTCTTGATTACCAGAGAAGGCGGCGCAAACGAAATCGTCGAAATAGATGGAGCCTTCGTTGGCTTGGAGGCTATTCACAGTCTGAAACATTTTCATCTTCATAACCGGCATCGATTGAATAGGAATGTCTTTTTCTCTTTTTTTAAAGGGACAGTCACGCAATTCCGAAATTTATCCGGACGCAAAGCAAAAGTACTAATTTTTACATAAAATAACTCGAAATAAGACCAAAAAAATTATTAAAATTTTTTTTGTTGAAATTCTGCTGAAGGTAGTCAAAATAGGGGTTTTGGGGGTAAAAATAATAGCAAAAATGTTAGTTTTTTATATAAAAATTATGAAAAATGCTCGAAACGGGTTTTAGAATTAGAGGCTAAAATTAAATATTACGGTAGTGGGTTACGGTGAGATTGTCCCTTTAAGGAGATGGCCTAACAAATTTTAATTGAAAGCTGGCCCAATTTTGGTCCAGTATGTTGCTTTTGTGTGTTATTAATTTTTATTTCTCTTTCCTCGTTTTAAGGCAAGGATCTTACAATTTTTTTAAAACATTTTTATGCGATTTGTTCAAAATGCCTAAAATTCAATTGAAGACCCAACTTCTTTTATAAATTTTAGACATTTTATCATAGTTTTTAGCTTATTCAATGTTCTACAAAGTTGTAGAGGTGATCGCGAGTTACAACTTTATGGAACATTGAAAAACTTGAAATTCATTCAAAAATTTAGAAAAGGTTCATCGTTAGGATAGTTAACAGCGCTAGGGTCTTACAGAGAAATCAATTTTTTTGTATTTTCATACAATTTTTGACTATAAATCTACAGAAAATTTGGAATTAAGAAAGCAAATGAAAAGCGCTTAAAATTAGGGGAGTAAGGTAGCTTTTAAATTCCCCAAAAAATGAATAAAACAGCACTTTTAAACAAAAAAACTCACAGAGATGACATTATTGGCCAAATCTTGCCTGGTTTGATCCATTGATTGAGTATCGAGAATGAGAATAACGAAGGATCTCTTCGTTGAAAGACGGTTTCCCTCAATTGGAGGCCGACAGCCACGAGTTTCGCAAAAGCGTCCTTCAAACCCGGGAGGACAGCTGCAAGTTGTGTAGGTGGGTCCACCAACTCCTCCATTTTGACAGCTGAAATTAGAGACTTTAATAGGGGAAAAAATTATCCAAAAATCTTCAAGATTCTTAATGATTTGTCCTCGAAAATTTTGATATTCGATGTCAAAATGTAGGCCAAATTCTGGACTTTCAAATAGCATCAAGATTAAGAAGAAAAAGGTCAAATTAATCAGAAGAAAAAGGCGCCAGCTATCAGAAACCATTGATAGTAATTTCGAAGCAATGTTTGCTGGCTATTATTAAAGAATCATTGAAGCTCAAAGAAAACCTCAAAAAAGAAAGCTCACTCGACTTTTTCACAGTTTTTTCCAGAGGCGAATGGGAGACAATCGCAAGTGATATTATTCAACTGCATCGTTCCTCCATTAAGACAGACAGTTGGATCGACAGCCGGCAGAACAACCAATTTTTCATTTTTTCTTGAAGAGAAACAACCTTAAAGTTTAAATTTCAGCGCGCTATTTTTAAAGGGACAGTTCCGCAGTTCCGAAATATACCCGGAATCCGGATAGATTGGTCCCATAGGGATTAATACGCAGTGCGAATTTTAAATTTCATTTCGTCCATGGCCTTTTTGTAAATCTGGTCAAATCCTTTTTCTTTATTTTTTTGGGTGAGTGGTCGTTTTTTTAATAATTTTCAGGAAGTGCCAGATAAAATTAGAGAGGAAAGAGGCCTAATATTTCAGAGGAGCCGAGCCGTCAGAGGCGGCGCAGCCCACTTGTTTTTTCCCTAAACCTGTCACAATTAGGGATCGAGAAACATAGTAAAAGTACTAATTTTTACATAAAATAACTCAAAATAAGACCAAAAAAATTATTAAAAATTTTTTTCTGTTGAAATTCTGCCTGTGAAGGTAGTCAAAATAGGGGTTTTGGGGGTAAAAATAATAGCAAAAATGTTAGTTACTTATAAAAATTATGAAGAATGCTCAAAACGAGTTTTTAGGATTAGAGGCTAAAATTAAGTATTACGGTATTTCTGTGGGAGTGTCCCTTTAAGATAAATTCTCTTCTCTTCTATTTGTTCTTCTCTCAACTGGTAGTTTCTTTTGAAATAGGGATGATTTTTCACTATTTGCTCACAACAAAAACCGAATAAAGATAGGTTGAATCAGCTTTTTTAATTGTTTCTAGTTTGATTTTAACCATTTGGATCGACTGTAGCCTACACAGTTTGGAAGGAAGGAGTCACTATCAGCTCTTAGTTTAGTTGCTTAAAAGTTACTCCAGACGACTACTGCTTTTTTGTATCATCATTGGCTTAAATTAAAGAATTGAGTCAGTATTTTGTTATAATTCATCAATAGCTTGTTTGGAAAGCGGAAACCTCCTCTTGGGATTTTAGAGCTAACTAAATTTGGCGAAAGCTTTCGCTTTTTTTCTTTGGCTCTAAAACGGTTTAAATTCTAAAAATTGCCATTTGCTTTCTTATAATCGGCTTTGGCTTAAAATGGCGATAAGAAATGTAATTTTGATGGTTAGGTATGAATTTATTTTTGGCCAAAAATGATTGATTCTTGGCCATCGTTTAGAGAAATACAGGCAGAAATGCATCGGAATTTGAATAAAATTGTTAAATTCTATTGTATTTATCTAATTGCATAATTCCCACGAGATAAGCTTCAAAAAACTCACACGGAACGAAAATTAAGAGCAGGATGATTCTCATCGTGAGCCAAAGGGAATGACGATTCTTATCGGGTCGCCTTTGATTCCCACCTGTGTATCGAATGACTCGGCTTCTTCCTCTCCTAAAAAGGAGATAAGAAAACCTCCCCTTCGTTCAAAATGTGAATGGGATTTCCCCTACAAACTCTGCCCCGAGAATTGAGGGCCTGAAATTGGAGATTGATAAATGAGCAGGCGATTGCTCTTATAAGTGACACGGCTGTTTATCATTGGTCATTTGACGGTAAGCATGCTGTTATATGTTTAATATTAGTTTAGGAGATTCTGCTCCACAAAAAATCTTCGATCATCACAAATCGTTGACTGACACACGAATAATCAGCTATAGAGCTGATTTTGAACTAAAACACCTAGCATTAGTAGATATCTCCAATAAGGTAAGTGTTTAAAACTTAGTTTTAACCCAATGACGACAACGCGTGTTTAACGTGTCTGGCGTGGGGGACCATCAAGTTTTTTGACGCGCCTCGAGCGCGGGCCACCGGTGGCCTGCATTGTTCCAGAAGACTCACTTTTTTTTATTGTTTGAAAAGTACGTGCACTGTTGAATTTTTTAAATGTAAATCGTTATTTTATGGTTTTAACAGACTTCTCTTCGTATTTCTCATATATCATATCCTTTTTTTCGGTAAATATGGAAGCTGATATTGACGACGCGAGTAACTTGGATGATAGTTTTACAAGGTTGCTATTGAACTCTGACGTAGAAGCAGAAGGAAACGAAGATTTCCCAGTAGATGCGCTCATTGTTCGCCATGAAAGTGAGACTGAATCAGATACTGACACAAGTATCACCTTGAAGTTCGATGACTCGTGGACAACCGACGACAAGACGCACAATCCATGGCCTTTCACGGAGCAATTTGGTCTAACCACTCAAGTACAAAATTGTGTGGAGCCTATTCAGTTTTATGAGCTCTTTGTGAACAAGGAAATGTTAGATTTGATAGTGTTAGAAATGAACCGACAGGGTCATAGAAAGCAAAATGACTTTCAAGAAACAAATGCAAACGAAATAAGAAAGCTATTAGGCCTTTCACTGCAAATGGGTATTGTAAAACTACCCTCTTTGAGAGATTATTGGAGCTCTCGTACAGCGTTAGGTGGCCATTCAATAGCCGGAAAAGTAATGGCACGAAGCAGATTTGAACAACTTATGAACTGTCTGCATCTAGCAGATAATGAAAGTTCAGACGGCAACAGATTGGTTAAAATTGAAAGCTTTCTTCAAATTTTCAATTCAAATTGTGAGAAGGCTTATTTATCTGGGAAAAATATAACTATTGACGAGTCTTTAGTTCCATTTCGAGGAAGAGTCATTTTTCGCCAATATCTTCCGTCTAAAAAGCATCGCTATGGTTTCAACGATTCAGAGAGGGAGATGAGACTTTGGAAGATCACGAGCACGGTTCGAGGCCAAAAGTCGTGGACGAAGCCAAGCTAAGGGACGTTATTCAAGCCGATCCATGCCAATGTTCTCGAGAACTTGCGAAAATATTCCATTGTGATCATGTCACCATCGAACGCCATCTTCACGCTATTGGAAAGAAAAGTCGTTGTGGAAGATGGGTTTCTCATCAACTCAGTGATGTTAACCTCGCATCCCGCATTTCCATCGCTGGCATTCTCCTGAATCGTGCAAAAATAGCGGATTTCTTGATTTTATTGTGACATCGGATGAGAAATGGATTGCATACGACAATTTTACGCGAGAATGACAGTGGCTGAGCGCTGGTGAACGTGCTGTTCCAATCCCAAGGCCTGAAATCCACGGGAAGAAGATCTTATTGTTTGTATGGTGGAACAACAAGGGTTTGGTGTACTTTGAATTGCTGGAACATGGAAAAACGGTCAACGCGGACTTGTATGCTCATCAGCTGGACAGAGTGTACAAAGCATTGGAACGCCAGGGTGCGGACATGATTTCAGTGAAGCTCTTGCATGAAAATGCTAAGCCGCATATTGCGAAAATCACACAGCAGAAAATCGAAGAATTTGGATGAGAAGTCCTGCCTCACCCGCCATATTCTCTTAATATGGTTCCAAGTGATTATCACCTATTTCGCTCGATGCAGCACTTTTTGAAGGAGAAGCAGTTCAAGAATGATGATGAGGTCCGTAACTGAGTGCTCAACTATTTTGAGTCCCAGTTCTTCGAAGATGGCATTCGGTTTCTTCGCGTTCGATGGAGGAAAGTCATCGATGCTTATGGTGAATATTTCGATAAATAAAGATTTCTCGCTTTGATGTTATGTTTTTTGAATTTACCGTAAAATCGGCAGTTTCTTTTGCGCCACCCTAATAGAACCAAAGAAAAAAGCGAAAGCTTTCGCCACATTTAGTTAGCTCTAAAATCCCAAGAGGAGGCTTCCGCTTTCCAAAAAAATTATTAATGAAATATAACAAAATAATGATTCAATTCTCTAATTTTAAAAAAGTGACCAACCTCAGGCTTAAGAAGAGAGTAGTATATAAAATGTTCTTTCTAGCGCACATTTTGGGACACTCTTATTTCAGCACTTTTTGTGCTCTTTCAACACATTTTCATTTTCTTAACACCTCTTTTTACCCCAAAAGCATCATTTTTTCTGAAACTTGAAATATTCAAATTGTCCCGATGTCCCACAAAAATACGTCAGCCCAAAATATTGTAAATGTTAGAAACGGAAGAAATCATAAAATTTTTCAAAAAATGATATAAATATTAAATAATAATAAATGCAGCAACTCCGAGAAGACCTACCACCTCTCACAAATCAAGACCTTCTAAATCTTGCAAAAGAGTTGAAATAAAACAATTCCGCGGTGTTTTCATGCGTGATACTCTTCCTGACGAACCTGAAAAAGAAGAGGTGCGGATTGTCAACCTTGATTCCAGAAATAACAAGGGCATTCATTGGGTTTGCTATAAAAAGATTAAAGTTATTATTTTGATTTTTTTGGTTTAAATCCACCTGTAGAAATTATTCAATACATAAAAGAAGAAATCGAACTCACAACATTCCAAATACGAAATGTCCATACTCATCATTGCAACTATTATTGCCTTTTGAGTTTGAAATTACTAGAAAAGTATCACTCTAAGCAAGCTACATGCGGTATTTAATTAAAACTCGGCTCTTCATCTCTATGCTTACGGTCTTTATTGTTATTAATATTTTATCTTTCTCATTTGAGGTTTGTTGTTGATCAAAGGTTTTTATCTTTTCGAGGAGTGGTTATTTCTTGGCTACTTTTTCTTTCTCCTCCTTCGCCTTGTCGCGGCTCTCTTTTAAATGATTCTTTGTATAATTGGAAACGGATTGAGCGTTGCCTGAGCTCGGTTGATCTGAAAATAACAAAAGTATGCTCTAGTTCATTCTTCTAAAAACTTACGCGCATAGTGGGGATCGGCGTTTCGCGGACGACCCTTGTAGTTTGCCGAGATCGGGCCTTCATGATCACGATCACCTTTCAACGCGCCAGGCATATTCGTTCCAACGGTGCCAGGTTTTGAGACGGGTCCCTTCTTGGAGCTCATTGGTGTGAGTGTGCTGAAAATTAGAGAATGTTGGGTGATCAGATAAAAATTGAAATTCGCCGTTTTAGCGAAAAAATCGGGAAAAAAATATCCGGCAAAATGAGGCGACTGATGAAGAAGAACGCTTTTATAGTGGAAGAAAGGAGGAGTAAGTAGAAAAAGCTAGAAGGCGTAAACATAGATAAGGCCATTCATGTGTAGATAATGCTAAAATGAGCCATAAGCGACGCCATTTTGACGCCGACAAAACGGGGTTCGCATGTACTAACCACTTTTCCCGTTACATTCTGATAAGAAAGTTGACAGTGAAATGACTACAGGGTGGTCTATATGAATTTTGTGGGACATCGGGACAATTTGAATATTTCAAGTTTCAGAAAAGAATGGTGCTTTTGGGGTGAAAAGAGGTGTTAGGAAAATGAAAATGTGTTGAAAGAGCACAAAAAGTGCTGAAATAAGAGTGTCCCAAAATGTGCGCTAGAAAGAACATTTTATATACTACTCTCTTCTTAAGCCTGAGGTTGGTTACTTCTAGAGTTCAACATATTACGGGATGTATTTCATCACCGTGATATTTTTTAAATTTTCAGTGGCTAGTTGGTTATTTCGGCTCGCTATCGGTCGACGACTCCTTGGAATGTCTGAAAGCCATGTTGGCACAAGGTAGTCTCCAGAATCTCCAGGTAATTTTTTAAACTCGTGTTTAAGGAATTTTATAGGTTGTCATTCAAATTGTTTCCAAATATCATGAACAGCTAGGAACAGAGAATTTGATTGGCCTATTTGCAACTTTCAAGACTTACAGAGGTCTTTTCCAATTTCTAGGTTCAATTGTCAACATCTCTCAAGACCTAGAAGTCCATTTCAAATACATCCAGGCAGCTACAAGAACAGGCAAAACTAAAGAAGTCGAACGCACCTGTCGAGAATCCAAAGTTTATAATCCAGAGCGCGTAATATTAGGTTGTTCGGATATAAACGAGACTTTCGAAACTTTACGAATTTCGAACAGCAATTTGGACAGTTTTGGTTCCATTTTGTTCCTGGCGTTTTCCTGTGCATTTTACTTTCTTTTTTGTTTATTTTTGATTTCTGTAATATTTTTTTAATTTCAGGTTATAATGGGTTTGAAACACATTGTGCGCGCCAGCTTGTTATATGATTTTAAACGAGGCATTACGGCAGCCGATTCGCACCGCTCACTTTGCGAAGCATTCGGTAAAGATGTGATTTCGCGAAGTCAATGCTACAAATGGTTTCAACGCTTTGAAAATGGAAATGAGAGCTTAGAAGACGAAGAACACCGACATCGTCCTCAAGTGGTAGACGACGAATTACTGAAGAAGGCGATCGAGTCTGATCCGACACAAACTACAAGAAAACTTGCCCTAGAGTTCGGATGTTCGAATTCGACAATTGACGAGCATTTACATACAATCGGGAAGACAAATCGGTGCGGCAAATGGGTTCCTCATAAGCTGAGTGATGAAAATAAAGCTGTCCGCGTGACAATCGCTGGAATACTCATTCGAATGGCCAAAAACTCCGGATTTTATGATCGCATATTAACGTCGGATGAAAAATGGATTTATTTCGACAACTCTACGAGGAAGCGAGTATGGATCTCGCCAGGTGAACTGCCTCCGACAACGCCGAAAAGAGATTTTCATGGAAAGAAGGCGTTACTCTGCGTATGGTGGAATAACAAAGGATTGGTGTATTTTGAAGTGCTCAATTCTGGCCAAACCGTTACTGCCGAAGTATACACCCAATAATTAACACGTGTCAACATGGCTCTTCGTCGTCAAGGCATTGAGGGACAGTCTATTAAATTCCTTCATGATAATGCTCGACCACACGTTGCGAAGATTGTTCAGCAAAAAATCGAAGAGTTGGGCTGGAAAGTTTTGCCGCATCCGCCGTATAGTCCGGACTTGGCTCCTTCGGACTACCATCTATTTCGATCGATGCATCACGGATTGTCGGAGAAAAAGTTCAACAATGTCGACGAAGTCCGATCTTGGGTCGCATCATACTTCGACTCACAGCCAACCAAATTCTTTGAGGACGGCATCCACAACCTGCATGATCGATGGCGAAGCGTTGTTGATAGTTGTGGAGAATATTGTTTGGAATAAAGACTTGTTATAAAAAATTTTGTGATGTTTGAAAGTTTGAGTCGAAAGTCTCGTTTATATCCGAACAACCTAATAAATTTCCTAGAAGAAGCCAAGTTAAAAAGTCTGGTAAGACCAATTTTTAAAATTATGTTTTACTGTTCAGCTTCTATTCATTGTCGTACGCGATCAACTTTGAAGACAATTGATCGAACAAGTCCAACCAATTCTTCCAGACGCAGGATACGACGAAGGATAATTGTTCAATATTTCAATAGATCATACATTAAATTTTTGTGTTGTTGAACAACTTATAAAACAACAAAATTTATTCGCAAATCGATCACTGCTTAGAGCTCATCCACAGGACGAGTTGGGTGCTTGAACTTGATAGGCTGAGCAGTTCACCACACCTTTGCCGCTGACTTCCAGCTGGACATGGTCGATGGTCATGGGGTCGATCCCGGTGGGCAGTTTCCAGGATGTTCACAAATCTTGTAGAGGAGATCAAGCTCTACAAAATTAACACAGTTTCTTGATTCCGAGACGCAATGTGTCTTTCCCAAAATGCCGGAGGGAGTTGGCTGTTGCTTTTATTCAATCTACAGTATGACATTTGCTTCTCAATTTGTTGTTTCCTTGCCGTTTAAAGTCTTTGCAAAGGTACATTTTTATATAAGCTTTCTCCAAAAAGGAAGCATGGCTGACTCTCTTGAGGTTGAACATCTGCAATCTGAATTAGTCAGCTATGCCTCTCCTCTTACCAAAAGTTGCAAAAGGCTGAATCTTTAGGTCTTCTACGTAGATCAGCTCTTTGTCCCGTACATCCAAGTTAAGCGGATATCGACTCTACAAAGAACTCTATTAGAGTATCTAAATCGAACTCAATTAAGCAAAAAAAGAGCTGCTGAGGCTTTCCTATTGCATTATTTGGAGGACACACCATTCTCTCGCTCTGTGACACAATCTTTTTATGGTGAAGTCGACAAGGTTTGCGGCTTTTGTAAATCAAAAACTAAGGTATAGAATCAGTTTGAAATCCTAAAAACAACTTTTCAGTGGGTTAGCACATCAAACGCTATTCTGACCAGTCGAACAGACAGAAAAAGCCTTCTTGCTGTTCGCATTGAACCGAAGCGTTGCAATAACTTAAGCTACGAAGTCTCAATATACTTCTGGAAAGACCAGCTGGATTTCCTGATGCCGACAAAAGAGTATCTAGAGAAAGATAGCGACGGAATCAATGTTCCTAGACTCCAAACTTACAAGGAAGGGTAGTGTATTGAAGGAGTTGATTTACATAAAGAAGATATTTGGTAGTAATACATTTTTGAGTAGCATGGATACAATTCAAATGCCTTTTAAAGTTTCCCACTTGAGTTCATAACTTTCACAAATTGTAGCTCTTAACCTCTCTCTGAAATTATTTCGCTTTGAGGGGAGCTCTTGGGAATCGAGTCGCAACTGCGCCGCACACTTCCAATTTCTTCTTATTTGATGGCAGCAGCATCATCAAAACGTAGAAATTGCCATATTGAGAGATCAACGACTGGCTTCACATTCATCCATCCCATGGCTGGACATCAGAATAGTCGAACTCTCCTTGACTGCCGTGAGCACCTTCCAAATATTCCGACGGGCTTTTGGGTCAATACCATCGTCTAAAAATCTATTAAATGGGTTGATTTTCGTAATGAAGAGATTTGGTAGTTTTGTAGAGAGTTAGTTTTTTTTCTTCATCGTCGCCTTCGGCTTGTTAGCCATTGCTCAAGCTACTTGGAGACAATAATAGTGCCTGGGAATGGAAGAAAAGAGCACGAATAGAAAAGTTCAAGAGGAGGGAATGAATGAAAAGACAAGAGCTTCTTTTGGACATCTTTGCTGACATCAAAAAGAGACATAATATCCATATGACTTTAAAAGTTTTAGGCCAAATTGGAATAACCTTTTATTAACTAAAACAATTACGGATATGGCTTCTTTCATCCTTCTGAAATAATACCTACATAGCTCATCGACATGATTTCCTAGAACCCTAGCATCCCCAGAACTTTGTTTTCTGATACGGAATAAAGACTAAGATCCCCGCCTCTTCCTCTATCACTGCGAGTATCGTATCCCGCCGATAAACAAAATGTTAGAGCCTTGCTCATATCCATTATTTTTTCCTCTCAAAGAATTCGGCTAAATGATTGAACTGGCAAGGAAGATCTACGATACAAAGAAATGAACGACCAAAAACGCGACCAAGCATTTTGGCAAAAAACTGTAGAATTTTGAAATGACGTATAGAATCCAATAGTGAGCATGCTTTACAATAAGAATGTCAATAAAAACATGTGCAAGCAAAGGAATAGCTGTTAAAGAATATCACATTGAAGAACAAAAAGTCTGTAAACAGCAAAGGGGAGAGGAGTCATCTAAATATCTTCAGATCCTGGCTGGGAGAGTTGGTTGCCGTTGAAATCGACCTGTCTATTAGTGGATTATACTATTTTTTGGGGTAAAAATAAAGATTCGATGTTCTTTGGAGGAGCAGCTGATTGACCAAGGGTGGGAGGCGCTAGCTTTTTGACTATTTGATCGTTCTTTGGATGTTCACTGCTCAGCTAAAGGCTTTACGGCCAAGATATCAGGAGAGAATACCTAAAAGCCCAGAAATTATATAGTAAATGACTAGTTTATTATGAAGTTCAGTGGAAAAGTCTAGGCGGGAAGTGGCTGTGCAGTTTGGGTGGGGAGAGCTTGTTCCAGCAGTTGGAGCTCGTGCCCACTCAATTCCTGGCATTCACGAAGGTAGGCGAAGTAAGCGATTTGGCCAACAATCGGCCGAATGAAATAAATCCTGTGGAGCGGCTGTGCAGCTCCTCCGACGGATTCTTCATCAAATTCGAAGCTGAATTTCTCCGGCGTGGGGAGGAAGAAGAGCTCGGATAGTAGAGTCATTTCCAGCTGGCGATAAGCCATTCGATGGGCCAGACGACGGCCAAATGCCAGGCTCGTTATATTTGACGATGGCTATTAAAACATCATAACTAGATGGAACAAACGTTACCGAGTAGTCGACTTACATTTTGGCGACAAAACAAACTGAAAAATGAAGGTTTGAAGTAGAAAGAAAAGGACAAAGCTTTGGGAAAGACGCCGAATCAAATCACTAGCGAAAGCACAACCGAAAGGCTTTTTCGTTATCATTAACGGAGTGGAACGATGGAGTTAGAAATTCAGACAAAGAGCATAGCAAATAGCCTGACTGATAAGACTCTTAAGAGTCTCTTCCTTTACTTTTGACTTTTTTTCTCAGTCAAAAATTAGTTTTTTTATTATTAGAAAAACGTTGGAAATGAATAGAATAGGCAGCCCGTCTTCGGTCCCGAATAAGGCGAGTTTAGAGTGAAGAAGACGAAATCTTTATTAGAAATTCTCACTATTGCTTAATGGTCTGGATGATGTTGTAATCATGTATATGTTATATATCCTGAAGAAGGATGAATCGACTGAAAGAAAACAAGAACTTTTGAAATCGATTTTGGGAACAAATTTATTGACGAATTACGATGAATGGAAGAAAGAAATGGCCATTTCTGTGCCCAAAGAAATCATCGGCTCAGATACTCTTCACAATGATGCTTTGATGCGTCTTCTGACCAAGCTCAAGGAACCAGCAACTCAGAAAAACTTCTTCTTTTGGTGTGAAAATGTTCGTTTTGAGTGGCATTCTATACGCAAGACGATTCCAGTTGAATCAGCCTGACTATTGGCCAAATAGCTATGTTTTCGCTGAGGCAAAGAAGATTCTTAATGGGGACTCTCTCAATCTCCACATGGAAGATGGCTATGTTCATGTCAATAAACACATTGGGTGAGAATGGCCATCGATTGGAAAGTTTTCAGATTGGGGGAACAACGGGAGCCAACAGTTCCAGATTCTGATTCAGAAAGTCAAGTTGGAAAGAAGAAGAAATACAATCAACAGAGGCATCTTTCAAGTGTGAATATTCTTTTGGTTGGAGACTCTGGCGTGGGAAAATCCACCTTCATCAATGCGATTTCCAACTATGTGGAATATTCGTCACTCGCAGATGCCATTGATAATGGACCCAATGTTCTCATCAACTCTCAATTCACAGTCATCAATAAGGTATTTTCTGAGAATTTTAACAGCTTTGAGAAATTAGGAAAATCAAATGGTGACCATTAAGACAGATTCGACTTATGAAACGACGATAGCCGAACAGCAAAATGAGAATTTTGGAAGTTTTGGAGAGTCAGTAACTCAGGTGGGACGACTAGAAGACAAAGAAGAAAGCGAGTTTAGAAGCCTGTGACTCACTCTTTGCTCCACAAGCTGCGTGGAAAAGAGTTTAATTTGGATCTGATCGACACTCCTGGATTGAACGATACACGAGGATTGGAACAAGACATGAAGACTCTCAATCAGATTCAGGAACATATTGTGGAACTTGGGTGAGATGACTCTATTGATTGAACAGATTCTAGACATTTGAATGCAATTGTGATTCTCCTGGAAGCGACCAGTCAAAAGATGACAATGCAACTCCGCCATTCTCTCAATGAATTGCTCACTCATTTTGACAAAGACTCCCTCAAAAATCTAATTTTTTGTTATACAAAAAGTCGAACCACTAACTACAGGGTTGGGGACGCGATCACCACACTTCGAGAGTTTATCAAAGAACAAACTAGTCGAACTGGGGCCAACATTGAACTGGGAAAGTAGAGATATGGTTTTCTTTTATTCCTATTCGTAGAGAAAACGTCTTCTGCTTCGACAGTGAATGTTTCCGCTATCTCTGTATGGTTTCACAGTTCTCCGTTTGTCGGAGCAACGCGATGGATGCGAGTCTACAAGAGTGTTGGGAGATCAATGTGAAAGAATTTGAACGGTAGGCTGCCATTAAGTGACATTAATTAGTTCAGATTGTTGGTTCGAATTAACCAAGTGGAGAGCTACAAACTGGCAAATTCGACTGATCTTGGCAAGCTGAAGAATACAATTCAACTCCTGGCATCTTCTCAACAAAAAGTAGCTCAATTGCTTGTCAACACCGATAGAAATGTTCAAGCTGTCTTTTCAGAGGTTTGCCTATTCCCCTTCATAAATCAGTCTTTCAGATGCAAGTGAAGTATAAAAGACTCGAAGAATTGCTTAAAAAAAGTGGGGCTCTGGAGGAAATTGTCCCTCTTGAAGATCCAATGCTTTACTGTAATCGTTGTAAAAAAGTGTGTTACATAATAAGCACAGAGGCAAAGATACAAGTAAGATATTTTTAAATGTAAAACTAGTATTTAGCATATGGGAACAGTCGACCATACCACCCTAATAGATTTCCCTCATCTATTTACTTCTATTGGTCAAACTTGTAAACAATGCAACTGTCATTACACGTCACATGGATTTTTGCGAAGTATAGCAAAGCAACGAAAGGTAATTTTAGGCTATTATTAGACACAACGTGCTAGACTTCGGACACTCAAAATCTAAAAGAAATTGATGACATCAACAGTGCATATGAAATTCTGCAAAAACATCTGATGGATCGACAAAAAAATGTAGGCATTTGTTGATCTTCGGAGTCTTTCTTTATAGCAAGATATTCTGAAGACAGAAGAAAAGAAGCTGATCCAGATTTGTGCAGAAATCCAGGTCCACATCAATTGCAAATCAACAACAAATACGATAGACCACTTCCGAATGGCTCTTCTTGACTTCATACAAATTAAGGATAGAAAAGTTCACTCTGGAACAGATCGTGGGGTTTTGGAACAACTTAACAAAATCTTGAAAGACTACGATGAAGAACGCAGACGGATTTCAGAGGAAGTCGAAAGCAAAGCCAAAAATGTCCTCACCGAGCACGAGGTCATTGACTTTTATGAAAATAGAAAATATACTTTAGATAGAGACAAGACTACAGGAAATTAACACTTTCAAACAGACTAAGCAAATTCTACAAGAAATCAAGAGGGAGATGGCTGATGCTTGAGACGTAGCTTGTTTGAATAAAAATCAACTCCACAGACTTGGATTGGATCTCCATTTGCATCGTCACCTAAAAAATATGCCTGTTTATTGCAATACAAATAAACTAGCTTTCCACTTGGTTTAAACGAACCCCATCCCCCTATTAAAACTCAGAAAAAAAAAGAAATTAATAGACAACTTATTGATTTACGAACAAAGCTATTTCAGCGAAAATTCTTGCTTTAAACTTTTCTTTCTCATTTTCTCTTGCTACAGCTTCAGCAATATAAGAGAGCAGTAGTGTTCCGCTGGCTCCGTGCGCATGCTTGAGGGGCTCTTTAAACCTCTTCCAAAAGGATTCTATGTTATTGGTATGGATTACAGTCCCATCATCATGAATACTAAATTGTAAAATATGTTATTTAAAAAACATACTTTTAAAATTTGTCGTATGATTTACAGCATAGTGTTTATTGAAAATTTTTGATAGACCAGAATAAGCCTTCCACATGTCAGAAAATATAATATTAGGTTGGCGACTAATTTCTGGGACACTTTGGAGATAAAGCTCTAAGAATTTATTTAGTTGACCTGTTAGCCCAATACTATAGATTATTAATCTATGCCAAGTGCTTTATATTCTACCACTGTCGTCCCCCCAGGATGGCTGCTGTTGGTCGTGCTCTACGTCTATCTCGTGAAGGCCTGAGATCGATCATTCTTTACGAGTTTCGTCTTGGCTCGTCTGTGAGAGAAGCAGCCACGAGGATCAACATGCTAATGGGTGGTGGAACCGTCTCTAATTCTACGGTGCACAGATGGTTCCAACGCTTCACATCCGGAAACTTTTCCCTTGAAGATGAACCCCATACCGGACATCCATTGACCTTCAATGAAGATCGCCTAAAAGAATCCATTGAACAGGATCCTCGTCAGACAACCCGGTGTTTAGCAGAAGGATTCCAATGCTCCCACAGGGCTATCGAAAACCATCTTCATTCGCTTGGATACGCCTGGAGATACGCCATCTGGATTCCTCACGCTCTGACCGTTCACTAGCTGCGGATGAGGTCTGACATCTGCAACACTCTCCTCACTTCCCATTATGGATCTGACTGGCTGGACTATGTGGTAACAGGAGACGAGAAGTGGGTCTTTTACGTCAACTACTCGCGCAAGCGGCAATGGCTCAAGCCAGGAGAGAAGGGAGTCCCAATATCTCGACCGGAGTCCAAGAAGATCATGTTGTGTTGCTGGTGGAATGTCAAGGGAGTTGTACATTGGGAGCTGCTGCCATACGGTTCCACTATCAATGCTGAGATATACTGTGAACAGTTGGATCGAGTGGCAGCTAAGCTGAGAGGGATACAGAGGAAAGTCTTCTTCTTGCATGACAATGCGCGCCCACATGTCGCGAAGTTGACCCATATGAAGCTGCGCAGTCTCGGCTGGACGGCTCTTCCCCATCCATCGTATAGCCCTGACATTGCTCCGTCTGACTACCACCTCTTTCGGTCTTTGGCTTATCATCTGGAAGGACGCCACTTCCTTGATGAAGACGACCTCAAAATGGACCTTCAGTCGTTCTTTGATCGCAAGTCCCCAGGCTTCTACAGAGAGGGAATCTACAAATTGCCTGAACGTTGGCAACATGTCGTGGATACCGACGGAGGGTACGTCAGTTATTGAAAACTAAATACAAGAGAATAAACAGCTTGGAAATAAAATATTGAAAAATGTCCCACAAATTAGTCGCCAACCTAATATTATTAAATTCGATATGCTCTTTTAGCAGTGGAACCAAGACTTTGTTAGTTCTATTTGACACGATTTTAGCAAAAACTTTTTTTGTTGAACGGCAGTAGCCTAAACAAACATTAATAAACCTTTAGTTGACTAACCTCCACAAGTCCAGGTGATTTCTCTCTGAATATTGCTTCTGCCATATTTTCTAGTATGAAGTGCTGACTCATCGACTTCTATTACGCAATTGTCTCCTCCTATCTTGGGATATTGCTTGACAATACTAACAAATAATTTTACAAAATAAAAACTAACTTCTCGCAAAGTCCCCGAAAAAAATTCTTGTAGTCGACTACAGTCGAATTTGACGCATCTAATTCGTTAATAATCTGCTGAGAAGAATATCTAGAAAAGTAAATGACAAAATAAAAACACATACTTAAATAGCCACATAAAAAGCAGCTAGACGGATCTATACAAATCAAGCGCTTCTCGTTCAAAGAATGAATGTGCCTTGATTCCTCTGACTGAACAATCGCTCTTCTTATTTTTACGACATCTCCACTAAAGTAATAAAATAAATTTAAACTGAATAATCCTAGAACCTTAAGATTCATTCCCCGTTTCCTTAGCACCATAGGATTACCGCATTTCAGACAGCAAAATTGACGTACCAGTAACCCTTCTTCTTGCATTCTTTTGATCAGGGTAATTTGGTCGGGAATTAAGCGCTTAAATTCATTTAAACTGGTAATTTTGTCCATTATTAGACCTAAATTATAAATGATAACGAGAGGAAACGAAAATAAATAATTAAACCGAAAAGTAAAAACAAACTAAATTAAAGGCAATAGGATTTAATAAGATATGAAAAATATGTGGGGGTTTGTTTAAAGAAGGTCTTTAGGGGATCTTACGTAAGTGGCGGATCAATTCGTACAGCCCCCTGGGGGGCTTGTATGTATGGTTGTGGGGGGCTAGTTTAAATTCTACCCGAATTTTCTTTTAGATTGTTTGTTGTTGGAAAAAACTGCGCAATTCTGCAGTAAAGACTCGTTCTCTTCAGACAGCTACTCCTCTCTCTATTTGAATCTATATGCTCGTATATTATGGTCCGTGTGAGAGTAGGCGGTAGAGTAAAACAACAAAATTTATTACTACCAAATCTCTTCAATATGATCATAACTCAAATCAATACACCAACCTTCCTTGTAAGTTTAGAGTTTAGGAACATTGATTCCGTCGCTATCTTTCTCTAGATACTCTTTTGTCGGCATCAGGAAATCCAGCTGGTCTTTCCAGAAGTATATTGAGACTTCGTGGCTTAAGTTATTGCAACGCTTCGGTTCGATGCGAACAGCAAGAAGACCTTTTCTGTCTGTTCGACTGGTCAGAATAGCGTTTGATGTGCTAACCCACTGAAAAGTTGTTTTTAGGATTTCAAACTGATTCTATACCTTAGTTTTTGATTTACAAAAGCCGCAAACCTTGTCGACTTCACCATAAAAAGATTGCGTCACAGAGCGAGAGAATGGTGTGTCCTCCAAATAATGCAATAGGAAAGCCTCAGCAGCTCTTCTTTTGCTTAATTGAGTTCGATTTAGATACTCTAATAGAATTCTTTGGAGAGTCGATATCCGCTTAACTTGGATGTACGGGACAAAGAGCTGATCTGCGTAGAAGACCTAAAGATTCAGCCTTTTGCAACTTTGTGTCTTATAACAATTAAAATGAAAATCGTGCTTCCTTTTTGAACAAAACTTATATAAAAATGTACCTTTGCAATGCTGCCGATGAACTCAAAATAATCTTTAGCGGCATTGCAATGAAAATGACCTTGATATTCATCCACAAATAATAAATTCTCAACCCATCGGGGAATCTCTCGAACGTCTAATAACGCTCCGTTTAGTGGCTTAGCTGTGACGATCGTCTTTACGCTTTTCTGAATTCTGATCTAAGTGAAGGAAAACTTCTTACGGGAAGCGCTTGTAGATGATAGGCGTTTACCATTTTTGGTTTAAAGATCTTCCGAATCTCCATCGGTGTGTGATTCAGGAGGACGGCATTGGTTCTCCAGCACTGTGTTCTAACAAACTTCATGTAATCCTCCAATACTTGCGGGCTCATTAATGAAAGCTGAAGAGTTTCTTTCGTTGTTTCCGAAACTTACAGAAGACTGGTTTTTTCCGTAGTCCTCTCCTACAATGACTTTTTCGAAAGTAAAACCCGAGAGTCTTCTGGAGGCTTCGGACAGTTTCATTTCAAAGTCAAAGTCTGAATTAAAGGTTGGACAAATTGCGAAGAGCATTTCATCCGAAGAGACGAGTTTATCTTCCACATTCTGAATCTTAAGCTCTCACTCAGGAATGAACTTACTCTGAGTTGCTCTGTTCTCGGCTGTATCTGGTAGAAGAGACGAGCCGGATCGATGTTTATTCGCCGAAGTTGGATGCCAATAAGCTTTCGATGTCTCTCGGCTATTTGGTCCATCGCTCTGCAGCTCTTTCGCAGTCGAGTGAACGACACCGGATTCATTTTTTGAAGGACTTTTACAATATCAGTCACGTCTAAGCTCGTAAAAGGGAGATACCAGTTGCTAGGTGGATCTGGGAGCCGGTAATATAGAATATAAGCGGCTTTATTTGGACTCGAAAATGGCTGCTTCGGGAAATGTTTCTCGTTATATTTTCGATGAGTAGAACTATACAAGAAAATAGACTCTTCGGAATTTGACATGATCCAAGTGAAGTGGGAAATGGACAAGAAAGAATTAAAAGGCTAGCGTTTTATTGATTAAAAGTGGACGCAATTCCCAAAACCTTTAAATTCTGTGCGAGCGCTATGCTATTTACAATCTATTTTTATAAATAGGTTAGGCATAGATAGGCAATTAGCAAAAGTATTTGAAAGAAATTTAGATTTACAGTAAGACTACTCGCTTTCTTTCAAACCCAGCGATTGAGTAAGCGTTCGATAGAATAACCTGCCAAAAACAATTTTATTTCAGAAAAAAAACTGACAAAGAACTCTTCCAGATGAGTAGGAAAAAGCGCGAATTAATCCACGCTAGAAGAGAGGGTAAAGCCCAAATGTCAGGAAGAGCTGCTCAGCTGAAATCTTGAGCCAACAACTTGTAAGATAATGATTACCGTGTTTCTTCTAATAGAAGCCGGGGGCTTCTATTTTTTGACCTTGTTTTTTTGGGTGGGTGGGGTAAACAAAATGTTTTAAAAATGAATTCTGGGTATTATTTATTCTGATTCTAAGGGCAAATCCGGAATGTCTTCATTGTTATCAAGTTCAACTTCTTCGACAAGTTCGGCCAATTGTTCTTCGGCTCTCTTGTCTTTGAGGGCTCGAACTCCTTCTGGAATAGATCCATTTTCTGAGAAACAATGAATGAGACTGTCTTCTGTTCCATCGCTGTTGATTCCAATACCACATGACTTGAATGAAGAAGCAATCAAATTTAAAGGAAACTCATCCCAAGCATGGGTAATCCACTCCAGATAGGTAGCCATCGATGGAGGAGCAGGATTTCCTCCCTTGGTCAAAGGTTTTTCTGAGTGCATCATCCAATCTTCGTACTGCCTCCGAATGCTAGCTTTGAAAGGTCCGTTCCACGCCACGTCTGCAGGTTGAATATACTTCGTGGTTCCGCCAGGTATAACGGCCGTGTCAATTTTTAGTTTGGCTTTTGTCGACACACTTATATGACTGCGAAACGAGTTTCAAATTAATAGCCGCCTCTCAAAAAGACTCATTCCCATAATATCCTGCAGATATTTAGCAGTGATTTCATCATTCATCCAACATCCGCCAACCCACGCTAATTGAAGCTTATTTTTGAATTTTGCAGTTATTTCTGGGTTAGGACGCTTTTTAGGAAGAAGAACATATGGGCGACATTTGAATCCAGCTGAGCGTCCAGTAAGCAAAACTGTAATGCGCATTTTATCGTGCCCAATCGACACAACAGCAACCTTAAAAAACAATATATATCATAGCATTCTTACCTCGCGTGCACCCTTGGATTCTATTGTTGATGAGCTGGACGAATTCAAAAGACAGCAGTTGCATCGCAGGCATACACGTGCTTATATCCTCCTTTCACTAGAGTTTGGGAAACATACAGAGTAAAAGAGATAATAACGTTGAGATAGTCAGTTCGAGGCTTTTAACATGAGGTGGTTGGCTTTTGACTAGTGAGCTTGCTTCGCTTTAAAAAGTCATCCAAGAAACTTTCGCTTCCTTTGAAATCATCAGTAACACTGAATTCTTTTGCTTTTTCTTTGACCATTCGCCGCGTGACTCTTAATTTCTTCTTTCTCTGTTCTTGAATCCATTCGATCAGGTTAGCTTCCATCGCATCATCAGATAAGTGTCTTCCTTCAGCCTCTTGCATGATTTCGACTCTTTGCCAGCTTGCTCCAAAATCTTCTTTTTTTTGCACCATTCTCGAATTTGCTTTTCATCAACTTGAAAATACTTGGCCGCTGCACACTTCGAGCTTTTCTCCGCATAGTTGATTGCACCCACCTTCATTGACAATGGATACGACTTACGTTTTTTTCGAGCTAGTACTCAAGTCGGTGGGCGATGGAGCAGCTACATCAGGATCGCTATCGGAGCTTCCCATTATTTCGAATTAAATCCTTAAAAGCTAGCGTTAGTCTGCGTAAACAGGAAAGAATTTTCTAAACCAATTTGGATACTAGTCAAAAATATAGAATAAAAAAATCTTAAAAACCACTGAACTTCTAGGGGGCTTTTATTAGAGGGGAGGCTTCTATTAGAAGAAATACGGTAATATTATTTATTTAGACAGTCCGGGAGGATTTTACTCCAAATCTTTATGGCACAAAATTTGAGAAAACTTGCGTGTTCCAGAGAGGAGCAGGGATTTGCGCGAACAAATTCAAATTTTCAAGGACTAGCTCTTTTCATCAATTTTATCAATTTATAATTTTCAATGTTCTACAAAGTTGTAGAGGAGATCGAAGTCTACAACTTTTCCAAAAATCCTTAAAAATGAGCTAAAAACCGATTTTTTTGTCGAAGTTGCAATTGTTTTGTGATGCTTTTGTAAACTTGTAGAGGAGATCAAACTCTACAAAAATTATAGAAAACTCTTCAAAAAAGATTACTGTATCCTGCAGGAAATTTGAATCCAAAAAACTGGTCTCGCCTAGAAAAAGGCGTCATTTTCAGTTCAACTTTATACATTTTACACAAGAAGTTTTACATCATCTTGTAGAGGAAATCAAGGCCTACAAGATTGCAGAACATTGAAAATGCTAAAAATTAGAAGAAGAGGTGGAAATGACTAAACTATCGCCATTTATGTCCTTTATCGACCGAAAAAAAACAAATTATCCATTTTTCTGACTGACAACCCGGGGGGGATGAAAAGCAGCGCGAAAATTGAAAAAAATACGTTGGCTCGATGATGCATAAATTATATCCAAAATCGTGATAAAATTCATATAAAAAGTGATGTTTTCACTTCCAAAAGAAATGTTCAAATTTTGAAATTTCGCAAAAGTGCAGTCGCCTTTTTGGGCCGATGGGCTACTCATGATTCGGACGTCTCGTTGGCCATTCTCATCCAATATCTTTACTGATATGAATATAGCCCTCTTTCATGTGGAGATTGAGAGAGTCCCCATTAAGAATCCTCTTAGCCTCAGCGAAAACATAGCTATTTGGCCAATAGTCAGGCTGATTCAACTGGAATCGTCTTGCGTATAGAATTCCACTCAAAACGAACATTTTCACACCAAGAGAAGAAGTTTTTCAGAGCTGCTGGTTCCTTGAGCTTGGTCAGAAGACGCACCAAAGCATCATTGTGAAGAGTATCTGAGCCGATGATTTCTTTGGGCACAGAAAGGGCCATTTCTTTCTTCCATTCATCGTAATTCCCAGCCAAATCTTTTCCCAAAATCGATTTCAAAAGTTCTTGTTTTCTTTCAGTCGATTCATCCTTCTTCAGGATATATAACATATACATGATTACAACATCGTCCAGACCATTAAGCAACAGTGAGAATTTCTAATAAAGATTTCGTCTTCTTCGCTCTAAGCTCACCTTATCCGGGACCGAAGGCGGGCTGCCTGATCCATTCATTTCCAACGTTTTTCTAAAAACTAATTTTTTACTGAGAAAAAGAAGGAGAGATGTAGCCTCGGAGCAAAGAAGAAAAGTTTTGTTGTAAAATTGCCTGAACTGATCAGAGTTTAGATAAAAAACGAAATCATTTCCCGGTAAATCGTCTCATCGATTTTAACCACAAAATTACAGACGAGGATGAAGCAACTCGGAAGACATGACCCCCTATTTCTTTACGTTTTCCTTATAAATGTTCCCATTAAAATAAATATTTCTTTCTAAAATGTTTCGAAATAACTGCGTTATCTTTCGCTGAATTTCTCTCTGTTTATGAAAAAGTTCACGTTGATAAGAGAGGACCAAAATGGCTGATATTCCGCCTCGTGAAAACTCTCCCCCTCCTCCAATCAAGCGTTTTGGAGAATGGATTATTCGTGAAGTAAGTATCTCTTGGTTTCACCACAACACTAAGATCCAGTTAGTCCCGGCAGGAGAAAAATTTCTTCACTTCCTTCGAAGCCAAAATGAAGGCCCTGGTCAGCTATTGGAAGCAAAGATAGAAGTCAAAAGAGAAATGAAGGAGTTTTTCGATTGCGACCTTCCTCAAATCAAACAGTCTTCTATCGATTTAGGAGGTATGATTGGTCTTGGCGGTCAGGCTAGCGTTTACCGTGCCAAATCACCGGATTACGGAGACGTCGCTTTCAAAATATTTAGCTCAAAAAGTGACAAAGAGTACAACAAAAGAGAATTGAAATATGCTGTGCTAGTAGGCGAATTATAAATGTAAAAACAAAACTCAGAGACATCCCAACATCGTTCAATCATTGGCTGTTGTTCTCAACGAAAACAATATGCCCAACGGGTTCCTCATGGAGTTTATGCCCCATTCGTTAGCCGATGGCAAGTTGCTTTAGAAGATTTTTATTCCAAGTTCAGTGATCGGCCTAAAATTGACGAAAGCCGAAGAAAAAAAAGAAAAGGAAACAATTCAATACCAATTCAAATATTCCAATCAAGAAGTTTTGGATTGGATGCTGAAGGTATGCACGGCCTTACTCTTTCTCCACAATTTGAAAATTATGCATCGAGATGTGAAGCCAGCCAAGTTTGTTTTATGCTTCTTTGAAAAAAAAACTAATTTCAGTATTATGGTTGAAGTAGACAAATCGGGATTTATTTCTAAGGTCAAACTGACTGATCTTGGAATAGCTGGGTCGATCTATCAGAACCCTGATATCACACATACATGGTGGGGTAGATCTTTCATATTTTGACGTTTTCAACTTTGTAGTGTCGTTGGTACGACTTTATATCAAGCACAAGAAATGCCTGATGGGCATTACGATGAGAAAGTCGATGTCCACAGTATTGGAATTACTCTTTGGCAGCTCGTTCATCGAGAACAAGAAAAATCTCAATTTTTTCCACCTGAGGGCTCACAATCTAATCCTTACTTTGCTGAGAATTGTCCGGTTGAAATCAAGAATCTTATTAATAAGTAAGGATTTGAACGAATTGAGCGAATATGTGTTTAGATGTTGTTGTGCGAAGGAGGATCGGCTGAGTATTGAGCAACTCATCGATAGATTGAAGACGCTGATCGACGAATATAAAAAAAGAGACGAGGAGAAATTTAAAGTCAACGGACCCCCCGGAAAGACAGAAAAAGAAGTTTCCTCCTAAAGATATTCTTCTCGCCCCCCTGAAGAAACGACTCCTCTCTTACAAAAATCCGGGAAGTTGTTGATTGGAGAGATTTTGAAGAAAGATGAAAATGAGAGCTTTAAATGGTGCTGATTTCAATAAATATTTGATAACCGCCGTATTATGAATTATCAGTTAGTCATTCACTAGCCCTTTCTCTTATCAGCTTCCTTTAAATCGACTTTTCACTACTTGCATACAATTTTTTTCAGCAATTCAGTCTCTTTAAAATGTCTGGTTTGAGTCTAAAAGAGACCGACCCGGCCTTACAAATATATGAAACTCAGGCTATTATAGTTGAGAAGGATCAAGAAATTGAGCGCTTAAGACAAGAAAATGAAAGACTTCGAATAGAGATTTCCAACACAAATCAGCTGGAATTGGCTCAGAAAGGTTGATTTTATTTGATAAATAGTCGATGAGAAATTTAGTGACAAAACTAGAACAAGATCTAGTTGTCTTCAAAAATAATAATCCTTATACGATCGATCGCTTGGACTCCTTAGAATCGCAAGTGATAGAACTGATGAATGCCTTAAATTTAAACGCAGATCAGATAAATCAGCGATTAGCTTCAAAAGGTTGGATAGTCTTTTGAAAAGTAAAGGAAGAGACTCTTGAGAGTTTTATCAGTCAGGCTACTTGCTACGCTCTTTGTCTGAATTTCTATAAGTGTTGTTAAGTGGAGTTAGCTCCATCGTTCCGCTTCGTTAATTATAAAGAAAAAGCTTTTCGGTTGTGCTTTCACTAGTGATTTGATTCGGCGTCTTTCCCAAAGCTTTGTCCTTTTCTTTCTACTTCAAACCCTCATTTTTCAGTTTGTTTTGTCGCCAGAACGGAAGTCGACTACTCGGTAACTTTTTTAAAAATTTACTTATAATGTTTTAATAGAAGAAAATTCCTATCTTAAGCGAAGTGCCCAGACAGCATTGGGTGAAAATCTATAAAATTGTCAATCTGTCAAAGCTTTCTGTTGAACAAAGGGCCAGTCGATTAGAAAATTTTCTAACAGTCACCCAGTTGAAGGCTATAAAGCTGTGGATGGAGAAGAAGGTGGGCTTTTTAAGACTTGAAATAGATTGTTTTAGGCAGGAGACTTCTTCGGAATGCTCACAGATTCGGATCAGGAATTTGCGGAAGAATTCTTCGAGAAGAAGGACATCGAGATTCTTGATTCAATTTTGGAGCGCTATGATGATAACACAAAGAATGTATATCAGACTTGGAAGAAAAACGCTGGATTTTTTTATACCAAAGTGAACCAATATACTTTGTTCTATTTTTTAGGAAGTAAATGAAGTCAAAGTAGCTCCAATCTCCCCAGGTGAAATCTCCCAACTGCCACCAATAGTAAAAGCGAAAATGTGCGGAGGACCTTCATGTCGATGCTGTCGAAAAGATGGTCATAAAATAAAGTAAGTAAACATCTGATAGTAAAAATAGCTTTAGGAGCCCAGGAATTAATAATAAATCAGGTTTGAACAGAAATGGAGAGAAAAACAATGCAGGATTCCAACTTAGACCTGGCTATTTCGACGAGTAATTCCCTTCGAAATTGTAAACAAACAAAAAAAAATTTTAGTTTGCCTCCGGTAACAAATATTTTGATATTGGGATCGACTGGAGTGGGGAAATCAACGTTTATAAGCGCCTTTATCAATTATCTTTCATTTGGCAATTTGCACGAAGCCCTTCAAAATCGCTTCCATGTCCTCATCAAATCAGCGTTTACTCATACCACTGAAACTGTAAGAGAATTCTCCATAAAAATTGAAATCCCAGATGCAAACTATGAGGATAGAAATGGAGCCGACAGTACGAGTTGAGAGACGTGGGCCAGATCATGAAGAAGACATTCGGGATGGACATTCAGCGACACAAGTTTGTACAACTTTTATTTGTTAAAGAGTCTAAAATAGTCACCGAAGTCGTATATTTTCAAGCTCGGTCCTCCAGGCCAGGAGAAGCATATTCGTATTATTGATACTCCTGGGGTTGGAGACGTCAGGGGGGCTATTCAAGGTTGAGTTTGAGGCTTAGTGAATCAATCAATTTGCAGATCAACGGAACTTTACAAAAATCCTTAATTTCATTTCTGACTTGGAGTAAGATTGAGAACCTTCAACAAATAATTTTTAGCGAAATCCATGCGATTCTCCTTCTTTTGGAGCCAGATAAACGCCACTTGGACGTTTTTTTCCGCTATTGTATCAATGAGCTCCTGACTCATCTCCACGCTTCTGCTGCAAAGAATATCATCTTCTGTTTCACGAAGGCCCGACAAACCTTTTACCGTCCAGGAGAAAGCGTTGTTTGTCTACGAACTCATTTGGATAAACTCTATCAACAGACTAGAATTAGGGTCCCTCTTGATGAGTCAGTTTTATTTAAATTGGAATCCGATTTTTGTAGAAATAATATGTTCTGTTTTGACAACGAGGGTTTCCATTTCGTTTGTGCGATGAAGCAAGGAGCGAGGTTCACCGAAAACGAAATAAACGACTCCAGCATTAGTTGGGACAAAGCAGTTGAAGAGAACTTCAGGTAAGAAAATGCTTTTCAGAGATAGTTTTCAGAATGCTGGATCGTATCAAACAACTCTATCCACATAAAGTTTCGGAGACTTTGAGTGTCAATAATGTCAGACGTTTGATCGACATGTTGGCTCGTCCTTTGGCTGAAATCGCCAAGAATCAGTTGATTAATATGTGCATTATTGAAGACAAAAACGCGGAGGTTGGCTGGTTGACTGACAGTTCACTTAATCGGTTTCTTAGATCAGAGAATGTATTGCCAAGAATAAGGATTTTCGAGACAGAAACTCACAGATTGCAACTGCCAGAAAATTCATTGAAGCACAAGAAGCAAAGGTAAGCGTCTGCGAAAATTGGAAGAAATGTTTAGAGAGATGAGAGACAGAAAGAGGCAGACAAAATCCAACATTACTGCGCTCATTTTGCCGCATTTTTAAAGAAATATTCAATCATTCCGTACAACGACGCTTATCTGGAATATCTGGATCATTTGATCAAAGAAGAGGTTTGATTTGAACGGTATCCAGAGCTTCTTTTAGAAAGCCAAGGTAAATGCTGGTGGATCCGATGAGATCTTGAGCGAACTTGAATTTTACCGAAGTGCCTATGATCAGCAAAGATTCATTTTTACAAGTGAAACTGGAGCCCCGTTGAAAACTTTGGATGAGATCAGCAATATGGTAAAAGAGCTAGAGACTCTTACTTTTAGTGGAGAAATTGTCCAGGAGGTTCAGGTAAAGAGCTTATAAAATGTTTGAAATTCTTTTAGAACTTGGAGATTTTGACTGCTAAAAAGGCCCACCATCACCAGTCGACAGCGGTTTCAGTGAATAACTCCTTCATAAGTAATGCCTTTAGGCAAACCTCTGAATAGACAGATTGAACATTTCTATCGGTATTGACAAGCAATTGAGCTACTTTTTGTTGAGAAGATGCCAGGAGTTGAATTGTATTCTTCAGCTTGCCAAGATCAGTCGAATTTGCCAGTTTGCAGCTCTCCACTTGGTTAATTCGAACCAACAATCTGAACTAATTAATGTCACTTAATGGCAGCCTACCGTTCAAATTCTTTCACATTGATCTCCCAACACTCTTGTAGACTCGCATCTATCGCGTTGCTCCGACAAACGGGGAACTGTGAAACCATACAGAGATAGCGGAAACATTCACTGTCGAAGCAGAAGACGTTTTCTCTATGAATGAGAATAAAAGAAAACCAGATCTCTACTTTCCCAGTTCAATGTTGGCCCCAGTTCGACTTGCTTGTTCTTTGATAAACTCTCGAAGTGTGGTGATCGCGTCCCCAACCCTGTAGTTAGTGGCTCGACTTTTTGTATAACAAAAAATTAGATTTTTGAGGGAGTTTTTGTCAAAATGAGTGAGCAATTCATTGAGAGAATGGCGGAATTGCATTGTCATCTTTTGACTGGTCGCTTCCAGGAGAATCACAATTGCATTCAAATGTCTAGAAACTGTTCAATCAATAGAGTCATCTCACCCAATTTCCACAATATGTTCTCGAATCTGATTGTGATTCTTCATGTCTTGTTCCGACCCTCGTGTATCGTTCAACCCAGGAGTGTCGATCAGATTCAAATTCAACTCTTTTCCACGCAGTTTGTAGAGCAAAGAGTGAGTCACAGGCTTCTAAACTCGCTTTCTTCTTTGTCTTCTAGCCGTCCCACCTGAGTTACTGACTCTCCAGAACTTTCCAAATTCTCATTTTACCGTTCGGCTATCGTCGTTTCATAAGTCGAATCTGTTTTAATGGTCACCATTTTATTTTCCTAATTTTTCAAGCTATTAAAAGTCTCAGAAAATGCCTTATTGACGACTGTGAATTTAGAGTTGATGAGAACATTGGGTCCATTATCAATGGCGTCTGCGAGTGACGAATATTCCACATAGTTGGAAATCGCATTGATGAAGGTGGATTTTCCCACGCCAGAGTCTCCAACCAAAAGAACATTCACAGTTGAAAGATGCCTCTGTTGCTTGTATTTCTTCTTCTTTCCAACTTGACTTTCTGAATTAGAATCTGAAACTGTCGGCTCTCGTTGTTCCTCCAATCTGAAAACTTTCCAATCGACGGCCATTCTCACCCAATGTCTTTATTGACATGAACATAGCCATCTTTCATGTGAAGATTGAGAGAGTCCCCATTAAAAATCTTCTTTGCCTCAGCGAAAACATAGTTATTTGGCCAATAGTCAGGCTGATTCAACTGGAATCGTCTTGCGTATAGAATTCCACTCAAAACGAACATTTTCACACCAAGAGAAGAAGTTTTTCAGAGTTGCTGGTTCCTTGAGCTTGGTCAGAAGACGCATCAAAGCATCATCATGAAGAGTATCTGAGCCGATGATTTCTCTGGGCACAGAAAGGGCCATTTCTTTCTTCCATTCATCGTAATTCCCAGCCAAATCTTTTCCCAAAATCGATTTCAAAAGTTCTTGTTTTCTTTCAGTCGATTCATCCTTCTTCAGGATATATAACATATACATGATTACAACATCATCCAGACCATTAAGCAATAGTGAGAATTTCTAATAAAGATTTCGTCTTCTTCACTCTAAACTCGCCTTATTCGGGACCGAAGACGGGCTGCCTGATCCATTCAGGGCCATCTCCTTCTTGATTTCTTGTGGAATTTGCTTAGTCTGTTTGAAAGTGTTAATTTCCTGTAGTCTTGTTTCTATCTAAAATATATTTTCTATTTTCATAAAAGTCAATGACCTCGTGCTCGGTGAGGACATTTTTGGCCTTGCTTTCGACTTCCTCTGAAATCCGTCTGCGTTCTTCATCGTAGTCTTTCAAGATTTTGTTAAGTTGTTCCAAAACCCCACGATCTGTTCCAGAGTGAACTTTTCTATCCTTAATTTGTATGAAGTCAAGAAGAGCCATTCGGAAGTGGTCTATCGTATTTGTTGTTGATTTGCAATTGATGTGGACCTGGATTTCTGCACAAATCTGGATCAGCTTCTTTTCTTCTGTCTTCAGAATATCTTGCTATAAAGAAAGACTCCGAAGATCAACAAATGCCTACATTTTTTTGTCGATCCATCAGATGTTTTTGCAGAATTTCATATGCACTGTTGATGTCATCAATTTCTTTTAGATTTTGAGTGTCCGAAGTCTAGCACGTTGTGTCTAATAATAGCCTAAAATTACCTTTCGTTGCTTTGCTATACTTCGCAAAAATCCATGTGACGTGTAATGACAGTTGCATTGTTTACAAGTTTGACCAATAGAAGTAAATAGATGAGGGAAATCTATTAGGGTGGTATGGTCGACTGTTCCCATATGCTAAATACTAGTTTTACATTTAAAAATATCTTACTTGTATCTTTGCCTCTGTGCTTATTATGTAACACACTTTTTTACAACGATTACAGTAAAGCATTGGATCTTCAAGAGGGACAATTTCCTCCAGAGCCCCACTTTTTTTAAGCAATTCTTCGAGTCTTTTATACTTCACTTGCATCTGAAAGACTGATTTATGAAGGGGAATAGGCAAACCTCTGAAAAGACAGCTTGAACATTTCTATCGGTGTTGACAAGCAATTGAGCTACTTTTTGTTGAGAAGATGCCAGGAGTTGAATTGTATTCTTCAGCTTGCCAAGATCAGTCGAATTTGCCAGTTTGCAGCTCTCCACTTGGTTAATTCGAACCAACAATCTGAACTAATTAATGTCACTTAATGGCGGCCTACCATTCAAATTCTTTCACATTGAACTCCCAACACTCTTGTTGACCTGCATCCATCGCGTTGTTCCGATAATATAAATTACAGAAAAATACCGTATTCTCTCTAATAAAAGGTTGTAAATTTTCAATCAAAATCTATGAGAAATATTTGTCTTAAAAGTAGCCAACCCTAGGCTTAAGATGAGCGGCATGGACGACGGTTCTTTTGATGTTATAAAGGTCGGTGTTCTAAAGCGCGCTGCAGGAGTCCAGCCTCCTCACAGAGTTGTGCAATGGAATTACGGTTAAAATTGGAGAACATCTTACTGCCAAGAATTTCACCTGCTACCTGATATAATAATACAATCAAGTCTAATTAAACGACACCACCTGTGGATGAGCCAAGAGATTCATTTCAAGAAGTCTCGTTTGGAGATGGCCTTGCTCCGGCTTATCGCCTTTCAAAACTTCCAGAAGGAATTGAGTACATGGCTGAACAGCTTAGACTTCCATGAAAGCGTCAATGATCTCGTCCAAACCGGCTAGAGGTCCGCCAGATGATTCAGAAACCAACATCTGGGCGAATTTGACACCAGCTTCTTAGTTTCCAGAACGAAGAATTCGGCGCAAATGGAAAAGATAAGTAGAATCATACAAAAAAATAGGCTCTTCGGAATTTGTTGAAATTGTCTAAGGTTTTATTCCTAAATCATCCAAGCAAAAGAGATTTTAGAATCGTTGGGAAATTCAGCCTTCTATGAGATCCCACTTGGCTATCATTCTTCCACAGCTGGAGCCTGGAGTTGATATGCTAGCAATAATACAACCGATGCCAATTGGGCTGTAGCTCGTGAGTTGTTTGAGTTAAAAATGGAAATAAGAGTGAAATTCCAGAGCCTCTGATAATAATGAATGCTAAAATAATCATCCGGCCGGCTACAGACGAATGATACACCAGAAATGACTTTCTCAATCGACCATACCTCTGCCAATTTCGTGTCAATTCTCCCACTGTTTATGCATGAGTCTGACAGAGAATGTCGCATAATTTGATGAGCTTTCGATGCAAATAAATACGTTCGCCTAATTGCTTTTTACTGTATTTTCTCGCTCGAAACGAGGTAGCTGATAAATTTCAATAACTCTTTTAGAATAGATGCTCGGAAGTTTGACTTCCCGCTTATTCCATCGAACGCTTACTCAATCGCTGGGTTTGAAAGAAAGCGAGTAGTCTTACTGTAAATCTAAATTTCTTTCAAATACTTTTGCTAATTGCCTATCTATGCCTAACCTATTTATAAAAATAGATTGTAAATAGCATAGCGCTCGCACAGAATTTAAAGGTTTTGGGAATTGCGTCCACTTTTAATCAATAAAACGCTAGCCTTTTAATTCTTTCTTGTCCATTTCCCACTTCACTTGGATCATGTCAAATTCCGAAGAGTCTATTTTCTTGTATAGTTCTACTCATCGAAAATATAACGAGAAACATTTCCCGAAGCAGCCATTTTCGAGTCCAAATAAAGCCGCTTATATTCTATATTACCGGCTCCCAGATCCACCTAGCAACTGGTATCTCCCTTTTACGAGCTTAGACGTGACTGATATTGTAAAAGTCCTTCAAAAAATGAATCCGGTGTCGTTCACTCGACTGCGAAAGAGCTGCAGAGCGATGGACCAAATAGCCGAGAGACATCGAAAGCTTATTGGCATCCAACTTCGGCGAATAAACATCGATCCGGCTCGTCTCTTCTACCAGATACAGCCGAGAACAGAGCAACTCAGAGTAAGTTCATTCCTGAGTGAGAGCTTAAGATTCAGAATGTGGAAGATAAACTCGTCTCTTCGGATGAAATGCTCTTCGCAATTTGTCCAACCTTTAATTCAGACTTTGACTTTGAAATGAAACTGTCCGAAGCCTCCAGAAGACTCTCGGGTTTTACTTTCGAAAAAGTCATTGTAGGAGAGGACTACGGAAAAAACCAGTCTTCTGTAAGTTTCGGAAACAACGAAAGAAACTCTTCAGCTTTCATTAATGAGCCCGCAAGTATTGGAGGATTACATGAAGTTTGTTAGAACACAGTGCTGGAGAACCAATGCCGTCCTCCTGAATCACACACCGATGGAGATTCGGAAGATCTTTAAACCAAAAATGGTAAACGCCTATCATCTACAAGCGCTTCCCGTAAGAAGTTTTCCTTCACTTAGATCAGAATTCAGAAAAGCGTAAAGACGATCGTCACAGCTAAGCCACTAAACGGAGCGTTATTAGACGTTCGAGAGATTCCCCGATGGGTTGAGAATTTACTACTCGTGGACGAATATTCAGAATATCATCCTCGCAATGCCGCTAAAGATTATTTTGAGTTCACCGGCAGAATTGCAAAGCTACATTTTTATATAAGCTTTGTCCTTGTTCACGGCTCTGAATTAGTCAGTTATGACTCTCCTCATACCAAAAGTTGCCAAATGATGAATCTTTAGTTCTTCTACGCAGATCAGCTCTTTGTTCCGTAATTTGTCAGTGGATTGGCACATCAAACGCTATTCTGACCAGTCGAACAGACAGAAAAGGTCTTCTTGCTGTTCGCATCGAACCGAAGCGTTGCAATAACTTAAGCTACGAAGTCTCAATATACTTCTGGAAAGACCAGCTGGATTTGTTGATGCCGACAAAAAATATCTAGAGAAAGATAGCGACGGAATCAATGTTCCTAGACTCCAAACTTACAAGGAAGGTTGGTGTATTGATTTGAGTTATGATCATATTGAAGAGATTTTGTAGTAATAAATTTTGCTGTTTTAGTCTACCGTTTACTCTCACACGGACCATAATATACGAGCATGCAGATTCTGATTTTGCAGGTTATTCAATGTTTTGTTAGGGCTGGACAATTTGATAAGATCATCTTTTATACAAAACAAAATTCGAACCTGATTATCCTTTCCAATTGCGTCGAATTCTTCGTTCTGGAAACTAAGAAGCTGGTTCCAAATTCGCCCAGATGTTGGTTTCTGAATCATCTGGCGAACCTCTAGTCGATTTGGACGAGATCATTGACGCTTTCATGGAAGTCCAAGCTGTTCAGCCATGTACTCAATTCCTTCTGGAAGTTTTGAAAGGCGATAAGCCGGAGCAAGGCCATCTCCAAACGAGACTTCTTGAAATGAATCTCTTGGCTCATCCACAGGTGGTGTCGTTTAATTAGACTTGATTGTATTATTATATCAGGTAGCAGGTGAAATTCTTGGCAGTAAGATGTTCTCCAATTTTAACCGTAATTCCATTGCACAACTCTGTGAGGAGGCTGGACTCCTGCAGCGCGCTTTAGAACATTACACCGACCTTCATGACATTATAAGAATGGCCAAAACCGCTCATCTTAAGCCCGAGGTTGGTTACTTCTAGAGTTCAACATATTACGGGATGTATTTCATCACCGTGATATTTTTTAAATTTTCAGTGGCTAGTTGGTTATTTTGGCTCGCTATCGGTCGACGACTCCTTGGAATGTCTGAAAGCCATGTTGGCACAAGGTAGTCTCCAGAATCTCCAGGTAATTTTTTAAACTCGTGTTTAAGGAATTTTATAGGTTGTCATTCAAATTGTTTCCAAATATCATGAACAGCTAGGAACAGAGAATTTGATTGGCCTATTTGAAACTTTCAAGACTTACAGAGATCTTTTCCAATTCCTAGGATCAATTGTCGACATCTCTCAAGACCCAGAAGTCCATTTCAACTACATCCAGGCAGCTACAAGAACAGGCGAAATTAAAGAAATCGAACGCATCTGTCGAGAATCCAAAGTTTATAATCCAGAGCGCGTAAAAAATTTCCTGGAAAAAGCCAAGTTAAAAAGTCTGGTAAGACCAATTTTTAAAATTATGTTTACTGTTCAGCTTCCACTTTTGGTAGTATCTGATCGACTCTCTCAGATGCAGGATCCTGAAGATATCTGAGAAAGTTAATTTTTATCATCAATTCTTTTTTTAATTGTACAAGTCATACATTATATTGTTATAAAAGGAGCACTATCCTTTTGATAAAGCAGTTTTGTCTTCTCTCTCTCTTATCTATGGGGTGACCTTCGGGTCATGCGGATCATGGGTCTATAACAGTTATTAATCGTCTCAGGAGCAATGTAAGGTTAAAATTTTATTCTGAAAAATTATTTCGAATCAACAAAATACTGTATTTTCTCTAATAGAAGCCCTTATTGCAGTTGCGCTTTAAGATCTCAAATATCTTCAAAGAACGTTACACCAATTCATATAAAATCGGGACGGGAGGAGAGAGAAGGAAGAATCTGGCACTTTCTAACGCTCTTTACGCAACAGTGAGGAATTCAGCCTGAGGACAAAGACCAGCGAAGGTCAATATACAGGGTGGCTGAAAAGTTCAGGCATTTTTTTTCGGTTTTTTTATTGTCATTGTGTTTTTAGCATGATTTTAAAAATGTTTTATAAAATCCGTGTTTAATTTCTTCTCAGAAAACATGTAACTATTTAATTTTTCTTAGCGACACATAAAAAATGGCTCATGAACATCAGCGAAGTGCGGTAACTGAATTGCACAAGCCAGGAATGAAGACATCTGACATTGTTAGAACGACCGGTTACAAGATGCGAACTGTCTATAATATCGTAAAACGTTATAAAGAAACTGGAGTAACATCTGTTCATCATCGAAGTGGCCGTCCTCCTTCTGCAACCACTCCAGAAATCATCAACAAAGTTCGTTGTCGAATTCGTCGAAATGCGGAAGTTTCAATGAATAAAATGGCCTCAGAGCTTGGAATCAGCAGAGAGCGTGTCCAAAACATTGCCAAAACCAAGTCGGGACTTCACAGTTACAAAATAGCCCGCGTCCACTTCCTCAAAGACGCTATGAAGATGAAAAGATTGGAAAAATCTCGAAAGATGCTTAGGCTGGTCGGCTCTGGTCACTTGAACCGAGTTCTTTTCACTGATGAAAAGATTTTCATTGTTGAATCATTACATAACCGCCAGAATTGCCGGTAATTATTCAAGAAAGGACAGCAGAAGAGTACTTCAGCAAAAACAATAGGTCGTAGTCGTTTCCCGTCCTCAGTCATGGTCTGGACAGGTACCTGTGCTTTAGGAAAAACACCACTGATTTTCATTGATAAAAAGGTTAAGTTAGTACCGCCACCTATCAACAGCTAGTTATTTGTTATGTATTTAAGCCGTCGATAACAAATAATTTCGACCGCGAGGAGTTTTTACTCCAACAAGACTGGGCTCCTTCCCATTCAGCAAAATCAACAATTACCACCTGCGAAAAATTGTTTCCGAACTTTTGGGGCAAAGATATTTGGCCGCCAAATAGCCCAGATCTGAATCCTTTGGACTATTCCGTCTGGTCAATTTTGGAGCAGAAAATTTTGGCTAAAAGATATGATACAGTTGAAACACTCAAACAAGCTCTTACTCTAGTATAGAACGAAATTACGGTAGAACAATGTGCAACCATTGTAGGCAATTTTAAGAAGCGACTCAGAAAATGTATTGAGGCAACTGGTGGCAATTTCGAGCATTGATTGTAAAGTTTTTTGTTTGAATAAACTTATATTACGTACAAGTTAGTTAATATTTGGCTAATTGTGGAGATTCCTTAACTTATCTAATTTTTTGCGCTACCAACAAATTTCAAAAAATTGCCTGAACTTTTCAGTCACCCTGTACGCGAGCTGGCCTTCCAATTTCTAACCAGAAGCGGGCGTTAATTTGTGCAGTAAACAAGTGCTATAAAGAACCTCTATCCTTTTGATAAGACAGTCTTGCCTTCACTCTTATCTATAGGGTGGCCTTCAGGTCATGGGGAACATGGGCCTATAACACAATGAAGGGAAGTGTTAAGGGGCTTTCACGACACGTACTGACGTTCAAGGTCAGAATGTTGTCGCTTCTAGTGAACGACAAACTATTATGGAGGTGGGATTGCACAATCTTGCAGTTGGCGATGCGCTTTATGCGCTCAAGTATGGAGGAGAAGGAAAGTTTACCATAAAAATGTGCGAGTATAAAAGAGTATCTTCCTCTCTCTTTTCACTGGCGCGCTCTCTACACCATCTGTTGTTCTCCCTTTCTTTCTCTATTTCCGATTTGTTCCCTTCCAGAATGGAGGATTTTGCGCATGTCTCCGAAGTGCTTCCCTATATTAGCATGGGTGATCGAATCGAATTCCAGGACGCCGGCTACTCAGTGAGTTCCTAATTTCTAAAATGAAATAGTATAATTATTTCGAAACGCCGGGCATTTTCTCCTTCATTTCAGCACTGGGCCCTTTTCATCGAGGTGGACAAGGACGGCGTTCCGTGGATCATTCACCTCTACCGATGGGATGACCAAGACTCCGAATACAAGGTACTCAACCTTTACCAAAATAAAATCATAAACCAAAAAACAAATGGTATGGTAATTCTGTTTCAGATCCAATACGACCGCCTGTACGAAGTCGCAAACGGCCGGAAGATCCGGTACGATAACCCGCCGGAGCTGCAACGTCTATTCAACAATATCAATAAACCGGTGCGACGGAAACGCACCAGAGCAGATGTGATCAAGTATGCGGAGAAGAAGGTGAGTTCTACTCCTTATATTTCCTCCAATAATAATATGGAAATAATTTTAGAGAAAAGAAGGCGTCGAGTACTCCGTGTTGGGCTACAACTGCGAACACTTCGTCAACGAATGCATCTATGGGAATGCATACTCTGAGCAGGTTGGAATTCTGGCTTTCCTGAAAATGGAAACTTATTTTCATATTATTTTCGTTTTATTTTCAGGTCATCGCTCCATTCTATACATTATTTGTTATCTTGAGTGGGGTAAACGGATCCAGGGATGCATAGGATGAGATTGCATAAAGTATTTTTTTCTTATCGCGATATACTTTTTCTTAGCTGTAAAATCAGCATTTGTACCGAAAGATTTTTTAAAATTCAAAATGCACAATGTTTTACATTAGATGCTCAATCTCCCCAATCCGATCAAGCTCGTCATCAACGCGAGTGCCGTGAGTTTCCCATTTCATCCTAGGCCTTTTACCTAGGATTGATTTTGCAGGGCGGCTCGCAGAGCCAGTCCAGCAAGGGCGGCTCGTCTAACAACAGCAGCCAGCACAGCAGCAGCAGTGGAGGGGGAAGAGGGAAGTCGAAGAAGGCGGCGACTGATGAGTACAGCAAGCGATTCAGCTGGTACGTGATGATAAATGCGCTTCGAGAAGAATGAACATTTTAGAGCGTTCGTCTCATCGTCATCCTACTCTGTAGCTCCTGTGCGATACCCCCAACTACTCCTCTCTATTCTACTGAATAGTTCCTAACGTTTGATCAAAGTTCATAAAGCTCCATGAACTGCGCAACCCGCGGCAAATGTCTTGCGGTCCTTACATTCAGCATTTCAAGGAAGTTATTCAGCAACGAAGGATAATTTATGAGAATTCCATTCTTCGAGGGAACGAGGAATGAATTTAATACAAATACAGCTTAAAAATTATGCAAATTTCCTTAGAAAATTTTTTTCAAGAGATTGGGAAATGGATGTATAAGCAAACAATGATAGTTTTTGAGGCAGCCTTGGTCCATAAATCCATTCATTTCCATCAAATATTTCGGATGTTTCATCACCAAATACAATAATTCCATTTGAGAGTTTTCCTATTCCAAAAGAATATCGTGTATGTTTAAAACTTTGTTTTGGTGTCCATTTCTTCTCGGGATCTTCGATATCCATTTCCCATACGCTATTTAATGAGTCAGATGAATTGCCTCCAAAAATGGATAGAGTTGAATTGCTGATTAGCATCGTATGGGCGCGAACTTCAATAGGCAAATCACAAAATAGGATCCATTTCTGTAGTTTTGGATCAAGCATCTCCACAGATTTTAAGATTTTTTCATTCCATCCTCCAGTGACAAATATTCGATCCTTAAATACTGCTGCTGCTGCATAACATCTTGCATAATTCGTTTCTCTGAAATCTTTCAATTAAAAGAGCAGTTCGACGCCTCCTACAAGTTGCTTTTATTCGCTGCAAAATAATGCGCTGATTTTGAAAATACACACGAAATTGCATAAAACTAAATGTTAAGAAATAAATTAACAAAACGAAAAAGCGTGTACTACAGTAACACAATAGGCATCTTCGCCCGCGCATTTAAAATTTGATTCGCAATAGGTTCAATTGTAATCAGATTTTTGACGTTTTTTCTCAATTTTTTAATTCTATTAACTTTTATGGGATTTATCGTTATTTTTATGCAAATTTGACTACTTTCAGATCAAATTGACAAACTTTTTGATTTTATTCTTCATCGATAAAAGAGTCTAAATGATGGCGAAATGGCAGAATTCATAGAAATACAAAAATCACAATGAAATTTGCATTTGGGAAAATCTTTGTCGAGTTAGGCAAAGATCCAATGCTAGAGACTGTCTCTTTCAAATTTGGAGGAAAACTTACGGCATGTAGGTCCATTTGTTTTGAGAAATATCATACTTTTCTACTGATTTTAGATGTCCTCCATAATATCCTCCAATAACCCAGATATCTCCTTTGTAAACCAAAGAACTACTGGAAATAGCAGTTCTTTTTTGATTTAGCGATGCCAATTGGATCCAAATTCCATCATTTTTCAATTTATAACAGTCCTGTTGATAATCATTTTTGGTAACTCCTCCAAAAATATAGATTTCTTCATTGAGGACAACAGCTCCAAAATTTTGCACTCTCACTGGAAGAGTGGCGCTCAGTTTCCTCCAACTTATAGCCTTCGAATCGAGCAAATAAATTGCATTCAAGAATCCATAACCGCCCAAAATTAAAACCTATAAGCAAAGTCTAAAAGTTAAAAATCGAACCGATGTATTTTGCTGTCCTCCACTCTGTTTTTCAACTTCATTTTTGTTTTGGCTCACATTCTGTTGGCTGTTAACTTTTCTGAGATTTTCTTGAGCTGGCCTCTTTTTCCGGGAAAATTCAATAAATTCTGAGATTTCCGGTCTACTTTTTGGGTTGCTGTACCAGCCACTGGAAGTTTTTTTTTTGCTTTTCTCTGCTTTGTCAATTCTACGCCTCACTTTTCAACTCCGATAAAGTGAAAACTTTGATTTTAGTAACCCAGATTGGCCAGAAATAATCAATTACCGTTTCAATAAGGCTGAAATCTCCAATTCCTCTTCAATATTTGGCCGTTCTCCATTTACAATTCGTTCAATTAGCATGTACTCTGGTATTCCCCCCAAGTGACCATACGGCCTTCTAAACTTTTAATCACTATTTTGAAAATTTCACTAACTCTCGGTGAATAATCTCCCAAAACGTAATAGTCAGCGAATAGATATCCGCGGGTTTGCCATATTTAACGTTTCGATATTTAGGTGCATTATGAAGTTCCGGAGCCATGTAATCTGATGTTCCAGTACTTTTAAAACTCGTTTAACAAAAAGCCACACTCACCTGCCGGTATGAGAAGTCTGTAGCTCAACCGCTTTAGCCAATCCAAAGTCACAAATCCTCAAGTCGTCTAAGGATTTCCCAAGTAGAATGCTGTAACTCCGATATGAGAAGAATGAGAGAATATCTCACTTTTGAGGCTTGATATCTCGATGCAGTACGCCTTTTTCGTGGAGATATTGCAGACCACTTGAAGCCTTTTCAATCCAGGAATAAATTTGTTCCATATCATATTTTATTGAGGTATCATAAATCACTGGAAATGGTATTTTAATGCCTCAAGTTGAAAAGGAGCAAGTTTTTATTTTTTTTAACCAAAGGTTTTCGACCAATTGTTATGCTAGTGTCTCTGATCGAGTTTCACCCTTATCGGCAGGAAATGCCGACGTTATACACTTGAATAAATCCAATCCACTCTTCAAACAACAAAGAATTGCTATTACACTCAACATAGGGGAAAACGATCGAACAAACCGCCAAATAAGCTCCTCTCCATACACTCCATGATGTAGCCTCTGCAGAAAGATCTGTTATTAGCTGAATAGCCTTCTTCTGGAGTCAAAAGACCAAAAAGACGGATGATATTCGGGTGATTGGAATACTATTTGGAAGATTTTTGTAATATTAACAAATAAAACTAACCTTCGCTAGAAGGATAACTTCATTCATATCTGTTTTTTTGACCTGCTTTTTAAAGTCCTTGAAAGCGACTTTTCTGCAAATCGATCTCTCTATTTTAACACGTTGACGACAATGTAGTCCACATATGGACTACTTTTTTGGCCGCGTGGGACCGTGTAGTCCACATGTAGACTACAGTTGCTTTTTTTAAAATTTTATTCAGCTATATTTCCATTTTGTCACTTTTTCTCGAATCATTAAACCAGATCTAAGTGAAGCTATATACTGCGTGGTCCCAGAAAATCTTTTATTTCTGGAATTTTAATGACTCGACAATTTTTTTCTTGAAATCGTTGATTTTTATCTGTCGTGTCATGTCCTTATACAACTTCCGCGTATTGATAATGGCGGTTTGGGTGATAAAATGAAAGAAGATTCTTATCTACCATTTGCGCGTGTTCCTTACGAATGGGGTGCAAGTGGCCATCTGGTCAGATTGGTCAACAAAATCTTCCATAGTATTGTAGTCGTTCACTACCATTGGTTTCAAGTTTCTTCCAATGCTGGCATCGTTCTTTATAGAAATCAACAAGGTAAAATTAGTTTTTAAAAAAACTACCAAAATAACAAATAATTATAGTCAAAAAATAAAAATCCGCAAATGGACTCAAAAAATGACCACGTTGGACCATGAAGTCCACATGTGGGCTGCAGTCGCGTTTTGGGAAAAAAAGCGTCGGTCCCTCGCGATTCTTTTTTCCCAAAACGCGATTGTCGTCAAAGTGTTAATTTCTAGTCAGACTTTCATAAACTGGTAAAATAGCTTACCCCAGTTGTCTATTGTAGCCGCGAATGACTACTGCCTGGCCTCCACTTCCTATCTGTTCTTTCTCTGTGAAATCAGTGAGACTAAACTCGTCAATAACTAAAGAAGCATTGATTATAAATCAAGCTTACCATCTAGAAAGCCACACATCACGATGGCGAATAGGCAAACCCGGCGTTAGACTTCTATTGATTCGACCGTTGTTTGTCTTGATAAGGCGGCTTAGTCTTTATTTGGAGAATATGAATGCCATTTTAGAGTGACTGTGATCTGAAGAATAATCAGAGAGAGGAGAAGAGCTTAGGTTTTTGATCGAATTATGGCTATTTTATCCGAGTTCTAGTCTCCAAGCTACCCATGTGCCAGAAATTCTGTTCAAGGATTACGGTTCTGGATACTCGCTCGTCTACCTCTGCTGAGGGCTCGTACAAGCTAATTCGAACAAATTTCGAAAAGAATTTCGGATAGTTTTACTCGTATAATAAAATCTCGAAGCTTTAGACAAATATATTTCGCCTGAGTGGACGTAAGGTGATAAACATCTTTTTCTTGTATTTTTTGATTTTTCTCAATTATAATAGTTTCATATAATTGCATGACCGGATCAGTCTCAGTTAGATTTGAAGCACATTTTGGAGAAAGAGAAAAAGTAAATTTGGCGAAGGATGGCTGAAATAAAGGGATTTATTGCTGGAAGGCAATAAAACGCAAACTAAAAAGGAATGGAAAGATAGATAAGAGCACATAAGAACAGAGCTTTTTATTTTCTAAAATTTCAAAGCTTTTTTTTTCAACGAAATTGGGCCTTCTCATAACCCTCAACATGGCTGGAACTCACAGGGGCTTTGGACGACTCTTGGGGCTTTCGGCTACTCTCAGACTATTCTATGAATTTCTTTCATTTTCTGGCCTATTTTTGGGTTTTTGTGCTCATCTTCCTCTAAGAAGAATCAGAACCTCCTCAACTGGCCTCACTACTTTAGAAACCAATTAATTGATTTATAATTTATCAAAACACAAGATCCTAGCCTACGTCCTGTGGAGAGGCGAGAAAAAGTAGAGAGAGAGGACGAGAAGAAAGATCCCGAGATTATATCTATCAAATAGGATCAAAAAACCCTAGAAAAATTTTTTAAAAGTACAGCCATAAGAGGAGGGAGCTCAGATTTTTAGGCTCGATCAACGCCAACAAATAAAATTCTGACTTTTCTTTTTATTTTAAAAGACAAGGTGGGGCTGCGCTACTTTGGGCGACGCTTAATTTTAAGCATTCAACCTAAACTTTAACTTCCTGCGATTTGCGAATAGAATTACTATATTGATGACGATTTTGGTTCTGGAAAAAACCCTGGGTTCTGCATCTCTTCCCGTTCAAGTTTTAGGCCCATTCTCCCTGAAATTTTTTGTCCCCTTTCCCCTTATTTTTAGTCCCAATTTCTCGAATTTTCATAAAGAAGTTTTCCCTTCGAATTTTAGGATTTCGAATCAACGTTTTGCATTTTTATTTGGCAACACGGGTGATGTTTATTTTTGCTCGAGACTTTGCCCAGGCCTGAATGAAAAAGAAAAGCGAGGATTCTTCTGAGGGAGGAAGTGGCTGTTTTCTTTTCTCAATAGGAACGAGACGAGACGAGTATAAAAATATTTGTACGAACAGAGATACTCTGAATGTCTATAGAATATAAAATGTTCATTTTTAGCAACAAGAATGACTTCGTTCTTCTTCTTTAGGAAGGATGAGGGATTATGGGTTCGCAAGGTGAGTTAGGAGCAGGTGCAGGAGGATTGCCAATAGTACGGGAACTACCAGGTGGAGAACGATTGCGATTAGTACGGAAACAATTACACTGTACGGTGCATGATAGAGACTTTCCACATCCTTTGCATTTCCTAGGAAATGCCATTTTCTGGAATATCTATTGTTAAAAAAGGTAAGCAAGGAAAGAGGATATAGGGACAAGTTGGACGGCTCCATATATATAGAGAAAGTGACAAATTTTACTGCAATAAACAGATCACGCGCCTGATAAACTCTTTCAATAAAGCCAGTTTCAAGGTTTCTCAGCGGAAATAGCGATAAGAGCGACTGCAAAAAGAAAAGCAGACGGTCCACTTTTAACACATTGACTGCCGCGTGTATCCTCGGGGATACACGCAGTAACTTATGTTTCTTCAAAACGTGCATCCCCGGGGATACACATTTTTGAATTTATAATTGTATCCGTTTTTTTAAACATTTTTTTCACTGTTATATTCGCGTATGCTTCCTAAATCCTTCCTGTATCAAACACCATGGTACATGTTTCAAAAAAAATTATTATGCAACAATATCAATTACATTTGATATGAAGTTTTTGAAAGCAATCCATACAATAATATTTTTTGCACCTACTGCATCTTGTTCTAATCTGCTTTGAATTCTTTCTAGCAATGTCTGAGCCGAATTTCTTAGATAGTTGCTGGTAGCATGCAACACATCGTCCCTTCGAAATTTTTTCTTCACTTTTTACCATTTCAAGGATGTGACGGATTTTGGGTGTTTTAGGCTTTTCTAATTTTAACATTGAGGCTACTATTTGACGTTTAAAATCAATAAATTTGATCTTCGAAGCTGAATTTAGCTGATAAATGTTCAAAGCGTTGACAACAGCCGTTTGAGTGACGATGTGAAAAAAGATTCGCAAATACTACTTCATTGTTTTCCTCACATACGGACAATAAGCTGCCATTTGATCAGATAGATCGACGAAAGCCTTGCCAACATTATAGTCTAAAATGACCTGTGGTTTTCCATTTTCGCCTGCTAAATCGTCGTGAAGTGTAGACAGCATCAATACGTCTCTTTTGTTATGCCATTTGAGGATCATGATCCTATCATCGCTTTGGGCAGCCACATAATCACCTCTTCTCATTTTAGATGATATCATAGTTTTTGGAAGACTCACTCTATTTTTTCTGATAGTGCCAACAAGATTAGTTTTTTTCTTCATCAATGTTCTAGCCAGAGGTATACTTGTGTACCAGTTGTCTGTATACAGCGTTCTGCCATATCCTACCAAACCTTCTATTAGTCTTAATACCACGTCCTCAGCTACTGATCCTTTTCTCGGTTGATCTTCTTTTCCGGCATAAATAGACATACTGTAGGTGTAGCCGTTTTCAGAGCAAAGTTTGAAAATTTTGATTCCGTAGCTATGACACTTACTCGGAATATACTGTCAAAAACGAACACGTCCACGAAACGGAACCAAACTTTCGTCAACACAGACATCCTTTCCTGGTCTAAGAAGAAGCTTACACCTGGACAAGAACAAATCCACAAATTTCTCGATCTTATATAATTTTGATCCACTATTATTCTCGTTATCAGCCAAATGTAATGATCGCATCAGCGAATAGAATCTAGCTCTTGTCATTGCACTTGAACAAATGGCGTGCCCTCCTATGGCTGGGTCAGTAGACCAGTAATCTTCTAGTTTTGGCAGATGCACATACCCCATTAGAATAATAAGAGCCAGAAATTTACGCATTTCAATGTTATCCGTTGGAATATAAGCATTATCTTTTGTCGGCCCATATCTATTAGTTTCTTCGACTATGAAATCTACCATCTCATCATGAAAGAATAGGTTATAATACTCTATCGGAGTTTTACATTTACTAAGTAACTGCATATTCAAACCAGAATTCATATCGTTGAACTTCCATTTTGAGGGTTTGATGATAAAATGTGACCATGAATTCAAGGTATCAATAATCTCATCTTCATCGGATTCAGAAGAACAACTTTCATTATCACAAAAAAATGTGGTGTCAATATTCGTTGTATCTTTAGCTTCATCTTCATCGCTATCCAACAGGATTTTTTCAAAGTTTAAATTCAGATCGTCTCGCGAATTCATCTTAAGCAATACTAATTTTACAGAAGAATATGATGAAATATAAAAAAACAGCCACAAAGAATAAATATAAAAGCCAAAAGTATATTTAGAAAAGCATTTAAAAATAGAAAAAAAACTCGCACATTGCGAAACGTAAGTTGCGTAAAAATACACGCGGCAGTCAATGTCTTAAAGTCTTTGCAAAACATCCTATCTTTCGCGGAAAGTCGAACCGAGACATCGTTTCTTCAAATTCTTTTAGCGGAGTTGGATTGAGTGTAGCCGAGCGACCGCGATTTTATCTTTTTGCTAGAAAGACCGTTTGAGCTGAAATGTAGAACCGACATATTTTTCTACCTTGACTGTCGTAATCTAAATTATTTTCAAATGATTTAGTTTAATTCGGTGTTCTACAAAGTTGAAAAGGAAATCAAGTTCCATCAAATATCTACTCTATTTATAGCCAAAAGAGCAAAATCCCCTAAAATTAGTAACACCAGCTGTTCAAGTAACTATTTTTATTGGTCACTTTTTTAAAATTAGAGAATTGAATAATTATTTTGTTATAATTCGTTAATAATTGTTTTGGAAAGCGGAAGCCTCCTCTTGGGATTTTAGAGCTAACTAAATTTGGCGAAAGCTTTCGCTTTTTTCTTTAATTCTAAAACGGTTTAAATCCCAAAAATTGTCACTTGCTGTCTTATAATCGGCTTTGGCTTAAAATGGCGATAAGAAATGTAATTTTGATGGCTAGGTATGAATTTATTTTTGGCCAAAAATGATTGATTCTTGGCCATCTTTTAGAGAAATACAAGAAGAAATGCATCGGAATTTGGATAAAATTGTTAAGTCTATTATATTCGTCTTATTGCATAATTCCCACGAGATAAGCTTAAAAAACTCATACGGAACGAAAATAAAGAGCAGGATGATTTTCATCGTGAGCCAAAGGGAATGACGATTCTTACAGGTCGCCTTTGATTCCCACCTGTGTATCGAATGACTCGGCTTCTTCCTCTCCCAAAAAGGAGAAAAGAAAACCTCCTCTTCGTTCAAAATGTGAATGGGATTTTCCCTACAAACTCTGCCTTGAGAATTGAGGCCCTGAAATGGTATACCCACGCCCAATAAATCCCCAATTTCAGGAGGACAAACAAAAGCCCAAGGAGGCCTCATTAGCTTTTCTCTAATTGTGGAATCAGCCTAGCTTGGCTTGTCATCTCTCATCTCTAAAGAGCAGGATTTTCCACCTTATTTCCACTCAGTTTTTTCTTAGATTAAGAAAGTTGGATGCTTCATTTTTAAGGGTAATGATAGTTGAGCTTAATCCAGATTCGCCATTGTATTTTCGTTTTAAAAGCTATTTGTTAAAAATGAAAACTGCTTTTACAAAAGTGCATCCAGCTCCTTTTCTCAAACAAGAATTTTTTTTTCTGCTTATTAGGTAATATCAGAAAACGCTTTGTTTTTATTTTTAAAAGGTTTTTGAAGCTTCTGGAGGCGGCTTTCTTCTAAAAATTTGGCCAATTTTCGGTAGCTTCTTTGAGCTTGAGAAAGCATCAGCTCTTGCAGCCCACTCTCCTGCTAAATTTGACTAATTTCTCAGTGATCAGCGGGTGCACGAGCCTTCCCGAGAAGATTTCCATTTGCCGAAGTTTAATTTCTATTTTGATCTGATCTACTGAATTTCCTATAATGTCACAGGCTGAAATAGTAGCACACCCCTTACGTAAGGTCACACTTGATCCTCTTACATTTCCACTATTTTTCATGCTTTTCAATGTTCTGGAAAGTTGTAGATTTACATCTCTTCTAGAGATTTTCAAAAATTATAAAAATGCAAGAGGATCATGCTGATACCTTTACGTAAGATGTTACGAAAAAAGCGCGAATTTTGGCTTGAAAAAATAGTAGCACAGTGCCATTAATATAGGTAATACGGTATCTGATTAACCAATTTTCACAGTCACGGGAAGCCTTGGGGTTTCCGGATTAGAAGGTATACTAGAATACGTTGGAACTCTAATTTATAAGGTCAGCTTGAAGCGTTGAGCCACTCATCTATCCACTTCATATCCATCTGGTTGTTTATTTTCCCAAGGTCTCAAGCGGTCTTTCCCTCTCCCGTTTAATCAGATGGGAAAATCGTCAAATTGCTTTCTGCTTGTTTATCGGCGGCTGCTACTGATTCCTGGTCTTCTTTCAAAATTATCGACTCCGTTCTGCGACTAGATCTCTAGAATTTTAAAATTAATATATGCTTATTAAAGCACAATTCTTTAATAGAAATAAGAACCAAACGAATTGGGTTTCTCAAGTTAAGATATTAAAAGTAGAGCGCGAAACTTTTAAAATTTAAAACCATTCGCCCACTCGATTTTCCATAATTTAGAAGAACTGTAGCTAATTTTTGTAAGACGTTTAGACAACTTTGGAATTTGTAATCTTCTGCAAAGTTGTGGAGTTTGATCTCCTCTACAAGATTGCAGAACGTCATTTTCCGCAAAAATTGGGGGAATCCCTAAATTTTGGGATTTTAGAGACCATTTTTAGCTAATTTAAGGCTAAAATATTCAAAAAGTGGCCATTTTTCTCAATTTCGGCTGCTTTTATAATTTTTGATGTTCTGCAAAGTTGTAGCCGGCGATCTTCTCTGCAAAATTGAAGAAAGTCTAATAATTAGGAACAATTCAAGAAAATCAAATGCAGCGGGGAGTACTGATTACGAGCAGAAGAATACTTTTTCTACAAAAATTACTCGATAACAAATTCAATTCCTGTTGTCCTTTTTTATCTGCAAAATGGATCCAAATTGAAATTAAAAAATTAATGCTTTTCCAAAGAGTTTCTACTTTCCTTTGAAAACTCACTACTTTTTTCCTAGTTCTCAAATCATTTGATTAAATGAACTTCTGGCTTTCTGCTTCAAACTCAAAGTCGACTGATCTGTTAAAATTTAAATTTCTTTGCGGAGGGTTCGAAATTTGGGTACAGTAGCCTGACTAATGTATCTCATTTTATCCTAAAAAGTTTAGTAAATTCTTGGGTCTTGCCGTGAAAAGCCTATCTATCTTGGGGGCGGGGGAGCAAGACCATATTTAAAACTATATTAGCGGCGCACCGAGAATTGAAGTTTCCGCGCCAGGACCCATTTTTGGCTTTTGGATTTATATAAGTTTTAGGATAAAAATGGATCTCGCCTCAAAAAAAAAAACTCCCATCTTGGAGCAACGCGAATAGTGCAGTTTTTGTCGTCTTTTTGTAAAAACAAATATTCAAACTATACTTTTGAAAATATTTTAAATTAATTTTCGCCCGCTCAATTTAAAAGTTTTAATCACTTTTTATATTCAAAAATTGCACATTTTTGAGTTCGGTGTAACTTTCTGGCTTCTCTAACTACCCGCCGCCTCAAGAGGAGGGAAGAGAGGTCGTGTGGCTAAGTGGCCAGCGCGTAAATTCATCGTCAGCTTCATCTTCGTCTAATATAGCCACTCCCTCCCATTGGCTTTCTCCCCCACCTCCTCATCATGAGCTGCTCAATTTTCAGAAGTCTGGTGAAACTACAAACAACCGCTAAGATGACTATCGGCCTCATTTATGAGCCAGTCTTGGCAAATTATTCGAATTTGGAGATGGTGATGGAATCAAATTTCTGGCCTTTATTCCTCTCGCTTTTGGAGATTCTTTTCATTTTTTTAATGCTTCTCCTCGAGGCTTTTAATATCTACTTATTCCAAACGAAGAAGATCTTTCATATTAATATCAAGCTCTGTCTTTATTATTATTATCTCGTCGATTTTGTCATGTCCGCCGTCAGGATTCTCTTCATTCTCTTCTCAGCTCTGAACAAAGGTGAGTATCTCAAGAATGTAATCAATTAAAATAATTGTTATTTTGAACTCGCGACAGACTTTTATGAGAATTTTAAAACATTCACATTTTAATTGAGAAACTCACGAAGATTCAATCTTCGATTCAGCTTTTTAACTTGGATTGTAGATTTTTCAATGTTTTGAAATCTTGTAGAGGAGATTAAGTGAATGAGATGAGATCAGTAGAATATCAAAAATCCCGAAAATTGGATGATTTTGGGCCCCAAATTAGTAAATGAAGCAAAATAGAATGGATCTAATCTCCTCTAAATCCACCAATTTTCTGGATTTTATCTCAATTTTCGTAAAGAATTATGTTCTACAAAGTTGTAGAGGAGATCAAATCGTACAATTTTGTAGAACATCAAAAATTTGCTAACTGCTCTAAAAGCGAGGAAAATAATAACTACTTTAATTTAAAGCAATCCTGAAATATTCAAAAAAGAATCTGGAAAATCTTTATTTTCTAGATTTTACCGCATTTATTTTTGGAAATGATGATCTACAAAATTGTAAAGGAGATCGAGCTCTATAGCTTTGCAGAACATCAAAAATTATGAAAACAAGTGGGAAAAAAATCTAAAAAAGCTCATCAAAAGGATCCTTTCTATTTAATTAGATAAAATATGGTTTTTTAATGCTTCCCTAAGTTTTTAAAGCCTCAAAGGATCGCAGACAATAATGATGCAAGGATATCTTTATAATCGTTTTAATTCTAGTAACCCCTCTGTGGATTGAGGTGATCACTTCGATGAGAGTCTTCTACTTGCTGACCACAGTCTCCGGGATGCCTGTTTTCCTGCTGGAGCGCTCTTTCGCCACCTACTTCTCCTATGATTATCAGTCAAAATCGCGCGTTTATATTCCATTTGCCTGTACAATTTTGCTCAATTTATTCACTTTTTTGATCAACATTTATTGGCTTTTAACCGGCCGAATCTACAGCATTATTGTTGTCTCGGCCATCCTCTCCAGCATCGGCTTCATTGTGAGTTTTGTTTAAAAAAAAGCAATATTTTTGTTGTAAATTTAGGGATATTTGTTCCTCGTTCGATATAATTCCATCCGATTGAGGGGGATGTTCAACAATCGGGCGCAATATACCCTCGGAAATCGGTATCAAATCGATGAGAATTTGAGGACCTTTCGGGTAAGTTGGCGGGCGAAAAAAAGTTTCGAGCAGATTTTAAAAAGCGAATTTATCTTTAAATTCCGGTAATTCAACTTCCGTCTCATGATCGCTTAAATGGTTCTCTTCACATTTCACTCTTGATGCCATGAAGCATTTATTAGGGCAAATTAGGTCTCGTCGCAAAAATCCCCTTTTCTCAGAGCATCAGCTGTCATATTTTTTTATGAACAGACTGTAGAATTTTCAATCTTTTCCAAAGTTGTAGAGTTCGATCTCCTCTACAACTTTGAAGAACATCGAAAATTATGAAAGCAAATGGAAAACAACAAAAAAATTGATGGGAAGTTAAGCCCTGGGGAGGCTTTTATTCAGCTGAGCTTGTGAGAAAATTCAATTTTCTGAGGGTTTGTCTCAATTTTCGTAGAGAGCTATATTCAACAAAGTTGTAGAGGAGATCAATAGCTACAAAAAAGCTATAAAAGAGAAATTGATCAATTCTGTGCTGAAATATGAATAAAAATTACGCCAAAAGGGAGCTGATTCAGCTTGAAAATTTAGGCGTAGTTTTTCAAAAATAAGTTTTAATCCGAAATTATAAATAAATTTCTGACTTCACGTTTTTTTAGTCTTTTCCTGATCACTTCTCCCGCCAAAAAAAAAAACAAAATTTGAATAATTCGAGCACCTTTCCATTACGGTAGTTTGTTTTAAAATTTAATTTTAATCAAAAATTGAGCTTTTTTAAAATCAGCTACTTTCAGGTTCTCCGCAATGCTTTTGTGATCTACAGCTGTCATGCCTCTCTCTTCCTGATAACTGTACTCCTCCCCTTCTTTGTGAATTCGCTTCTAATCAAAGAGCTCTTCCATTTCTTCATGGAAATCGTTCTCTCAACGTGATTTTTAAAAGAAAAAAAAACTTTTTTAGAATGCCAGCGCCGATTTTTATTTGCTTCATTTTGAGCTATCCTAGCTGGAAGGAGGAATTAATCAAATTGATTTGCTGCCGAAGGATACGATATTCGAGGACGATTGTGGTCAAAATGAAGGGCGGAAACCAGGAGGAGCAGGATGTCTACTTCAATCAGTTATTTAATTCATGGAGTTAATAAATTAGTCGAAACAAATTCTTGGGAATTAGCTAATCCGAAAATTAAGACAAAATTGCATATTCATGTTGCCCCCGAGATAGAGTTTTTTTTCGCGGCGAGACCCATTTTATCCTAAGCTTTACTAAAGATTAAAAGTGGGTACTAGCGCGGTTATTCTCAATGCGCCGCGAATACGCAGTTTTGTCTTATTTTTATAATTATTCTAGTGAAATCCTGTCAATTATCAAAATGTAGAGGAGACTGTACAAGGGCAATTAAATCTATTTTGAAAAACTAAAAAAAGTAGTTTCATTGCAATTTTTAAGCTCTGAAAGACCCTGGAACGTTACTGTCGTTTTTTTTTGCTCTTCTATTCTCCCAATTTTTAGCTTAAAATGGCTAATTTTTTAGGCACAAATGTACTGTCCTTGGTGATGCCTTTGCTAATCCATCTTCGGCTGAAATATTAAAAATTGGCTAAAAAAAGGGTTCAGGTACGGAGAGCCTGCATTGGCCAAGCCTTAAATTGTAAAATAAATAAACTTTTCGCATTTTCTCATTGAGGAGGCCCTTTTTCTTGGCTTAGGATACATCTCTTGGGATTTTACAAAATGGAACAAGACGATTTATTTGGCTCCTTTTTATGAGTCCATTGAAACGATTTATATTTAGCATTTATCAGTTGGAAATTCGATTCGAATTTTATTTAGTAGAAACACGGCTTGTAAAGCTATTTCAATCAGTTATTTATTTCATGGAGTTAATAAATTAGTCGAAACAAATTCTTGGGAATTGGTATTTGATATTTGTTTCTATATTTGAATTGGAAATTCGATTCAAACTTTATTTGGTAGAAAATCGGCTAGTAAAACTGCGATGTTCCACCAAGGTGATTAGGACCTTCCTCCTGCCAAAAACCATTATTCCCATTAAAGCTTTGCTATAATCTCTCAGTTTGACTCAAAATAGAATTATTACCGATAAGGCCGAACGAAATAAATGAGAATGATTGCGTCAAATCCAGAGAACCAGGCCTCAGCTGCTGTCAGGAGAGAACCCCAGTTGGTTAGCTGCACTTGGAAGAGCGAACAACTCACGTAGAAAGCAACTGGGAGGAGACAGCAAATGGCTGGGGAGATGGTCTAAAATACTCTATTTTGGAAAGAAATCTGAAGAAAAAAAAACCTGAAGGAGGAGGGAAGTGAGGAGCTGCTGTTGGATGGCTTTGGTCGCTGGAGAGAATTCGATCGAACGGAGGAGCTTTCGAATCCGAAGGCCGCAAAAGAGCATTATGATGAATTGGAAAGAAATTAAGAGGCAAGAAGTGGCGAAGCTGAGGAGAACCAGGCGAGAGGAGAGATTCGGTACGAACTGCAAATTGCTCATTTTCTCTCTCGATTTTTTTTGTGAATTTTCACGCAAAGCTCGCTTCTCTCGTGTAAAATTGATCAAAAAGCGAAGTTCCACCTATTTGAGCCTTTTTGGGCTAAAATTGAGTTTTTTGAAGTTTTCAATCGAAATTTTTTTAAGTTAAATCACTCCCTTAAAAGGAGAAATTCTCGTCCAATTCGATTTCAAGTAAACGAAACTGTCAAAATACAATTAGCCAAAATGATAAGAACTCAGCCTTTCGGCTGCATCACCGCATGTTTCTATACAACTTTGAAAAATCTAACGATTCGGCGAGAAATTAAAAATTGTAAGACCTGCGCCTTAAAAAGAAGGAATAAATTTAAAAAAAAATTTTTTTTAATGTTATTTGTGATTCGAAATGACGGCATAACTGCCTTATTCGAGATTTAGAGTTTCCGCACCGAGACCCACTAAATTTTAGGATAAAGCAAGTTGACGCGCAGTGGTTGATAGTTAGGTGGAATCACCGCTTGGCTGATTTTTCCCACTTTTTTTCCTTTATCCCCCTAACTCTCTTGCTGTAAGTTTAAAAAGAATCCAACCTTGACAGCAAAAATGCCATTGATGGTGTCATTTGTCCCAATCAACTCTCTAAAAATAGTTTTTTCCGAGAAAACAATCCACTTCTCTCACATAAGTTTGCTAAAACTTTCTGTTGTCAGGTTCGGATTCTCCCACATTGTTGAAAAAACCGGAGTGCAGTAGGAAAATACCGAAAGGAGGTAGAAAATCACTCCCAACGGTAGGCGATTCCGGTAGAAGAAGGAGAAATCAGCACCTCTGCTTTTTAGATTTTTTACTCATTTTTTCGGGGGGAAATCTTACAAAATTGTGCAAAAATAGCGATAGACGAAGAGGATCGTCAACAGGGTGGTCACTTGGATGAAAATTGAGGTGAAAATAATCAAAAAGAGGCGACCTTCCATCGGTGAGGACCAGCGGCTGTAGGAGAAGAAGGCATAAAAACCCGAGTGGAGAAGATATCCCTGGAAAAAAAAGTTGAAAATTTTTGCGTTTTATTCACAGAATTTAATCAATATTCCTCAAACTACTGCAATTTTTTAATAAATGACATGTCTGTTCATAAATAAGGCGACATTCTTCGTATCCAAGAAAAGGCTTTTTGCGGTGAGACCCATTTTTATCCTAAAGGCCTTTTTGAGGATAAAATGAGTCCTGCCGCGATAACCTCTTTCTTGGATACGAAGGGTGTCGTCGTTTTTTATGAGCAGACTATATAACTTTTTAATTAAAAAATGAGCCTTTTCTCAAAGATTCAACGAATTTCAAGCCATAAATTTAATTTTTCACTAACTGCTATTATATAAATCATAAAGTTCTAAAAATAGCAATTTTTTAAACCAAGACTTAATTTTAATTTTAGATAAAGCAAGTACAAAAAGGAAGAAAAACTTTCAAATTTTTCGTGTTTTATCAGCAAAATTTAATCGCTATTTATTCCTAAGGCTACTGTCGCTCGATAAAGCAGTGAATTCTCTAAAAATGAGCCTTTTCTCAAAGATTCAGTGAATTTCAGGCCTATGGTATGTATAAAATTCATTTTTCAATAGGTCATAAGGTATTTTTTAAAAATCGTGACTTACTATTAATTTTAGGATAAAGCAAGTTCGAAAAGCGATTTTCTTAACGGAACCCATCTTTAAGAAGATACTGTACAGTCTGTTCATAAAAAAGACGACAGCTGATTATCCGAGAAAAGGGGGTTTTTCGCTGCGAGACCCATTTTTATCCTAAAAAAGGCTTTGTTAATAAATTTTTCTTGGTGTATCAAGATGTCTTTCGATGTTGTCTTTTTATGAACAGACTATAGTTTAAAACTTAAGGCATTTTGAAGGGAATTTATTACTTTTTTTTATTTGATCCTAAAAATTGGCACTTTTTTCAATTTCGGACACAAGTTTTGTTCCAAAGAGCATTTTAAAATTAATAGATTTGCTTATGAAATCAGGCTCACCGGTTGGACGTACATATGAAGAATTGAGAAGATGAGATCTAAGATGGTATAAAGTAGGAGGAGGATGCGATATCCCTGGAAATTTGCACGCTTTTTTCGACCAAAAACACCTTCATTTCCTTGATACTTCGGAAAATAATTAGAGAGATGAGGAGACAATTAGCCAGGATGGAAAACGAGCCGAAGAGGTAGCTATTCAGCCGGAGGAAGAACTCAACCGATGTTTTCTCAGCCTCCATCATCCAGAAAATGGGATTGTTGTCCCGACAGACTGAGAAACTCGGGAATAATTTTGAAGGGCAGCTAATTACTCCGACCCCGTCACCGGCTGGGATGAGTAACCGTCTTGATTGAGATCTCTTCTTTTTTGGAGGAATGAAGATCAGACTGCAGAAGATCTTTAGAAAATAGGCAATTTACTCTGCTTTGCTTATAGAATCCAAGAAAAAATCAAAAACTATGTCTGTTTTCTACATCCAGTTTCCTCCAAAACCGTTCAACCAAACAAGTCGATCATCAAAAATTACACAGGGTGGGGTGACAAGACGGATTCCTTTTGATCGAGAATGATCTAGACCGAAGTCTGATTCCACCATTCCTTTGAAAGTTTTGGAGTTCGTGTCGAAACCATTTTGACCTCAAAACGGACTGAATCGGTCTCTCTTTTTTTTCGAATCAAGATCGCAAGAGATGTCGGCTGAAGAACAGCTGACTGTCCCCAACCAGACCTTTGACGTGTTTTGCCGAAATGATCAAAAGTCACAGTGGTCAGATTTTTGCTCTCCTTTTCTTACTTTCGTCGAAGGGCGAACTCAACTTTGATTCTTTCGCGTTCAATAGGATTTAATTGAGAAATTATATAAAATCAACAAGCGAACCTCCCTTTTTTGGGCAATTTTTATTGGTTTTATGCATTTGAATATTCTAGCAAAGATCTTTGCAACTTTGAAGAATATCGTTTTTTTAAACCAAAATTGGGGTAAAATCAAGAAAATAGGATGGCTAGAGGTATTTTTTTAAAAATTCTCTCCTCCTTCCATTCTAATTTAATTTTTTTTCTGCGAACTTTTGCATCAAAATTATGGTAAGTTTTATGAGAATTTGGGTTAAAATGTGCTCTATTTATTTGGCCCGTCGCCTCTCTCAGCTGGAGGGCAATCATCGATTTTAGCGGGGTGGCTGCTTATCTCTGAATCGGCTTCCCCCACCCTTTTTGCTCCCGTTTTGAGAAGATTTTCAGGCGGGTAGCATGACCTTCTTCTATTATTTTGGCTACGGTAGCAATTTGCTGAAAGCCAGAATTAGAGTTCAGGTATTTTTGCTGATTTTTTGATTAGGAATAAATAGGAAATTTTAGAATAAAGGAGCTGAATATATCTGCAATGGAAAATTAGACGGGTTTAAGCTCAATTTTGTCGCCTTTAGCTCCCGATGGAATGGAGGTTTGGCCACTATTTCTAGCGATCCTGACTCACATGTGAGATTTATTTACTATGATTAGTATCCTAAATCGTTGGATCAAAATTCTTGGAGGAAAATGGGTAATAAAGGGACAGTCAGGGACTGAAAAAATACAAGATTTGGCAAAAAATGTCCGACTTTTCTTTAAAATAGCACACAAAAAGGCAAAAAGTACGAATTAAAATTGAATAAAAATGCGTGGATTATCGTTATTCTGCCGTAACCCAATACTTCGCAAATTAAGGCAAAACACACCGGATTTCTCAAATTAAGATATTAAAAGTAGAGCGCGAAACTTTTAAAATTTAAAATAATTCGCCTACTCGATTTTCCATAACTTAAAAGAACTGTAGCTTATTTTTGTAAGACTTCTAGGCAACTCCGGAATTTGTAATCTTCTGCAAAGTTGTAGAGTTTGATCTCCTCTACAAGATTGCAGAACGTCATTTTCCGCAAAAATTGGGGGAATCCCTAAATTTTGGGATTTTAGGGGCCATTTTTAGCTAATTTAAGGCTAAAATATCCAAAAAGAGGTCATTTTTCTCAATTTTTAAGCTGTTTTTATAATTTTTGATGTTGAGGGTTTTGACAATTGCCAACACCAGGTGCTTGAAATATTACATTTATTGACATTTTGAAAACGAATATTAGAGAGGGGTGCTGTAGTTCAAAAAATGAATTTTTAATCCTTTTTGGCCGTAGATTTATGTAGAAATTTGAGTCAGAAAGTGGAATTTTTCTCGCATAAGGTAACTCAAAATGTTGCGAAATGCGAAATGAGTTGGATTTCTAACCCCCAACTTTCCAGGTAATCGGCTGCGTTTGGAAGATTCCGATGGATTTCAGCACCGAATTGGATATCCAGGAGAAGGGCTATCATCGCCTCTCAGTTCCAATCAAATGCTTCAATGGAGAAATCATCGAATGCCGGACTTATCAATATTCAGATCTCCTAGCCGACGAAAAGAAGCCCTCTCCCCATTACAAAGTGAGCTCAGATTCCTCAGGGAAAGAAAGAATCTTTTTTAGACGGTAATCTACGCTGGGGCTGTCGAGCACCAACTGCCGAATGACTACTTGGAGAAGCTATTCGCCATTGAGGATAACGGCTATAGCGGGGCTGTTGAACTCGACTTGGAGGTGATTCATCACCTCAATGTTCAGGCCAAGACTATCCAAGGAAATTAGGCAAAAGTTTCATCTGTGATTCAAAAGCGATCGGGTAGATAAAAATTCATTACTATTAGGTTGTGACATAAGTATTGGGACAAGTGTCATAAATTCGATTTTTTTGTAAGCTGTTGCCAATTTTTTGCACATTCTTGTTGATTAGCATTTGAGCTTCAATTTTTGCTAAAAATATTTTTGATTTTTAGAAAATGGAGAAAACTAGAGGCATTAGCCGGGAATTATTGAAATTTGAGTTCGAGCTGGGCCATAGCGAAAAAGAGGCGCTGGAGAACATCAACCGTGCTAAAGGACATGGAAAAGTGGCCAGAACGACAGTATACAGATGGTTCTCCAAGTTTAGAAACAATCAGATGGATATTCCCGACGAAAAACGAACTGGGCGTCCTCAGGAAATCAACCGAGCCACTGTCGTCAGCGCTGCCGAAGCCCATCCTTCGATGACTACTCGGATGTTGGCTGAAGATTTTCAATGCAGCCACACGGAAATTTCTAGAATAATGCATGCTGCAGGTTAGTCCTTTGCTTTAAGGTGTGGATAGCCTGTTTTTTCAGGAAAAAAGTGGCTAAAAAGTCGCTGGATTCCAAAAGAACTCACAGAAGAACAAAAACGGAAACGAGTGTAAATAGCGTCCAAACTACTTCGAAGAGCCTGCCGATCACCATTTTTCGACTTTATTGTGACATACGACAAGAAATGGATCTCTTTTGTAAACGATGAGCGCGATAGTGAGTGGAGATCACCTGGTCAGAAGCCCGGACAAACGCCCAGGAAAGATTTTCGGACCAAAAAAGCGATGTTGTGTGTGTGGTGGGACCGGCGTGGTCCGATATTTTGGGAACTATTGGAGCAAGGAAAGACAGTTAATTCTGAGGTTTATTGTGAGCAGCTCGATCGTGTCCGCCGTGCCCTTCGAAATCGACGAAATCCAGTGGTTTTCCTTGATGACAATGCCAAACCCCACAGATCAAGACAAACGCTTCAAAAGGTTGAAAACCTCGGATGGGAGCCTCTGGACCATGCTCCATACAGTCCGGACATGGCGCCAAGCGATTTCTACTTATTCCGATCGTTGGAACACTGGCTGCGAGGAAAAAAGTTCAATACCATCGAAGAAATGAGCGAATCTCTTACAGAATTTTTTGATTCAAAGGTCCGAGAATGGTACAACCATGGGATCCGCAAACTCGAAGAGCAGTGGCAGAAAGTAATACAAAATAAAGGAGAATACTTTGATTATTAAGTATGTGTTCATTATGCATAATTTGTTTTTGATTTGCGCAAAAAAAATTGAATTTATGACACTTGTCCCAATATTTATGTTACAACCTAATATATTTTAGATTGTCATTTTTATTAATACGAGTTTATCGTCGGGGTCGGGGTCTTCGGCCCGACAAAGCTTGATGCCTCAAAGGATTTTGATAGGTCCCAAGAGGCTTCACACAGACAGACAGAGAGATCAAGGCAAGGCAGATTGTCGGACCTTCGGCCCTAAACGTGGGGGTAATCGGGAGGCCTTCATGACTCCCAATTTAAACTTTTTAATTCTAATATATTCTATTAGGCGGAACAATAACTTTGAGCACCAACTTGGAATTTTCAAGTTTTGAAAGCGCACAAATATGAATTTATAAATAGTTTCTTCCCTGGAATGGGCCCTTCCCCTGAAATTTTAGTCCCGTCCCCTTTCGTTTTGAAGTTTCGTCCCATGCCCAGAACTCATTTTGTGTATTGTTTTGCACCAAGCACTTTGAAAGCGCTTAAAAATTAAAATAAAATAGATGCTTTCCTGGAATTTGTCAATCATGAATTTCTCATTAATGGCCGGAATTGCGATTCCTCTCCACTTTGAAAAATTTCCCCTCAAAACAGGACATGACCAACTTGATGATGTGGTCAATATGCTCATTAGTATAAAAATGTTGGTTGGAGGTGTTATCGCTCTCTTTTTGGATAATACTGTTGGAAGTAAGGCCGAGCAATTGGAAAAAGAGACTCTTAGGGGCTACTTTGACTCAGCGAGGTCTTCACCATCTCGACTTATCCAATGATTGTTTTTCTTTAGATGACAGTGGATATGCTTTCCCCAAATGGGTCACCAAGTATTCTTCGAGCCAGATATTCACAGATTTAGATTCACATCTCGAGTTCCAATTATTCGCAGTCTTCCCTTCGTTCCAACTTTGAATATCAACGAACATAACAAGACCTCTTTGACAATCAACACCTCCTCTTATTCGGCATAATTATTTGCAAATAAAAATGAGAAAAAAGTCCTCCACCAATTGACTAAAATAACGCGAAAGGGCGAAACGTTCACTATGAATCATCTCAAAATGTGTGCTTTGTAGTCGGCGACAAGGCGAATCAACTTCACAGAAACAACTTTAAACTCCAAGGACTTATTGAAGGGGTTATTCTCCGTCCTTCTAGCCTTATATTAGAGAACTATGTTATTTTCTCAGTAGGATCTCCGTTCAAATGTGTTTCACTAAATCGGTGATTAAATATGGAAACTTGACTAATTCAACTCCTCTAATTAGAGGAAAGGACCGGAAGGAAGATATCCATCAAGAGAGATCCAGAAGGAGAGCATATTCTATAGCGAGTGAGAGAAGTCTTTCGATTATCCCTCGCAACTTTTGCTGTTTGTGTGTTGAGTGTGTTTGTGGTTTGTACTCTCCGTGAAACACTCCGAACAGATCGTTCTCCGTCCGCTTTCCGCTGACAATCACTCGTTATAAAAGAGAGCGTAGCCCTCTGCCTCCAACCAACATTTGCTATGTCTCGCTTCACTGGAAAAGTCGCCATAATTACTGGCTCTTCTAATGGGATTGGCCGTTCAACTGCTATTCTTTTTGCCCAAGAAGGCGCCTCTGTGGTGATCCACGGCCGAAGTGAGGAAGCTCTCCAGGTATTTTGAGTTTTTTCTTCGATTAATTTCTTTTTTATAGGAGACTTTCGATCAAGTAGCTGCTGCTGGTCGCGCTCCCGATAGAATTCTCAAAGTTTTGGGCGATTTGACTAAGGAAGAAACTCAACAGAAAATCGTCGATGAAACTGTCAAGAAATTCGGGAAGATTGACATCCTGGTGAGTTGATATTCGATTTTCGAGGTGAAACAAAAAACCAGATTGTACGCAAGAGCGCTTTGAACTCTGAAAACAAACAACCGATTCTAGGTCAACAATGCCGGTGGTCTTTGTCCCGACAATACAGGAACTCTTGGCTTCGAGCAAAAAACAGAAGCCTTCGATTATGCTATCAATTTGAATGTCCGAGCGTGAGTGACAGATTCAAAAGAAAAGTCTTTCCCTTTTTAGTATTTTGAATCTGACCAAGGCCGCCGTTCCCCATCTGGCTAAGACTAAAGGAGAAGTTATCAACATTTCTTCAATTGCTGCCAAGCCATGGGCCGCTCCTGGATATCCTTATTACTCAGTGGCCAAAGCTGCCTTGGATCAGCTGACTATTTCCATGGCTGGCACTTTCATCAAGCAGGGAATTAGAGTAAACGGAATCAACCCTGGGGCTATTCACACAACATTTGTGAGAAAACAAGGAGTAACGGAAGAGGCTCAAGCAGCTTTGGAAGAGAAATTCTCTAAGCCTCATTTTATTCCACTTGGCCGGATGGGAGAAGCTAGGGAAATCGCTGAAACCATTGCTTTCCTGGCTGACAGAAGTCGATCGGAATTCATCGTAAGCTCGTTTGATTATTAGTCAAAACAACACAAATTTAGGTCGGCTCTCTGATCACCGTTGATGGAGGAACTAGTTTGCTTAATCCCACCATGCAAGGTTTCAGTTCTCTTGATTAACTGATATTATGCGTATTTAAAGAAATAAAGCTTTCAAATTTTTCTATGTGCTTAGGGTGGCAGGTGAAGGGGAAATCTGCGACGATGAGACTTTCTTTCGTCGAATCCTCCCAAAGCCAAGCCATTCCAGTTGTTCTTTTAACAATTTCCGATAATCCGAACTTTTCATATAAGTCACATAGAAGTTTTGACTATAAACCAAAACTGCAAAGATGCCCTGAATCTTTTAGCCTTTTAGCTGTACAGTAGGCTTACATTGTAACTCTGATATAAGGAGATGAGTTCTGGATCTGCTCGGATAATAATTAGAAGGTTTGAAATGGTTAGACCAAAAAACCGAGAAAATACAAAGACAAGAAGCAAAAGACTGAGAGATCGAAGGGCTCTGAGCTCAATTTAAAGGGGATCTCTGTTGTTCCGACCTGAAAGTTAGTTTTTTTGTTCTTTTGTTTTCCAACTTTTGATTGAAATGATTAAATAAGCAAGAGAGTAGTTGAAAATAACAATTCCGGCGTCGATCAAAGCTGTTAAATAGAATATTTGATTAGCTGAAGAGTGATGGACTTCTGCTCATCTTATCTCTTATAAATTTTGTTGAGAGTTGCAGGCGGATTGCACATCGGAATGATCGCATCGTCTAGGTATAAATAGCTGAGAATGTCATAAATTACTCCAACGAGAGCTCCTGGCAGGCAAAAAAATGGGGTGCCTTTATCTTTTTGCACTGCATTGTACAAAAGTATCAAAACATCCAATTTTTGTAGTTTTAGGTAGGATATATTAGGTTGTCCCAAAAGAAATGCAAGCTATGTAACTACCTTTGTTTCGAAATTATTTCAAAACTATTTTCAGCCATTGTTTGGGTGGATTTTCAGTGTTTTATTGTGTTGTTTTTTTCATTATTATAATTGACTTTGACTGATTTTCAAAGAAAATATTTTTGTTTAGTGATGAGTGACCTAAAATCAAGAATTCAGGATTTATTGATTCCATTGTTACCGGTGACGAAAAATGGATCTTTTTCGACAATTCAACCAGAAAGAGACAATGGCTTTCTCCTGGAGAAGCTCCAAAACCAACGCCTAAGCCGGAAATTCATTGCTAGAAAGCTATGCTGTGTGTATGGTGGAATTCCAAAGGAATCGTCCAGTATGAGGTGCTGAACACTGGCCAAACGGTGAATGCTGATCTTTACTCACAGCAGTTAACGCGTGTAGATCATTCCCTTAGACGCCAAGGTGTAAACACTGCGATGACAAAGCTCCTCCAAGATAACGCTAGGCCCCACATCGCAAAGCTCATTTATAAGAAGATAGACGAACTGGGCTGGACTGTTCTGCCCCATCCGCCCTACAGCCCGGACATCGCACCTTCGGATTATCATCTGTTTCGATCGATGCAGCATGCCCTGGGAGAGCAGAAGTTCGAAAACATCGACGCGGTGAAAATTTGGGTGGACAACTTCTTTAAGTCGCGTTCGGCCGAGTTCCACCACGACGGCCTCCATTCTTTGCGTGCACGATGGACGAGTGTTGTTGATAATTGTGGAGAATATATTTCTGAATAAATGTGCTCCTTGTCATTATTTGTAATGTTTGAATCATAATGTTAAAACGCGCATTTCTTTTGGGACAACCTAATAGTATTTCAAAATTCCTTTCTCCCTTTCAATTTTGCTTGCTCAGTACAGAGTTGATCAATTTCTCTTTTTTATACCTTATTTTGTAGCTTTTTATCTCATCTATAACTTTGTTGAACATGATTCTCTACGAAAATTGAGATAAACTATCAGAAAATTGCAATATTTCGACCCGAGGTTGTAGCCCAAAAGCGCCTAAAAGTCTAAAAAAGCTGGTGGCTTGCTGGCGTCCTCTCCTTCGATAAGATTTTCTAGGTCAGGCCAATCTCTTTTTGTCAACATCAACTCGGCCATTAAAATTGATGGGGAAAGAAAAAATCGCGACGGAGATTTCTTATCAATACGCGATGGAAATGATTACTCAACTATAAACGCTAAATCGAAGCTTTTTGACGACCTCTATACTAACATGACAATTGAAAGTGATTGCTTCATTAGAATGCGAAAAGAAAGAGTCAGAGAAACTTGTAATAGAAAAAGGAAATTCAAAATGAACTCATATGACGGGCCGACGAATGCTTCGCGGGCCGGTGAAAATGGCGATAAGAACAACACTCACGAGCCGCGTCTCTTTCTCTTCTTTTAATTCCTCATTTTCCTACTGTAATCTCTTTTCAGAGAATATTGAAAAGATGAATGTTTATCCAAACTACAGAAACAATTCTAGTGAGGACAGAATTAGGAAGCAGAATGAACGATTGGAAAGTTTAAAGGCAAGTGCTGCCCTCTATTGAAAATCCTTTAGGGTAAACGTGTTTTTCCCTTTATGGAAGGAGTAAATGATCAAATTGCTCAAGAAATCTATCACAACTTTCTAGGCGAGCCACATGAACAAATTATAACTAGCATTTTCACTTTGTTAGAACATAGTCAGGTTCCTGAGAATTCAAAAAAATTCCTCAATTGGAAAAATGAGGTTCTTCATACTCTTTAGCAACAAATACCTATCTACAGAGACTACGCAATCCACCAGAAGATTTTCAAACTTTGCTAAGTAAAGACGATTATAATTTTGTAAAAGTAGAATGGGAAAAGGGCGACTTTACTTATATTGGTACGATTCTCAAATCGGAGCGATATATCGATTGTATGGCTCCATTCGAAGAAACTTTAAAATACCTTCCATTGAGTGAAAAAGACGAAAAAAATAATAATTTATTTCTTCAAGCCGAAGGAAAACGATTGTTAGTTTGATTGAAATTCTCTGATGCTCTCTCTTACAGAATAATCAAATATATCGATGAATTGACAAAAATCGATTCCTCCAAAAGGTAACTTATTCTCCAAACAACAAACAAAATATTAAAGAGGCGTTCGAAGTCAAAGAACTTCTAATTATCCAACCGACCATTTTGCTCAACTTGAAAATCAAAGGTTATTTTAGTTCAATTGGAAAAAATGAATTTAGGATCGACCAGGAGCGTCATTCAGATATTGAGCCAATTAAAGCAGAGTATAGAAGAACATTTTATGAACATTTATTAGATTTAGACGATCTGGCGAGAAGGAAAAAGAGATTACAATTCTTTTATTGGGAGAGACTGGAGCTGGAAAAACTACTTTTATCAATGGATTGGCCAATTATATTCGCGATTCGCAATTCGACACTGCTTTAAAGTGCAGCCCTCGAATTCTCACTAACATTGTTTTTACGATCACTGATGATGTAGGAGGATTACCTCTTTGAAAATAACACTTTCAGAAACACGAATTGGCTGAAATTAGGGAAAAGGGAGAAGAAACTGGACCGACAGATGAAATGCTTCGTCCGGGACAGTCTTGTACCCAGAATCCAAAGATCCACAGATTGGCTTGGGATAGAAATGGAGAATGCATAAATGTAAATGTAATTGACACTCCTGGAATGAATGACACACGCGGCTTCGATCAGGACAAAAGGAATGTCGACAAAATCTTCGAATATTTGAAGAAATATCCGTATGTTTTGGAGGCTTTTCATAGTCTTTTTAGAATTTTGAATTCGATTTGTTTCGTTATGAAACCGAATGAATCGAAATTGAAGCCATCGTTCATCTATTGTCTGGATAGTTTTCTCTCCTATTTCCATAGAAACGCCGTGAACAATATTGTCTTCTGTTTCACCAATACTCGATCTCTTCTCTTCCGAACAGGCGATACTTTAGCCCCATTGGATTTATATTTGAAGGAGCTTTGGGATACGAGGGGAATCAAAATTAAATGCGATAGGTTAGTTCAGATGGGTTGAAGATAAAGACTATTTTAGAAGTAATACTTTCTGTTTTTATAATGACAGTTTCTGTTATCTATTGGCTTTAAAAAGCCGGAAATTAGAGCGAAACGACAACGATTACAGCCTTTTTTCGGATGGATGGAAGCATAATGTGAAAGAGAGCCACAAGTTTATATTTTATTCATTTATATTGAACCTCATTTAGATTCCTAGAGAAGGCTATGAGTCTCTCGGTGCATAAGGCGGAAGATAGCCTTCAGATTAAAGAGATGGCTGAATTGGTCAGTAATTTAGCTGAAAACTTGGGTGATATGGCTGGAACTATGCTTGAAAATATGAAAATTATCGACGAAAGCAAAACGATGGTACTCATTTTTAGACTAGTCTTGAGCGGAATTTAAGATAAAAAGTATGGAAAAAGAAGGAAACTTTTTGATCTCGAAGCTTTTCTCTTATCGAGTAAGCCTTCTTTTTGAAGGATCAAAAACTTACTTTCAGCTTGTTCCTCGATTTTCTGTAGTCTATTATTGTATTAACAAAAAGTGCTATGTAAGCTATTCCAATTTTCCATATTTGATTCTCAGAATAAACGCTGTTCTCCTAGAGGTGACCGCACTGGATATACTGATTGTAGTTCTTGTAAATGCCCTTGGTATTTGAATCATAAAAACGAGATGATTTCAGAACGCATCAAAGAGCCAGTTTGTTTATAAGTCGAACATAAAAAGGTCAAAAATTTGAGGTAAAGGACCAACGAGTTGAAAATGAGTTATCACATCTCGGAACTCAATCGACTAGAGCAGAAGTCATGTTGGCAGCGTTAGAAAAAGAGGTAAATCAGATAAGTCAATAGAAAAATGAATTTAGTCTGCGAAATTAGACAAGGAATATGCGGAGGTGAATGATTTTTGTGCTGAGGCGGCCGTCTTCGTAAAGGAATATTCCATTCATACACCAATTGATCGCTTCAGACAAGCTCTGGCTCTTCTGGTTGAGAATGAGGTTGCTCTTTTCTATTTCTTACTATATCCCCTAGACTCATAAGTCAAAGGCTCAGGAACAATACACTTACACGCAGATGTTTTATCAAGTTTCGGCACTACTTCAAGAATATGAAAATAAAGTCAAAGACATTGATCAAAAGATTTTGAAAGGAGAAAGACAAATTCCCACAAACAATGAGGTTAAGGGATGATAGTGAGAAACACAAAATAACTTAGCTTCTAAAACAATTGGATTATTTGAAGTCTCTTTCATCTTTTGGAGCACTTCATGGACTGGTTGAACACCACAGAACAAGTGCTAAGAAGAACTTTTCTTCTGAGGTAAATCAAAATTATGTAGGCTTTATATTATAAAATCAGGCTAGTTCATCACAGGGTGCAAGAGGTAAAAGCTCAGCCAGTTCTTCACTTATTAATACGAATTAAACCTTTCAAGGAAGCAACAAGCTATTTAGACCATAGGAATCACTCTGTTTATAAATCTGGCCAACTTATTTGTTCACGTTCGATTTTTGTATAAGAAAGTACGGAAAAATATTAAAAAAGATCCAATCAATTCGGTCTTTCTGATCAATACTGAGCTACTCGTTTTATGTTAAAAAATTAGGAGAGCAGTTCTTCTCCAAAGGAGGTTAAAAAATAAATCCAATAAAACGACTTTCTTTTTTCAACGACAACTTTCTGTTTCAAATTTAGCTAGCTACTATTGTTAATATCAGTCTATCCATTTTCTGTTCTTATCTCCTTCTGACAAGTTTTAGGGATGGAAACAATCACTAGAAATGTAAATACAATATATACTTGAGGACTATAGTAATTAGGCTAGCTCGATTAGGCTGCAAAAAACTTGCAATCTTAATAAGTTAGCTGAGCCTGATTTTAAAAAAAAAAAATGCTTTTGCACAATTTGATTTTAGTTCTTATCAAAGAAGAAATGAAAGAACGCCAACTTTCCCAGAAAGAACAACATCCAACTATTCATCCACTTACTGGAAGAATGAACCAAAGGTTAATATTAATGACAAATTTGATAACGAAACAGGCAGAAATTGTGCATTGGCTATTTTGAGGTAAAAATCTTTTTCCATTCAACTTTTTTTAAGCGTTGATAACATTGTGAATCAAATTGAAAACCCTTCTCCAAAGGCCACAATGCAGCAAATTAAAAACAATAAGGAGGCTCAGATGCATTCCGAGCGTGGCGGTTTAACCCAGACTGTCGCAGGCTCTACTTCAAACCAAAGAGGAGAATTCGCCTCCTTGTCGGATCAACAAATACAGTGTCGCAGTTCTACTCAGGGTAATACATCGAAAGGAAATGAAGAGGCTACTGGAGCCAACAAAAAAGCAGAAGAACTTACGGATTGTTTAATAAGGTTTATTTTTTTATTAACCGCATAGAACTAATAGATCTTCACCTACTTCCGGTTATGAAGTCGATCAAAGCGTTTCTTCGAGTAATTCGAGCGTAACAAGCATCACCTCTGACTGTGTCGACTCTATTAGAAAAAATTGCAGCGTGCCTGCAACGACTCTTACCGAGCCTGAAAGGTGATCTTTTAACTTTCTGCTAATAGCTTTAGTTCTACCTCTTCTATAGCCTCGACTACTGAAGTGGGAAACATTTTAGATAGTAGCAAAACTTTGACTTATACTCCCCATGCAGGCACACTCGAAAAAGAAATGAGGTCAGAAGCATAAAAGAAAGTAGAAATTGAATTTAGACCAGACGAACAAAATACTCCGGCCAGTTTTACTGTGAGAGAAAAAAGATTACAATTCAAGATGCTAATATCAGGACAGGGAGAGGGCAGTCAGAAGAGGTCACCAATTCTTTGTAAATAAACGTAAGATTTTAGTCAAATTGAAGCCAAGAATGAAGAGAGTACAAAGGAACAAATGAGATTGAATGAGGCATTTTATTAATGACAATGGGTTGAGATTTACTTATTTTAGATACAAAAAAGAATGATTAACCTTTCTCATCAAAAGATCTGTGGAAATGAAGTCGAAAATCTAATGACAATTTGTAAGGAAATTATCAACAATACCTCAAATAAAAATTCTATTAACAAATGAATATTCAACGACAACTTTCCGTTTCAAATTAAGCTAGTTAATACTGTTAATATCAGCCCATCCATTTTCTGTTCTTATCTCCGTCTGACAAGTTTTAGGGAATGATGAATTAGTGAGAAATTCAACGGCGTTTTTGCTTTTCTTAAACGTTTTTCTTTGTTGTACTACCATGATGGCTGAGACATCGTCGTCCACGGATTCAGGTATTCTTTTCAGTAAATCTACAACAAAATTTAGCAAAAGTAAAACTGAAAATTATTGAAAAAGATCAGTTGATAATTTTTGATCAAGAATTTCGTGATGGCGGACAAGCAGATATAACGAAAGGTCGATTCAAAGATACCCAGCAATTTATCGCTATAAAGCGGTTCAGACCAGGGGTTCGATCAGCCGGACCTGAATTCTCACCGTGTCAGCGAGAGATCAATAGTTTTTTGAAAGTAAATGCACTCAGTGATAGCACAAGTCTTTCTAGATTTCTACAAGCCCATCGAGGAATGAGCATATTGTTGCTATTTATGGAGAGTTTGAATTAGAAAACAACATTTTTAAAGAAAAAGCTTTGGTTATGGAATGGATGGATACCGATCTCAATAGAATATTACACGAAGATATGGAGCGGCCTTTTACCAAAAATCAGGCATTTCATTTATTGAAACAAGCAGCGAATGGAATAAGTTTCCTCCATGAAAATGGCATAATTCATCGGGACATTAATCCAAAAAAGTAGGTTTATTATACAAAAGAAAAATCAAAATTCAGTCTGCTGGTGGATGAAACTTGGACAAGGCTGAAGATTTGTGATTTTGGAATTTCTAGATTTGCGACTGGATTAGATTATACACCAGGGTTGGTTCTTTTTTGTATCAGAAATAGGGCTCAGAGTTGGAACGTTGTGTTATATGGCCCCTGAAATACTTGATGATAAGCCTTATTCGGTACCTGCTGATATATACTCATTCACGGTTACTGCATATGAAGCTATTTTCCGACGGTAAATTAAATCTTGGAAAAACAATACAATTTATAGAAAGCCATTCATTTATTTGCGAAAGCTACATGATATGTTGAATAAAATTGTGCGTGGAGCACGACCGGCATTTGAACAGAATGACAGTATCGAGATTCAAAATGTCTTGAACAAGTAAATTCCTTAGAAAGGAAAAAAAAATTTATTGTAGAGGTTGGACAGCTGATCCAACGAAAAGGCTAACAATGCGGCAATTCGAATTTTTTTTTACCCTTGTCGATGGAACAGAAGAAATACCTTCCAGTATGAGGAACAGTACTGTCAGTCTCCCAATTGAAGTACTTGAAAGCACCGGAACACCCTTGGACGCTCTTCCATCAATTGAACCTCCAATAATTTTTGCAATGCCTGCTGAAGAGGCACGAATTGAGTCTCCTTCCATTGAAGTCGTGATACCACTAAGGACTGATCAACTACCAGACTTTAATCCACTAATGTTGGAAAGATCTGATTCTAATGGCACAGCCGTTATAGAAGAAGATCCTTCTTCAGATGAAACGTAAATTATCTTTGTTCTTCTCATTTATTTTGAAGAGAAAGTGACAGTGACAGCAATGAGACAATAATAGATGCAATCGATCTCAATACTCTATCAGATGGAGAACAACTAATCTATTTTCCTAGAGAAAGAAAGATTTATTGTTCGTTTCGTAGTACGCCTAATCTAAGGTATGAAGGGAGAAAGATTGGAAAGAACATTTTCAGAGAATCGGTTGAGGGTAGTCGAGGAGAGGAAATCATTTATAATCCGGTGAGAAGAACAATAAGTCGACGACTATTAGACGATGAGTGAGATTCACAACTCATAGAAAAAAATTTATTTGACTCTATGAAACAGTCTTCCTCAATTTTACTCCAGTCAATCTTTCGTTTTATCCGCTATTTTGGTGAACATCGTAGGCAATGAGTTGAGACTTACAGCCGTAGCATCATCTTTATAATTTGTACTCTTCATTTTCAACAACTAAAATCACCTTACTTTCTTTGTATATGAATCGCCCTCACCTCAACATCTTTTAAAATTTGCCCATAAATTCAAGACTTCTCAAATTTTCTATCATTCCATATAACTTTGCTAATGACTTTGTACAGCTCGATTTAGCCCCATGAGTATCCAATAGTTTAATCTAATTAGTCTCTAGTCAATAAAGAGCATGAAAAACCTGTTGTTTATAGTCGCTTCTAATCTGCTTTAGCTTCTCCATCACTTGGCTATTCCCACCCTGGCCAGTCTTATAGGACTAAAGATAAGGATCCAACAAGAGTTCAAATTTTGTTTATACTTTCCTCAACTCATTTATCCACGATCTGAATTTTGAAATATTGGGGGACTTTGTCGTAACCTTTTTGGGTTTTTGAATAATTCGATAACTCTGATGCAGATGGAACTTCCAAGAGCAGCCACAGACTCTGCATTTTTCTGGGTTGTAATGAAGAGCCCAACACTTCTGAAGAGCTGGATTTTCTAAGAGTTTTTGCCGAAAGCCTTGTTTCTATTGGAGGGGAGTCAACCTCGACATTTTTGAGATAGCATTCCTTGTGACATTCAGTTTTGTAGATTATCGTCATTCGCCCTCCAGGAACATCATCAATTGTCTTATATTCGACGCATTTCTGAGCAGCACAGATTGTTATTGAATATTTGGTTTTCTCTGCTTCCAATACAAGCTAAACTTTTGGATTTTGAGCACACTTTATGAGGAAAACCTGGTCAACATAAAGTTGGTCTTTGAGTGATTTTCCCTTTTTTCAATCTATTTATCTAAATCAAATTGATCCAAATTTAACAGAAAAGCGCCTACAAGTTTTAGTTTAACTTCGATTAACTCCTCGTTATATTTTTGATTTCTGGCAATTTCTCCTAGAGGACGAGACAGCGACAGAATCACCACTCGAATATCATTGACGCTCAGAGTCTTCTTCATATTGCATGGCTTCAATTTGATTATTTGATCAAACATCCTTAAATTCAATTGATCTTAAAATAATTCGCCTACTTGTAAGTTTCAGCCATACTGTGATTCCAACTGGTACTAAAATAGTCGACGGTTTCTTTGTCGTAGTTTATTTTATACGTTAGTTCACAAAGAAGACGATAGCAGTCATTTTCAAAGCAGAAAACAGTCTCTCGGCTGATCGGAATAGTAATTCCTCGTTTCTCTTTGAGCTTCTTCAACAATAGCAAAAGAATGAAACAGTAGGGAAGATGTAGGGTCGGAACAAAGAAGAAGAGTTTTGTTGTGAAATTGCCTGAAGAAAGGATCAGTTAGTCATTCACTAGCCCCTTCTCTTATCAGCTTTCTTTCAATCTACTTCTCACTAGTTGCACACAATTTTTTTTAGCTATTCAGTCTCTTTAAAATGTCTGGTTCGAGTCTAACAGAGACAAACCTGGTCTTGAAAATATATGAAGTTCAGGCTATTATAGTTGATCAAGAAATTGAGCGCTTAAGACAAGAAAATGAACCTTTCATTTTTTATTTGAAACTAGATGATCCATTTGGCCAGATGAACAGCCGGCAGTAAAAAGAATAACTGACTCGAGAAAAATCGGCTCTTTCTTTCCATTTTGCTGCGCTTCTGGGGCTTGTTTTGGAGCCGGCGCTGTTCCAAGTAAATTTTAAAGTCTCGATCTATCCTTTTAATGGGAAGTTTTACATAAAACTCACCTAACAGCCGTGGAACTTTTGCTGATTTCCTTAGCGTTGTCTTCTTCATCACTCGCTGAGACGATAAAGCCTCGAGATGAAGTGAACGAGCTGATGTTCACGATTTTATCCAAATTCTTGGATCTTTCTGTCATTTTTCTGAACTACATGGATGACTTTTATAGGAAGAATATAAAAATTTGTATTCTTTCGTCGAAATGTACCCTATTGCGAAAGGCGGCCAGTCCTTTGCACCATTTATTCCGCTTTCGTAAATTAATTTAATTTGCATCATTTTATTGAATCTGTGGCTTTTTGGAGATTCTCCTTTCTCTTCCGACTTTTTCTCTATACATTCATATAATTCAAGAAGCAATTATTAAGAGAATAATATTTACGTCAATTAAATCAAGTTACGTCAAAAATAATGTCTGGAGCTGAAAATGATCAAGTCCAAAACTGGCTAGCCAAGCAAGACCTTGATAAAATTGGAGCCGAGAATCTAGACCCCCTTACTGAAGAAGTATTTACTTTCTTTATTTTGTTCTATTATTTACAGGTTATTTCACGACAAGCAACTATGAATATTGGACTTTTTGGACATGTAGCTCACGAAAAATCTACATTAATTAAAGCTATATCTGGAGTACCGTTTAAAAATGAATTAGAAAGAAACAACACCATCAAACTTGACTATATAAATGCCAAAATTTATCGCTGTTCGAATCTCGAATGTCCTAGACCTGGATGTTATAAGTAAACTAGTTTAAATGTTTTAGTTTTTTTTCCTTCTTTAGATCCGCTGGCTCTTCTACCCCTGATAAATTCCCTTGTCAACGGGAAGGCTGTGGAGGACAAATGACCTGTATCAGACACCTCTCCTTCATTGATTGTCCTGATCACGATATTCTTATGTCTACTACGCTTGGTGCTGCTGTTATGGACGCCGCTTGCTTGCTTGTAGCAGGTGTTTTTCTTTTGATTTTTTAAATTTCTTTTCTTAGGAAATGAACCTTGTCCTCATCCTCAAACTTCCGAACATTCGACTGCTGTCGACATTATGGAGCTAAAGCATTTACTTATTCTTCAAAACAACGTTGAGATCATTACAATGCCCCAAGCTCTCGCCCAGCATGATCAAATCATAAACTTTATCCCGAGGGCTGATCAAGCACAAATTATTCCTATTTCTACTAAGCTAAACTGGAATATCGACGTAAGTTATTTTTTTATAATTTTTTCACTGTTTTGATTTCAGCTGGTATGTGAATATTTGTGCAAGAGAGTACCCATTCCTCCTCGGGATTTTACATCTCCTGCACGACTAATTGTCATTAGATCTTTTGATGTTAACCAATCTGGATCAGAGATTGAAAATCTAAAAGGTTTAAAAGTTGGAGGCTCTATTTTGAGAGGTTTAGATATTTGTTCTTCTAGATTTTCTTTCTTATTCAGGAATTCTTCGAGTCGGACAAGAAATCGAAGTTCGCCCCGGAATTGTGACAAAAAGTGCCGATGGTAAAGTTCAATGCCGGCCAATTTACTCAAAAATAGTCTCTCTTTTTGCCGAGCAGAATACCCTCGAATATGCTGTTCCCGGAGGTTTTTTTTTTCAATTAGTAATTCAAAGCATTTTTTAGGATTGATTGGAGTAGGAACAAAGATTGATCCAACCCTATGCAGAGGAGATTGTTTGGTTGGACACATTTTGGGAGCAGTTGGAACTCTTCCCGATATTTTCACTGAAATCGAAGTTGGCTCCCTCTTGCTAGGAAGGTTATTAGGAGTTCGTACGAAAGCTAATAAGAAAGGTGTCAAGGCTAGTTAATTTCATTTAGTCTTTTATGTCTTTAGGTGCAAGAATTGTCTAATGGAGAAGTTCTCATGGTCAATATTGGCTCATTGACAACTAGATGCAGAGTTATTGCTGTAGGAGAGCAGCAAGCGAAAATTGCTTTGAATAAGCCCATCTGCGCTGAGGTTTGTATTCATTTTAATTAATTTCACAATTCTTTTAGATAAATGAAAAGATCGCATTGTGTCGCCGTATCGATAAGCATTGGCAATTGATTGGATGGGGAACGATTCGCCGTGGAACTACTATTGAACCCCTTCCAGCTGAGAAAATCTAATTTCCTTCTGATGTTATAGTCTGTACATAAAAAACGTGACTTCCTTCGCAAGGCCATAATATAGAAAATTTAAAAAAAAATTTTGCTTTGAAAATAAAGTTTGTCAATTTGTGCTTGAAAGTAGTCAAAATAGGGGCTTTTCGAGGCAGAAAATAATAGTAAAAATAATGGTAAATACCATAAACGCTAATAGGATTTAAACAATTTCAAAAGTCGATTACGGTAGGTTGGTTGCGGTAGAACGTTTGGGAAAATCTGCTTCGAGAAAAGGAGGTTTTAGAGGTGAGACCCATTTTTATCCTTTTGATAAATCAGTCGTGCCTTCTCTCTCTTATCTATGGGCTGACCTTCCGGTCATGGGAAACACGGGTTTATAACAAATGGCGTTATTTATACCACAACTTGGGCAGCTGGGTTATTATAGCCATCATTAGGACGAATCGAAAGCGAATGATCCACTTTGCCAAAGCAGCCAAATCTCAAAGAGATGCTCTACAGTAATTGATCGCTCTGGTAAGTTTTTTGAAATTTGACCTCTTTCTCATCAACTTTTCATCGCTTTAATCTCATTTTTATGGTTTTTAATGTTTTGCAATCTTGTCGAGGAAGTCGAGGACTACAACTTTGCAGAGCATTAGAATCGATGAAAACCAACGAAAAATGGAATTGGTAGGGTCTTTTTTTGATATAATTGTAGATTCTTTAAAGAGATGCGCATCTCAATCTTTCAATTAACTTTTTTTTTCAAATTTCCCACAATTTATAGACTTTTTGATGTTCTGTAAAGTTTTAGAGGAGATCAAAAACTACAACTTTGTTGAACAACAGAACTTTTACTTTTACTTCGTCGGATAGACTTTCTTGCAGCCTGCCTTCTTTCTCGATCCTTCCTTCTCCTCTCCTCTGCTTCCTCAGCCGTTTCAGTTGCTCTTCTTTTTTTCTGTTGTTCAGCTTTAACAGACATCTGAAGCTTAGGCCTTGAGCTCTCTATCACTATGTTCAACCAAAAGAAAAAAGAAATTTAAAAAAACTACACAACTGCACGTAGAGCAAAAAGTAAAGATTTAATCTTTAATACCCTAAAATCCCGTAGATAAGAGCGGTCGAAAAAGCGTTGTGTGATGTTGAAAATCTCAAAAACGACTTTTCCTGTATGGATGTAAACGCTGGTGGCGTTGTAGAAATTGAAAATATTAGTTAAATAAATTGTTGTTGTTGTTTGATTTTATAATAAATTAAAATATTCAAAAGAAATTTGCAAAAACTAAACCGCTCTTATCTACGGGATTTTAGGGTGCATAAAATCCTTCCATTTCATCTTCTTTGTAAATCAGGTCAAATCCTTTATTTTTTTGAGCAATCGTTTTTTTTTCTAATTTTTTGGAAATTCCGAGGGAAAATAAAATTAGAGAGGAAAGAGGCCTAATATTTCAGGGGATGGGGATGAAATTCAAAGGGAAAGGTAACTGAAAGTTTCACAAAGTGAAAAAAAGCCTTCAAAGAGCGTCAGAGGCGGCGCAGCCTGTGCACTACATACATGTGCTGGCAATAAAAAATTTAATAGGAAAAAATAACACAGAATTCTTTTTTTTTAAAAGTGACCGCCCGTAGAAAAGTTGTAATCCAAATTTTGACAGGATTTGGCAAGGCTTCAGAAAGACAGACGGACACAGATCAGCTTTATTTTAAAGTAAGATTTATCTTTGTATTTTTAACTTGGAACGAGGTTCATTTTTATGTGCTCACAAAGTGTTTGGTGCAAAAGTTATTGCTTAACCTAACAAAATAGATTAGAACTAAAACTTTTAAATTAGGAGTCTTGAATATCATTGACACTCAGCCTTCATATTGTGTGGCTTCAATTTGATTATTTGCTCAAACATTCTTAAATTCAATTGATTTTAAAATAATTCGCCTACCTGTAAGTTTCAGCCATACTGTGATTCCAACTGGGACTAAAAGAGTCGATGGTTTCTTTGCCGTACTTTATTTCATACATTAGTTCACAAAGAAGACGATAGCAGTCATTTTCAAAGCAGAAAACAGTCTATCGGCTGATCGGAATAGTAATTCCTCGTTTCTCTTTAAGCTTCTTCAACAATGGCAAAAGAATAAAACAGTAGGGAAGATGTAGAGTCGGAAAAAAGAAGAAGAGTTTTGTTGTGAAATTGCCTGAAGAAATGACTATATTGAGAAAGAATCAGTTAGTCATTCACTAGCCCTTTTTCTTATCAGCTTCCTTTCAATCTACTTCTCACTAGTTGCACACAATTTTTTTCAGCTATTCAGTCTCTTTAAAATGTCTGGTTCGAGTCTAAAAGAGACAAACCCGGTCTTACAAATATATGAAGCGCAGGCTATTATAATTCAGAAGGATCAAGAAATTGAGCGCTTACTACAAGAAATTGAAAGGTTCATTTTTTATTTCTCTGTCTATTGCTTTAGAGGAAATACTTATGAAGAGCCGAGTAGTGCTGTGAAAAAAAAGGAACAAAAAATGTTTGAACCTGAAGAGACACTACCTCTCGTTAAAATGGAAGAGGGGAAAAAGAAGAACTTCCAAGAATCTATTTGTTCTATAAAATGCGGATTTCTGATTCTATTCATTCTGCCGACTTCTGTATTCGCACTCTTTTTTTGCCTTCATTACCTGGAGGTAGTGAAATTACCGGATAGGGGATTGAAGACACGAGAGGTGGAAACTCAAAAGGAGACAATGCTGAAGGATGAGATAAGCAAACTAAAAAATAATTCTTTGGTAAGTGATCTTTAATGGATTTGTAAAGCTCTGATGATGAAATTTAATGAGCAGAATGTTGAGATAGATAAATTAAAACATAATGCTACAGGGAGCAATTTAAAAGTGTCGATATGCCTTGGAAACATAACGAAAGAAAAGAGTGCTGCTGGATTTCTCTAGTAAATTGCCTAGATTTAGCCGCTTCAACAAATACTTAATGAACAGCTGAAGCTCATTGGTGAGAAAGAAGCGACGATAGATCGTCTAGTGGATCAAATAAACAAATACGGAGTCAATTCTTCAGTAATCAACATCAAATGGCAAAGCAATCTTCAGATTCTGATGGACACAATTAGCAGTCAGAAGAAGACTATTAGTGAGAAGGAAGCGGTAATAGCCAGTCGAGGTATTGATATAAATCGATTAAAAAACAAAATTAATGAGCTGACTCCTGAGCAGACCTCAGTGAGAGTTCTTTAAAAGTTCTTTCAAATTTATAGGTAATGCTGCTTGGCGGTTATCATGGTTTCATTACAAACTCGATTACCGTTTACAATTCAATGGAAAAGAGCTGGAAAAATTGCAAATTGACACTTCCAAGCACACTTGCAAGACAGGGAGCAGCTATTATCAATAATGAGATTTACATTTTTGGTGGTTTTGAAGATGGAAAAACTAAAGAACCTATCAAGTCTTTATATAAATTGGGAGCTGGCAATAAATGGGAGAGGATGGCTGATATGAATGAGACGAGGTTTGGAATTAGTCAGAGTTCTGTTGTTTTCAACTCGGAAATCTGGGTGATCGGTGGATGGAATGGGACAACAATTTTGAAATCAGTGGAGAAATATAATCCAAAAACTAAGAAATGGACCAAAATGCCGTAAGTGACTGATGCCAGATTTATACCGACTTCTCAGTGAATTGAACGAGTCGAGAGCAGGTGCTGCAGCTACTGTAGTCGATGGAAAAATCTACGTTTCTGCTGGTTGGGATGGAAGGAAAACTAAGAATTCAGTGGAAGTCTATGATCCAGAAAAGGGAAAATGGGAAATATTCACTCCTAGCATGCCTCATGCAGTCGGTTTACATATTTTAATTGGAAACCACTCACATTTAATCGCAATTAGTGGAGATTTGTCAGACCAAGTGCCAACAAATCAAATCTGGAAAATAGATGTTTTGGATCCGAAGAGGGAGTGGAAAGAGATGTCTTATCTACGACAAGGACGATATTTTTCTGGCGCTACCATAATATCCAATGAATTGATGGTTTTTGGAGGATCGATCAATAATACAGATAGAATTGATTCTGTTGAGATTTTTGACGGAGTTGAATGGAAGAAAGGAGCCCCGTTACCAGAAATTCGTGGCGCTTTTGCCTCTATTCCTCTCACTTGCGCTCAAGAGAGACTTTTTCTCAAACGATATTGTCAAAATTCCTGATTATTAGAGAATAAATTAGTTCTTGTTCTTATCTAATAATTGCAGTACAAGGTATAGCGGATGTCATCTGGAAGTGGCAAACAGTAGCCTCAAAACCTGTCCAACAAAAGTCGTCAGTGTCGGGCGTTGTCACTCGGAAGGAGGGAAAGATTACATTGTCACTTGTGCGACTAAGACAGATTTGTATGAGGATTTGAAAGCACTCGTCGACGGCTTCGTTGAGTATTTCGTCTCTTTTCCAAGCAGCATAGGCACTTTTAATGCTGGCGTTCTCTCCTTCGAAAAGATTTTCTAGGACAGACCAATCTTTTTTGCCAACATCAATTCTGCCATGATTCGTTTGCGCGCAGGCTGCAACTTTTTGATAAAACGAGGAGATGTCGGCATTCTTTTTCTAAAAAAAATTCTTCATTTTTTGAAGACTAAAATGGATGGGGGAAAGGGAAAACCGTGACGGAGATTCCTTATCAATACGCGAATAAAATAATATAAATGCTAAATCGAATCTTTTTGAGTGAATGGTCCCTCTAAAGTCCCTCCAAAGGATCAATCACTTCACCATTTCACTGCTATCATCACTTTTTTGGCAATTTCGCATGTGATTCTTTCCTATGTTCCTTCACACAACCAGTTTATCCAATGTCACCCTATTCAGTCGTCTTACCCTTTACTAAGTAAGCGTTTTCTTTTACTTTTTACACTCCTTTCTCAAGCAATCGTGGCTTTTATGGCGTGAAAGAGAACAAACTAGTGACTGACGATGCTGAACTGAACTCTTTGGTCAAATTCATCAACCATGAACGAGCAAGATTCATAGCAGAAGGGAATCCGCTAGATTGTAATATCAATAACTGGAATTTTCGCGATTGGTATGGAGAACATCAATGCATCAAACAGAGGAATACTGATCATCTGGAGGAGGCTTTGGAGAGCAAAGGAGTCAAACCTGACAAGTTTCCGGTAGGCTTCGATTTCAGTTGGAAATATCCATGAAATCGAATGAAAACATGAAACTTGGAACTGATTGTCTACTTTGCCTTGGAACTAGAAAATTATTATCGTTTTTTTGCCAACCAGTCAAAATTAGAATTTTATTCAGCTCTTTCGAACCAAATATCTTGCAGATTTTCTTTGGCTCAGGAAACATGGCCTCTCTTCTCAGTCCATTGCTGTTTGATTCGTCTCCTGATTACGAAACTGAATTTAGTTTCAACCAAAACACGGGACTCCGATTTATAGCCAAAGATCGATCAAAGAAAATCCAAAGTCCAACAGACCAGTCCCCAGATTCGGCTGTAGGAAAGCAAGGACATATTGCTGAGTACCTACTTGTAACTTCTAAGAAGGAGGAGGAGGAGAATAAGGTTTGCTCTTTTAATTAGATGAGAAGGTATTTTACAGGGTAAACTCATTGAAATAGGACGAAAATTGACTTATCTCATCAACAGTTTGGAATTCGAGGGTTCTAAATTGATTTTGTTTTCTTCGAAAGAGGTTGACTGCTTCTGGGATCGAGAAGCTCCATTAAATGAGGAAAATGTCTGTGAAGTGAAGGCTTACAACGGTGGACTTCCAACTGAGTATGGAATCAAACATATACAATTACTCGTCAAAAGCTTCGCTCTGGGAGGAATTCGAAGACTCGCAGTGGCGACTATCACCGAAAATTTCACCACAATCTCTAAGGTAGATTTTAGTTTTTTATTTTTATTAGAGGATTAGATGGAGGTCAAAGATATAGAGACATTGAACCCATTGAACCCATTGAACCAGAAAAAAACTTTGGAGTCCTTCTACGCTTGTTTGAATAACTTCACGCAACTCATCGTGCGCCATTGTCTGGCAAATCAACTCACAGAAGGATCCGTCGAGACTTTTCGACGTGGAAATGAGAGCTTTATGATAATCAAAGACGAAGGTGGGTTAATTCAGAGTTGGCTGGATTGTGAAAGAGAAAATTCAAGAGAAATCAAATTTCAGAACATTTCTGGTGTTACCTATTTGACATTGTTTCGGCAGATTTCTTTTCTTCCGACAGGCTGAAATTCCCAAAACTTTGACTGCAATCCGATGGCCATTAGAACAAAGATGTCCATTTTTTGATAGAGCTCAAATCAACAATGTTTGAATCTCCTTGAATAATTGCGTATATAATAGATTCAAAAATATAGCTTCGAAGCTCCGAATTATTCGAATCAAGTTCTTCACCATGCCGAAGGAAATTGTCTTTTGGTGGTCAGGAATAACAGCGAGTTGGATTTGGCTCCAACTCGCAACTTCCAATATAAAATTTCCATGGAGAATCCAATCTTCCATCTGGTTGAAAAGGTCTTATTGCAGCGTTATTACGGTTAGTTTTGAATACTTAAAGGTCTTCTTAAGTTTTCCGCTATTTTCTCTTAGAGAATAAAGTACATTTTTCAGCTATAAATAGGCGTTAACGCTTGAACTATTATGAAGCGTCCAGCCCTTTGAAGAAAAATCGGTAGAATTGATCTTTTTTTAGAAATAAATTGTTGTCAGGAGGGTCGCGGGTTTAATCCCATACCTGACTTACATTTTTGATTTATTAATTCAAGTCTTTTTTTCATATTTTTTGATGTTTTGACTCAATTCAGCCGCACAAAGTACACTGAATTGACCTTTCCAGCTGGTCTGAGTCGAGAAATTGGATTTTTATTTAAAGAGAATCAACTTTCCAATAGGCAAGCATCTTTTATCAATAGGATTACTCAAAAAATGAGTTTGCCGTTGGATAAAGAGAAGATGCCAATGCATATGTGCCTATGATGCAATAAAATTGAGTCAAAAAATATGAAAAAAGACTTGAATAAATAAATCAAAAATGTAAGTCAGAGAGACGCATTGAACTCGCGACCCTCCTGACAGCACATAAATTGAACTACGGCTACTGGGGCCCCAAAGGTTTAATAGTTACGTAAATTCTACTCTTCTGGGAAGTCAAAAGGCGCTGAGTTATCCTCTCTTTTCGTTTTTTCAATTATTCGTGAAATTTTCCACAATTTTTTAGCCAAAAAGTTAAGGAATGTATGAACCTCACCATGAAGATTAATTTAACTTTTGCCTCTTTGAAATAGCTCCTTAAATTGTGCTTCTTTTGATGCTTTCGAAGTAAAATAATTATAACGAGACTACAAATTCTAACTGTCCCTATTGTACTTAAGGAAAGTGAGTTTCTCCCCAATAAGTACACTTGCAGTGAAGAGAACTCAGCTGTCTGAGATTAAAGGTACATTGCTTAATTACACTTTTTAATGCAAAGAATGATCTGTGAACGCCAAGCGTGATTTTCTACAAAAAATCAGCAAAATGTACAAAGGTCAAGCAAAAATCCACCTGGATTTTGGTAGAAAATTTGAGAGCAAGGGAGAGAGATTGAGCACATTCTTTTAACCCGTTCAGCCTTATTCTTCAAGCCCAAACGCGAAGAATGAGTCCCATCTGGAAAGCAATTATTTTCTTTGTTGGATTTTTAAGGTAGCTTCTCATGAAAATTTTGAATATTCAAGCGAGAAAAAATAAACAGGTTTATTCATGTTCTAGTAATGGGCTGGTTGAACAAATTGCCGTGCTTACAAGACATTTGATTTGTGTAATTAAATCCAAGGAGAGAAAGTAACGCTACTCGGAATGGCTTGCCTAATATTATAAGAACCGCCATGACGATTGGAATAATAGCTGTTCCATTATAGACAGCAAATGTAAAAATATCTGATCTCCATCCGCCAATAATGCTGGTATAAATGATTGGAAGGGTGACTGCAAGGACGAGGTAGGTGAAAAGAAGCATCTGGGGATTTAAATCGATTGGAGAAGAAGCCTCACCAAAGCGATGATTTGCTTCAAAAAATCTGAGCTTCTCTTCTGCGTCAATTTCGATGTTTGTTGTCGACTAGAAAGATAAAAAATGAATAAAGATGAGAATCCCATAATTATGACGAATGATCCTAAAACACCGACGATAATCGCTATAGCTAGTAGGGTTTGTGGAGTTTTTATGTCAATATTTAAAGCGAAGATCTCCTTGTTGAATAAATTTGGATAGATTATATGATATTTTGCAAAAAAATCAAATTTAACCGTGCTAGGATCGATATAAACTAGATAGATGACGACTAAGCTTGTTGACGAAATAACAGGATAGAAATAAAGATGAGAGAGGAATAATCCAATAGGAGAGTTTAGGATATGATTGGGAGGGAGCATAATCGTCATTCTGACGAAGAAAACAGGAAAAATGCTTGTACAACAGCCTGAAAAGAAGCTATCGTATTATCTCTAATTGAAGCACAGTAGTACCTCCGAGTTACTGTAACCACATGCGAATTTTTGAATATTATTTTTATTTCTTAATGTTTTAGTGGTTTTTTCTATTTCTTTTGTTTTTTTCATCTCAAAAAAGCGAATATTCGCAATAAGAAGATTAGCAAACTGAATGTGAAGCTAAATACTTGTCTTTTTGGTTTAGGCGTTAGCATTAAATAAATGATTTTTATTCGTGAAAATATACAAAAATATAATTCCTCTTGTAGTCGATCTTCCCAAATATGTTGTTCTAACATTATTTGACCTTTTTGAGAGGAAAAAAGCAAAAGAAATAGGAAAAACCACTAAAACATTAAGAAATAAAAATAATATTCAAAAATTCGCATACGGTTACAGTAACCCGAAAAGTCATTTGGTGCCAAAACACTGAAAAATACATCGGAAAAGTTCAAAAAGACTATCGACTTTTTTGACCAAATTTAAAAGAAATTCTAGCTGCGCAGTTACATCATGATGTCATTGATTTTAGATTTGTACCCCCTAGCTTACCAAATAATCCCACTAGAACGCAGGAAGCTTGAAAAACTTGTGAAATCCCGTAGTCTGCAAATATTCCAATACAGTGGACAGCTGAATATGGCGATAGCATAATAGGAAATGCGAAGAAGGCCACCATTGATTCGATATAAAATGCCCTAAACTATCCTCTTATAAATTGATTCAAATATCCTACATTATGCATTGATAAGCAACATGGCTTTTCAATATCTTTGACATTTTCTCTGAAGGCTTGGCGAATAGACTATAAATCAATAAATTGCCGAAAATAAAAGTCAAAATACAATTAATTTTAACGGGATAGGTTGAGAGAAAAGGCTTATCACTATAGTAAGGATTTGTTAGATTCATTCTGATGGAAAGAACTAGATGATGGCGGTGTTAGTAGGCTAATTCTGATAAGCAGGTGGATAACCGCGTAATTCATTGGCTTTCCAGCAAATTGCTTCTACTTGATTTTTACTCTCAAAGACGATCGTGAATGCCTCCAAATGGAATTTATCACCTGTTCTCAGAATTTTCGATGTTTTACAAAGTTGTAGACCTTGATCTCCTCTACAAGATTGCAGAACATAAAAAATTAGAAGAATTGTGGGAAGCTTATGAAAATGTAGCGAGAAGTTGCGTCCAATAGAGAATTGACGTTAATAATTTTATTGCTTTTTGGAATCAGTCAACTCAAAAAAACGACTAAATGCCACAAAAAATAAAGAAATAATCCACCTTTGTGATATTACATTAACCCAAAAAATGTGAATAGTGGGTCTCACCTGGAAAACTTTTTATTTTTTAAACAAGGTGGGGCTGCGCCACCTTGAGCGGCGCTTAATTTTAAGCATTGAACCTAAACTTTAATTTCCTGCGATTTGAGAATCTAATTAATAAATTAATGACGATTTTGATTCTGGAAAAACCTTAGGCTCTTCATCTCTTCCCGTTCAAGTTTTAGGCCCAATTCCTTGAATTTCAATAAAAAGGTTTTCCTCTCAAATTTTGAGCCCAGCGAAAGGCAGATTGGCGGACCCTAAAAATGGGGGTAATCAAGAGGCCTTCAAAACTCCTAATTTAAACTTTTACTACTAATCTATTCTGTTAAGCAGTAACTTTTGCACAAAATACTTTGGAAGCGCATAAAAATAAACCTTGTTCCAGGTTAAAAATACAAAGATAAAAAGGGAAAATTTCTTTTAAAAAAAGCAACCGCCCGTGGAAAAATTGTAGTCCGAATTTCGACAGGATTTGGCAAGGCTTCAGACAGACGGACGGACAGGATCAGCTTTATTTATTAGTAAGACGTTCGCGACAATGGGGCCCACCGGTGGGCCCCTGACAGAATTCGGCAAAAAATGTATTGTCCCACCAGATAATTTGGCTAAAAATGCCATTGTCGCGAACGTGTTAAAGTAAGATAAGATTTATCTTTGTATTTGTAACTTGGAACAAGGTTTATTTTTATGTGCTCACAATGTGTTTGGTGCAAAAGTTATTGCTTAACCTAACAAAATAGATTAGAACTAAAACTTTTAAATTAGGAGTCTTGAATATCATTGACGCTCAGCCTTCATATTGTGTGGCTTCAATTTGATTATTTGCTCAAACATCCTTAAATTCAATTGATCTTAAAATAGTTCGCCTACTTGTAAGTTTCAGCCATACTGTGATTCCAACTGGGACTAAAAGAGTCGATGGTTTCTTTGCCGTACTTTATTCCATACGTTAGTTCACAAAGAAGACGATAGCAGTAATTTTCAAAGCAGAAGACAGTCTCGCGGTTGATCGGAATAGTAATTCCTCGTTTCTCTTTGAGCTTCCTCATTTCGACCTTCAAAATAGGGATAGTTTCTCCCGTCCTGTAATTAGTTGCTCAAGTATTTGTCAGACAAAAGAGGATATTATTTGTGGCTGATACGTGGAGTGCAGAGAGTAATTCGTTGATGCAATATCGGAAGGAAACTGTCAGCGTTGATTGGTTTGGTTTCAATAGAATACAGAAGGCATTTATACTTCTATTATAAAAGAACTGAGTTCTTCTAGATAAGCTATGCTTATTTACAAATGTTTATTAAAACGCTAATTTTGATATGATTTCGACGTAACTTCATCCCATTCTACTTCATCATTTAATGAAAAATCCACAGAAAGCACAACAAAACTGACGAATTTGTCTGTTTTGGCACTTGTGTGGTTAGTTGAATACCATTTACCATTAGAATAACAAAGATACGGATTGTTCGCTTTATCAATTTTTGTGATGCCAGGAATATTTTCAGTATAGCTTCTTTCATCATCCTTTGTTAACACCAATCTTACTTGGGGGTGTTGGATATCTTCACAGAACCACATGTCATAATCTTTGAATTGACTCAGAGGTATTTTTACACGCTTATAGTTGTGATCCTTTGCCTCCTCGTCTGTAGGAAATGGACTGATATTAGGCAGTTTATCGTTAACAAGAGTTGTAGTGAAGAATACACAAGAAAGCCCAACCAAGACACCATCATAAGTTTGGTCATTGGCAATGTTCCATTTCAATTCTGTATATAGAGGCCGATTTTTCTATAACGTTATATTATTCCGATACATTTAAACAAAATAACAATACCTCGGCTACCTCCAAGCCTAGTTGCATGGTAAGCGTACTTAACCTCGACTAAATTTGAAAGATCTTGTTGATCAGCATTTTCCTCCATGTTCATTTTTAATTCTATTCAAATCAAAAATGAAAAATATTCACGGTGGCACTAAAATAAACTAAAGTATAGAGATTTAGTATTGTACATGATTGGGGTAAATGACATAAGGAGAGTTATCCGAGAAGGTATACATGGAGAGCTCTAAAGAGAAAAGTAGTGCATAAGGGGATGGAATCAAGAATGAAGAGCTTCTTGAAATTGGAGGATGATGAGAGATTGAAAATGGAAAGAGAATTTTGCTAATTTTGACGGCTCAAAGGCTTTCGTATACTCACTATTAGAACTTTGAACAAGAAAAGGCGAGAGGAAATGTGCAAAGTTTGCAACATCTACCACCTAATAAAAGGCTCGACGGAGAACCTAACGAGGACCATCTGTCGTGTCGGAGCTCTTAGTGATTCACGAATTTACACACAGATTTTTATTTGAAAAGAAAGAATTCGACATTTTTTGAAGGACACATACTGCGCGTCCACAGAAAAGACGATAAAATGTTTGATAACGGTAACGATAAAATTCGTGAGTCACAATGAGCTCAGACACGACAGATGGTCCTCGTCGCGAATTTTATCGTTACTGTTAGCCGTCGAGCCTTTTATTAGGTGGTAGATGTTGCAAACTTTGCACATTTCCTCTCGCCTTTTCTTGTTCAAAGTTCTAATAGTGAGTATACGAAAGCCTTTGAGCCGTCAAAATTAGCAAAATTCTCTTTCCATTTTCAATCTCTCATCATCCTCCAATTTCAAGAAGCTCTTCATTCTTGATTTCATCCAAAGCCAATGTTACCCAATTCAGTGTAAGCGTTTTCTTTTACTTTTTACACTCCTTTCTCAAGCAATTATGGCTTTTATGGCGTGAAAGAGAACAAACTAGTGACTGATGCCGACAAACTGAACTCTTTGGTCAAATTTTTCAATTATAAACGAGCAAGTTCCATAACAGAAGAGAATCCGCTAGATTGTAATATCGATAATTGGAATTTTCGCGATTGGTATGAAAAACATCAATGCATCAAACAGAGGAATACTGATCATCTGGAGGAGGCTTTGGAGAGAAAAGGAGTCAAATCTGACAAGTTTCCGGTAGGCTTCGATTTCAGTGGAAATATCCATGAAACCGAATGAAAACATCAAACTTGGAACTCATTATCTATTTTGCCTTGGAATTAGAAAATGATTACTGTTTTTTTCCAACCAGTCAAAATTAGAATTTTATTCAGCTCTTTCGAACCAAACATCTTGCAGATTTTCTTTGGCTCAGGAAACATGACCTCCCTTCTCAATCCATTGCTGCAAGAAGAGGATATAAACAATGATTACGAAACTGAATTTAATTTCAACTCTGAAACGGGACTCCGATTTACAACTCCCATCTCAGCTAAAAAAAGTCAAACGCTCAGTTGTAGGACAGCACGGACATATTGTTGAAAGATTTGTAACTTCTGAGGAGAATGCGGTTTGCTCTTTTAATTAGATGAGAAGGTATTTTACAGGATATACGCATTTTACAGGATAGTCCCATTGAAATAGGAAAGGAGTTGACTTATCTCATGAACAGTTTGGAATTCTCGGGTTCTAAATTGATTTTGTTTTCTTCGAAAGAGTTTGACTGCTTCTGGAATCCAGAGGCTCCATTAAATGCGGAAAATGCCTGTGAAGTAAAGGCTTACAACGGTGGACTTCCAACTGAGTATGGAATCAAACATATACAATTACTCGTCAAAAGCTTCGCTCTGGGAGGAATTCGAAGACTCGCAGTGGCGACTATCACCGAAAATTTCACCACAATCTCTAAGGTAGATTTTAGTTTTTTATTTTTATTAGAGGATTAGATGGATGTCAAAGATATAGAGACATTGAACCTATTGAACGAGAATCAAATTTTGGAGTCCTTCTACGCTTGTTTGAATAACTTCACGCAACTCATCGTGAACCATTGTCGGAAAAATATACTCACAGGAGAATCATTCATCAAGACTTTTCGACGTTCTTATGGCAGATTTATGGTAATCGAAGACGAAGGTGGGTTAATTCAGAGTTGGCTGGATTGTGAAAGAGAAAATTCAAGGGAAATCAAATTTCAGAACATTTCTGGTGTTACCTATTTGACATTAATTCAGCAAATTTCTCCGACGGTCTGAAATTCCCAAACAGTTTATCTGCAATCAGATGGCCACTGGAAAAAGAATGTCCATTTTTTGATAGAGCTCAAGTCACCAATGTTTGAATCTCCTTGAATAATTGCGTATATAACAGATTCACAAATATAGCTTCGAAGCTCCGAATTATTCGAATCGAGTTCTCCACTATGTCAAAGGAAATTGTCTTTTGGTAGTCAGGAAGAACAGCGAGTTGGCCAAAGATTTGGCTCTAAAGTTCGAATATAAAATTTCCATGGAGAATCCAATCTTCCATCTGGTTGAAGAGATCTTATTGCAGAGTTATTACGGTTAGTTTTGAAGACTTAAAAGTCTTCTTAAGTTTTGCGCTATTTTCTCTTAGAGAATAAAGTACATTTTTCAGCTAGAAATAGGCGTTAACGCTTGAACTATTATGAAGCGTCCAGCCCTTTGAAGAAAAATCGGTAGAATTGATCTTTTTTTAGAAATAAATTGTTGTCTTTTTTCAGTCTACAAATCTGGAGTAAAATGGCGGTTGAAACGTTATCTTAAAGTGAGAGCAAGTTCACCTGCCAACCGCCGCCGATAAATAGCTTACAGCGCTACCATTAGTAGCAGCGGTTTTTTTGCCAACCAGTCAAAATTAGAATTTGGTGTGTTCATTGAAACTCCCAGAAAAATATTAGTGGTTTTGAAAAGAATTCAAGCCGCAACGGCCGATTAAGGACGTAGATCATAGAAAATAGAAGAAAAAGGGCTAATAAGCAAACTCTTAATTTCCAGCAATTGAAATGCTTGCTCAACAGAGAATTCGAGCAAAAGACATTTCACAGAAGCTTAAAGTTTCCATTCGAACTGTCTATGCATGCTTGAAAAAAATTTGTCTAACTGGACCTGCTAACGATGGCAAACGCTCTAGCAGACTAATAACAGCTTCAACATCTCGAATTGTGAACAAATTCGAGAGAAGATCCGTAGGAACCCAAAACGGTCAATTCGACAGATGGCTAGAGAAGAAAGCGTTGGATATGATTCCATGTGGAGAATTGTACGTAAAAATCTTCAAAAATATCCGTACAAGATACAGAAAGCTCACGGGCTAACAGAACGCATGAAAATGATGCGATTGGATCGCTGCAAAGAGTTGCTCAAGCGTTTCAACACCCAGGCACGGGCTTCTTCCATTCTCTTTACTGATGAGTGTTTGTTCACCGTGGAACAGTTTTTAAACCATCAAAATGATCGGATTATTGCCCAAGACATTGAAAGGGCTTCAAGTAATGGAAGAATTGCCTCTTGAACTGCTCATCCGCAAGCAATTATGGTTTTTGATACGATAACTGCCGACAGCAAAATGCCCCTTGTTTTTATCGACCAAGGAGTTAAAATTAATAGCTAGGCTAGGCTTAAAACCAGGGTCTCCCTGGTTTACTTAGGATGAGGTTGAAATACCCGGTTCGATATGCAGCCTTCGCACCAGTCGCGCGGCGGGACCCATATATACTCCGTAAGGAAAGCATAGCCTCACCCCATTTTTTGATGGAATGAGATGATTGAAAAATGTCTACAGCCTAAGACCTATTTCATTCAATGTTTCGGCTTATTTTACCCTAGAATACACATTTGCAGGCTGCTAGCTCATGTCCCATAAAAATAATAAGAGGATTTCAAAAATGGTCCAAAATCCTACTGTAAAACAATTATAGCCTCACTACAGTTTGCGCAATTAATACGCAAAGGAATTGCCCCATAGTGGCAATTTTTCTTGAAAAATATTTTTCCTATTGCGGTGCGGAGCAAAACTTTATGCCCACCCCACAGTTTCCTGTCCGAGGCCGAGTCGTTTTTGTGTTTTTATCTTAGCTTTTTTTCTTAGTCTTAGTTGTAATATGTTTTAGTAAAATGGGCTTAAACGCGCGACTGACTATTGCTGAACAAGCTCAGATTCTGGCACTAAAAAGAAATGGCATTAGCAACCGTGAGATCGCCATACACCTACATCGCTCAAGAAGATGCGTTGACAATTTTGTTAAAAATTCCTCAGGATATGGGAAGAAAAATTTGGGAGGACGACCAAGAGTTCTCAAGCCTATAGATGGTCGTAGAATTGCCCGTCTAGCATCAAACTCCATGATCTCTGCAGCCGAGATTCAAGCACAAACTGGCCTTCCAGTCTCCAAGTGGACCATCCGCCGATCGATTCAACGAAATCCACATATTACTCGCCAGAAAATGAAGCAAGCCCTAATGCTAAAGCTGGAACACAAGATTAAACGACTAAACTTCGCAAAGAATAATATGGCGATTGATTGGACAAAAGTCAGTTTGAAGCTTTTGACTGTTTTAGACGTGATATCACTTTAGGTAGTATATTCGGATGAAAAAAATTTAATCTTGGTGGTGCTGATGGAACAGCTTACTACTGGAGAGATTTAAGAAAAGACCCTCTACTCTTTTCTCGTCGAAACTATGGAGGTGGTAGTGCAATGCTTTGGGGAGCATTTTCTAGTCACGAACTTGTTGATATTAAGTTCACAAGCCACAAGATGGATTCAGTTGAGTGCCAAGCAACTTTGCAGACATACCTTCTACCATATTTGCGTCGCTATCGCCGTCAGAAGTTGATTTACCAGCAGGATAATGCATCTGTCCATGTCTCTAGGTCAACACAAGCATGGTTTTCTGCGAATCGAGTGCAAGTTATGTCCTGGCCAGCACGATCTCCCGACCTTAACCCCGTTGAAAATCTCTGGGAACTTCTTACGCGTAAAGTATACGCTAACGGGACTTAATTCAATACCGTTGACGAGTTGAAAAAAGCTATCCAAAAGGCCTGGAATGAGATAGATGCTCAAACAATACAAAATCTTATCACGAGCATGCCATCTCGACTCTTTGAGGTGATTCAGAAAAACGGAGGTCCTACTTCCTATTAACTGCTAATTTTTGTTAGTCTTTAGAATAAATTTTAAAAAATAGCCTTTTTCTACCAAAACTGTCGGGTGGGCATAAAGTTTTGCACCGCACTGTAATTGTTTTTTTAAGAATGTTTTGCAAAAATTAAGCCCTTGATTTCTTCCACAAGTTTATATGATTCCTTACAAAAATAATACAATTTTGAGAAAAAGGTTTTCCAGGTGAGACCCACTATTCATATGTTTTGGGTTAATGTAATATCACAAAGGTGGATTATTTCTTTATTTTTTGTGGCATTTAGTCGTTTTTTTGAGTTGACTGATTCCAAAAAGCAATAAAATTATTAACGTCAATTCTCTATTGGACGCAACTTCTCGCTACATTTTCATAAGCTTCCCACAATTCTTCTAATTTTTTATGTTCTGCAATCTTGTAGAGGAGATCAAGGTCTACAACTTTATAAAACATCAAAAATTCTGAGAACAGGTGATAAATTCCATTTGGAGGCATTCACGATCGTCTTTGAGAGTAAAAATCAAGTAGAAGCAATTTGCTGGAAAGCCAATGAATTACGCGGTTATCCACCTGCTTATCAGAATTAGCCTACTAACACCGCCATCATCTAGTTCTTTCCATCAGAATGAATCTAACAAATCCTTACTATTGTGATAAGCCTTTTCTCTCAGGCTATCCCATCAAAATTAATTGTATTTTGACTTTTATTTTCGGCAATTTATTGATTTATTGTTTATTCGCCAAGCCTTCAAAGAAAATGTCAAAGGTATTGAAAAGCCATATGGTTTATCAATGCATAGTGTAGGCTATTTGAATCAATTTATAAGAGGATAGTTTAGGGCATTTTATCTCGAATCAATGCTGGCCTTCTTCGCATTTCCTGTTATGCTATTGCCATATTCAGCTGTTCACTATATTGGAATATTTACAGACTACGGGATTTCACAAGTTTTTCAAGTTTCCTGCGGTCTAGTGGGATTCTTTGGTAAGCTAGGGGGTACAAATCTAAAACCAATGACATCGCGATTTAACTGCGCAGCTAGAATTTCTTTTCAATTTGGTCAAAAAAGTCGATAGTCTTTTTGAACTTTTCCGATGTATTTTTCAGTGTTTTGGCACCAAATGACTTTTCGGGTTACTGTAACCGTATGCGAATTTTGAATATTATTTTTATTTCTTAATGTTTTAGTGGTTTTTCCTATTTCTTTTGCTTTTTTCATCTCAAAAAGGTCAAATAATGTTAGAACAACATATTTGGGAAGATAGACTACAAGATGAATTATATTTTTGTATATTTTCAAGTATAAAAATCATTTATTTAATGCTAACGCCTACAATAAACCAAAACAACAAGTATTTAGCTTCACATTCAGTTTGCTAATCTTCTTAATGCGAATATTCGCTTTTTTGAGATGAAAAAAGCAAAAGAAATAGGAAAAACCACTAAAACATTAAGAAATAAAAATAATATTCCAAAATTCGCATGCGGTTACAGTAACTCGGAGGTACTACTGTGCTTCAATTAGAGATAATACGGTAGCTTCTTTTCAGGCTGTTGTACAAGCATTTTTCCTGCTTTCTTCGTCAGAATGACGATGATGCTCCCTCCCAATCATATCCTAAAGTCTCCAATTGCAGTATTCCTCTCTCATCTTTATTTCTATCCAATTTTTTCGTCAACAAGCTTAGTCCTCATCTATCTAGTTTATATCGATCCTAGCACGGTTAAACTTGATTTCTTTGAAAAATATCATATAATCTATCCAAATTTATTCAACAAGGAGATATTCGCTTTCAATGTTGACATAAAAACTCCACAAACCTTACTAGCTATAGCGATTATCGTCGGTGTTGTGGGATCATTCGTCATAACTATAGGATTCTCATCTTTATTCATTTTTTATCTTTCTAGTCGACAACAAACGTCGAAATTGACCCAAAAGAGAAGCTCAGATTTTTTGAAGCAAATCATCGCTTTGGTGAGGCTTCTTCTCCAATCGATTTAAATTCCCAGATGCTTCTTTTCACCTACCTCATCCTTGCAGTCTCCCTTCCAATCATTTATACCAGCATTATTGGCGGATGGAGATCAGATATTTTTACATTTGCTATCTATAATGGAACAGCTATTATTCCAACCGTCATGGCGGTTATAATAATATTTGGCAAGCCATTCCGAGTGGCGCTACTTTCTCTCCTTGGAGTTAATTACACAAATCAAAAGTCTTGTAATCACGGCAATTTGTTCAGTCAGACCATTACTAGAACATGAATAAATCTGTTTATTTTTTTCTCGCTTGAATATTCAAAATTTTCATGAGAAGCTACCTTAAAAATCCAACAAAGAAAATAATTGCTTTCCAGATGGGACTCATTCTTCGCGTTTGGGCTTGAAGAATAAGGCTGAACGGGTTAAAAGAATGTGCTCAATCTCTATCCCTTGCTCTCAAATTTTCTACCAAAATACAGGTGGATTTTTGCTGATTTTTCGTAGGAAATCACGCTTGGCGTTCACAGATCATTCTTTGCATTCAAAAGTGTAATTAAGCAATGTACCTTTAATCTCAGACAGCTGAGTTCTCTTCACTGCAAGTGTGCTTATTGGGGAGAAGCTCACTTTCCTTAAGTACAATAGGGACAGTTAGAATTTGTAGTCTCGTTATAATTATTTTACTTCGAAAGCATCAAAAGAAACACAATTTAAAGAGCTATTTCAAAGAAGCAAAAATTAAATTAATCTTCATGATGAGTTTCATACATTCCTTAACTTTTTGGCTAAAACAGCCAACATTTTCACATTTGATTATTATTCTACAATTTTGATCATTTCTATAATATCAAAACCTCAAAAAATCAAAAAAAATTTAAATTTTCCTCAAAAAGCTCCACATATTGTCTAAAAGATACTGTAAAACTGCTTAAAGTCAAGCCATTTTCTCTAACTTTAGATATATTTACAGGATGTTTGACATTGTTCTTCAAAAACGTGGGATCAAACTTGAAATTAAAAGCTCCCTAGAATAGTGAAAAGGTGGTGTTCTTTCAGGGTTACTGTGATGTTCTCGCTAGGACTCAAATATTCGAAATGAGACCTACCTCTAAGCAGTTTGGTTGATCGGCCATTCGTCTCGAGCGAATTGCTTCGAGCCATGGTAACGCCCCTGTCTTTCCCACCCTTCTTTGGATGAAAACTTCCTGTTGAAGAAATGAGCTCAAGATCAATATTTATTACTGTGAACATGCACACAATGAATGGAGGATGTCTCGAAATGAAAAGTTGTAAAAAAATACGGGGAGAACATCGGGCTATCGGAGACCAGTTGGAGTTTTTTGTTTTTATTTTGGACTAATTGCAGGACTACGCCATGGAGGAGGTCTGGTCCTTGTCCGGGATGAAGCGAACTCCTTGGAGTGTGATGCCGTTGATTTCTATCGAAATTACCATAGAATTCTCACCCTGTTGGCCTTCAGACTTTCGGGTGGAGATTTCCACTGGCTCGCGGTCTTCTGATGGCTTGGAGGAATTGGATTTTATATCGTCATCTTCTTCGTTTTCTTCGAGTTTTGGATTATTATTTTGGGATTTCTCTCCCTCGTCTTTTTTATAAGTTCGATAGCATCTTCTAAAACCTTGAAATCCTCTTGAGAACCTAAAAAATAACATTCCAGTTATAGCCTGTTCATAAAAAAAACGACACCCTGCGTATCCAAGAAAGGGGTTTTTGCCGCGAGACCCATTTTTATCCTAAAATTTACTAAAGGCCTTTTTCAGGATAAAATGGGTCTCGCCACCGCGATAACTCCTTTCTTGGATACAAAGGATGTCGTCTTTTTTATGAAGACTAGAAAACAATTTGGATCTTCTCCATTTAACTCACTTTTAAGAACAGCGAGTCTAGTTACAACAGCATAATTATGTTTTATAGTATTGTATTGAGCCTGGTTTTTTTTCTACTATCCGGTTCTTATTCGTATCGAATTCTCCCTTACCAGTCATGGGTTTCTAAACAAATCTGTAATTACAAAAATCTGCCAAAAGTTACAATAAAATGCTTCTTAATTGTGAAAATTATATCCCTAATATCGTGTTCTGGATTTTCATTATTATCGAAAGCCTTTCTTAATTGGTTTTCAAGAGCGGCTCTCTTATCCTGACTCTGGAAGATACAGATAAAGCTGAAATATTCGAAACAAACAGGGGATATTTCTTTCCAGAAGAGCTTCCAGACATCTAGACACCCGGGGGCTCCAAGCGTATGAAGAAAATGCTCAATGTTGAAATATTGCACAAGATCTTTACTTCTTCTAGCTCTAGCTGCCATTTTATTTCTAAAAGTCTTTTATTTTACTTAGAAATATGAAAGGAAACAATAAGAATAATTTCAGGAAGTAGTTTTGGTAACTTTAGGGTTATTTAATAAGAGCAAGATGTCAAGCCAATTTGCTTGGCGATTGGAGAAGGATGAGAGAAGGTTTCGACAAAAAAAATCCTGAATGTTTGAGCAAATAATCAAATTGAAGCCACACAATATGAAGGCTGAGTGTCAATGATATTCAAGACTCCTAATTTAAACTTTTAATACTAATCTATTCTGTTAAGCAATAACTTTTGCACAAAATACTTTGGAAGCGCATAAAAATAAATCTTGTTCCAAGTTAAAAATACAAAGATAAATCTTACTTTAAAATAAAGCTAATCTGTGTCCGTCTGTCTTTCTGAAGCCTTGCCAAATCTTGTCAAAATTACAATTTTTCCACGGGCGGTTGCTTTTTTTTAAAAGACATTTTCCCTTTTTATCTTTGTATTTTTAACCTGGAACAAGGTTTATTTTTATGCGCTTCCAAAGTATTTTGTGCAAAAGTTATTGCTTAACAGAATAGATTAGTATTAAAAGTTTAAATTAGGAGTTTTGAAGGCCTCTTGATTACCCCCATTTTTAGGGTCCGCCAATCTGCCTTTCGCTGGGCTCAAAATTCGAAGGGAAAACCTTTTTATTGAAATTCGAACTTTTGGAGTCGATAAACTCCGTAAAGGCGCTTTCGGCATCTGTCTGAGTCTTGAACGTTTTTTCTTTGTGGTAGTTGTCCAGATGTTTGAAAAGATGAAAATCCGTTGAAGATAGGTCTGGAGAGTACGGTGGATGATGGAGAGTTTCATAGCCCAACTGGTTGAGTTTCTGAATCGTCTGCCGTGAGATGTGTGGTCTGGCGTTGTCATGTAGCAGTATTGGACCTTTTCTATTGACAATTGCTTGTTGAAGACGGGCTAGAACAGCATGCATTTTGTCGATTTGTTGACAATAGAAGTCTGCAGTAATAGTTTCACCAGGTTTCAAAAAGTCATAGTGAAGGATCCCTTGATGATTCCACCAAACAGTAACCATAGTCTTCTTTTCGTGCAACTTTGGCTTCGGGAAGGATTTTGGAGTTTCATCCTTATCGAGCCATTGTGCAGAACGTCGTCGGTTATTGTATAGTATCCACTTTTCATCACAAGTCACAATTCGACCCAAGAATGGATCGTTCTTGCTCCGTAAAAGCAGAGTAGAAGACACCTCAAATCTGGTCAACATCTGACTATCGCTTAATTCGTGTGGCACCCATCGATCTTTTTGACTTTGCCGAGCCTTTTGAGATGGTTGGAAACAGTTGTTCTAGATACATGAAGATCTTCGAAAAGCTCCCTGGTGGTTTTCCTCGGATCTTCATCCACTAGTGACTTCAAATGATCGTTGTCAATCTCCGATACCCGACCTCGACCAGGCTCATCTTGAAGGCTTAAATCTCCAGAACGGAATTTTTGGAACCAATGTTGAACTGTGCGAATCGAAACTACATTTGGTCCCCAAGCTTCGACAATATTATCATGAGCTTCCGTTCCATTACGTTGGAGCTTGAACTCATGAAGTAGAATCGCTCGGATTTGGACTTTTGAGAGCATCTTAAACAAGTCACCTAGAAGCTCGTGATTGTACATTTGATAAGAACAGAATAAAGAAAAAGGAGCATCATTATGTGAACTTCAAAATGATATATAAATATATAGACATTAAACTGAAAAATTAAAAAAACGCCGCATCAAAATATGTAGTCCAAAAATACGCAGTTTATTTCTTGACAACCTAATAGAAGCAATTTGCTGGAAAGCCAATGAATTACGCGGTTATCCACCTGCTTATCAGAATTCGTGTACTAACACCGCCGTCGTCTAGTTCTTTCCATCAGAATGAATCTAACAAATCCTTACTATAGTGATAAGCCTTTTCTCTCAACCTATCCCGTTAAAATTAATTGTATTTTGACTTTTATCTTCGGCAATTTATTGATTTATTGTTCATTCGCCAAGCCTTCAAAGAAAATGTCAAAGATATTTAGAAGCCATATTGTTTATCAATGCATCGCGTAGGCTATTTGAATCAATTTATAAGAGGATAGTTTAGGGCATTTTATATCGAATCAATGGTGGCCTTCTTCGCATTTCCTGTTATGCTATTGCCATATTCAGCTGTTCACTATATTGGAATATTTACAGACTACGGAGTTTCACAAGTTTTTCAAGCTTCCTGCGCTCTAGTGGGATTCGTTGGTAAGCTAGGGGGTACAAATCTAAAATCAATGACATCATGATGTAACTGCGCAGCTAGAATTTCTTTTAAATTTGGTCAAAAAAGTCGATAGTCTTTTTGAACTTTTCCGATGTATTTTTCAGTGTTTTGGCACCAAATGACTTTTCGGGTTACTGTAACCGTATGCGAATTTTGAATATTATTTTTATTTCTTAATGTTTTAGTGGTTTTTCCTATTTCTTTTGCTTTTTCATCTCCAAAAGGTCAAATAATGTTAGAACAACATATTTGGGAAGATAGACTACAAGAGGAATTATATTTTTGTATATTTTCAAGTATAAAAATCATTTATTTAATGCTAACGCCTACAATAAACCAAAACGACAAGTATTTAGCTTCACATTCAGTTTGCTAATCTTCTTAATGCGAATATTCGCTTTTTTGAGATGAAAAAAGCAAAAGAAATAGGAAAAACCACTAAAACATTAAGAAATAAAAATAATATTCCAAAATTCGCATGCGGTTACAGTAACTCGGAGGTACTACTGTGCTTCAATTAGAGATAATACGGTAGCTTCTTTTCAGGCTGTTGTACAAGCATTTTTCCTGTTTTCTTCATTAGAATGACGATGATGCTCCCTCCCAATCATATCCTAAACTCTCCTATTGGATTATTCCTCTCTCATCTTTATTTCTATCCAATTTTTTCGTCAACAAGCTTAGTCCTCATCTATCTAGTTTATATCGATCCTAGCACGGTTAAACTTGATTTCTTTGAAAAATATCATATAATCTATCCAAATTTATTCAACAAGGAGATATTCGCTTTCAATGTTGACATAAAAACTCCACAAACCTTACTAGCTATAGCGATTATCGTCGGTGTTGTGGGATCATTCGTCATAACTATAGGATTCTCATCTTTATTCATTTTTTATCTTTCTAGTCGACAACAAACGTCGAAATTGACCCAAAAGAGAAGCTCAGATTTTTTGAAGCAAATCATCGCTTTGGTGAGGCTTCTTCTCCAATCGATTTAAATCCCCAGATGCTTCTTTTCACCTACCTCATCCTTACAGTCTCCCTTCCAGTCATTTATACCACCATTATTGGCGGATGGAGATCAGACATTTTTACATTTGCTGTCTATAATGGAACAGCTGTTGTTCCAACCGTCATGGCGGTTATAATAATATTAGTCAAGCCATTCCGAATGGCGTTACTTTCTCTCCTTGGATTTAATTACACAAATCAAATGTCTTGTAAGCACGGCAATTTGTTCAACCAGCCCATTACTAGAAAATGAATAAATCTGTTTATTTTTTCTCGCTTGAATATTCATAATGTTCATGAGAAGCTACCTTAAAAATCCAACAAAGAAAATAATTGCTTTCCAGATGGGACTCATTCTTCGCGTTTGGGCTTTTAAAAAGAATGTGCTCAATCTCTCTCCATTGCTCTCAAATTTTCTATCAAAATCCTGGTGGATTTTTGCTGATTTTTCGTAGTAAATCACGCTTGGCGTTCACAGATCATTCTTTGCATTAAAAAGTGTAATTAAGCAATGTACCTTTAATCTCAGACAGCTGAGTTCTCTTCACTGCAAGTGTACTTATTGGGGAGAAACTCACTTTCCTTAAGTACAATAGGGACAGTTAGAATTTGTAGTCTCGTTATAATTATTTTACTTCGAAAGCATCAAAAGAAACACAATTTAAGGAGCTATTTCAAAGAAGCAAAAATTAAATTAATCTTCATGGTGAGTTCATAAATTCCTTAACTTTTTGGCTAAGAAATTGTGAAAAATTTCACGAATAATTGAAAAAAACGGAAAGAGAGGATAACCCAGCGCCTTTTGACTTCCCAGAAGAGTAGAATTTACATAACTATTAAATCTTTGGGGCCCCAGTAGCCGTAGTTCAATTTATATGCTGTCAGGAGGGTCACGAGTTCAATCCGTCTCTCTGTTTTACATTTTTGATTTATTTATTCAAGTCTTTTTTCATATTTTTTGACTAAATTTTATTGCATTATAAGCACATATGCATTGGCATCTCCTCATTATCCAACGGCAAACTCATTTTTTGAGTAATCCTATTGATAAAAGATGCTTGCCTATTGGAAAGTTGATTCTCTTTAAATAAAAACCCAATTTCTCGACTCAGACCAGCTGGAAAGGCCAATTCAGTGTGCTTTGTGCGGCTGAATTGAGTCAAAACGTCAAAAAATATGAAAAAAAGACTTGAATTAATAAATCAAAAATGTAAGTCAGGTATAGGATTAAACCCGCGACCCTCCTGACAACACAAAAATTAAACTGCACTCCGTAAAAAAAGTATAGCCTCACTACAGTTCGAACAATTAATACGCAGAGGAATTGCCCCGTAATGGCAATTTTTCTTGAAAAATGTGTTTCTTATTACTGTTGTTATCGCCCCACGCGGTAAAGTGCTCAATGGCTTCGAAAAGAGCAAATGAAACAACAATTAATGCCTACCATGATGCCGGAAAATCAAACAGGGAGATCGCTCGTCTCATTAGCCGCTCTTCAAAAATTATCAATAATTACGTGCGGAACCCACAAGGATATGGCTCAACTAAACGTTTTGAACGCCCACTTACCCTTTCTGACCGAGAAGTTCGCCTAGTCCAGCGTCATGCCTCTAATCAAGTCACTTCACTCGCCAAGATCAAGAAAGATATGAAGCTAACTTGTTCAAAGATGACTCTATAGAACGTTCTGAAGCGAGATGGAACGATTATCCATCGAAAAATGAAGAAAGGCTCGGCTCTCACAGCTGTACATTGCCAAAAGCACCTCAATTTTGCAACCCAACACATTACTCAAGGTACCGATTGAAGCAAGGTTAGTCTTTTCGTTAAGTTTTTCTAATTCAGGTAATTTACGTCGATTACCAGGCTGTCTTGGCTGCCAAACTGCTCCCATTCTTGGCAACCTCTGGCATTGGCTACGTTTTCCAGCACGACAACGCCCCCATTCACGCCAGTCGTTCGACTTTCCATTGGCTTGCTGCTGGGGGCGTGAGAGTTCTGGACTGACCAGCGTGTAGTCCAGATCTCAACCCTATTGGAAACATTTGGGGGTGTTGGCCAGAAAAATCTATGCAAATGAGCAGCATTATGACACAAAAAATGAGCTTATCCGAGCCATTAAGAGAGAATGGGCAAAGCTGGACGTCAACATCGCTCCCAAGTCGCTCAGTACAATGGGGCACAAACTGATTATTAAAATTGTTCCAATATCAATAAAATTTGATGAAACCAAAGTGAGGCTATAATTTTTTTACAGTAGGATTTGGACTATTTTTGAAATTCTCTTACCATTTTTATGGTACATGAGCTAACAGCCTGAAAATGTGTATTCTAGGGTAAAATAAGCCGAAACATTGAATGAAATAGGTCTTCAACTGTAGAAATTTTTCAATCATCTCATTCCATCAAAAAATGGGGTGAGGCTATACTTTTTTTACAGTGTACAAGGACAGGAGAAATACAGTCAACCGTTTATTGGGGCACAATAATATAGGACACTCTTTTTATCATCTCTTGGGGATTAGATGAAATATCCAACAGCTTGGTTCCTGTACTTTCTCTGCTCGGAACTATTTATTTCATCGGACCTTATAACCGCTGGTTTTGGACATCACTTCAACGAAGAGTCAAACTCGTCACCCCAGCTAATAGCAGCTGATTCCTCGCTTCATTTCATTAATTGTACAAAATACTGCTCTGAAGGGAAAATAAACTCAAATCTGTTTAAATTGTGAATAGAGAGCCAATGATAATTGAATCAGTTGAAATTATGATTGAATAGGCAGTTAGAGTTTCAAAGTTAAAAATTCAGAACAAGAGCTTTCATTTTTAGACAACTTGTAGATTGGTTTTTTTTTCATTCTATGGCTATATCTTGTATTCTCGCTTCTCTTCTCTAACTTGTCAGCCATATCTCAAGCAACTATAAGAAATGATTGGCAGTCAAACAAACTTATTATTCTGATTGAGGCCATTCTTTTATGGTAACTCGTCCACGCTAACTTCAATTGATTTTTACTTCTGTGAAAGCTATAGAAAGAATCAGTAGTAAAACATTGAAAACCACGAAAACGAGTGAAATTACATCTGGAGAGGCTTCTAACAATATAAGAAAATAGTATTTTCTATGAGTACTCTTCAAAGATCTAGTCGACTTTAGTTCCTGATTGCTAATTTCATTCCAGTTGGACGCCTATGTAGACAAAATGAATATGAGATACGTGGGACCAAATGACTTTTTTCTCTATTTTCCTCTTGAATTCGTCTAAAATTTTGAGTAATTTCAGTTCCAACAAATGTCGACGGCCATAATCGAGTCGATTTGTATTTTCTTGCATACAATTTCAAATTCGTTTGGAATTTTTACCAATGGATTGATAATTTATTTGACTTTATTCAAGACGCCAGACAACTTTAAAACCTATTCAGTTCTCCTTTTCAACTCCGGATTTGTCGATTTCATCGCCTGCCTCACTGCTCTCTTAGTTCAACAGAGGTCAGAATTCGTTTTCCGAGGACAAAAGTTGCAGGATTATTCCAACCGGAAGCAGTCTAATGTTCATTCCAAGTGGGCCTTGTAAGTTCATTTCTGGAAGATTCTGCCACATTTTGTGAGTTCGTTTTCCTCCAAAAACCAATTCCAGACACTGCATTTGCACGCACTGCTATATGCACGGGATGTACACCTTGATGATCGCCTTTATATATCGCTGTTATATTCTGAAAGGATGGACTTTTTCCAAGAAACTTCTTGTCTCCATTCTGGTCATTTTTTATATTCCTTCCCTGCTTCAATTAGTACGATGCTTTCCCTGCCAACTCAAATAATAGATTCTATTTTCTATGGCCTATGACGATCCAACTACTTTGGCTTCGATTTTACACAAAAGATTTCCGAACTACGAATTCGATGATAAACTCGTCTCGGGGAGTTTGAGTATTTTGGAGTGGAAGATCCTTTATGTGACTCTTCACCTTTGTCTTCCAATCACTCCGATCTATATTGTGATCTTCTTTTGTCGGAGAAATATCTTGAAAGGACTCGAAGCTAATGGGATGAATTTGTCAAATCGAACCAGGCAAATGCATCGCGATTTGCTTATGGTAGGCTTGGTTCTATTCATTCTGAACCCACCAATAGGCTCTTTCATTCCAAGCTCTTCTTCCTTTTCTCTACTCAGCTGGGGTTATTGTCTTTTTCCTCGGAGTCACACAGGTTTGATAATCTATTGGCTTATGCCTTATTTCAGCTATATAACTCCCCGTTTCTGGAGTTGACTACTTTCCTTTTTGTGGGACTTTGTCCTTCCTTGGCTTCAATCGCAACGCTACACTATGTCAGACCGTATAAGCTGATTCTCCAAAATTATCTCCGACGAAAGAAAATCGAATCGAAAACTGTCTATCAATCCTCCGTCGTAACAAATACTTCCTTAAAACAGTCTGAATCAAAGACCACCTCACAGGCACAGACGGAACAACAAGTCGACGATTAATTAAACGATGAATGAAATTCACAACTCATAGAAAAACATTTATTTGATTCAATGCAAGCATTTATTTTCTCCAAAAAGCTAGCACTTGGCGTTGAAAGCTAAAAACTTGATTTGAAAACAGTAATTTTCTAATAAAAGCTTAAATTGTTAGAATTTCCACTAGGTTTCTTCTTTTTCAATGTAGAGAAAATCGCGAGCTACAACTGTGCTGTACATCATTTTTTCTAAAAGTCGCGCGAAAATCCCAACATTTTGGGTTTTATTTTCAAATTTAGCAATTTTTAGTTACTCTAGCCTAATATCATTTATGTAAACCAAAGCAGGACTGTGCTGGATATCGAATTATTTTCGTTTTTTCACTTGGAAAAGCTATTCAAACACTATTTTTAGCCAATATAATAGTAAAATTTGCCTGAAGCGGCTTTCAAATGGAAAAAAATGCTGTTTTTGTGTTCTGCGTATCAACCTGCTTTGGGACAATTTTTGCCGAATGGGCACAAATTTCAAATTTTTCGAGACTATTTCATACTTATACATAAATCCAAAATCCGCCAAAAAATATTCGCAAAACCGGATCGGATATCTATCTGGAAAAGCCTCGGATATTCCGGATCCGGCACAGCCCTGATCCAAAGCTTTTGATATTAAATAATACGACGATTTGCTCACCACGCGTGCAGACTGATGGACTGTAGCTGTTGCAATTCATATTGGCCCATTGGCCTCGCTTGACTGGCTTTCCAGAAATTGTCGTATCGTAGAGAGCAATTCCAACACAATTTCCCAGAGAAGCTTTCACAAATGCTGAAATTTTAGACAAATTCTAGTCGATTTTATAGACTCTCTTCAATGTTTTACAAAGATGGTAAAAGTAGGCGATTTTGTGAGATTGTGATAGCAAGTATATTTGACGGGATTAAAAATTACAAAATAGTTGGGATAATTCAAATTTTTGGAGAGGTTAGCTCTATTTTAAGAGAGAACCATGTTCTACAAAACTGTAGAGGAGATCAAGGACTACAAAAAAAGCTAGAATTTAATAAAAATTGACCCACTTTGCTCTGAGATATTACCAATTTGGCTTGAGAATACGATAATTTTTCATACAAAGCTTTAAGATAAACTTTTAAAGCGTATTTAAACTTTTTAAATCAATGTAAATTTCGATTTTCAAATTAATAAGTAATTTCCTCTTTGAGTTGAGGCAAAATGCCGAAATAAAAGAACCCTCCCGCCAAAATGAAACAAACCGAAATTGGAATAATCCGTAGCAGGATTGAATGATTTTCCATTAGCCTAGAAAAAATCTTGTAAAAGCCAAAAATAAATTCCTCAAACCCAAGTGTAGGTATTCCCGTTGAGAGTCAATCCAATTTTAGCCAATCCAGTTGGGACATTATTACACTCCCAACACAAGCCGGCTGTGATTCGATTATTTTCCTAAACATTTCGATCAAATTAAATAAAAGGAAAAAGCTCACAGCAGCGTTGGGAATATAAGCCATATCTGAGCAAGCAGCCTTGCAGTCATTCTCAGCGTCAGAATAATAGTTCAGCGTGTAATCCGGTCGGAAACATTGCTGGCTTCCAGTCAAGAATCCATAACAAGGCGCATCTAAAAAAAACCATTTTGAAAGACAATTTCTCTCTTATTCTTGGTTCCTTATTTTGACCATTTTTCGGGGAAAAAAGCCATTTTTTTTTTTGCTTAAAGGGACAGTCCCACAGAAATACCGTAACCCTGTATGTTTTGGGCACGAATATTCCACAACACAAAAATTTTTTAAGCTATAGAAAACTCATCTATATTGATTTCGCAAGTGAAATTATATATTTCAACTAATTTCGAAACTTACAAGTGCTCTCAGGAAGCTCGCAGACAAATGATTTGGTCATGCTGCAGCCATCAAAAGACCAAGTCCCATCCGACTTCATAAAAACGCAATTTGTAGTGGAATTCCCAGCCGTCACTATAAAAATCTGTCTTTCAAATTTAGTCGCCCCCTTCTCCCACCAGCAAAATTATTATAAGAAGAGGTCGAATAAGACATCCCACTGTCCCAATCGCAGTCCCTCGATGTTCCCGATGGACAGCTGAGTCCAATCCAAGTCGGATTGTCATTGATCAATCCATAAATATACTCATTCGCCTAGATTTCTCTCACATTTTTCTCAAAAACGACTTACAAAAGCGTTGGGAACACTGGCTAGATGAGCTCCATCGGCGGCGCAACGTTGAGCAGCCGCTTTGAATGTCTTCGCAGCTTTGGTGTACTGAAACGATGCAGAAATCAGAAAAAAAGACGAACCTGATAGCAAAAACCATTCGAGCCGGAGACATAGAGCTGGGGACAAGGACCCGCCGCGAGACCTACAATTCTTAATTTAGAGAGTTTTTTTTCTCTAATAATTATGAAATTTTTTCTTTCTTAGAATGATTTTGAGATGAAGAAATTTACAAATTTTGATCTTTTTCAGGACTTTTTAAAAAAAAACTTTCTTTCGACTTTCTATAAGTGAAAAATTGGCTGGAAAAAAGATAATTTTTAGCAAAAAATAAACCTTAAAAAATATATTTTCTTCGCCTTTTTTGAATTTTTCTGACAAATTGGTGGTTTTTGGTTGGACAAATCTCAAAATCTACTAAGGAAATTGCCAAAATAAGAGGAATTCGATAAAAATTTGAGGGGATTTTACTCGCTTTTTAAAATTATAAATTTTCTTTAACAATTCACAATAGGAATCACCATCTTTTTTTCTGAAACTTACAGACGGAAATGACGGCGAGAAGAGGAAGGAAAGAAGCCCGCATTTTGGAAGAAAAGACAAGAAGTAGCTAGTCTTTTATCAGATTTCTTATCGAAAAATGGCGACAACACGATGGAGGGACACCTTGAACTCCCGGAACCGAACTTTGACTTGTCTGAAAGAGCAAAACAAAGCGGAGATTAACCGCTTGATTGTTTAGCTGAAGTATCGAAGAATTGGATGGCTGATTTTATTTTGGGAATCGAAGTCTTCCAAAAATTATAGCTTCTAAATGAGCTTTTAACGACCAAACTTGTTTACAAATTGATTACCATCTTGTTAAAGACTACATAATGGCATTAGCGGTGCTGAAGAGGTTCGAAGAAAAATCCAGGAGTTGAGCTTTGAGAGCTTGTCAAAAATCAGAACAGGAGGTCCGTCTGATAGAGCAGAATCGGGTTGATTATTCGTCAGCTTTTTTGGCGACTAGAGTCGAGTCAGTTTGAATAGAAAAAGCTGGAAAAAAGCTCAAATTGTCTTGATTCACCTGATTCCATCGCTCTTTGAACTTCATGGCATCTTCTTGCCGACAAGGGAGCCGCCGTAGATTATTCATTAGCCCGAATAATTAAAGCTTCATCTCAATTTTTATTTTATTTTTTAAAATCTTATTTTGTTTGGGCTTAGCTATCAGTTTAGCTTTAAGTCACAAATCGACAAGAGTTGGGTCGTTTTATTCGCAAATTCCACAAGATTTTCGACAAAATTTGTACATAAACCCGGCGTGGAGGCGACATCGTCGGTAGATCGACCAGAACTCGCAGAGCGAGTGATTATCCTCACAGATCTTCGGATTGAAAGGAGTCCTCTTGAACGGCTGAATAAAAGATGCGATTTTTATTGTTTTAGACAGCTTTTAAATAGAAATTTTGTTTTTCTTTAGCTTTGCTAGTATTTCAAAGAAAATAAGTAATATACAGTATTATAAATATATGGAGGAACACTAAAAATGGCAGCGGATATCGCCTTTATCGCTGAAAAAAACCAAAATTTATATGACCAGTGCATTTCATAAATATGGAGACACTCCAAAAATCGCTCAGGCGAAATTTTCATGGATTGAGAGTGATTCCATCGTGTTTATCCCATGAAAATACCCTTAGGAGCAAATCTTCAACCTATTTCATCTTATATTTAGATTTTTATGGGCCAAACATGGACTTCTGGGGGTTTTTTCATATGAGAAATACGATGGAATCACTCTCGAGTCATGAAAACGCCTCGCCTGACCGATTTTTGGAGTGTCTCCATATTTATGAAAAGCACTGGTCATATAAATTATGGCTTTTAGGGTTCTTTCAGCGAAAAATAAGGCGCGATTTTTATTGTTTTAGATAGGCTTTTTATGAAAACCACCCAGACTCACGTCGTTTGTCTGCTCTTTGCTACCCTCTTCGGACCAGATTGTCTCCTCGCCTCTGTCATCCGAAAAAGCCAAGTCCTTCCCCCTCTTTTCGTCGTCTTCATGTTCTCGAAATACCTAAAATTCTTCCAATTTCTGCTGCTGCAATCCCCCACCGTAATAATATCGTTGTCGTTTATGACATCGTCTCCGTCATCAAAATCATCAAACTTCTCTCCTAATATTTGGAGCAATTGTTTCTGTATTCTGACAAGTTTATCATGGAATTGGGTTCGATTTTTACGGGGTGGCCCTATATTTTTTATTTGAAATAAAAAATGGAACTCTCTCTTACTCGTTCGAGAAATTCTAATTGGCAGCGAAGTGACTGGAGAAGCTGACAGAATTAGAGAAGGACTTGCTGTGGTGTTGATTGGCTTCTGGGATATGACGGAAGTAGTTTTGGGAGTTGTGGTAGAAAGAAGATGACGAGAAGGTGTCTTTGAAGTGATATTTTTCGATGAATGGGGGCGTAGAATTAGTGGCTCTTTTTCAGTGAGAGATTGAGGATCTAAAATCAACTGGATTCCAGTAAAAATGAGAATATTTTCAGCTAAAATTACTCCTCTCAGGCAGTGTTTTTGGAGAGAAATATCCAACTCACGAATTGTCTCATTCACCTCCTCTGGCTTCATCGTCTCAGAGAAGATGACTCTCTGAATTGGGGCTGATTCCTCCTTCGAAGATAACATTTTAACCATCTAAATTTGACAATTCCCAATTCATTGAACGAATTACGTTTATTTTCTTCGCCTTTTGATGAAGTACTTGGCCATGCTGGACACCCAATTTCTCCAAAAGCGTCGTATTTGAACCTTTATTTGACTGCAAATTAGCGATTATTGTATTTCTGAGGATTTTTAGAGTCGCTGAATCAAATAAAATAGGTCCCAAGAAAGAAAAATGCCAACAAAGTCCTCAATTGCTCTGCTAAAAATGGGGGTTACCTATAATTATGACGCGCAGTGTGTTTCTCAATTTACCTCGATTAATCGCTTGATTAAGATATCCATTAGACGATTCATTGCCTCCGTATTGTTGAGGAATATTTCTATCCCTTGCAGTTCCTTATTTTGGGCAGAGACTTCGCCATCCAACAGGCTGGGGATTGTAGTCGAAGGGGGGAGAGATCTCGCCCTTGTGGTTGCTTTTTGAGGAGTGGTTGTGGGAGGAATCGTTGGTTTTATTGATGGAGGAGAGATCTTCTTTTGCTCTACTTTTGCCACAATATCGTTCTGAAAAAAATGGGGGAAATTGATCGCAAAATTGGGCAGAATTTTGAATTGAATTGAGTCGATTTAAAGCGATCCAATGTGAATGAAAGCTACTTCTTCAATGGATGAAATTTATATAATTTTGTAGAGCTTTGCAAGCTCTTTCGAATGATACCACTCAGGTTGTTGGAAATCTTCATCATAAATCTCAAAATAGCCTTCAAAGCTTTGAGAAACTTATATTTTTCAAGCCGAATGATTGCAATCTTATAACAAAACATTAGAATTTAAGGAAGAAGCATCCATTTTTAGATCTTCAAAGCTGAAACATCGAAATTTAAAAAATTCGCGCAAAAAAGTCAACTTTTCTCTTGCATTTTACCTGCTGAAGAGCTTTAAAATCCGGAGAATTCTCTATAAATTTTGGCGATAATGTGAAAAATTGATTCTCCTTGGCGACTGGAACTATCTGTCGATTCAGCGATTCAGATTTCTCCACTTGTTTGACAGGCGCCTTGAAGATGATGTTGTAGGCCTTCATACAGAGCTCAGGCACTAAATAAATCTTAATTTTATTTGGGGAGGGGGTGGTTGAGTACGCTTGGCGCAGAATGGTCGTTTTAAGCGGGAATCACGAGCACAAGCGGATTGGGTGAGAAGTGGATCTCCACAGCTGCATTGCCACTGCTCAGCTTCGTCTTTATGGAGGAAGCGGAGATCGTGCGCTGAGTGGAGTTCCAAATAACCTGAAATCTCTGAATCAACTTGAAAATAAATTCATCGAGGTGATTTTAACAGCTCACAATTTTTTATTGGATTGTTCGAGATTTTGGATGTTAAAATAGTCAATTTAATTAAGAATTTCGCTGCAAAATCAGTTTAAAAGTTGAGCTTTTAAATAGTTCTTTTTTTCAATGATTGAGCTGAATTTCAAAGAGGCGGTTGAAAGACCAGAAAAAGGGGAAAAAAACTTACAAATGTAGCTATTCTGCTCCAGCCAGGAATAAATATTAGGCTTAGTCCATCTGGCGATTGAAACTGGCAATAAAAATATAAAAAAGATGAAAAACATTATCTAAATCTTGCTTTAAAAAATTCGAGAGAAAAGCCTACAAAAATTGACTGAAAGACGAGAAAAAAGGGAGAATCTGCGAGAAATTAGTGATACTAGCGCACAAATCGGGGCAAAAGTAAGAGTCTGAGACGATATCAGATCGGAGTCAATTTATTCGGGGGGAAAGTGGGTAAACGGCCCGGCGGAGGCCAGCCTTTTTAGTGGGCACCTTTGAGAGAACGTATTTTCAAGCGACAGCGGGTGGCCAGGAATCTGGAGCGTAGCAGTTCTTTACGAGGATCTCTCGAAATTTGAAGTCTTTTCAGCTAGATTTCATGGATTTTTCGCCCAAAAAAATGGAAAGAAAAGAAGAAGTTTATTTCAATTTTACTCAAAATACTCAACATCACATTTATTGGCGAGTTCCTTCAATCCAATCGTTTTGAAAATCGCGTATTCGAGAAAGAAATGCACTTCACCAGCGTGATAGCCAAAAAAGCTGACAATTTTGAATCCAAATTCACTTTGCCAAAGATCTTGAATCACGCCAAATTTTCTGTTTCCTGCAAATGGCGCTGGTTTTTCGGAGACTCCACTTCTTTCCCGCTTCATATCCACACTCAAGTTTTCTTCCGTCGTTTCGCTTGCCAATATAGAATATTGCTTTTACAAATTTGCCGAATCAATCATTGTAAGCGATATTGGTTGTGTTCGGATCAAATAACTTCCTTGGATCGATCAATAAATATTTTCCATTAACACTTTAAATCTCAAAAAAAGGTTGAAAATTCGTGGAAATATGATTTAAAGAAGATGTCAATTTTCATCAGTTTTAGGATAAAAAAGCGCGTTTTTTGGACCAAAAGTCTCATCGTTTTTAGGTCATAACTCGGGTCATTTCCAACCGTTTTTTGAGATTTAAAATGTTTTGGAATCACAAAATCAAGCTGAATCGAAATGCATCAGCCAAATTTTGACAGCACGTCTGCCCTTCTCTAAGCAACTGATATCGAAAAAACCAGAAAAAATTTCCTCGAACATGGTGAATAGAGACAATTCGGAGGTGACGCAACGTAATGAAGCGTTTCAATAAAAAAATCACTGGGTTACTGTAGTGAACCCATATTTATGAAATGAGTGGTCAAAATCGATGTTTGGCCCGTCAAAATTTACCAAGAAGCTGCAACAGGCTGAAAATCATTTCCCGGGGGTATTTTTATGCGAGAAACACAATATAACCACTCTCAGATCATGAAAACTTCACCCGACCAGGATATGGGCAATTTAGAGAGTGAAGCTGGGACTAATTTATGAATTGATCCTGCGGAAATTTTCGACGGAATTAGATGGAGTTATCGTCTCCGGTTGATTGAAGAACTGATGAATTTGTTATTATTCCATTTACAAGAAAAAACGACTTTTTTATTTTGTCACTGATTCTACGAATCAGCTAGCTGATTACACAAAAGTGAGTCAGCGAGTCCACTGACTTGCGCAATTTTGACTCCAATCGACCAGCAGTCTCTCCTCTCAGTCAGTTGGTCCTATCAGATGGATTCACAATGCCGATTGCTAATTCTATTCATTCTGTTGATTTCTATATTCTCAATCTTTTTGTTGAGAACAATTGATGAGCAAAAGAAGACTATTAGTGAGAAGGAAGCGGTAATAGCCAATCGCGGTGTTGATATAAATCGACTAAAAAACAAAATTAATGAGCTGGCTCCTGAGCACACTTCAGTGAGAGCCCTTTAAAAGTTCTTTCGAGTTTAAAGGTAATGCTGCTTGGCGGTTGGCATGACGACATTACAAACTCGACTACCATTTACAATTCAATGGAAAAGAGCTGGAAAAATTGTAAATTGACACTTCCAAGCACACTTGCAAGACACGGAGCAGCTATTATTAATGATGAGTTTTACATTTTTGGTAGTTATGAAAATGGAATAACTAAAGAACCTTTCAACTCTTTATATAAATTGGGAACTGGCAATAAATGGGAGAGGATGGCTGAGATGAATGAAAAGAGAGATTCAATTTCGCAGAGTTCTGTTGTTTTCAACTCTGAAATCTGGGTAATCGGTGGATGGAATGGGACAGATGATTTGAAATCAGTAGAGAAATATAATCCAAAAACTAATAACTGGACCCCAATGCCGTAAGTGATGCCAGATAATCTAAACTTTCCAGTGAATTGAACGAGCCGAGATCAGTTGCTTCAGCTACTGTAATTGACGGAAAAATCTACGTTTCTGGAGGCTGGGATAAACGGCAAACTAAGAATTCAGTGGAAGTCTATGATCCAGAAAAGGGAAAATGGGACTTTTTCACTCCTAGTATGCCTTATGCGGTGGACTCACATATTTTAATTGGGAATCACTCGCATTTAATCGCAATTGGTGGAGACTTCTCAAAGCAAGAGCCAACAAATCAAATCTGGAAAATAGATGTTTTGGATCCGAAGAGGGAGTGGAAAGAGATGTCTTATCTACGACAAGGACGATATTTTTCTGGCGCTACCATAATATCCAATGAATTGATGGTTTTTGGAGGATCGATCAATAGTACAAATAGAATTGATTCTGTTGAGATTTTTGATGGAGTTGAATGGAAGAACGGAGCCCCGTTGCCAGAAATACGTGGCGCTTTTGCCTCTATTCCTCTCACTTGTGCTCAAGAGAGACTTTTTCTCAAACGATATTGTCAAAATTCATGATTATTAGAGAAGAAATTAGTTCTTGTTTTTATCTAATAATTGCAGTACAAGGTATAGCGGATGTCATCTGGAAGAGGCAGCCGTAGTCTCAAAACCTGCCCAACAAAAGTCGTCAGTGCCGGGCGTTGTCTCTCTTGTGCAAAAGGCTTCGAAATCTCGCTGTTCTCGTGGCTCTCGTATTTGGTTTTAAACTTGATATTAAGAGTAAAAACGAAAAAAGAGGCCAAAATCTGCGAGAACATACCAGTCACCACCTTTGTGTTCTCTAACAACTCTAGCTTGTGTCACAGAATCCAAAGTAAGGCATTCCATTGTAGGCCACTTTTCTTGAAAAAATCAACAAAAGTATTTGGATTTAGAAAGCCAAAATATAAGCGCTGTTAGATTCAAAATTTCAGTCAATTATGAAGAAATTACGATATTTATACTAGCTTATGAAATAAATGACGTTGAAATTACGGTGAAGAAGCCTATTTCACAAAATAAGATAAATGAACGACTGACTAAATAAACAAGACGAATGTCATTCAAGCTTTCGAGAAGAATTATCTCAAGGAAAAAGGAGAAAAATTATGCATAAATTAATCGAGATCTCTTTCAGAAAAGAGCAGCAATACCCGAGAGGAAAAGAACTATAAGCGTTCATTCGAGAGCCGCATGAAATGTGAGAAGAGCCGGGATTTACTTCTTCTTGTCGGGCTTGTGGATGGTGAAGCTGATGTTGAGATCCTTGTCGACGACCATGACAGCCGCCGAGTTGTCGAACTGTCCGCAGTAGTGAGGAGCCGAGAAGATGGTCACCAGATGGCGATCGCCGAAGAACTCGTAGCCGTCCTGGACGACCTGATGGGCCCTCACGATCAGATCCAGATTGTGCATCTTGCAGAAGGCCTTGAGAGCCTCCGGCCCAAAGATTCTGGCCGCCCCACGCGGCGACTCCTCATAGTTCTGGATGGTCGGATCCGGATCGGCCCAGGTCAGATCAGCAATCACGCCGATATCCGGAATGTCGCAGGGACGCTCGATTTTCTCCAGCTGCTTGAAGTCATGCAGCTCCTCGCTAATTCCGCCGTGCATGCACAGAATCCGCTTCTCAATTCTGGCGCAAAACGGCATCGTATAGAAAGCATACTGGAAGATCTCGTACAGATGAGCCGAATATCTGAAAAAATATCAATTCATTAGAAGCTAAAATAATATGAGATCTTCCATTATTTTGAAATTATTTTTCTTTCCTCTTTCAGATAAAAAAGCTTAGATTGCTTGTTTAGATTACCAAAAAAGTTGAATTTTTAGAATTCAAAAAAAATGCTTCGCCTTCTTTCTTCTCTTCCATTAAAACTATTGGATTGCTCTAGAAGGAATAAATCTCTTTTTGTACTTTATTATTTGAGAAAAAAAAACCCTAGAATCCCATCGATTTTTCGTAAAAAATCTCGATTCAAAAAATTTATTTATTTTGTCTCCTTCTTCAACAAAGTTATTGTTGAATTGGGATTACTACGGTAAAACCTAGGAGGGAGTTCTTCAGGATAATTAATTTTGGAATTTTATTATTTCCAAGAGGATGTAGGTTTTTTAGTTACATTTTGCGCAAAATTTGAAATCTAATGGCTTTAGATTGGAGGAATCCATTTGAATGGATTGGATTACGGTTTTAAGCTTAGGAAATTTGTAAAAAAAAATGAATGAAAAAGCACACCTCTTTTTGACTTCGACGAAGAATCCGTATTGCATACACTGCGCGTCATAATTATAGGCAACCCCCCATTTTTAGCAGTTTGAGGGCTTTGCTGGCATTTTTCTTTCTTGGGACCTATTTTATTTGATTCAGCAACTCTAAAAACCCCCAGACCAAAGGATTAAACAAAAAAATCTCACTCCCCGAATTTCCTAACACCAAAATGGTAAAAAGTGACCGCATCAAAATTATAGGTAAATTACTGTATTTTGTCGCTTACCTACCGTATTACCGTTCTATACACCTGAATATAAATTATTTCCTAAGTTAATCCTAATTCCTATATTCGTACTGAAAAATGCCGCGCAGTACATGCTTCACTCCAGAGGAAAGGGCAAAGGCAAAAGCACTCCGTCATGCTCGCAAGAATTACTCTGAGATCGCTCACTATCTTAGCTGATCCGTCAACGCCATTCGTCAATTCTTTCTTAGAGAATTTTACATACCAGCAGGATAATGCTGCTATTCATGTGAGCAAGTCTACTACTGATTGGTTCCGTACAAAGAAGATCGATCTCCTTGAATGGCCAGCTTGCTCGCCTGACCTTAACCCAATGAAAAATATGTGGAGCGTTGTTGTAAGAGATGTCTACAAAAATGTCAAACAATATACAGGGTGTGAGAAAATTACGTGCGCGTAGCTTCAAACACAATTTTAATTAAGTTCTAGGGCTGAACGACATTTTTTTAAATGTAATTACTTCACTTTTTATTGCCTTTTATTAACCTATTTGTTTGTTTTTCTTTTAAGGCTATGGTGAAGGCGTGTGCTAGCCGAGAAGCGATCAGCCAACTTGCAAAAAGCGGTATGAAGAATTCCTCGATTTCTTCAAGGCTTAGTGTGCCCCTAAGGACCGTCCAGAAGATTGTGAAACAATTTTTTGAAGAAGGAAATGTCCTTACAAAGCCTGGGCGAGATCGCAAGAGAACAGTCAACACACGAAAGATGAGGGCAATCATCAAAAAGAGAATCAAACGAAATGACGGAGCTAGCATGAATCAAATGGCCAAAGATCTCAAAATATCTACATTTTCTGTACGATCAATAGTTAAAAATGAACTTGGACTTCATAGTTATCGATTATTAAATGGACAAGTGCTTACGGACCAAGCCAAGAGAAATCGAGAGGAGAAATGCAAGAAATTACTGAAATTTTTCCAAGTGCGCCGCATCGAAGATGTCCTCTGGTCTGACGAGAAAGTTTTCACGGTTGAGGTCGCCAAGAATTCTCAAAATTGTCGCCAACTTATCAGTCCTGATCTGAAGAACACTCGAGCACGAAAAATTGCCACAAAAGCCCTCTTTCCAAAAAGTTTAATGGTGTGGGGCGGCGTAAGCTCCACAGGCAAGACTCCATTGATTTTCATCCCGCAGAACGTGAAAATTAACGCTAAAATCTATCAAGATGAGATTCTTACTAAAGCTGTTCTTCCCTGGAAACAAAGTCACTCAGATATGACCTTCATGCAGGACTGGGCTCCGGCTCACGGAGCCAAAACGACAATTAGCTTTTTGGAGGCCAAAATTGGCTCCTTTCTGACAAAGGATCTTTACCCTTCAAACAGTCCGGACCTTAACCCTCTGGATTTCTCTGTTTGGGGCCATATGGAGGAGAAATTAAGGAATAGAAAAGTGCAAAATTTGGACGAGCTACGCAAAGTTTTGACCGAAATATGGGACAATCTAGACGTAGACTACCTGCGGCGCACAGTCGATTCCGTAAAGAGACGACTTGCCGCCTGCATAGAAGCTGACGGGGGCCACTTCGAAAACCTTTTGTGATTGTTAAATCCTATTGCCCTAGTTGTTAGGAAAATAAATATTGCTATAAGTTATTTGAGAAAAAAAAAGTTATAGCGTTTTCTGTGGCGCACGTAATTTTCTCGCACCCTGTACAAGCACAGAAGAACTTAAAAAAGCTATCCTCGAAGCGTGGAAACCAGCTTTCTAGATACTTTTTGCTTTAGGCAAGAAGATCGAGAAGCTCAAATTGATTCAAGTAGGAGAAGCATCGGATTTCTTAATCAATCAAGTCGTAAATATTTTGAATTTCAAAGTCCAGGGTTATTTTTCAGTGTTTTGGCACCAAATGACTTTCCGGGAAAATGGAAAAATATAACTTCTTCTGGAAAGCTAATTCCTCCTCAATTTTTCACATTTCTTCCTCCATTCTTTTAATCTAAAAAACAAACGAAAATCCTAAAATATTTGGAGGAAGGTAGATGGTCAGAAAAAAAGTGGAAAAAGCCAAGAAACAAGAAAAACAAATAGAATTTATGAAAAGAATCGTCTCCGAACTTCTTTCAAATCGTCGATTTGTTTCTGCTCATTGAAATGGATATAAGGCTTTTGTATTTTATAATCATCGAAGTCTATATCCCAAGCTTCAAAAGTCTTGTCGTTTTCTCTCAATTGCATCCAATCTCTGGCTCTTCTCTTCAATCCAACTTCCCTCTCGAAATAGTCCAAAAAACTCTCCATTGTTGGAAAATATTCACAGCGAATATCAATTCTCCTCCCACTCCCGTGCATAGAATCAGCAAAGTGTGCGATTCCAACAGCTCCAGATCCAGCGCTTTCCAATCGAATAAAATAATTCCAAACTCCTCCTCTTCCCCTAGCCATTGAGCGGAAGATAAAGACTGTTTCAGATATTTGTGAAAGATTAAATTGGGGATCGAAATCAACTCTATATGGATGAATTTCAGTTTGACTTCTTATTAGAATATTGCTCCGACACTTCTTGGATTTTAATGTCTAAAAATGGTTTTTCCCTTATTTTACTTCGCTCATTTGTCTTCAACAATCTATCTTTAAAATTACCTCTAGATGATGCGTGATAATTTTATTTGCACTTTCATAATCGAAGCAACGCCAAGTTACCTCTTGCTCAATTCCAGTAAGTGCTTCAATCAATTTTTTAATTCGATCTCCTTCAAAACATTCCGCATTCACCTCAATTTCTTTCTGAATTCTTAATTTTGTAGAAAAAAGAATCGATCCTGCCAATTGCGGAGAGAAGTTAACAGGCGCAGGAACGGTTGTATACAGGGTGATGAGAAGCGATTCGGGTCCTCTGGCGAAAGATTCGAAAAGTTCTTGGATCAGGGGGCAATCATAGCCGAGTGAGATCTGTTTTACAAAAATGTTTCGCTCTCTAACCCATTGCAGAACTTCTTTGAGGTAATTAATCTAAAAAATGCTTAAAATTCCTTTTTTTTTAAATTTACATAGCCATTGAATCTATCGAAGATGATGTAATCAAGATAATAGAACTCCAAAGATTTTAAGGCTTCTTTAAAAATTGAGCTGTCCCTATAAATCTGAAGTTTCAAAGGTTGTTTGTGGATTAAAATATAGCCACTTCATTCATCGAGAAGTGAGAACTTGCTCCATAAATTCGGAAGTTTAAAGCAGAATTTTGGATCAACTCATTTACCCATTTAGTCGACGAAAAAAGGAGAGGGAAGCGTGTATGTTCGATCTTAATAAACTATTTTAAATCGTTGCTTCAGGACTTACTCTTTTGGCTATATCCAGGACATTCTTACCGGGTAATAACTCCAAAATGAACTTTTTCTTTTGTAGAAAATTCATCCTATTTTGATATAAGTTTAGTGACAAAAATTACCAGAGGTTCCTGAGTTTGATGACCTCCTTGGCCTCAATTAGCCAGTTGTTTGAATGAATTTCTGGTAATTTTCGGGGCAAATTGGGCAATTTCTCGGTCTTTTTCCATTTTGGCTTATGAGGCGCCAATTTTTCTGGGAGTTCTTTTTGTCAAAGAAGAGGAAAATACCTGGTTGGATATCGAAATTCTCAAATTCCTTCAGAAATTCCACGAATTCTGGAGCTGGTTCTGGGGGAGCCAAGGGAGGATAGACTAATTTTCCTGGAAAATACAGTAACTAAGGAGATTGGTTCTCTCTAAGCCCACCTCCTTCAAAAAAGTTGCTAGCTATTTGGGTGCTAAAACCCTCCAAAACCTCAGCTAATTGCTCATCACTTTTTTCACGAGTCTGCCCAGCTTCCAAATCAAAACGTACATCACCTATTCCCCTCTTGGTGAAGTTCTCCCATTCATCGAAGTTTTTAATTTCCATTATTTGCAGCGAATATTCTTTTCCACTTTGATGTCCTCCGGATAAATGAATTACGCTAACTCCAACATCCGATTTAGCGACGATTATGAAGTAAAACAAGTCACTCGATGGAAAAAAGATGTCCATCGGCCAGGAGTTATATATCGCATAATTTGAGCGACTCTCTCGTTTGTAAGTTAGAAATTGGAGAGGATGATGAAGGTATCTTTCCTATACAAATGTGATTTATTCTGGGTGGCCATCCCACTTACTTGAGTTATTCCCTTCAAAATTGGAAATAATTTATTGAGTTCGAGATGGCCATATCTTCTGAATGTTACCTTCAATGGTAACGATCCAAAACGCTCGATCTCCTTGTAAAAATCAGAATCACTAATGCTGGTATACTGGACAACAAATTCTTTCTAAATTAATCATTTATATTCAGAAAAAGAGCTTACTGTTCGAGCCGGGATGTAAAAATTTTCAGAAAGTGGGCCATTTTGCTCCATTGATATTTCTAGGATACTTGGCTGTAGGTGATTAATAATGGAGATATTGATTGGAGATTTGCTGATTTGAAGATATTCAATGTTCCAGCATTCTCGGCGAAAATAATAGGCTTCTTTTGAGCATAAATCTTCCAGAAAAGTCTAAGGAACCATTTTGGTGGATATCGGATAGTTCTGTGGTCCGGTTCGCTTTCTTCCCGAGAACTCTTAATCCTCCTGTGGCTTCCAGTCCATTTCTCGCGGTCCGCTAAGTTCCCGGGCGATTTTTCGCCTTTTCCGGGAAGTCATTTTGCTTCCCAAGCTAACCCCAAGGGAAGGGACGGGAAGATGGTTTCCCGGGAAGAAAGCGGACCCAGGCACTGATTACTTACCATAAGATATGAATACCAAACATCCAACACGAAAAAGTAATATTTTGATCGGATGAATTTTCTTAATTTTTGGATTTCTTGATTTCTTTCCTTTAGCTGAAATTCGATCTATCAAAACATTTAGAAGAGTACCATATAATTGATTACATAGTCTGATATTTCAAAAGGAATTAGGAGAGAATCTCGATTTTCTCTGCAAAGCAAATGCATCCACTTGCCGGTTCTTAGAAGATTGAAGAAGGCTTTCGCTTCCATCTGAATTTGTGCAATTTTCTGGCGAATTGATTTCAAGCCTTGGTGATGATTTTAAGAATTAAGCTTTCTGACACGTCTTGCAGGATGAATTTGCCTCGCTTGAAGATTTTGATCCTAGATATTTTTTAAAACTTTGGAATGAAAAAATAGAAAAATACCACTTCTCCTGAAAAGCAAATTCTTCCTCAATTTTTCGCATTTCTTCCTCCATTTTTAGGGGCTAAAAGAATTAATTTCTAAATTATTTGAGAAGGAAGGATGGCCAGAAAAAGACTGGAAAAAGCAAAGAAACAGGAAAAACAAATAAAATTTATGAAAAGAATCGTCTCCAGACTTCTTTAAAATCGTCGGCTTCTTTCTGCTCATTGAAATGGATATAGGGTGAGGTGATGCTATAAATTCCAAAATCCTCTTCCCTTGACTCAATTGTCTAACCTTTTTCTCTCAATTGCATCCAATCTCTGGCTCCTCTCTTCCATCCAACTTCTCATATTATTATAGAGTATTCTTCCATAAATTTTGATTTTTCTAGGTTAGAGGATGATCAGAATCTCTTGGAAGAGGGGCAGAGACGACAGGTGAATTTCTTTTGTGAAGAGTTGATGTTTTTTCATGACTTTTAGAATTTCTTTAAGCAGTTCTTGCTTAAAAAATATTCAACATTTTAAAAAACAATATCTCACTCTTCTTTGGAAGAAACTAATTTCAACAAAATCAAGATAACGCCATTCGCAGCCCTTCAAATATTCTTTGAATTTCGACAGATCGGGATCTCCTCGTTGTATCTGAATTTGATTTTAACATTTGATGAGAGAGATGTCCAAAAATTTAACAAAAACGACATACTTCTGCCCGTTCCATGCCAAAACCTCCTCTGTGATTTCTAATTTCGAAGCGGGAGGTTTTTAAACAATCATTGATCCATTTCAATGAGCGGAAAAATCGATTAAACTATTTGGGTTTCATCTAAAAAGTTTTCTTAAAAATTAATTAAGAGAGCTTACTTTATATCCAGAACATTCTTCTCGGGTAGTAGCTCCTTGGCCTCAATTAGCCAAGAATTAATTAAATGAGTATAGGAACTGGAAAAGAAAAATTGAAAAAAGAAGTTTTTATGGATGCGTAGAGGAAATATTTTAAATCAAACACCTTTTGTACTTAAATGAGAGCAGGAATAGTCATCCCAGCGTCAGTCGCTTATCACCGCCGTCCTTTGAAAGCCTACTGATTTGCTGGGAAAATAAACAAACCGGACACTCTTCCTCCGAGGCTAGAAAATATAAATAAAATAGGCCAGAAAAGGACTGGAAAATTAAAAAAAAAAAGAAATGAATTGATAATAATTTTATGAAAAGAATCGTCTATGGGCTTCTTTAAAATTTTCAGAGCTTGTTTAGACGTAGAACAAGTTTCAGAACGCAGTGCAGCTTTTACTACGGGAGCCCACTCCTTTGAAATCTCACCAATTCGACCTTAATAAAATGTTGAGAGGTGACGGTGTGCATGATTTCTGTAATCATCTTTTGTAGCTAATTCAACAGGTTAAGTACGAATCCAATGTTGTCTTTAATCAAAAATAAAGCTTCATCACGCATGCTCACCATTTCTGATTCATTCATTTCATCGCTCATTCAGTTCCTCATTTTATGATTTTCGCAACAATCAGCCCGATTGTGTTATATGTTGACCCTTAAGCCTTTAGTGCTTTATTGTCACTTAGCTCAAGCCGTTTCACCGCCTTTCCCAATGGCCTCCGACAGAATAATGGCCAATGTGTCGATAGATAAGCAGGTTGAACAATAGAAGCCGGGAGGTTTCTAATAGAAGAAATACGCTATTTCAGCACACAAGACATCCAAATATTGTACAAACTTTCGGAATTATTGCTCGTGATGGTCTGTATTGTGGGCAAGTTATGGAGTTTAGGGAATTGGGTGATCTTCGTACTGGTAAATAAAATTGTTGGTTTTATTTAACTCTGCAGTTACGTATAATCCGAAAATAGAATACAGCATGAAGCAGATGTATTCCTTCTCTATGCAGATTGCTTTAGGCTTGAATTTTATACATAGTAGGAATATAATGCATCGAGATATTCGACCATCGAAGTATGTTACCTTTTTATTATTAATAATGGGTTGAGTATGCTTCTCGGAAAATCTCTGGATAATCTGAAGATTTCCGACTTTGGTTTTGCTAGACCTATTAATGACGAGACTAAGACTATGGGGTTAGTTTTTTTTTAATTTTTACAAAAAGTTGTTGTAGGATCGGAACAATGATGTATATGGCACCTGAAATGATAAACTCAAGTGAGTACAGTTTTCCAGCAGATACCTACTCTCTATGTATTTCAATTTGGGAATTAATACATCGCAAAGACCCATATGAGGGATTTGATGACACTAAATACATATTTTTAAATAAAATTATTAATGAAAATATGAGGCCTAAAATTAAGAAAAGCTCGTCTCTAAATTCCCTGCTGATTCGGTAGGTAGTTTACCATTTTAAAAATGAGGAGAAAATCTTTTAGTGGATAGGATGGAGACCCCAATTTGAGACCTACCATTTCCGAGTTTTTGGAATTCGTCATTGAGGCTTATAAAACAGCCGATGATTCCGATATTATTCGATTAGAAGATTCAGCAGCTAGAAGCTTATCGAACAGAAAGGTTTGGCAGGAGGACTTGGCCCGAACGCTCATCGGATTTGGTTTTCTTTTTTTTCACTAATGTGCAAATTTTATTCTTAGACATACCTGAACATGCTGAATCGGAATTTACTAAATCTGGATTAATTGGTTACGGTGGGTTTGCAAATGTCAACAGGGCTTATCACAAAAAATACGGGTAGCAACTTTAGGCTTTTCGAAACTTTATTCAGAGATGTTGCACTAAAAGTGAATAAAAAACTCTTGGGTAACATAGAACAAGAACTTCAAGAAGTTAGACTACTTATCAATGTTGATCATTTATTTTTCGAAAAAGACGATCCGTTTAGCATTCGAGGCATCCCAATATCGTCCAAGCTTTCGGCCTTCTGGTTAATGTCATTGGTGGTAACAAGATATATGTTGGTTACTTTATGGAATTTATGAAACTTGGAAGTCTATATGATGGTTTGTTTTAATTCTTCAGATGTGAAAATAGAAAGAAATAAGAATTTTAAAATTTCATAGAACTTTTACATGTTTTCCTGCAAGTCAGGGGGAAAATATCGTATTACCTCGAATACAAGCACATTTTGAATAGAAACACCAAAAGGGTGGTCGAAAAATAAAAGCTTATTTTAAGATAATACGGTGCTGGGGTGGATGAGTTCGAAAAAAAACTAGGATCTGCCAATTCCTGATTATCTCTTTTCGAGACTTTCAGTGATTCACAACCCAGAAAAAGAATACAACATGAAACAAGTCCTCATATGGGTGGAGAAAGCTTCCCTTGGGCTACAATACCTTCACAACTTTGGAGTGCTTCATCGGGATGTCAAACCTGCCAAGTTTGTTTTTATGCATCAACTTTTAAAAATACAGCTTTCTCCTTGGAAATTCATTGGATGATTTGAAAATTTCTGATTTTGGATTGGCTAAAGCTTCAACTTTAGACATAACTCAAGGGTTTGACTTTCTACTAACAAATATCAGTTTATCAAGGATTGGCACTGATTTCTACTTGGCGCCAGAGTTAATCAATGAAAAGAATAATTATAGCAATCATTCTGATGTTTATGCTCTGGCTATTTCTATCTGGGAAATGGCTACCCGTAGAAAACCTTTTGACCATCTTGGAGACAAAGCTCTTTTTTGGATATGGAAATATATTGTTGAAAACCAAGAAAGACCTGAAACAGTGGAAGATTCTCCATTAAATTCTCTTTTAAAGGAGTAAGGCTAATGCCATAAAATTATTCTAAAATAATTAGAGGATGGGATAAGGATCCAGGTTCAAGACCAAGTTTATCGGAATTTATCGACTTTGCCAAGAAGGAATTTCTGAGTGCAGATGATACAAATATCAACAAAAAACTTCTGCTATAGTCTGACAAATCGTGTTCATATTTCCATCAATTTACAACGTCAGATCAATAAAACCATCCTTGTTTTTTTCTTCAGTGATTAAATATCTTGTCTCTGATGCTGATTCAAATATCCTATTCCTACGGAACTACCAACCTTTAGGGGCCCCAGTAGCCATGATTCAATTTGTGTTTTGTCAGGAGGGTCGCAGGTTCAATCTCCCTCCCCGACTTTTGCTTTATTAATTCAAGCCCGTTATATTTTTAGCGATTTTTATATTTATAAATGTTTATTAAAACGTTAAAACCACTATAAAATTATGTTACAAAATTAGCTAAAAAGTTAATGATAGATATAAGAAAACTCAGGACAAACGTTTTCTCGGAGTCTACAACAACGGTGTAAATATATTAAAAGAGCAATACAATAGAAATCTACATATTTCACAATAGAAGAAAGAAATTCTCGATATACTTTTGCCGTAAAACTTCCATGATTATATGTGAAAAATATTTCAGTTTTGAAAACCTGAATTTTTATTAGGCTAATGTTATCGTATCTTCTAAAAGCTTATTTCGCCAAATATTTTTTAGATGTTGACGAGTGATAAGAAGAGGTTATACTAGAGCACAAATCAGTGGAGCAGCTGCACCTGCACCGGGAATCGCATATGCGGCAGCACATGCCGTTCCTTTTATGGCTAATTTAGCTACTACAACAGCAGTAGTTCCAACTGTAGCTGCAGCTGCACCAGTTGCAGCTGCACTAGTTACAATTACAGCAGTCGCTCCTGTTTCCACCGCTGCTGCAGCTGCACTATTTGCAATTGCAGCAGCCGCTCCTGTTTCCACCGCTGCTGCAGTTGCTGCTGTTCCTGCAGTCACTGCGGCACGACCAGCTATTGCTGCTATTCCTAAATTGTACGAGTAATGAATTGTTACAAGATTAAGCTTACCAAAAGGAATAACAATAGACACGGCCGTTATGCCCACATTGATTCCTAGATTTAAGAACTTTTGTTTTAGTGTTTTTTCTTCCTAAAAAGACATGAATTTCAATATGAAAATAAAAAGTAAGCCATACATCAAACCAGATTCCAATTGGAGTCGAGAACCAAAGCCTTTTAATGAAGGAACGGGTCTCCGTTCATAAATGCCCATTTCCCTCTGAATAATAAAATTTGTTTTAAATAAAGATCTAAAATTTGTTAGCTTACCGCCTCATTGCTATCAAGAGTAGTCGTAATAAATGGTTTGTTGTTTTTATGAGCCTGGATTGCTGCGAGAAGAACATACTAAAAAACTCCACTAATTGTGAAATTTTCAGTGTAACTCACATTATCTGCATCGAAACTAATGTTTTGTATCTCAACCATCTCTTGTTCTACAAGAAGAATTCGTATTAGGTATTAGTAGCATTTTTGAATGGCTTACCTGCTTCCCTTTCCGACATATTACCATTTTCGTTTTCGCGCATATAACCATTTTCATTTTCGTATTCTATTTCAGTCGAGCAATGATCAGATGACTCCATCTATTAAAATAGACTTTATATTCTACGAAACTTTTAAATTTACGTAATCATTGTCCCAAGGGTTGTTGTTGTCATGATCTTTATCTTCATCTTCATGTCGTTTAGGTTTCTCATCTGGTTCGCAACTATCTTTCTAAAAAAAGAGACAGTGAACAAGTAATAAGAAAATTTACATCACGTAGAGCGTCGCCCATTTTTCTTGCATCTTCACGAGCACTGTTCTCTTGTCTGATGTTGATTTTTGGTTCGTATTTCTAAAAAGAAAGTAGCTCATCGAAGCTAAAAATAAATTGTATGTGTAGTTTCGTGGAAAGTTTTACAGCATTATGTTCAGCACAAAATTTAATTTAATTTTTTGTTTTAAGTAAAGCTATATAAACGTACACTTATCATCTTTCCTTCCTTAATTCTTAATGTTGCTGGATTGTTTTCAGAACGAGCGAGAATACGAACTTCATAGCCACTACGACACTGAAACCGTAAAGTGATTACCATAAAGTTCCTTATACACTGCGTAAAATAATGATACGGCCACCCTCGATTTGGTGTCTAGCGAGAACCATTGGGGTTTTCACGCCTCGGGACCAATTTCATTCGATTCCTAGCTGTCTTAAACCCCAGAAAACAAATTTTCAGAGCAATTGGATTTTTACTTTTGTAGATGAGCCCATTTTCAAAAAATGTTCAATTTTCTACCGTAAAATAATGATACGGCCACTGCCAATAACATCGTAACCACTTTATTTTTTTTAAACAAAAACTAGGCTTAGTAATCAGTTTGAGCTCCTTGACGCTGGACAACTTGGATGAGCCTATTTGGAATTGATGTAGACATCTTTTTAAGTATGCCTAAGTCCATTGATTGCCATTCGTGCTGGATAGCTCTGGTAAGCTCCTGAGTGTTGGCGTATTTCTTCCCTCCGGCGTACAATTTCCTCGTTAGCACTCCCCATAAGTTTTCGATGGGGTTGAGATCTGGACTGCACGCTGGCCAGTCCAGAACTCTCACGTTAGAAGTGGCAAGCCACTGGGTAGTTGATCGGCTAACGTGAATGGAGGCGTTATCGTGCTGAAACACGTAGCCTTGACGGCCAGCGGTGTTCAGGAATGGGAGCAATTTTGCGCTGAGGACGCCTTGATATTGAATGGAGTTCATTTTAGGAGTAATGATCTCCAAGGCGATTTGTCCTTCAGCACAAAATGCACCCCAAACCATGACGGTTCCACCTCCGAAACCCCTCTTCGAGAAAACAAGTGGGTCCTTGCGCAAATCGTGGAAGTAGGAGTTGTACCCATCAGGACCATCAGGGCAAAAACGCTTTTCATCCGACCATATCACCTTTAAAATGCTGAGATATCAAAAAAATACTAACTTTGCTCCAATCGGTTTGTTGGCCAATGTGGTTCTGAGCGAATTGAAGTCGAGCGACTTTATGATGGACTTGAAGTTGAGGTCCTTTTTTCATTTGTCTGACGACAATTGTTCCACCTCTTTTGAGCTCATTGGAAAGTGTCATTCGACTGACCGGCAGGGCATAATCGTCTCGAATCTGACGAAGAGTTATCACTTTATTGGAGGCAGCTCGATGTAGAAGTCTTACTTGTCGATTGTCTAAGCTTCTCGGTCTTCCCGGAGATTTTTTTGTTCCGTAACCAGTTGGATTTTTTAGAAATCGATCAATCACATCATGGCTTCTTCCGACAATTGACGCGATTTCTCGATTTGACTTTCCTAATTGGTGGAAGGCAAGGATTTTTCCTCTCTCTTGATCTGTGAGCGATGGCCCGCGACCCATTTCTACAAGCATAATTAGTCAGTTTAGGAAATAAATTGGCACAAAAAACACAAAAAAAAAACTCAGAAAACAACGTTGATAACTCGCCTTTTTAAGTTTTGGCCGTATCATTATTTTACGGTAGAAAATTGAACATTTTTTGAAAATGGACTCATCTACAAAAGTAAAAATCCAATTGCTCTGAAAATTTGTTTTCTGGGGTTTAAGACAGCTAGGAATCGAATGAAATTGGTCCCGAGGCGTGAAAACCCCAAGGGTTCTCGCTAGACACCAAATCGAGGGTGGCCGTATCATTATTTTACGCAGTGTATAAGTCCGCTTCCCTTTTTTTGCGAAAAAAACGCACGCTTTTTGCTCGTCGATGGTTTTATAACAATTTTATAATAAGTAGCAAGCAACAAAATATAATAACAACTAATTTAAACAATTTTAGCATCATCATCTAGGGTTAAAGAATTAAAGCTTATGTCAAACTCCTCAATTTCGTTCTCACTGTCTTCGCAAAGAGCTTTTCCAAAGCTGTGTGTGATCGTATCGTCAGAAATGGCGTCAAAGCTTTTATTCACTAATAATGCTGCTTCATGATAGCTCGTTCTTTTTCGGATTCCTGATTTGGTATAATTAGCGTTGGACTCGACCGACATCCATTCTTCCCAACCAATTCGTAAGTTATCCTTATAAGGCTTGTTTACTCCAACATCTAAGGGCTGCAGAAGCTTTGTAAGACCACCAGGAATTACAGCAACCTTTGTATGTTGTTGGAAAGCTTTCTTCACATCATCAGTTAAATGACACCGTGCCGAGTCAAAGATCAACAAAGATCTGGAGGGGTCTGGATCGTAATGCTGCCTTTTGTTCCAAACTTCTAAAAGCCATTCTTGCATTAATTCCTTTATTATCCATCCTTTAACGTTGGTTTTCATACCTTCAATTTTGGCTTCTCGTTTGTCCATCTTCTGATCAGCCTGTCTGACACGCTATATTGAATTGCAGCCGCTGATGTTCCATGGTTTCTACCGTAATTTATAGCTTTTAGCTTGAAAGCAGCCGTATATGATTTGCGTCGATTCATACCGGAAAACAAAAAATAAAACAAGTAAAGACCAAAGTCTCTTGCAAAGTATGTATTAAGAAGAGAGTTATTTAACAGGTGTATATATTACAAAAAAAAGTCTAAAAAAGCTCCGCAAACGCAAGCACGCACTATAATATAAAAGCGGACTTATCTAAGGAACTTTAGGGTATTAGAAATATTACAAATGAGTACCTCATGTCTAGCAAGTGCAGATCCTTTGCCAATTCTAATGGCTCTATAATGCTCTGCAATACGAATCCGCAACTCACGTACAGTTTTTCCTGAAAAACTTGTGAAGTTCTTTGTTCAATTTTAAAACATTACGTACCAATATAGCACTTAGAGCATCCTTTACACTTTAATTTATAGATGACAAATTTCAAGATACAAAACAGGGCTTTTGACCACCGCAGAAGCAAGCCATAGTAGGCTGAAATAAAATATAAAGGATTTGTATTGTAAAACATTTAATAAACAATAGAAAGAGTAATATTACTGGATGTAGAATAAAGATATGGTAGTAGTGTAGCTGGCTTTTATATATTTTTTAAACATATCATATAGAATTTGATATATAGACCAGACTTGGGCGGGTTATCCGTACCCGTACCCTAGCGGGTAATACCCGAAACGGGTAGGGTAATTGGGCCGGGTAGTTAGTACCCGAAGCTTTAAGGGTCTTCACGAGAAGACGGATTACTGTACCTAAATTTAAATCTCCGTCTAATTTGCAATCAATCTTTACTATTATGTTCTTGCTTTAATATTAATTTATATTTTGTCTCTATTCTAGTTATTGATCGCAGTAGGTTGTTTTAGATGCAAAAATCAAAGTACAATCAAAACTTTGTATTTGATAATGGATCGGCAATATGTAAATACTGCAATAAATCACTTAAATATTTACCGTAGAACGGCACTAGCTCTTTGAAGAGGCATCTACTAATAAAACATCCAGTTCTAATTGAGGTCATTTCATGTTACTATTTTACTTATTCAGGCAAAGGACGGAGATAAAGATGTACAAGTAAAGACTGCTCCCCAAGAAAGCAAGTCAAACTTGAAGATTCCTTTCATAGATGGACAACTGATTCGGTTATCTCTCAACAAGTTGACCAGGACATTCTATGTTTTATATTCAAAACAACTTGTCCTTTAATATTATCGAAAGTGATTCTTTCCGTGGACTAATTAAAAAACTTAACGGGAAATATCAGTAAGTTTCTATTTGTTAGTTTAATTTTTTTAAGGTTAAGAGGACGGAAAATCTTCAGTGGAGAACTTCTTTCAAATGTATATTAACGAAAAACAAGAAATTGCATCTAAGATTGAGAAATTGTACAACGTTTCAATTGCTGTAGACGGATGGACGTCAAGAAATGCCAAATATGGACTGATAGCAGTTACATGTATCTTTTGTCTTTTGCTTATTTAATTATAATTCTAGGCCATGCAATTGACAGCTCTTTTAACCCACAAAGTTTTTGTCTTGCTGCTAGGCAATTATCAGGTCCTCGTAATGCAGAGGCGATAGGCAATTTGATCAAAGAAGTCATAGATTAGTAGTTGCTTTCAAAAGAATAAATTGCAATATTACTAACAAGGGAACACTTTTAGTTGGTTGTGGCATTTCGCAAAATCTTTGGTATCATTCGATAGAGAATTAAATTCTAAGTCGTTTTCGAGAAAAATTAGCTGCTGAAAGACCAACCTGACTGAGTAACAGCCCTCCAAAGTTTGATTTTGTGACGAGTCTGAACATAAGGCCGCGCCACCCTACCAGTAACAAGTAAAGTCCTGGTCTAGTGGCAAGTGTGCTAGGCTACTGCCCTTTTGGTCCCGGGTTCGACCCCCGTGACTTTTTTCCCTTTTATTTTTATTTTTTCTTCTTTTTTTGTATATGTTAGACTTATAAATATGTCAATATTGAAGAAGTGCATAGCACGAAATGCCCTCAAAAATGATTATTGTTGTTACTGTTACGGTTGTCTTATTAGCTTTAATAAATAATGTGCCTCTTTAACATACACAAACAAAGAAGAAAAAATAAAAGGGAAAAAATCTCGGGACCAAAAGACTAATAGCCTAGCATACTTACCACTAGACCAGGACCTCACTCAGTACTAGTAGTCTGGCGCGACCTTATCCCCAGATTAGTCGCGAAACCAAACTTTAGAGGGCTGTTACTCGACCAGGTTGGTCTTTCGGCAGCTAATTTTTGTCGAAAACGACTTAGAAATTAATTCTCTATCAAATGATACCAAAGATTTTGCGAAACGCTTGGACCAACTAAAAGTCTTCCCTTGTGAGAGTGAAAATAGAAATGTAAAAATGGAGTAAAATGGGAGACAGCAAAAGGCTCAAATACAGATGGCGTCTTTCAATTAGAATAAAGAGAAAATCAACCCTCCGCTTGAACGAAGTTAAGCAATGAATACAAAAGAAGAAAGTAAGTCGCTAAAATGGAAATATTACACATACACTGAGAACTAGGCTAATTCCTTTTTGTGAAACTCGTTGTTTTTTATGAACAGACAATATGGTTAGGGCTAAGTAAATGAAAAAAGATAATTAGACGGTTTCTGTGAGAAATGTTGCATAAAATTGAGAAGGGAGAAAAGAGAATAGGAGAGCAGTTGTAGTGTATTTATAGTGCAGTGAGAAATTCACGCGGTGTGCGGAGGGCAATATTTTATACGGGCCGCATCGCTAGCCCCGCCAATTTCTAACCGGAGAACCATATGGCATAAACACTGAGAAATCCTTATCTTTTTGAACGTGTTTTCGTTCATTGACTTTGGTTGTCTTATAAATCTCATCGAGCTCTTTGATTCTTAGCTTGACGTACCAGTAACCCTTCTTCTTGCATTCTTTTGATAAAGGTAATTTGGTTGGTAATTAAGCGCTTAAATTCATTTAAACTGCTAATTCTATCCATTATTAGGCCTAAATTATAAATGATAACGAGAGGAAACGAAAATAAATAATAAAACCGAAACGTATAACAAACTAAATTAAAGGCAATAGGATTTAATAAAATATGTGGGGGTTTGTTTAACACATTCGCGACAATGTCCGCACATATGTGCGGACACACGCGGCACGTCAGAAAAAGCATCCGGCTGTCGCGCGATTTTTTTCGCAAAACGTTATCGTCGTGATGTTTTGGAGGCAGTAGTACTTCCGTGGGCACAACAGTATTTTGAAAACAAGAAATGGACTTTCCAACAAGATTCCGCACCCTCTCATAGGGCAAAAAAACTCAAGACTACTGTAGGACCCATTTTCCGCAATTTATCACATCTGAAGAATGGCCACCTTACTTGCCGGATCTTAATCCGCTTGACTATAGCATTTGGTCAATATTGGAGACAAGAGCTTGCTCTAAACCACACAAAAGTTTAGAATCTCTCAAACGATCATTGAAAAGAGAATGGGACAAATTATCTCCGGAAGAGCTGCGGCCCATAGCACAAAATTTCAAGAAGCGATTGCTGCTCTGTATCAATGCTCGTGGTGGCCATTTTGAAACCGACTGAAAATATTATTGACTAACATCCTTAGTTACTGTTTCATATTGTCATAATTACAATTTCTACTGAATTAATAAAAATATCCATAAAAAACCTTGTCCACGTTATTTTGGGTCACCCTGTACTTATATTTTATCATATCATATTTTTTGACGTTTTGACTCAATTTTATTGCATTATAAGCACATATGCATTGGCATCTCCTCATTATCCAACGGCAAACTCATTTTTTTGAGCTATCCTATTGATAAAAGATGCTTGCCTATTGAAAAGTTGATTCTCTTTAAATAAAAATCCCATTTCTCGACTCAGACCAGCTGGAAAGGCCAATTCAGTGTGCTTTGTGCGACTGAATTGAGCCAAAGCGTCAAAAATATGAAAAAAGACTTGAATTAATAAAGCAAAAATGTAAGTCGGGGAGGGCGATTGAACCCGCGACCCTCTTGACAACACAAAAATTGAACCATGGCTACTGAGGCCCCAAAGGTTTATTAGTTCCGAAAAATCTACTAGAATGAATGGCGAAATCAGGGGATTTTAGTCAGATTGACGGTTTGATCCAAGAGATCGCATTGAATCAATCTTCCTTCAAAAGATTGGGATTGAGAGCAAATGATTTTTAAACAATTTATGAGAATTCCATTCTTCGAGGGAACGAGGAATAGATTTCATACAAATACGGCTTAACAATTATGAAAATTTGTTTAAAAATCTTTCTTCAAGAGATCGGGGAATGGATGTATAAGCAATATATGTTAGTCTTTGAGGTAGTTTTGGTCCATCAATCCATTTCTTTCCATCAAATATTTCGGATGTTTCTCCATTATTTCCCGCATCACCAAATATAATAATTCCATTTGAGAGTTTTCCTATTCCAAAAGAATATCGTGGACGGTTAAAACTCTGTTTTTCTGTCCATTTCTTCTCGGGATCTTCGATATCCATTTCCCATACGCTATTTAATGGGCCAGATTCTGAATATCCTCCAAAAATGGATAGAGTTGAATTGCTGATTAGCATCGTATGGCCGGAAACTTCAAAAGGCAAATCACAAAACAAACTCCATTTCTGTAGTTTTGGATCAAACATCTCCACAGATTTTAAGTTTTTTTCATTATATCCTCCAGTCACAAATATTCGATCCTTAAATACTGCTGCTGCTGCATCAGATCTTGCATAATTCATTTCTCTGGAAGATTTTGATTTAAAGGGGCAGTCCGGCGCCTTCTACAGTATACTTTTATTCGATGCAAAATAATGCGCTGATTTTGGAAATACACACGAAATTGCATAAAACTAAATGTTAAGAAATAAATTGACAAAACTAAACGAAAAAGTGCGCTACAGGAACCCAGTATGCATCTTTGCCCACACATTTAAAATTTGATTCGCAATAGGTTCTACTGTAATCAGACTTTTGACGTTTTTTCTCAATTTTTAATTCTATTAGCTTTTATGGGATTTATCGTTATTTTTATGCAAATTTGACTACTTTCAGACAAACTTTTTGATTTTATTCTTCATCGATAAAAGAGTCTAAATGATGGCGAAATGGCAGAATTCATAGAAATACAAAAATCACAATGAAATTTGAATTTGGGAAAATCTTTGCAGAGTTGGGCAAAGTTCCCAACGCTAGAGACTGTCCCTTTCAAATGTGGAGGAAAACTTACGGCATGTAGGTCCATTTGTTTTGAGAAATATCATACTTTTCTACTGATTTTAGAATTTCTTCAGAAGATCCTCCAATAACCCAGATATCTCCTTTGTAAACCAGAGAGCTACTGGAAATATAACCTCTTTTTTGATTTAGGGATGCCAATTGCATCCAACTTCCATCATCTTTCAATTTATAACAATCCTGCTGATAACCATTGGCATCTCCTCCAAAAATATAGATTTCTTCATTGAGTACAGCAGCTCCAAAATCTCGCATTTCCTTTGGAAGAGTGACTCTTAGTTTCTTCCAGCTTTGAGCCTTCGAATCGAGCAAGGAAATTGTATTTAATTCTAGCATTCCACCCAAAATTAAAACCTACAAGAAAAATGGACTAAAAGTAAAATTATACCGATGTATTTTCTTCATCGCCTTCTAACTTCTCCACTTCTGTTGCTAACTCTCTCTCTCCAACCAATCTCTCATTTTCTGTTAATCGAAAAAGATTAAACTATTTCCTCACCTGCAACCGGAGATTCGATTTGTCTCGCCTGTTCTTCTTTTTTCTTTTGCAACTCCTCGACTTCTCTATTCTTCTGCTCCAACATTGCCTGAGCTTGAGCTAGCAGTGTCTCGAGTTCATTAACTTTCATTGGATCAATAGCACTTTTTCTTTCACCGCCTTCCAACTCCTCCACCTCTTCGATTTCTGTTTGAGTTGAGCTCTCTGAATCGATTCCACTCTCAAAAGAAGAGACAAACCAGCTGTTCTGCCGAGTTCCCCTCCTCCCTCCATCTCAACCAAACTGTCAGCCTCGACTTCCAAATGACAAAGTTGTTCGATTATTTGGGCGACGTTTTTTCTGATTTCTTCGACATCAGTTTTTACATCTCAAAAGAAGTTGAAAAATGAATGAAATTACTTCTGGACGCCCGTTCTTGTCGAACCCTACACTCAGCTATTTCCCTTCCGAGTTTCTTCACTTCATTCTGCGCCAATACGCCTTCTGTTTCTTTTTCTCCCAGCCGCTCTCTCGACACTCCGACCAATTTCTCGTTTTCTATTCATCGAAAAGACTAAATTATTTCCTCACTTTCAATCAGAGATTCGATTTGTCTCGCCTGTTCTTCTTTTTCCTTTTGCAACTCCTCGACTTCCCTATTCTTCTGCTCCAACACTGCCTGAGCTTGAGCTAGCAGTGTCTCGAGTTCATTAACTTTCATTGGATCAATGGCACTTTTTCCTTCATCGCCTTCCAACTCCTCCACTTCTGTTGCTAACTCTCTCTCTCCAACCAATCTCTCATTTTCTATTAATCGAAAAAAACTAAACTTTCCTCACCTTCAATCAGAGATCCGATTTGTCTCGCCTGTTCTTCTTTTTCCTTTTGCAACTCCTCGACCTCCCTATTCTTCTGTTCCAACTTCTCCTTATTTTCATCTGATTCAAGTGATTTTTTAAAATACATTTCCTTAGCTTGAGCTAGTGTTGCCTCGAGTTCATAAACTCTCATTGGATCAATCGCATTTTCAGCCATTCTAAACAAGTTTATTAGTGGATAGAAAAAAGGGGAAAAGTCTGGCAAGAATATCGATAAAAGCGAAGGAGACTGATAAGGACTGCAAGACAAGTCTAAATGGAGTTCAACAGCTGTGAGAAATTCAAAAAGCCCTCTTCCACCTTTCCCAAAAAAACTCAAAAATCTTATTCAATTATTTATTCTCAATTAAAATAACAGGGCTGTTGATAGAAGGAATCAATCACGAAATTTCCACAAAAATCGACCAATTTTTTTGATCCACATCCCTGATTGTTGGCCAACTCTTCGAGCATTTTCCTATTCGCAACGAAAAAAAAACCATAGATTTTCCAGTACTCGATAATAACAATCTGAAGGGAGGCTTGAAAAAGCGACATAGATTCGGTCTTTTTCTTGTCAATTGATCGCATTCACGAACTTCTAGTTGAAGATGCGGTAGTCTTTGATGTGAAAGTTGCTATCAAGAATTATTCTTGGTTCTTGGAAATAAAAGGAACAAGGGTTTTCTTCATCTTTGTCCTCAACGAGGCAACGACCCCTACATTTAATCCTCTCGAGAGCAATCCTATTGATAAAAGATGTTTGCCTATTGAAAAGTTGATTCTCTTTAAATTAAAATCCAATTTCTCGACTCAGACCAGCTTAACAGCTCGATAAGCCAGAGAATTCCAATGCTACAGAGCAGCTGGAACAGTAACAGACCAATTCGTATACTTTGTGTGGCTGAATTGAGCCAAAACGTCAAACAATATGAAACAAAAAGACTTGAATTAATAAATCAAAAATGTAAGTCAGGGAGGGGATTGAACCCGCGACCCTCCTGACAACATAAAAATTGAATCATGGTCACCGGGGCCTCAAAGCTTTACTAGTTCCATTATATCTGATTTGCATTCATCGATGGCTTATTTCGGCTTCAGAAAAAGGATCCACATCATCCCATCTGAGGGAGCGAAGAAAATGAGGGCGTTTGAATAGAAAAATCCAAGGCAAGCTAATTACGATACAAACTTTTTTAAAAAACTAAATGGGCTTTCTAAAACAATAATTCCATTAGCTAGGAGTATTCCCTTGAATGAATTGATGACAGCCCGATTTCCGTAGCAGCTCTTGACCACTTCCATGTCTCGCTTAGACCAATCGCATCAAAGGAGATTTTCATCTGAGCCTCTTCGAACTCGAGAAAGCGTGTTGACGACTTGAGCGATTGGCAATTCAGCTGGCATATATTGAGCAGGCTTCGAACTTTAGGCGTTAACATAGCGGACTCTCTGTGTCGCAGTGCTGGGCCTTTCCCATCCGTCATTTTTCCATTTCTCCGGATTATAGGAACCGGTCGCTTGGGTGACATAGGTGAAAAGTTCGATAAAAGCTCGCTTCTACTAAGCTCACTCTTCTACTTTTACGTTACCGGCAGTTGCTTTGTAGTTTTCGGTTTTGATTGACCTTTTATATTAAAAAAACAGCTGGATAGAAAAAACAAGAATTTCATTAAGAATTGCAATTATCAGACATCATAAACTGGATATTTTTTCATACCTCCTGGTAGGTAAAAGAGGGTCACAACGTCGGACATTTTGCACCTCTTATCTGGATTAGTGTCCCAACAACTGAAGAAATTTGTAATTTTTTAAGAGCTTACGCTTTGATAACCGTAGCAATGACTTTATTCTTTAAGTCTGGGCGATCTCCGTTCATAATTTTTTCGGCCGTTCGATAACTCCATTTACAATTTGGAAAAGGTTCTCTAAAAAATATGATAAAAAGGCAGAGAGTAGTTGTTTACTCCTTATAATACATGAAATAGAGCGTCATACTATAGCTATATGCATCGACTGGATAGTCATACTTTCCTTCGTTAACTTCTGGGGCTCTGTATCTCCAATTTCCAACCCTGTGGAATTAAAATTTAAAATTGGATGTTCACCTTTTGGTGTGGTTGTTCGAACTATTGTCTACGTCCTTTGAAAGTCCAAAATCCGCTATTTTAGCGATGTATCCATCACGAGAAACAAGAATGCTGATAATGGTCATTTATAATATAGTTTGCAATCGTTTTCTGGCAATAATAAGAGCTACACTAATTACTTTTGTTGTAAAGAACATAGTTATACTAAGCGGAAAACATTTTGTTCTAGAGCTCACCGGTGCTCAAATAGCTGCTAGGATTAGCAGTCACGAGGAATAGTTTTGCGAATACGCTGTGAGACAAGCGAAACAGCTGGATGTGCCTACACCAGCTGCGTCACGTAAATCAGATATGGTTAAGACGCTTCGTAATTCGACATTCAGTCAAAGGCAATGATTTTAAGGTTCCTAAGAAAAATCTGCTAATAAGGGTAGTCAGTAAGAGATTTCCGGATCCTGGCATCCTCTTTGACTTCCCAAGGTATAAACTTACTTATTCGGCTTCAAATCTCTATGCATAATGCCACGATCGTGCATAAAAGCTAGACCAACAGCTATTTGCTTGGCAAAGGTATTCAGGTGGATAAATTTTTTACCCTCTTGATCTTCTGAGTGTAGCCATTCGTTTTTACGAATAACTTAATTGCTAGTTGAAACATGAAAGAACAGTTCTTACAATCGAATAAATTACCGCCTGCCATATATTCCATAAGATAGCCAATAGGTTTTTCAGGAGATTTTTCATCTTTGTAAATATAGCCACACAGTGTGACAATATTCGGGTGATGATTTAGCTAAAAACTTGTTTCCAGATGGATGGAAGATCTACTTAATTTAACAAGCATTGCACTTACTCGATAGCAGTGATCAAATTCTCGTTGCATGATAGCGGCTTTTTCTTCTGTTCCAGTGTGACATACATGTATCTCTTTATAGACAACTTGTCTAAAATAACTATGTAAAAGTTAAATAAATACTACCCTAAGAGTCGATGAATTACTTTGTTACAAATACCAAAAGAACCGGAGCCTATATATGATTCATTTACTTTTTTCAATTGACTCAAGATATATCTTGGTACAGTTGCTCCTTCTAAGGCTAAATTTCTCACTTTTAAGAGCTATGCACTAGCTTACGTTTATTGTTTGTTGGCACTACGGCATCCTCCTCTGAAAAGCCATCAAAGTTTTGTATAGTTGGCTCTTCTTGGGTAGGCATTTTACTAAAGAATAAAATAAATTTTAAAAAAAAACAAATTAGAAAAACTTTTGTCGAAAAACGGGTGAGAAATAAACAGCAAAAAAGCGAGAGGAGCAAGCTGGCAAAAGTGTTATCAGTGCGCCGACGATAATAGGTGTAAGGTTACAACGGGCAAACAAAGTGATCTTTTGCAGCTGATAAAGGAAGTAGTTTGCATGTTATAGACGTGCTATAAAAGGAGCATTATCCTTTGATAAATCAGTCTTGCCTTCACTCTCTTATCTATAGGGGTGACCTACGGGTCGTGGGGATCATGGGTCTATAACATGGAGGTCCCTGGGTTAAAACTGTTACTTTTTAGCTAACAGACTTCTTATGAAGTACCCGGCGCAAATATGGTGTCCGCTAAGGTTGCAGCAGTGACCGGTCCAACTTTTGCATGGCCAGGACCTTAAAAATTGATATTGAGAATCATTATATTCCCAGGAAACATTACTATTCCAAGGCCAATAGTAAGAGGAATCAACCATCTGGTTTACCAAATAAACAAATTGAATTCACATGAAATTAAGTCGAATTCACACATATTTTATGATTGTGCTGCAAATATGATCTAGATGCGACTTTTCCGTCTTTGTCATTGGTCACTAGAGCAGAGATAGAATCTCAGGGTGAATTACCCGCTCACCTTAAAGAAATAAAAATAAATTTGAAAAATTTTGGAACATTGCGAAGTTTACACACCATAACACGTGAGATCAACAAACCGAGATCCATTTCCCCTCCCCTCTCCTTCCACCGCCATTACACTTTATTCTATGGAATTATTCTTATTACTGCCACCACTACGAATATGAACACCTGATCAATGTTCACTATTCTTCAAGAGAATCACCTCTCGTGGATTCAAAAGGACCGCACCATAAGCGTCAAGCGTTATCATCGTTCTCACCGAACCATAGAACAAGAGAGAGATAACAGTGTATTACCGGCTACTGAATTCCATAAAGATAAGAGTGGAACTTAAGTAGTCAAGAACGGAGATAAGACCACAACAGGAGCAAGACTTGGTGCAGATCAGTGAGCCACCACCCAAGATATGACGCGAACGCCGTCAAGCTCCACTGCCTCCTGTCCAGCCAGAAGAACCAGTACAGCCAGTCCGGAGGAAAAAAGGAAGGCCAGCAACCCGACCAACAATCCAGCCAGTGATCCAGCCAGCACAAAGAATGGAGAGGAGGAACGTTCAATTACCATCGTACGACAATAGTGAGCCTTTCAGGGGATTCATTAGACGATTGAACGACTTCTTAAACCTATACAACTACACCCCGGAGGAGGCCCTGAGAACTCTTCCAGCGACATTCACTGGAAGGGCTAGGGGCGCATTCGATGAGATTTCACGAAATCTCGTCGAGAACGGTCCTTGGGAGCAACTGGTACGCGAATTAGGAGCTCGCATCAACACAGAAGACCAGGTCATCACAGCACAATCCCAGCTAGCAGCATGCAGACAAGGAGATAGAACCGTCCAGAAATTCGCAGAAGAAGCAAAGAACCTCGCCTTAAAGTCATACCCCCTGGACGAAGCAGTCCGAGAGGCAGTCCTCAAAGCCAAATTCATGGCAGAACTTAAAGCCAATATTCGACGAGAAGTCTATAAGTCAAACCCAAGAGACTTTAGGGCAGCGCTATAGGGAAAGCTCTGCAAGAAGAGGCATACGACAAGTTGGAAGACCCAAATCAGCCGGTGAACGCAATTGAAGACCTCAGAATAACGATGAATGCGTTAGAAGAAAGGAGCAGAAGAACCAATGGAAGAACAAATCAAGATTGGCGATTTGATTCTCGTGAAGAAACCTGAAAAGAACAAGCTGGCCCCACTACGTTCTGGTCCCTATAAGGTGACTGGGATCAGAAACAACAGTATCCTGTATGATGGTGGAAAAGGAGACACCCGGATAGTACATTCAAACAACGCAACAAAATGGAGGGAGCGTGATGAAGGAGACCAAAGAAGACAACTCAACCAAACTTTGTGAGGACACAAAGCAATCTCCGGAAAAGGGGGATGTTATAGACGTGCTATAAAAGGAGCATTATCCTCGATAAATCAGTCTTGCCTTCTCTCTCTTATCTATAGGGGGTGACCCTCGGGTCGTGGGGATCATGGGTCTATAACATGCAAACCAAACCTTGCATGATTTTAACTACCTATGTTTGCCTCAGCAAGATATCAGTATTCACTACACATGTAACCAGCGAATATCGGACATAACAAGTCGATAGAGATGATAATGTTAGTGTTAATTCATCACTCTTTGGTTTCAAATAAATTCGAGATCTTGAAAGGTCTCTATTCCCAGCTACTAATCTTCTCGGCTCAACAAAAAGTTCCAGATCAAAAGATATTAGAGTTGATAATAGTCCAGAGCGTTGGAAGTTGGCAAGTGGAATGGCGGCGGGAGACTAAAGAGGAAGAAAAAAAATGAAGAAGAAGAGTTTGAGAAAGCCGTGAAGAAACTGATTGAGGAAGGACATAAAAAAGTAGCATTGGTTGTTTATAATAACAAGGAGCTCGATGTTGGCTTCGTTCTCGATAACAACAATAAAATAGTGCGCCTACAGTTTATTACAGTTTGGCGTCTGAAACGGGCTGAAAAGGCAAAGGTCGGAAATTGGATCGGAAAGGAAATTGGAAACGAAAGTTGATCAGATAACTGGGACGGTCTTGGTTAGTTAAATTTTGAAAATGACGAAATCAATTGAGGAATTTGAAAAATTGGAAGCACTTTAGGCACTATTTTTCAGGTGAGAACACACCTAGCCGTTCCCAGTTTCCACGTGGTTCCAAAGCATTTTTTTCCCCTATTTCCACCCAATAAAAGTCTCCCTCAATAAATGATTTATTATCTTTTCCATAACCAAGATTGATAAATAAAAAAACCCGTGTTTTTTTACTGTAATTTCAATGAGAAATAGGCAGCCAATCGATTCATATAGAGCTCCTCATAATTGAGCATATTATTCCCCTCAATGTAGCAGACAATGTGCTCCAGTCCCCAGAAGAAGTTCCAAACCGGCCAGTACATATGAGCCTCTTTTAGAAGCGTCTGCGTGTCTCTAAAACCTCTCCATTTCGATTGTTTAATCTCCCCCTACACGTCTATATTCCCAGTGAGCTTCAGCTGCCTCAAAGAGTCCGGCGTTTCATTCACCTAATAGAGGAGGATTAAGCTATTATTTGATGACTCACCACGTAGAGACTGTTCAGATAACCGTGGAGGAAGGCTATATCCGCTTCGGATGGATTTGTTCCAACTTCTTGATGAGGATTTTTAGCAAAGTCGGTGATATAACCGACAATATCAGCCGCTCTAAAATGAAAGAGATTCAAGCGTTTTTAGATTTTGCAAGAAAGTCCTGCAAAGTTTAAGGGGAGGCTCTCAAGCTCTAAAACTTTGCAAAATACCAAAAAAAAATTAGAAAATAGCTTCAACTTAAAAAAAAAATGAGCTAAATTTGGAAATCCCTATTAAATGATGCAGATCAAAATTCTTAAAAAAGACTTATATTTTGCAAAGTTGTAGAGGAGATTGAGAGCAGCATCTTAGTAGAACATCGCAATTAGCGGATGGAAGTGGAAACCGGAGAAAAATTGGATATCTTTGAGCCCTATGGTCTCTCCCAATTTTTGATGAATTCTTTCTCATTTTTTATGGGAAATTAAATTGTTTTTTTTTTCAAGATTGATTTAAAAGGAGCAATAATTTGTTTTAGGAGTGGTCGTGTCCCACAAGTCTCACCTGTGACCAAACATGCTGAACTCGTAGTCAATCAGTATGAGATGCTCTTCCGGCTTGCTGCCTTCGCCCTTCTTTTGGACTCGAACATTTCCATTCTGCAATCAAGTAATCAGCTTTTTGGAAGAAAATGGGGAAAAACTCACAAAGATATCGTTGTGTATGAGAGCTGTGGGAAAATTGAAATTTCTCGTGACAAAGACATTAATTTTGTCGATTTCTTGAGCCAAAATGCCGACAGTAACAGCGCGTGGAAAATTTGAAAATGAGAGCGTTGGATTGAGCGGAAATTCGACGTTTTCTGAGCGAATAATTCGATCCAAATAGCGGCGGAGGAAGGGAATCAGCTGATTTTCGATGTGCTCCTGGTTTTGGGAGTGCATCATCGCAACCTTTCTTCCAATCTCCGAGGCGAATCTGAAATAAAACCGCCGATTACAGTAACTTTTTTTGCAAATACATCAGCCATTTTTTTAAAGCTTGGCTAAATTTCTATTGAAAACCCTAAAAAAATTCAAAAATTGTGCCTTTTTTTGAATTTCCCAGCTAATTCTCTGTTTAAAAGCCATTTTTAAAGAAAGCCAGACTTGAAGAAATTCAAAAAGTAGACTTTTGGGAGAGTATAGCTTAAGATTGCAGTATCCCCGCATATGTTTTGAATTTATTTTCGCCTTTTTTACGGCCAAAAGGCCCTCAATTTTTAAAAATAAAAACGTCCAATCGCGCTTTTTTGTAGGCTGGAAACCAATTTTTTAAGTGAAAATCCTCACTTTCTGGACTTCATCTCCTCCTGTGTTACCTCTCGGCCTTCAATAAATTCCTCAATTCGGCCGCCTTCAAATTCTGCCAGCACTTGGGGTCCCATTTTTTGATCTAAACTTTCTGATCTTTCCCCCGCCTTCTCAAAACTCACTGGACATTAGATTCATAATGTCGACCTCCCTATTTTTATCGCTTTCCATCTTTGGAAAGAGAATTTTCAGCACAACCGGCGGCGCTTCCTCGAAATTGAGAGAGCATTTAAATATCAAATTGGTGAATCCCCCGCTAAAAATGGCTGACTTTTTAAAAGAAAAAGTACCTGAGCTTCTCAAAAACAAACTGATCGATGCTGGCCGAACTCCACTTTCCTCCCAAGCTGTCAGAGAGAATCTCAAAAGCTTTGCTTCTCACGAGACGGGGATAGGAGCCATGCTTAGAGAATGTTTTCTAAAGTTTTATGGATAAAGAAAAGACGAAACTTACCCAAGGCTCCTTGGCGTATAGATTTACTCGATGGATCTAAAAAAATTGTTTTTATTCAAGAAAATACCAACCAAAATCTAAAAATCTATCTACCGCAACCCGAGCTGTCCTCGATTTGAAATGAAACGCCAGAAAAAGGCAGCCAAATTTCAACTAATTTCTTTATTTTTTTTGTACAATTTGCGTCTTATTTCCATTCACAATGAAGGAAAACTTTCCAATTTGAAGTTACTACTTTTAAAGGAAAAATAAAACTTTTTTCTTCAAAATCCTGGAATCAATTTGCGCCTGTCATTTGAAATAAATAAATCAAGAAATTGCTTGAGAACTTCAACTTTGATTCACCAAATGAAAATTAGAATTGAGGAAAAAAAATCAAATTTTTCATCGTTCTTTCAGCGAGAACGCTTGTGCAAATAGTCCAAGAAGCGAAGCCAATATTTTCAAATTTTTGGCGGCAAACAATCAAATTTCGATTGATTTTGAACCCTTTTTTGGCAGGAAATCAGCCTCACCGGGTTGTATTCCTCATCCGGAGTTGAGAAGAAAATCAAGTAGAGAAAAAAGAATACAAAAGCCGCAATTAGCCCGGTTTTGAGTCGCTGCCTACTGGAATAAGTCATCCTCATTGTCTTCTATACGAGGAGCTGCAGCTGCTAACGTAGCTGCGAACAGCCGGGGTTGTTGGCGGCCGATAAGAGAGGGCAGTTTCAGAGTTGGAACATGATAAAAGAGAGATCAATTCGGTCGGCTGTAAAATGCCTCGGCTATTATAGAACGGAAGAGGCCGAGGGGACAGATTCTCTCAATTATATTTGGAAAATATGTGTATGTGAGAATCAATCGAGATTGAGGGAGAATAGAGAGTGGGAAATTGGGCTGAAAAAACTCTATTGTTTGCGTTTAAGCTAATATCAAAATCGAATTTTAGAGCGTTTAATAGTTAATATATTCTTTCCTATCCGTTCTTAAAGGCTGCATTCTACGTGGGAAAACGAAACAGATCGAGAGAATTTGACCACGGTTAAGTAGCTGAAACATTGATATAGACTGCTGCTCGATTGGACCCATTTGAAGGAAGTAGAAAAATCGCTACAATACACGATGTTTGAAGAAATGGTCTAGGATTTGTCACCTTCTTTGGGTATCATTTTGAAGAGGTAGCCCTTTTCATCGAATGGGCTCTCATTTAAACTCTAAGCCTTCGTGAAATTACCAATAAATGCAACGGCATCGCTCCCAAAAATCTATCATATCTCACAGATGCTCAAATTCACTGTTGGACTGTTCGCTTTGATCCAAGCTTTCCGCTGCTTCCAATCGCAATCGCTGGAGTTGATAAACCATTTGTAAGCCAAAAGGCCTGAATGAATTTGAATACAATCAGATTGTCAAATAGTTTCAATAAAAATACAAAATTCTTCTTGTTATTCCTCTTTATTCTTTTCAACTTTTAAAGGGGCTGCCGGAGATCGTATAAGTAGATTTCACTACTCTTCAGGGCTGCTCGAATAGTTTGTCTTGATTCGAATGATTCATATTTGTACTCGCTTCGTTGTTTGTTTTAATTATTTTTATACACGAAGATCTCTGCAAGTTTCAAATGACAGTGCGTCCAGAAATTATGTAACTACCATCAAAATTGACTTATCTTGGTCGAGTGAAATTCTTTTGGGCTGAAATAACTTTTATCTAATTCTCTGGCGTTTTGGCCTTATTTTCCTTCATAATCTACCCAGGTAAGTTTCTTATGATTCTTCTAGATTTGGCGATGTTTTTTGAATAATCAAACAATTTTGAGCTATAAAATCCAAATTTGGAGAAAAGCCAGTCGAAAAATTACATTTCTTCCAAAAAATAGTATATCCATAAAAAGTTGATTTTTGCAAGGACTTTTGTTTGAGAAAATCACAAGTTGGCTCAAATTTACGGTTAAAATTGCCATAGGTTTGGGAATTCTTTACCAATTTGCGTCCCTTCGGCTTTTCTGGCGTCAGATGTCGTTTCTGCAGCTGGCAGATAAATGACCGATCTCCAACCACTCCTATAGATCATTTAAGAGGAAAACAACGATGGTGAGATCGTTTTTTTAAACAAAAAATGACTCAGAACCCGGGAGTTTGTTTGCACTTTTGGATGAGAAGGAGCGCTCATATGTGGCTGATTATGCTGTGATTCAGGTGGGAAAAATGCCATAGGAGAAAAGCACAAAATATTTAGGGCCAGAATAGAGCAAGAAAGGAGAATTTGGCAGCCATAAGAGAGTTTAAAAAAAGGAAGGATGATTTAGCATTTCAAGCTATTCTTTCCCTCATTTCTACTAATTTCCCAGCTCCACAAGATACGATTAACACTCAAGTCAACTACGGTAATTATCTATTTTTAGTTGGCTCTATATCCAATAAAATCGACGTCAATTGGGGAGTTATCTGCTTAGAAGGAAAGCTTTCAGGCGCAGAGGAGACTCCACCAGTCTTGAGTCATTTTAGTTCTCCTCAAATGGTCCTTGAGACTGGCAGCCAATCCCAGGAAGCCATGAAAGAGTCGAAACAGCCTTACTTTGAATCGAATAATTTCACTGAAATGGAGCTATTCAAGATGAGAAATCAATTCTTGGAATTGGTCCCGGCTGGAGAGGGAGAGGCGGATCTTTTCAGACAACGCTTGGCACTGACGTTTTTTAATAAAATTATTGTGATTTCTGCTTTTTCCTAAATCCCAATGGACACATTTATTCAGGAATTTTGACAATATCGTTTGAGAAAAAGTCTCTCTTGAGCGTAAGTGAGAGGAATAGAGGCAAAAGCGCCACGTATTTCTGGCAACGGGGCTCCGTTCTTCCATTCAACTCCATCAAAAATCTCAACAGAATCAATTCGCGTGATATTATTGAGTGATCCTCCAAAAACCATCAATTCATCGGCTATTATGGCAGCGCCAGAATAATATCGTCTTTGTTGTAGATAAGGCATCTTTTCCCATTTCCTCTTCGGATCCAAAACATCAATTTTCCAAACTCTATTTGTTGGCTTGTAGATTGACAAATCTCCACTAATTGCGATTAAATGTGAGTGGTTTCCAATTAAAATATGTGAATGCACCGCATAACGCATACTAGGAGTGAAAAGCTCCCATTTTCCCTTTTCTGGGTCGTAGACTTCCACTGAATTCTTAGCTTCCCATCCATCCCAACCAGCAGAAACGTAGATTTTTCCATCGACTACAGTAGCTGCAGGAGCTTCTCTCGACTCGTTCAATTCACTGGGAAATTTAGATTATCTGGTATCAGTCACTTACGGCATTGGGGTCCACTTATTAGTTTTTGGATTATATTTCTCCACTGATTTCGAAGCATCTGTCCCATTATATCCACCGATCACCCAGATTTCCGAGTTGAAAACAACAGAACTCTGACTAATTTCACTTCTTTTCTCATTCATAGCAGCCATCCTCTTCCATTCATTGCTAGCTCCCAATTTATATAAAGACTTGAGAGCCTCTTTAGTTGTTCCATCTTCATAACCACCAAAAATGTAAATCTCATTGTTGATAATAGCTGCTCCGTGACTTGAAAATGTGTTTGGAAGCGTCAGGTTGCAATTGTTCCAGCTCTTTTCCATTGAATTGTAAATGGTAGTTGAGTTTGTAATGTCGTCATGCCAACCGCCAAGCAGCATTACCTTTAAATTCGAAAGAACTTTTAAAGGGCTCTCACTGAAGTGTGCTCAGGAGCCAGCTCATTAATTTTGTTTTGTAGTCGATTTATATCAACATCGCGATTGACTCTTACCGCTTCCCTCTCACTAATAGTCTTCTTCTGGTTGCTAATTGTGTCCATCAGAATCTGAAGATTGCTTTGTTATTTGCTGTTGATTACTGAAGGGTTGACTCTGTGTTTGTTTATTTGGTCAACTAGACGATCTATCGTCGCTTCTTTCTCACCAATGAGCTCCAACTGCTCATTAACTCTTTGATGAAGCGACTAAATCTAGGCAATTTACTGGAGAAATCCAGCAGCACTCTTTTCTTTGGTTATGTTTCCAAGGCATGTCGACACTTTTCAATCGCTCTCTATAGCATTATGTTTTAAACAATATTTACTCAATTCAATAGTGATGTACCGCCAAAAACAGGGCTTTATCAAATAGCCATTTTCTGGCAGTTTCTGACTCTCAGCTCTTCATCGTCGCTTATCAGCGATTTTTATAAATAAGCAAGGCTTATCTAGAAGAACTCAGATCTTTTATAAATGTTCATTAAAACGTTAAAAGCGTTGACAAATTGCGACAGCACAAATCTAGCAAATGAATTTGTACCAAAATAATAAGTTGTATCTTTATTCTTATAGTAACACACCCAATGAGTGCCAGTATTTTTACTTATGTCTAAATTTACTATTCCACATTCTTCATCATCAACCCTCTTTGGAAGAGTATCCCTCATGAATACCCTCTAAAATCTTTAATTCATTTGCTAGATTTGTGCTGTCGCAATTTGTCAACGCTTTTAACGTTTTAATGAACATTTATAAAAGATCTGAGTTCTTCTAGATAAGCCTTGCTTATTTATAAAAATCGCTGATAAGCGACGATGAAGAGCTGAGAGTCAGAAACTGCCAGAAAATGGCTATTTGATAAAGCCCTGTTTTTGGCGGTACATCACTATTGAATTGAGTAAATATTGTTTAAAACATAATGCTATAGAGAGCGATTGAAAAGTGTCGACATGCCTTGGAAACATAACCAAAGAAAAGAGTGCTGCTGGATTTCTCCAGTAAATTGCCTAGATTTAGTCGCTTCATCAAAGAGTTAATGAGCAGTTCGAGCTCATTGGTGAGAAAGAAGCGACGATAGATCGTCTAGTTGACCAAATAAACAAACACAGAGTCAACCCTTCAGTAATCAACAGCAAATAACAAAGCAATCTTCAGATTCTGATGGACACAATTAGCAACCAGAAGAAGACTATTAGTGAGAGGGAAGCGGTAAGAGTCAATCGCGATGTTGATATAAATCGACTACAAAACAAAATTAATGAGCTGGCTCCTGAGCACACTTCAGTGAGAGCCCTTTAAAAGTTCTTTCGAATTTAAAGGTAATGCTGCTTGGCGGTTGGCATGACGACATTACAAACTCAACTACCATTTACAATTCAATGGAAAAGAGCTGGAACAATTGCAACCTGACGCTTCCAAACACATTTTCAAGTCACGGAGCAGCTATTATCAACAATGAGATTTACATTTTTGGTGGTTATGAAGATGGAACAACTAAAGAGGCTCTCAAGTCTTTATATAAATTGGGAGCTAGCAATGAATGGAAGAGGATGGCTGCTATGAATGAGAAAAGAAGTGAAATTAGTCAGAGTTCTGTTGTTTTCAACTCGGAAATCTGGGTGATCGGTGGATATAATGGGACAGATGCTTCGAAATCAGTGGAGAAATATAATCCAAAAACTAATAAGTGGACCCCAATGCCGTAAGTGACTGATACCAGATAATCTAAATTTCCCAGTGAATTGAACGAGTCGAGAGAAGCTCCTGCAGCTACTGTAGTCGATGGAAAAATCTACGTTTCTGCTGGTTGGGATGGATGGGAAGCTAAGAATTCAGTGGAAGTCTACGACCCAGAAAAGGGAAAATGGGAGCTTTTCACTCCTAGTATGCGTTATGCGGTGCATTCACATATTTTAATTGGAAACCACTCACATTTAATCGCAATTAGTGGAGATTTGTCAATCTACAAGCCAACAAATAGAGTTTGGAAAATTGATGTTTTGGATCCGAAGAGGAAATGGGAAAAGATGCCTTATCTACAACAAAGACGATATTATTCTGGCGCTGCCATAATAGCCGATGAATTGATGGTTTTTGGAGGATCACTCAATAATATCACGCGAATTGATTCTGTTGAGATTTTTGATGGAGTTGAATGGAAGAACGGAGCCCCGTTGCCAGAAATACGTGGCGCTTTTGCCTCTATTCCTCTCACTTACGCTCAAGAGAGACTTTTTCTCAAACGATATTGTCAAAATTCCTGAATAAATGTGTCCATTGGGATTTAGGAAAAAGCAGAAATCACAATAATTTTATTAAAAAACGTCAGTGCCAAGCGTTGTCTGAAAAGATCCGCCTCTCCCTCTCCAGCCGGGACCAATTCCAAGAATTGATTTCTCATCTTGAATAGCTCCATTTCAGTGAAATTATTCGATTCAAAGTAAGGCTGTTTCGACTCTTTCATGGCTTCCTGGGATTGGCTGCCAGTCTCAAGGACCATTTGAGGAGAACTAAAATGACTCAAGACTGGTGGAGTCTCCTCTGCGCCTGAAAGCTTTCCTTCTAAGCAGATAACTCCCCAATTGACGTCGATTTTATTGGATATAGAGCCAACTAAAAATAGATAATTACCGTAGTTGACTTGAGTGTTAATCGTATCTTGTGGAGCTGGGAAATTAGTAGAAATGAGGGAAAGAATAGCTTGAAATGCTAAATCATCCTTCCTTTTTTTAAACTCTCTTATGGCTGCCAAATTCTCCTTTCTTGCTCTATTCTGGCCCTAAATATTTTGTGCTTTTCTCCTATGGCATTTTTCCCACCTGAATCACAGCATAATCAGCCACATATGAGCGCTCCTTCTCATCCAAAAGTGCAAACAAACTCCCGGGTTCTGAGTCATTTTTTGTTTAAAAAAACGATCTCACCATCGTTGTTTTCCTCTTAAATGATCTATAGGAGTGGTTGGAGATCGGTCATTTATCTGCCAGCTGCAGAAACGACATCTGACGCCAGAAAAGCCGAAGGGACGCAAATTGGTAAAGAATTCCCAAACCTATGGCAATTTTAACCGTAAATTTGAGCCAACTTGTGATTTTCTCAAACAAAAGTCCTTGCAAAAATCAACTTTTTATGGATATACTATTTTTTGGAAGAAATGTAATTTTTCGACTGGCTTTTCTCCAAATTTGGATTTTATAGCTCAAAATTGTTTGATTATTCAAAAAACATCGCCAAATCTAGAAGAATCATAAGAAACTTACAGGGTTGGTCTTCTTCCTCCCAGAACCATAGTTTAATCATTTTAGCGAATTGAATGTCTTGAGCTCGGGGTTGAACACCCTCTCTTCGAGCAAACAACTTTGTTTTTGAATTTGGTCTAGAAACAAGTAGGGAGTTTCTTGAAAAAACAGATCGTCCGACTAATTTCGGGACATCTGGCAACAAAAGAACTAAGGATTTCGGAAGCTGATGACTAAACTGCAGATGGCTAGAATCATGACTACAATAAAATATACCCCCGGGATGATTATCCCCAACTAGATTTTGGTAGTTTCTAGTGGTTGATTGATGTGTTTTATGGTTCTCCTAGCATGTAAAAACGGCTAGAAGCATGAAAAACCATAAAACCTCTCGCTTTATTTTAGGATCAAATGGGTCTCGACACGAAAACTCCTATTTTGGGACAATGGATTACTAATTTACCGTATTTTCTCCAAACCCAGTGCTTCTATTGGAGGGGGACTTCTATTAGAGAAAATAAGGTAACTATTATTACAGACAAGGGCCCTTTTTAGGGCCGGCCCGGGCCTTGGCAGTTTTTAAAAAAATGTCCGGCCGAGCCCGGGCTTTGAGAACCCTGCATTCCACCATATACTCGATGTTAGACCTTTAGATTGGCGGCTGATGTGAAAATCTTTAGCCGCCTGATTCGTTGCGCCCTTATCGCATCTTGCACATTCTTTGGTCAGATTTCACACCTTTATTTATCTAAACTTTCTCTCTCCGATTTTTATTAGCCTCAATAAAACATGCAATCCATTTCGTCACCCGCAAAACCTCAGCTAGAAACCTCAACTTGGCAAATTTTGTCGCCTAGAGGAGTGCTGTAGCTCAAAAAATGAGCATTTTCCGCAATCGTTTAGTGAATTTCACTATTTTTTATGTGTTGATGCCAATTTCCTCTATAGGTTTGAATTTTTTTTAAATTGGCGACTTGAACTTAAAAAAAGTAAAAAAACTCTAAAAAAGAACACTTCTAGACTACAGAGAACTCATAAAACGACAGAAAAGAAGTCTTAATGTTTTATTATTGCAGCTGCTACTCCATTCAATTGCTGGGTGTAAATAGCAACAGTTAAACTCGTCTTACTATCCAGAAGCTCCCAATATATCAAGCCCCCGATATCCCATCAAACACACAACATAAACTTCTTCTGATGTGGATCCGGCTTCACATCAGGTCTTGGTGTTTCTCCGGGACCCACCCATTGGCGCTTCCTCCGAAAGTTCACGGTTAACATCCACGTTTCATCGCCTGTTATTAGACGGGGAAGAAAAGACTTCCGCTCATATCTGGAAAGATGAGCGGCAGCAATGGACATTCGTTGCCATTTGTGAGCCTCGGTCAGGGTATGGGGCAACCAACGACCCAGTTTTTTTTCGAGTAACCCAATCTCTTGAAATGTCTTTCTATTGTTATGTAAGAAACACTTAAAACCTCTGCCAGATCACGGGTTGACTGGGTATTATCTTGGTTTACAATGGCGAGAAGTTGGCTTTCTTCGAGTTCCAAGGGGCGACCCTGACCAGAGACTCTTTCAAGCGAGCGATCTCCAGAACGAAACTTTTCAAACCAAAGTTGACAGCTCCGTGCAGCAATAGACGCTTCCCCATAATATTTGTTTGTGTTAGAGGCCGTTTGGTGAGCGCTTGTTCCTCAAGTGAACTCATAAAGAATGACATGGTGTAGATGCCTAGGTGATAGATCAGAGCCTGAATCCTATAGGTAGATGATAATACGCCGCACAAATAGATGGGAACAAATTATAGTTTGATTTAGAATTTATTCACAATCCATAGCATTGAAGAAACGGAATTCTTATCGCAAAATCCTCCGATGAACTTCTTTCGCCTTTTGTTGAAAACATTTAGCTTCTAGATGAGTCGAAAGGAGATAAAAGTCCTCCATGAAACGACACTCTGCAGTCCCATTTTGGTGGAATTTCCTCCCAGCCAGAAATACATCAAGTTGGTGTTTTCTTCCTTTCTCCGCTTTTAACTGTATTAGCTTTTTTTAGAACCTTAGTAACACCGAAAACGACAAAAAAATCGGAATTTTATTTCGAATTATCCATAAAAGAAGGCGAAATTTTGGAACTCGATTGCGAGGTAGCGAGCAAGAAAAACAAACAAAATCTAATCTTTCATTTTAGCTGATTTCGGCTGAGCTGAAGAAGGCAGTGATGTCGTGCGGCACGCTGGTCAGCAGATGTCTTCCAGTTGTAAAAAAATGAGAGATTTTCAGCCGACCGATTGGCTTGTTTGCCTGACCCCAGCTGGAGAAAAGCGGTTGATAAGGAGAGCCCTGGTGATTAGGGTCGAGGAGAATCAAGCCAGGCAGATCTTATTGAAACGCGCTTCGAAGAAATTACTCGACAGTGTGAGCTTAATCCATTGTTGCAAAATTTAAATTACTCCTTTAGAGATTGTTTACAAGTTGGGGGTAAAACAAAAAGGAATAGAATTCCAATCATTTATCTAATCCTTCTGTTACAAAAGGCGGTTTATTTATTTATATTTTATGATTTAAATTGCTTTTAAATTGCAGCTAAAGATGCAACCAATGTTGGGGCAATTGCATTTAGGTACTTGTATAACTTTCCTAAATATTAGAGACTCAAAAATCCAAGGAAAATGGTCAATTTCAATTTGGATAGTAAAAATGAATTAAGCAATTGCTTATCAGCCAGATAATATAAGACTTGCATATTTTTATATAAATTCAATAGGTAGTAAGGCAGATAGTAAATTGGTTAGGCTCATTAGATTCTCTACAAAACAATTCGAGCTGAATAAAAACTCTGGCAAAAACCGCCTTTTTTCAGCTTTTCCGCAAGAAGTGCACATCTGAAATTGGAGTGGAAATCCACGAGCTCATTGGAAGCAATGGACTTCTGATGAAATATTTCGCCGACCAGCTCATCGAAGCTTTAAAGGTAGAATTCAACGTAATTTCTGTAACAAATTGAGTAGAAAATCCATCACAAAGCTCTTCTCAAAGCTATTCTTTCGACAAACTCTGAATTGAATGAGTGACTTATTCTTCTGGATGTTTTAGCGAGCTCTTAAAACAAAAACTTTTCTAGGTGGAGTTGATATCAATGTAATTCTTCAAAACTTGGAAAAAGCTCGCTTCACGATTTTTGAGCAAAGCTATGCTATGCAGACTTGTAGAGGAGATCAAGGCCTACAATATTGTAGAAGATCTCTTTTTCACAAAAATTGTGTTAAAATCTTGATTTCCATAGAAGAACTCAAGTTTTGCTAAGATTTAAAAGAGTCAAATGATTCCATCCTTATTGAAGTGGTGAATCGAGCGTGAAGTTACAGATCCCAGGGGAATTAAAAAGGCGTTAAAAACAATAGCGCTAGTTAGAAAACTCCAGGAGCCCTAAAAAATCGACTTTTTGAACGGGGAATTTTAAAAAGTTGCTTAAAAAAGCTTTCAGAGCGCCGACTCGGCTAGAATGAAGACTATGGCCGCCTACGCTTTGAATCACTACATGCTGACCAACAAGGATTTGGCGAATTACGTCGAAGCCAAGGTGCACCACTTCGTCAAATTCGTGAATGAGCTCCATTGCGACCAGGATTGTCCCCCGGAGTTGATCACCAATGTCCTCAAGGTTAGAATGACAGTTTTAGAGGGATTTTTAACAAAAAATTGTAGATTTTGGAGGATTGGTGCCAGCATTTCGACACAAATAAGAGCGACTTGACCGAGCTGTTGAACGAGGTTACGGTAAGTAAACAGAACAATAATTTAATTGAATAAAAAAGACTTTTTAAATCGAAGATGAAGCTTTATTTTGGGTTTACTTCACAGAAGACCGAACCCCTGCAGTTTAATTTCTCACTGAATTTTTATAAATCCTCCCACAATTTTTGAGAAAAATGATGTTCTGCAATATTGTAGCGCTTGAGCTCCTCTACAAGATTGTAGAAGACTCAAATCCCAGAAAATAGCTTAAAAAGTGAGAAATGCGAAACTATCCTATTTCTTTCCTTCCCTCATTCAGGTTGTATTTTTTGTTTTAAAGGCTGGATGAAAGAAAAAAGTCAAACTCCTTAATCATAGGTGATTTCTTCCTTTCAGGCCGAAAAAGATTTCCAAAAGGCCATCTTGAAAGTAATACAATTGACAGTCAATTTCAAGGAGAGAGAGACTAAAGAAAAGCTAAAGAAGAGCGTCCAACGAGTCTCCATCTCTTATTTGCAAAAAAGCGAGCGAATCGACCAGCTTTCAAAATTCCTGCTGGAGAGATTTCAGGTGGTAGCTTTTGATCAAAATCTTACTCAAAAATTTCAGAAAGCGAAGAAAGACGGAGAGAAGGAGATCGCTGGGAATATCTTACATCTAGCCTCATTTATTTTCCCAGTTTCGCCAGGATTCTTCGAGAAATTTGGCAGAAATTCAGAGGTAAACATCGACTTTTTAAAACACTTTGACTGGTCTTTTTTATCTTTTTTGGTTGAATTACCGTAAGAAAAAGCTTTTGGAAATCTCAATTTTTCCAGATAAAAGCCTTCTACGATTCACATAAATCCGCAATAGATCCTGAAGAGGAGCTCTCGACAGTAAGTTCCTTCCTCCTCGCAGCCACAATTTGATTTGATTTCTAGTGGTTTCCCCGCCAGCAACAGAAAGCCGTTGTTGAGCCAAAAATTGTGACGATCAGCCACCAGAAGTCGGCAGCTGTGGCTCCTTGGCGGCAAATCCCTCCCGAGCCTGCGATTTATCCAAAACTTGTGGTCGAAAAGGTCGAAGAAGTGGGTCGAATCTCAAGGAAAAAAGATTTTTTTTAAATGGCACAATTTAGAATCCGCCGCCTATCCCAGAAAAGAACCATCCTCCTCCAATTCCACCTCGCAACAATTCGAGGTCATCTTCTTCTCTTCAAATTCAGCAGCCCAAACCACAAATCCACACAGTGATAGAAGACACAAATCACAAAAAACCGGATCTTAAAAGTGAGTGTTTTATTCGGGGGTTTAGAGCCAATTTTATCATTTTCGATGTTCCACAAAGTTGTCGAGGCGATCAAAAACTTTTAAAATGTAGAAGATCGGTACCGAAAAGAAAACACCGAGCGTTAGAAATTCATGTATTAAAATATAGCCAAAATGAAATAAATTTCTAAAATTATTCGGTTTTTGATCTCAAAAGTCGAGCTGAGCAACCATTCGATGGAATTGTGATTAAGAAAAAGAAAGGAATTTCCAGAATGTTTATCGCAAAACACAGAGATCATTCTTGAAGTGCTGGATCAATATTTTACAAGTTTCAACTATTCGGAGCTGGAGGAACGAATAGATAAATATTTATCTGAGGGAACATTCGGAAAGACTTTTCTTGTTAAAGCGAAGGAATTTGGGTGATAAAATCACTTTTTTTTTAAAATCTGATTTTAGTGCCCCAGTGGTGGCTAAAATTTTCAAAAATTCGCGACATTTGGAGGTCTCGGCACAGAAAGAACTCGTCAATTTGGTCAAAGTTGGCTCATTTTTGGGGGTCTAATTTTAAAAAAATTGAAATTTAGTGCTCATTCAATATGCATATCGTCAAAATTTATGGGAAAATCGTCGGACCGACGGGGATTATGGGCCTCATCTTGGAGTACATGGAGGGAGGAAGTGTCTTTGATGGTAAGCAACCATTCGACTAAACTTGTGCGAGAGCTATTTCTCATTTTATGTGACTTTTCTTCTTCTTTGAGCCGACTTGCCTTGAAATTCTCTAAAAGATTCCACAACTCTCAGCTTCTAGTTTGATTCTCTCAAAGTTCCACTTATTCTAATTGGTGATCTTCTACAAAGTTGTAGAGCTCGATCTCCTCTACAAGATTGCAGAACATTGAAAATTATTTTAAAAAATTGTCTCCAAATTGCAGGAAAGTTCCATTGAATCCCAATTTGGTATTTTTTTGCTTTGATTGAGTCATAAAACAAAGAAAAATAGATAAGATCGATTTTCCATGCTCTTAATTTGACAGCAAAATTGTTAAACATTATGGGAAGTTTGCGGAAATTTAAAAAAACATTCCATCGAGAAGAAAAATCAAATTTGTTGATTTTTGAAGCCGTTTTTAGTCCAAAATGATTACAGTAATCTACAAAGAGAAGGAAGATTACCCGGAGAAGCAGCTCCTACTCTGGCTGAAGCACGCCTCAAGTGCTCTGCTCTTCCTCCACTCGAGGAATCTCATCCATCGAGACATCAAACCCTCCAAGTTTGTTTTTTTCTAATCACTCTAGCAGGATAAAACGCCAATTTATTGATTTTAAAATTTAATTTAATTGAATGAGTGTAGAAAAAAAAATACTATAATTTCCTGAAGAATTTAAGCGTTTTCAGCCTATTATTGTCCTCAAAATCGGAGCCAAGGATCCTCAAATTGGGAGATTTCGGCAGTTTGAAGGTCTTCCTGGTCGATCAATACAACGAGCCGAAAACACTCGCCGGCACGATTGGCTACATGCCGCCGGAGATTCAGCTAGGCAGGAGTCAATCACCAGCTGGCCTAACCCCGGCCGTAGATGTCTACAGCTTGGGCATCACTGTGTGGGAAATGGCCCAAAAATTGTAATTTTATCTGCAAAAAAGAAGTAAATAATTCAATTTTTAGACGACCGTATGAAGAAAAAAATCAAACCTTCAATAAATCTGCAAGGACCTGGCGGCCAAAACTGGATAAACCTTGCTACAATTGGGTTCCTTCGTTGGTTTCTCGGTGAGTAATCTTTTTGTTGCAATTTTAATTTAAATAAAATTTAATTAAAATCGATCAGTCCCGAGCATCTAAAAAATAAGCCATTTCTAATTCTTTTTGAATAAATAAAGCGTGAGTTTTTCAAATGTTCTTGATGATTTATGTATATCAATCGATAGAGCAAAATTGCCTGCATCGTTTGATACCAAATTTGTTGGAAAAAATACCAAAAATTAGCCTTAAATACGAGATTTTAGCATATTTTTTTAAATTGCGGGAGAATTTTCCTTTCTTCAATCAATTTTTTCTAGAATGTGGGAGGAAGATCCCCAACTTCGACCTCCAATCGCCACAGTTCATGATGAAATCACAAAATTGTATGATCTCTCCTCCTAACCTCTCGAAGCAAATGATTATTATTCAGAATAAAAACTAGAAAAAAACAAAACTGTACATACACAAAATTATTAGCCAAAAATACAGAAAAATGGATGGGTGGGGAACGGACGATCACTGAGCTGGCTCGGCTTTTGGCTCCTTGCATTGGGTGGCGAGGAATTCGCGGACTCCTTTCGAGATCCCGCCATCTGCCGAGGCGTCCTGAAAGTTGTTTCTTTCTATCTTCCTCTCCAATAAAGCATTCATTTGATAAGGCTGAGGTCTAAGGCTTATTGAGACTACGAAGGGAAAAAATACACGGCAATCAATCTTACTACCTGGCTTGCGACTTACCGCCTGAAATTTGACCTTTCTTTCAATACTGCGAAATGAATTTCCTGGAGCCTCTTGAATTTATTCGTCAAATGGAACAAAAAAAATGGAGGAATCTTATGATTCAAAAAGCTTTAAATATTAACTCAAGAACTGTAGACAATTTCTATGATTCGGAACCAAGCATAGCGAAAAAGTATATCTGAGTAGTTCTGCTCTTTTCCTTCGATTTTATGAATTCCTTTCTGAACCAAAAAAAGAACTAGAAAATTAGAATTCTAATGGAACTCTTGAGCATACCGCCGCCAAGGATGAGGGATTGCAATACAAATTTTGTTTGATTCAATTTTATGATCAGAGTAAAACATAATAGCACAAGCATAACTTTTTGGCTCCCTGCAGAAAAATTGCTCAATTTTCTTTAAAACTGTACATAATAAAAGACTTAACAAACCGCAGAAAGTCAGCTGTTGTAAAGTTTAAATGCCAATTGAATCACAAGACAAAAAAGAAGAGAGAAAATCTGCCATCTTTTTTGTGATGGATGAATTTTACGGTGGGAGTGCTTCAAATAGGCTATTTATACGAAAAGTCATGCACCGATCGCCTCTTTTTGCCTCAGATTGATTTTATGAATCAATCTAAACTAAAAAAAAATACAAAATAGTCGTTTCGTTTTGAGTGAAAAAAAGCCTGCTAAACTACCGAAAACCAGTAATTTTAAATACCAGTTGAATCAGAGAAGAAATAAAAAAGACACCCACTTTAGCAAATATTTCGAGGTGGCCTTTGCCCTTCCAGATGAGGCCACACCGGAATTCGGGATCGTTCTTCGTCAAGAATTTGTAGACTTTATCCAAGCAGTCGTGAACTGAAATCATCTCAATTCTAATCCTCTCTCTCTCCTCTCTCGCCTTTACTCAATGTGACCAAGGGCAGCGGCTTGATCAGTTTTGAAGATTTATCTCGAGAAAAAAAGGAAAAAAATTATGCATAAATTAATCGAGATCTCTTTCAGAAAAGAGCAGCAATACCCGAGAGGAAAAGAACTATAAGCGTTCATTCGAGAGCCGCATGAAATGTGAGAAGAGCCGGGATTTACTTCTTCTTGTCGGGCTTGTGGATGGTGAAGCTGATGTTGAGATCCTTGTCGACGACCATGACAGCCGCCGAGTTGTCGAACTGTCCGCAGTAGTGAGGAGCCGAGAAGATGGTCACCAGATGGCGATCGCCGAAGAACTCGTAGCCGTCCTGGACGACCTGATGGGCCCTCACGATCAGATCCAGATTGTGCATCTTGCAGAAGGCTTTGAGAGCCTCCGGCCCAAAGATTCTGGCCGCCCCACGCGGCGACTCCTCATAGTTCTGGATGGTCGGATCCGGATCAGCCCAGGTCAGATCAGCAATCACGCCGATATCCGGAATGTCGCAGGGACGCTCGATTTTCTCCAGCTGCTTGAAGTCATGCAGCTCCTCGCTAATTCCGCCGTGCATGCACAGAATCCGCTTCTCAATTCTGGCGCAAAACGGCATCGTATAGAAAGCATACTGGAAGATCTCGTACAGATGAGCCGAATATCTGAAAAAATATCAATTCATTAGAAGCTAAAATAATATGAGATCTTCCATTATTTTGAAATTATTTTTCTTTCCTCTTTCAGATAAAAAAGCTTAGATTGCTTGTTTAGATTACCAAAAAAGTTGAATTTTTAGAATTCAAAAAAAATGCTTCGCCTTCTTTCTTCTCTTCCATTAAAACTATTGGATTGCTCTAGAAGGAATAAATCTCTTTTTGCACTTTATTATTTGAGAAAAAAAATCGCCAGAATCCCATCGATTTTTCGCAAAACATTTATTTATTTTGTCTCCTTCTTCAAAAAAGTTATTGTTGAATTGGGATTACTGCGGTAGAACCTAGGAGGGAGTTCTTCAGGATAATTAATTTTGGAATTTTATTATTTCCAGGAGGATTTAGGTTTTTTAGTTAAATTTTGCGCAAAATTTGAAATTCAATGGCTTTAGATTAGAGGAATCCATTTTAATGGGTTAAATTACGGTTTTGAGCTTAGGAAATTTGTAAAAAAAAAAAAGAATGAAAAAGCGCACCTCTTTTTGACTTCGACGAAGAATCCGTATTGCATATTGACCGGGCGAGATTCGTGATTTCCTCGGAGGAGAATGACATGATTCGGATAGAGGAGCTTATAGGCGAAGAGGAGGACAATCACCTCGAGGGAGTAGGGTCCCCGATCGACATAATCGCCCAGAAAGAGGTAGGAGTTCTTCTCGTCCGGCACGCCGTTGATGCTGAAAAGAGCCAGCAGATCCTCATATTGGCCGTGGAGATCTCCGCAGATTTTGACCGGCGCTGTGACTTCGATCATATTCTTTTGGCTCCAAAAAACCTCTCGGACGCGATAGCAGAGCTCGAGAATTTCGCTTTCAGTGAAAAGCGATTGACACAGAGCTGGGCGCCAATCCTTCACCAGCCGCTGGACGATCGTCTCAGCCCATTTACGGATTTTGGTCTTCCTGGCGGAGGCTGTCTTCTTCCTCTCCTCTTTTTCCTCCGACATGCGCGTAGCGTCAGCAGATGCTCACAATGACTTTTTATTTTATCCTTTTCTAATCCATTTATTTCTGTTGAAATCTGCTAAAAACTATCGCAACTCAGCAGATTTAGTTTCTCTTAAAGGAACAGTCCCGCAGTTCTGAAATCTATCCGAATAGATTGGTCCCTTAGAGATTAATACGCAGCGCGAATTTTCAAATTTAATTTCTATTATCGGTCGACTGTTTTCTGGAAAAATATTATTTAATGAATTTTTATGCATGTTAAACCAAAAAGCAACTAACTAGTATATATTAGATACTTTGAGTGAAAACTTTTAGAAAAAATTATGCAGTTTGGACTATTCGTGCCCAAAACATACATAGTTATTTTTGGGCTTTTTGTTTTCTTCGGCGGGAAACTATAGCTTTTAGCCTGTTCATAAACAAGACGACATCCTTCGTATCGAAGAAAGGGGTTTTTGCGGTGAGACCCATTTTTGAATTTAGGCCTTTTTTAGGATAAAATGGATCACGCCTCGAAAACCCCTTTCTTCGATACGAAGGATGTCGTCTTGTTTATCAATAGACTATAGCCAAGAATTGTGACTTTTTGTCGTCAAAGATTATTTTAGCAAAAAAAACTTGGATAATTCTGCACCAACCCAATAAAAGTCTCCCTCAATAAATGATTTATTATCTTTTCCATAACCAAGATTGATAAATAAAAAAACCCGTGTTTTTTTACTGTAATTTCAATGAGAAATAGGCAGCCAATCGATTCATATAGAGCTCCTCATAATTGAGCATATTATTCCCCTCAATGTAGCAGACAATGTGCTCCAGTCCCCAGAAGAAGTTCCAAACCGGCCAGTACATATGAGCCTCTTTTAGAAGCGTCTGCGTGTCTCTAAAACCTCTCCATTTCGATTGTTTAATCTCCCCCTACACGTCTATATTCCCAGTGAGCTTCAGCTGCCTCAAAGAGTTCGGCGTTTCATTCACCTAATAGAGGAGGATTAAGCTATTATTTGATAACTCACCACGTAGAGACTGTTCAGATAACCGTGGAGGAAGGCTATATCCGCTTCGGATGGATTTGTTCCAACTTCTTGATGAGGATTTTTAGCAAAGTCGGTGATATAACCGACAATATCAGCCGCTCTAAAATGAAAGAGATTCAAGCGTTTTTAGATTTTGCAAGAAAGTTCTGCAAAGTTTAAGGGGAGGCTCTCAAGCTCTAAAACTTTGCAAAATACCAAAAAAAAATTAGAAAATAGCTTCAACTTAAAAAAAAAATGAGCTAAATTTGGAAATCCCTATTAAATGATGCAGATCAAAATTCTTAAAAAAGACTTATATTTTGCAAAGTTGTAGAGGAGATTGAGAGCAACACCTTTGTAGAACATCGCAATTAGCGGATGGAAGTGGAAACCGGAGAAAAATTGGATATCTTTGAGCCCTATGGTCTCTCCCAATTTTTGATGAATTCTTTCTCATTTGTTATGGGAAATTAAATTGTTTTTTTAAAAGATTGATTTAAAAGGAGCAATAATTTGTTTTAGGAGTGGTCGTGTCCCATAAGTCTCACCTGTGACCAAACATGCTGAACTCGTAGTCAATCAGTATGAGATGCTCTTCCGGTTTGTTGCCTTCGCCCTTCTTTTGGACTCGAACATTTCCATTCTGCAATCAAGCAATCAGCTTTTTGGAAGAAAATGGGGAAAAACTGGGAAAGTTTTAAGTATAGCCCCCACTCCAGTATGCCCCCCACGGTTGAGTTATAGCCCCCTTATTTTATAGCATTCTATAGACTAATTTAATGAGGGTCTATTTATATATAGCCTGTTTTGGGAGAATATAGTTTAATGATAATATTTAAAAACTTCCCATTTGTATTAAGGGGGTGCCTTTTTAAAATTACCCGGACCTGTTTAAATAGCGTTCCCTAATAATTTTAAAAAGAAAAGCGCTCTCTCACTTTAGATAATTTTGGATCTGGGGAGCTTATTTTAAATTAAAAAAGAGGCCCATAGAAATTTTAAATCCTAAAAGAAAGGATAACGCCTAATACTGGATATTTCAAACCAAGAACTTAAGGTCAATACAAGCTTTATTGTCTCATTAAACGCGCAAATATTCGCAGATTTTCTCGTAGAATCTATCTCCCTCAACATTTCTCACTACTGCTTCCGAAATATAACTGGGAAGTAACTCCTCAGAAGTTCCGTTGCTTACTTTAAGTGGATCTTTCATTCTCTTCTAAAAAGATTCGACAGTGTTTGTATTAACTGATAAGTCACCATCTTGTCGAGAACATTGGACAGAATGATTCGCTGTATAATGCTTTGCAAGTTTGTCCTTGATCCAGTCATATGATTTAAATCTGTCGCTTATTGTGATAGAATCTTGATGTATATATTTCATAATAAGCGGTTTTAAGGTAGATTTTCGATGATTGGGCACCCCAGAAACCTTTCAGCCATCGTCTGTTCGATTAGGACTTTTTCTGTAGCATACGGAGATAGATCGGTAAGAGTACGACAGTTCACGAGCATTGTAGAGGATAGGAAATGAACGGGGAAGAAAGATAAAAATGAAATTGTATAATCCTGTAAAATTGGATTTGGAGGAGGTGGGGGCTTATTTTAAATTAAAAAAGACCCCCAAAGATAGTGGGGTGTCTATTGTAAATCAAAAAAATACCCACCAAAGAAATAATAAAGGGGGTGTTTATTTATATTTAGTGGGGAATGCAATTAAACGCAGCGTAAGTCATACCCAAATGGGGGTTCATAGTTAAATGTAACTATGGGAGGCTATTCTTGAATTTGTCAGTAGGGGAATATATTTAAATTTGTGGGGTGACATACTGAAATTATCCCATTTTGTCGATTTCTTGAGCCAAAATGCCGACAGTAACAGCGCGTGGGAAATTTGAAAACGAGAGCGTTGGATTGAGCGGAAATTCGACGTTTTCTGAGCGAATAATTTGACCCAAATAGCGGCGGAGGAAGGGAATCAGCTGATTTTCGATGTGCTCCTGGTTTTGGGAGTGCATCATCGCAACCTTTCTTCCAATCTCCGAGGCGAATCTGAAATAAAACCGCCGATTACAGTAACTTTTTTTGCAAATACATCAGCCATTTTTTTAAAACTTGGCTAAATTTCTATTGAAAAACCTAAAAAAATTAAAAAATTGTGCCTTTTTTTGAATTTCCCAGCTAATTCTCTGTTTAAAAGCCATTTTTAAAGAAAGCCAGACTTGAAGAAATTCAAAAAGTAGACTTTTGGGAGAGTATAGCTTAAGATTGCAGTATCCCCGCATATGTTTTGAATTTATTTTCGCCTTTTTTACGGCCAAAAGGCCCTCAATTTTTTAAAATAAAAACGTCCAATCGCGCTTTTTTAGGCTGGAAAACCAATTTTTTAAGTGAAAATCCTCACTTTCTGGACTTCATCTCCTCCTGTGTTACCTCTCGACCTTCAATAAATTCCTCAATTCGGCCGCCTTCAAATTCTGCCAGCACTTGGGGTCCCATTTTTTGATCTAAACTTTCTGATCTTTCCCCCACCTTCTCAAAACTCACTGGACATTAGATTCATAATGTCGACCTCCCTATTTTTATCGCTTTCCATCTTTGGAAAGAGGATTTTCAGCACAACCGGCGGCGTTTCCTCCAAATTGAGGGAGCATTTAAATATCAAATTGGTGAATCCCCCGCTAAAAATGGCTGACTTTTTAAAAGAAAAAGTACCTGAGCTTCTCAAAAACAAACTGATCGATGCTGGCCGAACTCCACTTTCCTCCCAAGCTGTCGGAGAGAATCTCAAAAGCTTTGCTTCTCACGAGACGGGGATAGGAGCCATGCTTAGAGAATGTTTTCTAAAGTTTTATGGATAAAGAAAAAGACGAAACTACCCAAGGCTCCTTGGCATATAGATTTACTCGATGGATCTAAAAAAATTATTTTTATTCAAGAAAATACCAACCAAAATCTACCGCAACCCGAGTTGTTCTCGATTTGAAATGAAACGCCAGAAAAAGGCAGCCAAATTTCAACTAATTTCTTTATTTTTTTTGTACAATTTGCGTCTTATTTCCATTCGCAATGAAGGAAAACTTTCCAGTTTGAAGTTACTACTTTTAAAGGAAAAATAAAACTTTTTTCTTCAAAATCCTGGAATCAATTTGCGCCTGTCATTTGAAATAAATAAATCGAGAAATTGCTTGAGAACTTCAACTTTGATTCACCAAATGAAAATTAGAATTGAGGAAAAAATTCTTGGTTTTAGCTTCTAAAAATTACAAAAGAAAAAAATCCAAAAGTTTCACCTTTTGAGAGGTTTCTATTAGAAGAAATGGTGGGGCAATAAATCGTTTCAAATTTGGCTTCATTTACCAAATATTTGTGAGCTTTGCGGCTTATAACTCCAATAGAGGAACTATTTTGAATTCAATTTAAAAATTCGCGTCAAAAAACTCAAATTTTTCATCATTCCAGCGAGAACGCTTGTGCAAATAGTTCAAGAAGCGAAGCTAATATTTTCAAATTTTTGGCGGCAAACAATCAAATTTCGATTGATTTTGAACCCTTTTTTGGCAGGAAATCAGCCTCACCGGGTTGTATTCCTCATCCGGAGTTGAGAAGAAAATCAAGTAGAGAAAAAAGAATACAAAAGCCGCAATTAGCCCGGTTTTGAGTCGCTGCCTACTGGAATAAGTCATCCTCATTGTCTTCTATACGAGGAGCTGCAGCTGCTAACGTAGCTGTGAACAGCCGGGGTTGTTGGCGGCCGATAAGAGAGGGCAGTTTCAGAGTTGGAACATGATAAAAGAGAGATCAATTCGGTCGGCTGTAAAATGCCCCGGCTATTATAGAGCGGAAGAGGTCGATGGGACAGATTCTCCCGATTGGAAAAATGTGTGTGTGGGAATCAATCGAGATCGAGGGAGAATAAAGAGTGGGAAAAATAATAATTGACATAAAACAACTTTCACTAGCTTTCATACTTTTGAATATTAAAATTCGCCTTGCAGAGGAAATCAACTACCGTATTTCTTCTCATAGAAGCGCCCTCCCGAAAAATTAGAAAATCGGGCTAAAACTCCAAAAATCAGGACAAGTTCCAGCTTGGAGAGGCTTCTACCTTAGTAATAATCAGAAGAAGAAGTTCGGTAGGAAGTTCTGAAAAAGTGGAAACATCTTCAATTCGTTTTTTTCAAATTTTTTTTTATTTTTGCAAAGACGTCTTGACAAACCACCTTCCTTATGTCTAAAAAAGTAGTGGTAAAAATTGATTGAAGAAATAAGACTTTGGTTGGGAGTTGAGTTGATAAGCGGTGACCCTGGTCAAACAATGGGAAGTAGGAATATCGATCTCTGGATTTCAATCACAATTGAAGGCTCCAGCAGAACTTCGATTTTTGAACGAGTGCTTTATTGACGGACAAAACTTCGATCCACAACCCAAGTCTTATTTCTTCAATAAACTCAGTTGCCGCAATAAGCTCCGCATTTCTGGAAATAAAGAAGATGGTTTGTTAAATTGGTTTTCAAAAGAAAATGACTTTCAGCCGCATCTTGAACAAAATGGATCGAAGGTTTTTCCATTTTTTTCGACACTTCCCGCAAAACTTCTTATTTTGATTATTAACAAGGTACTGTTGCATGTTCTATGAGAAGCCTCCCCAAGCTGTAACTTGTCGTGCGAGTTGCTTTCTTAATTTTCTAACTGAAGTAAGGTCTACAAAGTAGTCTATTTTTCCTCTCCAAGACCTTTAGAAGATTTTAAAATATAAAAACTAGTGAAAACTCGCGATAAGTTCCACTGTTAGGGAGGCTTCTATTAGAGAGGATTCGATAATTTCTGAGACATAGCCCAGTTCAGATTGAGCCAATCCCTTATGTGAGAGCCCGTGCTAGTTCCAGTCACTTTGATAGCTTTTGCGAAGAAAATCGATGTCAAATTCAAATTAGATTCAAGCATTATGTTACAATCCACCTCGTCAACTCGTCAACTATGAGAACCTTGTTTTCCAAAAATGATTTGAATGACGTTTATGCAATAATTAATTATGATGATATTTTTGAAAAATATGATCTTGAAATTAGAATGACAAAGGAGAATATTTCCCTCCTAAGATCTTCTATTTCAGGATTTTACTTCAATCAAGTTTTGTTGGTAAGTAATACTTTTATCATTTAAAATATCATAGCGTAATATTGCTTTGGATTTGCCTGATGTTGACACTGAACAAAGAAATAGAGATTTTGAAGAGGCAATTGACTATTTGATTGAAGCCGTAGGAAATGTGAAGATTTGTTGCGTTACGGAGTACAATATCTCGGCAGAACAAGTCGATAAATGCTTACAACTTTGGAAACCAACTGAAGTAGAACTTATTGATTTGTACAATGGCCGAGCTGTTATTACAAAAGTAGACAAATGGGAATCGCCTTATTTAAAGGTAAATTCTCATCTCATGCTCTTCATATTATTAAGCAAATTTCTAAACTCATGGCAATCATCGATTGTGCACGTGAAGATCCTTTCGATTTCAGAAAGATCATTCTAAATAAGGCGTACATTACGCTTTTTCTACAAGGATACAGTGAAGAGGATATATACATCTGCTTGCAGAAATTAATAGCAGATTGGGTGATCGGCACGTTTGACCCAATTGCTGCTAAAATGACTTTTTTAATTTCGAAAATATATCACAATGAAAATTCAACCATAGCAGAACGTCTATTTTATGGTTCTGACAAAGCAATTCATCTGGGAAGTTTTAATGCTGTAGACCTCAAAACTAATTTGGAAACTTGGAATGTTAGCCGTCATTTGGTAAGTTACCGTACCGGTTTTTGTGTTGAAATTTTTCCGTTTTCATAATTTTGGAACTACAGAAAGCTTATAGGTTCGCAAGAAATTGGATTATTGGCTCTATCCATTGAATGACGTAGCCAATGATGAGAGACTAGGATTAATTACAATTTCTCATACCTACTATGGAACTTATAGCGTAGATGTTACCATAGGTTTATATAAATGTCTGGATTATGAAGTCGATGAAGAGCAACGGAAAGAGGGCAAATGTGTAAGAATCGATGCGGAAATGATATATTTTTTACTGGGAGAACACTTTTGCAATGGACCGGCTTTGGATCTTTCCAGTTGGATCGCCGAAATAAAGGAGTCTGAAGATATGAAGAAATTTCTTCACGAGAAACATGAATTCATTCGAAACTTTTATCGGAACAACTAATTATCCCAGAAACCGACTGAGTAATTCCTCGCCAGTTGCGGCCAATTTTCTTGTTTATTTCTTCTAATAAATGATACAGACCGCAATCCATTTCTACTTCTTTTCGAGTCCTTTTTTAAATTTCTCTCCCAGTCCGAGATATTTTGTCCCTCGCTGTCGCCTAGATTCGGTTTTTGCCGTAAATTTATCTAGATGGGAGAGACTCTACATTTTAAGCGCCGTGTTTCATACGCGACCATCGATCAACAAATGTTAAGAAAGAAAAAATAAAAACGACATGTAAAAATGCGTCAGATGAACAGAGGCTGAGTCCCAAATTTGAAGGGGCTGTTTTAGATGTTGTGTAATTTTATGCCCTGATTATAATTTTACACATAAAAAGTGTAAAAACTACGAAAGAAAAAAGTCAAAAGAAAGTAAAAATGGGCATGAAAAAGTGGTCCCCACTCATGCCCATTTGTGAACTGGGCACAACCGTATCGCGCGTGTGCCTACTTTTTACATTCTTTTCTTTCTTAACATTAATTGTTACGCTTTTTATGTGCGAAATCGTAATCAGCGCATAAAATTACACCTAATAAAAACAACTTGGAAAAGGTGTCGAACAGTTCCTTTAACCTAACGAACCTTTCATTGTAACACAACAATACATGACCGAGAAAATAGAAGATGAGGATGACTCACAGAAAACTACACTCCCTGATCAACCATATCTATAAACGTCATTCCACGAGTAAACTGTTTGTCGACGCAGTCAACCTAATGAATCTTTGATTGCCAAAGAGAAGCAAGAATGGAATACTTCGAAACTTGGCAATATTTTTATTTTTTTCTTGAATATATTGCGGCACTGGCTGTCTACTAATCGAAGAGATCAAAAACAAAATTTTGCACAAATTTAATACAAATATATTAGAAAAGTTGCAGCAGCAATTGTTTTTCAGTTTTTATTGAAAGGGGAAAAGAAGAAAATACGCAGTGTTTTTCTGGTAATTTAGGTCCTTTTTTCCAGCTGATTCCATCGAATATTTCGACGAAATCAATTAGAGTTCTGTCGTCAATTGCTCCTCCAAAGACCATGATTGCATTTGATAATTTGACAGCTCCATGATCGTTTCGTCCTTGTTTTAAGCTAGGCATCTTGATCCACTCCTTTTTTGGATCAAAGACATCTATTTTCCAGACTTCATCTGAGGGTGTTCCAGATTTAATTCCTCCGATGATTATTAGATTTGTTCCTTCCACTATCGAACAATGATCAGATAGTTCAAGCGGCATATCACAGAATATTTCCCATTTGTTCTCGGCTGGATCATAGACTTCCACTGATTTTAGTCGCTTTCCATCCCAACCACCAGAAACAAAGAATTTTCCACCAATTATTGAAGCAGATAGGGCAGTCCGTTTAAAATTGAGATCACTTTCATATTGTATTTTTGAAAAGACAACTTACGGCATTTTAGTCCAATTATTTGTTTGGGGATTGTATTTTTCCACTGTTTTTAGTTGATCACTCCCATTATATCCACCAATTACCCAAATTTCTGAGCCAAAAGCAATTGTACTCTGTGAAATTTCAGTTCTCTTCTCGTTCATATCAGCCATTTTGGTCCATTCACCATTCTCTCCCAACTTGTAGCAACTTGCAAATCGTTCATTTGGATTATTATTGTGGCCTCCCATAAAATATACTTTGCCGTTTAAGATAGTAGATCCATGTTGTGCCACTCCAAAAGGAAGTTTCTGCTTACACATCCGCCATTTGTTTTCTTTGGAATCGAAAATCCAAATGGAGTCAGTTATATTACAGTCATGAAATCCTCCAAGAATCAACGCCTACACCGCTTATTCAAGGATTTTAACTTAACTTACAGAAGAGTGGAACCCCAATTCTGAGGAAACATTTTCCAAATGTATTGACATATTTCCCACCATCTTTTTTGTTTCTAAAACTCCTGGCGTTCCTTAAATTCCAAACAAACCTTCATTTGTTTTTTCAACCAAAGCGGCTTTTTTCAACTGGCCAGCTCTTAGATTTTTAATATCTCTAGATTGCTCATCAATTCTAATTTGTAAATAAGTACAATGTACTGCCATTTTCTCAACTTTAGCTTCAACCACTCCTATTCTATCATCGAGTGATCGTTCTAATTTTGTTTGCACTTGTCGTCCCTCTTCTACAATTTTCAGAATTTTAGTCAGTTTACCCTCGAACTTTTTCTCTAAAATCTTGTAAAAAGCCTTCGAAAAAATAAACCTGCTTCTGATACGGCTTGTTGAGTCCTTTCTTCCGCATTTATTCGTAGTTCTGCGAGTTTATCTTCGAACTTCTTTTCTAAAATTTGAGCAGTTTATCATAAAATTACTCTACCAGTCGCAGCAATGGCTTGATCGATTCTTTGTTGTGCATTGTATAATCGCAACTGTTGATTTTCCCTCCGAGCTTCTTCTAATTCTCTCTCTCTTTCTATTAGCATCGCTTGTGCTTCGTACATTTGCATTTTCAAATCGTCAACCATTCTGAAACGAAGGCTGAGAGAAAGAATCAAAATAAATGGAGATAGAAGTACCCGGACGAACTAGCTAGTTGGCGACACAAAAGAGTCGAATCAATAAACGGAGATGAGAAAACTATCGTTCAATTGCTATGCCGCAAGTCCCTCTAGGATTGAGGCGACTGGATGGAGATGGAGGAATTAAGGGAATACAATACAAATAGAAGACATTTAGAATTCTCATTTTCGACTTGCTCAGTTTGGATTCTTTTAGAATATTTTTTGAATCCTCCTTGCTTTTACTCCCAAGTTCCCCAAAGCTTTCGTTGCTCAAAGTTTATTATCGGGAAGATAATGCAGCTTCTTAGAAAGTACAGAGGAGAAAATCGGGAACGAAAGTGAAAGGGAGAGCCTTGACGGGGAAAGATTACTCAGAGGTGTTACACCCATGTGTGATACTTGCTATCTCGCTGAAAAAGCAAGAAATATGAAATATGCAATTTCTGCTACTGAAAATAGAATTTTTAACAAATTTTATTGAATTTCAATGGCTACAAGCATGCAAATAACCTCAGCTTGTTATAGTCCGTTCATAAAAAAGACGACGTCCTTTGTATCAAAGAAAGGGGATTTTCGCGGCAAGACCCATTTTTATTAAGGCCTTTTAGGATAAAATGGGTCTCGCCTCGAAAACTCCTTTCTTGGCTACGAAGGATATCGTCTTGTTTATAAACAGACTATAATCAGTTCTGCAAATTCAATTCTACAACTGCCAAATTACAGTCAGAGGGTTAGGGTTTCATCAAAGCGAAAACAGTAGCTTTAGCTTTAAACTGCTGCCATAAAGCAAAAAAAAAAACCAGTTTGCTTCCGTGTAAAAGCCAAAGATATCAATATCCCTGTGTGATAATTAGTTCAAAACACCTCTGGCTTCTCTGAGATCTCTATGAGCTGCCCTATGAACTACTTAATTAGCGTCGTTCAACACTCCTTCAAGCTATAATTTAAATTCTAAACAAAGAAACGAACGATCCATTTCATTTTCCGCCGGCGTTTTCGGCAATTTTGGCCGATCGCCATCCTCAACTTCATTGTCGCTGCTTGGCATACCGAGAAACTGCTGAAATGTCTTAAAAGCTGGTGAATTTGAATCTAAAAAAGCTCCAAAGAGAAGGGGAAACTAAAAGATTTGGATTTTTAAAATCGACACGGTTGGAGACGCAATTTTGCGTGTAGATAAGTTTTGTTACGAAGTATTTTTAAAAGTCTTGTTTTGAAATAAGAAACGGTTAAAAAAGGATTTGGTTTCTCTTTTGATTTTGCCGATTTTTGAAACATGCCTTCCCAAAGGAATAATTTCTCACTCATTTATTTTTTAGAACGGTTTCTAAAAGTTTTTAAAAGTCTTTTTTGAACGAGAAGGGGGTTACTACCGTTGCCTATAATTATAAACTCAGTCAATTTTTGTTTAGTTCGACTAGGTTTCAAATAAAAGCCTTCCAGAATTATAGATCTGGATCTAATGTAGCTCAAAAGATTTCATTTGCTTTCACATTTTTAGACTCAAATATTCGAAGTCCCAAAAAAGGCCATTTTTGACCTGTATATAAACTCAGAGTGGATTTACTTGTTATTATTTACTTTGTTTTAAAAGAGATTTCAATTCTAATCTCGAGTAAGTTCGCTGCTTACCTGAATTACGTCAAAACTTCAAGTGGAAATTAAATCAACTAGCTTAACTAACGACACCTAAACTACCGTATTCAAGCCAAAAATGACTATTTTGGCTTCGTCGATCGAGCGGCCAAGCCGAGTTATCAAAATTTGGCCAATGCAGTTTTATTCAGCTCAATTTCGTGATTCCAACACATTTTAAATTTGAACAAATGGTCACTCCAGAAATTTGTGGAGATATGGCTCAAAGAAGATGGTAATTTTGACCAAATGTTGGCTTGAAATCGTGAAAAGGTGCACTTTTTTAAACAAAAATTCCTAAGTTTGTTCAAGTCATCTCCACGAATTTCATCCATGTTTTGAGATTTTGCTGGAATCACGAGACTGCAAGATTTGATTTCTCCTCTACCAATAACATTGCTGAAACGCTTTATTGCCGAAATAAAAGATTCGAGACTATGAATGAACAACATAGCTGATCTTCGTGACTTTGGCTGAGGAGATCTTCTTGACAATATTGCCCACAGCCTGGCGATAATCAGAAACACAGGAAATGAGAATCAGCGGGTCTAACAGCTGGGAAAGGGTCAGAGTTACCGAGAAAATGTCGCACAAAATGAAGTTTTTGTATCGAAAGAGGGAGGCGACAAAGAGAAACATGAATTCATTCGAAACTTTTATCAACAGCCTCAACGTCAGAGAAAGTGCACTATCCTCTAAAAAGGATTCTGAGTTTCTGTAACTCATTTATCTTGTAATTGTTCCAATATTTGAAACTTTTCACATTGGTCGAGTTCTAATTTTGATAAAAATTGTTTGCCATAACGTTTTTTTTCAGTCCTTTTTTCAATGACTGAACGGTTATTCAATGCTTTTCGATTCATTGCTCCTGAAATCGGTTATACTTAACCACCGAAATATTTTTATACTTCTTTTCGAGTCCTTTTTGTAAATTTCTCTCCCAATCTGAGATATCTTGTCCCTCACTGTCACCTAGGTTTGGTTTTTACCATAAATTTATTTAAGTGGGAAAGTCTTCACAATCTTGTTGAGAAAGGGAGAAATTAAGACCGTGTTGGGGATTCCTCGAAAGAGCCCAGAAAGAGAACTCTTTGGGGTTTGAGCGAATGAGGAAGGGTCTTCACCAGCAGCAATTCCAACTTTTATGATCGCCTTTTTCATTCCAGCAATCAAGTTTGGATCGGGTTTAGACATTTTCAATTCTATATGTTTAAATTTTGAAAAGATAAAAAAGGAAAGATAGGTGAAAGAAAATAGGAGAAAAGCACTGCACAAGGCTGGTTAATGGTGAATGCGGCGAAATCATCGCATATAAAGCCTCACAGGGAGGCTTATTAATATTCTGCTGTATGAGATAACGATTACTACAATTGTCGCGATGATGAAAACAGCGAGAATTTTGAGGATGACCGGAGTATAGGGGAAAATATTTCCGTAATATTCCAGTTCGGTAGTGAAGGAATGAAGTTGGTCAACTTCAATGAATCAAAGTTTTCTTAAAGAACTGCAGAATTCGTGTGAATGTATTTAATCATTAGTTTCTCTTTGATTGGATGAAGGTAGCCAAAGAATTGTAAGTCTACTGAATTCATTGGGCATAGCAATGCGCATTTGTTATTTAAGTCTTGTTGTGAGGTATGGTAAATGATTTAAGATGTGACACTACTTTAAGAACATTCTATAGAGAATGACTGTTTCGGACAAATTAATGTAGCGTGAAAGGTTCCCCTATCAGCTAGACATGTAACTTGAGCAGTCGTTCCAGACATGCAATCAAAACATCCCATGAAGGTAGTGATATTTGCTGAGCACTTTGATTCTCTTTTTCTATCGTGTTGGAAAAGTCCCCAGCTGTTTTCTGCTTATAGCCGCATCTTTTTCGCTATCTTGTCCCCGAGGCAATCAATTTCGATCCTGACTCATTCCGCATTAACTGACGTATTTTCCTTAGCTCTTTCTCTCTCTTTACTTGATAACAGATTCTAAATTTGCTTCTTTTCAGCATGCGGACGATCAAGTGCGTTGCGGTCGGAGATGGATCTGTCGGTAAGACATGCTTACTCGTTTCATATCATACCAAAAAATTCCCGTCCGAGTACGTCCCAACAGTTTTCGACAACTATGCAGTAAGTTTTTATAAAATCCTTATTACATTTACATCAATTATAATTAAATTCATAGAATACTGTGATGAATGAAGGCGAGCCATATACACTGAGTTTGTGGGATACAAATGGTCTAGAAGACTTTGACAGGTATGCTTCATTTTTATAAATTTCGTAATCAATTATTCTAGACTGCGGCCTCTCGTATATCCTCAAACTGACCTCTTTCTTGTTTGTTTTTCAATAGTAGCTCCAGATTCATATGAACATGTCCGAGAAAAGGTTTAAATTTAAAAAAACCTTGCAGATGCGAATTTCTTTTTACAGAATAATATATTGATGTTTTCAGTGGCTTCCGGAAATTGCTCACCATTGTGCGAAAACACCGTTCTTATTGGTGGGAACTAAGGTGGATTTGAGAGACGATCCTTCAACGTTGAAAAGTTTGGCCAAAGACAAAAAAAAACCCATTTCCTTGAAAAAGGGAAAGAAGCTAGCTAAGAATCTCAAAGCCATAAAATATATTGAATGCTCGGCGCTGACACAGGTAACTCTTTTTCCTTTTTCTCACTTATTATTTATTTCAGCAAGGCCTCGAGGATGTTTTTGACGAAGCCATTCTAGCTGCTCTAAAGCAGCTACAGTAGGAGAAAAAGAAGAAGTGCAGTATCACCTCACAACTCTCCGTACTACAAACCATAAATTGACAAACATTGCAAGAGAAATAAATTTTCTTTTATTTTTTTGGCGTTTTCTATCATTTTGATCCTGTTACCTCTCTAACTACGAAAAGAGGCTTAATTTGTATCTTTTGGGCAAGTTACAATGTTGCTAACACGATCTATGGAAAAATGGGCGGCCCTATCTAAAGAGTGTTTTCAGTGGTAAGTCAGAGATGAGGCAGTAACTTTTGGCAATTGGCTGCTAAGTAATCAGTTAGATATGATTTAAGTAGCAAATTATGTTAATTCTGCGTTAGAAAAATAAAGCATAAAACTTCTTCTTTTCTAAAGAGAACGTGTGAAAGGAGGGATTGTGTGCTCAATGATTACTGTATACCATAGTTCAGATTGAAAAATATTATTTTTCTAGACTAGCCAGCACTTTTTTCTGCGCTAAAAACAATTAGCTTTATATGGCTTGTCCTTGTGAATAACTTACGGTCACGGAAATGGCTTGAATTGCAATTGGCTTTGAGGTAGAGATAAAGTTAAGTGAAAGATGAGTGGTTAATTAATGGGTCTCGATTTGAGATTTTGAACTTGGAGATTTACGGAATTGTTGTGAATAATTAGCTAAGATCCTGATTGATTTAGTTAGCCACAAGAAACCGTATTAAGAAAGAATTTCAGGGGAGATCTGAAGATCAAAAGTAAGTGAGGCTAATTATATGACCCGGCGTTTTGGTCATTTTTTCACCATTTTCGATGCCAAGTTTTTTAAAATGAAGTTGCCTCCAAACTTGTGGTGGTTTTTACCATTTTAGTCGATGCTAAAAATAATGGCATTCACCATTTTTTGCTGGGGCTTTTAGTTTTTCTGAAACGGGATCAGGCTAAAGTTATGACCCGCACTGTATTAATTTATAAATAGATTCTTCCCTGAGATTCTCGGCCCCTTTCCTTTGAATTTTCATCTCCTTACCCTGGAATTGTAGTCCTGTCCCCTTTCGTTTTGAAGTTTCGTTCCCTGCCCAGGACTCGTTTTGTGTACTGTTTTGTACCAAGCACTTTGGAAGCGCTTAAAAATTAAAATAAAATAGATTCTTTCCTATACGTTCTTAAAGGCTGCATTCTACGTGGGAAAACGAAACGGATCGAGAGAATTTGACCACGGTTAAATAGCTGAAACATTGATATAGACCGCTACTCGATTGGACTCATTTGAAGGAAGTAGAAAAATCGCTACAATACAGTGCGTCAAGAAAGTTTGGATACACCTCCTAAATTGACGTATCACGGCCGGGTGAGATTCTTTTGAGCCGAAATAACTTTTATCTAATTCTCTAGCATTTTGGCCTTATTTTCCTCCATAATCTAGCCAGGCAAGCTTGTTGAGTAAAAAATGATAGCCTCATCTCCAAAAGTGGCGTGACCCGAAATTTTTTAAACCCGAGCTATCAAAATTTGGCTGATGCAGTTCGATTCAGCTTGATTTCGTGATTCTAAAACACTTTAAATCTCAAAAAACGGTTGGAAATTCATGGAAATATGATCCAAAGAAGACGTCAATTTCACCAGTTTTAGGATAAAAAAGCGCGTTTTTTCTCGAATTTGGACCAAAAGTCTCATCATTTTTAAGTCATAACTTGGCTCATTTCCAACCGTTTTTTGAGATTTAAAGTGCTTTGTAATCAAGAAATCGAGCTGAATCGAACTGCATCAGCCAAATTTTGATAGCTCGGGTTTAAAAAATTTCGGAAAACGCCACTTTTGGAGATGAGGCTATCATTTTTTACTCAACAAACCTGCCTTGCTAGATTATGGAGGAAAATAAGGCCAAAACGCTAGAGAATTAGATAAAAGTTATTTCGGCCCAAAAGAATCTCACCCGGCCGTGATACGTCAATTTAGGAGGTGTATTCAAACTTTCTTGACGCACTGTGCACGATGTTTGAAGAAATGGTCTAGGGTTTGTCACCTTCTTTGGGTATCATTTTGAAGAGGTAGCCCTTTTCATCGAATGGGCTCTCATTTAAACTCTAAACCTTCGTGAAATTGCCAATAAATGCAACGGCATCGCTCCCCAAAATCTATCATATCTCACAGGTGCTCAAATTCACTGTTGGACTGTTCGCTTTGATCCAAGCTTTCCGCTGCTTCCAATCACAATCGCTGGAGTTGATAAACCATTTGTAAGCCAAAAGGCCTGAATCAATTTGAATACAATCAGATTGTCAAATAGTTTCAATAAAAATACAAAATTCTGCTTGTTATTCCTCTTTCTTCTTTTCGACTTCTAAGTCTAAAGGGGCTGCTCGAATAGTTCGCCTTGATTCGAATGATTCATATTTGTACTCGCTTTGTTGTTCGGTTTAATTAATTTCATTCACGAATCTCTGCAATCTTCAAATTAGACGCATTTTGGCCATCAAAATAGCTTATTTTCCCATCAAAATCGACGCTTTTAGTGGGAAAAGCGCTATTTTCGATGATATAATCCCCTTGTGAAAGTATAATGTAACCAATTACGAAATATTTCACATGGCTGTTTTCCCCGGCATCAAGTGATTTCATTCCTTTCTTTTTCTCCCTCTCTGGCGGCTTTTCTCCCCACAATTTTGAAGAAAAACGATATTCTTCAATCTTGAAGAGTAGATCAAGGGCTACAAGACTATAGAAGATCAAAAAAATTTAAAATTAGTGAATTTGTGAGATAATCAATCTTGAAGTTGGGCCTTTTGGATTTGTGCCCTTTTTTTAAGAGATTTTGGTTGAAAAATTGTGCAAAAATAAGATTTTGAGTGATAGTTTTAAGGAAGAAAAACGATTATTTTTGCTTTGTTGACACTTTTAGAAAGGAATGACAAAAAGCAGAGGAAAATATTACGTTTTCATGGAAATTCTGGCCAGACGCTTCTTACGTATCGATTTTCTTTTGCAGACGCCACGGCCTTTTTGGTTTGACGAAGCCTCGCAAGAAACAAGTTGTGAATGCGTTCGGAGACAAAAAAGCAGCCTCCTTTGTGCCCAAAATCGGTCGATCGAACGGTCAAATCAGCTGATTGGGTTCAGATCACGCCGACAGCCACCGTAATGGCGTTCGCTTCGAGACGCAATGTGCCTCTAACTTTTGTCTCTTGCCCAAGATTTCGGGGCGAGAGGGCGGAGCGGCCGCCCTTGATTCAACCCCATTTTTTGGTGCTTTCCCCCCTTCGATTTTATTAGTTTTCCTCCAGCAAACGCTAAAGCTCGATTTTATACAACTTTTCCAAGAGATTTGCTTAGTTTCGTGGTCAAAAATATTATCAAAAACCTCCTAATCTCCTGATTATCACGTGTCACGCATTTTGTTGTGAAAGCTGCGCGCTCATGTGATGATTTTACTGCTTTTGTCACAGAAAATCTCGCTTTTATTGCAAATAGCTTATAAATATCGATAATTTTCGTATTTATTTCAGGTATTGAACTTTTTTGTATATTTTATGGGTCAAACCTAATTGGAATAATGGCTGGAGTATTTGATATCGAGATTGATAATCAAGAACACACAATTGACGATGATTCCTGCGAGGAGATGGAGGATGAAGGTATGTATCAGGATGTGAGCGATGTGAGTTTTGTGCTGTTTGGATTTTATGCATAATTTAGGGCTTAATTTCTGCTCCACCGCCAAGCTCCTCCTATAAAGATGACCCTATGGTTGAAACGTTTGAGCTTTCCGCCGGCAATGTGAATCCTCCAAATGTACGGGTTGGTCCTCAAGACTTTGAATTGCTCAAAGTCCTTGGAAAGGGTGGCTACGGAAAGGTTTGCAGTTTTGTTATTACAAGCAATTTATATCCAATTTTTAGGTTTTTCAAGTACGAAAAATTACCGGAACTGATGCGGGCCAAATTTTCGCCATGAAAGTATTACAAAAGGCAACAATTGTACGTAATCAAAAGGATACTGCTCACACAAAGGCGAGTTTTTAATTAGTTTAGCTTAAAATAGTACAGGGGATGTACGTAGAAGTAGAATTATGCAATTAAACTTAATCTAATTTTTTTCAGGCTGAAAGAAATATTTTGGAAGCAGTAAAAAGTCCATTTATCTGTGATCTGTTATATGCTTTTCAAACGGGAGGAAAATTGTACCTTATTTTGGAATATTTAAGCGGAGGAGAATTATTTATGCATCTTGAGCGAGAAGGCTAGCTTTTTTTGTTTAATTTAATGTAAAAATTAATTTGCAGGAATGTTTCTTGAAGATACGGCTGCCTTCTATTTATCGGAGATTGTTGTCAGCTTAGAGCATCTTCATAGACAAGGCAAGCTTTTTCAATTAGCTCTAGATATAATGAAAACCCTAAATAGAAAAGGAATAGTAAAACTCTGCTCGTTTCAGGTATCATCTATCGCGATCTCAAGCCCGAAAATATTCTTCTTGATGGACGAGGACATGTTAAACTCACCGATTTTGGCTTGTGTAAGGAAGCTATAGAAGGAGACCAAAAGACTCACACTTTTTGTGGAACTATTGGTATTTTAATTGATCCTTTTTTCAGTTATTAATAATATTATTTAGAATATATGGCACCGGAGATTCTTATGCGCATTGGACATGGAAAAGAAGTCGATTGGTGGTCTCTTGGCGCTTTGATGTTCGACATGTTGACTGGTGGACCTCCGTTTACGGCTGAGACGCGTAAAAAGACGATTGACCGAATTCTTAAGGTTTTTCGTATTTTTATTTTCGAGTTATCACACAGCGAGATTATAGAGTCGATTATCCTTGCCAGCTTATCTATCAGCAGATGCTAGAGACCTTATTAAGCGCCTTTTGAAGAGACATGTTGAAACCCGACTTGGAACAGGTAATTTTATCACTTTTTCTGAAATATTTTTTTAGGAGTTGAAGACGCCAACGAGATTAAACGCCATCAATTCTTCCGTCATCTAGATTGGGAGAAAGTATTTAGCCGCCAGGTATTTTCTAGAGTAGTTCTTGGTAAGATAATTTGTTTGTTTTAGCTGGAGCCCCCATTCAAGCCGGATATTAAAGACGAGGAGGATGTATCGCTCTTTGATAGCCGCTTTACGAAAATGACACCTGTTGATTCGCCGTGCGAGACGAATTTCAGTCTGACGAATGATAATCCATTCGTTGGTTTTACCTACGTTGCTCCCTCTGTTCTGGAGATGATGAGTGGACCTGGACGTGCAAGAAGTCCCCGTAGAGCGTATGTTTTAAAAAAAATTATTTTTGGGACTTTCGCGTGAATATTCGATGATCAATTTGAGAGGCTAATTTTAAAGAGATAGCGGCTTGTCTTTAAGAGTCATTCGAGTGATTTATTTGAGCGATTAATCGCCATATGTTTTAGACCTGAAGTACATACGCCGGGAGCCGTTCCTGTTGGAAATAATAACCGCAATCATCAGCATTATCTGATGGACACCGGAGGACGTTATTGATCAATTTTCTAGCGCTTTTTCAATTGCTTATATTGTGCCTACCTGACTATTTGCGTCAATTATATCGTACCTCTCCCATCTCTTTTTTTTGTTATCCTTGTTACTCGCAAAATCATATTAGTTATATCAGTGCCTTTCAGTCCCTGTGCCGTCTAAAACCTCTCCCTTCATAGCACTGGGTAAAACAAGAAACTAGTTTTTCAAATTATTGTCAATTTGTTATGTCTTTATAATTTTGGATGACAAAAAAAATTATGTTGTGGCCCCTTTTGATATAAAAGGCTTCTTTTTTTTAGAATGTTTTCAGAGCAAAATAGGCGGAGATTCGATCGCGGAAGAGTTCTTCATAATCCAATTGGGTGTTGTTTTCAACAAAGCAAACGATATGCCAGAGGCCCCAGAAGAAGATCCAAATCGGCCAGAATTCTTGGGCCTCTGAGAGGAGCGTCTGGGTATCTCTGGAAAAGATTATTTCGATGGAGGGAAATGGCGGCCAGAATTTACCGATTGAGATCTCCAACAAGATGGAGTTTTTGTAGTTCTTCGGGCGAATTTATCTAAATTTTACAGTGAGAATCTAATTTGTAGGCGATTTTCAGATGAAAACCCTAGAAAATGGCCTATTTTTTTCGGTTTCAAGGATTACTAGAGCCAAATTTTTTCCATTTTTGACAGTCTTTTTGATGTTCTGCAAAGTTGGAGAACTCAATCTTTTATAGAAATTTGCAAAAAGAACCACCTTATTATAAAAGTGCTGAAGGTAGCCTTCACAAATCTTGACATTTTGCTGGCTTTTATTGATAGAAATATCGTCGAAGAGGGTCGAATAGAAATCGTGGCAATAGCCAACCAAATCTGCTGCTCTAAAAAGTGCTCGAAGAATAGAATTTTTATCTGTCAAACCGGTGGCAAAGCAGGCTGAATTCGTAGTCGATTAGAGTTAATTCTTTTTTTATTTCAGGACCATCTTTTACCATTATGTTTGGCATCTGGAAATCGAATTTTTCAACAAAATTTCGGCGATTTCCTCACAAAAATATCGTTGTGAACTAAATGAATTGGAGAGGGGAAACGCTTCTCCAATTGTTTCTCAATTTTTTCGATTTCATTAGCCAAATCATTGATGGAAATTGATTTTGGATGCTGAAAGGATCTCTCAAGCTGAAGTTGGATTTAATTACCTTTTTAGGATCAATTGGAATAACTGGTTTTAGCTCAAAAATTTCCTTTCCAGACTGTTTTATTCTTGATAAATAGCGTGTGAGAACTGAAAGGAGCTGGAAAAAAACGCTTAAAAGTGAAGGAAGAGCAAAAAAACCTCATTTTTTGGCTCATTTTCACAAGGAAGAAGATGAATCTCGGCGATTTTTCTGCCTATTTCATAAGCAAAACTGAAATAATTATTCGATTTCGGATTGGAAAACAGAAGTTCATACTAAACTACTCCAAATTGAAGGAAAATGCCTATTTTTAGGCTAAATTCCCTCTAAAATTAGAAAAAAAACCCCCCAATTTTGTGTGCCTTCCCCTACTTTTTATTAAAAACTGTTCTACAAAGTTGTAGAGGAGTTCGCGGGCTACAACTTTGTAAAATATTTCAAAACGAAAGAATCTCTTCCTTGTCAAACCTTGGGTCTTTCATCTCCTCTTCTGTAGCGATTCGACCTTCAAGGAGTTCTTCAATCCTGCCTTCGGGATAAAATCCAAGAACTTTTGGCCCCAAATTATTGGCTAAACTGATATTTCTTAAATCAGAAATAAAAGAAGCGAACCAGCCATAATTCGAACCATCTCATATTCTCTCCGCTTATCCTCCGCCGATTTCGGGAATTCCACTTTCAAAACAATTGGCTTTTGGTTTGACTTTAGAGAGCATTTGAAAACGAGATTGGTGAATCCGCCGCTGCAAACAACAGACGTCACAAACAGAAAAAGGGACAAACCTCAGCCGGGTGAGTTCAAATTCCGAGGGATCGCAATCCACTTTCAACGTCTCTCGGAGGATTTCAAGAGCAACAGCCTTCACCTCGGCTACTTTTTCTGCAGAAATCTCCACTTTTGGCGGCAAATTACCAACCCCTCCATTAGCAATTTTTTGCAAATATTCAGGAAGTTCACCGCTTGGCGGAACGCCGATAAAAGTCTCCTAAAAATGGCGTTTTTGCTCGTTTTTTTTAAGAAGAATTACCCAAATGTGATGGCGATAAGCCATTGATCCCAAAAAACGCTGGACGAGTGACCTCTCTGGGAGACAAAAGCCACGCCCGACTCGTCGATAACGCGAGAGAATCGTGAGTCAATGATCAGCACCGCTGCTAGTTAAAAAAAGGCGCGCATTTGATGTCAAAATGGCAATATCTTTGTCAAAAATTTAGATTTTAGAATTTTTTAAACTCCATTTTGTAGCTTTTGATCTCCTCTCCAACTTTCTAGAGCATCATTTTTATCAAAAATTGCATCAAGCTTCAGAAAAATGAGATTCTTTATTAGGATTTAATTGAAAAGTTGAAAAAAATTTTCTTTAAAATTAATCTCCTCTCATTAAAAAAAAGTTTTATGATGGCTTTTTAAAGGCACAGTCCTGCAGTTTCGAAATCTATCCGAATAGATTGGTTCCGTAGGATTTGATACCTGAAATTTCGGGGAAAGTCCCAGATAAACTTAGAGGATTTTAGTTAGATCGACAGATTATTAGACAGTTATGATTCAGGAGATCGCATTGAATCAATCTTCCTTCACGTTTTCAGATGATTGGGATTGAGAGCAAATGATTTTTAAACAATTTATGAGAATTCCATTCTTCGAGGGAACGAGGAATGGATTTCATACAAATACGGCTTAACAATTATGAACATTTGTTTACAAAACTTTCTTCAAGAGATCGGGGAATGGATGTATAACCAAAATGTGATAGATTTTTAGGCAGTTTTGGTCCGTCAATCCATTTATTTCCATCAAATATTTCGGATGTTTCTCCATTATTTCCCGCATCACCAAATACAATAATTCCATTTGAGAGTTTTCCTATTCCAAAAGAATCTCGTGTATGTTTAAAACTCTGCTTTTCTGTCCATTTCTTCTCGGGATCTTCGATATCCATTTCCCATACGCTATTTAATGAGCCAGATGAATAGCCTCCAAAAATGGATAGAGTTGAATTGCTGATTAGCATCGTATGGCTCTTAACTTCAATAGGCAAATCACAAAATAAAATCCATTTCTGTAGTTTTGGATCAAACATCTCCACAGATTTTAATATTTTTTCATTATATCCTCCAGCGACAAATATTCGATCCTTAAATACTGCTGCTGCTGCATCATATCCTCCATAATTCATTTCTCTGGAAGATTTCGATTAAAGGGACAGTTCGACGCCTCTTACAGTATACTTTTATTCTATGCAAAATAATGCGCTGATTTCGGAAATACACACGAAATTGCATAAAACTAAATGTTAAGAAATAAATTGACAAAACGAAAAAGCGTGTACTACAGTAACCCAGTATACATCTTCGCCCGCGCATTTAAAATTTGATTTGCAATAGGTTCTACAGTAATCAGACTTTTGACATTTTTCTCAATTTTTAATTCTATTAGCTTTTATGGGATTTATCGTTATTTTTGTGCAAATTTGACTACTTTCAGACAAACTTTTTGATTTTATTCTTCATCGATAAAAGAGTCTAAATAATGGCGAAATGGCAGAATTCATAGAAATAAAAAAATTACAATGAAATTTGAATTTGGGAAATTCTTTGCCGAGTTGAGCAAAATTCCCAACGCTAGAGAATGTCCCTTTCAAATTCGAAGGAAAACTAACGGCATGTAGGTCCATTTGTCTTGAGAAATATCATACTTTTCTACTGATTTTAGAGGTCCTCCAGAATATCCTCTAATAACCCAGATATCTCCTTTGTAAACCAGAGAGCTACTGGAAATATATCTTTTACTTTGATTTAGCGATGCCAATTGCATCCAACTTCCATCATCTTTCAATTTGTAACAATCATTGGAATATCCTCCAAAAATATAGATTTCTTCATTGAGGACAACAGCTCCGAAACTACGCATTCCCTTTGGAAGAGTGATTCTTAGTTTCTTCCAGCTTTGAGTCTTCGAATCGAGCAAGAAAATTGTATTTAGAGGTCCATAGCCGCCCAAAATTAATACCTACAAGAAAAATGAACTAAAAGTAAAATTATACCGATGTATTTTCTTCATCGCCTTTCAACTCCTCCACTTCTTCTGCTTCGATTTCTGTTTGAGTTGAGCTCTCTGAATTGATTCCACTCTCAAAGGAAGAGACAAACCAGCTGTTCTGCCGAGTTTCCCTCCTCCCTCCATCCCAACCAAACTGTCAGCCTCGACTTCCAAATGACAAAGTTGTTTGATTATTTGGGCGACGTTTTTTCTGATTTCTTCGACATCAGTTTTTACATCTCAAAAGAAGTTGAAAAATGAATGAAATTACTTCTGGACGCCCGTTCTTGTCGAGCCCTACACTCAGCTATTTCCCTTCCGAGTTTCTTCACTTCATTCTGCGCCAATACGCTTTCTGCTTCTTTTTCTCTCAGCCGCTCTCTCAACACTCCGACCAATTTCTCGTTTTCTATTCATCGAAAAAGACTAAATTATTTCCTCACCTTCGATCAGAGACTCGATTTGTCTTGCTTGTTCTTCTTTTTCCTTTTGCAACTCCTCGACTTCCCTATTCTTCTGTTCGAACTTCTTCTTATGTTCATCTGATTCAAGTGATTTGTTAAAGTACATAACTTGCGATTGGTTCAACATTGCTTCGAGTTCATATATTTTCATTGGATCAATCGCATTTTCAGCCATTCTAAACAAGTTTATTAGTGGATAGAAAAAAGGGGAAAAGGCTGGCAAGAATATCGATAAAAGCGACTGATAAGGACTGTGAGACAAGTCTAAATGGAGTTCAACAGCTGTGAGAAATTCAAAAAGCCCTCTTCCATCTTCCCAAAAAAAACTCAAAAAATGTTGTTAAATTATTTATTCTCAATTAAGATAACAGGGCTGTTGATAGAAGGAATCAATCACGAAATTTCCACAAAAATCGACCAATTTTTTTGATCCACATCCCTGATTGTTGGCCAACTCTTCGAGCATTTTCCTATGCGCAACGGAAAAACCATAGATTTTCCAGTGCTCGATCATAACAATCTGAAGGGAGGCTTGAAAAAGCGACATAGATTAGGTCTTTTTCCTGTCAATTGGTCAAATTCACGAACTTCTAGTTGAAGATACGGTAGCCTTTGGTGTGAAAGTTGCTATCAAATATTGTTCTTGGTTCTTGGAAATAAAAGGGACAAGGATTTTCTTCATCTTCGTCCTCAACGAGGCAACGACCCCTACATTTAATCCTCTCGAGAGCAATCCTATCGATAAAATGCTTAAAAGTTCTGAGAAGTTGATTCTCTTTAACACGTTCGCGACAATGGGGCCCACCGGTGGGCCCCTTTGATTAAAACCTTGTAACTAGATACAGACAATGGTTTTTGGATTTTATTTTTGCGTAGATGGCAGCTATTGTTATCCACTATCTGTGCTGTAAGCAAGCAAGCCGGGGCTCAGCTATATTGTGATAAACAAAACAAAATAGGCTATAGGAAAATGTGATTTTAGAATACATTTATTCGAATATACAATTAATTACATTTCTTATGTAAACGGGAGAAGCATGACAGACAATAATGCTCTTTACAATTGGAGCACCGGGTTGTGACTTTTCGGGTTTTGTCTTCTGCAATAGAAGAAGTAGTAGTTTTTGCGTGTTTCTGGTAGCAACCTTTGCATCTTCTCCTTGTATTTCGAGCTAATCCCGAAGATTCCAGAAATGATCTATGAGTAGGGGAATATAGGCTATTTTTTGTGGACGATATGTCCAATAACGACGTGAAAATCTCAATTTTGAAATCGGTTATAGTCATAACTTTAACTCGATCACAATATATCCTCCAAGCGTTAACCAGACACGTTTGTGTCACAATGTGGAATAATAGGCGAATGTACCATTTGCACGTGCGACGAACAAACGGCGAGTAGCTGGCCATTTGATCAGAAATATCGACAAACAGTTTTCCGGCATTATAATCTTCTACCACTTTAGGTTTTCCAGTTAAAGACCGTGTGTCATTATTGATAGTACTTAGCATAAACAGCTCCCTCTTATCACGCCATTTCATAACCATGACACCATGATTGTTCTGTTTAGCCAACAATTCTCCTTTTTTCAACTTTGCTCCTCTAATTTCCAATGGTATTCCCACTCGGTTCTTCCTCATTGTTCCAATTACATTAGTGTATCGGGAGAGAAGATTTTCAGCTAGTGAAACACTCGTATACCAGTTATCAAGGAAAAGAGTGCGTCCTTGGTTTAACAAGCCATCCATAAGTTTCATTACAATGTTGTCAGCTACTGATCCTTTTCTGTTATCGTCCTTTCCGGCATATAATTCCACATTCCAAGTATATCCGCCATTGCTGCACAGTTTGAATAGTTTTAGTCCATAGCGATGGCGTTTATTGGGAAGATATTGTCGGAAGAATATGCGGCCACGGAAAGGGATCAGCGATTCGTCAATACATATTTCTTTATAGGGACGGTAGATACTACGGCTAGTCTTATTGAATATATCCAACACGGGGCGTATTTTGTAAAGTTTGTCCGACCCGTCATTGCTATCATTATCATTCAAATGCAAATGGGTCAATAATTCCTCGAATCTGTTCCTTATCATCCATTTGCCACATATGGGCTGATCCGCAAAAATTCCTTTTTGGTTCCAATAGTCCCTTAGCTTCGGTAATTTTACTATTCCCATTTTGATGCATAGTCCAAGGAAAATGTACATCTCTTCAGGGTTGGTATCTGTCCAATTGCACTTCTTCTTTTTTCCGTAGCGATTTGTTTCAACAACCAAAATGTCCAATATATTCTTCACGAATAACATGTAGTAGTCCAAGGGAGTTTTGGCTGTATCAATGATGTCGTTATAGCCCGCATCACAATCAGCAAAAGGAAAATCATTCAAATCTTTGATATCGTGTCTCCATTCTTCTGCTTTAGAGCTTTCTTCAGTTTCTGTCGATTCATCTGAACTACTGTCCTCTTCCTCTTCCACTTTCCTTTCTTCTTCCGATTCACTACATAAATCCTCATCTAAGTCACTATCAATCAATAATGCATCTAGTTTCTTCTCAAAATCATCGTCGTCCATTTTCTAATAAAAAGGGCTGAAATAAATACAAAACACAACGAAAATACCTAAAACTAGGTCAACCGCAAAAAAAGTAATGTATGGGGACAATGGGGCCCACCGGTGGGCCCCTGACAGAATTCGACAAAAAATGTATTGTCCCACCAGATAATTTGGCTAAAAATGCCATTGTCGCGAACGTGTTAAATTTCATTTCGTCCATGGCTTTCTTGTAAATCCAGTCAAATCCTTTTTTATTTATTTTTTTTGGGTGAGCGGTCGTTTTTTTTTCTAATTTTCAGGAAATTCCGGGGGAAGCCCCCGATAAAATTAAAGAGGAAAGAGGCCTAATATTCCAGGGGAGCCGAGCCGCCAGAGGCGGCGCAGCTCACTTGTTTTTTTCCTAAACATATCACAACTAGGGTTCGAGAAGCATAGCAAAAGTACTAATATTTACATAAAATAACTCGGAACTACAGTGCGCGTCATATTTTTAGCCTCATTTTGCATGTACGAGTCACCTCGCACCCGTAGTTTTTGGACAGCTCTTTTTTGTTGTAGGTAACCAAGAGTATATAAAAGAGGAAACGTTTCCGTTGTTTATCTATAGAAAATGCCGAAGCGTTCAAGAGGTCGAATGGTCGACATGGTTTGCCGAATAGAGTTGGAAGTTCTAGGAGTCTTCTAGCAAATATTGGAGTATTTTCTCATTCAAATCAACCTACTTTCAATCTTCTAGGTGACAACAGAAAGCGAGCAATCTCCAGAGCCCCCAGTTCGATTATGGCGAGTAACATTGGTTATTCGATTTATTTCCTAGCTGTGGCTATTCTCCTCATTCTTTATACAATTTATTTGGTTTATATTAATCGGTTTCCCAAGTTGTTTACTCTCATTTTTGCTATTCTTCTATACATCGGGATTGGCTTCCTAGTCTGGGTTTGCTATCTAGTTCTGACTTCGTTCCTCAAGCGAACAATGAAGAAGCGGAAAAATCAAAATAAATAATTTATAAAACGAAATAGCCACTAAGAATCTACACAACAATTGGAAAGAGGAGGACCGAAATGCCAATAAAGCAGAACGAAAATCAGAAAACGCTATACACCCCTTTGTGGCAGATGGCAATCCCCCAGAAAAGTGCAATAAAATAACTAGTACCCTAAAGTCTGATAGATAACGCCGCTTTTTTTTTCAAAAAAAATGAAAATTTTCAAAAATCTTTTGACCTCAAAAACTCTTTTAAAATTTTTATTTGATTTCTAAATTATCATTGAAAACATTAAAGCCGGCAAAATTATTGTTCAAATCGTCAAAAAGCGAATTTTATCTCACAAACCGACGTTATCTATCAGATGTTAGAGTATAATTCAATAATCCACACAGCCATTAGAAAGAAGAGGACCGCAACGACAATAAACCAGAACGAAAACCAGAAAACGCTCCACGCCCACTCGTGGCAGATGGCAGTCCCCACAGAAAAGAGCAATAAAATAACTAGAATAATTAAAGAATATATTCCGCATCGACGCCATATCGACTTAGGTTTATCGATCACTGAGTTTCCATGAAACTTTTTTTTCGTCACAAAGTTTCCAAGAAACTCTTTTTTCGTCACCAAGATTAGAGTATGCGTTGCATTTTTCTCCTCAAATGGATTTGTTCCTTTCTTATTCCCTTCTTTTAAAAACGGCGATTTCTCATCAGTCCCTACATCGTTTTTGGCAAGAAACGCCTCGTAAAGACTTTTCTAATAAGAATTGAATAAGTTCTTTCTCAAAACTAACAAAATATTGATTCCATTCTTTCCGAATAAATGTATTCACTTTAGTTTCTCCATCAGTGATGACTCCATTGATAATAGTAGTAATCGCTTCCAAATTTGGACCAATCTCAGTGATTGTTCCATTAAGTTGTCCATTTCTAAGAATCTCTCCTTGGAGAAGATGCTAAATAAAGGCGTGAAAAAAGAAGGAAAGAAAGGAATACAGCATAGTCGACAGGAGAAAGGTTTTGAACGAAGCCGTGCTTCGACATGAAGCAAACTGATAAGCCAATGTTTACACAAAAAGTTGAATGAAAGTGTTTTATTCTGGCCACCAATCGATTGGAGTAGTCGTTTCGATGGGAGGAGAAGTCGCCGGTGGGGAGACACTTCCAGGTGCATACGGGAACGAGGGTTTCACGCAGACATAAGGATATCTAGTCTCTTAGCTTTTTCTCAAATAAAACTCTTACTTTTCGCTTGCTATTCGGACCGACTCGTAACCCAAATAATTGTGAGTTTTAGACTTTGAATAGAAAATCAATGACAACTGGGCACCGTCAGTCCCCCCGCTAGCCTACAGTGCGCGTCATAACTTTAGCCTCACCTCGTTCAAGAAAAACTAAAAACCCCAGTAAAAAACGGCGAGTGCCATTATTTTCGGCATCATTAAGCATGGTAAAAGCTACTACAAGTTTAGAGGAAACCTCATTTAAAATAACCTGACATCGAAAATGGTGAAAAAATTACCAAAACGCCGCATCATATCTTTTAGCCTCACTTTGCATGTGTCTAAAAATTTATTAATTGTTTATTTGAATTAACTCTAACAACTTTACGCACTAATAGTCAATAGCAGCTCCTTTTTTTCCCAATTAGATGGAACAATCTCCTTGGCATGCTTTGCACGAGATTTCGAAGAGTCTGTTGATCGATCTTTTTCCATTCGTTTGCTATGGCGACCGTAAGTCTTGAACGCTTCGGCATTTCCTATAGATAAACAACGGAAACGTTTCCTCTTTTATATACTCTTGGTTACCTACAACAAAAAAGAGCTGCCCAAAAAATACGGGTGCGAGGTGACTCGTACATGCAAAGTGAGGCTAAAAATATGACGCGCACTGTACACTGCGCGTCATAATTATAGGTAACCCCCCATTTTTAGCAGTTTGAGGGCTTTGCTGGCATTTTCCTTTCTTGGGATCTATTTTATTCGATTCAGCAACTCTAAAAACCCCCAGACAAAAGGATTCAGCAAAAAATCTCACTCCTCGAATTTCCTAGCACTAAAATGGTAAAAAGTGACCGCGTCAAAATTATAGGTAAATTACTGTATTTTGTCGCTTACCTACCGTATTACCGTTCTATACACCTGAATATAGATTATTTCCTAAGTTAATCCTAATTCCTATATTCGTACTGAAAAATGCCGCGCAGTACATGCTTCACTCCAGAGGAAAGGGCAAAGGCAAAAGCACTCCGTCATGCTCGCAAGAATTACTCTGAGATCGCTCACTATCTTAGCTGATCCGTCAACGCCATTCGTCAATTCTTTCTTAGAGAATCTTACATACCAGCAGGATAATGCTGCTATTCATGTGAGTAAGTCTACTGTTGATTGGTTCCGTACAAAGAAGATCGATCTCCTTGAATGGCCAGCTTGCTCACCTGACCTCAACCCAATGAAAAATATGTGGAGCGTTGTTGTAAGAGATGTCTACAAAAATGCCAAACAATATACAAGCATAGAAGAACTTTAAAAAGCTATTCTCGTAGTGTGGAATCGAATCCCTCAAAGGGCTCTACAAAACCTTGTGGATTCTATGCCAAGACGTTTGTTAGACGTAGTTGCAGCAAAGGGAGGAGTAACAAAGTATTAACTGTTATTTCTTGTTGTTTTCATTGCTAATAAGTGTAGTTCTTTATCAAAAAATGAAAAATACGGTAATTTACCTATAATTTTGACGCGGTCACTTTTTACCATTTTGGTGCTAGGAAATTCGAGGAGTGAGATTTTTTGCTGAATCCTTTTTTCTGGGGGTTTTTAGAGTCACTGAATCGAATAAAATAGATCCCAAGAAAGGAAAATGCCAGCAAAGCCCTCAAACTGCTAAAAATGGGGGGTTGCCTATAATTATGACGCGCAGTGTATTAACTTTTAGGGGACCCCAGTAGCCATGATTACATTTTTGTGTTATCGGGAGGGTTGCGAGTTCAATCCCCCTCCCTGACTTATATTTTTGCCTTATTAATTCAAATCTTTTTTTTCATATTTTTTGACGTTTTGACTCAATTTTACTGCATTACAAGCACATATGCATCGGCATCTCCTCATTATCCAATGGCAAACTCATTTTTTGAGCAAGCCTATTGATAAAAGATGCTTGTCTATTGAAAAGTTGATTCTCTTTAAATACAAATCCAATTTCCCGACTCAGAGCAGCTTAACAGCTCGATAAGCCAGAGAATTCCAATGCTACAGAGCAGCTGGAAAGGCCAATTCAGTGTGCTTTGTGCGGCTGAATTGAGTCAAAAAATATGAAAAAAAGGCTTGAATAAATAAAGCAAAAATGTAAGTCAGGTAAGGAGATTGAACCCGCGGCCCTCCTGACAACATGAAAATTGAACCATGGCTACTGGGGCCCCAAAGGTTTATCAGCTCCGAATAATCTACTAGAATAAATGGCGAAATCAGGGAATTTTAGTCAGATTGACAATTATGATCCAGGAGATCGCATTGAATCAATCTTCCTTCTCGTTTTCAGATAATTGGGATTGAGAACAAATGATTTTTAAACAATTTATGAGAATTCCATTCTTCGAGGGAACGAGGAATGGATTTCATACAAATACGGCTTAACAATTATGAACATTTCTTTAAAAATCTTTCTTCAAGAGATCGGGGAATGGATGTATAAGCAAACTGTGATAGTTTTTGAGGCAGTTTTGGTCCATCAATCCATTTATTTCCATCAAATATTTCGGATCTTTCTCCATTATTTCCACCACTACCCAATACAATAATTCCATTTGAGAGTTTTCCTATTCCAAAATGATATCGTGGGTGTTTAAAACTCTGTTTTTGTGTCCATTTCTTCTCGGGATCTTCGATATCCATTTCCCATACGCTATTTAATGAGTCAGATGAAAAGCCTCCAAAAATGGATAGAGTTGAATTGCTGATTAGCATCGTATGACCATAAACTTCAATAGGCAAATCACAAAATAAAATCCATTTCTGTAGTTTTGGATCAAACATCTCCACAGATTTTAATCTTCCTCCACTCCATCCTCCAGTGACAAATATTCGATCCTTAAATACTGCTGCTGCTGCATAACCTCTTGCATGATTAATTTCTCTGGAAGATTTCGATTAAAGCGACGCCTCTTACAGTATACTTCTATCCGATGCAAAATAGTGCGCTGATTTTGGAAATACACACGAAATTGCATGAAACTAAATGGTAAGAAATAAATTGACAAAACTAAACGAAAAAGTGCGCTACAGTAACCCAATAGGCATCTTCGCCCGCGCATTTAAAATTTGATTCGCAATAGGTTCTACTGTAATCAGACTTTTGACACTTTTTCTCAATTTTAAATTCTATTAGCTTTTATGGGATTTATCGTTGTTTTTATGCAAATTTGACTATTTTCAGACAAACTTTTTGATTTTGTTTTTCATCGATAAAAGAGTCTAAATGATGGAGAAATGGCAGAATTCATAGAAATACAAAAATCACAATGAAATTTGCATTTGGGAAAATCTTTGTTCCCAACGCTAGAGAATGTCTCTTTCACATTTGGAGGAAAACTTACGGCATGTTGGTCCATTTGTTTTGAAAAATATCATACTTTTCGACTGAATTTAGATATCCTATAGAATATTCAGAATCTCCTCGAATAACCCAGATATCTCCTTTGTAAACCAGAGAGCTACTGGAAATACAACCTCTTTTTTGATCCATCGAAGCCAATTGCATCCAACTTCCATCATCTTTCAATTTATAACAGTCCTGTTGATAAGTACTATTAGCAACTCCTCCAAAAATATAGATTTCTTCATTGAGCACAACAGCTCCAAAGCCATACATTCTGATTGGAAGAGTGATTCTTAGTTTCTTCCAACTTTGAGCCTTCGAATCGAGCAAGAAAATTGTATTTAATTCTAGCATTCCACCCAAAATTAAAACCTACAAGAAAAATGGACTAAAAGTAAAATTATACCGATGTATTTCCTTCACCGCCTTCCAACTCCTCCACTTCTTCTGCTTCGATTTCTGTTTGAGTTGAGCTCTCTGAATCGATTCCACTCCCAAAAGAAGAGACAAACCAGCTGTTCTGCTGAGTTCCCCTCCTCCCTCCATCCCAACCAAACTGTCAGCCTCGACTTCCAAATGACAAAGTTGTTTGATTATTTGGGCGACGTTTTTCCTGATTTCTTCGACATCAGTTTTTACATCTCAAAAGAAGTTGAAAAATGAATGAAATTACTTCTGGACGCCCGTTCTTGTCGAACCCTACACTCAGCTATTTCCCTTTCGAGTTTCTTCACTTCATTCTGCGCCAATACGCGTTCTGCTTCTTTTTCTCCCAGCCGCTTTCTCAACACTCCGACTAATTTGTCATTTTCTATTCATCGAAAAAGACTAAATTATTTCCTCACCTTCGATCAGAGACTCGATTTGTCTCGCCTGTTCTTCTTTTTCCTTTTGCAACTCCTCGACTTCCCTATTCTTCTGTTCGAACTTCTTCTTATGTTCATCTGATTCAAGTGATTTGTTAAAGTACATAACTTGCGATTGGTTCAACATTGCTTCGAGTTCATATATTTTCATTGGATCAATCGCATTTTCAGCCATTCTAAACAAGTTTATTAGTGGATAGAAAAAAGGGGAAAAGGCTGGCAAGAATATCGATAAAAGCGACTGATAAGGACTGTGAGACAAGTCTAAATGGAGTTCAACAGCTGTGAGAAATTCAAAAAGCCCTCTTCCATCTTCCCAAAAAAAACTCAAAAAATGTTGTTAAATTATTTATTCTCAATTAAGATAACAGGGCTGTTGATAGAAGGAATCAATCACGAAATTTCCACAAAAATCGACCAATTTTTTTGATCCACATCCCTGATTGTTGGCCAACTCTTCGAGCATTTTCCTATGCGCAACGGAAAAACCATAGATTTTCCAGTGCTCGATCATAACAATCTGAAGGGAGGCTTGAAAAAGCGACATAGATTAGGTCTTTTTCCTGTCAATTGGTCAAATTCACGAACTTCTAGTTGAAGATACGGTAGCCTTTGGTGTGAAAGTTGCTATCAAATATTGTTCTTGGTTCTTGGAAATAAAAGGGACAAGGATTTTCTTCATCTTCGTCCTCAACGAGGCAACGACCCCTACATTTAATCCTCTCGAGAGCAATCCTATTGATAAAAGATGGTTGCCTATTGAAAAGTTGATTTTCTTTAAATAAAAATCCAATTTTTCGATTCAGACTAACTCGATCAGCCAGAGAATTGCAATGCTACAGAGCAGCTGGAAAGGCCAATTCAGTGTACTTTGTGCGGCTGAATTGAGCAAAAAAAATGAAAAAAAAAGACTTGAATTAATAAAGCAAAAATGTAAGTCAGGTAGGGAGATTGAACCCGCGACTCTCCTGACAACATAAAAATTGAATCATGGTCACTGGGGCCTCAAAGGTTTACTAGTTCCAAAATCTCTTCATCCGGGCATCTGGAATTAACTATACCTATAAACTTCAAGGGAATAAAAGACTTTTCGAACTTATTCCATGACCCAATAAAAGGAAATAAAGAAGGAAATGGATGTGATGTGCTCAATATGCCATGCGATGTCGACTTCTTCGTGAATCTCTTCAAGAAATTATTCTACAATCAATGCCTGGGTTGCAGTCTTCTGGGAGCTTGTGGAAACGACAGAAAGGCTGCTTCCAATTTTGTTAACACCAGAACGTGGTCAATACCAGGTTTTGATACTTTTATCTCATAAAATGAGTAAAGGCTTTAGGCAATGGATTGCCAACAACGTAAAAAACTACTTCAGATTTTGAAGGAAGAAGCGAAAACAGAATCCGGTGGTTATCACTCAATACGATTGCCTACAATAGACAATCAGCCATCAATAGATCTTTTTTGTCTTTTAGCCATTCGAATAGTCCTCTTCTTAATCTAATCCCTCTTAGAATCCCTCGACGTCGGTTTGGAGAAAATAACAGAAAAAAATCAATTTTGAGACTCTGAATAAAAATAAAATATTGGTCATAGATGAATAATAGCTGACTAGAGAAATGACCACCAGATTAGAGATGGCTATTTTATTTTAAATTTTCTAGCCTCGGAGGACAAGTGTCCGGTTTGTTTATTTTGTCCAGCAAATCAGTAGGCTTGCAAAGGACGGCAGTGATAAGGAACGCTGGATGACTACTTCTGCTCTTATCGTCCAAAACTTGTTGGATTTAAAATATTTCCTCAACGAATCTATAGAAAATTCTTTTTTTCAATTCTTCTTTTCCATCTCACTCATTTAATTAATTCTTGGCTAATTGTGGCCAAGGAGCTACTACCCGAGAAGAATGTTCTGGATATAAAGTAAGCTCTCTTAATTAATTTTTAAGAAAACTTTTTAGATGAAACCCGAAGGGTTTTGTCGCTCATCGAAATGGATCAATGATTGCTTAGAAACCTCCCGCTTCGAAATTAGAAATCACGAAAGAAGTTTTGGCATAGAATGGGCAGAAGTATGTCGTTTTTGTTAAATTTTCGAGCATCTCTCTCATCAAATGTTTAAATCAAATTCAGATACAACAAGGGGATTCCGATCTGTCGAAATTCAAAGGATATTTGAAGGGCTGCGAATGGCTTTATCTTGATTTTGTTGAATTTAGTTTCTTCCAAAGAGGAGTGAGATATTATTTTTTTTAATTTTGAATATTTTTTAAGCAAGAACTGCTTAAAGAAATTCTAAAAGTCATGAAATAACATCAACTCTATTTATAATGGCGTCACCTCACCCTATATTCAATACAATGAGCAGAAAGAAGCCGATGATTTTGAAGAAGTCCGGAGACAATTCTTTTTATAAATTTTATTTGTTTTTCCTGTTTCTTTGCTTTTTCCAGTATTTTTCAGGCCATCTATCTTCCCCCAAATATTTTAGAATTTTTTTGTTTTTTAGATTCAAAGAATGGAGGAAGAAATGCGAAAAATTGAGGAAGAATTTGCTTTTCAGGAGAAGTGGTATTTTTCTATTTTTTTCATTCCAAAGTTTAAAAAAATATCTAGGATCAAAATCTTCAAGCGAGGCAAATTCATCCTGCAAGACGTGTCAGAAAGCTTAATTCTTAAAATCATCACCAAGGCTTGAAATCAATTCGCCAGAAAATTGCACAAATTCAGATGGAAGCGAAAGCCTTCTTCAATCTTCTAAGAACCGGCAAGTGGATGCATTTGCTTTGCAGAGAAAATCGAGACTCTCTTCTAATCCCTCTTGAAATATCAAACAATGAGATCGACAATTATGTGGTACTCTTTTAAATGTTTTTTATAGATCGAATTTCAGTGGAAAAGGCCAGAGGTGGTTAAAAAGGAAAGAAATCAAGAAATCCAAAAATTAAGAAAATTCATCCGATCAAAATATTACTTTTTCTTGTGTAATGCTCGGTATGGAGATTTTATGGTGAGTAATGAGAGGCCGGGTCCGCTTTCTTCCCGGGAAGCCAGCTTCCCGTCCCTTCCCATCACAGGACTATACGATATCCACAAAAATGGTTTCATAGCCTTTTCTGGAAGATTTATGCTCAAAAGAAGCCTATTATTTCCGCCGAGAATGCTGGAACATTGAATATCTTCAAATCAGCAAATCTCCAATCAATATCTCCATTATTAATCACCTACAGCCAAGTATCCTAGAAATATCAATGGAGCAAAATGGTCCACTTTCTGAAAATTTTTACATCCCGGCTCGAACAGTAAGCTCTTTTTTCTGAATATAAATGATTAATTTAGAAAAGGTTTATTGTCAAATATGGCATCATTAGTGATTCTGATTTTTACAAGGAGATCGAGCGTTTTGGATCGTTGCCATTGGAGGTAATATTTATAAGATATGGCCATTTTGAACTCAATAAATTATTTCCAATTTTGAAGGGAATAACTCAAGTAAGTGGGATGGCCACCCAGAATAAATCACATTTTTATAGGAAAGACACCTTCATCATCCTCTCCAATTTCTAACTTACACAAGAGAGAGTCGCACAGAATATAACATTTTTAACTCCTGGCCGATGGGCCCCTTTTTGCTATGTTATCCGTTTTACTTTATAATCGTCGCTAAATCGGATGTTGGAGTTAGCGTAATTCATTTATCCGGAGGACATAAAATTGGAAAAGAATACACGCTGCAAATAATGGGAATTAAAAGCTTCGATGAATGGGAGGAATTCACTAAGAGGAAAATAGTTGATGGAGATTTTAATTTGGAAGCTGGGCAAACTCGTGAAAAAAGTGATGAGCAATTAGCTGAGGTTTTGGAGGGTTTTAGCGCCCAAATAGCTAGCAAATTTTTTGAAGGAGGTGGGCTTAGAGAGAACCAATCTCCTTAGTTACTGCATTTTTCAGGAAAATTAGTCTATCCTCCCTTGGCTCCTCCAGAACCAGCCTCAGAATTAGTGGAATTTCTAAAGAAATTTGAGGATTTCGATATCCAACCAGGTATTTTCCTCTTCTTTGACAAAGAACTCCCAGAAAAATTGGCGCCTCATAAGCCAAAATGGAAAAAGACCGAGAAATTGCCCGATTTGCCCCGAAAATTACCAGAAATTCATTCAAACAACTGGCTAATTGAGGCCAAGGAGATCATTAAACTCAGGAAATTTTGGTAATTTTCTTCTTTTTTCTCTAAATTTATACCAAAATAGGCTGGATTTTCTACAAAAAGGAAAGTTCATCTTGGAGCTAATTCCCCTCAAAAATGTCGTGGATATAGCCAAAAGGGTAAGTCCTAAAGCAAAAGTTCTAAAATAGTTTATTAAGATCGAACATACACGCTTCCCTCTCCTTTTTTCGTCGACTAAATGGGTGAATGAGTTGATCCAAAATTCTGCTTCAAACTTCCGAATTCATGGAGGAAGTTTCTACTTGTCGATGAATGAAGTGGCTATATTTTAATCCACAAACAACCTTTGAAACTTCAGATTTATAGGGACAGCTCAGGTTTTAAAGAAGCCTTAAAATCTTTGGAGTTCTATTATCTTGATTACATCAGCTTCGATGGTTCCAATGATTTCGAAGTAAATTTTAAAAAAGGAATTTTAAGCATTTTCTTAGATTAATGACCTCAAAGTAGTTCTGCAATGGGTTAGAGAGTCAAACATTTTTGTAAAACAGATCTCACTCGGTTGCCCCTTGATACAAGAACTTTTCGAATCTTTCGCCAGAGGACCCGAATCGCTTTTCGTCTCCGAGTATGCAACCCTTCCTGCGCCTGTTAACTTCTCTCCGCTACTGGTAGAATCGATTCTTTTACTACAAAATGAACAATTCAGAAAGAAATTGTGGTGAATACGAAGTTTCATGGACAAGATCGAATTGAAAGAATTGAAGAATTGATTGAAGGATTTACTGGAATTGAGCAAGCGGTGATTTGGCGTTGCTTCGATATTGATGATGAAGATAATACAAATGGAATTATCACGCATCAGCTAGAGGTAATTTTAAAGATAGCTTGCTGAAGACAAATGAGCGAAGTAAAATAAGGAAAAAACCATTTTTAGACATTAAAATCCAAGAAGTGTCGAAGCAATATTCTAATAAGAAGTAAGAATAAATATCCTCCGTATATAGTTAATTACGATCCCCAATTTGATCTCTCTCAAATATCTGAAACAGTCTTTATCTTCCGCTCAATGGCTAGGGGAAGAGGAGGCGTTTGGAATTACTTTATTCGATTGGAAAGAGCTGAATCTGGAGCTGTTGGAATTGCGTATTATCTGGATTCTACTCAAGTTGAGGAGGATAAATTGGATCAAAAATTTAACATTCGCTGTGAATATTTTCCAACAATGGAGAGCTTTTTGGATTATTTCGAGAGGGAAGTTGGATCCAAAAGACGAGCCAGAGATTGGATGCAATTGAGAGAAAAAGATGAGACAATTGAGCCAAGGGCGAAGGACTTCAAGGATTATAAAATACGAAGGCCTTATATCCAATTCGATGAGCAGAAAGAAGCCGACGATTTTAAAGAAGTCTGGAGACGATTCTTTTCATAAATTTTATTTGTTCTTCCTATTTCTTTGCTTTTTCCAGTATTTTTCTGGCCATTCCTCCAAATAATTTATTTAGAAATTAATTATTTTAGTCACTAAAAATGGAGGAAGAATTGATTTTATCAGTAGAATTGCTCAAAAAATGTGTTTGCCGTTGGATAATGAGGAGATGCTAATCCATATGTGCTTATAATGCAATAAAACTGAGTCAAATCGCCAAAAATATAATGGGCTTGAATTAATAAAGCAAACATGTAAGTCAGGGAGGGCGATTGAACCCGTGAGCCTCCTGACAACACAAAAATTGAATCATGGCCACTGGGGCCCCAAAGGTTTACTAGTTCCGAAAAATCTACTAGAATGAATGGCGAAATCAGGGAATTTTAGTCGCATTGGCAGTTATGATCCAGGAGATCGCATTGAATCAATCTTCCTTCTCGTTTCAGATGATTGGGATTGAGAGCAAATGATTTTTAAACAATTTATGAGAATTCCATTCTTCGAGGGAACGAGGAATGAATTTCATACAAATACGGCTTTAAAAATTATGAAAATTTGTTTACAAAACTTTCTTCAAGAGATCGGGGAATGGATGTATAAGCAAACAATGATAAACGCTTAGGCAGTTTTGGTCCGTCAATCCATTTATTTCCATCAAATATTTCGGATGTTTCTCCATTATTTCCATAACTACCAAATACAATAATTCCATTTAAGAGTTTTCCTATTCCAAAATAATATCGTGGGTGTTTAAAACTCTGTTTTTCTGTCCATTTCTTCTCGGGATCTTCGATATCCATTTCCCATACGCTATTTAATGGGCCAGATGAAATGCCTCCAAAAATGGATAGAGTTGAATTGCTGATTAGCATCGTATGGTGAGAAAGTTCAAAAGGCAAATCACAAAATAAAATCCATTTCTGTAGTTTTGGATCAAACATCTCCACAGATTTTACTTCTTTTTCATTCCATCCTCCAGTGACAAATATTCGATCTTTATATACTGCTGCTGCTGCACTATTTCTTGCATAATTCATTTCTCTGGAATCTTTTGATTAAAGGGGCAGTCCGGCGCCTTCTACAGTATACTTCTATCCGATGCAAAAAAATGCGCTGATTTCGGAAATACACACGAAATTGCATAAAACTAAATGTTAAGAAATAAATTGACAAAGCAAATCGAAAAGTGTGCACTACAGTAACCCAGAATGCACCTTCGCCCGCACATTTAAAATTTGATTCGCAATAGGTTCTACTGTAATCAGACTTTTGGCGTCTTTTCTCAATTTTTAATTCTATTAACTTTTATGGGATTTATCGTTATTTTTATGCAAATTTGACTACTTTCAGTCCAAATTGACAAACTTTTTGATTTTATTTTTCATCGATAAAAGAGTCTAAATGATGGAGAAATGGCAGAATTCATAGAAATACAAAAATCACAATGAAATTTGCATTTGGGAAAATCTTTGTCGAGTTGGGCAAAGATCCAACGCTAGAGACTGTCCCTTTCACATTTGGAGGAAAACTTACGGCATGTAGGTCCATTTGTTTTGAGAAATATCATACTTTTCTACTGATTTTAGATGCTCTCCAGACACTCCTCCAATAACCCAGATATCTCCTTTGTAAACCAGAGAGCTACTGGAAATCCAACCTCTTTTTTGATTTAGCGATGCCAATTTGATACAACTTCCATCATCTTTCAATTTATAACAGTCCTGCCGATAACCATTGGCTTCTCCTCCAAAAATATAGATTTCTTCATTGAGTACAACAGCTCCAAAACCTTGCATTCCCTTTGGAAGAGTGATTCTTAGTTCCTTCCAAGTTTGAGTCTTCGAATCGAGCAAGAAAATTGTATTCAGAGGTCCATGGCCGCCCAAAATTAAAACCTACAAGAAAAATGGACTAAAAGTAACATTATACCGATGTATTTTCTTCATCGCCTTCCAACCCCTCCACTTCTTCAGCTTCATTTTCTGTTTGAGTTGAGCTTTCTAAATCGATTCCACTCTCAAAAGAAGAGACAAACCAGCTGTTCTGCCGAGTTCCCCTCCTCCCTCCATCTCAACCAAACTGTCAGCCTCGACTTCCAAATGACAAAGTTGTTCGATTATTTGGGCGACGTTTTTCCTGATTTCTTCAACATCAGTTTTTACATCTCAAAAGAGGAATTGAAAAATGAATGAAATTACTTCTGGACGCCCGTTCTTGTCGAACCCTACACTCAGCTATTTCCCTTTCGAGTTTCTTCACTTCATTCTGCGCCAATACGCGTTCTGCTTCTTTTTCTCCCAGCCGCTTTCTCAACACTCCGACTAATTTGTCATTTTCTATTCATCGAAAAAGACTAAATTATTTCCTCACCTTCGATCAGAGATCCGATTTGTCTCGCCTGTTTTTCTTTTTCCTTTTGCAACTCCTCGACTTCCCTATTTTTCTGTCCCAACTTCTCCTTATTTTCATCTAATTCAAGTGATTTGTTGTAGTATCTAACTTGCGATTGGGTCAACATTGCTTCGAGTTCATATATTCTCATTGGATCAATCGCATTTTCAGCCATTCTAAACAAGTTTATTAGTGGATAGAAAAAAGGGTAAAAGGCTGGCAAGAATATCGATAAAAGCGAAGGAGACTGATAAGGACTGCAAGACAAGTCTAAATGGAGTTCAACAGCTGTGAGAAATTCAAAAAGCCCTCTTCCACCTTTCCCAAAAAACTCAAAAAATATTATTAAATTATTTATTCTCAATTAAGAATAATTAACAGGGCTGTTGATAGAAGAAATCAATCACGAAATTTCCACAAAAATCGATCAATTTTTTTGATCCACACCCCTGATTGTTGGCCAACTCTTCGAGTATTTTCCTATGCGCAATGGAAAAAAACCATGAATTTTCCATATATCATCGATAATAACAATCTGAAGGGAGGCTTGAAAAAGCGACATAGATTCGGTCTTTTTCCTGTCAATTGGTCAAATTCACGAACTTCTTGTTGAAGATGCGGTAGTCTTTGATGTGAAAGTTGCTATCAAGAATTGTTCTTGGTTCTTGAAAATAAAAGGAACAAGGGTTTTCTTCATCTTCATCCTCAACGAGGCAACGACCCCTACATTTAATCCTCTCGAGAGCAATCCTATTGATAAAAGATGTTTGCCTATTGAAAAGTTGATTCTGTTTAAATAAAAATCCAATTTCTCGACTCAGACCAGCTTAACAGCTCGATAAGCCAGAGAATTCCAATGCTACAGAGCAGCTGGAACAGTAAAGGACCAATTCAATGTGCTTTGTGTGGCTGAATTGAGTTAAAACGTCAAAAAATATGAAAAAAAGATTTGAATTAATAAAGCAAAAATGTAAGTCAGGGAGAGGGATTGAACCCACGACACTCCTGACAACATAAAAATTGAATCATGGCTATTGGGGCTCCTAAAGGTTAATAGTTCCAATAACTCGAAATAAGACCAAAAAAGTTATTACAATTTTTTTTGAAATGTTGCCTGTGAAGGTAGTCAAAATAGGGGTTTTTGGGGGTAAGAATAATAGTAAAAATGTTAGTTTCTTATAAAAATTATGAAAAATGTTCGAAACGAGTTTTTAGGATTAGAGGCTAAAATTAAGTATTACGGTATTTCTGTGAAACTGTCCTTTCGAAGAAAATCAACCTTTGCCCAACTGCTCTTCACACTCCGCAATCAGATTCTTGTTTGAAAAATTTATTTTTCTGATATTCACAAATCTTTATATTAAGGAGGATAAAGCTTGAATGCAGATTTCAACCGGGAATTTCACCTAAAAATGGATTTTTTTTCTTCTTCTATCCTGGAAGAAACTAACTTAGACTCGTTTAGACCTCTTTTCCATTGGAATCGACTGTCGCTTCTATCCTCACTCCCTGAAATCAAGATTGTCCTGTTTAAAAAAAAATAAAAGTGGGTCCAAATCACCCAAGATTACAGCCAATTGCATTGTAGAGGGTGAACCAGAGCCCATATTACAATATGTGCGAGATAAAAGCTCCAGATGAAAGAAATAATATTTTTCAGAATAAATTATAGCATTTTCCCTTTTGTTTTTCTCATTTTTAGGAATTTTCAACAGGTTTTTACAATTTTTGATATTCTGCAATCTTATAGAGAAGATCACGCTCTACAACTTTGCAGAACATTTAAAATTCTGAAAATTGCTCAAAGTTGGAGAAAATTACTCATTTTTAGACTACAGTAATACAAATTATTGATGCAGTCCTTCCTCATAATCCCCATTTTGTGAGTCTTTCCCATTTAAAACTTAATTGAAATACTTTTTTAAAATCAACTCACATGAGCTTCGAATGAATCGCCATCGTCAGCGGGCAAATCGGAGAGATCATTCTTCACCAAATGGTACACAAATCCACAGCCAAATGCATCTCCAATCACATTCACAGAAGTCCGCAGGCGGTCTCTATAATCCAGAAATAATACCGAGATTTCACTAAGTCTACCAGTGGATATCGATTATCATTTTTTAAAAAGAAAGAGCTTAAAAACCCTAACTGAAACTCAAAAAATACGCATTATTAAGCGAGATGGATGATCGAATTCTTCCACTTACAGTAGCCAGTCGACAGCAATTATGAGAGAAATATCGTTGGAAGGAAGGCCAAGAGCTGTCAAGACTATGAGCATCGTGACGAGACCTGCGCTGGGAATCGCCGCAGCTCCAACTGATGCCAACGTAGCGGTGATGCTGAAAGATTTTTCTTTCAGTTAGCCTTTATATTTTGGTTTTCTTTCTTTTCTGAATTATTCTGATATAGTTGTACCTGACTGTAATCAGTTTTCCAATGCCCAACTCCATTCCATTCATCTGCGCGATAAAGATAGACGCAACAGCTTCATACAACGCCGTTCCATCCTAAAAAAATCTTTTTTTTATAGTCAATTTTAAGGGTTTTAGTCTTACCATATTGACCATAGATCCAACTGGAAGGACAAACTTGGTGACTCTCTTATCCACTCCCATATTGTTGACGCACTTAAATGTGATGGGCAAGGTAGCTGCACTTAAATCCTTTTTATTAAGCAGCCTAGAGACTTGAGAATTACCTGGAAGCTGTTCCCAAAGCTGTTAGGATGGCTTGGCCCAATCCGGCCAGATAAGTGTAGGGATTATGGCGAGTAAAGATGAAATAAATCATAGGAAGGGTTCCAAAGCATTGGAGACCAAGGCCTAAATTTCTATAATTAGGGGAAAAAAAGACTTGGTTTTAGCCGACGAACCATCGGTCTTTCTAGTAATTTTCCTTTAAAAAGTCCTCTTTGTAGCTCAACAACTTTATAATAAAATAATTGACCGATTTGTCTAAAATTTTGTGTTTACAGTAATTGTACCCCGATAATTCAAAATTGAATTAAATTTCAATTAAATAGGCCAATTAAAGTTTTTAAAAAAGTTAAAAGAAGACCAAAAATCAAGGAAAAAATAATATTTTGCATTCAATGCCTCCAGCAGCCCATAATTCTCTGCTGGATTGACCGATTGGTTTGAAATTTTAGAATCAGATTGTCAAGATCTTTAAGATCTTTTATTCAAAATTTCAGCAAAATCGGTCAAATTTGCAAAAAGTTACAGTAGCACACAAAAGTTTGGAAATTGTTTACTTTTTCAAGATTTTTTGTAACTACACTGCGTAAAATGATGATACGGCCACCCTCGTTTTGGTGTCTAGTGAGAACTCTTGGAGTTTTCACGCCTCGGGACTAATTCCATTCGATTCCTAGCTGTCTTAAACCCCAGAAAACAAATTTTCAGAGCAATTGGATTTTTACTTTTGTAGATGAGCCCATTTCCAAAAAAATGTTCAATTTTCTACCGTAACATAATGATACGGCCACTGCCGATAACATCGTAACCAACTTATTTTTTTAAACAAAAACTATGCTTAGTAATCAGCTTGAGCTCCTTGACGCTGGATAATTTGGGTAAGCCTATTTGGAATTGATCTAGACATCTTTCTAAGCGTGCCTAAGTCCATTGACTGCTATTCGTGCTGGATGGCTTTGATGAGCTCCTGAGTGTTGGCGTATTTCTTCCCTCCGACGTACAATTTCCTAGTTAGCACTCTCCATAAGTTTTTACTGGGTTGAGATCTGGACTGCACGCTGGCCAGTCCAGAACTCTCACGTTAGAAGTGACAAGCCACTGGGTAGTTGATCGGCTAACGTGAACTGCCATTTTCTCCTTCAGATAACTGTTTTCCAAAAGGCATTTTTTGTTCTAACTGAGGCTTAGGATTCAAACTGCTTCACTGTTGTCGATTAGCCTTTCGCCGCTTCATATCCGTTTTCTTGGCAGGAAGCATGCACAATTTGCACCTGGCTCCATAATTGTGAGACACAGTGTGATTTCAAAATAGGCGAGGTTAGATTTGGCTAGCAGCAGGACCCAAAGAGCTCTTTCATACGGCCAACGTCAAGTTCAGACTAGATTATAAAATGCTAAAATAATAGGACTGCGTATCAAAAATATCGTCTGTTCCCGGTGAAACCCTCCCAGGCTTCCTCCTACAAAGCATATTTAACACAGATCAAGTAGGCAATCAAAGGCCGGAGCAGCTGGATTTGAACATTGCAAGTAGAATTTTGCGTTGGAAGTGCTTCACTCTTCTTGAATGATCTCCCTCCACGATAAGATTTGCATATGTTTGTCGATTCTAGATATCCTACTAGCGTGTTTAATCATATATCTGGCTTGGAAGAAATCCCCTCCGAAAATGGGCTTTTTCAAGCCGATTTTTATAAAAGTCGCTGTAGCTGATATTCTTCTCTCCACTTCTGGAGGCCTTTTCATGCTTCCCGTGATTAATAACTCAAAAAGAGCTGTATTTTTCAAGGGTCTGGCTGAAAATAACAATATTCTTGTCGTAATTAGCTCCGTTTGTTTAATTTTTAGACAACAAATTTTTAAAATTTTAAGACTACAGCTGGCGCTGCTATAGTGATTCTGGGCATTTCGACGATCCAATTGGCTCTTTTACGTTTTCTGAAAGTTTATAAATTTAATTGGATTTTTCAGTTAAAAAATCAAAGGCAAGTTGCAATCCAGACAGTCTTAAAACGAATATTTAAGCTATTGGATTTTTGAGATTTCTTTCAATTGTCTTCTTTATATTGGAGCTGTAATATTAGTCATATTTGGGCGATATTTCGGAATCTTTTTTTATGTGGAAAATGATCCAATACCTGGCTATGGAGAGAGCTATGTGCAATTTGGAAATCTCAATCACCTTTATGTTAGCATCGTTGGTAGGATCCAACTATTTTAAATTAGGATTATAGTCTGTTCACAATAAAGACGACATCCTTCGTATCCAAGAAAGGCGCTTTCGAGGCAAGACCTATTTCACCCTTAAAAAAGGCCTTTAGTAAATTTTAGAATGAAAATGGGTCTCGCCTCGAAAACCCCTTAGATACGAAGGATGTCGTCTTTTTTTATGAACAGACTATAACAACAAATTTTAGCAAGCTTATGCTTTGTTTTCGCTTTTGCTCAGCCACTCTTCATTTATTTTCTATCTTTTTTGTCAGAATGTCAAATGAGAAAAGCAGCGAGAGATAAGCGACATACTAATTTTACCATCTTTCTGATAATTCAAGGAACTCTTCCCATTTTGTTTTACGATATCCCCGGCGGATTGTTCATCTCCTCTATCTGTTTTGGCTATGATACTAGTGAACTTGTAACCTCTTCTGTAACGATTTCCTTATTAATCTATCAGCTGACAAACTCTCTTTCAACTATTTTATTGATCAAGCCTTATCGTCAATTCGTTTGGACGAAGATCTTCACAATTTTGAGGAAAAGAAATAGCCATCCTTCAACAATAGAACTAAGATCAATTGTGCATCGAGTAAGCCAATAAAAATAAAAAATAAAAGAAATCAACTCCCCCACACACTTTTTTGAATAATTAATGCTCGCTAGATTAGTCTACATAAATATTTTAGATTTTGGTTCTAGAGCTATCATTTGGGACGAAAACTTATTACGGATTCGACTTTTTTCGTTCAAAGAGTTCTGAGACAATAAATGATCACTTTGGCTAATAGAAGAAAGTTAGCTGGCGAATCAGCTCAAATACAGTTTATCGTGGCGGGACCCAATTCATTTTTCAATGCATTTCTAGCTATTTTTCGATGGTTTTTAACTTTTTTCTAGCAGCATATTTCTGACCAAATTAGCATAAAAATTTAAAGAGTTACGGTAAATTCACTTTTAAAGTGGCTCTGAGAGAAAGCGTAGGAGTCTTTCCTTGTCTGCAACCCATTTCTCAGAATAAATGAAGGGTGCTTTAAAATGATAACTCTGACGGCAATTTTTAATGAACGGGCAGGTGTTTTTGAACTCGGAGCGTTTTCATTTTCTCAAATGGTCTCCCTCCACGATAAAGTCTGTATTTTTCTCTCGATTGTTGACATTCTTCTGGCATCTTTAGTTTTCTACTTGGCTTGGAAGAAGTCTCCTCCAAAAATGGGATATTTTAAACCGATTTTTATGAAAGTCGCCATGGCTGATATTCTTCTCTCCACTTCTGGAGGATTTTTCATGCTTCCCAAGGTTAATAGCGCGAAAAGAGGAATCTTTTGCAATGGACTGGCTGAAAACCAAGGCTTTTATGTTTATTTGCTTATGGTTTGTATAATCTTTTAAAGGAATATAAAACTCTAAATTTAAGGGAGTAATGGCTGGTGTTTCTATAGGGATAATGGGCGTTTCGACACTCGAATTGGCACTTTTACGTTTTCTAAAGGTTTATAATTTCGATTGGATTTTTCAACTTAAAAGTAGAAGGTGAGTGGCTGTTTTGAACTGAGCTGATTGGAATAAACTTACCGTAATATAAACTGACTATTGAAGGTGATTTGTTTATCCTAAAAAGTCTTCATTTTTTTCAATTCAAGCCGAGATAGGCGGCCTTATAGGTTCTTGACACCTCGGGCCAATAATAAAAACTGAATTATTGATTTAACTACAGAAAGAGTGCAGAAAAGTGAGATATTACATTCGCGTTTGAACTTGGCTACTGTAAAAATTATCCGATAGTTATGTCATTTTGCTTAATTTTCTTAAATTTCCCACGATTTTTATGATTTGTGATGTTTTGTAATCTTGTAGAGGAGATCGAGAACTATAACTTTGTAGAACATCAAAGATTATAAAAATTGATGGAAGGAGTTCAAATGAATCAAACTAGAAGACTGCACGTTTATCAGCAGAGTTGGTTGATTTCAGCTATTGGATAATTGATATAGCAATAAATGGCTCCCTTATCCTTGTTGGACTAATATTAGGCCTCTATGCGCTAAATAATGGAATGATGATTTTTGTGGAAAATGATCCAACTCCTGGCTATGGAGACAGTTACTTTCAGCTAGGAAAGTTTTCAGAGGGTTTCACTTCGCTATTTGCTGCTGTTCTTGGTAAGTTCTTGGGTGAATTATGAGCAAACATTTATTAGTGAGTTTTGTCATTATCATCGCAATCAGCCAGCCTTTCTTCATTTATTTTCTATCTTTGTTGTCAGAATGTCAAGTGAGAAAAGTAGCGGGAGATAAGCGATATGCTAATTTCACCATCTTGCTGATAATTCAAGGAACTCTCCCCATTTTGTTTTACGATATCCCTGGAGGATTGCTTACGATTTCAGTTTATTTTGGCTATGATATCGCTGAATTTGTGATTTCCTTAGTCTCAATTTCATTATTAATCTATCAGCTGACAAACTCTCTTTCAACTATTTTATTGATCAAACCCTATCGTCAATTCGTTTGGAATATTCTTTTAAGAATTTCATCTCGATTTAACAATTTTCGCATTTGTAAATGATAATTTTATAAAAGAGGATTCATCGAACTCGTGCAATAAAGAATTAAAAAAAAATTAGAAACATCAAACTAGATTTTATGAATAATTATTGCTTATTTGGTTATGGTTGTTCCTACTTTTTGAAAGAAGAATGGGAATTAAAAGGTAAAACTGGGAGGCAGCTCTGTTCTAGGAAGATTGCTTTCATAAAGTAATAGTCAATTCGAAGCGAAAGCAGGCACAGAAGATTTTTTCATAAGTTATTGAGAAAGTAATTTCTCGTGGCTTATTCAAACTCTCTCTTTCAATCATTTTTTTAAGACAATTCCATTTTCATCACAAAACGAAGGGTCTAAAACGGCGATTATCGTGCTCTCTTGAATAGAAGAACGCCAAAGATGTGCAGCTTGCTCAAAACGATTGAATCATTTTCCAGATTCTATAAATTATTCTTTCGGCTACTAGTTTTTTAAAAGATTTAAAAGAAAATGTAAGAGCTCTAAAGAAATTAAGAAGCGCCTGTCTCATACTAGATAGTTTTATCAGTTCTAGCAAAAGATGCTGTTCTTTTTTATTACGCCTTACCGTAGTCCCGAATACTAGCAACACATAAAATTTCTTTAATATAAGGTGTGTTATCTCCTAGCGAGTAGTGAGAGACTCACTTTTATCACTAGACAGACGGAATAAATCTCTTACTTGGGGCCCGAACAAACTTCACCGCCGTTCTTAGAATCTACTCAATTCTAAAAACAAAGAAAGCAATCGATATCCATAGGATATAAAGAAATGGAAGAAAAAAGAAGATATTGCTGAATAGCCAGCGGAAAATCGAATGATTATCGAAGACACTCAAGGAAGACAGCACAAGCCGTTCCCATTGGGAAACGAGAATTCACAAAGGCTTGAGCAACATGCTTACTCAAACAGAGAAAATAGCTGCTCAATACACAGCCATAGGCAAAACTAGAGAAAAGACAATGACTTCGGTTGAAAGAGCTGAAAAGCAATATCAAGGACTTCTCTAGAATGATTATTGCTCAAGCAGAGATCTCTGAGATCTTATCAGAACTAGAAATACATGATGGAAATACTTTCAACGAGTTCTTAAAAGAAGCTGCGTTAAACAAGAGCGCAATCAATCAAATGCATGCTATACTTGGTCTACGAGACGATGAACAAAACCCAATCGCAGAGATAAGTGGTATGAAAGCAGCCATAGATTAAGCTAGAGATCTACTACAGAAGAACGACATTATAGACTATATATGTTTGCTGGGTCGTTTCTTTTTCTATTTTTTACAGGGAATAGTCCGGAAGGTTGTTACCAAACCGGAAACTATCCCGCAAACTAGACCTACTAGTATCTGTGGTAATTTTCTCTGAGGTGCACTCTATTGGTGGCCTGTTGGAAGCAGCTCTATCGAGGAGACGCACTTGACGGTCATTTAGGCTCCTTGGTCGTCCTGGAGACTTTTTTTGTTCCATATCCTGCTGGATCTGCGATGAACCTGCTGATCAAGTTGTGACTCCAGCCGAGAAGGATGACGATTTCCCGATTTGACTTGCCAGAATGGCTGTAAGCAAGAATTTTGCCTTTTTCTTGGTCAGTTAGGGCTTTAGCTCTAGTTATTTTGCTTAGTCTGAAGTGAAAACATTGCCGCCTTCAAGTAAAAATAAAAATCAGTTTGAGAAATAAATTGGCACAAAAAACGCAAAAAAAAATTTAAAAAACAACGCTGATAACTCGCATTTTTAAGTTTTGGCCGTATCATTATGTTACGGTAGAAAATTGAACATTTTTTTGGAAATGGGCTCATCTACAAAAGTAAAAATCCAATTGCTCTGAAAATTTGTTTTCTGGGGTTTAAGACAGCTAGGAATCGAATTGAATTAGTCCCGAGGCGTGAAAACTCCAAGAGTTCTCGCTAGACACCAAAACGAGGGTGGCCGTATCATCATTTTACGCAGTGTAGTTACAAAAAATCTTGAAAAAGTAAACAATTTCCAAACTTTTGTGGAGCTTGAGATATCTCTCTGAACCAACAAAAATTTTTCTATGGTTTTTTTGTGAATTCAATTGCCTAGCAGCATTATAGGTCCTTTGAAGAATTTAAAACGCCACTCTCTTTTTAATGTTCGCTACTAATCCTACGCGAAGTATAAGAGAACAGCAACGCTGCTTATAAGTGGTAGTTGAAGATTTTAAAAAAACCCCACCGATGATGACAGTCAGCATGTACCAGCCGAGCATAACCACGGTATCTGTGAGATCATCGATTTCTAGCATTTTTTGGGCGATTAGCGATGGAATTCCGATTGGTCCCAGCCTTAAATTTTCAGCTATTTTGTTGGAGAAAAGACTAATTGTTTTCGCTCTTATTTGTAAAAATTGCCAGTTTGGTAGGAATTTTTTTTTTAAACCATCGAGAATGAACGAAATTTTGTATGCATTCGAGTAATTTTATGCCCAAATTAGAAAATTTGAAAAGTTAAAGGAGCCTAAAAACAACTAGAAACTAACCACATGATTAATCCAACAATCTTCGTTATCACCAGATCCAAGGCGAAGAATAAATCAGCTAGTGGCTTGGCTGGTCGGCCAATCTTTGAAATAACAATTCCCATCGCTATGCAGAAGAGAATCAGTCCTAAAATCGGATTTTTCCTCCAAAAATGTCTGCTTTTTCTTAAATTTTTCCTAGTTTTAGTTTTTTAATGTTCTGCAATCTTATAGAGGAGATCAAGCTCTACAACTTTGTAGAAGATCAAAAATCCTGAAAACGGCCGAAAAAATGAGAAAAATGGCCATTTTTAGGCTCACCTAGGACGTTCATTCCATCGACATATTGAAGCTTCTGCTTCGTCTGAATTTCTCCAGTTGAATTGTGGACAATCTGCTCATAAACTGTGCTTTGCTGTTGGAACATCGAGCGAATAACATTTTCGGGGAAGAGATTCCTGCAAAAATAGTTGGTTTCAAATCAAATTTTTATAGTCCTTTTCAGCAGTTGTTATTAATTATTAAAGATTTTAAAAAAATCCTGCTCACATGCTTAGCTTCGAAATTTGAGGTTTTTGGGGCTCTAGCTCCTCCACTATCTTTTTTATTTTTAGTAGGCAATTTTAGGCTGATAAAAATGGGTCCCGATGCGGAGACCCTAATTATCGGAGCTTAGAAAGTCCCAAAAAATTGTCTAAAATCTAATCTTTCAGCTACAGTAAGAGGCCAAAAAAATTGGAAAATCTCAATTTTGTTGGTTTTATCTTTATTTTCGCTAAGAGGTTTGCTCTACAAAGTTGTAGAGGAGATCGCCAGCTAGAAATTTGTAGAACATTTTAAATCAAAAGCTATAAAAAATGGGGGAAAAACACTAGGATTATGACTACTCTTGTAGCCAAAAAAAGTCAAAGAAAACCCAAATTTTTGAGGTTTTCCCTTAATTTTGGTGGAAAATTATGTTCTACAAAGTTGTAGATCTCGATCTCCTCTACAAGATTGCAGAATATCAAAATTGGTGATAACACCTCTAAAATAGTCAAACTAACCTAAGGAGATCCATAAATTTATCCAAAGCGGAGACCTCCTGATAGACTTTTTCTTCGAATTTATGGTTTTCCTTTATATTTGGATGGCCGGGGTGGATAATCATCACGATGATAATCCCAAGCTGAGATGGATTCTTTTTAAAAAAAAGTTGAGGAAAATCACTCACAATAACCGCGTGGACTGTAGTCATCGCGTAGTACATCACCGCTCGGGAGCCCAACTTGCCGGAGGTTTTGCCATCAAGCTGGGATAATCCTGCGCTTTTTTGTTGCTTAAATTTGAAAGCGAAATCACCTGAAATCAAGCTGGCAGCAATGAGAGGGAGAATCATCGCTTTGAGCATATTCATAAATAACTCTCCTGGAAAGCCAATCAATCTGATTACTTTTTCCGATGGATTTGTGTATCTAAAATGATGGTTTTTTTTGTCGCTTTTTCGGTGAAAAAAGACCTTAAACTTCCTCCCAAAATGACACCAACGATGACAGAAATCAGAGTCAAAACTAAGAGGAGATTCTCCTTAAACCATTGGCGAATTCGGTTTTTTTGAGCAGAGGACATCTGAAACTTTTTTTATTTCACTGAGATAATGGATTTTAGTAGAGAATTTCAACAAAATATGAATAAAAAAATCATAAAATTCAGGGATTTGTTTTCGATGAAAAAAATCAGCTATTTTCTCCTGTATTTAGCTTTAATTTTTAGCTAAAATTACCGTATTTCCGGCGATTTTTGAATCGGCTACCAGTTTTTTTAAACTTTATTTTTAGCTGCCTTAGGTTTGAAAACAATTGCGTGATGTTCAAAAACCAGTGTAACTACCGTAACCATCTACAATAGAAAATGAATCGTAAAACATTTAAGAATACGAATGACTCAATTTTATTCGAAAAAAAATTGCAATTTCTTACTGTATTTGATCATTTTAGGCGAATTTAATCATTGAAAATAATTGTTTTTCCTGGTTTAAATCACTCATTCGATAGAGAGTTTCATGCCGACCAGAGAGGAGTAAAAATAAGATCTCGAAATGACTATTTTCCTTTAAAAATGACATAAAAGGTAGATTCTTCTAACTGTATTTTAAGCTCTCATTCAATTTTTGGCGTCGGTAACTTCAGCGAGCATTTTTTTGTTGAATATTTTGACTTTTTTGATTAATTTTTAGTAATTTCACCGGGTAATATAACCAAAAATAAAGTATTTAAAAATATTATTTTGCTTTCGTAAACTATAAATCCAGTGGCCTATTGAAACGACGATGAAAAGAGAACGAAAACATACAATTCAATACAATTCTGACTAGCCGGGAACCACCACCGCCTATGTTAACAGAGAGAACGAACGGGAGAGGAAGAGAGAAAAACAGAAAACACGGATGACTCCCTACTCCTCGACAAGGGCACAGACCCGATTGCGCCAAAAACTGGTAGATTTACTCCCGGGGCTGGGCGATACTACCGGAAAGATTTCAAACGCGCTGTTGCCTGTTTTCTGATCCTTTCTCTATCAACACGTCGAGAGTGTAATTTTGGCAGAGAAGAAGGGGGAACGAGGAAGAGATGTGACGAGGAGACTTCAACGAATCATCGGGCTGGTTTCTGATTTCGTTCGCTGACGCCAGTTCATCACTGATTAGGGCGAAATCAGTGTCGGAAAAAAACAAGAAGAAGTTTCAATTTTTAGCACATCTTGCAGGGGAAATCAAGTGTGACAACTTTTGCAGAAATTTGCTCAAAGTTGGCTAGGAAAATGGCTACTTTTAGACGATCTTTAAGGGACTCGATATTCAAAGACTAAATTACCTAGAAAATTCTCTTTATTAATTAAACCCAAAACATTGAAGAATTATCTAACAAGAGAACCTTGTGCTCTTGAAGTTAAATTTTTCTCTCCCGGGATCCAGAAAGTCTAGAAAATGGCCAAGTCGCATATCATCCGTAGACGCTCATATTGAAAGAGTGAACGGTTGGTACAGAGATTATGTCTCCGGGCTGGTATTTTTGGATATTAGGTTCGGATCTACTGAACGACGATTTTTTGTTGTTTTTATGATGAATTAATATTTAATAAACAAATTTATTTTACTTTTCAGTGCTAAATAATAAAATAAGAAAATTGTCGTTTAGCGGATCTGAACCTAGTACCCAAAAATACCAGCCCAGAGGAATAACCACTACGCCAGTCATTCGTTTCCTTGTAGAGGAACGTCTAAGAATGATACGCGACTAGGTCTTTTTTCGAACCCCGGGTATAGTCTGTTTAAAAAAGAAGTAACTACCTGCTCAGCAAGATGGGGGTTTCCGCACCGAGACCTACTAAATTTTAGGATAAAGCGAGTTGATGCGCAGTGGTTGATAGTTGTTGCCTTTTTTAATTTCTAAGGTAGCGAAAATGGAAGCCTTTGAAGAGAACGACTATATAAGCGCCGAGTGGAACATCAAAAATTGAAACTAATTTGTCGATTAATGACCAAAGACTAAAGAATTTAAAAGAAGAACGTCTGTCACTTCGATTTAATGGAAAAAAGGGGGAATAAAGAAAAATGATTGGTAAATTCAAATTGAAAAACAGGAAAAACGACCGTGAGAATTGAGCCGATTTGTGACACAATTCGAGTCAGATTATCAGGGGGAGAATGAAAGGGAGAACTGACAATCGAGTCTGGTCAGCCTTGATTTATTCTAAAGATCAGTCTACTCGTCTAGAAGCTGATCTAGAAGTAATTCAGCAAGTTTTGTTAGCTAAAAACTAGATCAAAATTCTCTGAAAAACGCTCAAAATCGAGCTTTTAGCCTGATTTTCTTAAATTTCCCCTAATTTTTAGAGTTTTCAATGTTTTGCAAAGTTATAGGGGAGATCAAGGGCTAGAACTTTGCAGAGCACCATTTTGCCAGAAAATTAGGAGAAGACCTACAAAATATTGGGATTCTTTGACTTTTTGGCTTCAGGGGGGTTATTGTAGCTTATAAGTTGGGCATTTTCCTCAAGATTTTAAGCCAAAAAATTATTTTAAAAAAGTACAAAAGTGAGCCTAAAATTGACAAATACCAAATGCCATTTCGACTTTATTGATTCCTTTTAAGTGAATTTTGAAATAGAATCAGAATGCGAACTCGTTTTTAGTTGGAAGACGCTTGAATTTTTTCTCGATTTGGAGCCAAAGAAGTCCGTTTTTGAGAAGGAATCCCACTGGTTTCTAATCGGGAGGAAAACTCTCAGCCACAATATAGGCGGGGAATGTTTACAATTCACGCGTTTGGGGAAGAGTCTTTTTTTGGGGGGAAATTCGGGGAATATGGTTCCCAATCAATAAATAATACTATAAAATTGCTTCGAGTTTCGATTGAAACTTATATTCTCAACTTGAAAGGATAATTAATATAAGGAAGGAAGGATGATGGAGTTAATTTTTGGTAGTACTTCGGCTGGCATCCCCATGACTTTCCGGGTTACTGTAACCGCTTATAATTTCTTTTTCTTTTTTGATCTCAAAAAAGGCCAAAGAAGCAAATTTTCGCAATAAGAGGATTAGCAAACAGAATGTGAAGCTAAATACTTGTCTTTTTGGTTTAGGCGTTAGCATTAAATAAATGATTTTTATTCGTGAAAATATACAAAAATATAATTCCTCTTGCAGTCTATCTTTCCAAATGTATTACTCGAACATTATTTGACCTCTTTTTGAGATAAAAAAGCAAAAGAAATAGAAAAAAACCACTAGAACATTAAGAATTTAAAATAACATTCAAAAATTTGCATACGGTTACAGTAATCCGAAAAGTCATGGGGGTGCCAGCCGAACTGTACTATCGTTAATTTGAAGCTTATAGGAGGAAACCAACATTTTTTATCCTCTTCAAATTAATTTTAGGCTTTATTTTGCAAACGTGAGGAAGATCTGAGGCGATTTAGATCTCCAATTTGGTAGAAAATCAAAAATTTTGATGGGGAAGTAGGCTATCTTTGAGCTACGGTAAACCTTCTGACTTTAAATCAAAATGGGGAAATTCATTGTCCTGGAATTGGTTTCCCAATTCTGGAAAAGAACGCTCATTCCAATGCAAAAGCAGCTTCGAAAAATTAATTCAAGAACTTAAATTCGCCAATTGAAAAAAAATGCTAGTAGATCAAACCTCGAAGGAAAATCAAGAAGAAATAGACTGGCAGCTTCTCTAATTACCAGTTGATGATTGCCATAAAGATTACCATGTTTTTACTTGCTGTTTGTGCAGATCGCTCGCTGCTCTGCAACTGTTGACTGAGGCCATGTGATTTTGGAATTGCAAAAAAATTAGTTTATGACTATTTTAAAACCTTTTGAGGAACTCACATTCACTTCACCTTGCAAGCCGTTTTGACTGAATTTCTTCTACCCTGAAGTTCCGTAGATAAGTCCGCTTTTATATTATAGTGCGTGCTTGCGTTTGCGGAGCTTTTTTAGACTTTTTTTTGTAATATATACACCTGTTAAATAACTCTCTTCTAAATACATACTTTACAAGAGACTTTGGTCTTTACTTGTTTTATTTTTTGTTTTCCGGTATGAATCGACGCAAATCATATACGGCTGCTTTCAAGCTAAAAGCTGTAAATTACGGTAGAAACCATGGAACATCAGCGGCTGCAATTCAATATAGCGTGTCAGACAGGCTGATCAGAAGATGGACAAACGAGAAGCCAAAATTGGAGGTGTGAAAACCAGCGTTAAAGGATGGATGACAAAGGAATTAATGCAAGAATGGCTTTTAGAAGTTTGGAACAAAAGGCAGCATTACGATCCAGACCCCTCCAGATCTTTGTTGATCTTTGACTCGGCACGGTGTCATTTAACTGATGATGTGAAGAAAGCTTTCCAACAACATACAAAGGTTGCTGTAATTCCTGGTGGTCTTACAAAGCTTCTGCAGCCCTTAGATGTTGGAGTAAACAAGCCTTTTAAGGATAACTTACGAATTAGTTGGGAAGAATGGATGTCGGTCGAGTCCAACGCTAAGTATGCTAAATCAGGAATCCGAAAAAGAACGAGCTATCATGAAGCAGCATTATTAGTGAATAAAAGCTTTGACGCCATTTCTGACGATACGATCACACACAGCTTTGAAAAAGCTCTTAGCGAAGACAGTGAGAACGAAATTGAGGATTTAGACATAAGCTTTAATTCTTTAAACCTAGATGACGATGCTAAAATTGTATAAATCAGTTGTTATTATATTTTGTTGTTTGTTACTTGTTATAAAACCACCGGCGAGCAAAAAGCGTGTGTTTTTCGCAAAAAAAGGAAAGCGGATTTATCTACGGAACTTTAGGGTAATTTTAGAAGTCTCATTGTCTGGCGATTTTGTAGATCTCTTGATCTCCTCTACAAGATTGCAGAGCACCTTTTTTGCAAAAAACTACGGTAAGAGATCAAAAAATGGGATTATTTTGGTGAGATTTGCTTTTTTTCCTGATTTTGGATTACTGTCACCTAAAAGTGGCCATTTTCCTCCAAGTTTGTGTAATTTTTGAATTTTAAATGCTCTAAAAAGTTGTAGCCTGCGATCTCCTCTATAAAATTGTAGAACATCAAAAATTCTGGACACCCCAAAAAAGTGGTAAAATTTTGGTTCCCCATCTGCAACCGCTGCGTTGGTTGTTTGTCTCTTTCTTTGCTGTTGTCTTACCCGCCAATCAGCTGCAGTTTTTGTGCAGCTGCTGCTGGTCATTCCCGCGCCAACTGATAAGCCAAAGATGAGATGATGGGAGGGATGCTTTTTTCCAGAATTGTTTTTTGCGATGGATCAATTGCGGTGCGCATAGGTCGATTATTATCTCCTCCCCCACCCATCTTAGTCCAAATCGACGCCTTGACCGGCGGGGGTTAGGGAGTCCATTCTAGACCCACTGATACTACTCATTTCTCGGCTGGGATTTGACCTTGAGAGAGTTCATTGAAAGCGAGATTTCTTTCGGGAACTTTTATCATTTTTATCGTGGCCCCGGCTGGTGTTTACAACCCCTACCTCTCTCTTTCTCTCAAAGCAAACAACCTTTTGACTTTTTGTTGATCGCTTTTTCTCTTTCTTTCTTACGCCACCTAGCTGATTAAAAGGAAAGTTCGATCGTTTCAAAATCCTCCAAAAAAACGTCAGCACTTTTTCTTAAAATTTGGCCATTTTATTTACTCTTTGTTTTTCATTTTTAAACTAAATTCGCTGCCTAAAAGAGATTGATTTTGTTTCACAATTTCACCCAACGCCCTTGATCTCCTTTACAATGCTATTTTGGGTGAACCCGTCTTTTTAAAAATAAATTTTGGTTAACTACAGCCTAAAAATGGCTATTTTTCTCCAGCATTGAGCAATTTTTATAATTTAAAATATTCTGTAAAAAATTTTGAGCTCAATCTTCTTTTAAAGATTGAAAACTATTTTTAAAATAGTGAAAAAGCCTACAGTAATCTTTGAACTACGCACCCAAAATCTGTGGAATAAAACGCCTTTGAAGCAACATATTCAAAAATCACTCGCAGCACCAACAGTAACCTTTTGGCTTCAGCAGTTAAATAAAATGCCTTATTTTTCTCTCTTTTAATGTGTGTTTTTCAGTCGACGAGACCAATTTTATCCTTAAAAAAGGTCTTTAGTCAATTTTAGGATAAAAATGAGAGAATCTCGCCCCTTTTCTCGGAGCATCAACTGTCGTCTTTTTTATTAACAGGCTATAGGCGGGCTACTGTAATGCGCGATAAATTTGAAAAAAGGCGACTATTTTTCCCTAAATTTGATCTATTGATCTCTTTCCTACACTTCCCCGGCTGTTGAGTAGAGTGTACAACTTGTTTGTTGGCCCCAGCAGCAGCTATCTGTCTTCGGTCAAATCTGCCCCTCGGCTGTCGATGACACTCGAAAGGGAAAACCATCTCTCTCCGCTGTTTTGTGTTTTCCAAAAGAAGAAGAAATCAAGATAGAACCTGATTCGAGGATAGCCATCTCTCTTTGGCCTCTTCTGGGAAAAACAACCATTCAGGCAGATGTCATATGAATCAATTATTATTCGCAAGTTAGTTTTGGAAAGAAATTGTTTTCATTCAAAAAATCCACGTCATTTTCCACATGGCTCTTATTTCTCAACCAAACTCTCTCTCCTTCTTATGGAACCTATCCGCTTGAAATAGGAAATTTTTAACGTTTCTTGTTGTTTTGAAGCTATTTATTTTATTATTTGAATTCTGCTCATTTTCAACAGTACCTTTTGAATGGAATTTGGCAATACTTCAGCAGGCGCCACCCATACAGTATACCAAGCTTAAGTTCTGCGCGTAAATTTGAATTCTTTCAATTAATTTTATTTTTTGCATTTTTCTATCATTTGTTCAATGTTTTTACGTACGATTTAGCCAAATAAACGCTATTTTACACCAAAAAACAGAAAAAACGTGCATGGTTATAATTTAATTATACTAAAGTATTACAGCAAGTCACATTTTTTTGCTAGTGTTACGCTTATTTTATTGCAAATTAGTGTTTATTTGGTTAAATTGCACGTAAAAACACAGAAAAATTGATAGAAAACGCAAAAATAAGAGAAAAAGAAAATTTAATGAAAGAATTCAAATTTACACGCAGAACTTAAGCCTGGTATACTGTATGGGTGGCGCCTGCCGAAATTCTACCGATTTTGGTTGAGAATTTCAATAAAATATGAATAAAAAAAATCATAAAAATTCAGGGTTTTTTTTCTCGAAGAATTATTTTCTCCTGAATTTCTTGAAAAATTGCTCGATTTGAGATAAAAGTGTATTTTTTTGGTTCCCATTTCTAATAAATTCAGTTTTCAGCCGAAGATGAATTCGTTTAAGTTTATCAAGGCGACATAGTTGCGTATTCGTGTTGCTCCAAGATGAGATTTTTCTCGACGAGACCCATTTTATCCTAACATTTAGCCAAAAATTGGATCTCGATGCGCCTCTCATACGCAGTTATTTGCTGGGCAGATTAGATATTTTTTTTGCTAATAGTTAGGAAAGGAATCGACCCAGTTTTGTCGAACCAAAACACAGCCTATTTACGCCTTCATCTCTCTCTGCAAGAGTAGGGAACAACTCCACCCAGTTGTCTCTACTGATGCAAGAAGGAAGAAGTCGCAAAACAACTGCAGCTGCTATCTCTCAAACTTTTTGGCTCATTTGCCCTTTTTTTAATCAGAGGCTGGTTGGGATCAGCTATCACAATCATTTCTGGTCTCATTTAAGGGCTTTTTTTGGTTTTACGGAGAACTTTTTAGCCTCCTGCTTATAGTTCTTACTACTGTCAATTATCAAAATTGGGAATCGCCTGTAAAATTATAGCCCTTGATCTCCTCTGTAAAATTACAGAACATCATATTTTTTTAAAAAGCCTCAGAAAATGGCAAATTTCAGGCAAACCTCCAACATTTTTAAGTCTTGTAGATTACTATATCACAGTAAGGAGTTTCTCGATTTTCAATCAGTTAAAGCTACTTTTACAATTTGAAATATTCTACAAAGTTGTAGAGGAAATCAAGGGCTACAATTTTTCAGAAGATCGAAAGTTTTAAAAATAAATCTAAATTGGTGAAATTGCGCGAATTTGAGTTACTGTATTCCAAAAATTAAGCCTCCTTATGGCAAATTCCAAATTTTCTGGATCCCTTCTCAATTTTTTCAATAAAGCATGTTCTGCAAAGTTGCAGAGGAAATAAAGCTCTACAGGATTGTAGGACATCAAAAAGCTTGAAAGCACCTCAATTAGTGAGAAAAAAGGTCATTTTTTATTTAGTGATAGCCCTAAATTGAAGAGGTTCCGCCTCGAAATTTGAAACTTTGCCACTTGGTCTTTGTTCAGCCGTTATCTTGTAAATGAATGGTTACAAGATAACTAAAATGACAGATTGATGGCCACAGCGTTGACAGTCTGCCAGCTTTTTGGAACAAAGAAAATAGAGATTATTTTTTCAACTGAAGTGATTAAATATTTGTAAGTTTTTTTCTTTTAGATTCTCAATAAAACAATAAATTAGTCAATTCTAGCGATACATTTTATTTAGTGGTCTCAAACTGTAAAATCCAATAAAACTTTAGACTTTTGATCAACTTTGCGCAAAATTAGCCCAAAAAAGAGGATCTAAATCAATTAAAAATTAGCCTGTTGAGATAGAGGAAACTCAAAAAACAAAACTTCATCGCGAAAATCTCATTTTTCTGGGGAGGAGGGTTTCCAAAATCAGGCTGGAAAGTTGAACTTTCTCATCATTCGTCATACATTCGACCCTCTGGAAATGTTGTTATCTCCGAAGGTCACATTGGCTTATTTTTTGCTCGATCAGCAGTTTTTAATCGGCGAAGGGAAGTTCCCCCATTTGGTCATTTGTTTCGCTTTCTTGTCTTCAATTAATTTACGTATTTCTACCTCTCAATTCGAATTTAGTTTTAAAGGACGATAGGAAACATCCTCATTATAATGAATTTTTCATGCTCTTGACGGACTTTTTTGAACTTTTTCACGTATTTTATTTCCATTCGATTTTTCTCGACCGATTGATATGTCAAAGATTGAAAAATGGTCAAAAAAAAGTTGAAAAATCAGAGCCTTTTTTGAACAGGGATGCTTTATAATGGCTTTAGTCTAGATTTTCGCTTTTAATTGTCCATAAAACATTTCAAAATGTAAGATTTAAGTCCAATTTTCGTTGGAATTCTCTCCAAGAATCATCTTTCGCGCGTTGTTCTATCAATCTGACAACAAAATATATCAAAATCTTGACCTTTTTAGTGCTCCTAAACTAAAAATAATGTCAAAAATCAATATCCGGGGTCAAATTTAGCATTAGAAGTGTCAATTTCTCCTATAATAGTTGACTATCCTTCATTAATACCTCACGCTTCAATTCTATTCGAATAAGTTTCCAGAGCAAATTACTACCAGTTTTTCTTTTTTTTTAAATTTTAGTTTGCTTTTAAAACTAAAAATTAATAGTAGAGCCATTCCTGTTTAGCTTTAATGTTTTTGGATGGTTTTTCTACAAAAAAAAGTCGAATAGAAAGAGGAAATTTCTCAGCAGCCATTCGATGGATTTTCGATTTTCAAAAATAGAATTGTTCGCTAAATTTTGTGCATCAAAATAAGGTGAAAATCACAAAAAATGGACAGTCCTGGCTCAACACCACAGCCTTGATCTTTTCTCTCCTAAAAGCGCCAAACAAAAGAGAGAAGAGTTGGACTTTGCCCCCCTTTGCTTTTTACGGTCCACAATTAATTATTCTCCTCTCGATCATTAGAGGGCGTGTGGCGTTCACGTGTCGTCAAAGGGGCCGGAGAGAACACCAGCCTCCTGTGGCCCCCGCCCACCGAAAGACGTTCTCTGATCGCTACGGCCCCACTCTCTCTCTCTCATACTGTGCTGGCCCTTACGTAAGAGAGGATTTCCTTCACCTCTGACCCCAACTGGTAGAGCGTCCTTTTGGCGAAAAAAAAGAAAGAGAAATGGCGTACGCCATGGAATTGTGAGTTTTTGCTATCGTTTAGGCGGGGGAGGGGATTTTACGCAAAAATTTCATGAATTTCCAGTCCATTTTGGGTGACTGTAGTGCAGAAATTGGCTTTTTGCCCAAATCTAAGCAATTTTTTAATTTTTGATGTTCTACAAAGTTGTAGAGGAGATCAAGGGCTACAGCTTTGTAGAACATCATTTTTATTAAAAATTATCAAAATATTGCATAAAATTTGAATTTCTTGTGGATCATTTCACCACAAAAAGGAGATTTTGTGTGGAAATTGGCAAACATTTTGTTAAAAGTTTTGATTGAACTTTATAAGGTTAGGGTGAGATCTTTGAGAAGCTTTTAGAACTTTTAAATTTTCGCCAGATTGCATCATCTTTCTTGGGTTTTTTTTAAAACTCAGACTAATTTTCTAATGTTCCGCGATAAGATTAGGTTTCGTAAAAATATTTTTTTTAGGAAGAAACAGTTACTGTAGTCTGCGGTTTTTTGATGTTTTGTAGCCCGCAATCTCCTTTATAATCCTCTTTTTGTAAGACATCGTTTTACGCAAAAATAGGCTTTAACCACACTAAATTGGAAGAACATTTCTCCGGAACCTAGTACTATAGCTTAAAAGTTGGCATTTCTTTAATCCAATTTCTGAACGAGCTCACAATTGTTAACGACTAAAAATTGGGTAAATAAAGCAGAGATGTAAAGTAAAAACATTACTAGTTTTCTCAACAAAAAAACTGATTCCTACATTTTTTTCAAATTAATAAATTTTCTTATGTTAAACCTATCTAGAATTCAAAACTTTAATCCAACATCTGGTGGCTGAATTATTTAGTTTATTTTTAAGCGAACTCCTAGTTCTTTCGGCTTTTGTTTAATTTTTTTTTGTTTGAAGAGACAATTTTCAGCAGCAGAATGACATACGATGTTACTCATCTGTCGCACGACTTGGCAGAGGACGGATTCTCCTATCAGAAGGCTTCTCTGAGTCGAGCCGAGTCAATCGACTCCATCAGCGGGGTGAGCACTCTCTTTTTGGAAGTCATAGTCTCCTCCAAAGCAATTTAGGATAAACAATAATTGAGCATTAAATCAAGGGGGAATATTCCAGGAAGCCAACTACGATTATAATTCATCGGATGAGTTGGACAAATTGAGCAGCTGTCTCAGTGAGGTAACTTTTATAGTTGAAATGCAATTAGAAGACGAGATTAAATTCTAAGAAAAATTTAAATCTCCGACCTAACTTACGCATATCAATATAAAAAGCTGTTGGAGGCTTTTAACTTTCCATCAAAATATTTAATTTTTAAAAAATGAGGCATTTTTCGCCATTTTAGTAGGAAATCGACCTAATTTTCTTCGTTTTTATGGTAGAATGGCAAAGAAATTCACAAAAATTTGAGTTATCGCGACAAGACTCGATTTATCCTAAAAAAGGTTTGGTAAATTTTAGGATAAAATGGGTCTCTCCACGAAAAACCCCCTATTAAAATTACTCAAAAATCGAGAAAATGCTTTTCAAATTTTTAGGCCCTACAGAAGCCCAAAGTTACCAAAAAAGGGTGGATCTCTGTCGAGAAAAGCGGAAATTTTTTGAGCTTTTTCAATTTTCAAAAGAAACGATATTCTACAAAGTTGTAGAGGAAATCAAGGGCTACAACTTTGTAGAATATTTCAACTTCTATAAATTGAGAAATCATGAAGATTCGGACAAAGGTGAATCAAAGAAAGATAAAAAATAGGTTTTATTTCTCCTTCAAAAGTAATTTATTTTAAACTTTAGCTATTAAAGCGTTCTTCTACATTTGAAAACTCTTAATCAGGTTTGCCCTCTGTTCGCTGCTTCACGTGAATGAGCGGTTTCCTCTATTATTTATCGCGATTTACCGCCGGCTTTCAAACGAAACTTCTTTGTTTCTCTCCCCTGCGACTCGATCTTTGTCTCATTCTCTCTTTTTGATCACCGCAAAAAGTCATTTTTTCCACGTTTTGTTGGTCGATTTTAGTACTCAGGCGGGGAGCTTAGATAACGCGGATGCACTTTGTCCGCTCGATGGAGGGGAAGACCCTTGAAAAGTGTAAGGAAGTTTTGGATGAGATTGATAGCTCTAGTGAGGGAGGAACGACAGCTGGGTTTATTTTTAAAAGAAAGGGGACAAATAATAGTTGAAACCATCTTCTTTTCCGCCAAAAATAGGCCAATTTATTCGATTTTTCATTCGCCTTGTATATTTTCCTTATCGATTGGCTGATTAAACAAAGAAAAATGACGTAAAATTCATATTTCGCATGAGCCTTTCCACACATTTTTTTGATGAATTTTTAGCTTCAGATTTTATTCTTTTATTAGCTATTCTATATCAATCGACAGAGCAAATATTCCCTCATCGATTGACGTAATCTAGAGGTGATTTTGTGATTATCAGATATGAGAGATTCTCCATTTTATTTTACACAAAAAATAGAAAATTTGTGGTATTTTATCCCACTTTGAGAGGGAAACAGTTCTCTTTCTTCTTTTGATTTGTCAATTCATCAAAGATCGCAATCATGTTATCAGAGAACAAAACAATGGAATTATAAAGGAAAACAGACCGCTCGATTGATTTTCGTTTTATTTAAATCATATAAAGGATCTTATCAAACTGAAGTTATTGTTGATTAAATCCAGTATTCGCCTAAAAATGCTAAAATTGTGGGGAATTTAGAAGCATCAAAGTCATTTTTTATTCGCAAATCTTGGCTTATTTGGCAAAGTTTGCTTTCTTTTAATCCATTTCATTCAAAAATATAATTTCGTGGTGGCTTTTTAACTAAAAAAATCAATTTTTCTAACAATCGACTACACCTTGCTTTCAGTTTGAAAAAATCTGTAGATTTAGTGTAATTTATCTAAAAAAAATATCAACTTCTCAGCTTTATTTTTTCAAATTTCTCACAATTTTTATAATTTTTGATGTTCCGCAGTCTTGTAGAGGAGATCAAGAGCTACAACTTTGTAGAACATTGAAAAAAGAGAAAGTTATCGCAAAAATACTGCATTTAGAAGACAAATATATAGGGTATAGTCTTCATTTTTCACTAAAGTCACACACCTCGTTCTCTGTACTTTGTTTCCTCTGGATTCACCGGGGGTCACCACGTGTTTCCCTCCTTCCATTTTATCAGGACCCCTCTCCCATAGCCAGTTTCTTCTTTTCCCCCCAAATTTTGATAAACAAAACTTCACTACCATTAGTTGTTTCTTACCAACTTTATCAGTTTCACCGCTCTCTTTTTATAGTCTACTTTGTTTTTTTCTCGTTTCCAAATTCTAACGAGGTTTTGAGCTTTGCTTCAAGTTTTTAAAACATTGCAATTCACAAAGCAGAATTTGCGATTTTGAGTTAGATTTAGCCTCAAATTCCAGAAGAGAAATGTACATAAGCACGGAAAAATTATTGGAGATTGCCCAGTCGGCTGTGAAATTCTATGTTCACAGCTTGATCGGCGACCTGGTATGTGACTGGTTTTTTTTAAATTTCACAACTGTCTTTTAAGATTTTTCAATTTTATTTTACAATCTTCTTAAAACAAATCGTGTAGAATTTGATATATAGAAACAGACATAAAAAAACACGTCTAAAAGTATCTTGAAAGCAAAAAAGATTCAATGCTGCAAGGTGCTTTTAGACGTGTTTTTTATGCCTTTGTGTCTATATATCAAATTCTAATAACAATAGCTAAATAAAAAGTAAAAAGAAAAGATCAGAAAAGCTCAAAAAATGCAAATTTACGCGCGATGCGCAGGGCCTAAAAAAGCTGCGTAACGAACGGGGTAGCCAGCTACACTACTATCGGCTTTTTTTAGGATAAAATGGGCCCCACCGCGATAACCCCTTTCTTAGATATGAAGGATGTCGTTTTGTTTATGAAAAGACTATAGAGGAAAGCATTGAAAAGCCCAAAGCTGGAGGGAAAAAAGATTAAATTTGAGCTTCAGTAACCCTTCAAAATTACGTGCCATAGATTACTGTAATACCCTGAAAGAAATGTTGTCTACTTTCTTTTAAGTGCATTTTAGAATATTTAAAGTTCTGCAATCTTACAGAGGAGATCAAGATTTGCAACTTTATAGAACATTCAAAGTGTGAAAAATTGCTCAAAATTGAAGAAAAAAGGCCATTTTTATGCGACAGCTAGTCCAAAAAAGCGGATCTCTTCGTTGAAAAAAAAACCCGATTTTCTAAATCTTACTGTAAAAATGATGTTCTGCAAAATTGTAGAGGAGATCAAGGATTACAATTTTGTAGAACATTAAAAATGATGAAATTAACCGAAAAATTGCAAAAATTATGTTTAAAAAGCACGATATAATAGCATTGAGAATTCCAAGTGGTTTATTTAATAAAAACGAAGTTGAACCAAATAACCAATGGTAAAGTTGCAGATATCCAACGACTCGGGAAATGAGCTCCGCTCCTCTGTCCTCTACGATATCGTCCAGGCCCAAGTGGGGCTCTGGACGTGCGTTTTTTCACTCCTTTACTCCTACGCCTGGGGCCAACACAGGAAGAAGTTTTTGCTCAGTATTGTAAGTTTTTTTTTTAAAAATAGCTGTCACCGCTTATAAGCTAGCGTTGCTGAAAAATCTTCACGAATTTGAGATGTCTACCGTAAGGAAAGCCCTGAGTATCCGCGTTTCCCCGAGATTGTGGGGGGTTTTCGCAGTGATTTTCGCATTTTTTTCTATAGTATATTTTAGTATAAAAATAGGTCCCGCCGCGGAGATTCTAATTCTCGATGAACACGCAGGGTGTTTCAAATAATTTGAAATTTGTTTAGTTTTTTTTGTTGTATCCTTTTATCTTAAACATCCTAAACAGAAGTGAAGCGTTTGTACGTAGTTAAAGTTTTTTTGTAACAATTTGTGACCACTTATTCGCTAGAAAATTTCATGCAGAATGGCGAATAAAAAAAATCCATATTTGCCATCAAAAATGCCTATTTTTCAGTTCTTCGTGATCCCCACGGTTTTCACCGTCTGCTGTGCGATTTCTGCCCTCCTGACGGCGATAGTCATCATCGGGAGGATCTTCTCCACTCCAATCGCTTATAAACAATTCCTAAATTTGGAGGATCGTTTCGCGGAGTGCGCAGGTTAGGGAGCGATTTCAACCTACTTGGCGATATTTTCTATTTCAAAGTTCTTTTTATAAGCGAAATTTGATGCAAAATTTAATATTTCGACGGTAGTTTTGTTTAAAATGTTGTAAATGTTCTTTGCTGAATTTAGTCTAAATTTAAATTTAGAGAGAAACAAAATTTTTCGCAATCGTTCCTCAATTTTTTTTGGAAAATGATGGTTTACAAAATTGTAGAGGAGATCGCGCTCTACAAGATCAGAACTTCAAAAAGTCTGAAACAAGCTTAAAAATTGGGAAAAAGGACACTTTTAGGCTAAAAGTAGTCCTAAAATTGAGTGGGTCTCGCCAAGAAAAATCTCAATTTTTTTGGATCTTTCCGCAATTTGTTTTTGGAAATCGATGTTCTGCAAAGTTGTAGAGAAAATCAAAAGCTACAACTTTGTGCAACATTACAAATCGCAAAAGCTAATGGAAAAAGTAGTCAAGAACTCTCAAATATTAATTATTGTTTTATTTATTGCTTAAAAGTTCCAAATGTAGCCAATTTCTAATTAAAGAATTATAATGCTAAAAATTTCGAATTTCAGAAGACATCGACGTGATCGGCCTAACTCGCCGACATCGACTCAACTCCGGCGCTTCGGATATCTCCGTCGCCTCGGACGACTACCTCCCCAAGCCGTTGTGCCGCCGTCACAGTGGCTCCCATACTTCACTTTGTCATAGTCGTCCCCCCAGTGTGAATCGGAAGCTTTCCTATGCGTTTAGTCATCAGTCGGCCGTGTCGGACGATGAATCTGACGAGCAATAGCTTCTTTTTTTCAGTTGTATTTATTCACGACGAGGTCGCACTTTGTTTGGCTCAAAAACGGGTTTAATTTCTGTAGATAGAGGTCTCTCTTTTGAGAAAAATTTCACGTAGCTTATATATTTATTCGAAAATAATAAACAGTCTCTTATGCTGAAAGCCATCTTCAAATTCCAAGAGGAATCGTACAAAAATTGGATAAAACATTGCATTTTAAGATTCTTTTTAGTAGCGCTTCTCAGATTGTCGTGCTGGGACCAATTCATACTCTGTTTCAAAAAAGACAACAGGATTGACTGATCGCCCACTGCGCATCAGCTTTTTATCCTAAAAAGAGATCTATTTTTCAGGTAGAATTTGCAAAAAAAAAATTCTGATACGGTTATCGATGATGATATAAGCGTTTTGCGGACAAAAGCTGAAACTTTCTTTCAGGGATGATTTTGGAAAACTGAGATTTAGGAATATCTAAAGAAAGAAATTGATTAGATTTTGTTTTCTCCGCAGCAAGGAAAAATCTCTTTCTCTTTCTTAGAAAATTGTTGTTGAGAACGATATTATTTATCTGGCAAGAATAAAGCCGTTTGGAGGTGAGATCAAGCTGTGGCTTGTGAGGGAGGACTAGTCTTGAGCAGGTTTAGTCAGCACAGCCATCGAGGTGCTATCAGCTCCGGTGTCATCCATCAGTGCTTCTCCTTCATCCACCAGCTCTGCAATTTATTTGTCCTTTTTTGTTTGAAAAGTCTTTCTCGAATTATAGCGTAAAAACAGCATCTCCATCTTTTTTTAAAAACAGCGAGCTGTCTATTCGCGTTGAATAAGATTTGGGCTTTCAGCACCGAGATTCGCTAAATTTGAGGATAAAGCAAGCTGATGCGCAGTTGCGGTTGATAGTCAATCAACTTACGAGATGCTCCGGAGTATTGCTTATGCGAAGGAGCGTACATAGCCAGCAAAAGGAGGACATAAATATTCCACATTCCAAAGGTGCCTAAAGTTTACTTTGATTTTGTTAGTTAAAAATTGAAAAAAGGCCAATTTTATGTTTTACAGTAGCCCTTACGGCTTAAAAACTAACCAGTGAAGAAAGAAGAAGTGTTGTGTTGCATAATTCCATCCTCCTGGTCGTGCATTTGCGCTTCTCCGTGCTGAATTTCCGCTTTTTTGCACAAAAATAAATTTTTTTTCAAACCTGCTTCATTGTGTAGGAGATAATCGTCGAGGCGGCGCAAACGACAGTAAAAACCATCAAAAACTTGAAGCGATAGATGATTCCCTCTACCTGAGGAAGAAACAAGTTGAAATAATTATTTAACAAAGCTCTCTCACTTTGAGTCGATTGCTGACACAATTTCTATAAATTTGGGCTGATCTTTTGCTCTTAATTGTCAGCCAAGCGCGAACGATTTTGTAGAGAAGGAAGGTGAAGTAGATTACGGTAGAGAACGATGCCAAATAGATGGTTAGATACTGAAAATTCTTGTCTAATTTAGCTTTCTCCTCCATAAGCTAGCAAAAGTCTATTTGAAGGCTAGATAACCTCTTATTTAATCGGAGAAGCAATCAAAATAATAGTCTAGCGTCCTACTCCCCTTCAAAGGTCTACTTTGTTCCAAATTTTTAGCGAACTTCAAACTCTCAAGATGAGAATTGTTCAATTTTTATGGTAAAATGACCCAAAAGGAAGTCAGATTTTAAAAAAAAACGCTGGGAAAATGGCCTATTTTGAGGCTAGATTAACCCTAAATTTAGGGGAAAAAAAACCGCGGAGTTCACTTTTTTCTAGGGGTTTAGACCAATTTAAAAAAAACAAACGATGTTGTAGCAAACTCAAGGGCTACAACTTTGTAAATATTGATTAACAACGTGCATACGTTCAAAGCTGTTAGAATTTTAAAAAATTATTAAAAATAGGTTTTGAAGCTGAATAAAATCTAATAAAAAAACTCACTGCTAATTGGGTGCCGGTTGTACTCGACCAAATGGAATGAAAAGGATCCGAGATTTGGAGCCCCCTCTCTGAGCATTCGTAGATCAACATTGCCAGTGAGGCGATTCCAATCGACGCTAGGTTTAATCGATAAGATTTCTGAAGTAAAAATAAAATAAGCTAATTTCTTCCCAAAAACCAACTAGATTATTCCTCTCCGCATCGTCGATACAATGCTCCCCGGCAAAAATGAGCCAAAAGGAGAGGAGAACCCCATAGAAGAGACCTTGGCGGATATCTCCTACGATTAGGAGCAAAGGGAAGCGGATCAGGACTGAGAGCCATTCAACGGGGACTGAAAAAAGAAAAAAACTTGAATTGTTTTGTTTTAACCTCGGGTTAATAACTCAAACTTATGGGTGAATCTCGGTTTGAAGTTGGTGTGATTGCCACAGAAGATATCTCTGGGATTTGTATCCAATTGGGATAAAATTCCTCCCTCAAATATCCTCTGGCTTTAAAAATGGGCAAATTACGATCAAAATTGTGGCATTTTGTTCATATTTAGCGTCATATAATTAGGATTTTCTCGGTGGGACTCAAATTTTAAGGTTACTGTATTAGGGTAATAAGTTCTGGGACAACTTTTTTGAGCAACCATAACTTTTTGCTGGATTGGCTGAAATTTTAAGAAATAAACTTTGCTATCTTGCCTTCCAAACTCCAAAATTTCAAAAAATTTGGTTGTTTCTTGAGAATAACCCTCACGAAACGACATACAAAATCAACCCTGTCAGTAGTCGAGTACGACTTTTTAGGTGTTCTCATATGGATTTTTTTGCTCTCTAGCGTGTTGAAAAACCCCAGAAAAGTTTTTAGAGCATTTTATCTGTCCTTTCGTGCGGGTCATATCTCAGTCAAGAAACAGCTAAACCCTTTGAAACTTTGGAATTTGGCAGGCAAAATATCAACGCTTTTGTGCCTAAAATTTCAGCCAATTCGGCTCCAATACAGCAAAAAGTTATAGTCGCTTAAAAAGTTGTCCCAGAACTTATTGGCTACCCTAATAAAATCTAAAACTGCTTATTTTATCTCAAATTTTTAGCGAAATCTTTCAAATTTTTCACATAGAAATGCTATCTTCTATCAGTTTTAAAATGATTACGACAAGACTTACTATCAAGGATGGCGGTGCTCAATCCCAAAGCGAAAATCGCTTTCTCAATCAAGTATGGCTTTCTAGCCATTTGATTAATCTAAAAAAATATATAATTTTTATAACGAAATCAAAAAAATAAATCAAATCTCACCCTATTCCAATACCAATAGACGGCTGCCACAACAAGCGGCGAAATAATCGTCTTCATTATCAACCAGACGAGGGTGAAGCCGCCATTTTGATGGATTTCCTGGATGGAGAAATCAAGAATCCGGTGAAAATTGACTTACTATAAGAGAGAGTTTCGAAACTTTTCCTATCTGGCAATTGGGGCTCTTGGGATCATATCTGAAAAAGGGGGAGGATTTTTCTTAGAAATTCGATGATAATTCAACGATTGGTCTTGGGGAAAAATCAGGGAAAACCCTCATTTTTATGGGATTGATTTTCAAAATTTGCGAGGGTTACTGTCACCCAAAATCTCTGAGTCTTTTTCCTCCAATTTTAGCGTTATTTTTGAGTGGAATTTGTCGAACATTTTTTTAAAATGGCTTTAGCTTCAACATTAATATGGTCCTTTTAGATTCTCTCCTTATTAGGATCCTATGGAACAAATAATCGATTCTTAATAAGAAGAAAGCAAACTAACCGACAAGAATTTTGGTCGATTGGCAGGCGGATATTCAGCAAATAGTAGGGGTAATTGACGCTGGGCAGCTCGAAGAGATCCAAAATGTCGCATTCGTAGTTATTTCCGTCGTTTTTCTGCAAAAAAGGAGTAAACAAACATTTTAGATTTTTTTTGGCTAAAACTCGATAAAAAATGACTATTTTTCTTCAATAAAGAGCTGTTTTCAGATGTTGCAATATTCTACAACCTTGTAGAGCTCGATCTCCTCTACGACTTTGCAGAATATTTTCATTTCCCGCAAAAAATAAGTCTAACTCTCATAAATTTTAGGACAATTTTAAAATTACTAAATTACTGTAACAAAAAAAATTGGCTCTTTTAACACATTCGGGGCCGAGGCCATTTCGCAAAAACTCACGTTTTTCAATTTTTTTGATTTTTGCTCTGTTTTTTTCTTTTGGCGTTTTTTTAGTTAGTTTAAAGTTTTAAAGTAATTTTTTTTAATATAAAAAAAACACGCGTGCATGATTTTTCATGCACGAATGAGAGAAAGAGGAGTTTTTGCGTGCATGAAAAATCATGCACGCAGCCTCGAATGTGTTAAAGAGGCGTTAGAAGCCTAAAAATGAAGATTCTAATAACAAATTTGGTGTTATTCGAAAGAGCGTAAAAAGATCTACAAGATGGTAAAACGTTTAGTACACAAGTAGTAATTGAAATATCTGAAACTCTCTTTAAATTCAAATGTTAAAACATCAAGTTTTATCAATCGTTTTGGCCAGAAGGCGCCAAGAATTTTCAAAAAAAAATTGGAAGGATTATTGTAATTCAAAATCAGTCATTTTACTCCACTTTTTGACCAAAAAAACTAGGTTTAGGCCTCAATTGTCAAAAAGAAGTTACCTTATGATCGGGAATTGTGCAATCCAGCGCTCGTGTGGTATTAGCCGACCCGATCTCAATCCACTCCTCGTCGAATTGACTTCTGGCGCCGAGTTTCACCTCGAATTCGATCTTCGCTCCAGCTACTGTAATCAATCAATTTTGCCCCTAGAAAAAATCAATGGAGTTACTGTATTTGAAGTGCTCGCTGTATTCGACTTCAACCGAAACGAGGCCCAACAGGAATTGAAACATCGGGTTGTATTTTAGTTGAATTTGATTCCTAAAAAAATGGTTGAAAATATGCCGATTCTCTTGGGGGAAAATAGCTCTCTTAGGGTAACTCTTAAGATGGCGCGAATATTGAATTCTAACGGTCAAAAATCCTAATAAAAACAGGATGAAAATAATAATTTTGGAGTCGATTTCTGACTGAAAATTAACTTTTTTTCCCGCTCGTTTTAACATCGGAAACAATTTTTTCGGGGTTTTCAAGTTAATTTCTCTAGTAAATAAGGTACTTTTTAGGGTTTTAAAAACTTCCAGCGATACAATTAGTTGAGCAAAATCTAAAAAAATGCAAACCTAACGTGTGGCATTTGGGCGAAGAAGACAATCTCCCTCAAATCGTACGACCCAGAAGCATCAAAATTCGATAGCTCTGGGATCAACTCGTCGCAAGTTTTGTCGAACCATTTGCCAGATCTGCCTCGACTCCTATCGTGGCAGGTGATTAGCTCGAATTCCATCGAACTTGTAGGCTGGGGAGCTGGAAAAATCTCAAAAATTAAAAAAAGCTACCGTAATAAGCTCCGACGAAGAAGAAAGCCCCTTGAAGGAAGAGGAGAGCAGCCAGGATTACGGTCAGCTTTTTGTTGCTCAAGTTTTCGATCACAGCTCCCGCCATTTCTGAAAAATTTCAAGAAAAAAATGAATAAAAATATAAGAGGGAGCTTATAGTGGAACAAGATTGAGTCATTTTCATATAAAAAGGCATTTTAGGCTAATTTTAACAGCGAGAAATTGGTTTTTTACCCCAAAATTAGTCAAAAATAGGCAAATCGGATGATTTCTTGAGTCCAGAGCTGCACGAATAACTCATTTTAGTTCGAAAACGAATAGCTCGCTTCGCCTAAAGTTTCCAAAAGCCGATTCGTCGGAAAAAAAATCACTATTCGTTCAGAAAAAGACCAATGAAGCAGAAAAAAAAATGCCAGATTTTGATGATCGCAAAAAAAGCATACAGCGAAACAGAAGAAAAGCGACCTGTTGAGAGAGGCTCAGCGAGGCTATCAATTACCGCCATTCCCTATGCAAATAGAAGGATAAACGGAGGTTAGAGAGCGCAGTAGTATGAGAGACGGCAGTCAGCCAAATCGAACAGCCAAGGCGTTTTGGGGTCATGTTCGCGCCCATTTTATGGCTGGGAGCCGCACTACCCTCTAATAATCTTGGAAATGCCGGCCCGCAATTTGAAATCTTTTGCAAAATTGTAGGCCTTGATCTCCTCTACAACTTTGCAGAACATGATTTTCCTCAAAAATTGTGCAAAAATCATGACAATTTCGACTTGCATATATGAGTGGAGAGGCTGTCAAACTCAAAAAACGACTACTAAACTGACTATTAACCGCTGCGCTTCAGATTTGAATTTATTTATAAAATTTTAGGATAAAGCGGGCAGCCAAGTTTAAATTTGCAGCGCAGCGGTTAATAGTCAGTTTTGTCGTCTTTTTTGAAAGTCTAAATAGAATAAACAAGCAGAAAAGGCTGCTGAACTGCTAGATAAAACCGAGTGAATCAGAATCAACATTGAGAAATCGCTGGAGCTGATAAGATCATTTTTTACTCTCAACACGATGATTTTTTGGATCTTTTCAGCGATTTTATTACTTTAAAAAAATGATCCACTAAAATTTCGTTGAAAATCGAGAAAAATCAGTTGGTAATATAATCTGTTCATAAAAAAAGAGGACGTCCTTCGTATCCAAACCTTTTCTTGGCTTGTTTTAGAAGAGCAGTACAACTTTCTAAAATAAGCTGTTTTTATTTGGCTGTAGTATTCTAAAAATTGGCTGAAAGATTCAAATTTGTTGGAGATCAAGGGCTACAAATCTCATAAAATTCTCAAGTCTAAACTCAAAAAGTGGAGGAAAGTGCTGCGGATGCCGGCTGAGGGCTCTCCTTCCCAATTTTACGATCAATTACAGGGAATCCGAAAGGACGCACGAGACGCCGACGCCATAAAACTCAAACGAGACTAACAACACAGCTGGGCTGAGAGAGGGAGGATGGGGCATTGATTGAAAACATCGGAGGAACATTTTGACCAGCAGGACGGCCAGCCAGAAAGAGAGAGAACACCTGCGAAGTGGTCAAGGCGGATGAAACAGGTGGTGACCAAGTAGAAAACGGGCAGGTAGTGTTTTTGTTAGATATTGATCTAATGCCTTGGGGATTAGAGGATTATGTAATATATATTATTGGACCCCAATGAGCAGTTAGACATAACAGTTTCCTTTAGATCTGACGAATTTTAAAGATTTCTTGAAGAAAATATTTAATTTTTAATAGACATTAACCACAAAGATCTTGGAATTCCGCAGATAAAGCCGCTAATTTTCAAGATCTTATTGTAATTTTTTTTGTTAAAAATGATGTTCTGTAATATTGTCGAGGAGATCGCGAGCTACAACTTTGTAGAACATTTTCATTTCCCGCAAAAAATAAGTCTAAATCTCATAAAATTTAGGACAAATTTTAAAGTACTGTAACAAAAAAAAATTGGTTCTTTTAAAGAGGCGTTAGAAGCCTAAAAATGAAGATTCGGAACTAGTAAACCTTTGGGGCCCCAGTAGCCACGATTCAATTTTTGTGTTGTCAGGAGGATCGTGAGTTCAATCTCCCCTCCCCGACTTACATTTTTGCTTTATTATTTCAAGTCTTTTTTTTTCATATTTTCTGACGTTTTGACTCAATTCGGCCGCACACTGAATCGGCCTTTTACTGCTTCTTTGCTTCTCTGGTTTATCGAGCTGTTAAGCTGGTCTGAATCGAGAAATTGGATTTTTATTTAAAGAGAATCAACTCCTCAGAACTTTTAAGCATTTTATCAATAGGATTGTTCTCGAGAGGATTAAATGATCGTTGCCTCGTTGAGGACGAAAATGAAGAAGATCCTTTTATTTCCAAAAACCAAGAATAATTCTTGATAGCAACTTTCATACCAAAGACTACTGTATCTTCAACTAGAAGTTCAATTTGACCAATTGACAGGAAAAAGACCTAACTTATGTCGCTTTTTCAAGCCTCCCTTCAAATTATTATTATCGAGAACTTGGAACATCCATGGTTTTTCCGTTGCGCATAGGAAAATACTCGAAGAGTTGGCCAACAATCAGGAATGTCGATCAAAAAAATTGGTTGATTTTTGTGGAAATTTTGTGATTGATTTCTTCTGCCAACAGCCCTGTTGATTATCTTAATTGAGAATAAATAATGAACAATGTTTTTTGAGTTTTTTGGGAAAGATGGAAGAGAGCTTTTTGAATTTCTCACAGCTGTTGCAATCCATTTTAGACTTGTCTCGCAGTCCTTATCAGTTGCTTTTATCGATATTCTTACCAGCCTTTCCCTCTTTTGCTTTTCTATCCATTAATAAACTTGTCCAGAATGGCTGAAAATGCTGTTGATCCAATGAAAGTTTATGAACTCGAGACAATGTTGACCCAATCGCAAGTTATGTACTTTAAAAAATCACTTGAATTAGATGAAAAGAATGAGAAGTTGGAACAGAAGAATAGGGAAGTCGAGGAATTGCAAAAGGAAAAAGAAGAACAGGCGAGACAAATCAGATCTCTGATTGAAGGTGAGAAAAGTTTAGTCTTTTTCGATTAATAGAAAACGAGAAATTGGTCGGAGTGTTGAGAGAGCGGCTGGGAGAAAAAGAAACAGAAAGCGTATTGGCGCAGAATGAAGTGAAGAAACTCGAAAGGGAAATAGCTGAGTGTAGGGCTCGACAAGAACGGGCGTCCAGAAGTAATTTCATTCATTTTTCAACTTCTTTTGAGATGTAAAAACTGATGTTGAAGAAATCAGGAAAAACGTCACCCAAATAATCGAACAACTTTGTCAGTTGGAAGTCGAGGCTGACAGTTTGGTTGGGATGGAGGGAGGAGGGGAACTCGGCAGAACAGCTGGTTTGTCTCTTCTTTTGAGAGTGGAATCAATTCAGAGAGCTCAACTCAAATAGAAAATGAAGCAGAAGAAGTGGAGGAGTTGAAAGGCGATGAAGAAAATACATCGGTCTGATTTTACTTTTAGTCCATTTTTCTTGTAGGTTTTAATTTTGGGCGGCAATGGACCTCTGAATACAATTTACTTGCTCGATTCGAAGACTCAAAACTGGAAGAAACTAAGAATCACTCTTCCAATGGGAATGTATGGTTTCGGAGCTGTTGTACTCAACGAAGAAATCTATATTTTTGGAGGAGATGCCAATGGTTATCGGCAGGACTGTTATAAATTGAAAGATGATGGAAGTTGGATGCAATTGGCTTCGATGGATCAAAAAAGAGGTTGGATTTCCAGTAGCTCTCTGGTTTACAAAGGAGATATATGGGTGATTGGAGGATACTCTGTGAATCCTATGGTGTATCTAAAATCAGTCGAAAAGTATGAAATTTCTCAAAACAAATGGACCAATATGCCGTAAGTTTTCCTCCGAATTTGAAAGGGACAGTCTCTAGCGTTGGATCTTTGCCTAACTCGACAAAGATTTTCCCAAATGCAAATTTCATTGTGATTTTTGTATTTCTATGAATTCTGCCATTTCGCCATCATTTAGACTCTTTTATCGATGAAGAATAAAATCAAAAAGTTTGTTAATTTGGTCTGAAAATAGTCAAATTTGCATAAAAATAACGATAAATCCCATAAAAGCTAATAGAATTAAAAATTGAGAAAAAATGTCAAAAGTCTGATTACAGTAGAACCTATTGCGAATCAAATTTTAAATGTGTGGGCGAAGGTGCATTCTGGGTTACTGTAGTGCACACTTTTTCGTTTTGTCAATTTATTTCTTAACATTTAGTTTTATGCAATTTCGTGTGTATTTCCAAAATCAGCGCATTATTTTGCATCAAATAAAAGTATACTGTAAGAGGCGCCGGACTGCCCCTTTAATCAAAGGATTCCAGAGAAATGAATTATGCAAGATTTTACGCAGCAGCAGCAGTATTTAAGGATCGAATATTTGTCACTGGAGGATGGAATGGAAATACTAACTTAAAATCTGCGGAGATGTTTGATCCAGTTCGACAGAAATGGGTCCTATTTGATGATTTGCCTATTGAAATTCATGGTCATACGATGCTAATCAACAATTCAACTCTATCCATTTTTGGAGGCTATTCATCTGCCTCATTAAATAGCGTATGGGAAATGGATATCGAAGATCCCGAGAAGAAATGGACACCAAAACAGAGTTTTAAACACCCACGATATTCTTTTGGAATAGGAAAACTCTCGAATGGAACTATTGTATTCGGTGGTTATAGGGAAGAAACATCCGAAATATTTGATGGAAATAAATGGATTGATGGACCCAACCTGCCTCAAGATCTAGCATATTTTGCTTATACATCCATTCCCCGATCTCTTGAAGAAAGTTTTGTAAACAAATTTGCATAATTGTTAAGCCGTATTTGTATGAAATCCATTCCTCGTTCCCTCGAAGAATGGAATTCTCATAAATTGTTTAAAAATCATTTGCTCTCAATCCCAATCATCTGAAAACGAGAAGGAAGATTGATTCAATGCGATCTCCTGGATCATAACTGTCAATCTGACTAAAATCTCCTGATTTCGCCATTCATTCTTGTAGACTTTTCGGAACTAGTAAACGTTTGGGGCCCCAGTAGCCATGGTTCAATTTTTGTGTTATCAGGAGGGTCGCGGGTTCAATCCTCCTCCCTGACTTACATTTTTGCTTTATTAATTCAAGTCTTTTTTTCATATTTTTTAACGTTTTGACCCAATTCAGTCGCATAAATCACACTGAATATGCCTTTTATTTGTTCCAGCTGCTCTGTACCATTGGAATTCTCTGGCTTACCGAACTGTTAAGCTGCTCTGAGTCGAGAAATTGGATTTTTATTTAAAGACAATCAACTTTTCAACAGGCAAGTATCTTTTATCAATAGGATTGCTCAAAAAATGAGTTTGCCGTTGGATAATGAGGAGATGTCAATGCATATGCGCTGATAATGTAATAAAATTGAGTCAAAACGTCAAAAAATATACAAAAAAGACTTGAATTAATAAAGCAAAAATGTAAGTCAGGTAGAGAGATTGAACTCGCGACCCTTCTGACAACACAAAAATTGAACCATAACTACTGGGGCCCCAAAGGTTTGCTATTAGGTTGGCAAAATATGAATGCGAGTAAACTTTGATGTGTTATATTTTTAATATACTAATATATTTACATATGTTTTTATGCTTATTTTAAAGAGCGTTTTCTTGTGCATCTTTTCATATATTAAATGGTTCAGTTAAGGATGATTGAGCAAAAATATCGTGTGCGGGCGTGTATGTTATACGACTTCAAACGCGGAATAGCGGCCGAAGAGTCCCATCGTATGCTGTTAGAAGCATTTAAAGATGATATACCATCGTTGAGCCAATGTTACCGATGGTACCAACGCTTTCGAAATGGAGATGAAACTCTTGAAGATAAAGAACACCAACGACGTCCTCAGATTATCAATGACGATGTTTTGAAGAACATCATCGAATCAGATCCTTGCCAAACTACTCGCGACCTTGCGAAACAATTAAATTGCACTCATGCCACTGTAGAAAATCATTTACATGCCATTGGAAAAACAAATCGAGCCGGACAATGGGTCTCACATAAACTCTCCGATGCAAACAAAACAGCTCGAATTGCAATGTCTGGAATCATGCTTCGTAGTGCTAAGAACAGCGGATTTTTTGACTCCATCGTCACGTCGGATGAAAAGTGGATCAAGTACGATAATGTAATAAGAAAAAGGCAATGGTTAAACCACGGTGAGCCTCCGAAACCAACTCCAAAACCTGATATTCATGGTGAAAAGGTTATGCTTTGTGTCTGGTGGAACTGCAAAGGGTTGGTGCATTTTGAACTTCTGAATTCTGGTCAAACAGTCACGGCGAACCTTTACAAAGATCAATTGAGTCGTGTGGACCAAGCTCTACGCCGTCAAGGTATCAATACTGCGACTGTAAAATTCCTCCAAGATAATGCTAAGCCCCACACCGCAAAAATCACTCAACAGAAAATTGAGGAGCTGGGTTGGAAACTTCTGCCTCATCCGCCTTATAGCCCAGACTTGGCTCCATCCGACTACCATCTTTTCCGATCGATGCAGCATTCTTTAGCGGGAAAAAAATTCGAAAATCGTGAAGACATCAAATTTTGGGTGGCCAACTTCTTTGAATCGCAGCCAGCAGAATTTTTCGAAAGAGGTATTCATAATTTGCGTGGACGTTGGCAAAAGGTCATTGATAATAATGGAGAGTATCTCTTGGATTAAGATTTTGTAGTTGTTAAAAAAAATAAATTTTGTTTTACACAAAAATTCGCATTCATATTTTGCCAACCTAATAGTTCCGAAGATTCTAATAACAAATTTGGTGTTATTCGAAAGAGCGTAAAAAGATCTACAAGATGGTAAAACGTTTAGTACACAAGTAGTAATTGAAATATCTGAAGCTCTCTTTAAATTCAAATGTTAAAACATAAAGTTTTATCAATCGTTTTGGCCAGAAGGCGCCAAGAAAAAATTTGGATTTTCTTCGCGAGACTTTTAAAAGTTATTGCAGCCTAAAAGTCGCTATTTTTGAGCGAAGACGAAATGAAAATTGAAAAAAAAAATTGCTCAGTTTTATCTTCTGAATCTTATCATCTTGAATCAAAGAAAGAAAAAATTTAAAAAAAGATTATTTATAATCGAATCAAGAGTCTATGGTAATGACTTCCCGTCCACTTCCACCCACGAAAAGAACACGTTTCAGGTCTTCTGTCAGCACGTCCAGATATGACATATAAGAATGGACGAACGTTTGTCGATTCCGCGACGGATGCGGCAAATTCAATAGAATCTAAAAAAGATTAGGTATTTTTTATGGCAAAAAAGCTATAGCGACCAATTGAGAATCGGGCGAATTCTCTTTTATGACATGGTTCAGACGGATGGAAGTGTTCATTTTATGAACATTCAGCTTGATATCCATCGTATCGAGATCCTCAGAAGGGGTTACAGATCGGTAGAGGCCTTCAGCCGGGTTACTGTAAGAGATTTAAGCATTTTTTGAATTATTTCGACTCAAAAATAGTCATTTTTAGGTTGCAGTGGGTCTCGCCAAGATAATCCAAGTTTTTTTCTTTAGGTATTTTGCAATTTTTTGTGGGAAATGATCTTCTACAAAGTTGTAGCCCGTGATCTCCTCTACAACTTTGCAGAACATCATTTTTACCAAAAATCATGGTAAAACTTAGAAAATTGTGATTATTTTGGCGAAAGAGGACCCACTTTTGTTCGAATTTTAGGTCAAGTAGCCTAACAATAGCCACTTTTAGACTACAATAACTCTAAAAAGTGGGTCTCGCGAAGAAAAGTCAAATTTTTTTAGGGCTTTTTGTAATTTTTTACTGGAAATTATGTTCGAAACTTTATTAGAAAAAGTGCAAATTTCCGCATAAGATGACCTAATTTTAGATTATTGTAGCCAAAAAGCTATTTTTTCTCATTTTTTTGCGATTTTAACATTTTTCAAACTTTTTTTCTCCATTTCAAGAAATATCTTATTGTCTTATAGAGTAAAGAATTAGCTTCTTATCCTATTTTAAATAGTTACTGTAGCCTAAAGTTAGCCATCTTCCTCCATTTTTTGGATTACTTTAGCTCAAAAAATGCGATTTTTCTTCGAACCAACCTGATGAAGGAAGTTTCTTCCTCGTTAATATTAATTACAATTGGCGTTCCGCTCCTCAAGCTATCATCTAAAAGTTGAGAGAGTGATTTTGAGCGTTTTCTCACAATTTCTTCTGCTAATTCTGGAAGAAACCGTATCGTCGTTGTTGAAGAACTCTCCCATAAATGAGCTCTCCCTGGATTTTGAGCGCCTCAGCTCAGATTGAATGCTTTTCTGTCGTTTTTCCACTTTAGCTGTTTTCTCTAAGATCTCTTCAGTAATTTCTTGGTCCAATAGAGCGACAATCTGAATACTTTTTTTTAACAAAAAAAATTTGTTTTAAAAAATTACAAAAACTTCAGCGTCGATTCGAAGCATGTAGATATATTTTTGTAGGCCGGCTTTCATCTGCTCGCTCTTGTCGGGATCGGTGTCTCCAATAGCAAAAATTCGAAGAGTACAGCCACGCCAGACTTTGTGCTGCTTAAGGAGATAGGCGATCAGCATGAGGATTCCGCCGTCCTGGACAACCCACCAGATATCGACGAACCTGAAGGATTTTTTAAAGTTTTGGAAGAGCTTTTTAAAATCATAAAGTCCCTGCGACTTGATTATTCTTGTAAGATACAGAAGACAATTTAAACAAACCCCCCCCCCCCCCCCCTCCCCCACTCTAGTCGGACCCCCCCACGTCCGATTCCACCCCCACTTCTGTGATGGGGGCCCGTTTGAACAGTTTTAAGGGAGGTTTGTTTAAAGAAGGTCCTGAGGGGATCTGGCGTAAGTGGGGGATCAATTCGTACACCCCCCTGGGAGGGGGGCTTGTACGTATGGCTGTGGGGGGCTAGTTTAAATTCTATCCAAGATAAATATCGAAATAAAATCTCTGCTCAGAGAATTGGCGACCGCGTATTCGGAGGGATTTTTTTTTCGCGGTGAGACTCACTTTTATCCTTAAAAAATAAAATTAGGAGGATCTCGGCGCGAAAACTCAAAATCGTGGTGCATCGATGGATATGCAGTTGTATTGCCTTTTCCGGTATACTCTTTACTTTCTATAGATTAGAAAATTGGGAACTAGTAAACCTTTGGGGCCCCAGTAGCCACGATTCAATTTTTGTGTTGTCAGGAGGGTCGCGAGTTCAATCTCCCTACCTGACTTACATTTTTGCTTTATTAATTCAAGTCTTTTTTCATATTTTTTGACTCAATTTAGCCGCACAAAGTACACTGAATTACTGTTCTAGATGCTTTGTAACATTGGAATTCTCTGGTCTATCGAGCTGTTAAGCTGGTCTGAATCAAAAAATTTGGATTTTATTTAAAGAGAATCAACTTTTCAATAGGCAAGCATCTTTTATCAGTAGGATTGCTCTCGAGAGGATTAAATGTAGGGGTCGTTGCCTCGTTGAGGACGAAGATGAAGAAAATCCTTTTATTTCCAAGAACCAAGAACAATTTTTGATAGCAACTTTCACACCAAAGACTACCGTATCTTTCAACTAGAAGTTCGTGAATGTGACCGATTGACAGGAAAAAGACCTAACTTATGTCGCTTTTTCAAGCCTCCCTTCAGGTTGTTATTATCTAGTACTGGAAAATCTATGGTTTTTTTCCATTGCGCATAGGAAAATGCTCGAAGAGTTGGCCAACAATCAGGGGTGTGGATCAAAAAAATTGGTTGATTTTTGTGGAAATTTTGTGATTGATTTCTTCTGTCAACAGCCCTGTTGATTATCTTAATTGAGAATAAATAATTTAACAATATTTTTTGAGTTTTTTGGGAAGATGGAAGAGGGTTTTTTGAATTTCTCACAGCTGTTGCACTCCATTTTAGACTTGTCTGCAGTCCTTATCAATCTCCTTCGTTTTATCGATATTCTTGCCAGCCTTTTCCCCTTTTTTCTATCCACTAATAGACCTGTTTAGAATGGCTGAAAATGCGATTGATCCAATGAGAATATATGAACTCGAAGCAATGTTGACCCAATCGCAAGTTAGGTACTACAACAAATCACTTGAATCAGATGAAAATAAGGAGAAGTTCGAACAGAAGAATAGGGAAGTCGAGGAGTTGCAAAAGGAAAAAGAAAAACAGGCGAGACAAATCGGATCTCTGATTGAAGGTGAGGAAATAATTTAGTCTTTTTCGATGAATAGAAAACGAGAAATTGGTCGGAGTGTTGAGAGAGCGGCTGGGAGAAAAAGAAACAGAAAGCGTATTGGCGCAGAATGAAGTGAAGAAACTCGGAAGGGAAATAGCTGAGTGTAGGGCTCGACAAGAACGGGCGTCCAGAAGTAATTTCATTCATTTTTCAACTTCTTTTGAGATGTAAAAACTGATGTTGAAGAAATCAGGAAAAACGTCGCCCAAATAACCAAACAACTCTGCCAGTTGGAAGTCGAGGCTGACAGTTTGGTTGGGATGGAGGGAGGAGGGGAACTCGGCAAAGCAGCTGGTTTGTCTCTTCTTTTGAGAGTGGAATCGATTCAGAGAGCTCAACTCAAACAGAAATCGAAGCAGAAGAAGTAGAGGAGTTGGAAGGTGATGAAGGAAATACATCGGTATAATTTTTAACTTTTAAACTTTGCTTGTAGGTATTAATTTTGGGTGGTAGTGGACGCTTAAAGACGATGTACTTGCTCGATTCGAAGGCTCAAAGTTGGAAGAAACTGAGAATCACTATTCCAATGGAATTGGAAAGATTTGGAGCTGTTGTGCTCAATGAAGAAATCTATATTTTTGGAGGAATTGTCAATATTGATTATCAACAGGATTGTTATAAATTGAAAGATGATGGAAGTTGGATCAAATTGGCATCGCTAAATCAACAAAGAGCTTTTATTTCCAGTAGCTCTCTGGTTTACAAAAGAAATATCTGGGTTATTGGAGGCGAATCTGGAGTGTCTTTAAAATCAGTAGAAAAGTATGAAATTTCTCAAAACAAATGGACCTACATGCCGTAAGTTTTCCTCCGAATTTGAAAGGGACAGTCTCTAGCGTTGGGAACTTTGCCTAACTCGGCAAAGATTTTCCCAAATGCAAATTTCATTGTGGTTTTTGTATTTCTATGAATTCTGCCATTTCGCCATCATTTAGACTCTTTTATTGATGAAGAATAAAATCAAAAAGTTTGCCAATTTTGTCTGAAAATAGTCAAATTTGCATAAAAACAACGATAAATCCCATAAAAGCTAATAGAATTAAAAATTGAGAAAAAACATCAAAAGATTACAGTAGAACCTATTGCGAATCAAATTTTAAATGCGCGGACGAAGATGCCTATTGGGTTTCTGTAGCGCACTTTTTCGTTTAGTTTTGTCAATTTATTTCTTAACACTTAGTTTTATGCAATTTCGTGTGTATTTCCGAAATCAGCGCATTATTTTGCATCGAATAAAAGTATACTGTAAGAGGCGTCGAACTGCCCTTTTAATTGAAATCTTCCAGAGAAACGAATTATGCAAGAAATAGTGCAGCAGCAGCAGTATTTAAGGATCGAATATTTGTCACTGGAGGAGACAACGAAGAAATCTTAAAATCTGTGGAGATGTTTGATCCAAAACTACAGAAATGGATTTTATTTTGTGATTTGCCTATTCACGTTTATAGACATACGATGCTAATCAGCAATTCAACTCTATCCATTTTTGGAGGCAAATCAGTATCTGGCGAATTAAATAGCGTATGGGAAATTGATATCGAAGATCCCGAGAAGAAATGGACACAAAAACAGAGTTTTAAACACCCACGAATGTATTTTGGAATAGGAAAACTCTCAAATGGAATTATTGTATTTGGTGATACGAGATATAATAGAGAAACATCCGAAATATTTGATGGAAATAAATGGATTGACGGACCAAAACTACCTCGAAATCTAACATTTTTTGCTTATACATCCATTTCCCAATCTCTTGAAGAAAGATTTTTAAAGAAATGTTCATAATTGTTAAGCCGTATTTGTATGAAATCCATTCCTCGTTCCCTCGAAGAATGGAATTCTCATAAATTGTTTAAAAATCATTTGCTCTCAATCCCAATCATCTGAAAACGAGAAGGAAGATTGATTCAATGCGATCTCCTGGATCATAACTGTCAATCTGACTAAATTTCCCTGATTTTGCCATTCATTCTAGTAGATTTTTCGGAACTAATAAACCTTTGGGGCCCCAGTAGCCATGATTCAATTTTTGTGCTGTCAGGAGGGTCGCGGGTTCAATCCCTCTCTCTGACTAACATTTTTGCTTCATTAATTCAAGTCTTTTTTCATATTTTTGGCGTTTGACTACATTTTATTGCATTATAAGCACATATGCATCGGCATCTCCTCATTATCCAATGGCAAACTCATTTTTTGAGCAATCCTATTGATAAAAGATGCTTGCCTATTGAAAAGTTGATTCTCTTTAAATACAAATCCAATTTCCCGACTCAGAGCAGCTTAACAGCTCGATAAACCAGAGAATTCCAATGCTACAGAGCAGTTGGAAAGGTCAATTCAGTGTACTTTGTGCGGCTGAATTGAGTCAAAACGTCAAAAAATATGAAAAAAGACTTGAATTAATAAAGCAAAATGTAAGTCGGAGAGGGGGATTGAACCCGCGACCCTCCTGACAACACGAAAATTGAATCATGGCTACTGGGGCCCCAAAGGTTTACTAGTTCCGAAAATTGCTATATTTTGAAGTTTTTAGGCAAGGAATGAAGCAAAAATTGATCAGTTTCACATTTTTATTTTAATCCCAATTAGAGTTTAGAATTTCCACAAAATTATTGTCCTTTTTCTCGAAAAAAAAAAGTCATAGAACTCACCCGGTGAGTCGCTCAATCGGCTCTGGAAACTCTGTGATTCCTTTGGACATAATGATACAGTGCTCGTTGGCTCTGCCTTGGATCATTTGCTCTGCAAATTTGATTTTTTTTTCTTCCTTGATGATCGTGACAACTACTAACCGGCGAAGAGAGCCACCTCGTTTGCGTCGTCTAAATTCGGCCAATTGATCAGGACAGTATTTGGACAGAGGCCTCCAATCCCAACTGATTGAAAAACTCCAGAGACGCAGCCCATTATCTGAAATTGGTTGGCTACTGTAGCCAGCGAAAGGGCGCCAATATTGCGATTTGTTTCAACTTTTTATGCATCGTTTTCCACTAAAAACTTGGTGGAACCCACTTTTTTGGGCTACTTGGAGCACAAATATGGCCATTTTTCTCTTTTATAGTTATTTTCAGAACTTTTGATGTTTGTTGTAGAGAAGATCAAGCTCTACAACTTTGTTGGATATCGAAAATTTTAAAAATTGGTGCAACTGACTTTAAATGAAGAATTACAGTAGACTTTTCTTCTTACCTGATCGTGTTGGAAGAATAAAGTCTTGGCGAATCCTCTGAGCCGAGCGAGTCCCATATCCTTTTGAACTCGGGCTTTGATTTCCTTAGCTCGATCTCGGTCAGAAGAATTGTCTGATCCTCCCTTGACGAATGCCACAGCTATTGCCAATCCTCTTCCTGCCTAAAAAATAGTAAATAAATCTGATACCATAAGATTTTATCTTCTTGCGTAGTTTTGGCAACCTTCCCAGCAATTTTGGTTACAAACGATGTTCTACAAAGTTGAAGAGGATATCGTCGGCTACAACTTTGTAGAACATTGAAAATTATAAAAATTGGTGGAAGTTTGAGAAAAATCGCCCCCCTACCTTGAGCTGTCCAGCCATGTTGAGAAGCGACGTCGCCCGAACGTCGATTACATTTTTATTCCATTGACTCGCCAGACAGATCATCAACTGCGGTCGCCAGTTCTTCGGATGCGGATCCTTGTCTTCAACTTTCAAAAGGGAGTATTGCGCCGTGGTGAGAGCCAATCCCCTCATGCCGTCGCCCCACTCCTTCTTGGCTCCCTTCCACTCAACATATTTATAAATGGCAAAGGTTAGACCGCAAGCCAGCAGGGCGAGATGCCAGTCACTGGTGAACATTATAAAAAAGCAGAGGAAGGCGCCCAAAAGCGAGAGGGACCTGCAACGCATCTATTGGAATTAGCCTTCAGTTCAAAGAATTCAAATTTTTTTGCAAAATTCTAGCCCTCGATCTCCTCTACAATTTTGTAGAACATTTACAATTATAAAAAGCGCATTTTTAGCCTAGAAAAACCGATTTTAAAATGATCATTTTTATGCACAAGTAGTTTGAAAAAAATCATTATTTTATGTATTTTTAAGCAAGTTTTAAAATTGTTGATGTTTTGCAAAGTTGTAGCCCGCGATTTCCTCTACAACTTTGATGTACAAAGTTTTTAGCAAAAATTACGGTAATACCTAGGAAAAGCGGGCTCTTCCAGACAAGACCCAAGGATTACTGTAGCCTTAACAATCAGTAATTTTCCTAAAATTTAAACAACTTTCAGGATTTGGAATGTTCTACAAAATTTTAGTTTGCGATCTCCTCTACAACTTTGCAAAACATCATTTCTACGAAAATTAGAATAAATTTTATCAAAAAAAGTGATTTTCCACGTGGGACTCAGCCAAGGTTTAGTTGAAATGTTCAAAAAAAGCGCATAAAACTTGGAAAAAATTAAAATAAGAGTACAAACCAGTGGAAATATTTGAATCTTGGCCTCCAATTGGGCGCCCTTAGAATGGCATGCATGAAGGCGATGATGTTGACGAACGCGTAGCACATCAAGAAGAAGAAATCCAAAACCTCAGCTATTTTATCAACCGCCCCCAGGAGAATCGCCATTTCGGCTATGAATGTCGTCAACATTAGGCTGAAAACAACTTTTTTATATAAAAAAAAGTAAAGCGAAATACCCTAGAAGAGGCTCATTCCGCTTGGTGACTTTGGCGAAAGGAGCCAGGAGAGGGAGGACATCATCTTTGGCGATGGATTGAAGGAGGCGAGGAGCCGAGACGAGGCATTGAAGAGCAGCGCCGAAGGTGCTCAAAAACGCGCCGACTATTACTATCCAGGGAGTCGGCCAGGCAAGCACAGCGACCACCATCGTGTTGTCGATTGAGCGGCCAAATCTGAAGAGAACTTGATAGAGATTTCATCTCGCTTTTAATGGATTTTAGCCTAATTTTGGCAGAGTTTCACCCGCTTTTTCACTTCTAAAGTTCTGCCTAGAAAATTAGCGACAAAACTGCGTATTCGTGTTGAGGCTGGGGACTCGCTTTTATCCTAAAAATTAAATGGGTCTCGTCGTGGAAACCTAAAATTTAATACGCAGTTTTTTGGACAGCCTATTAGCTTGATTTTTATTAAATTGGATGTTTTTTTAAACTAAAAATAGATCAAAGTGATCCCTTGCTGTAATTTTAGCTGGAACGCGTGAAAGTGCGTCGCTGCCAGTCGACCGTTACTGGTAACCATGAATCGCGATATGCTTCGCTGCATTCATGGCGAGCGAAAGAGTTGACTGGAGAGTCCAATCTGGCTAGAAAAAAAGATTGAAAAAACGAGAGAAATGAATTAGGGTTTTGTGTTTTTTCTATCTCATCTATTAACTTCGCATGATCGTAACTTTTTGTTGAATTGTCCAATTTAATTTAAATTTTAAATAAAGATTCTTAAATATTTTGACTATTTGGTCCCAAAATTTCAGACCAAACAGTCAATCTGGCAAGAAGATTTGCTAGTTTTTCAAACAAACATTTCCTCCCCAATATTGGTATTTACTCATCCTAGAATCAATTTTTCCCCAAAACAAACTTACTTATCTCTGAGGACGGATCGATCAACACTCGCTGCGAACAAAAAAGCCAGCGCATAATAGATCAGCGAAGTAGTTATTGTGGCGGCGATGGTTCCAGAAGGGATTGATCTCTGCGGATCCTTCAAATCTCCTGTAATTTTCTCATCTTTCTGATTAAAAAATTTGGAGAAAACCGCTCATATTCGTGCCAGTCATGATTCCTGTCACAGCTGGGAAATAAATAGCCAAAAGGAGAAAGAAAGTCGAGGTGACGTCTTGAACAACTTCAGCATCTGGCTTGCCCTTAATCCCTGGGAGGACCTCATTTTGCTCCATATAGCCGGGCCAAAGATTATCTAAAATGGTTGAATTTTTATCACAAAATTAGATGGAAATAACCGGAAAGAGTTGTCCAATTGAAGCCGGTGAAGCCTTGCGAGCAGGCCATTCGGACTTTCGTGAAATCAGAGCAATATTCCGATTGAGAATCACAGAAAATGTGGGTCAATCTGAAACAAAAAGCTCTCGATTTTCAATGATTTCTCTAATCTATATGGGTCTCAAGTGGTTCACTTTTCTCACTTTTTGAGCTGATTTTATAATTTATAATGTTCTACAATATTGTAGAGGAGATTGCGAGTAATTCCGAGCTTAAAAATTCAAAAAAAGAATTGCTCAAACTAATAGAAAATTGGATACTTTTAGGCTACAGTAATCTTAGTTGGTCTCAAAACATCCAATTTTCTTAATTTTTTAAATTTCTTTTTTTGTTCATCTTGTAGCCCTTGATCTCCTCTACAAGATTGCAGAACATAATTTCTCACCAAAATTGGGCTAAAATCTTGAAAAATGAAGAACTAACGCTGGAGATTTTTCACAAACGTCGCAGATATTCGTGACGGCGCTCATGTTGATCTGATGGTGATGGCTGATATTGGCGTGGTGAGCCCAGAGAACACTCGACTGGATCAGACGATCATCCAGCGAGCAGACCCTGCAAAATAATAACAAAAATAATGCAAGATTAATAGGCGAAACATCCTTTTGATCGATTTTACAGTAGGATTTTTTTTTAAAAACGCGTAGAAAAACTGACATTTGGCCGGCTCCTGTGATGGCTTTTTCCACTCCGCCGGCGAAACAAGCTAGGAGAGCGAGGATGACACAAGCCAGCGAGACCTAAAACCCTTTTTTTGTTTGAAAATTCGCACAATTCAACAGTACGCCACTAATTGCTAAAAATGGGTATTAGCATTATTTTTATTTGTCTTCCCTCAGCAGTATTTGGTACCATTCGATTCAGCGAAACATTCTCTATCGATTGATATATAAAACGATAAGAAATTGGTTAGATTTTGATTAAAAACAAAGAAAAAGTGTGAAAATTGATGGATTATTTTAATTTTTAGATGTTTTTTATATCATTCGATAGAGGATTTTTCGCTGAATCGAATGGCATCAAAATAAAAGTAATTTAGAGCTTACTGGTGCCATAAGCTGGACGAATTTGACGCCCATCGCTACGATAGCCACTTGGATGAGGAGGAAGAGAGTCCCATAGATTCGATAATTATTGTAAAGCGAGCCGAATGCTGAAATTTTCTGAGAAAAAGTCCAAAAAAATCTTACGTTCTGTGTCGTGAAGAGCCTCTTTTCCGCCGATTGCCATGTCTGGCCATATGTACATCTAAATTTAATTGATTTTGGCCTAAAAATGGGCTATTTTCGGCTCAATTTATAGCCTGTTCATTTAAAAAAAGACGACAGCTGATGCTCCGAGAAAAGAAGTTTCTCGGCGAGACCCATTTTAATCCTAAAATTGATTTACAAGGCCTTTTTTTAGGATAAAATGGGTCCCGCCGAGTAAATCTTTGAAATTTTGCAGTAATCCATTAGATCTACTGGTCGTCATCTCTCATTTTGAGCGGATTTTCAAATTTTTATAAGCTAACTCACAAAAATTGAATAAATCTTCGACTTTTTTTAGTTTTCTCTGCTTTGTTTGGTATCATTCGACGCGGATTTTTTTAAACGAAAAGTGAAAATTTAAATTTAAGTTAGATCAACAAGCCACAACTAACCAAAAGGACTTCAACTCCTCCGACGAGATACATCGAAGCGGCGACGGTATTAGCCAAGTAGAAAAGAATGCCGACGGCTGATCCAAATTCGGCTCCCAAATTGCGAGAAATTATGAAATAGGCGCCGCCAGATTCGACAACTCCATTTGTTGCAACGGCTGAGAGTGAGATCGAGGTGAGAAGAGTCTAAAAAGTTGGGTTTTCGATGGGCTGGGAGGGGAGGGAGTACGCAGATACAGCAGAGAGCCAAAAGACCCATTGTCCAGTAGAGACCCGCCATTCCGACGACCCAGAAGAGGCGAATAAACATCGTCACTCCGAGAATGTGCTGGATGGTCGGCAGATAGACGCCGATCATCACTCCCAGATTTGCCTAAATTTGAAGAATCAACTCCCTTTTCCTTATACTTTGTCCCATTTAGCTCAATTTTTATCATCTAAAATGTTTTGCAATCTTGTATTCCTTGATCTCTTCTATAAGATTGTAAAAGTCTGTTTTTCTAAAAAAAAAATTCTAGAAACAATCTTAAAAAATGGATTTTTTAGGCGAATCACCGCTTTTTATTCCAATTTTAAGAGTTATAACATAAATGTTGCCATTTTTCTCAATTTTTGAATTATTTTCAGACTATTTGATGTATTGCAATCTTGCAGCTATTGATCTGCTCTACAAGATTGCAGAACATCAAAAATTATAAAAAATAGGAGAAAGTTTTAAAAAATTAGGCTAGACAGCAGGGAGGTGCTGTAAGATTTCCTCAATTAATTGGTTGGGATTAATTTTTAAGATTTTGAATGTCTTGCAAAGTTATTTGACATAGAATGGGCTATCTTTTGGTCTTTGAGACAAATGATTTGAATGAAAAATGGCCAAAATATGAACATTTTGATGGAAAGAAAGGTACCTTTTTGTGCTCGGTGGCGGCCCGCTCCTTGGGCCCAGGCGTGGTGTATCCGGAGATGAAAGACGCCTGGCCGCCGTCCTCATCTCCTTTGAATAAAGCCAAATGGCCGAAGGTGCTCTTCCTGTGGCTTTGGCGATGATGAGCCGGCTCGTGTTCTTCGCCAATCGTCGCCAGGCCGTTGCTCTTGGCCATCGTCTCCAGGGTCTCCGGATTGACCTGGGTCACGGTGCTGAATCGTCTCCTGGAAAATGAGCGGCTGGATGAGCGCGGAGGGAGGCGAGCTGGCAGCCAGACAGACACAGCGTACTTTTTACATCACAACGCATCACGTCGAAACACGGTGATTACCTGGGCCATTATTTCTGGGCGAGAGTCCTTCGAGTCTCACCTCACTCTCTACCGTAATCCCACGTAGTTTTCTCGAATTTCTTTAGTCTTTGCGAAAATTTGGCAGCACTTTTCTTCGAATTTTACTAAAATTCCCAGCTGAAAGAGAGCTTCTCTTTGGATTACTGTAGTCTTCTCGAATTTTTTAAACTTTTTTTTTGTTTTTTTTTTGCGAAAATTTGAAAGTTACATTGCAAACAGCATTTTGAGAATTCTACTGTAATCCTGATTTTACTGACGGATTCTCTCTCAGAATTATTGTATTTTTACGCTTCGTGCACTCTTTAACTTTCGCATTTTACGCGAAGATTGATTCTTGCCAAAATCAGCTAAAATTTTGAGTTTTTATTTCGCAAAATCTAACGCAAATCCTGTATTCTTCAAAAGTTATAAAAATACTGTATTTTCTCAAGAGAAATCCTAATTTTCGGCTGCATTTCTTTCCAATTCTATCATAATCCAAGCCGATTTTTGTACTTCTTTGTTTTAAGAAGGGGTCTTTTTCGCAAAAAACGTGATTTTCGATCAAATTGACGACTTTTTACAGTAAAAAGTAAAGTTTTTCATCAAATGTGGTAGGATTACTGTAGAATTGCGCAATTTTTTCAACAATAAAAAATCTAAAAGAAAACTCACCCAGTTGAGGACATCTTCTTCCGAAGGTTCTGAAAATTTACTGTAACTGTGAGCGCGAGAGATCAACACGCCATATTTAAACGGTTCGCCGCAGAAATAACTCACAGCTATAAAAGACATTATATCGATGTCAAATTACGGTAGCGGACGGCGGACAAACGAACGGCGTGAATTTTTCGGCTGATGGCTGAGAGGGTCAATCGATCAACCCGGGGAGGGAGACACAAAAAAAGCCGGGACCGGCTCTGCGACGATTATCCCTGCCGGTTGAGGGTGCCAACAACCTCCTCTCGCGTCCGGTTACGGTAGAGATAGCGGAAGCAATTGCGCCGAAACACAACGCAAAAAGTCGGCAATTTTGGCACAAAATTTGAGAACACTTGCGTGTTCCAGAGAGGGGCAGGGATTTGCGCGAAAAATTCAAATTTTCAAGGACTAGCTCTTTACATCAATTTTAGGCATATTCCGCTAATTTTTTTTATAATTTTCAATGTTCTGCAAAGTTGTAGAGGAGATCAAACTCTAAAAAAATTGTAGAAAAACTCTTCAAAAAAGATTACTATATCCCGCAGGAAATTTGAATCCAAAAAACCTGATCTCGCCTGGAAAAAGGCGTCATTTTCAGTTCAACTTTATACATTTTACACAAGAATTTTTACATCGTCTTGTAGAGGAAATCAAGGTCTACAAGATTGCAAAACGTTAAAAATGCTAAAAATTAGAGAAAAAGGTGGAAATGACTAAACTATCTCCAGTTGTGCCCTTTATCGACCAAAACAAAAATAAACAAATTATCCATTTTTCTGACTGACAACCCGAGGGGATGAAAAACAATGCAAAAATTGAAACAAAATGCGATGTCGCTGACTGGCTCGATGGTCTGAGCGGATCATTCATCGGACGATCTGTTTGAGTTGAAACTTCAAACCAGCCAGCAAATGGTCGGTCAAAACAAGAGAGAGTCGGCAAATAAAGAGGTAGACTTTTGCTTTTCTTTTCTCTGATTGGGTCCTTCTAAGGGCGAAAACAATCAGAATCGGAGCAATAAAACACAAAAACCAAGGAAGTTGAGTTTTTTTGGCTTAAAATTGAGGCATTTAGCGCCAATTCTTGAGCCCAGTTATTTTATTTTTATTCAGTTTTAAAGGCCAAATCAAGAGCAGTGGTTGCGCTTCCATCCATCAACTTCTTTAATAAAATGCTCTTTATACAGCACCATCTCTAAATGCCAAACTATAAGCCATAAGAAACAAAAAATTTCCGCAAAACCGGATCGGATATCTACCCGGAAAAACCCGGGATTGTCCGGATTCGGTACAGCCCTGCTCTCGATCTCCTCTACAAATTGTAGTAGAAAAACGTTATTTTAAAGTTTATTTCATTTAATTTTTAATTTAACGTCTTAAAGAGAAAAGAACGAGATCTTCTTGACCGAGCCCTATTTTAAGGGTTATTGTAACCTAAAAATCGACGTTTTTCTTTACATTTTCAATGTGTCAACGCTTTAGTCTCTTTTTTTATAGCTTGGATAGAGGTGAGTCCTCATTTGTTGCAATTTCTACTCGTTTTTCCTGCTCTCAGCTGGAAGAGTTCTTCGTCAGTTTTTTTTCTAAATAAAATTGTTTTTAACAGGTTATTCCATCGAACGCCCAATCAATCGCAGGGTTTGAAAGAAAGCGAGTAATCTTACTGTAAATCTAAACTCCTTTCAAGCACTTTTGTAAAGTATCAATCTATGCCTAGCCTATTTATAGAAATTGGTTGTAAATAGCATAGCGCTCGCACAGAATTTAAAGGTCTTGGAAATTGCGTCCACTTTTAATCAATAAAACGGTAGCATTTTAATGCTTTCTCGTCCATTTCCCACTTCACTTGGATCGTATCAAATTCCGAAGAGCTTATTTTCTGGTATGGTTCTACTTGGAGTTGTCGAAAATATAACGAGGAACATTTTCCGAAGCAGCCATTTTCGAGTCCAAACAAAGCCGCGAATATTCTATATTTCCGGCTCCCAGATCCACCTAGCAACTGGTATCTCCCTTTTACAAGCGTATGCGTGACTGATATTGTAAAAGTCCTTCAAAAAATGAATCCGGTGTCGTTCACTCGACTGCGAAAGAGCTGCAGAGCGATGGACCAAATAGCCGAGAGACATCGATACCATATTGGCATCCAGCTTCGGCGAATAAACATCGATCCGGCTCGTTTCTTCTACCGGATAGTGCGTTCATATAGCGAGTCGAGAACAATTAAGCCACTCAGAGTAAGTTCATTCCCGATTGAGAGCTTAAGATTCAGAATGTAGAAAATAAACTCGTCTCTTCGGATGAAATGCTCCTCGAAATTTCTCCAATCTTTAATACAAGCTACGCCTTTAAAATGAAACTGTCCGAAGCCTCTAGAAGACTCTCGGGTTTTACTTTCGAAAAAGTCATTGCAGGAGAGGACTTCGGAATTAACCAGTCTTCTGTAAGTTTCGGAAGCAACGAAAGAAACTCTTCAGCTCTCGTTAATGAGTCCGCAAGTGTTGGAGGAATACATGAAATTTGTTAGAACACAGTGCTGGAGAACCAATGCCATCCTCCTGAATCACACACCGATGGAGATTCGAAAGGTCATTAAACCAAAAATGGTAAACACCTCTCATCTACAGGCGTTTCCCGTAAAAGTTTCCATTCACTTAGATCAGAATTCAGAAAAGCGTAAAGACGATCATCACAGCTATGCCACTAAACGGAGCGTTAGTAGACGTCCGAGAGATTCCCCGATGGGTTGAGAATTTATTATTCGTGGACGAATATCCAGAATATCATTCTCGCAATGCCGCTAAAGATTATTTTGAGTTGATCGGCAGAATTGCAAAGGTACATTTTTATATAAGCTTTGTCAAAAAATGAAGCACGGCTGACTCTCTTGAGGTTGAGCATCTGCAATCTGAATTAGTCAGTTATGCCTCTCCTCATACCAAAAGTTGCAAAATGATGAATCTTTAGGTCTTCTACGCAGATCAGCTCTTTGTCCCGTGCATCCAATTTAAGAGGATATCGATTTATAAAAGTTCTCTAATCGATTTGCTGAGCCTGACTGAAATGGAAGAGACGGAAACTGCTGAGGCTTTCCTATTGCATTATTTGGAGAACACACCATTCTCTGGCTCTGTGACGCAGTCTTTTTATGGCGAGATCGACAGGATTTGCTTCTTTTGCGAATCAAAAACTAAGGTATAGAATCAGTTTGAAGTCCTAAAAATAATTTTTCAGTGGGTTGGCACATCCAATGCTATTCTGACCAGTCGAACAGACAGAAAAGGCCTTCTTGCTGTTCGCATCGAACCGAGGCGTTGCGATAACGTAGGCTACAAAGTCTCAATATACTTCTGGAAAGACCAGCTAGATTTCCTGATGCCGACAAAAGAATATCTAGAGAAAGATAGCGACGGAATCAAAGTTCCTAGGCTCGAAACTTACAAGGAAGGGTCGTGTTTTAATTTGGTTTATAATCATATTGAAGAGATTTGGTAGTAATAAATTTTGGTATTTTGCTCTACCGCCTACTCTCACACGGCCCATAATATGCGAGCATACAGATTCAAATAGATAGGAGTTGCTGTCGGAAGAGAACGAATCTTGAGTAGAAATTGACTGTAAAGGGCTAGAGAATGGCAGCAATTACATGCTCAAAATGCTATGTTTCTTCTCTTGTTCGCCGTCTGTCAGATTCATTTTGTTTCCTTATTGCTATTATAATCGACTACTTCACGAAATTTATAAAATGAAGCCACTGCTGGACGATGCTTCTTTTGTTTCTTCTCGCACCAGTTGTCGCTCTCCCTTCCTATCGTTTGTTTTTCTTTTATTAAAAAAAAATTTGATAAAATTCTTTGTCAAAATTGATTTTTCAGAGGATGTGAGAGCCTTAAAGGGCCAATCTTTGGTCGATTTAATCAATGAAAATCAGAAATTGTTCAAGATTTTATTCAAATTTTGATCGACTCAATGTGGATCGTGTTGGGCTGGTAATCTAATTATTTGTTGAAACAATCCGTCAGTTGCCAGTGCTTCTGTCATCTCCGATAGAACTTGTATTGCCTCCAATGGACAGATTCAGATCTTTGTTGCGGTCGACGGCGTCATGAGCTGTTGTAAAGAATGTGGCTTCGGGTAGAAAATCCCACGAGTTCTAAAAAAAAACATCCCATAAACTTTTGTGAGGATTTACAGGTAAGAGCAGTTTTCGCCCTTTAAAAATGTTTGTTAGTTGTCAAATGTGGATATTCGTTTCGCAAACGTCACCATGGAATCGGATAAACACATCGTCGTGCGTGAAGAGGTAAGTATTTCTTAAACTAATAATAACACTTTTTAGGTTGATAACTCCCAACAAGTTGTAATTGTCAATATGAGTGTTCCAGAAAAGCCCCAGCGTCTTCAAATCTTAGCCGATTCAGTGGCTATACACCCTTCAAGAAAAATTTTGGCAGCGAAATGTAAGTGGCATTATAATTTTACAATAATATTCAGTCGGAAAAACTTTCCGAATCTTTGATATTGAAAAGAAGTCAAATGTCAAATCTCGAGATGTAGAAGATATTATTTTTTGGAAATGGATAAGCGAGCAGACGATCACTCTTGTAAGTAATACGGCTGTTTATCATTGGTCAATTGACGGTAAGCATGTTATTATATTTTTAATGTTAGTTTAGGAGATTTTGCTCTGCAAAAAGTCTTTCATCGCTTCAAGTCATTGGCTGGACAGCCAATTATCAGCTATAGAGCCGATTTTAAAGCAAAACAGCTGGTAGTAATTGCCGCTCCCGTTGAGCTAAGTGTTTCAAACGTAGTTCTTAAAACTAAAAAATTCAGGATAATTGCGTCATCGGCAAAACTGAGTTGTATGATGTCAGGACAAGAGTGATCGGAACTAGTAAACCTTTGGGGCCCCAGTAGCCACGATTCAATTTTTGTGTTGTCAGGAGGGTCGCGAGTTCAATCTCCCTACCTGACTTACATTTTTGCTTTATTAATTCAAGTCTTTTTTCATATTTTTTGACGTTTTGACTCAATTCAGCCACACAAAGCACACTGAATTGGCCTTTCCAGCTGCTCTGTAGCATTGGAATTCTCTGGCTTATCGAGCTGTTAAGCTGCTCTGAGTCGGGAAATTGGATTTGTATTTAAAGAGAATCAACTTTTCAATAGGCAAGCATCTTTTATCAATAGGCTTGCTCAAAAAATGAGTTTGCCATTGGATAACGGGGAGATGCCGATGCATATGTGCTTATAATGCAATCAAATTGAGTCAAAAAATATGAAAAAAGGCTTGAATAAATAAAGCAAAAATGTAAGTCGGGGAGAGAGGATTGAACCCGCGACCCTCCTGACAACATGAAAATTGAACCATGGCTACTGGGGCCCCAAAGGTTTACTAGTTCCGAAAAATCTACTAAAATGAATGGCGAAATCAGGGGATTTTAGTCAGATTGACAGTTTGATCCAGGAGATCGCATTGAATCAATCTTCCTTCTCGTTTTCAGATGATTGGGATTGAGAGCAAATGATTTTTAAACAATTTATGAGAATTCCATTCTTCGAGGGAACGAGGAATGGATTTCATACAAATACGGCTTAACAATTATGAACATTTATTTAGAAAATTTTCTTCAAGAGATCGGGGAATGGATGTATAACCAAAATATGTTAGTCTTTGAGGTAGTTTTGGTCCATCAATCCATTTATTTCCATCAAATATTTCGGATGTTTCTCTATTATTTCTCGCATCACCAAATACAATAATTCCATTTGAGAGTTTTTCTATTCCAAAATGATATCGTGGGTGTTTAAAACTCTGTTTTTCTGTCCATTTCTTCTCGGGATCTTCGATATCCATTTCCCATACGCTATTTAATGAGTTAGATCCTGAATGGCCTCCAAAAATGGATAGAGTTGAATTGCTGATTAGCATCGTATGGCCGAAAACTTCAATAGGCAAATCACAAAATAAAATCCATTTCTGTAGTTTTGGATCAAACATCTCCACAGATTTTAATCTTCCTTTATTGTATCCTCCAGTGGCAAATATTCGATCCTTAAATACTGCTGCTGCTGTATAACCTCTTTCATTATTCATTTCTCTGGAAGATTTCGATTAAAGGGACAGTTCGACGCCTCCTATAAGTTGCTTTTATTCGATGCAAAATAATGCGCTCATTTCGGAAATACACACAAAATTGCATAAAACTAAATGTTAAGAAATAAATTGACAAAAGAAATCGAAAAGTGTGCGCTACAGTAACCCAGCATTCATCTTCGCCCGCGCATTTAAAATTTGATTCGCAATAGGTTCTACTGTAATCAGACTTTTGACATTTTTCTCAATTTTTAATTCTATTAGCTTTTATGGGATTTATCGTTATTTTTATGCAAATTTGACTACTTTCAGACAAACTTCTTAATTTTATTTTTCATCGATAAAAGAGTCTAAATGATGGCGAAATAGCAGAATTCATAGAAATACAAAAATCACAATGAAATTTGCATTTGGGAAAATCTTTGCCGAGTTGGGCAAAATTCCCAATGCTAGAGACTGTCCCTTTCACATTTGGAGGAAAACTTACGGCATGTAGGTCCATTTGTTTTGAGAAATTTCATACTTTTCTACTGATTTTAGATGTTCTCTAGAATCTCCAGAATATCCTCCAATAACCCAGATATCTCCTTTGTAAACCAGAGAGCTACTGGAAATCCAACCTCTTTTTTGATCCATCGAAGCCAATTGCATCCAACTTCCATCATCTTTCAATTTATAACAGTCCTGCCGAAAACCATTGGCAAATCCTCCAAAAATATAGATTTCTTCATTGAGTACAACAGCTCCGAAACCATGCATTCCCATTGGAAGAGTGATTCTTAGTTTCTTCCAACTTTGAGCCTTCAAATCGAGCAAGAAAATTGTATTCAGAGGTCCATTGCCGCCCAAAATTAAAACCTACAAGAAAAATGGACTAAAAGTAAAATTATACCGATGTATTTTCTTCATCGCCTTTCAACTCCTCCACTTCTTCTGCCTCATTTTCTGTTTGAGTTGAGTTCTCTGAATCGATTCTACTCTCAAAGGAAGAGACAAACCAGCTGTTCTGCCGAGTTCCCCTCCTCCCTCCATCCCAACCAAACTGTCAGCCTCGAGTTCCAACTGGCAGAGTTGTTCGATTATTTGGGCGACGTTTTTTCTGATTTCTTCAACATCAGTTTTTATGTCTCAAAGTGAAATTGGCTTTAAAAATAAATGAAATTACTTCTGGACGCCCGTTCTTGTCGAACCCTACACTCAGCTATTTCCCTTTCGAGTTTCTTCACTTCATTCTGCGCCAATACGCTTTCTGTTTCTTTTTCTCCCAGTCGCTCTCTCAACACTCCGACCAATTTCTCGTTTTCTATTCATCGAAAAGACTAAACTATTTCCTCACCTTCGATCAGAGATTCGATTTGTCTCGCCTGTTCTTCTTTTTCCTTTTGCAACTCCTCGACTTCCCTATTCTTCTGTTCGAACTTCTCCTTATTTTCATCTGATTCAAGTGATTTGTTGTAGTACCTAACTTGCGATTGGGTCAACATTGCTTCGAGTTCATATATTCTCATTGGATCAATCGCATTTTCAGCCATTCTGAATAGGTTTATTAATGGATGTAAAAGTAAAAAGGGGAAAAAGTCTGGCAAGAATATCGATAAAGCGAAGGAGACTGATAAGGACTGCGAGACAAGTCTAAATGGAGTGCAACAGCTGTGAGAAATTCAAAAAGCCCTCTTCCACCTTTTCCAAAAAAAAAACTTAAAAAATGTTGTTAAATTATTTATTCTCAATTAAGAATAATTAACAGGGCTGTTGACAGAAGAAATCAATCACGAAATTTCCACAAAAATCGACTAATTTTGTTGATCCACACCCCTGATTGTTGGCCAACTCTTTGAGCATTTTCCTATGCGCAACGCAAAAAAACCAAGGATGTTCCAAGTTCTCGATAATAACAATCTGAAGGGAGGCTTGAAAAAGCGACATAGATTCGGTCTTTTTCTTGTCAATTGGTCAAATTCACGAACTTCTAGTTGAAGATACGATAGTCTTTGATGTGAAAGTTGCTATCAAGAATTATTCTTGGTTTTTGGAAATAAAAGGGACAAGGATTTTCTTCGTCCTCAACGAGGCAACGACCCCTACATTTAATCCTCTCGAGAGCAATCCTATTGAAAAGTTGATTCTCTTTAAATAAAAATCCAATTTCTCGACTCAGACCAGCTTAACAGCTCGATAAACCAGAGAAGCAAGGGAGCAGTAAAAGGCCGATTCAGTGTGCGGCCGAATTGAGTCAAAACGTCAGAAAATATGAAAAAAGACTTGAATTATTGGGTTGGAACATAATTAATGTCGCATTGTTTTTCATGCTTGCTATCTTGTTGTTTTGTTTTCATGTGGCTAACTGATGGGTGTTTTATCTTACTCACATAACCCTCTTCTCACCCCACTATAACAACAATGAGTAGCCTTCTTATTCTTTCTACGCTGGTTGCTTTTGTCGTAAGTACCATTGATCTACCACCTGGGCATCTGCACCATGTCATTCTTTATGAGTTCACCCGAGGAACAAGCGCTCACCAAACGGCCTCTAACATAAACGAATATTATGGGGAAGGGTCTACTACTGCACGGAGCTGTCAACGTTGGTTTGAAAAGTTTCGTTCTGGAGATCGCTCGCTTGAAAGAGTCTCTGGTCAGGGTCGCCCCTTGGAACTCGAAGAAAGCCAACTTCTTGCCATTGTCAACCAAGATAATACCCAGTCAACCCGTGATCTGGCAGAGGCTTTAAGTGTCTCTCATACAACAATAGAAAGACATTTCAAGAGATTGGGTTACTCAAAAAAACTGGGTCGTTGGTTGCCCCATACCCTGACTGAGGCTCACAAATGGCAATGAATGTCCATTGCTTCCGCTCATCTTTCCAGATATGAGAGGAAGTCTTTTCTTCCCCGTCTAACAACAGGCGATGAAAAGTGGATATTAACCGTGAACTTTCGGAGGAAGCGCCAATGGGTGGGTCCCGGAGAAACACCAAGACCTGATGTGAAGCCGGATCCACATCAGAAGAAGTTTATGTTGTGTGTTGGTGGGATATCGAGGGCGTGATATACTGGGAGCTTCGGGATAGTAAGACGAGTTTAACTGCTGCTATTTACACCCATCAATTGAATAGAGTAGCAGCTGCAATCATAGAAAAGAGACCGAGACTCCAAAAAGTCATCCTTCTTCATGACAACGCTCGCCCTCATACTGCAAAGCTCACTCGTTCCAAAATAAAAGAACTGAATTGGGAACTTCTTGCTCATCCAGCGTACTCTCCAGACCTTGCTCCTTCTGACTTTTATCTCATCCGGTCGATGAATAATGAACTGACAGGAAAGCACTTCGATAATGACGAAGATGTGAAAAAGTGGCTTGTCAACTTCTTTGCCTCAAAGCCTCGTTTTTCTATGAGAGAGGGATCAGGCAGTTGCCCATTAAGTGGGCACAAGTAGTCCATAGTAATGGTGAATATTTGGAATAAATTCGTTGTAAACTAACAAAGTTCTAATTATTTCAAAAATGCGAAATTAATTATGTGCCAACCCAATAATTATTAGTTCATGTTATCTTTAGCAAGTGCGGAGGAGGCAAGCTCAACGATACAGCTTTAAAGTACAAGGACTTCTACTTCAAATATTTTTGTTTTTTAAACATATCGATTCACTTCTCAGATAAAACAAAACGTTTAATAATTTCTGCAAGAACTATAAGATCTATGAAAAAGTGGAAAAAAATAGTTAAGTTGTCGAAGGAGCCTCAGATTCCAACTAAGCTAGGTCACAGTTGGCTTTCAGACCAAACTGTTGAGCAGCTAACAAAGGTAAAATATAATATAGACTCATATTATATATACATTAAATTTCAGTTTATTGATAAAATTGGACCCGTTGAAGAGTGCTACTTTGGAGTTAGAGAAGCAGATGTATTAGACGATAAAATATTAGAGCGTATAAAGACCTTGCTATGTTGCTCAAAATATCAGGTTCAACGGTAAGTCATAACTTTATAGTCTGTATCAAAATCTGGCGACCAAACTGACTATCACACTGCGCTGCAGATTTTAATTTAGGCGGGCCGCACTGGCTTTATCCTAAACTTTTTTATTTAATACTACTTTTATTTTTTTTATTGTTCTTAATCGATTTCTTGTGTTTTTGTTTCTTTTTAATGCCGTAACTAATTTTATACAAGAAATCGATTTTAAAAAATTTAAAAAAGAATATCAACAGAAAACTCTACCGATTTACTAATCTTTTGATAAAGGTACGAAAAACACAGAAATCAAACATTTTATCCGAAAACTATTAAGATCAATCAAAAATTGCCGGCTTTTTACAGATAAATGCTCTGGCGGAATAGGTACAATCGACATCCAACCAATGAGTATATATTTGCTCATACTTGTAATTGTAATCAGTTTCCAGCTGGAAAATCGTGATCTTTTAGCTGAGTTTTACCTACCCTAGCACATCCCCAAGTAGTTCCTTGTCCCTCGTACCAGTTCGTATAATTCAGCTGAAAGAAAAACATTAATCTATTGTGGATTGCATTTACTGATGAACCATCAACATTCTGCCAAACTCCATTATATTGGATGACTCCTATCCAAGATTGGTATCCTTGATCATTACCTTGTACATAATTACATCCACCAGGTAGCTCTGAAATTCAAACAAAGTGCTGTGATATTAGGGGTCTCACGAGTTACAAAAGTATTTTCCTCTTGGCTGTGAATCGACGTGAGTTGAGCTGAAGCTCCTTGACAAATCTCCGTTGCGCGGTTGAAGGTGGTTAAACTATCATACATAGCTTTATAACAGCTTGAAGTCTTCGAAAATAAAGTCCATCCATCCTCACATCTTACTGAAATCAACTCTTCAATAAATACAAACTTTATCCAAACGCTGTTTAGCAGGACAGACTGATGAAGTAAAAGGCGCCATACTGCAGATATAGAAGTTCGGAACACTTTCACCGTTCAGATTCCTAAAACATTGTTGAAGTAAAAATTTCCCAATTACTTCCAAAAGCCATTGGCAGTCATATCGATGTAGGCAGTGTCTCCATCTGCTCCAGGAAATCCTTGATTCCAATTCGAATAAGTGCTAGCTTTCCCACTCGTCCAATTATAAACACCAGATCCAGAGACTAGTCGTGAATATCCAATATAGAATCTCGTTTGTGTTGAGCTAAGCCCCCTTTTACAATCGTCAGCTTCAACTGACCTCAATTGACTGTATAAATAGCTATTTTCAAAGGCATTTTCAATTTGGACAAGATTTCCTCCATCGTGAGTACAGTCCAATTGAGCGAGCCAGAAAGTGGCCATTCGATAGGTCACAAATTTATAGCATCTGAAGAAGAGACTTTGTATTAATTCATGACTAAAACTTACTTTTGAGTTCCCGAGTTGTAGACATAACCTAAAGGACAATCTCCTAGAGCAATTGGTAGAAAACTTGCGAGAAGTAATATCTTCAACATGGCTGTTAGCATTTTAAATGGCTTTTGATAACGAAACCAGCACGTTTGTTTATCAAGAATTATCAGGCACATAGTCATTTGACCTTTAACAGGAATGTTTGACTCTTTTTTCTTAAACAAGTTTACTGTCGTCGGGGCCGAAGGCCCGACAAAGCTTGAGACCTCAAAGGATTTTGATAGGTCCTGAGAGGCTTTACACAGACAGACAGAGACCGACACACTTTAGATCGAGGCAAGGCAGATCGGCGGGTCTTCGGCGCTAAATGTGGGGGTCATTGAGAGATCTTCAAGACTCTTAATTTAAACTTTTTAATTCTAATCTATTCTATTAGGCTGAGCAATAACTTTTGCTTGGAAGTTCCCAAGTTTGAAAGCGCATAAATTTTAATAGATTCTTCTCAGATTTTCAGCCCCTTCCCCTCGAATTTTTACTACTTCCCCTTCCCCTGAGTTTGTCGTCTCCTTTCCCCTGGAATTTCCTGAAATTTAGAGAAAAAAACGACCGCTCCCCCCAAAAAGAAAGCAGCCGTCCACTCAAATTGGAAAATGGGTTCTCGACAGGTTGACCTGAGAGGCTTCACACATGCAGACAGACATAGACGGACGCACTTTAGATAAATATATCAAATGTGTAAACCCCAAGTTGCGCCAATGGTTCCGCTTGCCATGTTCAGCTGTGTGTGTAAAGCAGAGATCATTGTCTTTTTCTTCTAATTAACGGGTCCTTCATCAGAAAAAAAGTTCTCTCAGCTACAACGGAGAAGCTATAAATTGGCGCAGTTTTGAAGAGAGAACATTCTCCCCAGCCATGGAGGATTACTCTCGAGTCAAGGCAGGCGTCTTTCTTCTTCTTCTTTTTATTAACTCATTTAGGCTTATCGGTTTGTGGCCTATTCGGCTGTCACATTCTCTGTGGTGGCAGTCTTCTCGGTCTGCATCACTCTTCCTATGGTCTACAATTATGTGGAAGGAGTCAAGAGATCTATGCATCACGAGATCAGCTTCTGTAAGACCTCGGCTATCTCCATCTTTGGAGAGATCAATGCTATTCGAAGCATGCCTGCTGCCAACAGAACTGCTCGTCAAGCTGGATACGACTCTGGATCGGAGGCTGTGAGTGGAGGTGGAGCTTCAGCTGGAGGATCTTGCTCTGGATGTTGTCTTCCCGGAGCTGCTGGAGCCGCTGGTACTCCTGGAAAGCCTGGACGCCCTGGAAAGCCCGGAGCTCCTGGCGCCCCTGGAAACCCCGGAAAACCTCCTCAGGCCCCTTGCGAGCCTATCACTCCTCCTCCATGCAAACCCTGCCCCGCTGGACCTCCCGGACCTCCAGGACCCGCTGGACCCGCTGGAGATGCTGGACAAGATGGACAGCCTGGATCTGGTGGCGGAGCTGGAGCTCCTGGACCCGCTGGACCCAAGGGACCTTCAGGACCTGCAGGAAACCCCGGAGCCCCTGGAGCTCCTGGACAGCCTGGACAAGACGGAGCTTCCAGCCCAATCACACCTGGAGCCCCAGGACCAGCTGGACCCCCTGGACCTGCTGGACCCGCCGGAGCTCCTGGACAGCCTGGAGGCCCTGGAACTCCTGGACCTGCTGGACCTAAGGGACCCAACGGACCCAACGGACAGCCAGGAAATGACGGAAACCCAGGAGGTCCCGGACAAGCCGGAGAAGCTGGTGGATCTGGGGAGAAGGGTATCTGCCCCAAGTATTGCGCTATCGACGGAGGAGTCTTCTTCGAGGATGGAACTCGCAGACGTTAAAAAGCTTTATTCCTTTTCAAATAAATCGAAATCTCATTCATCTTGTGAACTTACAAGGGGAACATTTCTCCGACTTGTAGACCGAGACTTGATCGGTCAAAAGCTATTTACTTTGTTTCATCTGGAGAGAAAAGGTATTGTCAGTTTAATGCCAGAGAACTTTAAACAAAAGAACGGAAAAGTTGATAGATTTTTGGTCAAAGCAGTCCATCTTCTAAACAAAGATAGCTAATGAGAAGTTTCTCGAAATCGAGCGGCTTTTGCTTTACAATTTCAAACTGATAAGCCCATCTCTAGACTGCTTTCCCGAAAAGAGAAAGAAAAAGCGATAAAATATTTTAACCCATTGACGACAATCGCGTTTTGGGAAAAAAGAGTCGCGAGGGACCGGCGCTTTTTTTCCCAAAACGCGACTGCAGCCCACATGTGGACTACATTGTCGTCAACGTGTTAAACTTCCTAGCCTCGACTAATTGGGACACTCTTGTCCTAGTATTGTAGAATTCCATATCGGTGATGATGTGATTATCCTGAATATGTTTTATCACCACTTTTTTTTGTTTTAAGAGCTAAGTTTAAAACACATACCTTGGTGGAAGTGCCAATTACTACCAGCCATTTTGATTCAAAATCAGCTTTATAGCTGATAATTTGCGTCTCTGCCAACGATGTGTCAAGATCGAACATCTTCTGCGGAGCAGAATCTTCTAAACTAATGTTAAAAATATAACAGCATACTTACCATCAATAGACCAATGGTAAACAGCCTCGTCACTTCTAAGAGCAATCGTCTGCTCATCTCTTCATGTCCAAAAAATAACATTTGCCACAAATTCCAGTGACGTAATTTGCACCATTCGGTCTAGGTCCAAAATTTGGATTGTTTTCCCATCTGAATATTATTTTAATTTAAAAAATTAAAATCTTACTTACATTTCGATGCCAACAGATGATTGGAATTACAAACTGCCGCATCTGATATTTGTTCAAGCCGTAGTGTCTTGGCTGGGTTATTCATATCGACAATTATAACCTGTTGGGAGTCACCGACCTAAAAAGTGTTATTATTAGTTCAAGAAATACTTACCATTTCACGTACGACTATATACTTATCCGACTCCATGGTGACGTTTGCGAAGCATATACACTGCGCGTCATAATTATAGGGAGCCCCTATTTTTTGGTGTTTGAAGGCTAGGATGGCATTTTACTGGCTCGAGACCTGTTTTATTCGACTCAGCGTGCCTGAAAACCCTAAAAAAAAAGAGTTTGGGAAAAAAATTTCATTACACAAGGCACTTGGCGTCCAAGTAAGAAAAAGCACCCGCGTCATAATTATAGGGAGGCAGGCTTTCGGCACGAAAAATCACCAACATATCGTACTCACAATTTCAGGAATGCCTTTATTGATGAGAGAATCATTTTATTATTCCATCTGTTATCATTAGAAGAAAATGTCGCGTGGTTCAAGACTTACTGCAGAAGAAAGAGCTCAAGCTGAAGTTCTTCGCAGAGTAGGCAAAAACAACACTCAAATCGCTGTTCTTCTCGGACGGTCTTTAAATTGTATCAGTCAATTTTTTCTTAGAGGCTGCACAGAAGGAAGATTTAGTAAAGGAAGGCCACAAATTCTCTCTCCACGCGATCAAAATCGAATTGGACGCCTCATCTCAAATAGTACAATGCCATCAAACGAAGCAAAAACGGAGATAGGAGCAACTGTTTCAAAGTCTACTATCCTTCGAGCCATCAAAAGAAATCCAAACATAACCAGGGAGAAAATGAAACCAGCTCCACGACTTTTGGATCGCCATAAAACTGCTAGAATCGATTTTGCACGAATGAACATTGGGAGAGATTGGTCAACGGTTAGTTAGTTTTTGCTTACTCTAGTAGCTCTTTCAGGTAATCTTTAGCGACGAAAAGAAGTTTAACTATGATGGTCCTGATGGCTTTTCACACTACTGGAGAGATCTTAGGAAAGATCCACTCATTTTCTCTCGACGCAACTTTGGTGGAGGCTCACTAATGGTATGGGCAGGATTTTGTTCGCTTGGAACGTTAAAAATCTCCTTTATATCATGCCGAATGGACTCACAAGGGAACACTTTTAGTTGGTCCAAGCGTTTCGCAAAATCTTTGGTTTCACGACTAGTCTGGGGATAAGGTCGCGTTAGACCATTAGTAATAAGTGAGGTCCTGGTTTAGTGGTAGGTGTGTTAGGCTATTACTCTTTTGGTCCCGGGTTCGACCTCCGAGATTTTTTTCATTTTATTTTTTCCACTTTTTTGTGCATGTTAGACTTGTAAATATGTCAATATTGAAGAAATGCATAGCACGAAATGCCCCCAAAAATGATTATTGTTGTTACTGTTACGGTTTGTCTTATTAGTTTTAATAAATAATGTATCTCTTTAACATACAAAAAAAGTGGAAAAAATAAAAATAAAAGGAAAAAAATCTCGGGGGGTCAAACCCTGGACCAAAAGAGTAATAGTCTAGCACACCTACTACTAGACCAGGACTTCACTTGTTACTAATAGTCTGGCGCGACCTTATCCCCAGACTAGTCGTGAAATCAAACTTTGGAGGACTGTTACTCGTCCAGGTTGGTCTTTCGGCAGCTAATTTTTGTCAAAAACAACTTAGAATTTAATTCTCTATCGAATGATACCAAGGATTTTGCGAAACGCTTGGACCAACTAAAAGTGTTTCCTTGTGAGTCGTTGTGGCAAAAGTTGAAATTTCAAGCCAAAAAGCGCTATGGAATTAATAACTCGCGGTACAGTGACTACTTGATGGAATTCATGTGGCGTAGGGAATTCGGCTTGCCCGATATGATCTTCTACGAGCTGTGGGACCAGATAAGCCGCCACTACCCGGTTCAATAGCTTTTTTTGCCATTGTTCGCAGTTGTTAGCTTTGCTATGTTAGAATTGAATAAAAGTTGAAAACCTTAAGAAATATAGTAAAAATAAAAAGGCAAAAAATTTTGTCTAAGTGGGGGATCGAACCCAAGACCCTCTGGCATGATGTTTTATCACTAAAATTTGAGACATGGTCACTGGGGCCCTAGGTGTGGAATAGTTCCGTATTTTCCTCTTTAATAGCAATAATTTTAACAGCATCTAGCCACTCCCGATGAAGTGAAAATCAACGCGAATCTCCTAGCCAACGAAGACTATTCTTAGCAAATGACGTAAGACAAAGAAAAGCTCAAGGTAATGGCTTTTGACGCTAATAAAACTTAAATACAGACGTTGCCAGTTGTAAAAATTTGCAAACTAAGTGAGATTATTATAAAAGAAAAAGTGAATATATTAAGCGAAATGAGATTTGAGTACCAAATTGCTTATTTAATGAAAGATTTGGATGAATATTGTCCAGGAAATATGTGGATTGTAGAACAAATCACGGCTAAAACGTTTAGTTTAGATTTCACCTGAGTGCTTCAAATACATTGTTTTGTATATTTTTGGTAAAGGATCAACGCTGGTAGAAGATAGTTTTAAAATGACAGGTAAAAGGCTGCTTTTAAAGTGACCGCAATTCCACCGAAAAAGATGTTTTTTTTTGCCAAAAATCATCTCTTCTTTGCCTTTTTTGCGCGCCTCGAACTGCTCGTTTAGAAGAACAATACAGTAATCTTTTAGTAGGGTGTATGATGGACCAAATCGCCTCCTATAACTTTTTACAGGGTGGGCCAAAATTACGTGGACAAGAGTAATTGACCATTTCTAGCTAATGACGGTTTAAAATGAAAAACCAGCGTTTAAACAACATTTATTGAACATTATGGAACAATAATCAACATTACTTTTCGAATCTTCCACCATCGGCTTCGAGGCAGGCTCTCAGGCGCTTAGGAAAGGCATCGATCGTGGCGAGCAGATAGGCTTGATCTAGTTCATCCCAAGCTTTCTGCAAAGCTGCTTTCAGGCTATCCAGGTTTTTGTGGTTTTTTGAGCAGGCTTTACCTTCTAGTACAGACCAAACAGAGAAATCCATAGGGTTAAGATCTGGAGAGCTAGGTGGCCACTCATTGAATGAGATGAAAGAAGGAAACTTGGAGCGACACCAACTTTGAACTTTTTTGGCCTTGTGAGCTGGAGCTCCGTCTTGTTGAAAGCAGAACTTACGCCTTTTGAAATGGCCTTTGGCCCAACGAAAAACTTCTTTCTTCAAAAGATCGAGATAGTTGTCTGTATTCACCTTGACTCCCTGTGGCACGAAGATAAGAGGAGTTTTGCCCGTGGAGGTGATTCCAGCCCAAACCATCACCGATTTAGGATGAGAAGCACGCGAAACAGTTGCGTTTGGTTGACTCTTAGAATAGATTCGATCATTTTGCTTATTTAATATGGCTTCGACAGTGAAAATTTTCTCATCGGTGAAAATTATGTCACGATGCTTATGACTGGCGAAGCGCTTAAGCAACTGTTTGCACCGCTCCTTACGCTTGATTTTTGTGGCTTCAGAGAGAAGCTGTGACTTATTTTTTTTGTAGGCCTTCAGATTTAAATTATCTTTCACAATTCAGCGCAAAGTTGTGCGAGAAATAGCCAATTGAGTTGCCATTGAGCGAATGGAGCGATTTCCATTGATTCGAAAACGGTCACGTACCTTCTTGATAATGGCTGGGTTGGTGACAGATCGAGTTCTTCCACGTCCAGAACGGTCTAACTCGCTTCCCAGTTCGTTGAAGCGTTTGATAGTACTATAGACAAGGCTTCTACAGACCCCTAGACGTTTCTGGATCTCGCTCGCCGAGTAGCCCTGTCTATGAAAGCTAATGATTGATCTTCGATGGGGAGACGACTTTGTCATTCTATAAACATATAAAGTTAAGCGTTTTCTAAGTAGAGAAATATCCAGAAAAAAAGATAAAACAAACAAAAACACAAAAGAAAAAAACCTAGTCGAAAAATTCCATGTTTATCTCAGACAAGTGTTGTCCACGTAATTTTGGCCCACCCTGTATATAAAAGCATTTTATTTGAAGTTGCAAGCGTCTTGTTTGAAAAGTGTGTAAGTTTATAAAAACAATCCTAAATTGATCAGAAACTCTGTGAAACCTATGAACAGAAAGATGAATCAAACGATCGTATTGTAACCTACATCAATTACTTTGGAAAACACGATTCTCGTTACACAACTGGAGATATCAGCTATTCCGAGGCAGAACTTGACATCTACACTCAATATCGTCAAGTAAGGCTTGAGATTCCGACCTATCTCTCATCTTTTTCATAATTTTGGATAGGTTTGACCTATTTTTGATGTTCCGCAAAGTTGTAGAGGAGAGCAAGAGCTGCAACTTTGTAGAGCATCGAAAGCAAGTGGAAGATTTCAAGAAGTTGACCCCTCACGTAGTAGAAAAGAACTGGGATGATTCCTTTCAAGGGATGATATTCCACTCAATTGAATTGACAAATTAAATTCCAGAAAATGACAAAAGATTTGATATTTCTCCTCAAGAAGAATGAGATATTAGCTGGTGCCTATTCTTTCGAAAGTCATTCTAAGGGGAACATGTTCTCATTGATGATTCCATTCGCAACGGATGAAGAGCGCCAAAAAATTTATGTAAGTCTAACTAACCTATCGGAATTAAGCTGGAAGATCTGAAGATAAATGGACATTTCCAGGCAAAATTGGAGATAACACAAATGATCTACATGCACACCCAAGAGTTTCTTAAAAGCAACGACGACGATAAAGTCTGGAAGTGGAGATGTTTCAACTATTTCTCGTGCAATTCAATCTATCCTGCAATTGTCATCAAGGCGTTTGAAGACTTTGTAAGGGTTGAATTCGCCTTTTAACCTAATAAGTTTTTAGTATGAAGGAAACGAACCTGGCTTGGCTTATGGCTTATTGGTGGGTAGTTTGGATCAGCTTTGATTAATTAATTTCAACAGAAAAAGGCTGGGAAAGAGAAGCTCCAAGATGCATCATTTTATAGTAAAAGTCTGCTACAGTATTATTCGAATCCTTTATTGAGTAATTTTAAACCAGAGATGTTAAAATTTAACGACAGCAACAAGTCGATCCATCAATATTCACAAATCCTCAATCTTGATGCAATCTACACTCAAAAAGGAATGGAAAAGTACCATATTTCTGCTAATAGAAGTCTCCTGTTTCATTTCTGTAGTCTGTTCAGAAAAAAGACGACAGTTGATGTCCCGAGAAAAGAGGTTTTTGTGAGCCATTTTATCCAAAAAATTCTCAATCTCGCCGCAAAACACCAATTCTCGGGGCATCACTTGTCGTCTTTTTTTATGAACAGACTATAGAAGAAACTCTGTTGGATCTAAGACTCGAAAATCCATTGATTCTTCCAGATCTCCAAGATTTAATTCAATTTCCAATGAATACAGAAATTAAATGGAAACGAAAATATCTATCTATCTATTAATCGATATTTCTGAAATAAATGGAAGCCAATTTGATGAGGCAGAGTAAGCAGCCTGCAGCCTTTAACAAATTCTAGTTCTATGGGAAGAACTTTTACGACCTCTTGGAAATTTTTCTACAAGATTGGAATCGACTTTACAGCAAGAAGCAGGAAGGAAATGGCACGAGCTCACTAAATCAGCTGGTTTGATTTCGCAATCACTCTATGAGATGTTTCCACAAGAGGTTTGATTATTCCAAAAATGTGCTCAAAAGTGACAGCACTCTTCCCATGAAGGAGAAAGGCTATTTCTACTGATTATTGGTTGGAAGCGAGACAGATATCATTCTCAAATTAAATATTTTAAACAAGCGTGGGAACTTCTGAAGAATTATTCCAACAGTTTCATGAAATTCCAAACTTTGCAGATTTATTGCGCCGTTGGTTTTGACCTCAACTTTAATCGAAATTTCCAGTGCGTTGCCAAGTTTTTTGGACATTTTCTAGATGAAAAACTAGAAAAAGAGATGAAACAACTATTGGAAGCTCGATGGAAAGCAGAAAGTTTTTATGGAGTTCCTGATAAAGGAATCCTTGTATGAACAAAATGTTTCCGAAGAAGCACTTGAGTCGCTTAGAGAAGACATAACCAAGTACCCGTTTGCTTTTCTTCAAGCATTTGTCAAAACTCTTTTGGTAAGCTTTCTAAGAATCTACCGTTTTCTCACTTCCTTCGCAAATCAAGAGCTACAACCTTGTAGACTTGAAAAAATTGTGGAATCTGGAGTAAATTCGTGACAATTTACCTTTCCAAGAGAGAGAAAGAATACGGTAGTTAGCTACTACCTTTTAGATGTTTGTCTATAAACTCCGAACAACTGGCGACATTAAAAAATATGAAGGGAAAGAGGGGCGATGCATTAATGTTTTTATCGAAACAGCCACCTACTACATAAAAATAAAGGAGATGATTTTGAGTCAAGAGAAAACTCAATATTTACCAAGTTTTGATGAAACTTCTCTACTCACAATATCTCAAGTAAAGCAGGATATTAAAAAAAAACCATTTTTAGGCCGTACTCTGGATGCTTGGAAAAAGCAAAGAACATATACCAACAGAAAGGGTAAATCTCTCTTCCTTCTTAGGATCCCAATTTTCCAGCTTGTAATTCTCTTCGGCGGCAACTGGGGAAGTGTTCTCTCAATGCAAGGTGTAAGTCATCGCAAAATATATACAATTAATTGCTAGCGTTCTCGCTTTGTCTCCTACGAAAAAAGCTCCTTGACGGAGATTGAAGACCTCGGTGCTGGCGGACATGGGAAAACAGTCCTCGTCTCAACGAAAAAGTCTCCAGTGCTGCATGTTGCTAAATATTTTGATACTTCCAAGATGAATTCTCAATTGATCAAAAATGAAATAACAACTTTACTCTCGGTGAGCCTATTATTCTGGAAGAAAGGCCGCTTTCAGCTGCAAGGAAATCAACACATTGTGACTCTTTTCGGCTTAATTTCAGAAAACAACAAAGAGATTGGAATCTTGATGGAATACTGCGAAGGAGGCTCTTTACTTGACTGTTGATTTTATTTTAAAAAGGGTAATTTATTGAATTTCCAGTGATAGCTCGAGGGAAGAAATACACTGAAGAGGATATATTGTTTTGGACTGCCCAAGCAGCTAGTGGCGTTTGCTACCTCCATGACAACAAAATAACGCATAGAGATGTCAAACCAGCCAAGTTTGTAGCTATTTATCGACAAAAAAGTGATTTCCAGCATGGTATTGAATTTGAATCATTCTATCCTAAAGATAGCTGATCTTGGAATAGCAAAAATAATTGAAAATACAGCTCTGGCAGCAAAATATTTCACAGAAACATCCTGCTTTGGAACAAATGGCTACAATTGCAAAGAAGTCTACACGGACGAGGCTTACAATCCAACTGTGGATGTTTTCTCGCTGGGAAGATCCATTTGGCATATGATCTATCGAGTTCCTCCCATGGATTTAACAGTACAAGAGACAACAGAAGTTGGAAGTCTGGCTGCCCAAGCTGGAAATAATTGGTCGATTTATGATTCAATTGTTGAAGGCCGTTCCTATCCAGAAGCATTTTAAAAAATAATTCAAATCTCACCGGAAGTAATTCCAATCTCATCAGAAGTTTGGCTCTTCCACATTGGGTAATTGGAGAGTCTATTAAAAGAGCTTAAGCTTTAGAATGATGATCTATGGGAAAGAAAACCGCCCAAGTATGGAAAAAGTTTATGAGTTTTTTAGTCAAAAGAATCCCACAGAGTCAGTTGATAAAGCAAAGGCTTTAGCAAAATGATTTTTAGCTTCTGAATCAAAGACTCCGAAAAAAGAAATACAAAAATTTCTGGACGCTTTGTGAATAAATCTTTTATTTTGTGTTTGAATTTTAATTGATTATGCATTGTTGAACCAAACTAAACGCTACTTTGATTAAAAAAATGAGCAATCAAGAGGGCGAAAAACTCTGGATTTTGACAGTCCGGTAGCTTTTATTCGCGCTTTTGAGTCTCGCCTCGATTACTGCATCTACAGAAGCCCTGTATACTGTTTGCTCAAAAGTAACAGGATTTATTTGGGAGAAAAAACTTTGAGTAAACATTCTGCATAATCACCAGGAATGACTGGCACAATATGTATGATCTATATCGTGTGTTAACATTGATCCTCTTCGCCATGCTTTTCCATCAAATATTTCCGAAGAAATAAAATCTCCATTATTCTCTTGGCTTTTCTTCTCATCGCGTCTAATCACAATTATTTCATTGCTTAATCCAATACCAAGGAAATTTCTTCTTTTAACTTGAGGCGATAGAACTCGTTCCCAGGAACTACACTTATCATCCAGATTGAACCGAACCATTTTGTTTGCTATCGAAGGTGTCTCTTTCTCCATTGCATAACGATAATTTCCAATGCCGAATATGGACGGCTTGTAGCAGTTTGTAAGAGTTGATTTGAGTTCAATCCATTCGTCGTCAAACATTGCCAAATCTCCCTCCATTGTGCTTAAAAATATTGTATCCTCGACCACGGCTGCGCTGGTGCAATAATTTGAATATTTGGTAGCAAAATAATTCAAATTCCTGAAAAAAAATATTTAGCCTAATAAGCAGTTTTGGCGCCTTTTTTTCAGATAGACTATAACTAAGCCATTTCAATCTAAGTCTACCTCTAGTCTTCTAGATATTATAATACAAAAAAAGGATAACTAACTCAATTAAACCCCAGGGTTTTCCTCGTCTTCAGTATCATAGATGAGTTCAGCCTCTCCTTCGATATCAATTATCCCAATGGTCTTGTCTTGGACAAAAGTAATAAAGTAGATAAAAGATGCTTGCTTGCTGAAAAGTTGATTTTCTTTAAATAAAAATCCAATTTCTCGACTCAGAGCAGCTTAACAGCTCGATAAGCCAGAGAATTCCAATGCTACAGAGAAGCAAAGGAGCAGTAAAAGGCCGATTCAGCGTGCTGCTGAATTGAGTCAAAACGCCAAAAAATATGAAAAAAGACTTGAATTAATAAAGAAAAAATGTTAGTCAGGGAGAGGGATTAAACTCGCGACCCTACTGACAACACAAAAATTGAACCATGGCTACTGGGGCCCAAAAAGGTTCTAGTTCCGAGTATTTTGTTCCTTTAAAAGTGACCAAATAAATCACTGATCCCATTCTTTTACAATTGACTGATTTCTAAGAAGTTTTATTTACAAAATTTATGAGAATTTCTTAATAAATCTTTCTTCAAGAGATCGGGGAATGGATGTATAAGCAAAATTTAATGAATTCTGAGGCAGGTTTGGTCCATCGATCCACTCATTTCCATAAAATATTTCGGATGTTTCTCCATAACCACCAAAAAGAATATTAAAACTGGTTATACCATTCGAGAGTCTTCCAATTCCAAATGCATGTCGTGGATGTTTAAATCTTAAGCTCTGGTTTTTTGTCCATTTCTTCTTGGGGTCTTCGATATCCATTTCCCATACACTTGTTGACGGTTTTGAAAATAAATTGCCTCCAAAAATGGATAGAGTTGAATTGCTGATTAGCATCGTATGAGCATAAATTCCAAAAGGCAAATCACAAAATAAAATCCATTTCTGTAGTTTTGGATCAAACATCTCTACAGATTTTAAACTTCCTCCATTCCATCCTCCAATGACAAATATTCGATCCTTAAATACTGCTGCTGTTGCATGACGTCTTGCATAATTCATTCCCCTGGAATCTTTTGATTAAAGAGGCAGTCAGGCGCCTTCTACAGTATACTTTTATTCGATGCAAAATAATGCGCTGATTTTGGAAATACACACGAAATTGCATAAAACTAAATGTTAAGAAATAAATTGACAAAACTAAACGAAAAATGCGCTACAGTAACCCAGTATGCATCTTCGCCCGCGCATTTAAAATTTGATTCGCAATAGGTTCTACTGTAATTAGACTTTTGACACTTTTCTCAATTTTTAATTCTATTAGCTTTTATGGGATTTATCGTTATTTTTATGCAAATTTGACTACTTTCAGACCAAACTTTTTGATTTTATTTTTCATCGATAAAAGAGTCTAAATGATGGCGAAATGGCAGAATTCATAGAAATACAAAAATCACAATGAAATTTGCATTTGGGAAAATCTTTGTTCCCAACGCTAGAGACTGTCCCTTTCAAATTCGGAGGAAAACTTACGGCATGTAGGTCCATTTATCTTGGGAAATATCATACTTTTCTACTGATTTTAGAGGTGCTTCAGAATGTCCTCCAATAACCCAGATATCTCCTTTGTAAACCAGAGAGCTACTGGAAATATAACCTCTTTTTTGATCCATCGAAGCCAATTGCATCCAACTTCCATCATCTTTCAATTTATAACAGTCCTGCTGATAATCATTGGCATCTCCAAAAATATAGATTTCTTCATTGAGTACAACAGCTCCGAAACCATACATTCTCATTGGAAGAGTGATTCTTAGTTGCTTCCAACTTTGAGCCTTAGAATTGAGCAAGTAAATTGTATTTAAATTGTGGCTACCACCCAAAATTAAAACCTAACAAATAAAATGAAGGAAAAAAGTAAAATCATACCGATGTATTCCCTTCACCACCTTCCAACTCCTCCACTTCTTCTGCTTCATTTTCTGTTTGAGTTGAGCTCTCTGAATCGATTCCACTCTCAAAAGAAGAGACAAACCAGCTGTTCTGCCGAGTTCCCCTCCTCCCTCCATCTCAACCAAACTGTCAGCCTCGACTTCCAACTGACAAAGTTGTTCGATTATTTGGGTTTTAATTTCTCCAACATCAATTTTTATATCTCAAAAGAAAAGTTGAAAAATGAATGAAATTACTTCTGGACGCTCGTTCTTGTCGAGCCCTACACTCAGCTATTTCCCTTTCGAGTTTCTTCACTTCATTCTGCGCCAATACGCGTTCTGCTTCTTTTTCTCCCAGCCGCTCTCTCAACACTCCGACCAACTTCTCGTTTTCTATTCATCGAAAAGACTAAACTATTTCCTCACCTTCGATCAGAGACTCGATTTGTCTCGCCTGTTCTTCTTTTTCCTTTTGCAACTCCTCGACTTCCCTATTCTTCTGTTCGAACTTCTCCTTATTTTCATCTGATTCAAGTGATTTGTTGTAGTACCTAACTTGCGATTGGTTCAACATTGCCTCGAGTTCATAAACTTTCATTGGATCAATCGCATTTTCAGCCATTCTAAACAAGTTTATTAGTGGATAGAAAAAAGGGTAAAAGGCTGGCAAGAATATCGATAAAAGCGAAGGAGACTGATAAGGATTGCGAGACAAGTCTAAAATGGAGTGCAACAGCTGTGAGAAATTCAAAAAGCCCTCTTCCGCTTTTCCCAAAAAAACTCAAAAAATATTGTTCAATCATTTATTCTCAATTAAGATAATTAACTGGGCTGTTGACAAAAGAAATCAATCACAAAATTTCCACAAAAATCAACCAATTTTTTTGATCCACATTCCTGATCGTTGGCCAACTCTTCGAACATTTTCCTATGCGCAACGGAAAAAAACCATGAATTTTCCAGTACTCGATAATAACAATCTGAAGGGAGGCTTGAAAAAGCGACATAGATTAGGTCTTTTTCCTGTCAATTGGTCAAATTCACGAACTTTTAGTTGAAGATACGGTAGTCTTTGATGTGAAAGTTGCTATCAAGAATTATTCTTGGTTTTTGGAAATAAAAGGGACAAGGATTTTCTTCGTCCTCAACGAGGCAACGACCCCTACATTTAATCCTCTCGAGAGCAATCCTATTGATAAAAGATGCTTGCCTATTGGAAAGTTGATTTTCTTTAAAATAAAAATTCAATTTCTCGACTCAGACCAGCTGGAAAGGCCAATTCAGTGTACTTTGTGCGGCTGAATTGAGTCAAAAAATATGAAAAAAGACTTGAATTAATAAAGCAAAGTGTAAGTCAAGGAGGGGGATTGAAAATCGTAACGCTTTTAAACTCTCAACAATAGCCAATTTAAAAAAATATTTATGAAAATGTATCCAGAAATCTTTCTTCAAGAGACCGAGGAATGGATGTAAAGGCAAATCTTGTTAGTTCTTGAGGCAGTTTTGGTCTATCAATTCACTCATTTCCATAAAATATTTCTGATGTTTCTCCACTGTCTCCCCAATCTCCAAATACAATGATTTCATTTAAGAGTTTTCCTATTCCAAATTCACATCATGGATGGTTAAAACTCTGTATTTGTGTTCATTTCTTCTCGGGATCTTTGATATCCATTTCCCATACGCTATTTAATGTGCGAGGTTCTGAATAGCCTCCAAAAATGGATAGAGTTGAATTGCTGATCAGCATAGTGTGGCTATTAAGTTCAAAAGGCAAATCACAAAGATCGTCTTGTATAGTTTATTTTTATTGAATTATAACAATTGGTGAAGCAATTGTTTTTCAGTTTTTATTGAAAGAGGAAAAGAAGAAAATGCGTCATGTTTTTCTGGCAATTTAGGTCCTTCTTTCCAGCTGATTCCATCAAATATTTCGACGGAATCTATTCGAGTTTCGTTATTGACTGCTCCTCTAAAGACCATGATTCCATTTGATAATTTGACGGCTCCATGGCTGTATCGTCCTTGTTTTAAGCTGGACATCTTGATCCACTCCTTTTTTGGATCAAAGACGTCTATTTTCCAGACTTCATCTAAGGGCGCTTCATCAGATTTCCTTCCTCCGGTTAGAATACTAATCAAATAGCTAAGAGGGTTTATCACCCTCAGTTGGTTGGCGGTATGTGGCCTGGGATAACGGGGTGTTGAACTTTTTGCTGGTGTTCCTCCGCTCCTTGGCCATACACTCACTTTTCCCCTTTTTATTGTAAAAAAGTGACCAATAAAATAGTTACTTGAACAACTGGTGTTACTAATTTTAGGGGATCTTGCTCTTTTGGCTATAAATAGATTAGATATTTGATGGAATGAGCTCGAACATCCGGTCCAGCGTTGATGTGTACTCTACAATGAGACCTTTTCGAGATAGAAGAAGGAACATTGTTTGTGATTACAATAAGAAAGGCTCCACGGTAATTGCAGTATCTGAAAGAGTACACAACTAGATGAAATAATGTTAATCTTACTCGAGAGCTTTAAGAGTATCAGCCGTCTCTCCACTTTGTGAGATGAAGATGCAGGTATCATCATAAAAAATACGACTTTTTCTGTTTACTAGGTTAAGAGCCAACTCCAATATGACTGGGCGCTCGGAAAGTTCCTCCAAAATCTGTCGACAAGCAATGGCGCTATTATAGCAGGTTCCGCAGGCTATCATAACCAATCGACGACATCTTTTGATATCTTGTAGATTTTCCTTGAACACTCCAAGGACAACTTGACCAGAAGGGAGGATACGATTTCGCATCGTATTCAAAACCGATTCGGGATGCTCGAAGATTTCCTTAAAATAATTACTCACAAAATAAAGAAAAGGTACCTTTCGCATATAGTTCCTGAAGTCCCTTTTCACTGTTTCTTGGAGCTTTATTTGAAAATCATCGTTTCTCTTCTGGTCGGTTTCTCCATCAGACATGTTGAGGCAACTGAAATATAAAATTGCATAAAGAATTATTAGAAAGAATGAAAATAAAGTAACAAAACTGATAGAAGAAAAGAAAAAAGAGAGAAAAGAATAGCATTTTTAGGCTAATAAATGAGCAAATCAGGGAGTAAAACTTTCGCCCTCGCTACGCCAAAAAAGGCGACCGCACTTTTGCGAAATTTTCAAAATTTAAACATTTCTTTTTTAGTCCTTTTTCTGCTAATATCTAGCAGATTTTAAGCTCCTCTACAACTTTTAAAACATCAAGAAGAGCGAAAATTATCAAATTCACATAAAAGTCACTATTTAGTGGAAATTTATTCCATTTTTTGCAGGAAGATGTGAAGACTTTTTCAAATCTCGCCTGCACTTCGAAATTAGCCTACAACGATTGTCTTTTCGGCGTGAAACGGCATAAAATCGCCATTCCCAACGTCTATCTCAAGGATGAAGCCATCATCGGCTACACGGTCTCCAAGAAAAGCCCCGAATGGGCTGATTTAGTTGATTGCGGCTTCGATTATAATGTCGATCGTCTCAGAATTATGGTAATTTCTCTTAATTCTCTAGGTTAAGAGCTCCTGGTTTAGAGCTCCTCAGCCCAACGAATAATTGAAGAAATTGACGAATTCAAGGGGGTGATTCACTCCGTTGATACGCTAATCTTTCCCAAGAATTGGCCTAAAATTCCATTGGAAGTGTTGAAAGAGCTGATAAAGGTGAGCATTTTATTGCACCTTTAGGATAGAAATTACCATAATTCGCGCGCTTTTTGATTTGCTAGAGCTAAAATACTCCATTTAGGCTAAGTTTCTCAAAAATTGACAATTTTCTCAAAGTTGCGACAATTTTATGTTTTACGATGTTCTACAATCTTGTAGATCTTGATCTCCTCTACAATTTTGTAGAACATCATTTCTCTCAAAAAATGAGAAATTACAGGTGGCCAAGCCTCGAGTTGTAAATATTCCCGGAAATTTGATAAACTGTAAGATCAGCGATTTTGAGTCAAAAAAGCAGGTAAATTCTGCTCTTTGTATTTGAACAAAAGAGTCAGCTTTCAGTAATTTCAATTGTGTTGATAACGTCCAAACGATATTCTCGAATGTTTGATTAACAACGCCTTCCTCCAGGGTTTGATCGACCGACAAGCTAAAGAATTCGTTACTAACACAATTTGCAATGTGTGAACGATCACCAAGTTTGAATTTATACACTTTTCTTGGAAAAAGCCTTAAGTTTTTGTCATTTTTATCAAAGAAATTGCCTCAAAATTCATAATCGACCAAAATTAGTAGAATTTCTGGAACTAGAACCCTTTGGGGCCTCAGTAGCCATGATTCAATTTTCGTGTTGTCAGGAGGCTCGCGGGTTCAATCCCCCCTCTTCGACTTACATTTTGGCTTTATTAATTCAAGTCTTTTTTTCATATTTTCTGACATTTTGATTCAATTCAGCCACACAAAGCACACTGAATCGGCCTTTTACTGCTCCTGTGCTTCTCTGTAGCATTGGAATTCTCTGGTTTATCGAGCTGTTAAGCTGGTCTGAGTCGAGAAGTTGGATTTTTATTTAAAGAGAATCAACTTTTCAATAGGCAAGCATCTTTTGATCAATAGAATTGCTCTCGAGAGGATTAAATGTAGGGGTCGTTGCCTCGTTGAGGACGAAGATGAAGAAAATCCTTGTCCCTTTTATTTCCAAGAACCAAGAACAATTCTTGATAGCAACTTTCACATCAAAGACTACCGTATCTTCAACTAAAAGTTCGTGAATTTGACCAATTGACAGGAAAAAGACCTAATCTATGTCGCTTTTTCAAGCCTCCCTTCAGGTTGTTATGATCGAGCACTGGAAAATCTATGGTTTTTCCGTTGCGCATAGGAAAATGCTCGAAGAGTTGGCCAGCAACCAGGGATGTGGATCAAAAAAATTGGTCGATTTTTGTGGAAATTTCGTGATTGATTTCTTCTGTCAACAGCCCTGTTTTTTTTGAGTTTTTTGGGGAAGATGGAAGAAGGCTTTTTGAATTTCTCACAGCTGTTGCACTCCATTTTAGACTTGTCTCGCAATCCTTATCAGTCTCCTTCGCTTTTATCGATATTCTTGCCAGCCTTTTACCCTTTTTTCTATCCACTAATAAACTTGTTTAGAATGGCTGAAAATGCGATTGATCCAATGAAAGTTTATGAACTCGAGGCAATGTTGAACCAATCGCAAGTTAGGTACTACAACAAATCACTTGAATTAGATGAAAATAAGGAGAAGTTGGGACAGAAAAATAGGGAAGTCGAGGAGTTGCAAAAGGAAAAAGAAGAACAGGCGAGACAAATCAGATCTCTGATTGAAGGTGAGAAAAGTTTAGTCTTTTTCGATGAATAGAAAACGAGAAATTGATCGGAGTGTTGAGAGAGCGGCTGGGAGAAAAAGAAACAGAAAGCGTATTGGCGCAGAATGAAGTGAAGAAACTCGGAAGGGAAATAGCTGAATGTAGGGCTCGACAAGAACGGGCGTCCAGAAGTAATTTCATTCGTTTTTCAACTCCTCTTTTAAGACATAAAAACTGATGTTGAAGAAATCAGAAAAAACGTCGCCCAAATAATCGAGCAACTCTGCCAGTTGGAAGTCGAGGCTGACAGTTTGGTTGGGATGGAGGGAGGAGGGGAACTCGGCAGAACAGCTGGTTTGTCTCTTCTTTTGAGAGTGGAATCGATTCAGAGAGCTCAACTCAAACAGAAAATGAAGCAGAAGAAGTGGAGGAGTTGGAAGGTGGTGAAGGGAATACATCGGTATGATTTTACTTTTTTCCTTCATTTTATTTGTTAGGTTTTAATTTTGGGTGGTAGCCACAATTTAAATACAATTTACTTGCTCGATTCGAAGGCTCAAACTTGGAAGGAACTAAGAATCACTCTTCCAATGGGAATGTATGGTTTCGGAGCTGTTGTACTCTATGAAGAAATCTATATTTTTGGAGGACATCCCAACGGTTGTTACAAATTGAAAGATGATGGAAGTTGGATGCAATTGGCATCGCTAAATAAAGAAAGAGTTTGTATTTCCAGTAGCTCTCTGGTTTACAAAGGAGATATCTGGGTTATTGGAGGACATTCTGAAGCACCTCTAAAATCAGTAGAAAAGTATGATATTTCCCAAGATAAATGGACCTACATGCCGTAAGTTTTCCTTCAAATTTGAAAGGGACAGTCTCTAGCGTTGGGAACAAAGATTTTCCCAAATGCAAATTTCATTGTGATTTTTGTATTTCTATGAATTCTGCCATTTCGCCATCATTTAGACTCTTTTATCGATGAAAAATAAAATCAAAAAGTTGGTCTGAAAGTAGCCAAACTTGCATAAAAATAACGATAAATCCCATAAAAGCTAATAAAATTAAAAAATTGAGAAAAAATGTCAAAAGTCTGATTACAGTAGAACCTATTGCGAATCAAATTTTAAATGCGCGGGCGAAGATGCCTATTGAGTTCCTGTAACTCACTTTTTCGTTTAGTTTTGTCAATTTATTTCTTAACATTTAGTTTTATGCAATTTCGTGTGTATTTCCAAAATCAGCGCATTATTTTGCATCGAATAAAAGTATACTGTAGAAGGCGCCTGACTGCCTCTTTAATCAAAAGATTCCAGGGGAATGAATTATGCAAGACGTCATGCAACAGCAGCAGTATTTAAGGATCGAATATTTGTCATTGGAGGATGGAATGGAGGAAGTTTAAAATCTGTAGAGATGTTTGATCCAAAACTACAGAAATGGATTTTATTTTGTGATTTGCCTTTTAAACTTTCTTACCATACGATGCTAATCAGCAATTCAACTCTATCCATTTTTGGAGGCTGTTCAGAATCTCGCTTATTAAATAGCGTATGGGAAATGGATGTCGAAGATCCCGAGAAGAAATGGACAGCAAACCAGAATTTTAACCATCCACGATCTTATTTTGGAATAGGAAAACTCTCAAATGGAATTATTGTATTTGGTAATAGTGGAAATAATGGAGAAATATCCGAAATATTTGATGGAAAGAAATGGATTGACGGACCAAAACTGCCTCAAAAACTATCATTTTTTGCTTATACATCCATTCCCCGATCTCTTGAAGAAAGTTTTGTAAACAAATTTTCATAATTTTTAAAGCCGTATTTGTATAAAATCCATTCCTCGTTCCCTCGAAGAATGGAATTCTCATAAATTGTTTAAAAATCATTTGCTCTCAATCCCAATCATCTGAAAACGAGAAGGAAGATTGATTCAATGCGATCTCCTGGATCAAACCGTCAATCTGACTAAAATTCCCTGATTTCGCCATTCATTCTAGTAGATTTTTCGGAACTAATAAACCTTTGGGACCCCAGTGACCATGATTCAATTTTCATGTTGTCAAGAGGGTCGCGAGTTCAATCTCCCTACCTGACTTACATTTTTGTTTTATTAATTCAAGTATTTTTTCATATTTTTGACGTTTTGACTCAATTCAGCCGCACAAAGTACACTGAATTAACCTTTCAAGCTGCTGTGTAACATTGGAATTCTCTGGCTTATCGAGCTGTTAAGCTGGTCTGAGTCGGGAAATTGTATTTGTATTTAAAGAGAATCAACTTTCCAATAGGCAAGCATCTTTTATCAATAGGATTACTCAAAAAATGAGTTTGCCGTTGGATAATGAGGAGATGCCGATGCATATGTGCTTATAATGCAATAAAATTTAGTCAAAAAATATGAAAAAAGACTTGAATTAATAAAGCAAAAATGTAAGTCAGGTAGGGAGATTGAACTCGCGACCCTCTTGATAACATAAAAATTGAACCATGGCTACTGGGGGCCCCAAAGGTTTATTAGTTCCGATTTTTCTCGATGTAAATCCTCTTCTGTTGAAAATCCTTGCTCAGCCAGATGGTGATTATCTCCTTTGAATTATCACAAATCAGCTCATAGGCTTGCAAATCCTTCCAGCAAAGTGGTCTTTCCTTCCAATTTCTCGGCTTCCTCATGACTTCTTTAGCTCCGATCTCCAAAAAATGGGTCGAATAATCGTCTGGAAGTTGATTGGCCCCTCGGCCGATATAATGAAAATAGGAATCTTTCGCAGATTTTTCGGATTTCCACTTCTAAAGGAAAGAAGTATTGAGAGAAAAAGAGAGAGAACCTTAATTTTTTGAAGAATTGCCGGAAGGGAGATGAAACAATCGCAATAAATCTTTAGATTTTGATTGAGTTGGAGGAAATCCTCATCGGTGATTCCTGTGCCATGGTCGAGAGAGAAAATTATCGCCTAAAGCTGACTCTTTTGTTCAAATACAAAGAGCAGAATTTACCTGCTTTTTTGACTCAAAATCGCTGATCTTACAGTTTATCAAATTTCCGGGAATATTTACAACTCGAGGCTTGGCCACCTGTAATTTCTCATTTTTTGAGAGAAATGATGTTCTACAAAATTGTAGAGGAGATCAAGATCTACAAGATTGTAGAACATCGTAAAACATAAAATTGTCGCAACTTTGAGAAAATTGTCAATTTTTGAGAAACTTAGCCTAAATGGAGTATTTTAGCTCTAGCAAATCAAAAAGCGCGCGAATTATGGTAATTTCTATCCTAAAGGTGCAATAAAATGCTCACCTTTATCAGCTCTTTCAACACTTCCAATGGAATTTTAGGCCAATTCTTGGGAAAGATTAGCGTATCAACGGAGTGAATCACCCCCTTGAATTCGTCAATTTCTTCAATTATTCGTTGGGCTGAGGAGCTCTAAACCAGGAGCTCTTAACCTAGAGAATTAAGAGAAATTACCATAATTCTGAGACGATCGACATTATAATCGAAGCCGCAATCAACTAAATCAGCCCATTCGGGGCTTTTCTTGGAGACCGTGTAGCCGATGATGGCTTCATCCTTGAGATAGACGTTGGGAATGGCGATTTTATGCCGTTTCACGCCGAAAAGACAATCGTTGTAGGCTAATTTCGAAGTGCAGGCGAGATTTGAAAAAGTCTTCACATCTTCCTGCAAAAAATGGAATAAATTTCCACTAAATAGTGACTTTTATGTGAATTTGATAATTTTCGCTCTTCTTGATGTTTTAAAAGTTGTAGAGGAGCTTAAAATCTGCTAGATATTAGCAGAAAAAGGACTAAAAATTACTGTTTCTTACTTTTATGATGATGGAATTGCGGAGCTCATCGGGGACGCTGCAATAGTCGAACAGCATGGCTGTTGCGTATGGATAAACATCATTGATAAGGGCATTGATAAACCAGCTCTGGGAATGGAAATGAATCAGTCATTTTTATTTCTTTTTGATATAAAAAATTCTCTGGCTATGACTGAAATCCCTGAAAACAGGCATATTTTTTATGGATTTTTATAACTTTTTAGTTCATTCCTGATAGCTTTTTCGATCGTTTATTCGATTTTCAGCTAAAGAATGCATAAAATTTCGATTTGGTAGTAGAAAATATATAAAAATTAAAGAAAAACTATTATTAAAAGAATTCAAATTTATACGCAGAAGTTCTCAGTGTCCTGCCTTTACGCGTAATTTAAATCACCTGCGTACTGTAGATTCCTCCAGCATTTGAACCATCTCATTTGTCTTATTCTCTTATCCTAAATTCTTTTTTCTTGGTTTGATTCATTTTCCTAAATTTTGATTGCTAAATAGCTTTAAAAATGCAACTGTGAGGGGGAAATTTATTAATTTTTACGAAAAAATACGAAAAGAGATGTTATTTCTTATAAAATTGCTTTAATTTTCATTTTATTTTATTAGTTTGTGTGGTTTTTAGGTAAAATGGTTGTTAGTAAGAAGAAAATCGTTAAAAAAGTTGGTGGAGCAGCAGAAAAACCAGCAACCAAGAAAAAAGAAGCACTAAATGTGAGTTTTTTAAAAGATTTTACTAAGAATTTATAGTTTTTAGATAAATTTAATTATTCTATATAAATTTCAGAAAAGAGAAGCAGAAGAAGTCCAACCGCCGCCTAAAAAATTGAAGAAGGTCGAAGTTGCGCCGAAAACAAATGGAACTGCGAAAAAACCAAAGAAGGAGATGGAAATTAAGAAGGCCCAACTTTTTGATGAAGATGACGACGATGAAGAGGTAGATTTTGGAGACTTCGAGCAAGACGATGGCATGGATTTCGAAGATTCTGATGAAGAGCCAATGAATGACACTTTTGGTGGAAGTTCTTCTGAAGAAGATGATGATGGAAGTGACGATGAGCTTCCCATCGAAAAGAAATCAAAGAAAATTGATGCTGAAAAGGCAAAAATACAGTAAGTTTTCCAATTTTTTGAACAATTTTTGATTTTTAGAAAAGAAAGTGAAGCCGAACTACAACTCAACATAGCTGGAAGTGACAAATTCGATCTTCCAACTGTAGAAGATGTCGAAAAGGAGCTAAGAGAAGCACCAAACCTTCAAATTATCAAGGATAGAATTAGAGATGTTGTTCAAGTAAGCGCTATTTTCAATTTTAAATAATTTTTTATGGCTTTTAGGTGCTCGGAGACTTTAAAAATCGTCGTCAGGATAATCGTTCTCGAGAGGAATATCAGGAAATCCTATGCAAAGACCTCTGTGCTCATTATGGATACAACGAGTATTTAATGACCAAATTTATGCAGCTGTTTCCCATCGGAACAGAGGTAATTCTAACCTTTAAACTATAATTTCTTCGACTTTTCAGCTAATGGAGTTCCTCGATGCTAACGATCAGCCAAGACCTGTCACAATTCGAACAAACACACTAAAAACAAGACGAGGCGACTTGGCCAAAGCATTGATTTCAAGAGGAATGAACGTAGATCCTGCCGCTACTTGGACTAAAGTTGGACTTGTTGTTTATGATTCACAAGTCCCAGTAGGTTGGTTCTTTTTAAAAGCTTAGTCAATCGATTCAAAATTAAATAACTCATCTAAATACTGATTTTCAGGAGCTACTCCTGAATATCTTGCTGGACATTATATGATCCAAGGATTGAACTCATTCCTCCCAGTAATGGCCCTTGCTCCTCAGCCTGGAGAGAAAGTCCTTGATATGTGCTCAGCTCCAGGAGGTAAAACAACCCACATTGCTGCGTTAATGAAGAATACTGGAGTTCTCTTTGCGAATGATACAAATGTAAGCTCCTTTTCTTTGCATTTTAAAGTTAAATCGTTTAGATGGTGAGATGTAGAGCTATTATTGGTAATCTCCATAGGATGGGAGTAAATAACTCTGTAATTAGCAACCTAGACGGAAAAGATTATTCAAAAGCTAAACCTTGTGGATTCGATCGAATTCTCCTTGATGCTCCTTGCTCTGGAACGGGAGTTATTTGGAAAGATCAGTCTGTTAAAACATCCAAATCGACTGTAGATGTTCAGAAAAAGTTGGTTTTATTTTTTAAAATTATTATTTTACTATTTTAGACATACTCTTCAAAGAGAGCTCATTCTTTCCGCTCTAGATGCCCTTGATGGCAATTCAACTACCGGAGGCTATCTTGTCTACTCCACTTGCTCAGTTTTGGTAAGTTATTTAGCAAATTATTTGCTATTTACTATCTTAGGTAGAGGAAAATGAAGCTGTAGTGAATTATGCCCTTTCAAAGAGACATTGTGAGCTAGTTCCTACTGGACTTGATGTTGGAGTCGAAGGATTTACAAGGTTTTTTTCCTCGTTTTTCTTCAAAATAATAATGTTTTTTTTCAGATTCCGTGAATATAGATTCCATCCCTCTTTGAATCTCACTCGTCGATATTATCCACACGTCCATAATATTGATGGCTTCTTCGTGGCAAAGATAAAAAAGCTATCTAATGCTAAATTTGGAAAAGCTACAGTAGATATTGTAAGTCTTAATTCGACTTCTTACAATTTTTTTATCTTTAGGAGCAGCGAGAAAAAGCCGAAGTAAAGGTTAAAAACGGAGAGAATAAAGCCAGCAAAAAAAGAAAACAAGGAAGCAGTGAGGATGAAAACGAAGAAGAGATTGTCAGATCAGTCGGCGCTGGACAACGAATGGCTAAAAAGAAGCGAAACCAACGGAAGAACAAAGAAAAAGTTGCTAAATTTGAGAAAGACGATGGATTCAATGAGGTCTTTTTTTTTGTTTTATTTTATTAACTTTTTCTTGCAGAAGGGGAATATAGCAAAGCCGAAAAAGGAAAAAGTCTTCAAGTCAAAAGTTCCCAAGAGAGCAGCCGCCAGAACTGGAGCTAGTAAAATCAAATCCAAAAGAAGAAAGATGTTGGCTAAAAAGCCCTCCGTATCGAGTGAGTAATGTTATTTTGTTGAATTTGTTATTGTTTTCCCGCTGTTACATCCTTGTTAGTTTTGGTTGTTGATTAAATAAAGAAGTCGAAATCGAAGCCCGAGCACTAGGAAAAAAAGATTTATTTACTTCCACATCTCTTCATGATATTCATCGTCGTCTTCTTCTTCAACAATACCCGTCGAAATTTTTGGAACAATTTCCTCCTCCTCTTCTTCGTAATCCATGAAGCCAACCTGGGTGTGGAATTTAAATTCGTGCTTGCGCAGAGAGGAGCTGTCTTTGAATGGCTTTGAGCAGTAGCTGCAGCTGAATGGCCTCTCGCCTGTGTGCAGTCTAATGTGGATGGTGAGAGCTTGCGATTGAGTGAAGCTCCTCCCGCAATATCCACATTCGTACGGCCTTTCTCCTGTATGGACGCGCTCGTGGATGAACTGAAATTAATCTTGAGAGATATCGTAATTTCTCGAGAGAGAGAAGCTTCCCCAGGATTTTTGATGTTCTACAATCATCTTGTATAGCTTGATCTTCTCTACAAGCTTGTAGAACATCATTTTCCATTTAAAAAAATTAAGGAAAGATACATAAAATAAAGGCTTTTAGGACCAATTTAGAGTTATTTTAGTATAAAGATGGACATTTTTCTAATTAATTGGGTGGATTTCAATATTTTTGATGTTCTACAATCTTGTAGAACTTGATCTCCTCTATAAACTTGTAAAAGATCCAAAATTATAAAAAAAACAGCTGGACCAAAAATTGGTGACAAGTAGAGAAATGATACGGTACCTTGTCTCTCTTGTGGTGAAACATTCTCTCGCAGAAGCTGCACTGATATCGAAGGGGTTTATCCAATTGCACATATTCTCCGTTCATTAGGGAGACGCAGGTTGTCTGAAAACAATTGTAAAACCTTGGCGAAAAGTCTGACAAAATGATGAGAATTTGAGCTAACTTTGGCTCAAAATGTGTGATTTTTTTGAAGACAATTGGGCAATTTTGTCTCAAATTGTATACTTTGGGATTAAATTGATCATATCCATCTCAAAAAAAGGAAGCAATTTAAAAAAAACGAATCTATTTTAATTACTTCAGGTTGACCTTTACGCTTGGAATCGTTTCATTGGTTCTTCAATCAATCATATCATTTTTTTAGTCTTCGTTGAAATCTCCTGTCCCCAATTGCACCCATTAAATCATGCCCTATCCCACTTTGTTTAAAAACAGTTATCAGTTCGTTTTCTTTACCACAAATGGCTGGCTACCGTCTGCCAGGGGAGCCGCTCCCGAATCATGACCCGGTAAGTAAGAAATTCTCATGAGATTTTCTTCAATTTCCACTAGGTTTTATGATTTTTGATGTTCTACAATCTTATATAGAGAAGATCAAGAGCTACAAGATTGCAGAACATTGAAAATTATAAACATTCTGGGAAGCTGATAAAAATTCAAGCGAGAGAAGTTTGGCAATCAATAAACCAGAGATTTTAGATATTACCTCCGAATCCCAATGTGATTCGAATTGTGATCTGCCCACAAATATTACTGTACATGCCCAACGATTGGTATATCTACAAATATGAGGATTTCAACCAGGCGCCCGTCCAGGTTGGAGAAAGAGAGATTACTGTACTGGAAGATTGCAGATTCTCGCTTTGAATGAACCTGAAAGAGCTCAGCTGCCCGCCCAGGAGGGTAATAATACCTAAATCTGGCGCAGAAATGCAAAATACAGCGATGCCTAATAAATCCCTTTTTATTAAAGAAAGATTCAAATTGCGGGCTTGTTGAAAGGGTCTCGGAGAGAAGGAAATTAAATCAGGGTTTTCATCATTTTATCTACTCCATTGGCATTCAATTTAGAATAATTTTCCCTATCGATTGATATACTAAACTTTAAAAATGAGCAAAAATGAAGGATTTAGAGGAAAATAGAAAAATTTTATAATTACTTTTGACAATTCCTAATCAAAGTTCTTCATTTTTTGTAGCTTTTTATATATCAAACGATAGAGAAAAATTTTCTGCGTTGAATAATACCAAAACCGATAGAGAAAGTGCAGGGTTTTTTTTTAGCTAACCTGATGCTCCATCATTTGATCCATGTCCTTGAAGCATCTTCCGCACATTTCGCAGAAGTGATGTCGGCCACTTTGGTGAAATTTCACGTGCTGGACAAGATTCGCAGCGCGGGTAAACGATTTATGGCAGATATTGCAGGTGTTTTTCTTTGGTCCTAAAAAGATTACGGTAGAATCTCAAAGTCAACACAAACCATTGTGTATCCTGTGGTGCATCGTCAGCGAGGCCTTATTAGTAAAGCCGAGGCCACAAATCACACAAATATAGTCCTTTATAGCCGTGTGGAAGTTCTAAACAAACTTCTTTTTTGAATTTTTGTCGGGGGGAATTTAAAATCCAACTGTAATCCATCCTGTGACTGAGAAGGATTACGGTATTTTTTTTGCGAAAAATTCAAAAAATATAGTAAAAGGACTTGCCTTAATGTGCTTTTGGTGTTCCTCCTGCGTCCGAAACATTAATTTACAAAGAGAGCAGCGAAATCTGCCAGCAGAATCGGGCGCCTCGTTCAAACTTGGAGCTGAAAAAGCTTTTTTCTTTGGAAAAGGGATTAACTGCTAACTCAGGGCGTTGACGACTTTCAATCGGAGGACATTCTTCCCAATTTGGAGGCCCATCCGCTTCAGGGGGTGCAGCCCCAGCCAGGGGGTTTTGTCTCTCGAAGTCGAGGGTTGGCATTCCATCTGGAAATAAAGAAAAGATTCTTCCTTTTGGACTGTAGAAATCTTCTTTTTTTCAAATCTTCCCGCTATTTTTGAGCAAAAAAAGTAAAAGATTCTTGCTTAAAATCCTACCTCTGGATATTGGCGAGGCTCATCAATCTCCTCCTCTACTATTCCTTCATTTACGGAGCTCACAGCTCTACCTTTAAAAAATCCATCACAAATTATCTTAAACTCACTAGTTTCTTCGATAAATTTCTGATTATTGGCGTCTTTTTCTTTGGAAAATTGCTTTTCACCTTGATGGGGAAATGGTGCCCTAAAAAGTTGAGAGTTTTCTCAAAAAAAACGAACCTAAAACGTGCTGATTTCATCTGCTTCGGCCAGGATTGATTCCGCTGATAATATTTGCCAGAAGATTCATTATCTCTCGAAGTAGATGGCACAACTAGAATGATTTTTTAAATAAATAAAAAAATGTAAATTACCACCAGAATCTACAACTTGAAACTTCTCCGAGCCGAAGGTGACCTCCTCTTCGTATTCGACAACGGTTGGTTGAGTCGAGCTAGTTGGGCCATCTTCCTCCATAAAAAAGAAAAATAAATAGTTGAGTAGAAGAGAGGCGCGTGAGATGCCTCTTAAGTTGAATTAGAGCGCGCTTGCTGCCAACCCAAACAGCGAGAGAGAAAGAAAGCAATTGGGGCGATTTATCGAGGGAATCATCCTTTCTCCAATCGACAATCCAAAAAAAACAATTTCAGTCTTAAAATGAGCATTTTAGAGGCATTTTGAAGCGGAACTCATTGGAATCGAGTAATAACTTTGAAAAATATCCGCGAGGAGCTGTCGGGATTATCAGCATATGTGAATGATATTGAAGACGGTTCAACTTTAGGGAAGTTTAAACGAGGCTATGAATATAGATTTGAGAAGAGTGAGAGGAGAGAAGTTGGCAGTCCGACTTCAGTAGCAGCACTTAATCACTTCCAATCGTATCCTAGGTTTTTCATTAGCGCTTCTTTGAGTTCGATAAGAAAACCAAGAAAAGCAGAAAAACGAGTTTTCTTTAAAAAGCAATAAATGAAAACGCATTTTGGTCAGGTTTATTAACGAATTATCCCAGAGGAGCAACGAATGAGTAACTGCACTCTTCGTTGCGAATTGGGCACCTTTCATCGAAGACCTTGGACCAGATCTGCAGCTCCGGTTGAATCGTTCCGATTGGAGCACAATTATGTGAAACAACAACTTTGAATTCATAATGGTCGTTCACGGGTCCATCGCCCTCGTCGTATTTCGTATTCAAAGTATCCGTGTATGTTCCTTCTGCAGAACCAATAATAGATGTGATGTTGTCATTGGCTGAGAAAGTGTCCTTCTAAAGGATTTTTTTGAGATTTTATAGGGATTTTTTTGTTTACCTCCCACAAGTCCAGCCGGAAGCTGTATTTGCCGTATTCAGGAGGACATTCCAGTGTGTAGTCAACCTTGATCTTGGTCGCAGTCGCTATTGCCAAGAGAGCATGTATGTAGAAGATCTTCATTCTGAGTGTCTGAAACAATTTTTTGAAGAGAGAATTAAAAACGCACCAATCGCAAGCGAAAGAGTCAGTCAATCGCCATGTGAACAAAGATGTAGAAGAGCTCTTTGAGGGAGGAGTCTACTTTAACTGTCTTTTTTATGGTTATTTCTCACGGGGAACAATGACCAGGTAGCAGTACAATAAAACAAATCCTGTCTGCAAAGCAAAATTCTCCAAAAATCTGTCAACGTTTTGTTTATTGATAAAATCTAAGAAAGATAATGAGGTTGATGGATCTTGAATGATCTGGATCGAAATTGTTGGTGATGGTTGAATCACGCAGGACATTTTGAAAAAGTCTGCGAGTCGTCATCTTTCGGGGCTTTTTTGGAGATGGTGGTGAGTCGTTTAGGAAAATAGAAGAGTGGTTATTAGGAGTACTTTTCTCTATTGAATGGTAAATGCCGTTAAAGAGTTAGAAGAGAAACAAGGATTAGCTTCTTAATGGAAAAGACTTTTCTCTTTCACGTGTGCTGGAAAATTTCACATTCTTGGCACAAATAGCATGAGTCAAAAAAGCTCTCATCTGATCGACCGTCCCAACACCTATGTCTTTAATCTTCCGCCGCCATTCCACTTGCCAACTTCCAACGCTCTGGACTACTATCAGCTCTGATATCTTTTGATCGAGAACCTTTTGTTGAGCCGAGACGATTAGTAGCTGGGAATAGAGACCTTTCAAGATTTCGAATTGATTTGAAACCAAAGAGTGATGAATTAACACTAACATCATCATCTCTATCGACTTGTTATATCCGATATTCGCTGGTTACATGTGTAGTGAATACTGATACCTTGCTGAGGCAAACATAGGTAGTTAAAATCATGCAAGGTTTGGTTTGCAAACTACTCCCTTTATCAGCTACAAAGATCTCTTTGTTTGCCCGTTGTAACTTTAGGCTTATTACCTTCGGTGCACTGATAACACTTTTATTGCACGTCTTTTTGCCAGCTTGCTCCTCTCGCTTCTTTGATGTTTATTTCTCACCCGTTTTTCGACAAAAGCTTTTCTAATTTGTTTTTTTAAACTTATTTCATTTTATTCTTTAGTAAAATGCCTACCCAAGAAGAGCCAGCTAGACAACAATTTGATGGGTTTTCGGAGGGGGATACCGTAGTGCCGACAATGAGTAAACGAACTAGTGCATAGCATCAAAAGTGAGAAATTTAGCCTTAGAAGGAGCAACTGTACCAAGATATATCTTGAGTCAATTGAAAATACTAAATGACTTAGATAAAGGCTCCGGTGATTTTGGTGTTTGTTACAAAGCAATTCATAGACTCTTAGGGTAGTATTTATTTAACTTTTACATAGTTATTTTAGACAAGTTGTCTATAAACATATATTATTATGGCACACTGGAACAGAAGAAGAAACAGCTATCAGGCAACGAGAATTTGATCACTGCTATCGAGTAAGTGCAATGTTTGTTAAATTAATTTGATCTTCCATCCATCTGGGAACAAGTTTTTAGCTAAATCATCATCCAAATATTGTCACACTGTGTGGTTATGTTTGCAAAGATGCAAAATCTCCTGAAAAACCTATTGGCTATCTTATGGAATATATGGCAGGCGGTAATTTATTCAATTGTAAGAACTGTTCTTTCATGTTTCAACTAGCAATTAAGTTATTCTCAAAAAGGAATGGCTACACTCAGAAGAACAAGTGAAGCAAAAATTTATCCATCTGAATACCTTTGCCAAGCAAATAGCTGTTGGCCTAGCATTTATGCACGATCGCGGCATTATGCATAGAGATTTGAAGCCGAATAAGTAAGTTTATACCTTGGGAAGTCAAAGAGGATGCCAGGATCCGGAAATCGCTTACTGACTACCCTTATTAGCAGATTTTTCGTGGGAATCTTAAAATCGTTGCCTTTAACTGAATGTCGAATTACGAAGCGTCTTAACCATATCCGATTTATGTGACGCAGCTGGTGTAGGCACATCCAGCTGTTTCGCTTGTCTCACAGCGTATTCGCAAAACTATTCCTCGTGACTGCTAATCCTAGTAGCTATTTGAGCACCGGTGAGCTCTAGAACAAAATGTTTTCCGCTTAGTATAACTATGTTCTTTACAACAAAAGTAATTAGTGTAGCTCTTATTATTGCCAGAAAACGATTGCAAACTATATTATAAATGACCATTATCAGCATTCTTGTTTCTCGTGATGGATACATCGCTAAAATAGCGGATTTTGGACTTTCAAAGGATGTAGACAATAGTTCGAACAACCACACCAAAAAGTGAACATCCAATTTTAAATTTTAATTCCACAGGGTTGGAAATTGGAGATACAGAGCCCCAGAAGTTAACGAAGGAAAGTATGACTATCCAGTCGATGCATATAGCTATGGTATGACGCTCTATTTCATGTATTATAAGGAGTAAACAACTACTCTCTGCCTTTTTATCATATTTTTTAGAGAACCTTTTGCAAATTTTAAATGGAGTTATCGAATGGCCGAAAAAATTATAAACGGAGATCGCCCAGACGTAAAGAATAAAGACATTGATACGATTATCGAAACGTAAGCTCTTACAAAATTACAAATTTCTTCAGTTGTTGGGACACTAATCCAGATAAGAGGTGCAAAATGTCCGACGTTGTGACTCTCTTTTACTCAAACGCAGGTACGACAAAATATCCAGTTTATGATGTCTGATAATTGCAATTCTTAATGAAACTCTTGTTCTTTCTATTCAGCTGTTTTTATATAAAAGGTCGATCAAAACCGAAAACTATAAAGCAACTGCCGGTAACGTAAAAGTAGAAGAGTGAGCTTAGCAGAAGCGAGCTTTTATTGAACTTTTCATCGTTTCATCCCAGCGACCGGTTCCTATAATCCGGAGAAATGGAAAAATGACGGATGGGAAAGGCCCAGCACTGCGACACAGAGAGTCCGCTATGTTAACGCCTAAAGTTCGAAGTCTGCTCAATATATGCCAGCTGAATTGCCAATCGCTCAAGTCGTCAACAGGCCTTCTCGAGTTCGAAGAGGCTCAGATGAAAATCTCCTTTGATGCGATTGGTCTAAGCGAGACATGGAAGTGGTCAAGAGCTGCTACGGAAATCGGGCTGTCATCAATTCATTCAAGGGAATACTCCTAGCTAATGGAATTATTGTTTTAGAAAGCCCATTTAGTTTTTTAAAAAAGTTTGTATCGTAATTAGCTTGCCTTGGATTTTTCTATTCAAACGCCCTCATTCTCTTCGCTCCCTCAGATGGGATGATGTGGATCCTTTTTCTGAAGCCGAAATAAGCCATCGATGAATGCAAATCAGATATAATGGAACTAGTAAAGCTTTGAGGCCCCGGTGACCATGATTCAATTTTTATGTTGTCAGGAGGGTCGCGGGTTCAATCTTCCTACCTGACTTACATTTTTGCTTTATTAATTCAAGTCTTTTTTCATATTTTTTGACTACATTTTATTGTATTATAAGCACATATGCATTGGCATCTTCTCGTTATCCAACGGCAACAATCCTGACAACATAAAATTTGAATCATGGTCACTGGGGCCCCAAAAGTTAATAGTTCCGAAAATCTGATATAGTTGATTGAACAAGGAAGAAAAGACACTTTTAGATTTTTCATTTGATCAGAGAATAAAACCAAATAGAGAACTGAGGGGGTGAGAAACTATTCTCTTGATATCAGCCGATCAGATTATTGATTGTCCAGCCGCTTGCTGCCAGTAAGCATCCTCCTGTCTTCTTTTCTACTTTTTCATCTAATGGCAAAACTAAGTTTTTTCAGCAGATTGATTCGTTATCTTATTATATGAATCATTTCACTATGGTGAGTAAAAGCGTCTCCTATAACTTTCTATATAACAAGGGTGGGTGACGTTAGGTTTGCAAAAGTGACGTTAGGTCCTCAAGGGTCCGCGGACCCAACGTCACCCACTCACAAAAGAAAAAATTCATCATGGAGCTGCTACCCGAGAAGAATGTTTTGGATATAGCCAAAAGAGTAAGCTCTCTTAACTAAATTTTAAGATAACTTTTTAGATGAAACCCAAAGAGTTTCGATTTTGTCGCTCATCGAAATGGATCAATGATTGCTTAGAAACCTCCCGCTTCGAAATTAGAAATCACGAAAGAAGTTTTGGCATAGAATGGGCAGATGTATGTCGTTTTTGTTAAATTTTCGAGCATCTCTCTCATCAAATGTTTAAATCAAATTCAGATACAACAAGGAGATCCCGATCTGTCGAAATTCAAAGAATATTTGAAGGGCTGCGAATGGTTTTATCTTGATTTTGTTGAATTTAGTTCTTCCAAAGAGGAGTGAGATATTATTTTTTTAAATTTTGAATATTTTTTTTTAGCAAGAACTGCTTAAAGAAATTCTAAAAGTCATGAAAAAACATCAACTCTTCACAAAAGAAATTCACCTGCCGTCTCTGCCCCTCTTCCAAGAGGTTCTGACCATACTCAAACCTAGAAAAATCAAAATTTATAGAAGAATACTCTATATAATAATATGAGAAATTGGATGTAAGAGAGGAGCCAGAGATTGAATGCAATTGAGAGAAAAAGATGAGACAATTGAGTCAAGGGAAGAGGATTTTGGAATTTATAACATCACCTCACCCTATATCCATTTCAATGAGCAGAAAGAAGCCGACGATTTTAAAGAAGTCTGGAGACGATTCTTTTCATAAATTTTATTTGTTTTTCCTGTTTCTTTGTTTTTTCCAGTATTTTTCAGGCCATCTATCTTCCCCCAAATATTTTAGAATTTTTTTGTTTTTAGATTCAAAGAATGGAGGAAGAAATGCGAAAAATTGAGGAGGAATTCGCCTTCCAGGGGAAGTGGTATTTTTCTATTTTTCCATTTCAAAGTTCAAAAAATCTAGGATCGAAATCTTCAAGCGAGGCAAATTCTTCTTTCAAAATATTCCAGAACATCTCATTCTTAAAATCATCACCAAGGCTTGAAATCAATTGGCCAGAAAATTGCACAAATTCAGATGGAAGCGAAAGTCTTCTTCAATCTTCTAAGAACCGGCAAGTGGATGCATTTGCTTTGCAGAGAAAATCGAGATTCTCTCCTAATCCCTCTTGAAATATCAAATTATGACAACAATTATATGGTACTCTTCTAAATGTTTTTTATAGATCGAATTTCAGCAAAAAAGGCCAGAGGTGGTTAAAAAGGAAAGAAATCAAACAATCCAACTATTAAGAAAAATCATCCGATCAAAATATTACTTTTTCGTGTGGGATAAATGGAATGGAAATCACATGGTGAGTAATCAGTGGCCGGGTCCGCTTTCTTCCCGGGAAACCATCTTCCCGTCCCTTCCCTTGGGGTTAGCTTGGGAAGCAAAATGACTTCCCGGAAAAGGCGAAAAATCGCCCGGGAACTTAGCGGATCGCGAGAAATGGACGGGAAGCCACAGGAGGATTAAGGGTTCCCGGGAAGAAAGCGGACCCGACCACAGGGCTATCCGCTATCCACCAAAATGGTTCCTTAGACTTTTCTGGAAGATTTATGCTCAAAAGAAGCCTATCATTTCCGCCGAGAATGCTGGAATATTGAATATCTTCGAATCAAGAATTTTCCAATCAATATCTCCATTATTAATCACCTACAGCCAATTATCATAGATATGAATCAATATGGTCCACTTTCTGAGAATTTTAACATCCCGGCTCGAACAGTAAGCTCTTTTTGTCTAAATGTAAGTTATTAATTTAGAAAGACTTTATTGTCAATTATGGCATCATTAGTGATTCTGATTTTTACAAGGAGATCGAGCGTTTTGGATCGTTACCATTGAAGGTAACATTTAAAAGAGATGGCCATCTTGAACTCAATAAATTATTTTCAACTTTGAAGGGAATAACTCAAGTAAGTGGGATGGCCACCCAGAATAAATCACATTTTATAGGAAAGACACCTTCATCATCCTCTCCAATTTCTAACTTACAGAAGAGAGAGTGGCACAAATTATGAGATACGTGACTCCTGGCCGATGGACTCCTGTTTTCCATCGAGCTACTTTTACTTCATAATCGTCGCTAAATCGGATGTTGGAGTTAGCGTAATTCATTTATGTCGATACGCAACCTGGAGTGGAAGCGAAGAAGAATACACACTGCAAATAATGGGAATTAAAAGCTTCGATGAATGGGAGAAATTCACTAAGAGGGAAATAGTTGATAGATATTTTAATTTGGAAGCTGGGCAGCCTCTTGAAAAAAGTACTAAGCAATTAGCTGGAGTTTTGGAGGTTTTTAGCACCCAAATAGCTAGCAAATTTTTTGAAGGAGGTGGGCTTAGAGAAAACCAATCTCATTAGCTTACTGTATGTTTCAGGAAAATTAGTCTATCCTTCCTTGCCTCCTCCAGAACCAGCTCCAGAATTCGTGGAATTTCTAAAGGAATTTGAGGATTTCGATATCCAACCAGGTATTTCCTCTCTTTTTTGACAAGAAAGAATTCCCAGAAAAATTGGCGCCGCATAAGCCAAAATGGAAAAAGACCGAGAAATTGCCCGATTTGCCTCGAAAGTTACCAGAAATTTATTCAAACAACTGGCTAATTGAGGCCAAGAAGGTCATTAAACTCAGGAAATTCTGGTAAATTTCTTCTCTAAATTTATACCAAAATAGGCTGGATTTTCTACAAAAAGGAAAGTTCATCTTGGAGCTACTACCTCTCAAAAATGTCGTGGATATAGCTAAAAGAGTAAGTCCTAAAGCAAAAGTTCTAAAATAGTTTGTTAAGATTGAACATACGCGCTTCCCTCTCCTTTTTTCGTCGACTAAATGGGTAAATGAGTTGATCCAAAATTCTTCAAACTTTCGAATTCATGGAGGAGGTTCTCGCTTCGTGAAGAATAGAGTGGCTACATTTTAATCCACAAACAACTTTTGAAACTTCAGATTTATACTGACAGCTCAGGTTTTAAAGAAGCCTTAAAATCTTTGGAGTTCTATTATCTTGATTACATCAGCTTCACTGATTACGATGATAATTTCGTTGATGATTTCGAAGATTTTAATGGTGTTTTCGATGTAAATTTAAAAAAAGGAATTTTAAACATTTTTTAGATTAATTACTTCAAAGAAGTTCTGCAGTGGGTTAGAAAGCGAAGCATTTTTGTAAAACAGATCTCACTCGGCAATAATTGTCCCCTGATACAAGAATTTTTCGAATCCTTCGCCAGAGCACCCGAATCACTTAACGTCTCCCAGTATGCAACCCCTCCTGCACCAGTTAACTTCTCTCCACAATTGGCAGGATTGATTCTTTTTCCTACAAAATTAAGAATTCAGAAAGAAATTGAGGTGAATGTGGGATGTTTTGAAGGAGATCGAACTAAAGATTTGATTGAAGGATTTACTGGAATTGAGCAAGCGGTGATTTGGCGTTGCTGGGATGATGGAGATGCAAATGAAACTATCACGTATCAATTAGAGGTAATTTTAAAGACAAATGAGCGAAGTAAAATAATGGAAAACCATTTTTAGATATTAAAATCCAAGAAATGTCGAAGCAATATTCTAATAAGAAGTTATAATGAATCTTATTTCAAAGTTGATTTCGATCCCCAATTTAGTCTTTCTCAAATATCTGAAACAGTCTTTATCTTCCGCTCAATGGCTAGGGGAAGAGGAGGAGTTTGGAATTATTTTGTTCGATTGGAAAAAGCTGGATCTGAAGCTGTTGGAATCGCACTCTTTGATGATTCTTTGCACGTTATAAAAGAGAGAGAAACGAACTATTTTGACATTCGCTGTGAATATTTTCCAACAATGGAGAGCTTTTTGGATTATTTCGAGAGGGAAGTTGGATCCAAAAGACGAACCAGAGATTGGATGCAATTGAGAGAAAATGATAAGACAATTGAGTCAAGAGAGAAGGACTTCAATGATTATGAAATACGAATGCCTTATATCCAATTCAATGAGCAGAAAGAAGCCGACGATTTGGAAGAAATCCGGAGACGATTCTTTTCATAAATTTTATTTGTTTTTCCTGTTTCTTTGTTTTTTCCAGTATTTTTCAGGCCATCTATCTTCCCCCAAATATTTTAGAATTTTTTTGTTTTTAGATTCAAAGAATGGAGGAAGAAATGCGCAAAATTGAGGAGGAATTCGCCTTCCAGGAGAAGTGGTATTTTTCTATTTTTCTATTCCAAAGTTTTAAAAAATCTAGGATCGAAATCTTCAAGCGAGGCAAATTTTTCTTTCAAAATATTCCAGAACATCTCATTCTTAAAATCATCACGAAGGTTTGAAATAAATTCACCAGAAAATTGCACAAATTCAGATGGAAGCGAAAGTCTTCTTCAATCTTCTAAGAACCGGCAAGTGGATGCATTTGCTTTGCAGAGAAAATCGAGATTCTCTCCTAATCCCTCTTGAAATATCAAACAGTGATATCGACAATTATGTGGTACTCTTTTAAATGTTTTTATAGATCGAATTTCAGCAAAAGGAAAGAAATCAAAAAATCCAAAAATTAAGAAAATTCATCCGATCAAAATATTACTTTTTCGTGTGGGATGTTTGGTATGGATATTTTATGGTGAGTAATCAGTGGCCGGTTCCGCTTTCTTCCCGGGAAGGTTCCCGGAAAGATGGCTTCCGGGGAAGCCACCTTCCCGTCCCTTCCCGCGGTCCACTTTGCGCCGGGAAGGTCCGGATTAGTGTTTTTGTCTTATTTTCTTTCGGTGTTTTCACCATTTTTACCATATTGATTTAAATTAATGTTGTTTTTGTGAATATTTTATAGTTGTTTCTTTATTTTTGTATTTACACCTATTCACCTATTTGTTGGTATTTTAGGCCATAGCCAGAAGAATGGACGAAGGCGAGTATGATGAGGAACCAATCTTAAAGCGCCCATCAGCTGCTACTGAACAGTTTTCAGGCTAGTTTGATTTTTATGGCTATTTTTTGTTATAGATAAGGAAACTGCAATGCTTATTGGATTGTACAAGGAGTCAAGAGAAGAATATCACGATAAATTCCGATCGGCTTCAAGAAACGGCCGCAGCAAACAGGTTTATTTTATATTTTATAGTAATGGAGGTGTTTATGACGAATTTGCTTCTGAATGGGCGGTAAAACTTTCGGCATTAAGTGGAGTTGTTCGCACAGCGTGTCAGGTAAAGCAGAAGATTACCGACTCAAGGAAAAGAGCAAATGAGTTTAATACTAAAATAGTTAGTTATATCTATCTTTTGGTTAAATTTTTAGAAACGAGAAAGAGCTAAAACAGGAGGAGGCACTTTTAATATTAATGCTAAACAGCATATAGTCCAATTAGCTCAAGATTTGTTAGCAGAGGGTTTGGGTAATGGAATAGAAGGAGCAGCTAAAGAACCGTGCCAATTGAATATTAAAAAAGAAAAGGTGGAGGAAATTGTCAAAGATTCAAAGGCAACCCCAACCAAGACTCCTCAACTCTTATACAAAAGGTGCGTTTAACTTTTTCACACAATTCCTATTTAGATCGAATCAAACCGTTAACTCGGAAAACGATAGAAATGGGCTCTTTAAGGCCGAAATATAGCTGTTAAAGCAACGAAAAGACCTCGAAAAAGAAAAGCATGATTTGGAAATAGCTTGTCTCAAAAAGGAGCTGGAAAAGAAAGAACTCGAGATACAAACTCTTCGCAAGAATATGAACCGCTCTAGCTATTATACTGATCTCTGAATAGTTTATTGTTTACTTAAAGTAGTTAAAAGCAATTGATTTTAACATCTGGCTACCATTGTTATTCCCAGCGGTAGTTTGACCATCGTCGCCTTCGTCCGAGTCATCGCCGTCGTCTCCAATGTTGCCGTCTTCGAAGGTATACTTTTCCTCTAGAAGAAAGTTTCTTAGGCATATGCCCATAGCTATTAACTTTGACGCTTTACTCGGATCGTACCTGTGAATTTTGATAGGAAACAATACACTATACCTAATTTCCGAATGCAGCATATGAAACACTCGTTTTATTTGTCCAAAAAATTGTTCTACAACTACTCGATAATTGCAAATTGCTTGATTGAACTTCCTTTCTGCAAGAAATATTTAACGACAGCTTACTTTACTAACCATATTCTTGCAGATTTGTGCCAGAAATGGCTTTAATTAGAAAGGGTTCAGCCTTGTAGGCGGAGTCCCCGACTAAAACTTCTTTTATTTCTCCTCTTACAAACTTTTGATGTCTAAAGCCTAAAATAGCGACTAGAAAGTAAAAAAAACTGACATATAAGATTCTCTGAAAACTTTTGAGTCATGTGCACCTCCAGGAAATTGAGAACTAAACTACATAGCACGATAGTGATGATTCACAATCACTGAGACATTGAGGCTGTGGAAACCTTTCCTAAAGCAAAAGTAGTTGTTAGAAAAGCACTTACCTATTTACGTAGTTATATTCATGTTCTTTTGGGGCAATTATTCGAAAATGTGACCCGTCTATGGCACCAACTACATTCGGCAGTCCATGTTTAATGAAAGTTTCTCGAATTAGGGTCTTGCATTCTGCGTTATCGGGCCAAGATACAAATTTATGTGAATTTTCAGCGAAAAAAGTTGAGGTCCTATCAAGTGCTCTGCTCAGGGTTGTTTTTCCGATACCGAAGAGATCCGCTGACACTTGTTGAAAAGAGTTCGTTGCTAAGATATGGATAGACACAAGTAATTCCATAGCAAGAGGAATTCCATTACTTCTTCTAACGGTATTTTCGGTGTAAATTTGAAGCAGCTTTGTGAATCCTGTTTTTGAAAACCGGAATCTTACTCTGAATTCATCTTCTGTTAAATCGATGAGTGGATTTAAGCGATCCTTTAATGTGTTGGTAGTTAATCTGATATTGAGCATCTCGAATTCTTCACGTTCATCTCTTTCCATCTAATAAATAGGTTTCTAATAGATATGGAAGTTAAGAAAACAAAAATGCGACAAACAAATTATCAAAAACGAACAAGCAAATAGCAAAAAAGTAGCTCGGGAAGGCATTTACCCTTGGGGTTAGGTCGGGAAGCAAAATGGCTTCCCGGGAACCCTTCCGGGAGGGCGAAAAATTGCCCGGGAACTTAGTGGACCGCGGGAAGTGGACGGGAAGTTGCCCGGGAAGTCACGGGAGCATTGAGGGTTCCCGGGAAGAAAGCGGACCACAGGACTATACGATATCCACATAAATGGTTCCATAGCCTTTTTCAGGGAGATTTATACGCAAAAGAAGCCTATCATTTCCGCCGAGAATGCTGGAATATTGAATTGCTTCGAATCAAGAATTTTCGAATCAAGAATTTTCCAATCACTACCTCTATTATTAATCACCTACAGCCAAGTATCATAGAAATGAAGCAAAATGGTCCACTTTCCGAGAATTTTAACATCCCAGCTCGAACAGTAAGCTCTTTTTTTAAATATAAATGATTAATTTAGAAAGAATTTGTTGTCCAGTATACTAGCATTAGTGAATCTGATTTTTACAAGGAGATCGAGCGTTTTGGATCGTTACCATTGATGGCAAAATTTAGAGGAAGAAGCCATCTTGAATTCAATAAATTATTTTCGATTTTGAAGGGAATAACTCAAGTAAGTGGGATGGCCACCCAGAATAAATCACATTTTTATAGGAAAGACACCTTCATCATCCTCTCCAATTTCTAACTTACAAACGAGAGAGTCTCACAAATTATGAGATATTTAACTCCTGGCCGATGGACTTCTTTTTACCATTGAATGAAACTAAACCGTTTTACTTCATAATCGTCGTTAAATCGGATGTTGGAGTTAGCGTAATTCATTTATACCGAGTAGCAAGGTATAAAGAATACAAGCGTAATTCATTTATTTCGATGCACAACCTGGGCTGGAAGCGAAGAATGGTATACGGTACAAATAATGGGAATTAAAAGCTTCGATGAATGGGAGAAATTCATCAAGAGGGAAATAGTTGATGAACATTTTGATTTGGAAGCTGGGCAGACTCATGAAAAAAGTGATAAGCAATTAGCTGGGGTTTTAGAGGTTTTTAGCACCCAAATAGCTAGCAAATTTTTTGAAGGAGGTGGGCTTAGAGAAAACCAATCTCATTAGCTTACTGTATGTTTCAGGAAAATTAGTCTATCCTCCCTTGCCTCCTCCAGAACCAGCTCCAGAATTCGTGGAATTTCTAAAGGAATTTGAGGATTTCGATATCCAACCAGGTATTTCCTCTCTTCTTTGTCAAGAAAGAATTCCCAGAAAAATTGGCGTCTCATAAGCCAAAATGGAAAAAGACCGAGAAATTGCCCGATTTGCCTCGAAAGTTACCAGAAATTCATTCAAACAATAGGCTAATTGAGGCCAAGAAGGTCATTAAACTCAGGAAATTCTGGTAAATTTCTTCTCTAAATTTATACCAAAATAGGATGGATTTTCTTCAAAAAGGAAAGTTCATCTTGGAGCTGCTACCCGAGAAGTTTGTCCTCGAAGTAGCCAGAAGAGTAAGTCCTGAAGCAAAATATTTAAAATAGTTTGTCAAGATCGAACATACGCGCTTCCCTCTCTTTTTTTCGTCGACTAAATGGGTAAATGAGTTGATCCAAAATTCTGCTTCAAACTTCCGAATTCATGGAGGAAGTTTTCCCTTCTCGATGAAAAAAGTGGCTATATTTTAATCCACAAACAACCTTTGAAACTTCAGATTTATACTGACAACTCAGGTTTTAAAGAAGCCTTAAAATCTTTGGAATTCTATTATCTTAATGACATCAGCTTCGATGGTTTCAATGCCGATGTAAATTTAAAAAAAGAAATTTTAAGCATTTTCTTAGATTAATTACCTCAAAGAAGTTCTGCAGTGGGTTAGAGAGCGAAACATTTTTGTAAAACAGATCTCACTCGGTTGCCCCTTGATACAAGAACTTTTCGAATCTTTCGCCAGAGGACCCGAATCACTTTTCGTTGACCAATATATGACCCTTCCTGCACCTGTTAACTACTCTCCGCAACTGGTAGGATCGATTCTTTTACTACAAAATGAACAATTCAGAAAGAAATTGTGGTGGGTGAGTACTTCTATGAAAGTCGAATTAAAAGAATTAAAAAATTGATTGAAAGCTTTACTGGAATTGAGCAAGCGGTGATTTGGCGCTGCTCCAATGATAAATATGCAAATAGAATTATCACGTATCATCTAAAGGTAATTTTAAAGACAGATTGCTGAAGACAAATGAGCGAAATAAAATAAGGGAAAAACCATTTTTAGACATTAAAATCCAAGAAGTGTCGAAGCAATATTCTAATAACAAGTTGGGATGAATTCTATTCAACAGTTGATTACAATCCCCAATTTGGTCTTTCTCAAATATCTGAAACAGTCTTTATCTTCCGCTCAATGGCTAGGGGAAGAGGAGGAGTTTGGAATTATTTTGTTCGATTGGAAAAAGCTGGATCTGGAGCTGTTGGAATTGCATACTTTGCTGATTCTTTGCACGTTATAAAAGAGAGAGAAACGAACTATTTTGACATTCGCTGTGAATATTTTCCAACAATGGAGAGCTTTTTGGATTATTTCGAGAGGGAAGTTGGATCCAAAAGACGAACCAGAGATTGGATGCAATTGAGAGAAAATGATAAGACAATTGAGTCAAGAGAGAAGGACTTCAATGGTTATGAAATACGAATGCCTTATATCCAATTCAATGAGCAGAAAGAAGCCGACGATTTGGAAGAAATCCGGAGACGATTCTTTTCATAAATTTTACTTCTTTTTCCTGTTTCTTTGCTTTTTCCAGTATTTTTCTGGCCGTTCCTCCAAATAATTTATTTAGAAATTAATTATTTTAGCCAAAAATAATGGAGGAAGAATTCGCCTTCTGGGAGAAGTGGTATTTTTCTATTTTCCCGGAAAGTCATTTGGTGCCAAAACACTGAAAAATAACCCCGGACCTCGAAATTCAAAATATTTACAACTTGATTGATTAAGAAATCCGATGCTTCTCCTACTTGAATCAATTTGATCTTCTCGATCTTCTTACCTAAAGCAAAAGTCATGAAACGATCTAAAAATTTGAATTTTCAGATGGAACCTAAAATAAGATTACTGTAATTTAAAATTGGATAATTTTCATTCAAATTTGAGCGATTTCCTTTTTCTTTTGATCATAGGCAAGATCGATAAAAATGTTTGAATCAGATTTTCTTGCATTGTCCACTTAAATCACATTTCTTTAGACTGATTGCACACCTAGAACGAGCCCATTGGGGTATAAATTCCTCAAAAATTAAACTCCGTTACTTTTCCTCTTTCTATTTCGTTTGGTCGTAACATTTAATTTTTCACTACGAGGCTAACCGAAACTACAAGAAATAAACGGCTATTTTGTAGCTTCCAAGGGATGCTTCAAAGCCACCAAAGGGAGTTAAAAAGGCAAAAGAGAGTCACCAAGGTCACCAGGAAATCGAAAAGAAGGTCGACGAAGAACTGGCTGCTCAGACAAAGGCTGCAAGTTTCCAGCAGAAAGTAGAGAAAAAATAATTTTCCAGTTTTGAGAAGAATAGTTGGCTAAATCTGAAAGTGGAGGAATTAAAGTTGCTCGAAAAGAAGCAAGAAGTCACCGAAGCTGTGAGATTATTTTCCAATTAAAAACAATTTCGGAACTAGTAAACCTTTGGGGCTTTATAAGCACATATGCATTGGCATCTCCTCTTTATCCAATGGCAAACTCATTTTTGAGCAATCCTATTGATAAAAGATGCTTGCCTATTGGAAAGTTGGTTCTCTTTAAATAAAAATCCAATTTCTCGACTCAGACCAGCTGAAAAGGCCAATTCAGTGTGCTTTGTGCGGCTGAATTGAGTCAAAACGTCAAAAAATATGAAAAAAGACTTGAATTAATAAAGCAAAAATATAAATCAGGGAGGCGCATTGAACTCGCGACCCTCTTGACAACATAAAAATTGAACCATGGCTACTGGGGCCCCAAAGGTTTACTAGTTACGTAAATTCTACTCTTCTGGAAAGTCAAAAGGCGCTGGGTTATCCTCTCTTTCCGTTTTTTTCAATTATTCGTGAAATTTTCCACAATTTTTTAGCCAAAAAGTTAAGGAATGTATAAAACTCATCATGAAGATTAATTTAATTTTTGCTTCTTTGAAATAGCTCCTTAAATTGTGTTTCTTTTGATGCTTTCGAAGTAAAATAATCAAAACGAGACTACAAATTCTAACTGTCCCTATTGTACTTAAGGAAAGTGAGTTTCTCCCCAATAAGCACACTTACAGTGAAGAGAACTCAGCTGTCTGAGATTAAAGGTACATTGCTTAATTACATTTTCTAATGCAAAGAATGATCTGTGAACGCCAAGCGTGATTTCCTACGAAAAATCAGCAAAATGTACAAACGTCAAGCAAAAATCCACCTGGATTTTGGTAGAAAATTTGAGAGCAAGGGAGAGAGATTGAGCACATTCTTTTTAAAAGCCCAAACGCGAAGAAAGAGTCTCATCTGGAAAGCAATTATTTTCTTTGTTGGATTTTTAAGGTAGCTTCTCATGAAAATTTTGAATATTCAAGCGAGAAAAAAATAAACAGATTTATTCATTTTCTAGAAATGGTCTGACTGAACAAATTGCCGTGATTACAAGACTTTTGATTTGTGTAATTAACTCCAAGGAGAGAAAGTAACGCTACTCGGAATGGCTTGCCTAATATTATAAGAACCGCCATGACGATTGGAATAATAGCTGTTCCATTATAGACAGCAAATGTAAACATATCTGATCTCCATCCGCCAATAATGCTGGTATAAATGATTGGAAGGGTGACTGCAAGGACGAGGTAGGTGAAAAGAAGCATCTGGGGATTTAAATCGATTGGGGAAGAAGCCTCACCAAAGCGATGATTTGCTTCAAAAAATCTGAGCTTCTCTTCTGCGTCAATTTCGACGTTTGTTGTCGACTAGAAAGATAAAAAATGAATAAAGATGAGAATCCCATAATTATGACGAATGATCCTAAAACACCGACGATAATCGCTATAGCTAGTAGGGTTTGTGGAGTTTTTATGTCAATATTGAAAGCGAATATCTCCTTGTTGAATAAATTTGGATAGATTATGTGATATTTTTCAAAAAAATCAAATTTAACCGTGCTAGGATCGATATAAACTAGGTAGATGAGGACTAAGCTTGTTGACGAAATAACTGGATAGAAATAAAGATGAGAGAGGAATAATCCAATTGGAGAGTTTAGGATATGATTGGGAGGGAGCATCATCGTCATTCTGACGAAGAAAATAGGAAAAATGCTCGTACTACAGCCTGAAAAGAAGCTACCGTATTATCTCTAATTGAAGCACAGACTTCCGGGTTACTGTAACCGCATGCGAATTTTTGAATATTATTTATATTTCTTAATGTTTTAGTGGTTTTCCTATTTCTTTTGCTTTTTTCATCTCAAAAAAGCGAATATTCGCAATAAGAAGATTAGCAAACTGAATGTGAAGCTAAATACTTGTCTTTTTGGTTTAGGCGTTAGCATTAAATAAATGATTTTTATACGTGAAAATATACAAAAATATAATTGTTCTTGTAGCCTATCTTCTCAAATATGTTACTCTAATATTATTTGACCTTTTTGAGATGAAAAAAGCAAAAGAAATAGGAAAAACCACTAAAACATTAAGAAATAAAAATAATATTCAAAAATTCGCATACGGTTACAGTAACCCGAAAAGTCATCTGGTGCCAAAACGCTGAAAAATACATCGGAAAAGTTCAAAAAGACTATCGACTTTTTTGACCAAATTGAAAAGAAATTCCAGCTGCGCGGTTAAATCATGATGTCATTGGTTTTAGTTTTGTACCCCCTAGCTTACCAAAGAATCCCACTAGACCGCAGGAAGCTTGAAAAACTTGTGAAATCCCGTAGTCTGTAAATATTCCAATAAAGTGGACAGCTGAATATGGCGCTAGCATAACAGGAAATGCGAAGAAGGCCAGCAATGATTCGTTATAAAATGCCCTAAACTATCCTCTTATAAATTGATTCAAATAGCCTACACTATGCATTGATAAACAATATGGCTTTTCAACTTCTTTGACATTTTCTTTGAAGGCTTGGCGAATAAACAATAAATCAATAAATTGCCGAAAATGAAAGTCAAAACACAATTAATTTTGATGGGATAGCTTGTGAGAAAAGGCTTATCACAATAGTAAGGATTTGTTAGATTCATTCTGATGGAAAGTACTAGACGACGGCGGTGTTAGTAGGCGAATTCTGATAAGCAGGTGGATAACCGCGTAATTCATTGGCTTTCCAGCAAATTGCTTCTACTTGATTTTTACTCGCAAAGACGATCGTGAATGCCTCCAAATATACTTCCTCCAAATGGAATTTATCACCTGTTCTCAGAATTTTTGATGTTTTGCAAAGTTGCAGACCTTGATCTTCTCTACAAGATTGCAGAACATAAAAATTAGAAGAATTGTGGGAAGCTTATGAAAATTTAGCGAGAAGTTGCATCCAATAGAGGATTTACGGTAATCATTTTATTCCTTTTTGGAATCAGTCAACTCAAAAAAACGACTAAATGCCACATAAAAATAAAGAAATAACCCACCTTTGTGATATTACATTAACCCAAAAAATATGAATAGTGGGTCTCACCTGGAAAACTTCATTTTCTAATCGAGTTCTATCCTCATTTTGTGATATAGTTTATTTTACAGGGTGCAGCATAATTACGGTAACAAGAATATAGGCGCATAAAAAACTAATTCAAGCATAAGCGGGGAAATGAAGTCAACGGTTTTATTCTCCATTAAATTCTATACAAAACAACACCTCACTTTTCAAAAATATCACCATCAGCATCGATACACGATTGAAGTCTTTGAGGGAAATCATTGACAGTGGCGAGCAAGTAATCATTGTCCATCTCGTTCCATGCTTTTTGAAGCGCTTTCTTAAAGGAGTCAATATTTTTATATGCTTTTGAACACGCTTTAGCTTCTAGAACACTCCAAACTGAGTAATCAAGGGGGTTCAAGTCAGGCGATGATGGAGGCCAGCTATTGAAATTGATAAAATCCGGAAAGTTTTGCCGGCACCATTCTTGAACCGTTTTGTGTTTATGAGCAGGCGCATCGTCTTGTTGAAAGCACCATTGTGTTCATTTGTCCAGGGAAGAAGTTCTGTCTTCAGCATATCCAAGTAATTGCATCCATTAATTTTTATGTCTTGAGGAACAAAGATCAATGGGGTCTTTCCATCATAAGTTATTCCAGCGAAAACCATGACACTGGCCGGGTGTCCAGTGCGTCGAACAACTACTTTCGGCTTGCTACTTGAATAAATGCGATCATTCTGCTTATTAAGGGACTGTTCAATGGTAAAAACCTTTTTGTCACTGAATAAAATGGACTTGTAAGCTCCTCTTTTAAAGCGTTTCAGCAACTGCTTAGCGCGTTCTTTTCTTTTCTTTTTGCGATCTTCAGAGAGAAATTGTGCTTCTCCTTGTTTGTAAGCCTTTTTCTTTAACTTTTCTTTAACGATTCGGCCCATAGATCGTCCAGAAATTCCCAGATCTTTAGCCATATTACGAACAGATCTTGCTGAGTTGATGTTAAGCCTATCACGTACTTTCTTTATGGCTGCTCTTGTGGTTACTGTAACAGGCCTACCGCGACCAGAACGGTCACAACAGTTACCCAATTCTTTGAACCTCGAAATATTCGTGGAAACCAGTTTTCTAGATACATTTAACCGCTTGGAAATGTCAATCGCACGAAGCCCTTCACGGCAAAGTTTAACAAGTTTCTCTATAGGGCGACGATTTTGCCATGCCTAAAAACTATAGCCATTTTTGTCTTAAAATATGCAAAACATCAAAGAATAACAGTTAAAAATTTTAAAAACACAAGAAATGAATCATAAATCTCACAAAAATGAAGAAAGGTATGCTCGCAGTTTGTTACCTTAATTATGCCGCACCCTGTACAAAAGAGATTGTAGGAGGAGATCAAAAGCTATTGGATTGGAACATAATTAATGTCGCATTTTTGAAATAATTAGAACTTTGTTAGTTTACAACGAATTTATTCCAAATATTTACCATTACTATAGACTACTTGTGCCCACTTAATGGGCAACTGCCTGATCCCTCTCTCATAGAAAACACGAGGCTTTGAGGCAAAGAAGTTGACAAGCCACTTTTCACATCTTCGTCATTATCGAAGTGCTTTCCTGCCAGTTCATTGTTCATCGACCGGAAGAGATAAAAGTCAGAAGGGACAAGGAGAGTACGCTGGATGAACAAGAAGTTCCCAATTCAGTTCTTTTATTTTGGAACGAGTGAGCTTTGCAGTATGAGGGTGAGCGTTGTCATGAAGAAGGATTTTGGAGTCTCGGTCTCTTTTCTATGATTGCAGCTGCTACTCTATTCAATTGCTAGGTGTAAATGGCAGCAGTAAAAGTCGTCTTACTATCCAGAAGCTTCCAATATATCACACCCTCGATATCCCACCAAACACACAACATAAACTTCTTCTGATGTAGATCCGGCTTCACATCAGATCTTGATGTTTCTCCGGGACCCACCCATTGGCGCTTCCTCCGAAAGTTCACGGTTAACATCCACTGTTCATCGCCTGTTATTAGACGGGGAAGAAAAGACTTCCGCTCATATCTGGAAAGATGAGCGGCAGCAATGGACATTCGTTGCCATTTGTGAGCCTCGGTCAGGGCATGGGGCAACCAACGACCCAGTTTTTTTCGAGTAACCCAATCTCTTGATATGTCTTTCTATTGTTATATGAGAGACACTTAAAGCCTCTGCCAGATCACGGGTTGACTGGGTATTATCTTGGTTTACAATGGCGAGAAGTTGGCTTTCTTCGAGTTCCAAGGGACGACCCTGACCAGGGACTCTTTCAAGCGAGCGATCTCCAGAACGAAACTTTTCAAACCAACGTTGACAGCTTCGTGCAGTAATAGACCCTTCCCCATAATGTTCGTTTATGTTAGAAGCCGTTTGGTGAGCGCTTGTTCCTCGGGTGAACTCATAAAGAATGACATTGTGCAGATGCCCAGGTGGTAGATCAGTGGTACTTACGACAAAAGCAACCAGCGTAGAAAGAATAAGAAAGCTACTCATTGTTGTTATGGTGGGGTGAGAAGAGGGTTATGTGAGTAAGATAAAACACCCATCAGTTAGCCACATGAAAACAAAACAACAAGATAGCAAGCATGAAAAACAATGCAACATTAATTATGTTCCAACCCAATACATCTTACTTGTTAGCAGAACCTCAAAAATCAATATAAAAGCGAGATTTTAAAAAAAAAATTCGTGCCAAATTTAGTCCCGGGGTGACTGAAATTAAAAGAAATGCAATATTTTGATTACCGCAGGATTGGAGAAAAACCTTTTTATTTTTTAAACAAGGTGGGGCTGCACCACCTTTAGCGGCGCTTAACTTTAAGCATCGAACCTAAACTTTAACTTCCTGCAACTTGTGAATAGAAGTAATATATTGATGACAATTTTGGTTCTGGAAAAAACCCTGGGCTTAATTTAAGCACTTTGAACACTTTGTGTTAACTCGGTTTGGATTCCTTCTAGCTTCGCTACTGCCCTCTAATTTTGTTTTTGCTTTATAACACATAGCAATTTCTTCTTGTTTTTCCTTTAGGTCCAGAGATTTCTTCCAGATATCTATGCGTTTTATGTCTTGATGGTTGGTCTATATTTTCCAGCAGTGTCTCAATAATATCCATTTTGAAATCCAGAAATGGTACCTGTTTGACATGCTTGCAATAAAGTCTGTATGAATTCACCAGCATCATTTGAGTAGCGATGTGAAAAAAAATTCGCACATACCATTTACAGGTTCGAATAATACATTGATAATAAGCGGCAATCTGATCAGAGTTGTCCACAAATTGCATTGATTGGTTATAATCGTCGACAATTGAAGGCCTATTGTTTTCTCTTCTTTCTGTTCCATGACAAGTAGACATGATCAGTACTGGACGCTTGTCTTGCCACTTGATTACAAGGATTCCGTCTTTTTCTAATGCCATAGTTTCGCCTCTCTTCAATTTTTTCTGCAAAAGCCGCTTTGGAAAACCTTTTCTGTTCTTTCTAAAAGTACCCGCAGTCTGTTTTGTTCTTTAGCAGGTTGGTCGCTAGTGAAATTGAAGAATACCAGTTATCAGCATACAATTTCCTACCATTTCCATTATAAGAGCTCATCAAATCCGTAACGATATTTTCTGCTACAGATTCATCAGCTTTCTTGATTTTACCAGCATAAACAATAATTTTCTGAGTGTATCCGCCCACCGAGCAAAGTTTGCAGACTTTTATGCCAAATTTGTGACGCTTCAAGGGGATATATTGTCTAAAACCAACTCTGCCTCGAAACGGAATGAGGGACTCATCAACAGCAACGATTTCTCCAGGCATCCACGCTTTAGCCTTTGCATTGAAATCGTCTACAATACGTCGAATTTTGTATAGTCTGTCGTCATCATTGTTCTTGCTGTTGTTCACAAAGTGCAAGTTCCTCAAAATACGTTCAAATGTTTCTAGCCATAATATGAGACATATGGGAACGTCCACCAACAGCTATTCGGTCACTCCAATAAAGACGTAATGTAGGTAATTTTACAATACCCATTTGTAAAACCATCGCCAAAAACACTTTCCAATCACCTGCTGTAATATCATTCCAATCTTGATTCCTTTCAGCGCCATGCCTATTTGTTTCATCTACAATATAATCAATAATATCGGCGTTCATATAGTATAAGTCAAAATCCAAAGGCGCTTCATAATCAGAAAAATCAGTTGAACACTCTACGTTGTCGAATACGAATCCACTAAGACCTTTTTCAACATTTTTCCAGCCATCTGAGTGGACATCCATTTCCATGTTTGAAACTTCTTCTTCTGATTCAACGGAGTAAGATTCCTCGCTTTTATCTTCAAATCATTCTCATCGGATTCAGTACTGCTTTCGAGGTCGCTTTCTAGACGCAAAGAGTCAAAAGAATCGTTTAATTCTTCCATTGAAAAATAGACCTAAATTATAAACATAAATTACAATGAAGCCTAAAATAGTACAAATATAATAAAAATAGTAAAAACAAGCTGAAATGTTAAAAAAAGCTCAAAAATCAGACTCATAAAATTATAAACTTTGTAAAAAATAGTTTGGTCCGTACATGAAAAAATGAAAAAAACGCGTTGGGTTCGAATAGGTTAAATTTCATAAAGAAAATAGTATTAAACCGTGAAAAAACGATGAAAAACCAGCTGCAGCCATATGTGGCTGTAGTGGGTTCGAATGGGTTAAGGGAGCACACCTGTCTTTTTGAATTTGCTCCAATTGAAACCGATTCTCGCAAAGAAAAGACCAAAGAGATAGTTGGCACTACGAGGCTAACCGAAACTACAAGAAATAAACGGCTATTTTGTAGCTTCCAAGGGATGCTTCAAAGCCACCAAAGGGAGTTAAAAAGGCAAAAGAGAGTCACCAAGGTCACCAGGAAATCGAAAAGAAGGTCGACGAAGAACTGGCTGCTCAGACAAAGGCTGCAAGTTTCCAGCAGAAAGTAGAGAAAAAATAATTTTCCAGTTTTGAGAAGAATAGTTGGCTAAATCTGAAAGTGGAGGAATTAAAGTTGCTCGAAAAGAAGCAAGAAGTCACCGAAGCTGTGAGATTATTTTCCAATTAAAAACAATTTCGGAACTAGTAAACCTTTGGGGCTTTATAAGCACATATGCATTGGCATCTCCTCTTTATCCAATGGCAAACTCATTTTTGAGCAATCCTATTGATAAAAGATGCTTGCCTATTGAAAAAGTAGCTGACTTCCTTCTAGCCTAAATCAACGCTAGCTTATTGTGGACGTCTCTCGGCGCACAAATCACATCTGACTTTTGTATCTTATTTTTGAAAAAGGAGACTCACTAAATCGAGGGTATTTCGAATCAAAAGTCCATCTATATCCGCTACACAAAACGCCGAGGATAGTTAAAATCGAAAAGCTGAAAAGTTATTTTGTTTTTCAGAAGACCGACCTCTTGAGTATCATCCTTGGATTCCAACTAAAAAGTCGAAGATAAAAATCTGACAGATTAATGACTTCGTCCGTATTTAGATGTTCCTTTGACAAATTAAGAATGACTGCTACCTCCGAAGTTGGTTTCAACCTTTTTTCCCAAAAATCTCTCCCTCCAGCTGAGCAAAATAAGCTCTGCTGAAGTAATGGCGACGACGAAGATCGATGAAGAGAGGATAGACGATGAGAATTTTCTCCGATCGGTCTATCTGGGATGTCTCCGTCCTGTTGAGGCTGAAAAACGTATGAAAATTCCAAATAAGCTAGCGCTCTACCATAAGCACGACAGATCTATTAGCGCCAAGCTTTACCTCAAAATGTTCATCGTCTATGTGACTTCAACTGGAGAGACCAAGTTAGTTGACTCGTCTCTCTCCAACTCCTTCCTGCAGACATTACGAGATTGAGAATAGTCGAGATTGGAACGATAAAGTCTCTTATCGAGTCACAAAGGATGGCACTTTGTTCCGTTCTCTCGGTCAACTGGCTCGCTATTATTCGACTTACTTCTACCTCAAAAACAACGCCCAAGAGAGTCTTCCCGTGACTGAATAGTCTTTTTTATCAAAAATTCGAATAAAATAGTTCGAAATGAGTTTATCGGGGTAGAAGAGAGAAGGGAATGAGCATTTAATTTCAATATAACAGCGTTCCATTTCAATTCCAGGAAGTGCTCCTCGAAGATTCCTCATATACGACTAATCTTTATGTTTCTTTGTGACGATTTATGAGAACTTTAACAAGGTGAAGGCTTTGACTCATTTTAATCGATTTTTCAGGCTATTTAGCCTAAAAAGGAGGCTTTTCCCAAGAAAAATGGAGAGAAACGTGGTCGTTTACAAGAAGTTGATCTTCAGTGCTGCTTTCCCTTAAAATTCTAAAAGAAAAGCTAAAAAAACCTAAAAGAAGTAGATCGAAGATAAAAGAAATTGCGTCAATGAAGCGATTTTGAAAAACGTATGAAAATCCCCAAAAACTGGCGCTCTACCATAAGCACGCTGGCTTTTTTGTTTATGTAATCTTATAGTTTGATAGTTTACTGGAAAAAAGGAGAATCTGTTTATGAAATTCAATCAGTCAGTCTCTTCTTGTCTCTCATGATGATCCCTCGCTACCTCCTGCTTCTGCTCTGCCTTGGTCCCATCTTGGCTAGAGCTAAAAACAACTGCATTTGTCAGGATTATGTAATCGATGTCAATCAAACCGAAGGAATGCTAAAGATGCCATCATCGTTTGTTCATTTTTCTCTTTAAAAAAGCGGAGTTGTTCTCGATTTTAGGCCATTTACACTAACTTTTGTTACTCGCGATGTTCTACAAAATTGTAGAGAAAATCAAAGCGTACAACTTTGCAAAACATCAAAAAGAAACTTTTTAAAAAAAACCACCCAATTTAGGGGTACAGTAGTCCAAACTGGGTCCCGCTTGGAATGATCAACTTTTTTGGGACCTTCCATCTCTTTTCTATAAAACAATGTTCTGCAAGGTTGTAGAGGAGATCAAGCTGAACAACTTTGTAGAACATTTCAAATTCTAAAATTCATCAAAATAAATGTGGAATAGCTGCTTCTTTCAGAGCATGTGGTGGCACAATGTGTACCTTTAAAATCCTGCCGAAGGATGACCAAATTGTGACGGTGAATTTTTTGGAACTCAAGACATATGACAATAGTGAATTTTTCCTCAAAGTTTTCTATTATAACGGGGAGAAAGAAGAAAAAGACATGATATATGTGACAAACACAGAGGAGCTCAATTCCTTCAAACATCAGCGAACCATCTCGTCGATTCAGTCGCCCAAAAATTTTGGGATTTACATTAACTTTACCGCTAATTTCAACATGTCTAATATTTGGATTCTAATCAGATACACCAGACTTTCAGCCGGTGAGCTCTTTGCTTTTTTTGTGGGAATAAACTAGCTGAAATTGGAGATGAAGAGGGGGCTACTGTAGTTGGCGACTTTTGGCTGCGGTAATCTGAAACCTGGAGACGAGTCTGATGCAAAATCCAAACATCAGTTACAGTACCCCTCTTTTGTAACTAAAAATTAAGCTGATTTTTCAAAATTAGGAGGCTACAGAGCTACAGCAACTCACCGAGGCTAGAAATTTGTATAGTCTGTCCATAAAAAGACGACAGCTGGTGCTCCGAAAAAAGGCGGCTTTCGCGGCGAGATCCATTTTTATCCTAAAATTTACTCAAGAGACATTAAATTAAAATGGATTTAAGCATTAAGTTAGGGACTATTTTTAGGTTATTGTATCAACTGATTTTTCTTCTGCTTTTTTTAAAAATTTGAGCATTAAAAATATAGAAAGCAGAAGATAAATTTCAAAAATTCACGGCCAAATTGAGCCTTGATAGAGGCTTTTTAAAATACGGTAGAGAAGATGAGAAATGGGACATACTGTGGCTCCAATAGAGCGAGACTTTTTTCAGATAGAGTGAGCTATAATTGTCCTTCTCCATACTTCAAAGCCGAGTTGGAGCCTCAAGTGATTGATCTAATTACTTGGCCTTCGAGCGGCTGTGCTGTTCGATTTTCAGCCGACTGGGAAGCAGAAATCCACTCGATCCAAGTTTTTATGCATTGCAATGCCTCAGAAATGCTTGCCAGTTGGGAACGAGCTGTCAATCCCATCGGCATTTCGGAGCACATCAATCGGGAACAAGAAAAGGAGCGAAAAAGGAAGAAAGGAGCTTCCGTAATAGAGTGATAGATTGATTCAAAAATTGCAAAGTTTTAGGATTTATAAGGATACAATAACCGCTCAGCGATGGGAAGTCATGACGAAGGACTTTGAGATGTTTATGAAGTTGGACATTTACTCTTTCTCGACGCGAGAACCTTATCGATTTGATGGCAAAAGACTTGACTCAAAGCTTTGTCACCTCAAATACTTCTCCACCACAACTGATCGTAATTTTTGAATTAAATTCTATTTTTTCGCTCAGAAAACGAAGAGAATATCGTAATCGCTGCGTATTCTGCTCGTTTTGATGACAAATTGTTCCAGCTTGCGTCTGCCCAACCTACAACACGACTGTCTACTTCGATCAGCCACTTAATTTGACCTCTCCTGGCTATCCTTCCCTCAATTGTCCAGGAATAATCTGCACATACAACATCACGATGGGAGAGAAGAAGAGCGCCGATTATAATGCAGTTTTCATCATTACAGCCAGCCATATTCCTCAATCAATTCACGACCATTTGGTCGTTGCATCAGCCTCTCAAACCTTTAGGTTCACTGGTTTTTTTAACCTTCGAGAGTGATTGGATTTAGGATGAATTCTAATCGAGAAAGAAATCAACTTATGACCTTTTTTGAGGAGAAATTTGATGTGGGATACATCGGATCATCCAGCATGGTTGAAAATCATGGATTTTCGATGAAAATTGAGGCAATCAAGCTACCAAAAGGTGGGAGAAAAATATCTAAAAGCGGCTAACTTTGCGCTACAGTAATTTAAAATTAGCGAATCGATCTTCAATCTTCCGGATCCTATCGCTATAAAACGACAGTAGCTCGCGTAAAATTCAAATAGATTGCCATAATCCTGACCATTCCATGAAACTTCTTTCAGATTGTGTCTGCCCAGCTCCTGGTGAACTACCAAAAATGGGTAATTTCAGTCTAACGATGCCTTGGCATTGCCCGCGAATCAGTTGTCGCTATAAAATTCGACCAAACTACGAGCTTTTTGGAGCGGTAGCTTCTTCTTCTCCAATAGAATTCTCCTTCAGAGCCTTCGCGTCCATTTGACTTATCGCTTACCGGATGCTTCAGAGCTTTTGGTCTTCGATGTAGGAAATAGGACAGTCTTCATCCCTGGAGGAGTGTCAGATTGGGAGCACGACGCTTTCACCATTTTTATTCCGCTGAGTTCTTATTGGAAAGTTGTTCCGAAAATGCACTACATTCGAAAGGAAAGTGAGGAGAGAGATGGAGAGAGAGGAGGGATGGAGTCGAGCTTCTCAATGAGCTGGGAATGGCTCTCAGCTGATGGTTTGTGGTTGTCTCCTACTCAAATTAAAGATTTTAGATTGCTCTTGTGGATTGAAGGAAGTGACCGCTACGGCAGAGAAATGGTCGGCTATCTTCTCCCCCTATTGGCCTGGACAATACTGCTCGAATTTGAACTGTACCATCAAGATTTATGCGCCGGAAGGCCATCGAATTATCTTCAATTTTACTGAATTCGAGACGGAGGCCAGTGCGGATGGAATTCTTCGCTGGAAATCAGCCATTTTTCAGAGTGCGGACTTTGTCACGATTTATGAGAACTTCAACAAGACGAAGATTTTGACTCGTCTTTCGGGCAGATTGGCTCGTCAGCACGGAGAGGCGACCAACTCCAATGAGGCTATTTTCAACTTCAAAACGGACAGTCAGGGAGAAGCTCAGTTGGTTGAAATCCTTCACTGGACATCAGCCATTTTTCAGAGGCTTTAAAGTCATGTTCATCGCGGTGCCTAAAGAGCCCAAGTCGTCTTCGGTTGCGTTGTGGGTCAGCTTGTTTTTCGTCGTTTTGATTGTGGCTGCGGTCGTCGGCTACAAGCGGAAGTTTCTCTTTGAGAATGTCGTACTTTTCGCCAGACGGAGGGGAATCAACCTCACCAATCCCACCTTTGGAGAGACTTATGAGTGATGCGACAACCAATAAAGCCACCTTTCTTCTTTTTATTTTATAAAACTAAAATTGAAATCAGACTTTTAAAATAAATATTCACAATTTTACACTGTGGGCTAATTTTGAATCAACTACAAGGTTACCCTCGACGTATTGACACATTTCAAGATCCTTCAGACTTGAAAGCGGTTTGTCATTGAAATTGCATTCTAAAATTTGTACATTAGTCTTTAAGTTTTTCACCTCCATCGTCTTGAATATCTCCAGGTGATTCCTTGGAGATTCTTCCCAGACCATTTTGTTGCAAAAAATCTCTGATCTTCTGCTTCCCCCAGGATTTTAATTGCTAGTTCAATTGCCCTTTTAACTCTTCGAATCTCAACGTTCGGACCAAAAAACAATAGCGGAAGGACACGCGAGACGAGCCCCCGCCGCCGATGGCCATCAGGACACATTGTGTCCAATTGGCTCGAATTCCGGGAGCGGCATTGATTCCTCTGGGCTGACCGGATAGTCGTCGAAGCATCTTTTTTATTCTCGAAAAAATCAAATTAATTCTCAGCTTGTCTTCAGACCCACGAAAATCAAAAATTTTGCCTTAAACTTTAATGTATATCTGATGTTAGAAAGTTCCTTTTACTCAGCTATTTTCTAATTCTCTACTAAACGCAGCGAAAACTTGTGAAAATGACAATAAATCAACGAGCTGATATGCAGCTTTGCGCATCAACTATAAACTATTTTCCTGCATTTTTTGATTCGTGTTCTGCCCTCGTTTTCCACTCGTATTTACTCGCTGCTACCTTCAGATGAAATAATTAATTTCCAGTTGTTATAGAGTTGTGTCTGACCTGAATTCAATTATTTTTCAGAAAGACCATTTATTCCTATGGAAATATGGCTACTCCTTTCGATGATTTCTGGAATATTGGGCGATTATTCCCACTGGCTGCCGCCATTCAACAATGGAAGAAGGATCTACCAGCTCTGCACTAGGGAAATGGATCGACTTGTTCTCCACCACCGGTAGACTCGTTTCTCCTTGTTTATTCCTATATTTTTCTGGAGGAATGGATCGATCTATTGACTTTTACATTAAAAATTATCTGCTTTGCTATATGGACTATGAGAAGTTCGTCACAGCTAAATATAGAGGAATAGTCTGGCTCATAAAAGCTCTCAAGTTTGTTTCTCTCTTTTTATCCAAAAAAATTTCAGATTTTGCGGAGTAAATCAGATAATGCAGAACAATCGCAATATGAAGAGATATGATCGGCATTTTTAGAAGAGATTTTTGCGGTATTCCTACGCTCTGGTATTTCCTTCGCTTTTTCAATTTATTTTATTTTTAGGTCTGCGATAAGGAGCACTCCTTCCGAAGAGAGAAGCGACTAATCTTTATGTTTATTCGTCTATTTTTAAAACACTTTACGAGGCTCAAAACAGCAAAAGAACGTGAGTTTGAAGTGAAGAGAAGAATGCATGTTTGTACAATGAAATGACAATTAGAATCCTAAACCTCCCCTAGCCTAGTCCAAAGTGAGAGATTTTGGTTTCTGAAGGTTTTAGAGCCCGGTGGGGTTCTTAAAATGGGCTGAAGCCAGTTTTCTTTAAAGATTTTGTTGCTGAATCATGGTTTGCAAGCCCTAGATGAAACGGAACGCGTTCATTAGGGATTCGTCAATGAGCTGAAGCCAGTTTTTTTAAAACCTTGTTAAACCGAATCAATTCAATCACACGTTCATTGGGTTCTTGAAGCAAAATGAAGAAAGATTGCTCGAGTCCTAGATTAAATGGAACGCGATCGATGAGTCTTAGAAGTGATCCGAGCAAGCTAAAAGAAGATTTGACGCCCTAGATGAACTGGGGTTCTAGAAGGGTTTATTTTCAAATAAAAATCTAATTTCTCGACTCAGACCAGCTTAACAGCTCGATAAACCAGAAAATTCCAATGCTACAGAGCAGCTGGAAAGGCCAATTCAGTGTACTTTGTGCAACTGAATTGAGTCAAAAAATATGAAAAAAGACTTGAATTAATAAAGCAAAAATGTAAGTCAGGGAGAGGGATTAAACCCGTGACCCTCCTGACAACATAAAAATTGAATCATGGTCACTGGGACTCCTAAAGGTTAGTAGTTCCGAAAAATCTACTAGGATGAATGGCGAAATCAGGGGATTTTAGTCAGATTGGCAGTTTGATCCAGGAGATAGCATTGAATCAATCTTCCTTCTCGTTTTCAGATGATTGGGATTGAGAACAAATGATTTTTAAACAATTTATGAGAATTCCATTCTTCGAGGGAACGAGGAATGGATTTCATACAAATACGGCTTAGCAATTATGAAAATTTCTTTAAAAATCTTTCTTCAAGAGATCGGGGAATGGATGTATAAGCAAATTTTGACAGTTTTTGAGGCAGTTCGGGTCCATCAATCCATTTATTTCCATAAAATATTTCGGATGTTTTTCCATTATTTCCACCATCACCAAATACAATAATTCCATTTGAGAGTTTTCCTATTCCAAAAGAGCGTCGTGGTTGTTTAAATTTCTGATTTTCTGTCCACTTCTTCTTGGGATCTTCGATATCCATTTCCCATACGCTATTTAATTCGCCAGATGAATAGCCTCCAAAAATGGATAGAGTTGAATTGCTGATTAGCATCGTATGGCCGGCAACTTCAATAGGCAAATCACAAAATAAGATCCATTTCTGTAGAAGTGGAGCAAACATCTCCACAGATTTTAATCTTTCTTTATTCCATCCTCCAGTCACAAATATTCGATCCTTAAATACTGCTGCTGCTGCATTATATCTTGCATAATTCATTTCTCTGGAAGATTTCGATTAAAGGGACAGTTCGACGCCTCCTACAAGTTGGTTTTATTCGATGCAAAATAATGCGTTGATTTTGGAAATACACACGAAATTGCATGAAACTAAGTGTTAAGAAATAAATTGACGAAATAAAACGGAAAAGTGTGCACTACAGTAACCCAGCATGCACCTTCGCCCGCGCATTTAAAATTTGATTCGCAATAGGTTCTACTGTAATCAGACTTTTGACATTTTTTCTCAATTTTTTAATTCTAGTAGCTTTTATGGGATTTATCATTATTTTTATGCAAATTTGACTACTTTCAGACAAACTTTTTGATTTTATTTTTCATCGATAAAAGAGTCTAAATGATGGCGAAATGGCAGAATTCATAGAAATACAAAAATCACAATGAAATTTGAATTTGGGAAATTCTTTGTCGAGTTAGGTAAAGATCCAACGCTAGAGACTGTCCCTTTCAAATTCGGAGGAAAACTTACGGCATGTAGGTCCATTTGTTTTGAGAAATATCATACTTTTCTACTGATTTTAAAGACACTCTAGATTCGCCTCCAATAACCCAGATATTTCTTTTGTAAACCAGAGAGCTACTGGAAATAAAAGCTCTTTGTTGATTTAGCGATGTCAATTTGATCCAACTTCCATCATCTTTCAATTTATAACAGTCCTGTTGCCAATTACGATTGGCATATCCTCCAAAAATATAGATTTCTTCATTGAGTACAGCAGCTCCAAACTCTCGCATTACCTTTGGAAGAGTGATGCTTAGTTTCTTCCAGCTTTGAGTCTTCGAGTCGAGCAAGTAAATTGTATTCAGTTCACCCAATCCACCCAAAATTAAAACCTACAAGAAAAATTAACAAAAGTAAAATTATACCGATGTATTTCCTTTACCACCTTCCAACTCCTCCACCTCTTTGATTTCTGTTTGAGTTGAACTCTCTGAAACGATTTCACTCTCAAAAGAAGAGACAAACCAGCTGTTCTGCCGAGTTCCCCTCCTCCCTCCATCTCAACCAAACTGTCAGCCTCGACTTCCAACTGGCAGAGTTGCTCGATTATTTGGGCGACGTTTTTTCTGATTTCTTCAACATCAGTTTTTACATCTCAAAAGAAGTTGAAAAAAGAATGAAATTACTTCTGGACGCCCGTTCTTGTCGAACCCTACACTCAGCTATTTCCCTTTCGAGTTTCTTCACTTCACTCTGCGCCAATACGCGTTTTGCTTCTTTTTCTCCCAGCCGCTCTCTCAACACTCCGACCAACTTCTCGTTTTCTATTCATCGAAAAAGACTAAACTATTTCCTCACCTTCAATCAGAGATCCGATTTGTCTCGCCTGTTCTTCTTTTTCCTTTTGCAACTCCTCGACTTCCCTATTCTTCTGTTCGAACTTCTCCTTATTTTCATCTGATTCAAGTGATTTGTTGTAGTACCTAACTTGCGATTGGTTCAACATTGCTTCGAGTTCATATATTTTCATTGGATCAATCACATTTTCAGCCATTCTGAATAGGTTTATTAATGGATGTAAAAGTAAAAAGGGGAAAAAGGCTGGCAAGAATATCGATAGAGCGAAGGAGACTGATAAGGACTGCAAGACAAGTCTAAATGGAGTTCAACAGTTGTGAGAAATTCAAAAAGCCCTCTTCCATCTTTCCCAAAAAACTCAAAAATCTTATTCAATTATTTATTCTCAATTAAGATAATAAACAGGGTTGTTGACAGAAGAAATTAATTCCAGAAATTGACTAATTTTTTTGATCCACACCTCTGATTGTTGGCCAACTCTTCGAGCATTTTCCTATGCGCAACGAAAAAAAACCATAGATTTTCCAGCACTCGATAATAACAATCTGAAGGGAGGCTTGAAAAAGCGGCATAGATTCGGTCTTTTTCTTGTCAATTGGTCACATTCACGAACTTCTAGTTAAAGATGCAGTAGTCTTTGGTGTGAAAGTTGCTATCAAGAATTATTTCTTGATTCTTGGAAATAAAAGAATTTTCTTCATTTTCGTCCTCAACGAGGCAACGACCCCTACATTTAATCCTCTCGAGAGCAATCCTATTGAAAAGCTGATTCTGTTTAAATAAAAATCCAATTTCTCGATTCAGACCAGCTTAACAGCTCGATAAACCAGAGAATTCCAATGCTACAGAGCAGCTGGAAAGGCCAATTCAGTGTACTTTGTGCAACTGAATTGAGTCAAAAAATATGAAAAAAAGACTTGAATTAATAAAGCAAAAATGTAAGTCAGGTAGGAAGATTGAACCCGCGACCCTCCTGACAACATAAAAATTGAATCATGGTCACTGGGGCCCCAAAGGTTTACTACACTGCTCCACATAATCATTGCACCACCCACGATTTTTGGGAAAAAACCTGATTTTTAAGGTTTTCTCAAAAGCTGTGACATAGGAAAGGTGTGTTGGGACATTATTGAATTGTACAGCTAAGTTAAACTGGAATTCGAAATAAGCCTAAAAAAGCTTCCCACTTTTATGAAAAAATGCGTTTTGGCGAATCCACATAATCATTGCGCCACTTCGAAAATATCTTTAGTAACTAACGAAATAACAATGAAAATGACTAGAAAATGACTCAGTAATCAGTGGCAGCCCCGTTACACTGAATTACTTGAAATAGGCGGTCATCAAGGCTCTGATAGAGCGAGTCAAGCAAAGTTTGGTCGACTTTGTGCCAAGCGTCGATTATGACCATTTTGAGCTACTGAACATCGCTATAAGTCTTGTTTCCACCATAGATTTTATGAACTATGAAGCTCCATACATTCTCTATGATATTCAAATCAGGGAAGCATGCTGGCCACTCTAATAACGAGATTCTCTTGCGCTGGAGCCAAGCCAGCGTTGCACGGGCTCGATGTATTGGGGCTTCATCGTGCATAAAAGTGAAGTTCTTGTTTCGATTTCGGCGCCAAAATGGAAGAACACCACGGCGTAAGACTATACGATAATCTGCTTCACTCATTTTCTTCGAAACAAAGCATAGCTTCACACGTCCTGTCGACGAGATAGCTGCCCAAACCATAAGGCCACCTCCCTTGAAGTTTCGTCTCGAGAAACGCAGTTTTGATTTTCGGAGATCATGCCAGTATGACTTGCAACCATCCGGACCATCACAATTAAATTTTTTTTCATCCGAAAAGACAATCTAAAAAAGAAAATGCCAAAAGTTAAGCGCATACCGAATGCCAGTCAGTTCGCTGATTTCTCTTGGCAAAAGCAACACGAGCTTTTTTGTGATGGCTTTCTAATTGTGGAGCTTTTTTCATTTTATGAAGCTGCTCTCCGAAATTACGCATCTGACTGTTTCCGTCGAAACTTTTAAGCGTAGATCAGCCTTGATCTTCCTGCATGTCGTACATCTATTTGAAGCCTCACGGAGGATTCGGCGTTTTACTCATTGGGTAATTACCCGAGGACGGCCAGGGTTCTTCTTAGTACCATATGTTGCTGGATTGTTAAGGTACGAGCCAATAATTCGATGATGGCGGCCAAGATCTCTAGCAATTTGGCGATTTGATATACCCAAGGCATGCTTGGCATCGATTTGCCCCTTTTCGTAACCAGAAAGCGGCCTTCCAGCTCTCATTACCTGGAAACAAAAGAACGAAACTAAAAATAACAGAATGAGTGCAAAAAACTGAAAAAAAAACACAATAAAATTTGAAAAAATGAAGTGACGCAATGATTATGTGGATTCGCCAAAACGCATTTTTTCATATAAGTGGGAATTTTTTTTTATTTATTTCGAATTCCAGTTTAACTTAGCTGTACAATTCACTAATGTCCCAACACACCTTTCCTATATCACAGCTTTTGAAAAACCCTTAAAAATTAGGTTTTTTTCCCCAAAAATCGTGGGTAGTGCAATGATTATGTGGAGCAGTGTAGTTCCGATATAATAAACAACCGACTTGACTCATTCGGTCGGTCTGGCATTTCATAACCGAGTGTCAGCCGGAACAGCCAGATGTTTATTTCTTTCTATCTTGCTTACTCCATTTTTGTCTCTCCATCTCTCTCTTCTTTCAAAATAAAACACATTTTCTCCAGCTCTCGACGGATAGCAAAAACAAGCAGGAATGTTTTCGCTTTATCCTTTTAGAATTTCTTGTAATTTTCTAGCGTCACTTGGTTTTTTTAAATTTTTCTAAGAATAATATTGCTTTTTTGTGATAAATCTACTTATTTTTTGTATAAAAAGAGTTGAAATAATGACGCTTTGACTAAAAAAATAGAAAAAACTAATAGGGAAAAGCTTAAAAATATTTTAAACAAATTCAAAAAAAGGCGCGTTCTTTATAATCTTGGAATATTACTGTAATTTCCAGCCATGAACTGCTGTTTTCCTCATCAAAAGACCTCACTTTTTTGTCTTTTATGCTTATAAATCTAGAAAAGAAGCTATTTTTCACGCGAAAGGTTGAAAAAAGCGAATAAAAATACAATTTTTACTCAGTTTGTTGCTAATTTCTTAGCTCTAATTTGCTATTTTCAGATGGCTAGTGGATTGAATGTAATTGTTGTGGATAACGGCTCGGGATTTGTCAAATGTGGCTTGGGTGGTAGCCATTTTCCTGAACATATCTTCCCTTCAGTCGTCGGAAGGCCGCTCATTCGCTCTGCTCGGCAAATCAGCTCAGGAGATTTGAAGGTACGCTTTAGAGATGAGGTTTGTTCGTTTAAAAGCTTGTAGATTTTGCTATTTTTTGACTTTTTAGGATGTATTGATCGCGGATGAATGTGCAAATTATCGAAATTTACTGGAAATATCTTATCCAATGGAGAATGGGATTGTCAGAAATTGGGAGGATATGCATCTCATTTGGCAGCATACTTTCGGTCCGGAGAGGTTGAATATCGATCCAACTTGTAGTCGCCTCATGCTGACGGAGCCATCATTAAATAGTGCTGTGAATCGACAAAAGACGATCGAAACACTATTTGAGGAGTTCAATTTTCATTCATTATACATTGGAACACAGGCTAGTTGCATTTATTTTTTTAAAATAGCAAAATTTATATATAATATGCTCTATGTTTGATAATTTATGTCTAATTTTAGGCAGTTATGGCTCTTTATGCCCACGGATTTACAACAGGAATTTGTGTTGATTCGGGAGATGGTGTAACTCATATTTGTCCTGTCTATAACGGCCGAATTCTTACGCATCTCAGTAGGAGACTTGACGTAGCCGGACGGCATATTACAAAAGAGCTGGGAAAACTCCTCCTCCTCAGAGGATATCACTTCAATCATTCGGCTGATTTTGAATTAATGCGACAATTAAAAGAAACTCTTTGCTATGTAGCATACGATGTGGCGATGGATGAACGATTGGTACAGGAGACGACAGTTTTAAACAAGGAGTTTACCCTACCAGATGGGAGAAAAATCATTGTCGCTGAGGAATTATTCCGCGCTCCTGAGATCTTATTCAAACCGAGCTTGTTGGGACAAGAAGTGGCCGGAGTTTCAGAAACCCTCTTCAAATGTGTCCAGGTTCGTCTTTTTATTCTTATTTAGGTAGTATTTTGAAAGAAATCGTTGATTTTAGTCCTACTTTTGCACAAAAATGAAAGAATATGTAATAATTTGATAATTTCCAGGCGGCTGATATTGATATACGTGTAGATTTATATAAGAATATTCTGTTAAGCGGAGGAACAACTCTTTTACCTGGATTTGCTGAGCGCTTGGAAAAAGAAGTTAATCAACTCTATTTGGAAAAAGTTCTCAAAGGCGACGAGAAGAATTTCAAAAAGTATAAGACGTATGTGGTCGCCCCAGCTAGGAGAATGAGCCTCGTCTTTCAAGGAGCATCAATGCTGGCTAAGCTGATTGAAGAACAAGAGCCTGAATGGTGGATTACGAGGGAGCAATATCTAGAGAATGGAATAAGCAGATGCATGGAGAAGTTGTCTAATGTTTTAATTAAGTAATTTTTCAATTAATTTCTTTATATTTTCGATAAATTTTATGGAATTTCAATAGCATTTTTACCCGAGAAATGACAAAAAGTAAGTAAATTTTCAACTATTTTTTGCTATTCTAGGTGAATTTGAGCCTCCCCGTTGGAGAGCTAAGTTCTTCGATGACCAGATTGTCTTCTTCAAGCTCTCTTTTCTATAATTTTTTTAGGATAAAATCGACAAAATTCATAGGAAACCTGCATCCCAGAATGTACATCAATTGAATTCGAACGTCTTCCTGCATGATGAAATTTACTCCAGTCGTTATTACAGAAATCAATCTGAAAAATCTTTAAATCTTCTAGAGGCAGCATGTACCCGGGGAAAATGTAAGTTATTGAGATGCAGAGATCACTAAAATCGACGACTTGCCATCTGATTAGAATGTGGATTGCTGAGGGAATCGCGACAACGATAGAGGAAATTCCAACAATTATTAGCATCATCAATAGACGTCGATGACCTCGAACTCGGTCGCCTTTTTCCTGGAAAAAATCGGTTTTTTTTTTCAAACAAGCTTACTGTAAAAACCTTCCAGACAATCATCAGAGAGGTGAAGGAGCAAAGATAAGCCAAAACAACGAAGCTGAAGTGAAATGTCGAATACCTGAGCCACTTGGAATTTCAGCCCAAGATTCAAACCATCTGGCTGTGCTGGTGATTATTCCGCAGTGCTGCGTTGAGACAAGTTCATCTCCTTCCAAAACAGCTGAAGAAGCGGCTACAGCCAATGAAATCTGAAATCAATTTTTCAAAATAGAATTTCCAAACCCCAGCCAGGAGGGGAATAACCCCAACGAAGAGCCACTTTGTCATCCCGCCGAACCATTTCTTAAATGTGAAGGGCAGAGCAACAGCGAGGACTCTCTCCACAGCGATGACGATGATCGACAGAGCGGTCAGCTGGGTGCCAAGAATGAGCGTTTGCGGCCAAAAGCGCTGAAGAGAAATACAAGCTGAACTAGGAGAGACTCACTTTGAAAAAACAATCGTGGATTGACAGCTGATTGCCTAGAGTCCCAGCCTGATACTCAGAAAGGCGGCCAATTCCCGTTAGGAGATAGGCAATCGCTGGAAGAAGTGAGTCTTTTTTGGCGCAAATTTTCAAAAAAAAAATGAGGGAAGTGACTAGATTTTTACTTTTGTGGGCTGGTACCGCCAAGATTAATCCCAATTTTATGGGTTTTACTTCAATTTTTAGGGAAAATGATGTTCTAGAAAGTTGTAGAGAAGATCAAGCCCTACAACTTTGCAAAAAACAAAAATAATTGCTCACCATGGACAAGCTCCCCGAAATCTAAAACAATGAAGAAAAGGTACTTGTGTCTGAGCTCCTTGCAGGAGAGTAGAACTACCAGGTTGAGGACATTACAAAAGGCTGAGACAGTCCCTAAAAACGAGTTTGTTCCCCCTCGTAAAAGCGAACGAACCCATCGCGATGTAAAGATGGCACATGAACGGAGTTCCTATTGGATCTACGATGAAGTCCTTCATTTCTCTAGAGATTGGAAATAAAAATGATTGAGAGATGAAGAGAGATGGTGTGGAATGGCGCGTAATCGTTGATTCGATCAGAAGAAAAACATCGCAGCACCTCATTGGGAGAAAAGAGAGGCGAGAAAGGGGAAACAATTTGTTTGAAGAAGAAATCGTTCACAACCAGGAAAATTAAGGTACGACCCTTGATTTTAGCCAATTTCAGGATTTTTAACGTTCTACAAAATTGTTGCCCGCTATCTCCTCTACAAACTTGTTGAACATCGCTTTCCACCCAAGTTAGAGGAGGACCCGCAAAATTTCTTGATTTCCTCTGCAGGATTTTCTTGGTGAGATCCATTTTCAAATAAGATCAAGGACAAAACAGATGTTTACCAACTTAAAAAAACAAGTTGAACCGCTTTTTAAAGCAATTTGAAGTAAAAAAAAATAGCCAAATGGATGAGATTTTCATCCCCGAGGGTTGTTTATTCCCCCCGCTGCGGGGACAAACAAAGCCTAATTTTGATTATTGAGATTAAGCTAACCACTAAATGGATCCAAATTTCGGGCGGGAGAGTTGGAGAGTAGTGAAGGTCGCAGAGAGAAGAGTACATAAAACGGGGGGTCATTAAACGGTATTTAGAGAGAGAGGGGAGAATTATTGCGGCAGTGAGAGAGCGTAAATAATTATTTTGAACCGGAAGCGACTAGAGACTTTTAAGGTCTTTTGTGGAGGAGATTCAGATCTTTAACTTTGCAGAGCATTAGAATCGATGAAAACCAACGAAAAATGGAATTGGTAGGGTCTTTTTTGATATAACTGTAGATTCTTTAAAGAGATGCGCATCTCAATCTTTCGATTAAATTCTTTTAGAATTTCCCACAATTTATAGACTTTTTGATGTTCTGCAAAGTTGTAGAGGAGATCAAAAACTACAACTTTGTTGACCAGCAGAACTTATAAAAGTTTATGGAAAATTTATAAAAATCAAGCTAGAAGTTGGAAGAGTTATAGTCCGTTCATAAAAAAGACAACATCCTTCGCATCCAAGAAAGGGTTTTTCGAAGCGAGACCCTAACCTAAAATGTTTAAAGACCTTTTTTACGATAAAATTGGTCCCGCCGCGTTAACTCCTTTCTTGAATACGCAGGATTTTTATGAACAGACTATAATGACATTTTATTATACCGTATTTCTTCTCATAGAAGCCGGTCCATCAGGGGGTTGTAAAATAGAAGCCCCCAGCTTCTATTAGAAGAAATACGGTAATTTTGGTCTTCTTTTGGAATTTTCTTCAGCCTCATGTTTGAGAAAACATCAGAAAATCACGAATTTTCCTCCAGCGACAAATCTTCGATCCTTAAATACTTCTGCTGCATTCCGCATCTTGGGTGATTCATTTCTCTGGAACCTTTGATTAAAAGGACAGTCCGGCGCCTCTTACAGTAAGCTGGAAATTATGGCTGAAAATCAATTAGATCTTTCGAGAGTTAAAACGAAAAAGTTTTGTAATTTTCAAGAATAGTTGATGAGGAATTTAGTGGCAAAAATAGATCTAGCAGTATCAAAAAGTGATAACTTGGCCGATCGATTAGAAGCTTTGGAATTGGCTGCCAATCAAAAGAGTTAACTAATTTTAGTCTTCTATATAAAGCGACAAATAGCAACAAGCCTGGAGATAGGTTCAGCTGCTTCACGCAGTTTTGATCTGGCGTTGGAGAACCTTCAAAGGCAGTTGGGAAATATAGAATCCCGTATAGAAGAATTGACTCAACAGAGGAAAAATCTGTTTGGCTTGTTTGAAATTTGACTAATTGAGGGGGTTTTAGTTCAAATTGCGGCTAAAAGTGCAAGTATACTTGAGGAACAAAACTCATCGGTATGATTTACTCTAACTTTTAGACTCTGCTTGTAGATTACTACATATTAAAAGAAATTACTATTTGATAATCTAACTGGCTTGTAAGCTACAGCTCTCTAAAAACAAAAAAGCTTTTTTTAAAGCTCATATTGTGTTTGATAAATTTCATCTTATGGCCCTTCTCCCATACTGAAACGAGATTGACGCAAAGGGACAACTAAAAATTGATTGAGATCCAAATATAAAAGAAGATTACGTTTTCTTTCGGCAGCTACTGTATGCCCAGTGTGTACGTCGTACAGCTTGGCTAGCTTTAAGGCACTTTCCGTAGGATTATAGCCCACCCGTAGAGAGGCTTTACATCCACAAGAGAGGTACGATTGATTTGGGCGCTTCCCACCCCTGGAAAAAAGATTATTTTTGATTAGATTGTCGGTCGAATTTTCAAGAAAAACAAATCTCTTATTCTCGGCTCTCCGTAATGGACACAATGATAGACGACATATTTATATTTGAACATGGCTTCATCTCAGAGAAGATCAGAGTAATTGATTCGAAAATTATGGCCATGTAGGGCTTTCACTCCTCAAAAACCTTTTGAACTACACTTTATTTACATGCGGGTCCTCAAATGGGGAGAAGATCATTAAGAAGTTTCTTCGTTTCCTGAAAGCAGAATTTTAATAACTAAATTATAGCTTTTTCTGACTAAAATTATGAAATTTGCGGCAAAAACGAGTCTGGATGTCGTATTCGATGGTGTATTCGGACTCACAGGCGACGGTGCTTCGCAGGCATTTAACGGTGATCTGGACGTCGCCCTTGAGGATTAGACATTTGGCGAGGAAAAGCTCATTCTCGGCCATGTCGGGATGGAGGCTCTGCGCCTTGCGGAGGTTCTTCAGCGCATCGTCCAACTCGAAGCTCGGGACGATGCCCAGAGTGGTGGCGAAGAGCTTCTTAACCGACGGGAGAGTCAGCACCGTGTAAGCGAGGCGACCCGAGATCTGTGCGACTCTTCAAGGGTTTGCTAACAATATTTTAAAGTAAAAAACGGCAAAGCCTTAATAAAATAGTTAGCGCACATGTCTAGCATCTAACTTCGATGTAGTGACTACAACATAGTGGATATTTGATTGAGATTAATCCAGTAATCATAATGGACTGAGAAATAGTCGTCCTCTTTTTCAAAAGACAACTCACCGTTTTGAAATAACGACTAAATCTCCTTATCAAGACAAACCAACGGCTGAATCAATAGAAGTTTAACGCCAGGTTCGCCTATTCGCCATCTTGATGAGTGGCCTTCTTCCTTCAGAAAAAAGTCTAGAAGTTAATTCTGGTAAATCTACCAAACAATCAATGCTTCTTTAGTTATTGATTATGAGTTTAGTCTCAACGATTTCCCAGAGATGGAACAGATAGGAAATGGAGGCCAGGCAATAGTCTTTCGCAGTTACAATGATCTATTGGGGTAAGCAATGTTACCAGTTTATGAAAGTCTGACTGAAAATTAAAATAGAGAGATCGATTTGTAGAAAAGTAGCTGTCAAGAGACTTAATAAGCAGTTCGATAAAACAGAAATAAGTGAAGTTATCCTTCTAGCGAAGGTTAGTTTTATTTGTTAATATTTCAATAATTTTTCAAATAGCATTCCAATCACCCGAATATCATCCGTCTTTTTGGTCTTTTGACTCCAGAAAAAGGCAATTTACCTAGTATCAGTTCTTTCTGCATTGGCTACATCATGGAGTACATGGAGAAGGGGAGCTTATATAATGGTTTGTTTGGTTTTTTTTTTCCCTATGTTGAGTGAAATAGCAATTCTTTGCTGTTTGAAGAATGGATTGGGTTTATTCAAGTGTATAACATCGGCATTTTCTGCCGATAAGGGTGGGACTCGATCGGAGACACTAGCATAATAATTGGTCAAAAACCTTTGGTTTAAAAAAAATAAAAACTTGCTCCTTTTCAACTTGAGGCATTAAAATACCATTTCCAGTGATTTATGATACTTCAATAAAATATGATATGGAACAAATTTATTCCTGGATTGAAAAGGCTTCAAGTGGTCTGCAATATCTTCATGAAGAAGGCGTACTGCATCGAGATATCAAGCCTCACAAGTGAGATATTCTCTCCTTCTTCTCATATCGGAGTTACAGCATTCTACTTGGGAAATCTTTGGACGACTTGAGGATTTGTGACTTTGGATTGGCTAAAGCGGTTGAGCCACAGACAATCGGTTCTCATACTTGCGAGTGAGTATGGCTTTTGGTTAAGCGAGTTGTAAAAGAATTGGAACAATAGATTACATGGCTCCAGAGCTTCATGATGAAAATAAATATGGCAAATCGGCAGATATCTATTCGCTGACTATTACTTTTTGGGAGATTATTCACCGAGAGTTAGTGAAGTTTTTCAAAATAGTGGTTAGAAGTTTAGAAGGCCGTATGGTCACTTGGGAGAAATAACACGACACAAGAAAATTAATCGAATTTTAAATGGAGAACGGCCAAATATTGAAGAGGAATTGGAGATTTCAGCCTTATTGAGACGGTAATTGATAATTTCTGGCCAATCTGGCTTACTAAAACCAAAGTTTTCACTTTTCGGAGTTGAAAAGTGAGACGCAGAATAGACAAAGCAGAGAAAAGCAAAAAATAACTTCCAGCGGCTGGGACAGCAACCCAAAAAGTAGACCAAAAATATCAGAATTTATTGAATTTTCCCGGAAAAAGATACATACATCGGTTCGATTTTTAACTTTTTGTCTTCAATTTGTAGGTCTTAATCTTGGGCGATTGGAAATCTTTAAAGACGATTTACTTGCTCGATTCGAAGGCTCAAAGTTGGAAGAAATTGAGAATCACTCTTCCAATGGAATTGTTTGGCTTTGGAGCTGTTGTCCTCAATGAAGAAATCTATATTTTTGGAGGAGAGGCCAATTGTGATTTTAAACAAGATTGTTATAAATTGAAAGATGATGGAAGTTGGATGAGATTAGCATCACTAAATCAAAAAAGAGGTTATATTTCCAGTAGCTCTCTGGTTTACAAAGGAGATATCTGGGTTATTGGAGGATTCGATGGAAAGTCGTTTCTAAAATCAGTAGAAAAGTATAATATTTCTCAAAATAAGTGGATATTTTTTTCTCAAAATAAGTGGACCTACATGCCGTTAGTTTTTCTCCAAATTTGAAAGGGACACTCTCTAGCGTTGGTGATTTTGCCGGGTTTATGTAGCTACAGTAATTAATGGCGGGGGATCCAAAAGTGCGACAAAATTTTCTTTTTTCAATTAATTTCATCCAATTTCGTGTGTATTTCCGAAATCAGCACATTATTTTGCATCGAATAAAAGTATACTGTAAAGGACGCCAGGCTGCTCCTTTAATCAAAAGATTCCAGAGAAATGAATTATGCAAGATATAATGCAGCAGCAGCAGTATTTAAGGATCGAATATTTGTGACTGGAGGATGGAATGGAGAAAGATTAAAATCTGTGGAGATGTTTGATCCAAAACTACAGAAATGGATTTTATTTTGTGATTTGCCTATTGAAGTTTCCGGCCATACGATGCTAATCAGCAATTCAATTCTATCCATTTTTGGAGGCTATATAGGATTTGGCTCATTAAATAGCGTATGGGAAATGGATATCGAAGATTCCGAGAAGAAATGGACACAAAAACAGAGTTTTAAACACCGACGATCATATTTTGGAATAAGAAAACTCTCAAATGGAATTATTGTATTTGGTGATTGGATAAGGAAAGGTGAAACATCCGAAATATTTGATGGAAATGAGTGGATTGATGGACCCACACTACCTCAAAAGCTATCAAAGTTTGCTCATACATCCATTCCCCGATCTCTTGAAGAAAGTTTTCTAAATAAATTTTCATAAATTTCTCAAAGGTTGTATAAAATCTAGGATATACATAGAAAATGTTACCAGGCAAGATCATTGAATACAAAATGATGGCTTAATCTCCAAAAGTAGCATTTTTCGAAATTTCAAAAACCCAAGCTATCAAAATGTGGCTGATGCAGTTTAATTCAGCTCGATTTCGTGATTCCAAAATACTTAAAATCTCAAAAAAAAAGATTAGAAATGAGCGGAGTTATGGCTTAAAAAGATTAGGTTTTTGATCCAAAAACGCGCTTTTTTAACCTAAAACCTGTAAAAATTGACTTTTTTCTTTTCTTTATTTATTTTTCCTAAGGAAGAATGATTCAAAAAGCCAAGAAAAAGTTTCCCACTAGAAGCAAATTTTTCAGGCTACTGTAGAATCTTTTAACAGGTTTTTGTTAAAGAAGAGAAATAAATTTAGCTGCTACCGTACTCACGCCACCAGGTTCACAGTGCGCAAATTCTCAGCTGAATGGTGAAGTAACTGTTAGCTTTTTTTTGCTAAAAAAAACCCGAGTTGTTTAGCTGATTTCTCTCGGGTTTCAGTCAGATGATCCCGACTATTGCGAATATTATATAACTGAAGAGCCAGGCACTTTGGCTGGAATCACCTTCGATACTCTTCGGCTTGATCCCTTCAGTATGATGCAGTTCTTCTCGAACTTCTCTTCGACAGCGCCTTTTGCCACGTTTGTTCATTTTTTTACTTGAGATGAGAAATTTTAGATTGACTGGTCAGGAATATTCGGGAAATTCGTATCAATTGAGCACGAATGAAATGAAAATTGTCTTTAGCTCTAGCGGAGCACCCGGATTTTATTATCTTTTCAGAGGGAATTATTACGGCGTATTGGTGACCACTAAGGCCAACTCCAACCGGCACTTGTTCTTGGGTTTGCAGTTGAATGGAGGAAGGCCTCTAGACTGTTCAACAAAAGTTGTTTCAATCGTATTTATGGAAATTTATTCTCGACTTCGACGTCAAACTTTTTATTTTTTGGCAGACTTTTCCTAAAATTTTAATGGGAAAGGGCATCAATGAAGCGTAGACAATCCAACGACATGATGCTTTTCTAAATTTAGTTGCGACTGTTTTGCTTCTAATACTCACAGTAATAAATTGTTTTTGTATTATGAAAACTTTGTCAAACAACTTTCTTCAAGCGATCGGGGAATAGATGTATAAGCAAAGGTTGACAATTGCTGAGACAGTTTTGGACGACTAATCCATTCATCTCCATCAAATATTTCGGATGTTTCACCATGATATCCCTCATCACCAAATACAATAATTCCATTTGCGAGTTTTCCTTTTCCAAAATACACCCGTGGATATCTAAAACTCTGATCTTTTCTCCACTTCTTCTCTGGATCTTCGATATCCATTTCCCATACACTAGTATTACTATTAAATAAGCCAGATTTTGGTTTTGACAAGGATTATAAGAAAGAGTTAAAAGTTTCTCGCCAACAACTGGCCGAATATGAGCAGATAATCAAGGAAGGCAATCAGGAGTGCGCAGAGAAGAGTGGGGATCTCGTCAAGCCGACTTTCATCAACCACGAATTTGAGGGAGCGATGTTCGCCACTCCTCCGGAGGATCTCCATTACTTCAATCTAAAGCCGGAGAGGATAGATCAGCCAAGAATACAGAGGCCGGAGACATGGTCAACGTATGACAATCATATTGATGTGGCATATGATGAGAAAGGCGTAGACACTGCGAAACCTGCTCGTGATGAGGAGGAAACTGAAGAGAAAAAAGAAGAGAAAATAAAGAAGATAAATGGAAAAGGGAGGAATAAGAAAGATTAACAAACTGGAGGAGCAATGAAAACAAGATGACTTCAGGGATAATATACAAATGAAGTTGTGGAAGGCAGAACAAGCGGAGATAAACACTAGCCAAGCCAAACACGAGACGCACTACTACGAGATCTGTCAGCAGTCAATCCGAGGAAAGAACAACATCTACGGACGGCGCTTTAACGAAATGGTCAAGAAAGACCTCGTCAAAAGCGAAGAAAGACTTTAGTTTAAGCTGAGCATCTACTTTGTGAGAGCCTGGCTGCGAAATGGGATGCGCCCCATCTATCCAAAACAGTTCTTGAACACAGCGAAAAGAATGCAGCGAAGGCCAGCTGAAGCGTGGAGTTGTAAGCATCGCGTCTTCGCCGAGTCAAAGAATTCAATTGTGGCCTATTCTTCAGATTTTTCTGGTCCTGAGATTTTCAAACAAATAGTAAGTTTGATCGAAGTGGTCGGCAACTTTCGATAATTTTAGCGCGATCTTAACGAAGCCAACTTCCCTTTGAGACATAAAAACTGATGTTGGAGAAATTAGAAAAACGTCGCCCAAATAGCCCTTCTTTTATACTTTTTCCCGCTTCTCGGAAGATAAATAGGAAAGAAGGCAATGTTTTAACCAATTGGATTAGATAGAGTTTAAATATCCACAGTATTCTTTGGGAAAAAGAAAAGGAAAGCAAAAAAGTAATACCAAATAGGATGAATCAGCCGTCGTATCCTTCGATAAAAAGTCGTAACTCCTAGAATTTGTTTAAAAAGGAAATAAAATCAAAAACTTACCTAAATTCTCGAATGCGCGTCTATTTTTCAATGGGGCTGTTAGGGTGCGCAAAATCGGAAAAAGATTCGTTCGGAACCAAAAACAAAATGTAAAAAAACATTCCAAAGACCGAAACGGAATCGTAAAACCCCCCGGAATATTACGGGTCAACTGGAAAATGGCATTTTCACTAGCCGCTGAGATTCGCGTCTATTAGAGAATGATATTTACGATATGCGTTTCTTTTAATAAAAACCTTCCCTTTACCATAACTGTTTGACTATTTGAGGGAAAATAAATCCTTTTGATGTTCTTGTCATCCAGCTTTTATCTTTTCCCTCAACTTTTTGAATTTCTCACAGCTGTTGAACTCCATTTAGACTTGTCTTGCAGTCCTTATCAGTCTCCTTCGCTTTATCGATATTCTTGCCAGCCTTTTCCCCTTTTTTCTATCCACTAATAGACCTGTTTAGAATGGCTGAAAATGCGATTGATCCAATGAAAGTTTATGAACTCGAGGCAATGTTGACCCAATCGCAAGTTATGTACTTTAACAAATCACTTGAATTAGATGAAAAGAATAAGAAGTTGGAACAGAAGAATAGGGAAGTTGAGGAGTTGCAAAAGGAAAAAGAAGAACAGGTGAGACAAATCAAATCTCTGATCGAAGGTGAGGAAAGTTTAGTCTTTTTCGATGAATAGAAAATGACAAATTGGTCGGAGTGTTGAGAGAGCGGCTGGGAGAAAAAGAAGTAGAACGCGTATTGGCGCAGAATGAAGTGAAGAAACTCGAAAGGGAAATAGCTGAGTGTAGGGTTCGACAAGAACGGGCGTCCAGAAGTAATTTCATTCATTTTTCAACTTCTTTTGAGATGTAAAAACTGATGTTGAAGAAATCAGAAAAAATGTCGCCCAAATAATCGAACAACTTTGTCATTTGGAAGTCGAGGTTGACAGTTTGGTTGGGATGGAGGGAGGAGGGGAACTCGGCAGAACAGCTGGTTTGTCTCTTCCTTTGAGAGTGGAATCGATTCAGAGAGCTCACCTCAAACAGAAATCGAAGAAGTGGAGGAGTTGGAAGACGGCGAAGAAGATACATCGGTATAATTTTACTTTTAGTCCATTTTTCTTGTAGGTTTTAATTTTGGGCGGCAAGGGACCTCTGAATACAATTTTCTTGCTCGATTCGAAGACTCAAACTTGGAAGAAACTAAGCATCACTCTTCCAATGGAAATGTATAGCTTTGGAGCTGTTGTACTCAATGACGAAATCTATATTTTTGGAGGAGAAGCCAATGGTTGTCGGCAGGACTGTTATAAATTGAAAGATGATGGAAATTGGATGCAATTGGCTTCGATGGATCAAAAAAGAGCTAATATTTCCAGTAGCTCTCTGGTTTACAAAGGAGATATCTGGGTTATTGGAGGATATTCTAGAAATTTAGGAGGATTTTCTAGAAATTTAGAAGTATATTCTAAAATTTTTGAAGGATATTCTGGATTTTCTAGAGGATATCTAAAATCAGTAGGAAAGTATGATATTTCTCAAAACAAATGGACCAACATGCCGTAAGTTTTCCTCCAAATTTGAAAGGGACAATCTCTAGCGTTGGGAATTTTGGCCAACTCGACAAAGATTTTCCCAAATTCAAATTTCATTGTGGTTTTTGTATTTCTATGAATTCTGCTATTTCGTCATCATTTAGACTCTTTTATCGATGAAAAATAAAATCAAAAAGTTTGCCAATTTTGTCTGAAAATAGTCAAATTTGCATAAAATAACGATAAATCCCATAAAAGCTAATAGAATTAAAAATTGAGAAAAAATGTCAAAAGTCTGATTAAAGTAGAACCTATTGCGAATCAAATTTTAAATGTGTGGGCAAAGATGCATACTGGGTTATTGTAGCGCACTTTTTGTTTAGTTTTGTCAATTTATTTCTTAACATTTAGTTTTATGCAATTTCGTGTATATTTCCGAAATCAGCGCATTATTTTGCATCGAATAAAAGTATACTGTAAGAGGCGCCGGACTGCCCCTTTAATCAAAAGATTCCAGAGAAATGAATTATGCAAGAGGTTATGCAGCAGCAGCAGTATTTAAGGATCGAATATTTGTGACTGGAGGATGGAATGGAGAAAGATTAAAATCTGTGGAGATGTTTGATCCAAAACTACAGAAATGGATTTTATTTTGTGATTTGCCTATTGAAGTTTATAGTCATACGATGCTAATCAGCAATTCAACTCTATCCATTTTTGGAGGCAAATCAGAATCTGGCTCATTAAATAGCGTATGGGAAATGGATATCGAAGATCCCGAGAAGAAATGGACACAAAACCAAAGTTTTAAACATCCACGATATTATTTTGGAATAGGAAAACTCTTAAATGGAATTATTGTATTTGGTGGTTTGGGAGGTGGTGAAACATTCGAAATATTTGATGGAAATGAGTGGATTGATGGACCAAAGCTGCCTCAAAAACTATCAGATTTTGCTTATAAATCTATTCCTCGTTCCCTCGAAGAAAGACTTCTGGACAAATTTTCATAAATTGTTTAAAAATCATTTGTGTTGGATTGTTTTCAAAAATTACGTCGGCATATCCAGAAAATGTTATTATAACCACTGGAAATTAATTCAAATCAACAACTAAAGTTGGTTAGAAAAAGCGCAAAATAAATTCAACAAAAAAAGTCGAAGCGTCATTTATTTAGTTGCTGTCGACGGCCAAATAAGACTTTTCCATCTCGTCGTTCTTTTTCTGGAAATCGTCAGCATCATCTGCCTGTTGAACGGACGATTCTTCCATCTTGGACGACTGCTGTTGGCTCATTTGAACCGAGGTGTCCATCCTTATCATCATCAGCATCTGCCCGGGTACTTTCACTCATCGGAACTTGTCGAGTTTTCGGCCACTCATCGAGACATCCTTCACGTCCGAATGAATTGCCACTATGATCAGCATAGACTGAGCCTTGAATCGAGGGATCAGCCACGGCTAAATCGCGACGAAGAGTGTTGGCGCTTTGACAGTCTTTTTTCGCTTTTGGTCTTTTATGCACCTGAGGAGGAGAAAAACAGCTGCAAATGGCAGCAGAAGAAGCGGCCACATTCTAAGGTAGTTAGTAGTTGAATTAAAATCATTAGATGGCGACTAAAATCCCTCTCAATTTGTCTCCATTTTAGTGCTGTTTTTAGATTTTTTTGATGTTTTGCAAAATTGTAGCCCGCTGTCTCCTCTACAAACTTGCGTAGGACATTTTGTTTTCCCCTAAATTAAATTGCGGTGAACCCAGAAAAGCGAGATCAATTTCACTCTTTGCCCTCTTGTGACGGAACAACAGATTGGATTGAATTTGCCTCCGAAGAAACAAATAAAAACGGAACTTAATTTATTCGCGTCAAGTTCAGCTCGATTGCTGGAAATTCCCAGCCTTTCTTTCTCTCTCGCGTCAACTATGGTTCGTCCCACGGCTTTTTTGCTCACAAAAACAAGCGGTGAACACTTCTTGCAGAAGTTTATCTCCCCGTCCTTCAGAATTTTCAACAAAATTGTAATCCTCTTCCTCCTCCTCTAAAACTTTGTAGAATATTCAAAATTATGAACATCGCATTTTTGCCTAGTAAAAAGTGATTTTCAATTAGACTCTTAATTTAAAAAACTTTTTTTTTCAGAAAAAAACGAGATGGCGAACGCGACGGTTGTCTGCCAAACGGCCTACATTCTCTTCCAATATGGCCTCCTCAAAGTCATTTTAGTCATTAAAATGGCGATCTGCTTCTCAGGAATTCTGCTGACCTCCGCTCATTCGTTCAAACAAGTTTTTTTCCTCATTTGTTGAAAAAAAAAATTCAGGGAATTGCCTGGCTCGCTCATTCGAATGCCAAAGCGCTCTATTGTTTTCACATCTTTTGGGCGGTTTATCTCCCCGCCACTTATTCCATCGCTTTTACGACGGATTTCATACGGTGGGTGGCGGAAAATCGCTTCGACTTCGGTCTTATTTGCTTCCTTTCAATGGATTTATTGGCCGATAGTATCTTAAGACAAGGACGTCATTCACTTTGTATCCAGGAAAGGAGTTTTTGCGGCGAGACTCATTTTTATCCTAAAATGTATTAAAGGCCTTTTTTTTTTAGAATGAAATGAGCCCCGCCGCGATAACCCCGTTCTTGGATACGAAGTGAATGCCGTCTTGTTTATGAGCAACCTATAATCTTGGAATTTTTTTGCTTCAAGGGTTATTCCAATCTCATTTTTCCGCATTTTTAAGCAAATATTAGGATTATGTATGTTCTACAATCTTGTAGAGCTCGGTCTCCTCTACAACTCTGTAGAACATCGCTTTCCACCAAAGTTAGCGAAAACCGCATATAAAATGGAATTAATAATCTTGGCGAGACCCATTTTCGAATTTTTTTTTTGCCGTTTTTTTCTATTTTTAGCTGATTTTTCGATTTGAGATGTTTTGCAAAGATTTAGCCCCCGATTTCCTCTACAAAATGATAGCAAAAACTTCCAGAATAAAAAAGAGTTTGCAGATTTTTGTCAACCTCTTCTGACCCTTGCGTTTATACAATTTCAACTGTCTGGGGGATTTCTCTCCGAGCCGCGCCGGTTATTGGCCTTGTTTCGCAATCATTCACCATGCTTTCTTTTTCCATTGAGCGACTAATTGCTACTATAGTCCCCGTCAAATATGAGAAGATTCGCTCGTCAAATCTTGGCATCGGAATGGGCATAAGTTCAGTAAGTAATTTCTATTTTTCAACTTTTTTGCGGTTTTTAGGCTTTTCAATGTTCTGCAAAGTTGTTGTCCACGATCTCCTCTACAACTTTGTAGAACATCAAAATGTCTAATAATCAAATAAATTGACTGATTTTTCAGTTCTTCCTGGCTTTATCGATAGTCTATCGTCTGATTTTGGCGCCAATCAGGTGGGATTTCATCCTGCCGATTACTGCCCTTCGAACCGAAGAAAATGCTGACTCATATCAGGTCTTTCTCTCTGTTTTAATCTACCTCGAAACCACTACAATCTCAACGTTTTCTCTCTCGCTCCTCATCAATTATGGTTTCATCTGCCGGCCGGCCTCAAGAACCTCATCTTTGGCCACAAAATATCAGGTGATTTTATTCATTTTTAAGCATTTATAGGCTAAATTTGTCTGAAAAATCGATGCTCGCTATCAAAATTAACCTAGGGAGTAGAAAATTTCACATATTTAGGCATTTTTAAGGTCGAAAAGCTGTTCTAATGGCCCCATCAGCTTCAAATTTTTAGCATTTTAAATGAAATTTGAACTAAAATAGGCTGAAAAATCGATTCCCGCTGCCAAAATTAGGGTAGAAAGCCACTAAATCTGTAAACATTTTAATTTGCTTAATTTAACATTATCGAGATCTATCGAATGGTATAAAATTTGAAGCAAACTTGAAGTAAAATGATAATTTAATTGAAGATTAGTGAAAATAAGCACCTAATCTCGACGCTTCTACCCTGCTTTGCTGTGCATTTTGTTCTCAATTTGCTTCCAATGTTGGGATTGAAGGCCTACTTCTTGGTGAGAATTCTTAAGATCAGATAGAAACAAATTCATTTCAGTTCTTCCATTATGAACAAGGAGCTTATGCAGCTTGGGTCGAGCTTTGGACCCAGGTTAGTCGACTTTTTTGCGCAATACTGGAGACTTTTAAGTCATCATGAGAAATTACTTTGGGCTTTTTCTGAAAAAAAAATAAGACAAAACTTTTTAATTTTTGAAATTTTGCAAAGTTGTATACAAAAAGCTGAGTATTCGCGTTGCCTCGAGATAGAGGGGTTTTCGTGTCGAGAGCCCATTTTTAGCCTGAACTTTACTAAAGGTAAAAGCGGATCCCGGTACAGTTATTCTCGGTGCGCCGCGAATACGCAGCTTTGTCTTATTTTTTAGTTATTCTAGTAAAACCTAACCTTTTTGCTCTTCTATTCTCTCAATTTTTAGGCGCAGATGTACTCCTTGGTTATGCCTTTGTTAATCCATCTTCGGCTGAAACTCCGCCGCTCGAAGGAGATCACAAATAGCCATAATGCTGCCACACATTTTCAGCAACTTCATTCCATTTTTAATAAATCTCCCTGATTCAGCTTCTATAAGCTCTTCTTATTATTTTTTAATTTCCTGAACATTTTGAATTTTAGTTTCTAATATCCAATTAGAGCTCAATCAGCGGCGTATACCAGATAGAGTTTCTTAAAAATTACTTCGTGTTCCGCGGCGGAATTTCAATCTCTCTCGAATTGGATTCTATGCTAACATTTTTTCTCTGCATTTTTTAGGCACAGTTAGATGAAAAATTTTGAAGAAAATTGTACTACAACTAGCTCAAAATTTGGCCATTTCATTCAGACATTTTTGTACGATTCGGTCTAAAAATCCTCAATTTTATGCTTCTTCTCCTAACTTTTATGGAAAACTATCTTCTACAAATTTGTAGAGGAGATCAAGCTCTACAAAATTTTAGAATATCAAAAGTACTGAAAGTGGCTGAAAAATGTCAAAAAGTGCCGAGTTTCTAGTCTACTGTTTGATTTTCTCATTTCCTGTCATGATTGCCAAACATCGCCGTTAAGTATTCTAATGAATTATTCTCAAAGCGAAGAGAACAGTGGCCATTTTCTCAGATTGAAAAAAAGCTATTTCGTTTCTTTGTGAGTCTAGACCCCTCAATGGGGATCATTACCCGAGAAGACCAAATGTCTATTTACGGGGGAGGATTTCTTCTAATTTCTATTTTATGACAGCCGCGTCAGGCGTTTTTTTGTTTGTTAAAAGTACTTTCAAACTCCTCAAAGATCGCTTTTTGTTGTGTCTCCTACTTGGCCATAGATTTCTTGAATTTTTGAGCTCAACATTCTGGACCAAGCAGCTGAATCTTCCGGGAGTCTAAGAGATTCGATATCACCTGTTTAGTGGCTGAAATTGATATAATTTTGTAGTGCTTTTCAAGCTCTTTCAAATGATACCACTCATGCCAGTCGAACTTCTCTAAAATTTCTTCAAAATTGGGAGAGCGATCCCTCCGAACGAAAGAAGTCTTGCTTTAAAGCTTCATATTTAAATTGGCGTTTAAGAGCATTAGCATTTTAAGATTTTTCTGGCCTTTCCCTAATTCATTTAATTTCAATAAATTTTTAAAAACTGAAGAAAATAATCCGATTTTCGATTACTCGATCTTCCTTTTAAAACCAAAAAGTCGGTTTTCCTAAAAAGCCGATTTTTACGGTATTGTCGCTATCAGAATCATCTATTATTTGGTTTTAAATCTTAAAAAGATGACACTAATCTATGTAATCTAAATAATTTTTAACCCAATTTTGAATCTTAAAAACCTGACTGAACTTCCAAAAAAGGGGAAGGCTTCTATTAAGAAAAGATATGGAAAGAAATTAATTTTCAGCTATGAAATAAAAGGGAAAAAATTGATTAAATTCGATTCTTTTAACATTTATAATGGCAAACACTCCGCCAACAGCTTGCCAAACGGCGTTTATTCTCTCCCAGCATCTCTATTTAAAAGTCGTGTTGGCCATCAAAATCGGGTTTAGTCTCTCAGGATTGTTGATGACTTCTATTCATATCGTCAAAAGGGTAATTTTTGAAGAGGAAGATTAAACGAAATTTAGGGAATCACGTGGTTGGTTCATCCGAACGCCAAAGCGCTCTATTGTTTTCACATCTTTTGGGCTATTTTTGTGCCTTCTATGTATTTTGTTGTTTATTCTATCGACTTGGCAAGGTAGGTTTATTTTATGTTCTGCAAACTTGTAGAGCTCGATCTCCTCTACAACTTTGTAGAACATCGTTTTTATCAAAAATTAAGGGAAGATGCATAAAATTGGAAGATTTAGAAGCTTGCTTTCCTAATCAATTTCAGGCTGATTTTCATCTCTTCGGATGATCCATGCGACCATGCGATGTCAACGTTTTGGGCTGTTTTTCTCCCGATTTTTCCTGTTCTGGGTCTCGTCGCTCAATCCTTCACCATGTTTTCGTTCGCCATCGAGAGGCTAATAGCTACTGTAATCCCAGCCAAATATGAAAAAACGAAATCTCCTTGCCTTGGAATTATCCTCGGAATCATTTCTGTAAATCGTTTTTATTTTGAAACGAAGATGGTTTAATTTCCAGCCGATTCTGTCGATAACAATGGGATTTCGACTGATTTTGATGCCGATTGATTGGAATTCCATCCAGCCGATGACCTCGTTGAGAACGGACGAGAATGTCAGCAGCTTTATATTGTTTCTAAATTTGACGCTGTTCCTAGAAATAACGACATTCTCCTTATTTACGTTGACTTTGCTGAGAAATTATGGCTTCTTTAGGAGGAGGAATCAGGTCTCCCGCAGTACTTCTTTGGCCTCCAGATATCAGGTTCTTAATTTTCAATTTTATTTGAATTCCCAGCGATCTTTTTTTCCTTCCAAAGAGGAGATCGCCGGCTACAATTTTGTAGAACATTGCAAAAGCGGAAAATTACATTAAAATTGAGAGAAATTGCCCAATTTTTGGGAAAAAATGGCCTTTCTTTTCATCTAAATTCCTATTTTTTGGTCAATTTTCTCAACTTATTTAGAGATTAGATGCTCCGAAAAGTTGTAGAAAAGATCGTGGTCTATAAAAAAATAATTGAAAGCTAATTTCAGATAAATGAGAATAAGCACCTAATCTTAACGCTTTTGCCATGCTTTGTGGCTCATTTCCTCCTAAATTTAATGCCAATTTTAGGATTGAAGTTTTATTTCCTTGTGAGTTAAAAAGTCAAAGCAAACAAGGTGAATTTTTTTTCAGTTTTTCCACTTTGACGAGGGATCCTATGCAGCTTGGGCAGAGCTTTGGACTCAGGTTTGTGGGCATTGCGTTTACATATTAGTTAAAATTCGAGTTCCATCCAGGTTTTCGCCATTTTTTAGTTCCTCTCCCACTCCAAAAAATATTAATTTTCAGGCTCAGATGTACTCAGTGGTGATGCCTTTACTAATCCACCTGCGGCTGAAATTCCGCCGCTCGAAGGAGATCACAAACAACCACAACACTACTGCCCATTTTCAGCAACTTCATTCCATTTTTAATCAATCTTGAGTCCAATAAAAGCAGTGAGAATACCTCTTGAGGATTGATTAACGATTCCAATGAGGAAAAATAATAAAAATTATTTGAATCTTAAGCGTTTAGTTTTCGATGAAAGCTTCTTTCAAAAAGTTACGGTTCTCTGGGCTATCCAATAGGTAATCCATAGACCGATAAAAGTGATTTTTAGGAAAAAAATCTGATTTATTTTGGTTTAATTAGATTACCCGCTTGAGTTCTCATACCAGCGCACTATTCCATCGATGGCCTCGACGATGCAACCCGCTCTCTGCTTATTCAAATGGTGGCCATTTGTCTCAAAAAGAGCCGAAACGATGCGATTTCCCTCCTCAAATTGGGAGCCAATCTCCCGGCCGATTGATAAATTCTCCATTTCGTCGAGTGGGTCAGCTGGCTGATTGTAGACAAGGCGAGAGCGCGTTCCCAATCGCGACTCCGCGTGCTCGTAGGTCCTTTGAGAGATCAGATTATCGCTGGCCGAGTAGGCGAATAATAGACGAACCTAGAAAATAATTATTTATGAATTTTATGAGGAGGAAATTCAAAATTTTTGGGACCAAACTAACTTTTTCGGCCAAAAATATGTATTAAAATTGAATAAAAATGCGTGGATTATCGTAATTCTACCGTAACTCAAAGCTAAAAAAAGTCTAACCCATTTAAGATTAAAAAAGAGGGCTTCGATCACTTTGATTTTGCTGATTAATTCAATCTTTTCTAATCAAGAGAATGAATGGCTGAATCTATTTTTTGCTACTGCTACTTTTAGGGCTACCATCTCTTAAAAATGGGCGATTTTCTCGCATTTAGAGTTGATTTCTTTCTTTTTTTTATGTTTTGCAAAGTTGTAGGGCTCGATCTCCTCTACAACTTTGCAGAACATCGCAAATTTTAAAAACGATTAAAAAATGCTGAAAATTGCCATCCTTCTCTTAAAATTAATGTCGCCCAATAAATCTTAAATAAATAAATTTTTATTTTAAAGTCAGGTTTTAAGAGAATAGGAATTCTAATAATCGCTTTTTAGGTTAGGGGCTCTCTTTTCATCATTTTAATAATGTTCCGCAAAGTTGCGGAGGAGATCGCTGGCTGCAATTTTGTAAATCATTTTTAGGGAATTCTAAAATCTACAGTTGCCTTCACAAAAAAATTGAGAGAAAGGAGATGTTCCAGGACCTTTTTATTTCGACTAAATGGCTCATCTAGCGATTTTGATTGCTGAGCTTTTTAAAAATGCCAAATTACTGGGAGAAGTCGTAAAGTGAAAAAAGAGCTTTAAAAAATTGGAAAAATTCCCCTATTTCTGCGAAGGTTGGCTAATTCTCTTCTATTAATTTACTTGATTTTCAAATTGCTCAAAAATGATGACTTATCTCCAAAATTTCATCAATAAATTATCAAATTCGTTTAATTTAGTTCGATTTTTAAATGTTTCTTAAACAATTTAAAATCTTCAAAAAAAACGTCGTTTCGTTTCGTTTAGTACATTTGTGTTTAAAAGAATTCTCTCTCTCACCTTTTGATCCTTGGCAATTGCGTCGACATATTGGATTTGCTTCTCGAAAGCCAGCGTGGGGATGCTCTCCATTGTGACGGAGGCGACTTCTCCCGACGGCACGCGCAGCTTCAAAATCTTGTTGTACATAAAATCGAGGCATTTGTAAACGACAGGCCGGGCGATTGAATACCTCTTGAGGATGGCGCAAATCCGAATTAGGCGGATATTCCTTCGAAATGTTTTGGTTTTCACGGTTGGCGGCGGATTCAGCTGGACGACGGCGAGAGTCCTCTCGCGATAGAGCACTCCCAGCTGGAGGGAATTCTCAGCTCCTCGCGAGTGGCCCATGAAGATGACATTCTCATCCGGTCGGATTAGCTCCTTGAGGAGGGCGACGACAAAATTGTTGCGCTCTTGATTGGAGGAGATGAGTTTGGGATGATGCTCGGTGTAGCCATGGCCCGGGTGGTTGATTCCTAGCAGGCGGATGTTTTTCCCAACCAGCCCTGGCTGGATGTATTTGAAGTCCTTGTGAGAGCCGGGGGCGCCGGCCTGGGCTACTACCGTCATTCGAGCGCCGCCAGTTGGATGGGTGTCCTAGAAAATCTAATATTTGTAGGTTTTTTTCCCAATTTTTATGGAAAACGATGTTCTAAAGCCCTTGGTCCCCAATATTTGTTAATAAAATTGTTTTAGCCATCAAATTTCAAATAAAAAGAGCAATTGAAGAAAAAAAATTCCATAACACACATTGATTTTATAAATAATTTCAGATTTATTCAGAAAAATTATGAAAAGCACATTTTGATTAAGAAAAAAAGCTCCCTTTCTCTCATTTTTCGCTTTTTTTGACTACTGTAGTTTTTGAAAAAATAGCAGATTTTATTTATTTTTAGTCGGGTTTTGGAATTTTGATGCTTGGCAAAGTTGTAGCCCGCGATCTTCTCTACAACTTTGTAGAACATTGAAAGTTTGAAAATCAAGTGGGAAAATGTTAAAAATTACGAAATTGAAGGAGGTTTTTTGTTTTCTCAAATCATTTTTTTACATTTATTTTGGTTCCCACTTTTAAATAAATTCAACAAAGGCTTGAGGTAGCATTGCGGTTTAGACTAATTTCAATTTCAGACCAAAGAACGGAGCCCCCAGACGGCCGTCAAATAAACAGCTGTCAAACAAGCGGCTGATTCATCTCGAATATTGACGATTGACGCAGCGGGAGAGAGGGCGAAATGGCAAACGAACGGGTTCTGGCAGAGTTTTATGCGACAAAATGGCAAAGTTTCAACTCGAATTTATAAGCAAAGTTACGGGATAGTTTCTAATAACTTTCTTTCTTTCGATGAGGAAGCAAATAAATAATTGCTACCTGATAGACGGCGTTTAGGCTAACTTCTTCGCCATTTCCGCTGAGGAAGGTGACTTGTTTGGTGAAGAGGAGCTCCTCCATTTGATGGTTGGAGGTTTGAGGGTTTTTTCTGAGAAAAAAAGTTGATTGATTTTTTAAGCCAGATTTGTCCAGAAATTTCTGGAAAAATCCCAAAATAATCTCTGCGGTCTTTTACTACAAATTTTGCAACTTTCAAAAATTTCGAATTTATTTAATTTTTGGATCGAGCTTTTTTGAGCTAAAAATCAAAATTTTCTACTTTAAGCGTTGAATTTAAGTCTTCAAGAAAATAGGATTTTATTGTCATTCATTTCATTGAAAATTTTACAATTTACTTAGAGTTTCTATTTTAAAAAATTTATTTTAAACAGGAAATTTATGCTTTTTCATTAAATAAAGGCAATACTAATTGAGTATTTTATTTTCAAATGGAAATTTCATAATTTCGGTCGTTTTCCTTAGTAAATGAAGAAGCAAAAAAAGATACCGTTTTCAGCCGGTAGAGGAGGAGATTCCCATCGGTAGCAACCCGCCAGTAATCGATTCGAGAATTAGAGCTGGAGAGAGCCGGGGGACCAAAACAAACTGCAGTCGGCGCGCAGAATAGCGAGAGGTGACGCGGCCTTGAGTCACAGCGGCTTTTCGGTAGAAAAATGACGCGAAGGGAAATATGGGGGCAAAGCGGGGTGCAAAGAGGACAAACCTGGAAAAACCAATTCTGGAACTAGTAAACCTTTGGGGCCCCAGTAGCCATGATTCAATTTTTATGTTGTCAAGAGGGTCGCGGGTTCAATCCCCCTCCCCGACTTACATTTTTGCTTTATTAATTCAAGTCTTTTTTTTCATATTTTTTGACGTTTTGGCTCAATTTAGCCGCACAAAGCACACTGAATTGGTCCTTTACTGCTCCTTTGCTGCTCTGTAGCATTGGAATTCTTTGGCTTATCGAGTTGGTCTGAGTCGAAAAATTGGATTTTTATTTAAAGAGAATCAACTTTTCAATAGGCAAGCATCTTTTATCAATAAGATTGCTCTCGAGAGGATTAAATGTAGGGCTCGTTGCCTCATTGAGGACGAAGATGAAGAAAATTCTTTTATTTCCAAAAACCAAGAAATAATTCTTGATAGCAACTTTCACATCAAAGACTACCGTATCTTCAACTAGAAGTTCGTGAATTTGATCAATTGACAGGAAATAGGCCATGTCGCTTTTTCAAGCCTCCCTTCAGATTGTTATTATCGAGTACTGGAAAATCTATGGTTTTTTTCCGTTGTGTATAGGAAAATGTTCGAAGAGTTGGCCAACAATCAGGGGTGTGGATCAAAAAAAAATTGGTCGATTTCTGCGAAAATTTCGTGATTGATTTCTTCTGTCAACAGCCCTGTTGATTATCCTAATTGAGAATAAATAATTTAACAACATTTTTGAGTTTTTTTGGGAAAAGTGGAAGAGGGCTTTTTGAATTTCACACAGCTGTTGCACTTCATTTTAGACTATTTGCTTTGCTTTTCAGTCCTTATCAGTCTCCTTCGCTTTATCGATATTCTTGCCAGCCTTTTCCCCTTTTTTCTATCCACTAATAGACCTGTTTAGAATGGCTGAAAATGCGATTGATTCAATGAAAATATATGAACTCGAAGCAATGTTGAACCAATCGCAAGTTAGGTACTACAACAAATCACTTGAATCAGATGAAAATAAGGAGAAGTTCGAACAGAAGAATAGGGAAGTCGAGGAGTTGCAAAAGGAAAAAGAAGAACAGGCGAGACAAATCAGATCTCTGATTGAAGGTGAGGAAATAATTTAGTCTTTTTCGATGAATAGAAAACGAGAAATTGGTCGGAGTGTCGAGAGAGCGGCTGGGAGAAAAAGAAGCAGAAAGCGTATTGGCGCAGAATGAAGTGAAGAAACTCGGAAGGGAAATAGCTGAGTGTAGGGCTCGACAAGAACGGGCGTCCAGAAGTAATTTCATTTATTTTTCAACTTCTTTTGAGATGTAAAAACTGATGTTGAAGAAATCAGGAAAAACGTCGCCCAAATAATCAAACAACTTTGTCATTTGGAAGTCGAGGCTGGCAGTTTAGTTGGGATGGAGGGAGGAGGGGAACTCAGCAGAACAGCTGGTTTGTCTCCTCTTTTGAGAGTGGAATCAATTCAGAGAGCTCAACTCAAACAGAAATCGAAGCAGAAGAAGTGGAGGAGTTGGAAGGCGATGAAGGAAAAAGTGCTATTGATCCAATGAAAGTTAATGAACTCGAGGCACTGCTAGCTCAAGCTCAGGCAATGTTGGAACAGAAGAATAGGGAAGTCGAGGAGTTGCAAAAGGAAAAAGAAGAACAGGCGAGACAAATCGAATCTCCGGTTGCAGGTGAGGAAATAGTTTAATCTTTTTCGATTAACAGAAAATGAGAGATTGGTTGGAGAGAGAGAGTTAGCAACAGAAGTGGAGAAGTTGGAAGGCGATGAAGGAAATACATCGGTATAATTTTACTTTTAGTCCATTTTTCTTGTAGGTTTTAATTTTGGGCGGCAATGGACCTCTGAATACACTTTACTTGCTCGATTCGAAGATTCAAACTTGGAAGAAACTAAGAATCACTCTTCCAATGGGAATGCGAGAGTTTGGAGCTGCTGTACTCAATGAAGAGATCTATATTTTTGGAGGAATTACCGATTATACTTATCGGCAGGACTGTTATAAATTGAAAGATGATGGAAGTTGGATGCAATTGGCATCGCTAAATCAAAAAAGATATACTATTTCCAGTAGCTCTCTGGTTTACAAAGGAGATATCTGGGTTATTGGAGGATCTTCTGGAAGCTATGTTATAGATATTCTAAATTCAGTAGAAAAGTATGATATTTCTCAAAACAAATGGACCTACATGCCGTAAGTTTTCCTCCAAATTTGAAAGGAACAGTCTCTAGCGCTGGATCTTTGCCTAACTCGAGAAAGATTTTCCCAAATTTAAATTTCATTGTGATTTTTGTATTTCTTTGAATTCTGCCATTTCGCCATCATTTAGACTCTTTTATCGATGAAGAATAAAATCAAAAAGTTTGTCTGAAAATACTCAAACTTGCATAAAAATAACGATAAATCCCATAAAAGCTAATAGAATTAAAAATTGAGAAGAGGTGTCAAAAGTTTGATTACAGTAGAACCTATTGCGAATCAAATTTTAAATGTGTGGGCAAAGATGCATACTGGGTTACTGTAGTGCACACTTTTTCGTTTTGTCAATTTATTTCTTAACATTTAGTTTTATGCAATTTCGTGTGTATTTCCGAAATCAGCGCATTATTTTGCATCGAATAAAAGTACACTGTAAAGGACGCCAGACTGCTCCTTTAATCAAAAGATTCCAGGGGAATGAATTATACAAGATCTCATGCAGCAGCAGCAGTATTTATGGATCGAATATTTGTCACTGGAGGATTCAATAAAAAAGAATTAAAATCTGTGGAGATGTTTGATCCAAAACTACAGAAATGGATTTTATTTTGTGATTTGCCTTTTGAAGTTTATGGCCATACGATACTAATCAGCAATTCAACTCTATCCATTTTTGGAGGCTATTCAAAACCTCGCACATTAAATAGCGTATGGGAAATGGATATCGAAGATCCCGAGAAGAAATGGACAGAAAAACGGAGTTTTAAACAGACACGATATTATTTTGGAGTAGGAAAACTCTCAAATGGAATTATTGTATTGGGTAATGGTGGAAATAATGGAGAAACATCCGAAATATTTGATGGAAATAAATGGATTGATGGACCAAAACTACCTCAAAGACTAACATATTTTGGTTATACATCCATTCCCCGATCTCTTGAAGAAAGATTTTTAAACAAATTTTCATAATTTTTGAAGCCGTATTTGTATAAAATCCATTCCTCATTCTCTCGAAGAATTCTCATAAATTGGTTAAAAATCATTTGTTCCCAATCCTCCAAAAATCATTTGAAAACGAGAAGGAAGATTGATTGAATGCGATCTCTTGGATCAAACTGTCAATCTGTCTAAAATTCCCTGATTTCGCCATTCATTCTACTAGATTTTTCGGAACTAGTAAACCTTTGGGGCCCCAGTGACCATGGTTCAATTTTTATGTTGTCAAGAGGGTCGCGGGTTCAATCCCCCTCCCCGACTTATATTTTTGCTTTATTAATTCAAGTCTTTTTTCATATTTTTGGCATTTTGACTAAATTTTATTGCATTATAAGCACATATGCATCTGCGTCTCCTCATTATCCAACGGCAAACTCATTTTTTGAGTAATCCTATTGATAAAAGATGCTTGCCTATTGAAAAGTTGATTCTCCTTAAATAAAAATCCAATTTCTTGACTCAGACCAGCTTAACAGCTCAATAAGCCAAAGAATTCCAATGCTACAGAGCAGCAAAGGAGCAGTAAAGGACCAATTCAGTGTGCTTTGTGCGGCTAAATTGAGCCAAAACGTCAAACAATATGAAAAAAAGACTTGAATTAATAAATCAAAAATGTAAGTCAGGGAGGGGATTGAACCCGCGACCCTCCTGACAGCACAAAAATTGAATCATGGCTATTGGGGTCCCAAAGGTTTATTAGTTCCCCAATTCTAACCTAAACGTGCTCATTTGGGTGCATAGTTTCTTGCCTGAAATTAATGCGTAGCGTGAATTTTCAAATTTCACCCACCAGTAAAAAAATTGTTTATGAATTTATTCCAAAAGGTAGCTGAAATAGGAATTTTTGTGGGCAAGAATGATATCAAAAATGCTAATTTCTCATAAAAATGACTAGAAAAGCTCGAAACAAGTTATTAGGGTTAGAGACAAATTTTAGGATTATATTAGTGGAGTACGGTATTTCTGCAGGACCCTATTTTTGGGTTATTGTGATGCAGCGGGAGAAGATTTTTTGTTGTTATTTGAGTTTTCTAGAAAAATCTAAAAAAAAGAAAAACTTTTCAGCTCTCACAACTTTTTACTGAATTGGCCAATTGGGCTAAAATTTTGCACCAAAATTCTATTCAATCTTAACTGCCCGAATCCAAATTTTCATCTGATTTGGTTGAGTCTCCTTGAAGATATGATCTTCACAAAGGGGAGGTGAAAGATGAAGGTGAAGCAAAATCTTTAGATTTTAGGTTTTTTAGCCGGTTGGAGAAGTAAAATCCCCTCCTCTTCCTAATTTTCGTTGTGCCTACCGGCTCTTCCTCTCTTCCTCGTTCTCTCAACACTCAGCTCACTGATCAGACGCGTATTTTGTGATAAAAAGCGAGGCCCTTGTCACCTCCTCCATCCATCAAACTGAATGGCTTAGTCTCAATGACCTGTCTTCTCTCTGGGAGCGCCTCTGGGCTCATTCGATTTCACCACTCTCCTTTGATCAACACTTTTTAAAAAAAGATTTTTCTTTTTTGAAGATTTCTACTTCAAAGGCGAACCGCGAACCAAAGAAATTTTGGAACGAAATTTTAATCGCGTTGAGAAGCAAAAAAATTAGCGAATTTCTATGATTTCTTTCAGGGCCATTACTATAGCAATAATTCAATTTTTATGAAATTTCCCATTGTTTTCTAATTAATTAATGTTCTGCAAAGTTGTAGAGGAGATCAAGCGCTACAATATTTCAGAACATCAAAAACCATGAGGAATTGTAGAAAGTCCATAAAAATTAAAAATTTGCAATAATTGGAGACAGAAAGCTGAATTTATTATTTAATTTGATTTTTTTAAACTGAATTTTATTTATCAACTCAGAACAAAATGCTGGGTTTATTGCTCCTCAGCTCCTCATCTCTCTTGTTTTGTCCATCCCTGGGACAAATGGAGGCACCGCCAACGGTTGAGCCGGATATGGCGCCGACAGGACCTCCAATTCCTGTGACTCCGCGTCCTCCCAATGAAAATGACGAGTTGATTTTCGTCCAAGCGGTGAGATTTCCTCATTTTTTTGGTAATAACAACAACAATAAATAGATTTGGAGGCATGGCGACCGAGCGCCGACTATGACTTTCCCGACGGATGAACACCAGGAAGATGCTTGGCCAAACGGCTGGGGGGAGTTGACTCAGCTCGGGATGAGGCAGCAATATGCTTTGGGGAGACTCCTCCGCGCGAGATATATGAATGAGAGCCAGCCATTCCTCAATCCCAACTATAACGCCAAAGAGGTTGGTAATCTTCTAGATAATAATCGATATATCAGTATCTGGCTCTCGTTGTTTATTATAAATAATTCCAGATTTATATCCGCTCAACCGATGTGAATCGAACCCTCATCTCCGCTTACGCCAACATAGCTGGGATGTTCTCCTCCGGCCAGGCGGGCAAAGACTTCCCCGATTATGTCCGCTGGCCAACTAGCTGGACTCCAATCCCCGTTCACACCATCGACTTGGATCAGGATCACGTAAATTAATCATTTTAAAGCGATCCATAAGCCATTTTCTGCTAAAAAAAGAGTCTTTTTTCTGCCAAATTTGTGGATTTTTCTACTAAAAGCTGACAAAAATTATCATTTCTTCCAGAATTTCGTAAATGAAGTTTGTTTAACTAGAAATTTAAAGTATCGCGGGACTAAATACCGTAATTCTTTGATTTTTTTTCTCCGCTTTTCGGGGAGTCTTCGGTAACCCAAGAGCCTTCAAAACGTAATAAACAAAAAAATTGAAGGCTGGAAATGTCTTCGCTCCCTGTCCACGAGCCGTCGAATTGGATGAGGAGCTCCGCAAATCTCAGGAATATCTCTCAGTTGTTGAGCAAAATCAAGGCTTTTTTGATCTGCTCTCAACCAAAACTGGGATGAAAGTCGAACTTCCCATCCTCTATCTCATCAATGACGCCGCTCACATTGAGGTTTTTTTTGTTGCTTTAATGGTCTGATGGCTATTTTAAATTATTCCAGGCCATCTACAATATGAGTTTGCCGGCTTGGATCACGCCGGAAGTCACCCAGCAGATGAGGAATTTGACGCAAATTGCGAATGAATACACCTACGGAATATCGACGCCCTACCTGCCGGAGTTGATCCGCCTGCGGGGAGGATCGATGCTCAAATTTCTGATCGACAACATGAAATTCAAACTATTCTGTCGGAGTCAGAAGAGCCCAGGACCCGAGTGCAACTGGATGCGACCGCTTAAATACTACGCTTATTCGGCGGTAAGTTTTAGGCAATTCTTTTAATTTAGAAGATGAAAGATTTTAACTTAATTGTTCGGTCAACCTGGAAAGTACATTTCTTTTAAAACCCGCTTAAAAATGGAAAAATATAGTCTGTCTAAAAAAAGACGACATCCTCACAATACCGGACTTAATTTTGACATTTTTTCTTATTATAAAATTAAATGAGTGATTTTGATCAATTTGGACGTTTCTGGGGGTTTTTTGATGCGTTTTATCATACTAATAGCGTGTAAAAAAACAAGGATGTCGTCTTTTTTAGACTATTGCCCCCTTTTTTGATTTTTTGAAAAATGCTCCTCCTAAGTCTTTGTTGAATTTATTTAAAACGGCAACCAAAATAAAATGATTTGAAGAGACAAAATTCTCCTTCAATTTCGTAATTTTAACATTTTCCCACTTGATTTTCTAACTTTCAATGTTCTGCAAAGTTGTAGAGGAGATCGCGGACTACAACTTTGCAAAATATCACAAATTCTAAAACCCGCTTAAAAATAAATAAAATCAGCCATTTTTAAAAAAGAAAAAAACTACAGTAGTCAAATAAAGCGAAAAAGAGTCAAGAAAGAGCTTTTTTTTGTAAAAGATTCTAATCCATGAAATTTTGCACAATAACTCTGGCGTGAAGACTATTAAAATCACTAACAATTGTACATTACAATTTTAACACCTAAATGAAACAACAATTTTAAAGGCTAGGTTTTAAGAAAATCAGAATTTTAAAATTGCTTCTTTTTTTCGGCTATTAATATGCTTTTCATAATTTCAGCATGATACGACAGTAGCAGCTTTGCTGACAACTTTCGGCGATGAGGAACGAGTGATTCGAGGAGGTCTCCCCAAATATACGGCTTCAGTCGTCTTGGAGCTGTGGAAACTTCAAGATGCCGGCTATGCCGTCAAGGTTTTTTTCTTTTATTCTAAATCTAATTTTTAAAAAAATAATAGATCCTATTCCATGGCGCCTTCCACCACAATTATCACACAATCACCCATTTGACCAAGGGCTGCCCGGAGAACAATGAGTTCTGCTCGTTGAAGACCTTCGAAAAACGGTCGATGAAATTCATGCCGACGGACTTGGAGAAGGAATGTCAAGCCAAGCGACATCTTGGTGATAATCGCACCGGATCCAAGTGTGTTTTCGGTTGCCATAGATTCAGCTAAGGATTGGAGAATAAATCCTTTTGAATGATTTGTTTTAAAAACGATGATTTTGGGAGGATAGGGTAGGACTTTTTGTGCTCTTTATCTCAATTTTTATGGAAAATCGAGTTTTGCAACTTTGCAACCCTTGATCTTCTCTACAAACTTGTAGAATATGATTTCCCTCAAAAATTGAGCTAAAGCCCAGAAAAAAAACAATTTTTTTAGGTGAAAACAGTTCAATTTTAGGGTTAGGGTTAGGGTTGTTGCCAAAAATGGGGCGATTTCTCCATTTTAGCGCAATATTCTCTTTTTTCAATGTTTTAAATTTTTCAAACAATTGGTGACCTCTCCTGACTGCCCTTTTCCTATCCTGATTTTATCGTCTCAAATGATAATCCTTCTTCCTGATCTCTCACAGTAAAACTGGCCGGAGTATTTTGTTCGTCTGCTCTAAATTCAATTTCTAATTTCTTTGATGCTTTCTGACTCCGTAAGAATCATTTCAGGCACAACGCTGTAATCTTTTCTAATAGAATCGGCATGAAGAGTATAATCAGAGGCGATGCTTTTTGTTACGTTTGAATTACTCGCAGAATATTAGCTAGAATCACAGATTCTCTGAAGAATATTTGAATTGATTTTAGGCGAGGAGGAGACGAATTCGCAGCGCGGGTGGCTATAAACTGTGAGAGACTGAATGGAGAAAAAATTCATTCAAATAGAACAAAAGAATCGATCTCTTTGGAGGGAAGGAAGAGTCAGAAGTTTGTTAGATGAAGATTGTTGATGCGTTGTCCTATAAATTCAAGCTTCTATCCAAAAAATTTTATAAACACAAAAATACAAAAACAGAAAAATAGGCCAGAAAACGAAAAAAAATAATTGTAAATTAGTTTAAAAGTAGCCCAAGGCCTCCAAAAAACGGAAGCCTTTGGCTACTCGGTTTGTGCTGTGTTTGATGAAGACTATTTGTTGAATTCAATGTTTCTCACCGACATTTAATGACGTATTGCCTGCACATTATGTGTTATCTTTGGCAATGTGCTAGTCCTGCCTTTCTTTTCGTCTTGCAGTTCTCTTATCAATTACTTTTTTTTTAGAAAATGCAGCATCCTCAAAGAATCAACGAAAACGCTAGGGGTTTTGGATTTCCGACCAATTTTCAGCCAAAAACACCAGCGCCTGAAAATAATAGCTTGATAATTTTTAGACTTCCACTCTTGTAAGTTTTGACTTTCATTTATTTGAAAATCTCAGACAGAAATTCGCTAAAATTCTCCTTTCAGTGCTGACGCTCATTATGTTAAAGCTTTAGCTGATGAACCACACTTAGATAAAGATAAAAATGGTAAACATTTAGTGACAATATTCCCCGAAAAGAACGGATTTGTAAGTTTCTAAGAGAATCAAAACACTTTCTTTTTATTTCAAGAAATCTGCACGAGTGATCTTTACTTCGATCGCAACTGCAAGAGAATTTATGAATAAGTGGCACAATAAAAAGCCGCCGATGAGCAGCAACAACTTAAGCATTGAGTTCTATAGGGACATAAATACCAACGGAAGTGGGTTTCAATAGTAGAAAAAGCAATAAAATTAGATAACACTGCAAAGTTTCCCAAAGAGCAAATAAAGGAATGCAGCAGTGTTATGATCAAAGGCCTTCCTGAGGGTGTGACTTCGTTTCAAATTCAGAATATTGCTGGACAAGATATAGCCAGAGGAAAGACCAATCACCCTCTTATTACTGTCTTCCCTCCAAAGGATAGATGTGTCAGTTCTTTTTAGAGAATTTAGGGACAAAAAGAAATTTACAGTGTTCCGCCCAAGTAAGCTTCAATACGAATCTAAGCGCAAAACAATTCATCGATAGATACCATAGGAATACCTTCCCCGGGCACACAAACAAGCTCACAGTCGAATATGACAACAACAGTTAGCTCTTCCCTTCATTTTTTACCTATTTTTTTAAAGAAAACGAACCAACATATGAGGCCAATTTGGTTTATCAGATTAGTGCCGCCTTCGCTGCCAGTTCTTCCAGCGTTCTAATCAAAGGCCTCCCAGAGAGTTGCAACGAAGATTATCTAAAGGCAATTACAAAGCAAAAAATTAAAAAAGGAAATGGAGGGAAAGAGCTAGTCGTCATTTTCCCAGAATATGTAAGTGACATAAAAAGCCAAGTTTTATTCAAATTTGCAGGGTTCGGCTAAAATTACTTTCGAAAGTGATGACGAGGCTAGTAAGTTCATTGAAGAATATCATAGAAAAGCTCCTCCTGGTTATGAAAATAAATTAACGGTCGAGTTTTATTTAGAGAGAGAAGGTGATTCACAAAAAAAACGATAAGACACTTTTATAGATACGAAGGTTTTAGCAAACCCTCTGGTAATCAATAAGCAGTCAAGTCAGACTAGAACAATTGTTCGCAATGTCGTTTATGTCCAAGGGCTCAACAAGCGGTGATCGGAGTTCTGCCAAATTAATCGAGTTTTAGAATTGAAAACGAGGGGCTTCTTAGTATGATCGAAACGATCCTGGATAAAGCACCAGCTACAGCCAATGTCTACCGCTATCTTGATGGCAAATCTAAGGGAAGAGGAACGATCAGCTTCAAAAATGCAGCAGATGCTGCACTTTGTATTAACCGCTTGAATGGATGGAAAGCTAATCCCACTGAAGTCGCATGGAGCATGGTGCTTTTCAAATGTTGGTAGAGCCTTTCTTTTCTTTAGCCTCTAGGCGACTTCCAGTTTATTCCTAACTTTTAGCCACAAAAATTCGACGACTTCCAAATGCCTGCGGAAATGAGCACCTCTTTGGCGAAAGAACAGAAGGCTATGCGTATAATTGTGTTGCTTGTTTTAAAAATTATGATGAAAGAGATATGGTCGGTTGTTCACCAATCAGTCATAATCGAACCGATCTAGGTAGTCCCTCTTTTGATCAAAATTGCCAACTTTAGAGGCGCACTTTTTGTGTCAAGATTGTGTTCGAAGGAACTGCTCAGCCGTGGTTGCTGATGGCCAATTGGGTGAGCATGGTACTGGCTTGAAATGTGGAGAGACTGGATGTGCGAGAGTTTTGCTCTATGCTCAAGTTGAACGCGCCCTATTGGATAGAAGCACAGCTGATCAATTGGATAAACGAATAACTGAGGAAGCTCTTCGCAATATTGAAGGAATAGAATAGTTCGTTTTAAAATACCAAACACAAAGAGCCTTTCAGCTGCAAGGAAGAGAACTGCAATTTTGGGGTGATTATCGACCAAGATCTAAGTCAAATGCAGTTCTTTACTTGTCAAAATCCAGCTTGTTTGTCTCAGTTCTGCCGGTAAGAAGACTCAAATCTAGAAACAAAGACTATCAGAATATGCAAAATATCTTTCGCTCAACATGTGGGAAAAACTTGTGCTGATGTTGATCCAACAAGGAAAATTGCTTCAGAAACTAGAAGGAGAAATGCTGTTGCGTTAGTTTATTCCCTCATTCCGGTCAAAGTATTTTTAGAGAAGAAATTATGACTAATTCTCAGACTTGTATGTGTCCCAAATGTGGTATTCCCTATGTGAAAAACGAGAGCAGTAATCAGTTAACATGCAGGTTGGTAAGCCTTAGATTTTCTGCCGGAGTGGCTAATAAGAGGGATGACAATCTCGGCAGCCCATAACTTTTTATTCGACTAACCTATTGGGGAAGACCTTTCATTAACCCATTGACGACCGCGTGGGCCACCGATGGACCACACTTGAAAATACCCTGAAAGCGCTTTGGTCCCAGGTGCCAGACACAAAAAAAGCGCGCGGTCGTCAATGGGTTAAGTTCCTGATTGTATTTTTATGTTTATATGTATTTAAATGTTCAGATGCACCAGATGTAGAACTGAATTTTGCTATGTTTGCAGGCAGCCGATCGAGAGAGGTACTATTTCAAGTCATTACAGGTGAATTTAGATTTTTTTTCGGAAATTAATTTTAAAATGTCTTGGACTTGACTTTCTCACTAAACGATTACAGCCAAGGCCGCTGCAATCTAACTGGAGCGACTCTATTGATGAACCAAATGAATCTTCACAATTCGATGAATCAGACTGATTTGGCTCCAGAGAGGAGTAAGTGTCTCCTCGTTAATTTTTTGTTTGAATTTATAGAACAATTCGCAAATAGTCTTCATCAAACACAGTACAAATCGAGTAGCCAAAGGCTTCCGTTTTTTGAAGGCCTTGGGTTACTCCTGGGGGTTTTGTGTTACTTTTGGGGGCCTTGGACTACTTTTGAAGTAGTTTACAAATTTCTTTCGTTTTCTGGCCTATTTTTTGTTTTTGTATTTTTATGCTTATTAATTTTTTGATGGAAGTTTGAATTTATAGGACAAATCGCCAACAATCTTCATCGAACACCAGCACGTGTTCGAGAGAGGTACTTTTTGGACTCATTACAGGCACTAGGTCGACAAGACTTAGATTTTCTGCTGGAGTGGCTAATAAGAGGGATGACAATTTTGGCAGCCCATAACTTTTTATTCGACTAATCGCTTATAAGGGAATCTTCTGAGGACACTATGCGATCTTGGGAAACGGCATATACCATTCGATAGAGCATGAAAAACACTCCCAGGAACCATTCTCCGAATTTTTGGAACTCCCCAACATCTCTAAAAATGTCCCGAAAGTGGACGACTCGCAGACTTTTTTTGCCTCCAAAATATTTTGCGTAATTCAACCTTCTTTTACATGCGAAGTCGTAGCGTAGTGCTACTGCTCTACGTTTCAGATCTTTTGACTTTCTAGGTGTGGGTTCGGTCTCCAACCGCTTTTCTCTTTTTATTTTTTGTTCCGCATTTTTTCAAGTGTTTTAATCTTGATCTTATTCCTTATTTTCTAAAGTAAGGAAACTTTTAATGGAGTTGAGAGTCATGACATCTTCTGATTCTCCCCTACCAACTTTGTTGTTAATGGATCAAAATTCTCTGCTCATTTTTTAACGTTTCTAAAAAAAGAGAGTGGTTCCTGGGAGTGCTTTTCAAGCTCTATCGAATGGTATATGCCGCTTCCCAAGATCGCATAGTGTCCTCAGAACATTCCCTTGTTAGATCGAAATTTTGCAGCAAGATGCATTGACTTCAAGAAATTTCAGCCAATTTTTGTCGAATTTCCCCCGAGTTCTGTCCTTCACAAAAGCTCAATCGAGCAATCTAAAAAGTTATGAGCTGTCAAAATCGAATTGGCCAGCCAGCCGGATTATTTGAAAATGATCAACTCTTTTTAGTAAAAACATCGATTCTACTGCCAGGATAGCTGATGATCCGATGATTTTGGCAGGCGAGTTAGATCTTTTTGTTGAGGGTACCGATGGCGATTCGATTAGAGATCAAGTTGAACTATGGAAAAAAAATGCTAGAAATGTAAAATATGCTTTTTTCCTCTTTTAAAGAGCAATTTCAGATTTATCCTAATTTTTCTAGTCCAAAAGGCAAATGCCTTATTATAAATAACCATATATTTGCAAAAATGAAGCCTCGGGAAGGAACCGAGGTATTAGCTTATTCGTTTTTATAAGCAACGTTTATAGGTTGACTGTAAAAATGTTTATAACCTATTCGACCAATTAGGATATGATGTAACTGTGCACAAGGATTTGACAGCAAAGGCAAGAATAGGCTTAGGCTAGAAAAGGCTCACAATTTTTAAACCTTTTAGGAAATGCTCAGTGCTTTTTGCGAATTTGCTCAAGATAAAAAGCATGGCCAGTCTCTTGTAGTTATTGTTCTAACGCATGGAAAGAATCAGGTTTTTAAAGGTATGTCTTTTAAAAAAGCTATTTTTGATTTATACCGATTCAGGAACCGACGGTGAAAAACTTAGTATAAACAATGTCCTTTCTCAATTTAATGGTAAAAATGCCCGTCATTTAACAGGAAAGCCAAAAATCTTCCTTTTTCAAGCTTGTCGTGGAAGTAACAACAAGTGTTTCCACCTAAATCTTCACTCTTTAGAGGATCGTGATAAAGGAGTCGCGTTGAATGAAATAGAGCAAACTGATGGAAGCAGTTCTTTACCGTATGGCATGAACCCGGAAAATTCTCAGGAACCTTACCTTCCATGGGAATCTGACTTTTTTATCGCATATTCCACTGTTTCCAATTACGTTTCTTGGCGAAACCCCCAGCATGGGTCATGGTTTATGCAAGCAATTTGCGAAGTAAAGAGTTTATTTTTCTTTTACAATTTTAGCGCTTCAGGTTTTTAGCCGGCATGCCAGAGAACGTGATATATGCGATTTGATGAGTCTCGTCAATAGCAGAATAGCTGATGGTATGAATTTTACTTTCTTTTGGCAATATTTTAAGGAAAAGAAGGCACCGATAACAACCTAGAGAGGTATAAACAAACATCTGAATTTACTAGCCGCCTTCGCAAAAAGTTTTATTTCTTTCCCGGAGTCCTTAGCCAACCAGTTTGACAGGTTTGTGGCCTAATTTGATTATTATTTTCTACAATTATATTGACTCGAGTTGACATTGCTACATTGATTATAAGAGTTATTGCTCTTCCTTAATTAGTTTTTGGTCAATTAATGATTACGTCCTTTTACTGTAATAGAGAGCCTTTTAGCCAATGTTCAGATGGGATGATTTTGCTGTAATATTTCAATTGTATATCTATGATTAATTATACGTTATAATTTATCAGTTTTGAAGGGGTTTTTAATTCATGTTTCTAGACCGTAATAAAAACTTAGTTTTAGTATTGCATTTCTTCGTAATTAAAGAATTACTGTAAGCCTACTTTGTCATTCTCCTGCCAACGATCTGTACCGTGCCTATCCAAACATGCTGTCTGAAGGCGTCATATCGCAGTGAAGCATATGAAGTGTCTTTCATTCACGTTTATTCTCCCACTTTGTTTACATGACATATATGGCGTCTAAAGGATCTTCTTTATCTCCACTGACTCAGTTTAAATCGTTTCAGGTGCAATAAGCGGCAAATCAGTTTCTCCTTTAAACAGCAGTACATTTTCTCGTGAGACGGCTTATTGAGAGAAGCGCAAAAGAAGTCTGCCGTCTCACTGTGATCAGCCTAATTTCGCTTTTCACGGTCGCCTATAAACAATAAAAGAATAATCATCTAACAAGAAGTTGCTGTCCGAATGTCGTAGCTAGAAATTATATTTTCTAATTGGAAACACGAGATAACGTTGTTTTAGAAGAAGCCTTTTAGTTATCATATAGACTTTCATAGGCTTAGCCAGATGGGTCTAAATGTTGAATTTTGGCAGGGGCAGCTTCTTTTTATAGCTGAATTTTACTTGAATTACATTATGAAGAAGCAGTTAGGCATTCGCCGTTTACTGCTTGATACGCGAGAAATAATCCTAATGAGGTCAGTATGATTTCATATCAAAGAATTCTCTAATCCAAAGGTAATCGTCACTCGTTTTCCATTCTTTCGGCTTGCAATCATCGCTAGCTGCTACTTTGTTTTCGGGACATCTTCACTTGAAATTATTCATTCCGCCCTTGATTTTATAAAATTAGACTACTCCCCCCAACTTGATTATAGCTTGTTTCAAAAAAAGACGATGCCATATATCCCTAGGCAACAACAGTACCTCCCACAATTTGAACTTTAAATTGATCATACTCTCGACAACATAACATGAACTTTACAAGGTACAATGAATATGCTAGCAATATAGATCCTTCTGCTCAACTTCATTCTTGGTCTCTCTGCTCGTCACTTGTTTGTGAGTTTTCTTTCTAACAACTTATCAGGTAGACTTGCACTCACATGGAGGTGTCTGATTTTTAATATAAGGTGATGATCTAATAATCCAATAGTTCTTCCGAGGCACACTGAGTGCTTTGTTAAGCGAAAATAGAAGGATTAGTGAAAACGCATCCATTTTAGATGTTCGACTCGGATAAACCGCTTCGTCTCCCACCGCAGGAGACTCTCTAGCCCTTCCTTCAATCTTCAGTATCACAACAGGTACGATAACTAATCTCTTGACGTGCAGATTTACTCTTTCATGAAACTGAGAACTAGAAGAAAGAGATAATATTTGTTTTAGAAAACACTTGAAAGTGCTTTCAGGCTGGTCAGGCCTTCCCGCGTGCTGATCAGGCAAGCCAAGTTCGAAAACAGATATTCGGCCGGAAGTTCTGGTGATTTCTTCACTCGTCATTCCGATAAAGCAGCATTTATACTGTGAGCTAGAGAGATCTAGGATAACGCTTTATAAACGTTTCTGTTGAATCTATCGTTATCTTATATATATATAAAGAAGCTATCAATCGCTCTTCGTTCTCAGCTATCACAAAGTACTTCTTTAAAAGAAATTTAATTAGAGAGCAAGAGCACATATTGTACATGAATATTTTATACCTTGGTCTGTTCCACATTGGTGGAAAAATAAATAACCTGCCATATCCTTGAATCCTAACTACTGTAGACTGCGTATGGCTAGTAAAATTTCTTCTTTTGCTGGCTCGATATTCAAAAAGTGCTGCAATCTACAGTTTGCTCCCAAGCGACCCAGATCACTCTTAAGTTCCTGCTTTTTCAAAATGCTTTATCAAATAAACGTCTGAAGACTAACAGTTATTTTTATTTTTTCCACTTTTTTTGTGTATGCTAGACTTGTAAATATGTCTATATTGAAGATTCCGGTTTTTTTGCTTTTTTTTCTAAATTTAATTTTTTTTTTAAATAGATCCTATTCCATGGCGCCTTACACCACGATTATCACACAATCACCCATTTGATCAAGGGCTACCCGGAGAATAATGAGTTGAACGATGATGTTTCAGCCATCATGCTAGTATAACAAAGAAAAACGTTTAAGAAAAGTGAAAACGCTTCTAAGTTCTCACTCATATTCATCGTTCCCTAAAACTTGTCAGAAGGAGATAAGAAAACAAAATGGATAAACTGATATTAACAGCAGCTCAATATTGATCAGAAAGACCGAATTGACAGCTAAAGGAACTAAACTAATGTTTATGTGTTAATAAAGTTGTTGTGTGAGGTATCGTTGGTAATTTCCTTACAAATTGTCATTAGATTTTTGACTTCATTTCCACAGATCTTTTGAAGAGAAAGGTTAATAATTCTTTTTTGTATCTAAAATCAATTAATTTCAATCCATTGACATTAATAACATGCCTCATCTGACATCAGTGGTCCACGTCGATACTTTGCGATTTCGCTGCATATCTGTTCAAACTTGATTGCCATTTAGCGTGAGTTAGCAACTCAAACTCACCCTGTCTGTGTACATTACTTGGAGTGTTTGAACCTCATACAACATGTCATTGTTTCCAGAAATAGCTGCCTTATTCTTCTAAAATGGTCTCTTTATAATGGACAAAAAGGCTGACTTCTTCGGCAACTATTTCGTCGAGGACTATTTTGTAGGGGTCATCCATAGGGTTCATAGAGTTATGATGGAGGAAGACTGACGCTTCAGCACAAAAATCTCTAATCAAATCATCTTCCAATTCCATGGCTCTTTTCTATAAAAAATGATTAGAAATTGGGGTAGATTGAAACCGAGTCTTCGAGTTTTTTGATCTCTTTTTTGACTTCTTCTGCCTTCAATTGCGCGTCAGCGATATGATCATCAGTCAGTTTCATATTGACCAAATGGATTCGAGCGATCTTTGCTAATGGTCTGGCTAATTGGACTAGCAGTCTTATATTAACATTCAGGGATACAGTATCCTGGATATTCTGGGTGGGAAGACTCTGTGCTCGATTGAGAAATCTAAATGTTCAAAGTGCTAAAAACGAAGAAATACCTTTTGGTCTCCTTGACATTGTGATCCCATTCCTCTGTGAACAAAGCATCCATGCGTGATGTCCTATCGTAGACATTATTTTCCACAGCCAATGCATATCGAAAGCAGTCATTATCGAAACAGAATATGGTATCCCTGAAATGATTCACTTCCAAAAGTAGGAAAACATACCTATCAGCCCTAATCAAAATGTTATTTTCCCGCTCTAATTGCGCCAAATACTCGCGAAGAGTGAAAAGTGTATCTCCTGCACGATAGAAGGTCGAGCGAGTATTCGTAAAACAAAAAAGAATATTATCTGTGGCACTTCTGTGGAGTCTAGTGAGAAGTTCATCAAAGCAATAGCGGAAAGCAGACGTGAATCGAGCCTCATTCGGTTTAAGGAGGAAACAAATGGCTTGCAATTCACCCAGAGAGTCAATCTCTTTGAAAATTTCTTTGAAATGTCTTTTGTCTTGTTCTATTCCTCTCGTATCATTGAATCCCGGCGTGTCTATTATATTTATATTTTGACTGTGACCCTCCTCATCTTCCCAATATATCCTATGAACCACAGGTCTCTAAAGTCATTCCCATTTCCCGGGAAAGAACGTAAACCACCTGCGTCGAGGATTCTCCATTAACGGCGAAACTTTCATTCCTTCCGCCCAAATTATTCCCACAATTGGCCTTAGCGCTAACTCGAAGAATTTCTTGACGCTGGAAATACTAAGATTGGTCCACAAAGACCGCAAAAACCTCATCGGAAATGGTAAAAGCAGTGTCAATTAAGATTTTAAGTTTGCCTTCCTTGGTTGCTTTAAATGTGGAATAATAGATGTTGTTGAGCAAACTGTTGATAAAAGTCGACTTTCCCACCCTAGTCTCCCCCAATAGCAGAATATTTATGTTATTTGTTTCTTTTGTACTCTCTTCCTTCTTGGCTCCAGTTTGACTAAAATCAGATCTTATCGTCTCGAATGGTAATCTTTCTTCCTGATCTCTCACAGTAAAACTGGCCGGAGTATTTTGTTCGTTTGGTCTAAATTCAAGTTCTACTTTCTTTGATGCTTTCTGACTTCGTTTCTTTCTCGAGTATGCCTGCATGGGGAATATAAGTCAAAGTTACGCCTTCTTTGCTACTATCTAAAATGTCTCCTTGAGCAGAATGTGTTATCTCAGAAGGTGTTTTTTCATTTTGCGATTTGTCTTCTCTTGAATTTGAGTCAGATCTTGATACAGAATCCGTATTGACGTCCTGTGGTGGGCGACTTGTATTCGTCATGTCATCCTTATTTGCAGATTTTGCACTTACCGGCATACCGGTGTACCATGTTTTTATTCGAGAGCCACTCTGACCCAAGCTTTGAGAGATGCCTGTTGCTCTCAACACGGACTTGATTTGTTATTTGGAGAATAAGTTACCTTTTGGGGGGATCGATCTTTTTCAATTTAGCAATATATTTGATTATTCTGTAAGAGAGAGCATTAGAGAATTTCAATCAAACTAACAATCGTTTTCCTTCGGCTTGAAGAAATAAATTCTTAATTTTGTCGCCTTTTTTACTTATAAATGGAAGGTATTTGAGAGTTTCTTCAAATGGAGCCAAACAATCGATATATTGCACCGATTTGAGAATCCTATCAGTAACACAAGTAAAGTTTCCCCATTCTCCTTTTACAAAATTATAATCGTCTTCACTTAGCAAAGTTTGAAAATCTTCTGGTGGATTACGTAGTCTCTATAGATAGCTATTTGTTGCTAAAAAGTATGAAGAACCTCATCTTTCCAATTGAGAAATTCTTTTGATTTCTCAGGAACCTGTTCTAACAAATTGAAAATGTTAGTTATAATTTGTTTCTGTGGCTCGATAAGAAAGTTGATATAAATTCTTTGAACAATTTGTTCATCTAATCCTTCCATAAAGGGAAAAATACGTTTACCCTAAAAGATTTTTCAATAGAGGGCAGCACTTGCCTTTAAACTTTCCAATTGTTCATACACCTTCCAACTTCTGTCTGAATCACGAATTATGTTTCCATGGTTTGGATTATCAAACGTCTCAATTTTCTGCAAAGAGATTACAGTAGGAAAAAACCAAAATATTAACTTCTATTAATTTCGTCGCTGTTTTGAAGAATTCAGTAGAGGACTCTAGCATTAAAAGTAAAGAAAATGAAAATTAAAGTGTTTTGTTCCACAACTTCCGTCTCAAGAGAGATTCTCAATCGATTGATAAGGTGTCTGTTGCATTGAGAGCTTGAAGGGAAAACCATTAGAGGGTGACGAATTGACAAAAATTTTTTCAGATCGCAGATCCTATTGTATTGGGTTGGAACATAATTAATTTCGCATTTTTCAAATAATTAGAACATTGTTAGTTTTCAGCGAATTTATTCCAAATATTCACCATTACTATGGACTACTTGTGCCCACTTAATGGGAAACTGCCTGATTCCTCTCTCATAGAAAACACGAGGCTTTGAGGCAAAGAAGTTGACAAGCCACTTTTCACATCTTCGCCATTATCGAAGTGCTTTCCTGTCAGTTCATTGTTCATCGACCGGAAGAGATAAAAGGGGTAAGGTCTGGAGAGTACGCTGGACGAGCAAGAAGTTCCCAATTCAGTTCTTTTATTTTGGAGCGAGTGAGCTTTGAAGTATGAGGGCGAGCGTTGCCATGAAGAAGGATGACTTTTTGGAGTCTCGGTCTCTTTTCTATGATTGCAGCTGCTACTCTATTCAATTGCTGGGTGTAAATGGCAGCAGTAAAAGTCGTCTTACTATCCAGAAGCTCCCAATATATCACACCCTCGATATCCCACCAAACACACAACATAAACTTCTTCTGATGTGGATCCGGCTTTACATCAGATCTTGGTGTTTCTCCGGGACCCACCCATTGGCGCTTCCTCCGAAAGTTCACGATTAACATTCACTTTTCATCACCTGTTATTAGACGGGGAAGAAAACACTTCCGCTCTATATCTGGAAAGATAAGCGGCAGCAATGGATATTCGTTGCCATTTGTGAGCCTCGGTCAGGGTATGGGGCAACCAACGACCCAGTTTTTTCGAGTAGCCCAATCTTTTGAAATGTCTTTCTATTATTATGTGAAAGACACTTAGACTTCTGCCAGATCACGGTTTAACTGGGTACTATCTTGGTTGACAATGGCGAGAAGTTGACTTTCCTCGAGTTCCAAGGGGTGATCCTGACCCGAGGTTCTTTCAAGCGAATGATCTCCAGAACTAAACTTTTTAAACCAAAGTTGACAGCTCAGATTGCAGTAATAGACCTTTCCCTCGACTCCATTGCATTGCTTATTATCTCCCCTCTTCACCCCAAATTCTCACTAATTCATCGTTCCTTAAAACTTGTCAGAATTTGAAACAGAAAGTTGTCGCTGAAAAAAGATAGTATTTATTGGATTTATTTCTTGACCTCCTCTGGAGGAGAGCTGATCTTTTAACTTTAAACAAAAACAAGTAGGTCAGTATTAATCAGAAAGACCGAATTGACAGCTAAAGGGCCTAAAATAATGTTCATTTGTTAATAAAATTGTTATTTGAGGCCTCGTTGGTAATCTCCTTACAAATTGTCATTAGATTTTCGACTTCATTTCCACAGATATTTTGATGAAAAAGATTAATAATTCTTTTTTGTCTCTAAAAGGTCAGGTTGGCAGGTGAACTTGCTCTCACTTTGAGAGAATGTTTCAACCGCAATTTTACTCCAGACTACCCTTTTTAGACTAAAAAAAGACAACAATTTATTTCTAAAAAGATCCATTCTGTCATCTTCAAAATCTACTTTATTCTCTAAGAGAAAATAGCGGAAAACTTAAAAAGACTTTTAAGTATTCAAAACTAACCGCAATAACGCATACATAACGCAACATAATAATAAGACCTTTTCGAATCGAGAGAATTTCTCGCTAATTGATCATTCCCTAAAACTTGTCAGTAGGAGATAAGAGCAGAAAATGGATAGACTGATATTAACAACAGCTCTGTATTGATCAGAAAGACCGAATTGATTGGATCTTTTTTAATATTTTTTCGTACTTTCTTATATATTACAAGAATCAAATGTGCAAAAAATAAGTTGACCAAATTTCTAAATAAGAGTGATTCCTATCGTCTATATGGCTTGTTGATGTCACTCAGTGATGAGCTAGCCTGATTTTGTTTTTATTTTAAATCTAATTTTTTTAAAAATAATAGATCTTATTCCATGGCGCCTTCCACCACAATTATCACACAATCACTCATTTGACCAAGGGCTGCCCGGAGAACAATGAGTTCTGCTCGTTGAAGACCTTCGAAAAACGGTCGATGAAATTCATGCCGACGGACTTGGAGAAGGAATGTCAAGCCAAGCGACATCTTGGTGATAATCGCACCGGATCCAAGTGTGCTTTCGGTTGCCATAAATTCAGCTAAGAATCGGAGAATAAATTCTTTTGAATGATTTATTTTAAAAACGATAATTTTGGGAGGATAGGGTAGGTCTTTTTTGTGCTCTTTATCTCAATTTTTATGAAAAATCGAGTTTTGCAATTTTGCAGCCCGCGATCTCCTCTACAAACTTGTAGAATATGATTTCCCTCAAAAATTGAGCTAAAGCTCAGAAAAGAACGACTTTTTAGGTGAAAGTAGTCCAATTTTAAAGTTAGGATTATTGCCAAAAATGGGGCGATTTCTCCATTTTAGCGCAATATCCTCATTTTTCAATGTTTCTGCAATCTTGTAGCCCGCGATCTCCTCTACAAAATTGCAGAACATAATTGTTGATGTATATTCTATTTTATCAATTATCAACTGATCTTCTGTAATCACTTCCATTTAAAAGCCGCTTCAGGCAAATTTTAATATTTTATTGGCTACAAATAATGTTTGAACAGCTTTTCTAAGTGGAAAAACGAAAATAATTTGATATCCAGCACAGTCCTGCTTTGGCTTACATAAATGATATTAGACTAGAGTAACTAAAAATTACTAAATTTGGAAGTAAACCCCAACATTTTGGGATTTTAGTGCAACTTTTAGAGAAAATGTTGTTCAGTAAAGTTGTAGAAAAAATTGCGAACAAAATCTTTTTAGAGTTGCAAAAAACATCTTTGTCTCATATAAATGAAGAAACTGGCGCCTAGTAAACTTTTTAAATAGGGTGAAATTAATGTGTTGAAGGGTAGGTTGATTCGGTTACTGTTCCTCATACTTGAAGGTATTTCTTCTGTTTCATTGAAGGATTTTAAAAATAATTCGAATTGCTGCATTGTTGGCCTTTTCGTTGGGTCAGCTGCCAAACCTCTACAATAATTTTTTTTTTTCCTTCTTAAGGAATTTACTTTTTCAAGATATTTTGAATCTCGATACTATCATTCTCTTCAAATGTCGGCCGTGCACCATTCGCCAAATTGATGATTGGCTTTCTATAAATTGTGTTTTTTTCAAGATTTAATTTACCGTCGGAAAATAGCTTCATATGCAGTAACCGTGAATGAGTATATATCAGCAACTACCGAATAAGGCTTATTAGCAAATATTTCAGGGGCCATATAACGCAACGTTCCAACTCTGAGCCCTATTTCTGATACAAAAAAGAACCAACTCTGGTGTATAATTTGAAGAGCATCCAGTCTCAAATCTAGAAATCCCAAAATCACAAATCTTCAGCCTTGTCCAAGTTTCATCCACCAGCAGACTGAGTTTTTAATGTTTCCTTTGTATAATAAACCTACTTTTTTGGATTAATGTCCCGATGAATTATGCCATTTTCATGGAGGAAACTTATTCCATTCGCTGCTTGTTTCAATAAATGAAATGCCTGCTTTTTGGTAAAAGGCCGCTCATCTTCGTATAATATTCTATAGAGATCGGTATCCATCCATTCCATAACCAAAGCTTTTTCTTTAAAAAGGTTGTTTTCTAATTTCAATTTTCCATAAATAGCAACAATATGCTCATTCCTCAATTGGTTTGTAGCAATCTAGAAAGACTTGTGCTATCACTGAGTGCATTTACTTTCAAAAAACTCTTGCTCTCTCTCTGATATCCTGAGAATTCAGGTCCGGCTGATCGAACCACTGGGTTGAACCGCTTTATAGCGATAAGTTGCTGGGTTTCTTTGAATCGACCTTTCATTATATTTGCTTGTCCGCCATAACGAAATTCTTTATTAAAAATTATCAACTGATCTATTTTAATAATTTTCAGTTTTACTTTTGCTAAATTTTGTTGTAGATTTACTGAAAAGAATACCTGAATTCATGAACGATGATGTTTCAGCTATTATTCCCTAAAACTTGTAAGAAGGAGATAAGAACAGAAAATGGATAGGCTAATATTAGCAGTAGCTCAGTATTGATCAGAATGACCGAATTGACAGCTAAAGGGACTAAAATAATGTTCATTTGTTAATAAAATTGTTATTCGTGGTATTGTTGGTAATTTCCTTACAAATTGTTATTAGATTTTCGACTTCATTTCCACAGATCTTTTGATGAGAAAGGTTAATAATTCTTTTTTGTATCTAAAATCAATTAATTTCAACCCATTTTCATTAATAACATGCCTCATCTGACGTCAGTGGTCCACGTCGACACTTTGCGATTTCGCTGCTTATCTGTTCAAACTTGATTGCCATTTAGCGTGAGTTAGCAACTCAAACTCACCCTGTCTGTGTACATTACTTGGAGTGTTTGAACCTCATACAACATGTCATTGTTTTCAGAAATAGCTGGCTTATTTTTCTAAAATGGTCTTTCTAATGGACTAAAAGACTGACTTCATCGGCAACTATTTCGTCGAGGACTATTTTGTAGGGGTCATCCATAGGGTTCATAGAGTTATGATGGAGGAAGACTGCCGCTTCAGCACAAAAATCTCTAATCAAATCATCTTCCAATTCCATGACTCTTTTCTATAAAAAAATGATTAGAAATTGGGGTAGATTGAAACCGAGTCTTCGAGTTCTTCGATCTCTTTTTTGACTTTTTCTGCCTTCAATTTCGCGTCTTGATGTTCCATTAAAGCTCTTTTATCTTCCACCTAGAAGTCCTTTAAAAGTAAAAGTGGACAAAATACAATCTGGTTGGTAGCTCTCTGCTCATAGAAAGTGTGTTCATGCTCAGTGAAATGACATCCACACTTTCTGCAATGCTCAAGGAAGCCTCCTTCGTAGTGGCCACCATTTTGACGCCGGAAAATGTAGCAGCTATACAGAACAGTGTTATCTCGTTCCGGTTAGAATTTCTTTATCAAAAAATGAGAGTTGGCCTGCGAAATCTTTAACACGTTGACGATCGTGTGACACGATGTCGTGTCACACTACAGGGTGCGTCATAAATATGGTCACTCGATAAAATGCTCATAACTTCTGAGAAATTTATCAGGAAACAACCAAACTTTAATCATAATTTATTTATGATTTTAACTACAAGAAAAATCGAAAATCATTCAATGTGGCCTCCCTTAGCACGAATAAAACAGCCTTCAGTCGCTTTGGGTAGGACTTTATTGCGGACCGCAGGGTTTCTTGCGAGATTTCTTGCCATGCCTTTTCTAGTGAGCTTTTTAGGCTTTGAATTGTAGTGTGTCATTTAGCGCAAGCCTTCTCCTCTAGAATAGAACAAACGCAATAACCCATGACGCTGAGGTCTGGAGAGTTTGCAGGCCAGGCAGCAGTTGGAATAAAATCGGGAAGATTTTTTGAGCACCATTCCTGTGTCTTTTTTGCCTTGTGAGCTGGGGCGGAATCTTGAAGTAAGGCCCACGGATTTTGTTTGAAATGTTTTTTCTCTAAGGAAGCATATGCTTTATGAGAATATCATTGAGGTAGACATTTGCGTTTATCTTGACATTTTTTTTGACAAAAACTAACGGTGTACGCCCTGTTGAACAAACTCCGGCCCAAACCATCACAGCAACTGGATGAGAGTTCCTTTGAACTATTCTTCCTTTCATATCTGCATCTTTAGCATTTTGCGCTAATAATCGCGTGTTTTGCCTGTTGAAATGTTGTTCAATTAAAAAATTTCTCATCAGTAAAGAGTGTCGTTAAATGGTCGGTCCGGTCGAGAAGCCTAAGACATTTTCTTCTTCTTTCTTTTTTTTTGCTTTTCTGTTAATCCATGCAATTGGCGGAATTTGTAAGGTATTAGTCCAATGTCTTCCCGGATAACTCTCCTTAGTGTTGTCGCCGATACATCGAGCGCAGCTATCATCTTTATTATGCTGCGGCAGGGGTTTAGATTTATTCTTTGTTTTACAATTTTTCGAAGGCGACCTGTTGCCACGGTCACCGGACGCCCAGATCTAGGACGATCAAAGATTGTGTTACGATTGAGAATACGATAGACAGTCTTTTTGTGTATCTTGAGAATTCGAGCGATGTCGGGGGCAGAATGGCCGGAGTCTCTAAGATTCATAATAGCACTTCTTTGACTGCTAGACTTCACCATTTCTTAAATAAGCAATATGGTCAACCAAAAATCACTCTATATGATCAAAACTGAAAGTAGAGTTTTAAAAAAACACAAAAAATGCAATAAAAGCACAAAAAAAGCTCCAAAAATGACGCGCAAAAAAGTGACCATATTTATGGCGCACCCTGTACTGTAGTCGTGTGGGACCGTGTGACACGACGCCGTGTCACAGTTTCACAATTAACTTTTGCAGTTGGTTTTTAGATTTTTGAGAGAGCTTGCTTACTATTATTTGCATATCATGCTTAGACAATATTGTAAAACGCGTGGTCTCTAAAAAATATTTTGGGCGAATGATTTATTGAAATTTTGAACAAAGTGATAAAAAATGATTAATAATCACACTTTTTGTGCTTATATTGAAAACAGGGTAGTACTTTACCTAGCGACCCCATGACAGTATCCCAAAGCTGAGCATCGCGCGCCATTTTGAATTTTTTGTAAATTTTGTGTTATCCTTCTGTTTTTCTTTCATTCTTTTTATGATTATGCTATATATTTTGTGTTTTTTATGTCTTATAACAAAAATAACAGCACAAAAGAATATTAGAAACACTGAAAATAGAACTAATAAAGTGTTTTTGTCAGTCTAGTACTATTATTTTTTATTATAAGACATAAAAAACACAAAATATATAGCATAATCATAAAAGAATGAAAAAAAACAAAAGGATAACACAAAATTTTAAAAATTCAAAATGGCGCGCGATGCTCAGCTTTGGGATACTGTCATGGGGTCGCCAGGTAAAGTACTACCGGGTTGTTGCCAAAAATGGGGCGATTTCTCCATTTTAGCGCAATATTCTCTTTTTTTCAATGTTTCTGCAATCTTGTAGCCCGCGATCTCCTCTACAAAATTGCAGAACATCATTGTTGATGTATATTCTATTTTATCAATTATCAACTGATCTTCTGTAATCATTTTCAGTTTTACTTCTGCTAAATTTTGTTGTAGATTTACTGAAAAGAATACCTGAATCCATGAACGATGATGTTTCGGCCATCATGCTAGTAGGTTGATACGCAGATCACAAAAACAAAATGCATTTTTTCTCCATTTGAAAGCCGCTTCAGTCAAATTGTACTATTTTATAAATAGTGTTTGAATAGCTTTTCCAAGTGGAAAAACGAAAATAATTTGATATCCAGCACAGTCCTGCTTTGGCTTACATAAATTGTATTAGGCTAGAGTAACTAAAAATGACTAAATTTGGGAGTAAACCCCAAAATTTTAGGATTTTAGCGCGACTTTTAGAGAAAATGATGTTCAGCAAAGTTGTAGAGAAAATCGCGAATTACAACTTTGTAGAACATTGAAAAAGAAGAAACCTAGTAGAAATTCTAAAAATTTAAGCTTTTATTATTAGAAAATTACCGTTTGAAAGAAAGAATCAAATCGACTTTTCAGCTTTCAACGCCAAGTACTGATGCTTTTTGGAGAAAATAAATAAATGTTTCTATGAGCTGTGAATCTCACTCATCGTCTAATCGTCGTCGACTTATTGTTATTCCCAACGGATCATAAGTGATTTCCTCTCCTCGACCATCCTCACCCGATGCTCTGAAAATGTTCTTTTCAATCTTTCTCACTTCCAACCTTAGATCAGGCTTACTACGAAACGAACGATAAATCCTTCTTTCTCTAGGAAAATAGATTAGCTGTTCCCCATCTGATAGAGTATTGGAATCGATTCCACCTATTACTGTTTTATCGCTGTCACTGTCACTTCCTCTTCAAAATAAATTAGAAGAACCAAGATAATTTACGTTTCATCTGAAGAAGGATCTTCTTCTATAATGGCTGTGCCATTAGAATCAGATCTTTCCAACATTAGTGGATTAAAGTCTGGTAGTTGATCAGTCCTTAGTGGTATCACGACTTCAATGGAAGGAGACTCAATTGGTGCCTCTTCAGCAGGCATTGCAAAACTTATTGGAGGTTCAATTGAGGGAAGAGCGTCCGAGGGTGTTTCGGTGCTTTCAAGTGCTTCAGTTGGGAGACTGAAAGCACTGTTCCTCATACTGGAAGGTATTTCTTCTGTTTCATCGACGAGGCAAAAAAAGAATTCGAATTGCTGCATTGTTGGCCTTTTCGTTGGATCAGCTGCCAAACCTCTACAATAATTTTTTTTTTCCTTCTTAAGGAATTTACTTTTTCAAGACATTTTGAATCTCGATACTATCATTCTCTTCAAATGTCGGCCGTGCACCATTCGCCAAATTGATGATTGGCTTTCTATAAATTGTGTTTTTTTCAAGATTTAATTTACTGTTGGAAAATAGCTTCAACTGCAGTAATCGTGAATGAGTATACATCAGCAGATACCAAATAAGGCTTTCCACAAACCCAAAAAAACCGATGCTGCTAATGATAGTGCTGTAAGCTATTGATCGACGGCGGTTGGAGGTGAACTTGCTCTCACTTTAAAAGAACGTTTCAACCGCCATTTTACTCCAGACTATTCTTTTTAGACTGAAAAAAGAGAACAATTTATTTCGAAAAATAAGATAGATTCCGTTTTCTCAACCGGTCAAACGCTTTTTCATTCTCCCGTTTTCTCTTCAAATTGACGAACGCTTTTCGATTCTGCCGTTTTGTCTTCCGGTCGGACGCTTTTCGATTTGGCCGTTTTCTCTTCAAATGGGCGAGCACTTTTCGATTCTGCCATGTTTCCTTCTGGTCGGACGCTTTTTGATTCTGCTGTTTTTTCTTCAACCGGTCGGACGCTTTTTGATTCTGCAGTTTTTTCTTCACCTGGTCGGACGCTTTTTGATACTGCTGTTTTTTCTTCAAATGACCGGGCTTTCTATTTCTGTTCGACTTTCTTTCTGAAAAATCTACTTTACTCTCTAAGAGAAAATAGCGAAAAACTTAAGAAGACTTTTAAGTATCCAAAACTAACTGCAATAACTCTGCAATAAGACCTTTTCAACCAGATGGAAGATTGGATCCTCCATGGAAATTTTATATTCGAAGTTTGGAGCCTTATCCAACTCACTGTTATTACTGACTACCAAAAGACAATTTCCTTTGACATAGTGGAGAACTAGATTCGAATAATTCGGAGCTTCGAAGCTATATTTTTGAATCTGTTATATACGCAATTATTCAAGGAGATTCAAACCTTGGGAATGTCTAAATGATCAGGAAATAGACATTCTGATTTCTCTGGCCATTTGATTACAGAGAAACTCTTTGGGAGTTTCAGCCCATCGGAAGGAAAGAAATCTGCCGAATCTTTGTCAAATCGGTAATACCAGAAATGTTCTGAAATTTGATTTCTCTTGAATTTTCTCTTTCACAATCCAGCCAACTCTGAATTAACCCACTTTCGCCTTCGATTCTCATAAATCTGCCATAAGGACATCGAAAAGTCTCGACGGATCCTTTTGTGAGTTGATTTTCCCGACAATGGCTCACGATGAGTTTCGTGAAGTTATTCAGACAAGCGTAGAAGGAGTCCAAAATGGTCTTCTTGCCATCTTCCAGTTTCTCGTTCAATTTCTCTATATTTATTTTCTTGATCTAATCCTCTAATAAAAACAAAAGACTAAATTTTACCTTAGAGATTGTGGTGAAGTTTTTGAGGGTAGCCATTGCGAGTATTCGAGTTCTTCCCAGAGCAAAGTTTTTGACAACTAATTGTTTCTTCTGTTGGATTCCATACTCAGTTTTTTGAAGTCCGCCGTTGTAAGCCTTCACTTCACAGACATTTTCCACATCAAATATATCCTTTCGCTTCCAGAGGCAGTCAAACTCTTTCGAAGAAAACAAAATCAATTTAGAATCCGAGAATTCCAAACTGTTCATGAGATAAGTCAACTTCCTTCCTATTACAATGCGTCTATTCTGTAAAATACCTTCTCATCTAATTAAAAGAGCAAACCACGTTCTTCTTCTTCTTCTTCTTAGAAGTTACAAGTAGGTACTCAGCAATATGTCCTCGCTTTCTTGTCTTTGTTTTCGAATCTGAGGACTGAACTTTGGCTATAAATCGGAGTCCTGGAGGGTCGGAATCTTCAAAGAAATTAAATTCGATTTCGTATTTCTTTATCTTCTTTTCTTTTTTTCTTTCTTTAGACGAATCAAATAACACCAATTGATTAAGGAGGGAGGCCATGTTTCCTGTGCCAAAGAAAATCTGCAAGATATTTGGTTCGAGAGAGCTGAATAAAATTCTAATTTTGACTGGTTGGCAGAAAAAAAACGGTAATAATTTTCTAATTCCAAGGCAAAATAGACAATCAGCTCCAAGTTTCATCTTTTCATTCGATTTCATGGATATTTCTAACTGAAATTGAAGCCTACCGGAAATTTGTCTGTTGGTTTGACTGGTACATTTAACACTCCTTTCCTCTTCAAAGCCTCCTCCAGATGAGAAGTATTCTTCTGTTCGATGCATGGATTCTTTGCATACCAATCGTCAACTTTCCAATTATCGATATTACAATCTAGCGTTTTCCCTTTTTTTATGGATCTTGCTTGTTCACGATTGAAGTGTTTGACCAAAGAATTCAGATTGTCGGCATCAGTCACTAGTTTGTTCTCTTTCACGCCATAAAAGCCATGATTTTTAGCTGAAAAATCTACTTTATTCTCTAAGAGAAAATAGCGGAAACTCAAGAATACTTTTAAGTATTAAAAACTAACCGTAACAACGCTGCAATAAGACCTTTTCAACCAGATGGAAGATTGGATTCTCCATAGAAATTTTATATTCGAACTTTTTAGCCAAATCTTTGGTCAACTCGCTGTTCCTCCTAACCACCAAAAGACAATTTCCTTCGACATGGTGGAGAACTTGACTCGAACCATTCGAAGCTTCAAAGCTATATCGTTGAATCTGTTATATACGCAATTATTCAAGGAGATTCAAACATTAGTGATTTGATTTCTAACAAAAAATCCATCTCTCTCTTCCCATGGCCATTTGATTGCAGATAAACTGTTTGGGAATTTCAGCCTGCCGGAAGAAAAGAAATCTTTCGAATCAATGTCAAATTGATAACACCAGAAATAGTCTGAAATTTGATTTCCCTTGAATTTTCTTTTTCACAATCCAGCCAACTCTGAATTAACCCACGTTCGTCTTCGATTACCATAAATCTGCTATTTTCAAGTCGAAAAGTCTTGATGAATGATTTTCCTGTGAGTGTATTGTCCGAACAATGCTTCACGATGAGTTGCGTGAAGTTATTTAGACAAGCGTAGAAGGACTCCAAAGTTCGATTCTTGTTCAACTCTGTCTCTATATCTATGTTCTTGATCTAATCCTCTAATAAAAACAAAAAACTAAAATTTACCTCTGAGATTGTGGTGAAATTTTCGGTGATAGTCGCCACTGCGAGTCTTTGAATTCTTCCCAGTGCGAAGTTTTTGACGACTAATTGTATATGTTTGATTCCATACTCAGTTGGAAGTCCACCGTTGTAAGCCTTCACTTCACAGGCATTTTCCTCATTTAATGGAGCTTCTTGATCCCAGAAGCAGTCAACCTCTTTTGAAGAAAATAAAATTACATCAGAACCCGGGAATTCCAAACTGTTGATGAGATAAGTCGATCTCCTTCCTATTTCAATGCGTCTATCCTGTAAAATACCTTCTCATCTAATTAAAAGAGCAAACCACATTCTTCTTCTTCTTCTTCTTCTTCTCCTTCTTAGAAGTTACAAGTAGGTACTTAGCAATATGTCCTTGCTTTCCTGTCTTTGCTTTCGAATCTGAGGACTGGGCTTTGGCTATAAATCGGAGTCCCGTTTCATGGTTGAAATTAAATTCAGTGATTCCGTAATCAATAGACGAATCAAACAGCAATGGAATGAGAAGGGAGGCCATATTTTCTGAGCGAAAGAAAATCTGCAAGATATTTGGTTCGCAAGAGCTGAATAAAACTCTAATTTTGACTGATTGGCAAAAAAACGGTACCCTAAAGTCTGATGGATAACGCCGCTTTTTTTTTTTTCAAAAAAATGAAAATTTTCAAAAACTCTTTTAACATTTTTATTCGATTTCTAAATTATCATTGAAAACATTAAAGCTGGGAAAATTATTGTTCAAATCGTCAAAAAGCGAATTTTCATCTAGGGCCTTTCTGAAGCTGTTAATGATGGTGTCTTTAGAGATGGAGTAGAAACTCTCGCCTACTAACGTTGCCGCCTCACTATAACTCATCCTTTTTCTGATACCACTTTTGGTAAACTGCGCCTTTGTTACGTCGTCCATCCACCGCTCCCATCCTTTTTTCAAATTGTCCTTAAATGGCTTGTTAATGCCAACGTCGAGCGGCTGCAGAAATTTGGTTATACCGTCTGGGATAACCGCAACTTTGGTATGTTTTTGGTAAAGCTTGCGAACGTTTTCGGTTAAATGACACCGTGCAGAGTCCAAAATCAATAAGGATTCTGACGGGTTGTTGTTGTAGTGCCCCCTCTCATTCCAGACCTCATGTTTCCATGAGGGCTTGATTCATCCATCCCTTAGCGTTCGTCTTAATGATAACATTAGGAGGAAACGGTTCTTTTGGTATCAGCTTCTTCTTGAAAATGATCAGAGGCTTCAATTTTTCACCGGTGGTGGTCACGGAAAGAACCATAGTAAAATTTGCCTTTCATGACCTGTTGTATCAATTTTTACTGAATCAACTCCAATTTGATCTACTGTTCTTCCATGAACTACGTCAAAAGGAACCGGGACTTCATCGACGTTTCCAACGTTGTGGGGAGAAATATGAAGAGATTCTTGCAGCACAAATCTTCTAAAGCTTAAAGCTTTCGCTTGGTAATCGTCTGGTAACGGCTGTCCTACGCTTGTTCGGCTTCTAAGAGTCAATTTTTTCTCCTCATGAAGGCCTGATACCAAGAGGATGAGGCCATAAAATCTTGATAGCCAGACTCCTTTGCCAAACCTAAACCTTCTTCTTTGATATTCTTGACTATCACAGCTCTTCGGGCTTCCCGCTTCTTCAGGATCCACAAATGCAACGCGTTCTCGATTGCTTCCACCTTCGGTCTCTTAAATCTGCATGCACGCTTCGTTGCCGGCAATCGCTCTAACATAGCTCTATTTCTCTTCCATTCTCTAATTGTTCCTTCGGTCACTCCATATTCATTGGCCGCCGACGCTGTTCCATGATCTAAGCCGAACTTGGCCGTACGAAGCTTGAAAGCAGCCGTAAAAGATCTTCTTTTAGCCATTGAAACTTGACGCAATAACTAAACACTCTAGTGTGAGAATATATTAAAAAACGCAAAAATCTAATGAAAGTCAATCACGAAAATATAAAAGAAACAAGAAAAACATGGCTCAACACAAAAATCACCATTTGAAAATTGTCATCTCACAAACCGACGTTATCTATCGGCGGCGTTATCTATCAGACTTTAGGGTAATAATTTTCTAATTCCAAGGCAAAAAGATAATGAATTCCAAGTTTCATGTTTTCATTCGATTTCATGGATATTTCCAACTGAAATCGAAGCCTACCGGAAACTTGTGGGCTGAATCAATGATGACTTCATTCCTCTTCAAAGCCTCCTCCAGGTGAAAAGTATTCCTCTGTTCGATGCATGGATTCTTCGCATACCAATTGTCAACTTGCCAATTATCCAGCTTTTTCCCTGTTATGGAACTTGCTTGTTCATAATTGAAGAATTTGACCAAAGAGTTCAGGTCGTCGGCATCAGTCACTAGTTCGTTATTTTCCACGCCATAAAAACCATAATTTCTTGAGAAAGGAGTGTAAAAAGTAAAAGAAAACGCTTACTTAGTGGAGGGTAAGCTGACTGAATAGGATGACATTGGCTAATCTGGTTGTTTGAAGAAAAACAGGAAAGAATCACAGGCGAAATTGCCAAAAATTGGTGATAGCAGTGAAATGGTGATGGCAGTAAAATGGTAATGGCAGTGAAACGGTGATGGTAGTAAAATGGTGATAGCAGTGAAGCAGTGATTCATCCCTTGGAGGGACTTCATTGGTATTTGTCTTTCAAAACTAATTATAGTCTGGGCTGGCAATAAAGCATCTTAGAATATTGATTGGTTCGAATACCAAGAGCCATTCATGAACACGGGCGAGGCTGCCAAAATTTAGGATAAAGCCAGTGCGACCAGCCTACATTCAAAGCTGCAGCGCAGTGTAATAGTTAGTTTGGTCGCCAAATTTTGAAACAGACTAGAGAGGTAGTCAAAAAGATTCGATTTAGCGTTTATATCATTTTATTCGCGTATTAATAAAGAATCTCCGCCACGATTTTCCCTTTCCCCATCCATTGAAGGGAAAACCATTCGAGGGGGACGAATCGACAAAAATCTTTTCAGTCTCTTCAGCCACCAGCCGCAGATCCTATTGTAAATGTTTCAGGGGAAGTGGGCGAAAATCCCAGAATCAGAAGAATCTATTTATAAATTAATATTTGTGCGCTTCCAAAATTTGGAAGTTCATTTAACTAAAAAGTTTAAATTGAGAGTCTTGAAGGCCTCTCGATTACCCCCACATTTAGGGCCGAAGACCCGACGATCTGCCTTGCCTCGATCTCTCTTTCTGTGTGAGGCCACTTGAAACCTATCAAAATCCTTTGAAGTCTCAGCCAGCCAAGCTTTGTTGGGTTGAAGGCCCCGACCCCGACGGTAAACTTGTATTAATAAAAGTACCAATGTCCAAATGTCAATGCTATTTTTATTTACCCGATTGCATTTGAATCACAGATGAATCGTTGATAATTTCCTTACAAATTGTCATTAAATTTTCGATTTCATTTCCACAAATCTTTTGCAGAGAAAGGTTAATAATTCTTTTTTGTATCTAAAATCAATTAATTTCAACCCGTTGTTATTAATAAAATGCCTCATTTGACGTCAGTGGTCCACGTCGACACTTTGCGATTTCGCTGCTTATCTGTTCAAACTTGATTGTCCTTTAACGAGAGTTAGCAACTCAAACTCACCCTGTCTGTGTACATTACTTGTAGAGTCTGAACCTCATACAGCATGTCATTGTTTCCAGAAATGGCTGCCTTATTCTTCTAAAATGGTCTCTTTCTAATGGACAAAAGGCTGACTTCATCGGCAACTATTTCGTCGAGGACTATTTTGTAGGGGTCATCCATAGGGTTCATAGAGTTATGATGGAGGAAGACTGCCGCTTCAGCACAAAAATCTCTAATCAAATCATCTTCCAATTCCATGGCTCTTTTCTATAAAAAATGATTAGAAATTGGGGTAGATTGAAACCGAGTCTTCGAGTTCTTCTATCTCTTTTTTGACTTTTTCTGCCTTCAATTTCGCGTCTTGATGTTCCATTAAAGCTCTTTTATCTTCCACCTAGAAGTCCTTTAAAAGTAAAAGTGGATAAAATACAATCTGGTTGCTAATTCTCTGCTCATAGAAAGTATGTTCATGCTCAGTGAAATGGCATCCACACTTTCTGCAATGCTCAAGGAAGCCTCCTTTGTAGTGGCCATCATTTTGATCCCGGAAAATATTGCAGTTAAACAGAACAGTGTTATCTCCTTCCGGCTGGAATCTCTTTGTCAAAAAATGGGAATTGGCCTACGAAATCTTTAAGGGAGCATTCCTCATGACAGATCTTGTAGATTGGAACAGAATCGTATGTGTTGATTGTCTTCCAAGTTGTACATTTGCTCGATTTGCAAATAGTTCTTGGCTTTTGCAGTTTATTAAATTTCAAAATGACTTTCTGCTTTTGGAGAGGAGCTGCTCTCAGAGATTTCCTCAGCTGAAATGTTTTGTTTAGTTGGACATTGAGTAAAGCGTTCACTTCAGCGATATGATCATCAGTCAGTTTCATATTGACCAAATGGATTCGAGCGATCTCTGCTAATGGTTTGGCTAATTGGGCCAGCAGTCTTATATTCACATTCAGGGTGGGAAGACTCTGTGCTCGATTGAGAAATCTAAATGTTCAAAGTGCTAAAAACGAAGAAATACCTTTTGGTCTCCTTGACATTGTGATCCCATTCCTCTGTGAACAAAGCATCCATGTGTGATGTCCTGTCGTAGACATTATTTTCCACAGCCAATGCATATCGGAAGCAGTCATTATCGAAACAGAATATGGTATCCCTGCAATGATTCACTTCCAAAAAGTGGGAAAACATACCTATCAGCCCTAATTAAAATGTTATTTTTCCGCTCTAATTGCGCCAAATACTCGCGAAGAGTGAAAAGTGTATCTCCTGCACGATAGAAGGTCGAGCGAGTATTCGTAAAACAAAAAAGAATATTATCCGTGGCACTTCTGTGGAGTCTCGTAAAAAGTTCATCAAAGCAATAGCGGAAAGCTGCCGTGAATCGAACCTCATTCGGTTTAAGGAGGAAACAAATGGCGTGAAGTTCACCCAGAGAGTCAATCTCTTTGAAAATTTCTTTGAAATGTCTTTTGTCTTGTTCTATTCCTCTCGTATCATTGAATCCCGGCGTGTCTATTATATTTATATTTTGACTGTGACCCTCCTCATCTTCCCAATATATCCTATGAACCACAGGTCTCTAAAGTTATTCCCATTTCCCGGGAAAGAACGTAAACCACCTGCGTCGAGGATTCTCCATTAACGGCGAAACTTTCATTTTTTCCGCCCAAATTATTCCCACAATTGGCCTTAGCACTAACTCGACGAATTACTTGATGCTGAAAATACTAAGATTGGTCCACAAAGACCGCAAAAAACCTCATCGAAAATAGTAAAAGCAGTATCAATTATGATTTTAAGTTTGTCTTGCGTGACTGCTTTAAATGTGGAATAATGGATGTTGTTGAGCAAACTGTTGATAAAAGTCGACTTTCCCACCCTAGTTTCTCCCAATAGCAGAATATTTATGTTATTCTCTTCGTTCTTGGCTTCAGTTTGACTAAAATCTTACGTTTATTTACAAACAATTGGTGACCTCTCCTGACTGCCCTTTCCCTGTCCTGATCTTAGCGTCTCGAATTGTAATCTTTTTTCTCTCACAGTAAAACTGGCCGGAGTATTTTGTTCGTTTGGTCTAAATTCAATTTCTACTTTCTTTGATGCTTTCTGACCTCGTTTCTTTCTTGAGTGTGCCTGCATGGGGAGTATAAGTCAAAGTTTTGCTACTATCTAAAATGTTTCCCATTTCATCCGCCAAAGTTTTCTCTTCAGTAGATGAGGTCATAGAAGAGATATAACTAAAGATATTAGCAGGAAGTTGAAAGATCACCTTCCAGGTTCCGTAAGAATCATTTTAGACAAACCGCTGTAAGTTTTTATAATATAATCGTCATGAGAAGTATAATCAGAGGTGATACTTTTTGTTACGCTCGAATTACTCGAAGAAACGCTTTGATCGACTTCATAACCGGAAGTAGGTGAGGAGCTATTAGTTCTATGCGGCTAATAAAAAAATAAATAAACCTTATTGAACGATCCGTAGGTTCTTCTGCTTTTTTGTTGGAAAGGGAATTGCTATTCAATTGCTGTAATGAACTCTTCACTTCTCGTCTCTTATTGTCTTCTTCCTTTTTCATGCCAGAATGCTTGCTAATTTCTTCATCAAAAAACATTTTCAACCTACTCGTGTTGCTCGTTTAAACAACTGAGCTCGAAAGTACTCGTTAGTGAAGTTTTTGCTTGCTCCGCAGCCTCTTCATTTCCTTTCGATGTATTATCCTGAGTAGAACTGGGACACTGTATTTGTTGACCCGACAAGGAGATGAATTCTGCTCTTTGGTTTGAAGTAGAGCCTGTGACAGTCTGGGTTAAACCGCCACGCTCGGAATGCATCTGAGCCTCCTTATTGTTTTTAATTTGCTGCATTGTGGCCTCTGTAGAAGGGTTTTCGATTTGATTCATAATGTTATCAACGCTAAAAAAAGTTGAATGGAAAAAGGTTTTTACCTCGAAACAGCCAATGCACAATTTTTGTCTGTTTCGTTATCCAATTTTTCATTAACACATTGACGACAATGGATATTTTTAGATATTGAACCGCGTGGGACCAGCTCACTTTTTAATTTTCAAAAATGTAGGGCATATGTGCCCTACAATGTCCCACGAGGCTTTATTTTTTAAAATTGTAATCAATTCTGAAAAAAAACTTCTGCATTAGTTGCTTTAACGATACACATAAGTTATGCAATTAATCATGATTTTTCTAGTTTTGTTAGTTTCTGTTGCTCACCAATAAAAAAATCAACTCGAAAGATTTTTGCAGACCACAAGTTTTATAGCCTTAATAAGGTCGAATCTATGAGATAAGCATAAAAAATCGGCATAGAAATGCAATAGACTCAAAAAAGTACGTTATAAAAGTGTAGGGCACATATGCCCTACATTGTCCCACATAGACAAAAAAGTGTAGGGCATATATGCCCTACATTGTCGTCAATGTGTTAATATTAGCCTTTGATTCATTCTTCCAGTAAGTGTCTTGCAGTCTAATCGAGCTTGCTCTTTGTCTGTTGTTGGAATTAGTTTGATCCAGAAATTTATTTCGATATTCTAAGATCCTGAAATATATTTAAAAGGCTATTTTTTGTAATTAACTTGTTCTTCGCAGCCTCGAGTACAAAATGTTCAGGGCTTTTTTGGTTCTGAAAACATAATTACTGTAGTCCTCAAGTATATATTTTAGTTACAGTGATTGTTTCCGTATTTGAACAAATATTTGGTCCGATGTCCGACGTTTGACGCTCTGTGCCAAATATCTCATCGAGCATTTGATTCTAAACTATTTTATTTTGAAACGACATTCGACTACCTTCCACTGAGAAAAAGCTTGTTTATCTCGGTTATATTTGAGGTGCGATTCAATCATCTCCATTTTTTCATTAGCCGACTTATCATCAAATAGAATAATATTGTAAATTTGCATTTTTTCTCCACGACGGCAAAAAGTAAGGAAATTAAAAGGCACCTCCTGAAACCAGAGCATTAACTGTTAGAAATGCCCCCACTCTTTCGAGGAATTCAATTTCTTCCTCATTGATTAATGACATTTCCTGAGAATCTGGTGGAAATATTACCCTAAAATGAACTAATAAAGTTAATGAAATAGTCGGAGAAATGAAGAATTACGGAGAAATTTAGGAATTGAGAAATTGGACTTTAGACTGGACTCCATCTTTTCAACATTCTCTGAAAAGAGATTACAGTAGGAAAATGAGAAATTAAAAGAAGAGAAAGAGACGCGGCTCGTGAGTGTTGTTCTCATCGCCATTCTCATCGGTCCGCAAAGCGTGCGTCGGCCCGTCATATGAGTTCAATTTGGATTTCCTTTTTCCATTAAAAACTTCTCCGACTCTTTCTTTTCGAATTCTAATGGAGCAATCACTTTCAATTGTTATGTTAGTATAGAGGTAGTCAAAAAGCTTCGATTTAGCGTTTATAGTTGAGTAATCATTTCCATCGCATATTGATAAGGAATCTCCGTCACGGTTTTCCCTTTTCCCATCCATTTTAGTCTTCAAAAAATGAAAAATTTTTTTAAGAAAAAGAATGCCGACATCTCCTCATTTTATCGAAATTTTGCAGTCAGCGCGCAAAGGAATCATGGCAGAATTGATTTTGATGAAAAGAGATTGGCCTGCCCTAGAAAATCTTATTGAAGGAGAGGACGCCAGCATCAAAAGTGCCTATGCTGCTTGGAAAAGAGACCAGGTATTGTCTCTCTGTGTATGAGAGAGAGGATCGGTGAGAAATAGATTGATTTGCTCCAAAAGTTTTGCTAGAGAAGAATTATCAATCGATTGATAAGATATCTGTTGCCATGAGAGCTTTAAGGAAAAACCATTCGAGAGGGACGAATCGACAAAAATCTTTTCAGTCTCTTCAGTCACCAGCCGCAGATCCTATTGTAAATGTTCCAAACCAAAGGTTTCTCCACTTGTTTTCTTTAGTCTTTTTTCATCTTTAGACAACTGGGAATTAATCCCAATGACTCGTCGGCTGACAACAATGAATGTGGAATAATGGATGTTGTTGAGCAAACTGTTGATAAAAGTCGACTTTCCCACCCTAGTTTCTCCCAATAGCAGAATATTTATGTTATTCTCTTCGTTCTTGGCTTCAGTTTGACTAAAATCTTACGTTTATTTACAAACAATTGGTGACCTCTCCTGACTGCCCTTTCCCTGTCCTGATATTAGCGTCTGGAATTGTAATCTTTCTTCCTGAGCTCTCACAGTAAAACTGGCCGGAGTATTTTGTTCGTCTGGTCTAAATTCAATTTCTACTTTCTTTGATGCTTTCTGACCTCGTTTCTTTCTTGAGTGTGCCTGCATGGGGAGTATAAGTCAAAGTTACGCTTTCTTTGGCTGGCCGCACTGGCTTTAATCGATTTCTTGTGTTTTTGTTTGGCCTATATTGTATAAAATTAGTTACGGCACTAAAAAGAAACAAAAACATAAGAAATCGATTAAAAACAATAAAAAATAAAAGTAGTATTAAATTAAAAACTTAGGACGCCAGATTTTGAAACAGACTATAGTACAATAACCAGATAAATTGAGGACGATAAGGAATTGACTCACCCCGCGCGCATGTTTTTTAGCCCTACTCACCCTGTCTGCAGTAATGAATGACCCCTCACTTCTGCCTATTATCACGGCTCAAGAGTTTGCTTATTAGCCCTTTTTCCTCTACTTTCTATGATCTACGTCCTTAATCGGCCGTTGCGGCTTGAATTCTTTTCAAAACCACTCATATTTTACTGGAAGTTTCAATGAACACGCTAAATTCTCTAATTTTGACTGGTTGGCAAAAAAACCGATGCTGCTAATAGTAGTGCTGTAAGCTATTGATCAGCGGCGGTTGGCAGGTAAACTTGCTCTCACTTTGAGAGGACGTTTCAACCGCCATTTTACTCCAGACTATTCTTTTTAGACTGAAAAAAGACAACAATTTATTTCTAAAAAGAAGATCAACTCTGCCGACTTTTCTTCAAAAGGCCGGACGCTTCATAATAGTTCAAGCGTTAACGCCTATTTCTAGCTGAAAAATCTATTTTATTCTCTAAGAGAAAATAGCGGAAAACTTAAGAAAACTTTTAAGTATTCAAAACTAACCGTAATAAAACTGTAATAAGACCTCTTCAACCAGAAGGAAGATTGGATCTTCCATGGAAATTTTATATTCAAACTTTAGAGCCAAATCTTTGGCCAACTCGCTGTTATTCCTGACTACCAAAAGACAATTTCCTTCGACATGGTGGAGAACTCGATTCGAACCATACGAGGCTTCGAAGCTATAGTTTTGAATCTATTATATACGCAATTATTCAAAAAGATTCAAACATTGGTGATTTGAGCTCTATCAAAAGATTTACACCTTTCTTCCAATGGCCATCGGATTGCATTTAAACTGTTTGGGAATTTCAGCTTGTAGGAGAAATCTTTCGAATCAATGTCAAATTGATAACACCAGAAATGTTCTGAAATTTTATTTCTCTTGAATTTTTTCTTTCACAATCCAGCCAACTCTGAGTTAACCCACCTTTGTCTTCGATTACCATAAATCTGCCATAAGGACATCGAAAAGTCTTGACGGATCCTCCTGTGAGCTGATTGTCCCGACAATGGCCCATGATGAGTTTCGTGAAGTTATTCAGACAAGCGTAGAAGGAATTCAAAATTATTCCATCTTCCAGTTCATCGTTCAATGTCTTTATATCTATGTTCTCGATCTAATCCTCTAATAAAAACAAAAAAACTAAAATCTACCTTAGAGATTGTGGTGAAATTTTCGATGGTAACCATTTCGAGTCTTCGAATTCTTCCCAGAGCGAAGTTTTTGACGACTAATTGTATCTCTTTGATTCCATACTCAATCGTTGAAAGTGGAAAAGAAAAAGACTTCACTTCACAGACATTTGTCACATCAAATTCATCAAATAAATTCTTTCGCTTCCAGAGACAGTCAAACTCTTTCGAAGAAAATAAAATTACATCAGAATCCGGAAATTCCAAACTGTTGATGAGATAAGTCGCTTCCCTTCCTATTTCAATGCGTCTATCCTGTAAAATACTTTTTCATCTAATTAAAAGAGCAAACCGCATTCTCCTCAGAAGTTACAAGTAAGTTCTCAGCAATGTGTCCGTGCCTGTGCTTAGGTAAATTAAAATCTGGCCAATCGCCTTTTTTCTCTCTTGCTGTAAATCGGAGCCCTGTTTCATGGTTAAAATTAAAGTCAGTGATTCCGTAACCAATAAACGAATCAAACAGCAATTGATTAAGGAGGGAGGCCATGTTTCCTGAGCCAAAGAAAATCTGCAAGATATTTGGTTCGAAAGAGCTGAATAAAATTCTAATTTTGACTGGTTGGCAAAAAAAGCAGTAATAATTTTCTAATTCCAAGGCAAAATAGACAATCAGTTCCAAGTTTCATGTTTTCATTAGATTTCATGGATATTTCCAACTGAAATCGAAGCCTACCGGAAACTTGTCAGGTTTGACTCCTTTCCTCTCCAAAGCCTCCTCCAGATGAGAAGTATTCTTCTGTTCGATGCATGGATTATTTGCATACCAATCGTCAACTTTCCAATTAATGCGATTACAATCTAGCTGATTCCCCTCTGCTATGGATCTTGCTCGTTCATGATTGAAGAATTTAACCAAAGAGTTCAGGTTATCGCCAATCACTAGTTTGTTATCTTTCACGCCATAAAAACCATAATTTCTTGAGAAAGGAGTGTAAAAAGTAAAAAAAAAAAAACGCTTACTTGGGGATGGGATCTAAATTGGATGGCATTGGCTAATCTGGTTGTTTGAAGAAACACAGGAAAGAACCACAGGCGAAATTGCCAAAAATTGGTGATAGCAGTGAAGTGATTCATTCTTTGGAGGGACTTTATTGTATTTGTCTTTTAAAACTGACTATAGTTTGAGCTGGCAATGAAGCATCTTAGAATATTGCCGTCGCCGTCACACAACAATGAACGTGATATAGATCGAACAAGTTAGAATCGACCTGCCTCCCAATTTATTCACTGATTCTACTACTGGAAACGACAAGGAAAATGAGATCATAGAGGTTGGACAATCGTCAACTCAAGTAGAACTTTGTTGAGGAACAAAAAGAGACTTTTAGGCTCTATCCCCTTATTCTTATGTTTTAAAGTTTGGACCAGCTGGAAATGAAAAGAAGATTACGATAATTGATATTCCGGGAATTGGAGATATGAGGGATTTGGAAAATGATATGAATTTCAATCAAAATACTTTTGCCTTCCTCTCTAAATACAGGTATATCCATTTGAATTCGCTGAGATTTGATCTAAATTAGATGCTACTAGGAAAAAAAGGACTGAATGCCGTTCCATTCTGGGTGAAAAACATTGTTGCATTGCAGATTTCTAGATTACCTCTAGGGCGGCGAGCTAAAATTTCAGAAAAATCATTTTAATTTTTAAGAGAATTGTCAATTCCACGAATGGATTGAGCAGTTAAAACTTACGTCCATATTCTGCCATCCACTGGTTATAAGAAGATCCGTTATTTTTATAACTACAAGTATAAATTATTTTGAGGATATTAGTCGGAGAAGTTGTGATAATACTCCCAGCGTTTAAATTCATTCTAAAACAGAAACTTCGGTGGTACTTGGGCAGACACCCCCATACAGTTACCAGGCTTAAATTCTGCGCGTAAATGTGAATTCTTTCAATGAATTTTAGTTTTTTGCGTTTTCTATCGCCTTTTTTTATGTTTTTACGCGCTATTTAGCCAAATAAACACTAATTTACAATAAAATAGCATATCACTAATACAAATAATGTGAATTGCTGTAATACTTTAGTACAATTAAATTATAACCTTGCAATTCTTACTGTTTAAACCGATCAGCTTTGCCAATCTCCTTAAGAAGCCTAAACCCTTCAAAGTCGTGTTTTTTATTGCCAAAATGCAATAGATTCTCCCCGCTTTGTTCAGAAAACAATCTGCTTCTTAGAAATCCTGACCAAGTTGTAGAAAGTCCCATTCTGCTTAACAAAAGTGCTGTTTTCAATGGCGTCGAGAGCTTTTTGCATAAATTTGGGCACATTTTCTGAAGAGAGCTCCGTCTCCAAATTGAATTCAAATTCCACACTTAGGAGCTCAACTGAGCGACGGCTGGGAGCAACAAAATCGCCAATAAGATGAGATTCATCGTGGAGAGACTAGTCATCTTGAATGAGAAGAATCTACTAGAATGAATGGCGACATCAGGGGATTTTAGTCAGATTGACAGTTTGATCCAAGAGATCGTATTCAATCAATCTTCCTTCAAATGATTTTTGAAGGATTGAGAACAAATGATTTTTAAACAATTTATGAGAATTCCATTCTTCGAGGGAACGAGGAATGGATTTCATACAAATAAGGCTTAAAAATTATGCCAATTTATCCAGAAATCTTTCTTCAAGAGATTGGGGAATGGATGTATAAGCAAAAAATGATAGATGATTAGGCAGTTTTGGTCCATCAATCCATTTATTTCCATCAAATATTTCGGATGTTTCACCATGAAACACAATAATTCTATTTGAGAGTTTTCCTATTCCAAACATATACCGTGGATGGTTAAAACTCTGTTTTTGTGTCCATTTCTTCGCTGGATCTTCGATATCCATTTCCCATACGCTATTTAATGAGCCAGATGAATTGCCTCCAAAAATGGATAGAGTTGAATTGCTGATTAGCATCGTATGGGCGGCAACTTCAATAGGCAAATCACAAAATAAAATCCATTTTTGTAGAAGTGGGTCAAACATCTCCACAGATTTTAAGTATTTCCTATCATGTCCTCCAGTGACAAATATTCGATCCTTAAATACTGCTGCTGCTGCACTCTCTCTTGCATAATTCATTTCTCTGGAATCTTTTGATTAAAAGGGCAGTTCGACGCCTCCTACAAGTTGATTTTATTCGATGCAAAATAATGCACTGATTTCGGAAATACACACGAAATTGCACAAAATTAAATGTTAAGAAATAAATTCACAAACTTTTTGATTTGATTTTTCATCGATAAAAGAGTCTAAATGACGGCGAAATGGCAGAATTCATAGAAATAAAAAAAATCACAATGACATTTGAATTTGGGAAAATCTTTACCGACTTAGGCAAAGTTTCCAACGCTAGAGACTGTCCCTTTCAAATTTGGAGGAAAACTTACGGCATGTAGGTCCATTTGTTTTGAGAAATATCATACTTTTCTACTGATTTTAGAGACCCTCCAGAATATCCTCCAATAACCCAGATATCTCCTTTGTAAACCAGAGAGCTATTGGAAATATATCTTCTACTTTGATTTAGCGATGCCAATTGGATCCAAATTCCATCATTTTTCAATTTATAACAGCCCTGCTGATAACCATTGGCGTATCCTCCAAAAATATAGATTTCGTCATTGAGTACAGCAGCTCCAAAATCTTGCATTCCCTTTGGAAGAGTGATGCTCAGTTCCTTCCAAGTTTGAGTCTTCGAATCGAGCAAGAAAATTGTATTCAGAGGTCCATCGCCGCCCAAAATTAAAACCTATAAGAAAAATTAACAAAAAGAAAATTATACCGATGTATTTCTTTCATCACCTTTCAACTCCTCCACTTTTTCTGCTTCATTTTCTGTTTGAGTTGAGCTCTCTGAATTGATTCCACTCTCAAAAGAAGAGACAAACCAGCTGTTTTGCCGAGTTCCCCTCCTCCCTCCATCCCAACCAAACTGTCAGCCTCGACTTCCAAATGACAAAGTTGTTTGATTATTTGGGCGACGTTTTTTCTGATTTCTTCGACATCAGTTTTTACATCTCAAAAGAAGTTGAAAAATGAATGAAATTACTTCTGGACGCCTGTTCTTGTCGACCCTTACACTCGACAATTTCCCTTTCGAGTTTCTTCACTTCATTCTGCGCCAATACGCTTTCTGTTTCTTTTTCTCCCAGACGCTCTCTCAACACTCCGACCAATTTCTCATTTTCTGAAATCGATATATTCGAATAGAGAATATCTCTCACCTTCGATCAGAGAATCAATAGTTTTTTGCCTCTCTTCATTCAACTTTTGCAAATCTTCGACTTCTTTATTCTTCTCTTCCAGCTTCTTATTCGTTTCATCTAATTTAAGTGATTTGTTAAAATACATTGTCTGAGCTTGATTTAACGTTGCCTCGAGTTCATAAACTCTCATTGGATCAGTCGCATTTTCAGCCATTCTGACTAATCTTATTGAAGGGTCGATAAGAGGAAAAAAGTTGGCAAGCGATAGCGATAAAAGTTGGGCGACTGATAAAGGCAAGATAAGGTCAAAGGCGGTGAGAAATTCAAAAAGTTGAGGGGAAAAGATAAAACTTGAACGGCAAGAACACTAAAAGTATTTATTTTCCCTCAAATAGTCAATCAGTTATGGTAAAGGGAAGGTTTTTATTAGAAGAAACATATACTGAAAATATCATTCTCTAATAGACGCGAACCTCAGGGGCTAGGGAACCTTAGTGAAAATGCCATTTTCCAGTTGCGGGAAGAAGTAGTATCTATCTATCTATCTAAAGTGCAGAAGTAGGGAAGTTACGAACTAAAAACAGTACACAAAACGAGCACTGGGAGGGGACTAAAATTTGGGGGGAGATGGGACTAAAATTCTAAGGGAAGGAGGGCGAAAATTCGAGGGAAAAAACGAAAATCCCAGGAAAAAATCTATTTTATGGTTTTTCTGACGAGATGAATGCTGCTTTGGCTCATTCCAGTTCGTTCCACAAACTTTAAAAAGCAATTTAATTTCCAGTGAAAGTGTTGGAAGAACTCTTGGACATAGTGAAACTAGTTCAAGCAGGTATAAAAATGAAGAAAAAAAGCTTGCGACACCCGGGATTCCCAAGCCGTCTCCGATCCAAGTACTAACCGGGCCCAACGTTGCTTGACTTGCCAGATCGGACGGGATGGCGTACTTTCAACGTGGTATGGCCGTAAGCGAAGGTCAAGCTTCTTTTACGGATGATATCGCTGATTGCTTATCTCTTTTTACTTCAAAGACCTATAAAACACACAAATTGGCCTCTAAAGTGCGTTTTCCCTCAGTGGTCAGTCAATTCTCTTCATTACACTTTCCTTCCAGCCCCCAGACCTGAAATAAAGATAGAAAACCAACTTATACTAAAAAATTAAGAAAAACTTTACAGCAGATTGTTTTTTATTTCGATTTAAACAAACTGAAGACATCTGAAAACTCGTTGAATCAGATCATCTCGTTGTTCTCCAAGATTCCTATAAAGGAGATCCGCTCATCGTTGGCATCCACTTCGGCGACTACTGGCAGCTTCGTCTCTTATCCTCCATGTCCTTTCAGTCCAGTCAAATATAGGAGCTAGTATCCGAGATCGAAAATATTATTGGTTCGACTGAGATAGAAATCGGTGAGCAGTCCAACGCAACTTCTCGCCCTTCTTAACAGCTGTATAGCTCAGATTGTGTCATAAATATTTAAAAATTTTAATTAAAATTTAAAAACAAATAGCTTTTATTTAGAAACTGAGTCTACGTAATCCTTAATATAATCTAACTTTAAATAAAATTTTTCGGTGTCATCCTGTCTGTCCGTCCGTTCGTGGCCTTTTTGTAAAACCCGGTCAAATCCTTTTTTCTTTATTTTTTTGGGGGGAGCGGTCGTTTTTTTTTTCTAATTTTCTGGAAATTCCAAGGATTCGGTAGAAGATCGGGCCAAAAGGGGTATAGTCTTAGAGGCTTCCTGATAAGTTATGGGGTTTGAGAGCGTGTTGAGCGTGAGAAGTTTACAGCTTACTCGAGTCTGAGAAGCTTTTGGTCATTTTTAGTCTATTTTTTGTGTATTAAAATTCCCAGGTTTCAGTCTAATAGTCTTAACTGTTTCTAGATTAATTTATCTTTTCTAAGCCAGATTTTTGTTTATTCTTCAAAACTGCGCTCTTCTGAACAGTAGAACAAGTATTTTGTGTTGATTTTTTGAGACTTCCTTTTAGAATGTCTGAAAATGACGAAATGCGTAGAAAAATGCGAGCCGAAGCAGAAAAACGACGAAGAGCTGCTTTGACAGGCGAAGAAGCTGACAAGAAGAAGGAAAAAGATAGGGAGCAAAAGAGGAAGTCGAGGGAGAGTTTGTCGGCTGAAGTCAAGGAGGAAATTAAATTAAAAAACAAAGTGGCCCATAAAAAAGCTAGAAGTGAATTGCCAGCCGAAAGAAGGGATGAAATTCGCGAGGAGGACAAAGTAGCACATCAGGAAATGAGAATAAATTTGCCAGAAGAAAAGAAGGAAGAGATCAGAGAAATTGAACGAATCCTTTACCATATAAAAATGGAAAATATGACGGAAGAGGAGAAGAAAGAGAAAAACGTCAAGAATACACATTCTCAACGAATTGTAAGATCCACTCTTTCAATTCAACAAAAAGCTTCCAAAAATAAGGATCGGCGAGCAAAGCAAGTCTATAATGGAACAGACGGGATTGGGCAATCTCCGCCTGAACATTATCTCGGCCAAATGTCGGAAGAATTCTCCCATTGCGGTGCCCTTTATTTTAAAGGTTGGTTCTCTTTAACATTTGGACAGAAATATTTAGGGGAGTTTAAAAGAGAAATCGATGGAACGTATTACCCGTGCTGTAGAAAAGGTTCAGTGACTCTGGACAAATTTGAAAATTACCCACCCCAGTTGGAAGAGCTATTCACAGGAATGCACCCGGAGTCGGACAATTTCTTGACTAATTCCCGGCAATTCAACACGGCTCTGTCGATCGCTTCAATGGACTGCGATATTCGAAATGTCCCAAGACTTTTTGTCTCAAAATAAACAAAAAAAACCTTCAAGCATAAAGGAAAATAGACCATTCAACATTTCCCCCTGGCGCGACCCGTTCCCCTCCTTCCCATTTTAGGCTTTAAGTCTTTAAATTTGAAATGATTTTACTCATTTTTATAAACTTGGATATTTGCGAGTTTTAGAAGCATATGATGATTTATTCTATGATTTAATATTTAAATATTTATTGGCAAATCTAAAACAACTTACAAATTGCGATATTGTAAATATATTGAAAGAATTAAAACATATTCGTAACAGAGTTGATTAGAGAAAAATACAATTTGACTTCTAAAAAATCGCTTTTCTAAGCATCTGGGCCTATTTTCCTTTTTAATTCTAAGACTAAGTCATCGTCAGCATTTTTCTCATTGGGTGTCCTATATCCATCTTTTCCTATACGCATATTAATTGCTGATTTTGTTTTGATTTTGCATAAGTTTGGTGGTATTCTTAGCCTATCATTCTCTTCTGGAAAATAGAATGCAAACGATAAATGATCCCAAGTATCACAGGCGGGATTCTCTTTTCTGCTATTGGAGTTCCAACCATTAGTTGTAGTGTAACATTTCCAGATAAAAATCTCGTCCGTAGCTGCCCCTCGAAATGCTTTTGTCTCGTTTTCTATCAATTGAAATCCATGACCATTAATTTTGTCACTAAAAGGAGAGAAAATACAATACTCATACACTTACCCTTTCATACATACCAAGATAGCAAACATAATTTCTCTTGTATAAAAGAATGTTCCAAAAAGTTTCAATTGTATATCAGCACGATCTTTTTTTCTGCTTATTGCATATTGATCCAAAATATCTTTCCAAGAAACAACAAGCCCTATTGGGCCATAAAAACTGTCCCCATCTAATACTGGAGATTTACCAAAATAACACTCATAATATTCATCGAAGTTTTTATGCTTCCTTATATCATCACCCCAGTTTTCGGGTGGATTTGGGAACCACCAAGACAAATACCTAAACTCAGTATCAAAACTTGGTTTCCAATTATTAGGCTTGAAACAGAAGGAATTAGCATCGTCGCTAATATTTCTTGCATAAGTATTCTCGGTGAAATGGACTAAATGAGTGATGGGTAGTGTAAATTGTTTGTCTGGATCATCATCATCATCAAATAGATAATCGTAATAATCAGCCAAAGGTCTTCCACCAGCAATTCGCTCATTGTGAGCATTATATTGTTTTGCTGACGCATAAATCATTTAAACAAATTAATTCTGAAAGTAAGAAATGTTGTAAGAAATTCAAAAAATAGCGCAACACTTTTCGGAAAAAGAGTGGACATCCACTTTCGCTTTCTGAAAAACTCCAAAGTGAATGTCAGCTTCACTTTACTACTTTAAAATAAATTCTAACATTAAAGGGACTGTTATAGACCCATGATCCCCACGACCCGAGGGTCATCCCCTATAGATAAGAGAGAGAAGGCAAGACTGATTTATCAAAGGATAATGCTCCTTTTATAGCGCGTCTATAACAGGACTGTCCGGCACCTTTTTGAAGTTGCTTTTATTAGATGTAATTTTATGCGCTGATTACGATTTTGCACATCAAAAAGCGTCAAAATTAATGTTAAGAAAGAAAAGAAAGTAAAAAATGGGTATAAGTGGGCACGACTTTTTCATGCACATTTTTGCTTTCTTAGTTTTACACTTTTTTATATATAAAATAATAATCAGAGCATAAAATTACACAACATGTAAAACAGCCCCCTTCAAATTTGGGTCTCGGCGCGCGCTAAGCCTATTGGAGGGCACCGGACAGTCCCTTTAAAATTTTCAACTTAAATTACAAATAAAACATTTAGTAAGCGACTAATAGAGAGAAAAAAAATCCGAATTTAAGCGACTTATGAGCAGAGAGATAGACTAAGATGCACTGATAACGGAAAATCTGGTCAACAAATAGCATGAATCAGCAATGCAAACGGGAATGACCGAAATGCATTTTATTATCAGGAACAGTGCTTGTAAAGAAAGCGAAACACTTACAAGGGAATGTTCTGAGGACACTATGCGATCTCGGAAAACGGCATATACCATTTGATAGAGCTTGAAAAGTACTCTCAGAAACCACTCTCCGAATTTCCAGAACGACTCCCCAACATCTCTAAAAATACCCCGAAAGTGGACGACTCGCAGACTTCTTTACGCCTCCAGAATATCCCGCGTTGTCTGGGCCCTAATTCCAAGTGGAGCTGTGAAGTAGTGCAATTGCTGTAGGTTATCAATTTTTGCCTATTTTAGGGCGCGGGTTCGATCTCTGATCGACTTTTCTATTTTTTCTTTGATTCACACTTTTTTCAAGTTATTTAGTTACCTACGATTGAGTTGATTTTCTTGTTGTTTTGTTTGTGTTTCTTATTTTTAGAATTGTGTCTTCAGCAAATGTCTGCAGCTGATCTTATTGCCTCATTAGCCATTGACTTTCCTAATGGAACGCCCCGTATCCTTGATAAGAGAGCTCTTCAGCTCTACGAAGCCATCAAGAGCCTACTCGTGGATCACAAAAATGGGAGTATTGAGGTCGAAGGAGAAGAAGTGATAGTCCCGGACATGGATTGTGATGTTTTCGATCCGGATCAAGACATCTACGACGACTACAGTCGAACATTGGAAGAGGATGATTGTGATAACTTCAAAAAGATTAGGTGTGTACAAGCTTCGCTCTTTTATGTTAGGGTATAGATTTTCTGGTCTACACGGTGACGGAGAATTAATAAGTCCTGCAAGAGTACAGGCAGCTTTGGTATGTTATCGTGCCGCCCAGAAAGGATCAAGATCTTTGTCTAGCATGCATACAAAGTTTCCTTTTGTGAGAAATGATATGGATAGGAGGACATTGGTCAAATTTGAGAGAGAAGGTTAGTGTTGTTTAATGATCAAAAAGCTCTCTAGGACTTGATGCTGTCTTCCACAGGAAAACGGCTTTAATGAACTTGTCTAAATTGTTGTACGAATGGACAATGGAAAAGCTTCAAACCGGTCACACTCTTCATGGCAAAGAGCTACAAAAGGCCGCCATTGAAATCAACGAGGAAAAAGGCACATTGGCTCCAGAATTTAAGGGCTCGATCTCATGGATTAGAAAATTCAAAGAGGTTTTTGCTAACACTTTTGTCAAGGCAGAATTCTTCAGGCAAACAGATTATGCTCTCGAAAAATAACGAAATTCGTTTCCACAAAGTCTCTGAAAAAGCGCGAAGAAACAGAGAAAGAAGCTAAACTTTTTGTCGACAAAGTTCAGGTATTTTTCTCTTAAAACATGGTCAATTTTTAGGACTTGATAAAGCAAAAACGAATCCCACCTTCATGCGTGTTCAATGCTGACCAGTCAGCCCTTTTAAAAGAACTACATGGGAATAGGTCATTAGCATTTCGTGGAGAAAAAACGGTCGAGAGATTAGTGACTTCCGTCAGCGCCACCACTCACTCTACAACTGTTATGCCAATGGTCTTTCTTGATGAAAGTGTCCATCCGATTCTATTCGTCGTTATTCAATTGGCGTCTAAACAACCGATTCCGGCATATTATAAGGTCAGTAATTTATATGTAACTTTCAACAGTTCACATATCATGACCAAGGACTTGATGATTGAATGGTACCGAGAATTGGTTGAGCCGTTTATTGACAAAAATGCTTTGATGATCGTCGATTCCTGGTCGTCATTTACTGATCACGCATCCCTTCATGAAGTGACGAGTAGAGGGAAGGAACTTGAAATTCGGAATATTCCAGCTGGTGCTACAGGAATTATTCAACCACTCGATGTGGGGTATTTCGCCTATTTCAAGAACTTTGTTAAAAGAATTGTTTCTCATGTAACATTGTATGACACTGGCCATAAGATTTATAGCAGAGATAATCATCTTAAAGTAATATCCGTTGTTCACAACCAATTCTGTAATCCCCGCTTTAAGGATTTCGTATTTTACGCCTGGTTCAAAGGCACATTTCTTCCTAATAGACCACCAACTTTTGAGACCCCGGTCACCGTATGTTTTCCTCCATTTGTCTCGTCGAAAAAATGTAACGAAATTAACTGTGCGAAAAGTGATTTTGTATTTGTTCCTACTGTAGTTGTTTTTTGTGCTTTGACCACTTTGTTATGTCAAACCACATCCACTAGTCTGCGTCATTTATCGCAAAGTTCAATAAATTCGTGTTGATCAACTTAATCGAGGTAGCTAAAAAAAACTTGAAAAAAGTGTGAATCAAAGAAAAAAAGAAAAGTCGACCAGGGATCGAACCCGCGTCCTAAAATAGGCAAAAAATTGATCAACTATATCAGTCGCACTACTTCACGACTCCACTTAGAGTTAGGGTCAAACAACGCGAGGTATTCCAGAGGCGTAAAAAAGTCTGCGAGTCGTCCACTTTCGGGGCATTTTTAGAGATGTTGGGGAGTTGTTCTGGAAATTCGGAGAGTGGTTCCTGGGAGTACTTTTCAAGCTCTATCGATTGGTATATGCCGTTTCCCGAGATCGCATAGTGTCCTCAGAACATTCTCTTGTAAGGAGAGAAGGATCACTTTTCCAAGCGAAAGGCGTTATGGCAATCAAATTGTAGAAATAGTGTTTGTCAACTGATAGAGTTGAGACTAAGGAAGTCGTAAAATGAGTAATGTTTAGCTAAAACCAGCACCAGGGATATCATAAAAAACTTTGAATCTATCATTATTTTTCGGTAGAAAATTGGTCTTTTTCGGAAAAACCATCCCCTGAGGCGAAATTAAATTGGCTGACCTAAAAATTCGTTTCCGGAGGTTTTCGACTCTGAAAAATTGATTTAAAATATCCAAAAGACCTGAAACCCTAAAAAAATTCAAAAATCGCAAAACGAAGGTGGACTTATCATTATTTTACGCAGTGTATTTAGCTAAAACAAGTACTCAGCACCAGGGATATCATACAAAAATTTGGATCGTCATCCAGCCAAAAAAAAACTTGAAATCTTTAAAGCTTTTGCCAATTTGCTTTGAGAGGTTGCTTTCGTTTTTGTGCCGTTGTATCGAATTCGTTCCAGTACCTTCTTGATGTTCTTCTTCGTGACTGCAGTGGGTTTGGCTCCCCGTCCTTTACGATTGGCATTTGTTCCCAACTCATTAAAGCGTCGAATCGTGTCAGAAATAACTTGTTTGGACAAGCCTAATTTGGACACAATGGTTTTCTGCCGCAGGCCATTCTTATGAAACTCGATGATGAAATTTCGGTGCACCGATTTCTTTGCCATTTCTAGAATTTAAGGATGTTACAAAGTTAATAGCTTTTATACGTTGTATTTTTCAAGAAAATAACAAAAAATTAAAGGAAAGACTGTTAATCGTATAAATTATTCGCGCAATCTAGCGAACACCAGTCCGGGTAATTATGCCCAACCCTGTAGTCTTTTGACAGCTACTTTTCTGTAAATTGATCTCTCTATTTTAGTTTCAGTCAGACTTTCATAAACTGGTAACATTGCCTACCCCAGTCGACCATTGTAGCCGCGAAAGATTTCTCCCTCGCCTCCTCTTCCTATCTGTTCTTTCTCTGTGAATTCATTGAGACTAAACTCATCAATAACTAAAGAAGCATTGATTGTTAGGGTAGATTTACCAGAATTAACTTCTAGTCTTTTTCTGAAGGAAGGCCACTCATCACGATGGCGAATAGGCAAACCCGGCGTTAGACTTCTATTGATTGTCTTAATAAAGCGGCTTAGTCTTTATTTCGAAAATATGATGTCATTTTAGAGTGACTGTGATCTGAAGAATAAGCAGAGAGAGGAGAAGAGCTTAGGTTTTTGACAGAACTGTTGACAGGAAAGATTAGGATAGGCTTGGGTGTGTGAGAACTTTGAACAAGAAAGGGCGAGAGGAAGTGTGTGAAGTTTGCAACACCCACCACCTTATAAAAGGCTCGACGGAGAACCTAACGAGGACCATCTGTTATGCTTGAGCTGTAAATTCGTGCGTCATAAAGATTAACTTTCCTCCTCGATCAGAAGCAAGAACCTCTCAAAGTGGCTGCTTTTCAGCAATTTCGAGTGGTTTATCTAAATATTTTTAATGAAGAAGTCATCATTTTTCTATCGAAATAATCTTGATGTAATTATAACTGGATTGTTTTATGCAATTAATGTGTTATAAAAGGAGATCCTTTTAATAAATCAGTCGTGCCTTCTCTCTCTAATCTATGGGGTGACCTTCGGGTCATGGGGAACATGGGTTTATAACAAATGGCGTTATTTATACCACAACCTGGTCAGTTTGCAGCTGGGTTATTATAGCCATTATTAGGACGAATCGAAAGCGAATGATCCACTTTACCAAAGCAGCCAAATCTCAAAGAGATGCTCTACAGTAATTGATCGTTCTGATAAGCTTCTTGAAATTTGAACTCTTTCTCATTAACTTTATGGTTTTTAATGCTTTGCAATCTTGTCGAGGAAATTGAGGACTACAACTTTGCAGAGCATTAGAATCGATGAAAACCAGCGAAAAATGGAATTGGCAGGGTTTTTTATATAACTGTAGATTCTTTAAAGAGATGCGCATCTCAATCTTTTGATTAAATTCTTTTCGAATTTCTCACAATTTATAGACTTTTTGATGTTCTGCAAAGTTGTAGAGGAGATCAAGAACTACAACTTTTATAGTGTCAAGTGGACTTCCAGCAACTGAAATTGGGAGTAATTCTTCGAGTTTTTTGAAGTTTCTCACAGTTCGATTAGCGAATGCATCGCATTGAGCGGGAAGCAAATGACCAGGGAGAAAATATAATATCTCTTCATCCAAGAGTGGGGGGAGGTCTGAATGCCAATAAGCCTTTTGTTGCTAAGTTTTTATTATATAAATTAGCTTTTTTTTCTTGAAAGAATACGCAAAAATCTTGATACTATAAAAGTCGTAGTGTGGACAAGCAAACAAAACTTTTTTATCGCATGGCGGCACCTTGACACCAGATAGTCAATTGAGAACCTTATTTCCTATCTTTCCTTTCCATTTTATTCTCAAATGTAGGTCGCTTCTTGTAGAATCTTCTCGCGAACGTTTGCTCGCTTAAACCTGTCCAGTTTTCCGTCGGAATTGCTATTACAATGAGCTGGTCAGCGCTTGTTCTCTGCCAAAGATTTTGTTCTAATTTCTCGGGATAATTTCAGACTCTCCTACCTCTCTTTGTAGTCTAGAATGTCTGTTCCTATGAGTAAGAAATTTAATTACTAATCACAAATTAATCTAGGCGACATAGAGATGGCTAGTGGCGAATCTACTCAAATTGTGCCCGAAATCGCTGCCCAAAATGAAATCCAGCATTTCTCAGGAAAAGTTAGAGCCAATGTTGCTGCAACCATATTTGACCGTAAGCTTAAGCCCCTTATTAAATTGATACCGCATTTTCAGCTTTAAATCCGTCTGCTCCGCGCTATCTTTCAAATACAATTTATTATTATCCGGGTTCTTGTCTAGGCGAAGGATATTTTGGTATATGCCACAAGGTTTTCAACACAATCGTTGGGTTAGTTGAATTTTGGTCTAAACAAGCATGTTTGATTTTTGTTTATCCGCATTCAAACAAGATAACCAAGCTAATACTCGTTTAACAGCCACAAAAAAAGAAACAGTGAGAAGGAGGGAGTTCGACGCCATTTTTCGAGTAAATCGCTTTTGTTTAAAATCTTTTTTAGCTTAATCATCATCCAAATGTTGTCTCCTTTTTTGGCTATGTAATCAAAGATGAAAAAGAACCAGAGCATCCAATTGGCATTTTGATGGAGTTCATGGCTGGAGGAGACATTGATAAATGCAATTTTTAGCTTCCTATATTCCTAAATAAGTCCTTTTCAGATGTAAGAGAGCTCCATACAAAAAAACCAGACGATCCCCTACTTCCAATCTTTCAAAATACTTGGGCAAAACAGATAGCTTTAGGATTGAATTTTATCCACTCGAGGAACGTAATGCACAGGGATATCAAGCCAAACAAGTGGGATATATTCTGCTCAGAAACTTTGCTCTAGTATCCTCCTTTCTCACGATCGACGTGTAGCCAAAATAGCCGACTTTGGGCTTTCAAAACATTTGGAAAAAGAGCCTGAAGATCATACACGCAAGAGGTTTTGCATAAAATTTTCCAAAAAGATCTAGAAATGGGACTTTGATCTACAGCGCCCCAGAAATTTATGCAGAAGAGAATTATGGTAAAGCCGTCGATGTTTATTCCTACGCGATGGTTCTTTACTTCATTTATTATCAGGAGTAACCTCGAAATTTAGACGAGCTCAGTTAATTTAGAGATCCATTCGATCCGGCTAGCACTAAGAAGAAAAGTCGATACACTTTTGTGAAGGAGATTAAAGGAGACGGCAATACTCCACCTCTCCGTCCAGCTCTCTCAAATCTAGTAATTGACGAATTAATCATTAGGTAGAAGAGAGAGATGTCATTTTTATCAGAAATTTTGTTACAGCTGCTGGCTATCAGAACCAAATCAACGAATGACGATGCCCCAAGTTATTGAATTTCTCTTCAGTCCTGAGGGACAACAACTGCTGCCGGCTTTAGATGCCTAGGATTTACAATAAATAAAATTAGAATAAGAAAAGACAATTAAGCATCAAAAATGGGGAAAATGTCCCGTTGGGCGTTGGATCTCATCAAGATTTCAAGAGTATTCAATCGGAGAGTCGGATCACTCGACCAACATCTGAATATTTCTCTTATATTTCCATTAAAAGCTTCTACCCTCTGATGATTTCATCAATTGGCTTTCCAGTCAACTGCGGTCTGACAGGCTCAACTCCAGGCGTTCCTTGAATCTTTTTAACTTTAGTTTCAAATCCCGCTTTTCTTAAACTTTCATCAAAGGGCTCTCTAAATCCTATTTTTGAGCGACTTCTTGATCGATTCTCACTCTCGATAATACAATAGCGCCAATATCCCAAGCTAATTTAATTTAATAATTAACAAAAAAGAGGCTGTTTGTCGTCCAGAGCATTAAATAATCCAAGACATTTTGCAGCAGCAGCAGTATTTAAGGATCGAATATTTGTCACTGGAGGATGGGATGGGAAATACTTAAAATCTGTGGAGATGTTTGATCCAAGACTACAGAAATGGATTTTATTTTGTGATTTGCCCATGAAAGTTTCCTGCCATACGATGCTAATCAGCAATTCAACTCTATCCATCTTTGGAGGCGAATCAGAATCTCGCTCATTAAATAGCGTGTGGGAAATGGATATCGAAGATCCCGAGAAGAAATGGACAGAAAAACAGAGTTTTAGACATGCACGACCTGCTTTTGGAATAGGAAGACTCTCAAATGGAATAATCAGTTTTAATATTCTATTTGGTGGTCGTGGGAATACTGGTGAAACATCCGAAATAATTGATGGAAATAAATGGATTGATGGACCCAATCTGCCTCAAAAATGAACATCCTTTGCTTATACATCCATTCCTCGGTCTCCTGAAGAAAGATTTCTGGATAAATTCCAAGATTCTATTTTAAAAAAAGTTATTTGCTACTCTTAGAAACTCTGAAAGTCATAAGGTTCCGCAGAATTGAATGACTCTTTTTTTCTTAATAGACTGTATTGGAAAATTAAAATAAAGAAATGCATCACTGCAAGCGCATCGAATCATTTTACTTTTAAAAAATAAGTTAAAGAAAAGAATAAGCTCCCATATTTTCGTAAATCAGGTAGTCGTTCATCTTCAAAGAAGGTAGCATTTTATTTGTTTAAAAATAATTTGAAATTGGAGGAAAATAAACCTCAATTAGATCGGTTGAATCAAAAGTCGGTCCAAAAAGAGTAGAAGGAATCAGCTCTCCGGAATGATCCTAAAAAAGAGTTCAAAAAGAAAGAAAAAGGTCTCGTTTGAATAAAATCGAGCATAAAATTCGCACAAAAAGAGGGCGACAAGACATCTTCAGTCGATCTTCCCTGATGCAATAAAGACTTCCATAAACTCCATCAGACAAATAATACATGCTCTCTGCTGCTTTCATTAATTGGGAGAGAATCAATTTTATATTTTGTAAATTCCTTCACTCCAACAATGTTCAACACGAAGGAGAATGGAGTGGCTGACATGAATCTTCCCGGTTCTCCAAATATTTCCACTTCCATCCCACTGAATTCTTCTCTCAAGGAGCTTCTAATCACTCTGGCTATCTATCTTTTTATTTTATTTTTAAAGCAATATCAGGGAGTTCAAAAATCTCGCGCTACAGTCTCTTCAAAGAGTTCCTTACCTTTCGAAAATGGTCCAAAAATTATCCCAGATATCCACCACCTATATCTAGAACCCTCATTTGGAAGCCGATTTCCTTGCCGAAGTCAAAAAGAAGACTGGCGTCTGACATTTCCCTTGAATAGACGCTAGAATCATTGCATCCGCATCCCACATGGAAACTGGAATTATTATTTTTCAACTTCTCTTCTTACCAGATTCCCACTACATTTAGCCCTAGTCTCCTGGCTTCTTGAAGCAATTCCTTGGAGAGAAATGAATCTGATGCTGCAATTCGAAAAATCAACTCCATTTCTGGGAAGAGCTCTAATTTTAGCGAGTTCGTTGGATTCCAACTCGTCGAGCGTGGAGGATATGAGCAGGCATCTTACAAGGATGAGCGAAGATTATTCTGTCAGAAGCGAGACCAAGATCCAAAATCTAAAAATCTAGTTAGACCTTTTTCATTTCCGATGGAATTTTGGTTGTTGGTTTCGCTTCAGAAAAAAGAACTCAATATCTGATCAGACAAAATGGATAATCTAATAAAACTAATAGGTTTCGGTGTCTGTCCGCCAAGCTTTTGTAGAACCCCGCGCTTTGAAATTTTTGAATTGAGCTTTAGTGGCGCGACTTTAGACGCGAGGTCGGTTTTTAGTTCGATTGATTGATGGGGGTTCGATCCCCCACTCACGCCAAATATTTTTACTTTTTTTGTTTTCCACTTCCACGATTCCATCTCACGCAAAATGACTAAGTCCGCCTAAAATTCGAAGGGAAAACCTTTTTATGGAAATTCGAGGAATTGGGACTAAAACTTGAGGGAAAAGGGGACAAAAAAGTGTTAAGTTTGGAGAATTTCTTCAATAGGGAAAGTATGCCGTTCTTGATAAATTTGTCCCCGTGAACTACAAGTTGTAATTTTGTTGCTGTTCCAATTGTCATGTTTTTATTAAAAACATTTTTAAGATTGGAATTTACGATTTTAACATTTGCTATTATAGGCATTAATTTCATCCTTAATCTGAATTCTTTGTAGAAGGTTTTATCAAACTGCTCTTGTGTCCATTTGTGAGATCCAAATCCACTATACCAATATCATTATCCACATTATCATCTCGAGAAATTGAATACGGCTAATAAGAGTGAGCTTTTTTTTTAATTTATAAAAGAGTCATTTTTAAAAGCAATTAGAGGCCAATCAAAATACATCCAAGGAGATTTAATTTTTTGTCGAAGATGCGAAAGGAACTTTGATTAAGACCAAGGTGTGCCATATGACCGGCGACGTGCATCTCGCTAAATTGAGGGAGGACAGTGCCTTCTTCCTAGAGGGAGCAATAGTCGGAGGAACTGTAACTAGCAGCGCTTGTGAGTTCGACTTTGCTTCTGTCTCGCGGAATTTTACGAAGGTGGTCCCGACTAAGCGTTGCTGATAATCGAGACTACATCAACCATTAGAAGATTCTGAATACGGTATTGCTAGAAGGCCATGTCGCCTTTTTTGAACAGACTATATCTTCCTGCTGTATTCTTCCCCTATTCAGATTCCCCCTGTGAACACGTTTCCCCAGAATACTTCTTGCATCCATTGTGAGAAAATGATTCCCGACCATTCGCAATTCTGTCCGGAATGTGATATCAAGGTAAAACTCGCTCCTCGAAATTAAAAGAGCCGATTATTCCAGTTCCCAATCTGCGTAGTCTCTGAGCGTCCATTAATCGACTATCAGTTTTGGCTCTGTCCTTACTGCCGTCATCGAGCCTTCGAAGAGTGCATGGTGCGGGTTACATTCTGTCCTCTTTGTCATCACGACTTGGGAAATTCATAAATAAAAGTTTAAATAAATTTCTGAATGTTGATTCAACTTCAAGAATCTATTGACCGATCGGACTGAAATTTGGAATTGAAAAGCGCTTATATTTTGGCTTTCTAAATCCAAATACTTTTGTTGATTTTTTCAAGAAAGTGGCTTTCCTATTCTTTTCAAGGCTTGAAGAATTAAAATTAGCCAAACAGGACCCGTTTCATAGTCAGCTCAGATTCGAGAATTTTCCAAGAAAGGATTCTATGACACAAGCTAGAGGTGATAGAGAAGCACAGAGGTGGTGACTGGTGTTTTCTCGCAGATTTTGGCTTCTTTCTTCGTTTTTACTCTTAATATCAAGTTTAAAACCAAATACGAGAGCCACGAGAACAGCGATATTTCGAAGCCCTTTGCACAAGAGAGGTCCGGACAACGCCCGGCACTGATGTTTTTTAATAAAATTATTGTGATTTCTGCTTTTTTCCTAAATCCCAATAGATACATTTATTCAGGAATTTTGACAATATCGTTTGAGAAAAAGTCTCTCTTGAGCGCAAGTGAGAGGAATAGAGGCAAAAAGACCTCGTTTATCCGGTAAATTGGCCCCGTTCTTCCATTCAACTCCATCAAAAATCTCAACAGAATCAATTCTATTTGTATCATTGATCGATCCTCCAAAAACCATCAATTCATCGGCTATTATGGCAGCGCCAGAAAGATATCGTCTTTGTTTTAGGCTGGGCATCTCTTCCCATTTCCTCTTCGGATCCAAAACATCAATTTTCCAGACTTGATTTGTTGGCTCTTGCTTTGACAAGTCTCCACCAATTACGATTAAATGTGATTGGTTTCCAATTAAAATATGTGAATACGCTCCATAAGGCATGTGAGGAGTGAATATTTCCCATTTTTCCTTTTCTGGGTCGTAGACTTCCACTGAATTCTTAGATTTCCGTCCATCCCAACCAGCAGAAACGTAGATTTTTCCATTGACTACAGTAGCTGCAGCAACTGTTCTCGACTCGTTCAATTCACTGAGAAATTTAGATTATCTGGCATCAGTCACTTACGGCATTTTGGTCCATTTCTTAGTTTTTGGATTAAATTTCTCCACTGATTTCAAAGCTGTCCCATCCCATCCACCAATCACCCAGATTTCCGAGTTGAAAACAACAGAACTCTGACTAATTTCACTTCTTTTCTCATTCATAGCAGCCATCCTCTCCCATTCATTGCTAGCTCCCAATTTATATAAAGACTTGAGAGGTTCTTGAATTGTTCCATCTTCATAACCACCAAAAATGTAAATCTCATTGTTGAGAATAGCTGCTCCGTGAGTTGCAAGTGTGCTTGGAAGCATCGATTCACAATTTTTCCAGCTCTTTTCCATTGAATTGTAAATGGTAATCGAGTTTGTAAAGTAGTCATGCCAACCACCAAGCAGCATTACCTATAAATTCGAAAGAACTTTTAAAGGAGTCTCACTGAAGTGTGCTCAGGAGCCAGCTCATTAATTTTGTTTTTTAGTTGATTTATATCAACATCGCGATTGGCTATTACCGCTTCCTTCTCACTAATAGTCTTCTTTTGGCTGCTAATTGTGTCCATCAGAATCTGAAGATTGTTTTATCATTTGATGTTGATTACTGAAGAAAGCCTACCGAGGCATTATTCGTCAGTTTGTTTATGTCAGCAGCCTGGAGTTTCATTTTATTTCTCAGATCATCAATTGTGCGTTGCAGCGCCTGAATTTTCATAATTCAAGTGAGAATTGAAATTTACCGTTGAGTTATCTTTTAGCTTTATTATATCAGTCGCATGACGATCATCCTTCTCGGTTATTTCATCTCTTAACCTCTCGATTTCATGTGACAGATCCTGCAATTTCCCAAGAAATCTCCTACTAAAGCACTCTTTTCTTTGGTTATGTTTCCAAGGCATATTGTCACTCAGAATTGCTCTCTGTAGCATTATTTTTAGTTTATCTATCTCATCATTCTGCTCATTCAATTTCCTCATCAGAGTCTGCAGCTTTACCATTAAATATCCATATCATCAATTTATCCATTAAAGACTACTTACCGAAGCATTATTTTTTAGTTTGCGTATCTCTTCATTCAGCATTGTCTCCTTTTGAGTATCCACCTCTCGTGTCTTCAATCCCCTATCCGGCAATTTCACTACCTCCAGGTAATGAAGGCAAAATAAGAGTGAGAGCGCAGAAGTCAGCAGAATGAATAGAATCAGCAATCCGCATTTTATAGAACAAGTAGATTTTCGGGAGTTCTGCTTTTTCCCCTCTTCCTTTTTAACAAGCGGTAGTGTCTCTCCAGGCTCAAACATTTTTTGTTCGCGTTTTTTCACAGCACTGCTCGGCTCTTCAGAAGCATTTCCTTCAGAGCTCCTCAACTGACTAATATAAATCAATGCTTTTATCTAATTAATTCACCTTTTTGGTGTTAAATTTGTGGATTCTCGGTCAATAATGAGGTAGTCATAATCAATTCTTGAATATTCATTTTCTTCGTCTCGTGTTGAATCCATCTAGTAGGGCTGACTGACTGCGAGGAGAGACTGCTGGTCGATTGGAGTCAAAATTGCGCAAGTCAGTGGACTCGCTGACTCCCTTTCGAGTAGTCAGCCATATCAAATAGTAAAGCGTTGTTGATTAGTTCGTAGGATCAGTGAGAAACTAAAAAAAGTCGTCACCGAGAACGAAATATTTGTAACTAATTTATTGAAAGTCCGAAGAGTTTTTTTGAGGAAGAAGAAGCGAATGAGAGCTCAACAAATCACGAGAGCGTATAAATAAATATTTATTTCTTTGTACATATATGTGATAAAACCGGTTAGAAGGGTATTAATAGATCTGTAGCGTGATTTCGGTAGTATAAATTATTTTAAAAAGTGGCAAGGCTCATATCATGGAATTAGGGATCACTGTAGCCGGGCTACGATAGTTTAAAAAAAAGTACAATTGGTCAATGGGAAATTGGCATTTTATGTCTGTGATTACCTTAAGAGAAAGAGTTCTTGTCGTAATAATTTTCCCGCCCGGCACTGACGACTTTTGTTGGACAGGTTTTGAGGCTACGGTCTGCCTCTTCCAGATGACATCTGCTATACCTTGTAATACAATTATTAAATAAGAACAAGAACTAATTTACTCACTAATAATCAGGAATTATTGTCTGAAAAATAGGGTTTGAGCTGAAATATACTGTATCGCGCTCGATTTAAAAATGAGAGAAAAAGTCATCATCCGCCTGGGTATTTCCCTACGACAAACTTGCCAGATGAGAGCTCATAAAAGCATAGTTTGGATTTTGATTGTGTTCATACTCATGGCTGCTTGAGAGTCTAAATATAGTCTAATCTTAAAGAGAATTTTAATTAATTAAAGTCAAAAAAGGCGGTGATACCCGATGAATCGAAATAAAAGTAAACTGGTCAGAGAAAATAAAGTAAGGACTATAATTCCGCCCGATAGATTCATTGAGTCAGTCTTGCTAACCACAAAAATGGAACACTCCACCCAATATGAAATATTTTTCTAAAAAAATTCTAATCACTTTGGGAAGATTCAAACCGAGAGCATAAAAGTCCTAGTCTCAGCTTCAGGAGTAGCTGTATTGAAAAAGTCAACGATGGTGGCGAATGGAGCGATGAGGTAGAGAATCATTTGGAAGATTCGATCGAGTCCCCAAAAGTGCTCCACACTTTTGAGGACAGTGTATTCACGAAATGAAAAACAGAAGACATAAATCACCATAAGAACCATCAGTGATTCGAATATGTAAAGCTGAAAAAGAAGGATCCACAAATATTCAAAATTATCCTAAATTTATTTTGTTTCTTTCAAAAAGCAACTGTAATTTAAATTTCGCGGCTACGCTTATTAACAAAAATAAAAAATGCTGCGAGACTCAGGAAACTAATCTAGAAAAAATAGAAACGTGGCTGCGAAAATTTAATCTTGGATTCCATTTTTCGATTTTGCCATGAGATCAAAAGTGGAAAAGAACGGGGGTTATAACTCAATTAATTTTCCAAACATCGCTCTTCGCATCATTGTTTAGCTTTGGAAATGAACAGACAAAATAATTAATTATTTAGGGGATTTACTCAGAAAATTTAAAAAAAAAGGGAGCATCTTATTTCTTATTTGATGGAGATTTTGATCTCATTTTTTTGCTACAAGAATAGTTTAATCTCTTCAAGAAAGGCACACAAAACTTGAGAAATTTCAAATTCTTTGTTTAGGCTTTTGAGCTACAATAATCTAAACCGCCAATTTGCAATTCAATTCAGAATTCGATTCAACAACTTTTAAACAATTCCAGACAGGTGGCAAATGCACAGTGCTTGTTTTGCATTGTATTGACAAACCATTTGCCACCTTTCACCAGATGGATCCCGCAGCGCAATAAATCCATTGTTCTGACTTCCAATAGCGCCGGATAATGGCTTTGGCGCTATGCCCAAAGTTAATGCAATATCGCCATTATAAATGATAATCGCTAGAACAATTAGAATAATTTTGTAAATATTTCATCGACTTCGGAGTCTTCGTGTAAATTATCTAAACAGCTCGGATTGTAATAATAGTCGATTGGAGCCAAAGGGTGAGAGGGACTGTGTGAACAGCGGCGTCGAAGAATGGCAACATTCTGATGACAGGAGGTCGAGGCGATTAACCAAATGAAGCGGAAATATTTGAGCCAAAAAAGACTGCTGTCGCCATTAACAGCGCTTGTCTGGGCTCTTGAGCGATAACTCAGCAATTGAAGAAATACAGCTGCTGATCTTTCTGTTGCCAATCCCGCTTATTTTAATTATTAATATGTCTGTTGCAGAAAGCAAAAAATATGATGGAGAGTATTGAATATAGCTCCTTTATAAGTAATACTCTTTTCCCGAATTAATCCGAACAAAGTCACTGCTACTTTCTAGGCAAATCACAAAGATCGTCTTGTATAGTTTATTTTTATTGAATCATAACAATTGGTGAAGCAATTGTTTTTCAGTTTCTATTGAAAGAGGAAAAGAAGAAAATACGCTATGTTTTTCTGGTAATTTAGGTCCTTCTGTCCAGCTGGTTCCATCGAATATTTCAGCGGAGTCTATTTGAGTTACGCTGTCAATTGATCCTCCAAAGACCATGATTCCATTTGATAATTTGACAGCACCATGGCAAAATCGTCCTTGTTTTAAGCTGGGCATCTTGATCCATTCCTTTTTTGGATCAAAGACGTCTATTTTCCAGGCTTCATCTGAGGGCATTCCATCAGATTTTCTTCCTCCAATGATTATTAGATTACTTCCGTCAACTATTGAGCAATGAGAAGTCAATTCAAGCGGCATATCACAAAATGTTTCCCATTTGTTCTTGGCTGGATCATAGACTTCCACTGATTTTGGTCGTATTTTCCCATCCCAACCACCAGAAACAAAGATTTGTCCACCAACTATTGAAGCAGATGGGTTACTTCGTTCAAAATTGAGATCACTTTCATTTTGTATTTTTGAAAAGACAACTTACGGCATTTTAGTCCAAATATTTGTTTGGGGATTGTATTTTTCCACTGTTTTTAGTGCATTACTCTTTCGCCATCCACCAATCACCCAAATTTCTGAGCCAAAAACAATTGTGCTTTGTGCGATGGTAGTTCTCTTCTCGTTCATATCAGCCACTCTGGTCCATTCACCATTCTCTTCTAGCTTGTAGCAGCTTGCTAATGGTTCGTTTGGATTATTTTGGCCTCCCATAAAATATATTTTGTCGTTTAAGATAGCAGATCCGTGGTATGCCACTTTAAAAGGAAGTTTCTGCTTACACGTCCGCCATTTGTTCTCTTCGGAATCGAAAATGCAAAAGGAGTCATCGAGATTGCCTTGCCATCCTCCAAGAATCAGCGCCTACACCGCTTATTCAAAGGTTTTAATTAAACCTACAGAAGAGGTGAACCCCAATTCTGAGAAAACATTTTCCAAATCAATTAACGTGTTTTCCATAATCTTTTTTGTTTCTAAAAATGCTTTCGTTCTCAGCTATTCCTAACCAACCCTTATTTGCTTTTTCTAACTGACCAGTTTTTAGTTTTTCCATTTCTCCAAATTGCTCATCAATTCTATGTTCCAAATTTGCCTTAATTATTGCAATTTCCTCAAATTTAGTTTCAAAGTGCTGTCTTATGCCGTCAATTATCTCTCCTTTTTCAACTAACTGTGCTTCGATGTTTCTCTCTAAATTCCATTTAGTCAATGTCTTCAAATTTATTGAATTCTGAAATTACCTGCAGTGACCCAATCATCTCTTACGTCCAAAATCGTTTTATTGAGTTCCTCTTGTGCTTCCACAATATTGCGTTCTACTCAATGCACATTCATTTATTTTAAAACTACCTGCAACAATTCGCTCCTTTCTTTCCCTTGCCATTTGCTGCTCAACTTCAGTCAGCTGATTTTGAAAATTTCGTTCTAAAAGATTCTCAAATTTATTCGAATACCTAAATGCCTGCAGTAACTCGATCCTCTCTTTCCCTTGTCATTTGCTGCTCAACTTCCGCCAGCTGAATTTGGAAATTTTGTTCTAAAAGATTCTCGAATTTATTCGAATATAAAAATACCTGCAGCAACTTGACCCTCTCCTTTTTTCTCCAGCCATTTTGCTTCAATTTTGTTTTCTTCTGTCAAAGTTTCAAATTGTCGTCTTACTTCAGTGAGTTGTTCCCCAAACCTCTCTAGAAATTTGTCAAATTTCTCACCGAAAGATTCCCCTCTTCCTACCTGTGGCAGCAATTGCTTGCTCAAGTCTCAGGCGCTCATTAATTAGTCTCAATCGCTCTATTTCTTGTCGAGCAATTGCTTGGTCCATTCTCAGCTGGTCAATAATTAGCCTCAATCGCTCTATTTCTTGTTGAGCAGTTGCAAGCTCCATTTGATGTTGTTGTAATTCTAAAAAGGAAACTGTTGATTTTTGTCAGCAACAACACATAAGAAAAAGTTATTCAATAAATTGCTGAGAAAGGAAAGATCACTCTTCCAAGCGAAAAGGCGTTAAAATAGTAGAAATATGGCAATAAAATTGTAGAAATAGTGTTTGTCAACTGATAGAATTGAGACTAAGGAAGTCGTAAAATGAGTAATGTTTGGCTAAAACCAGCACCAAGGATATCATAAAATAATTTGGATCGTCCTCCAGTCTAAAAAAACTTGAAATTTCACTGAAAACTTCTAATAAGAGAGCAATTAGAGACAAAGGTATTGTTCGATGTTGAAAAGAAGAAATGAATCGACCATTTACGACGTGATACGTGATGACACGCTGAGCAGACTCATCCCAGTTCCTCTTAAACGTTTCCGAATATAAAATAAATGGTGCAGACATTAAAAACTGTTTTATCTAATTCGATCTTTTGCTATTTTCTTCAGAAATGAAAGCAATCGTTTTGGGTCGAGGAAAGCCATTGAAGGGAGGGGCGCAGGAGGCGGAATAAGCTCCCATATTTTCGTAAATCAAGTAGTCGTTCATCTTCAAAGAAGGTAGCATTTTATTTTTCTAAAAAAATAAGTTAAAATTGGAGGAAAATAAACCTCAATTAAATCGGTTGAATCACAAGTCGGTCCAAAAAGAGTAGAAGGAATCAGCTCTCCGGAATGATCCTAAAAAAGAGTTCAAAAAGAAAGAAAAAGGTCTCGTTTGAATATAAAAGCGAGCATAAAATTCTCACAAAAAGAGGGCGACAAAACATCTCCGATCGATCTTCCCTGATGTAATGAAAATTTTTATAAACTCCATCAGGCAAATAATACATCCTTTCTGCTGCTTTCATTAATTGGAAGATAATCAAATTTTTACCTTTTGTAAGCTCCTTCACCCCAACGATGTTCAACACGAGGGAGAATGGAGTGGCTGACATGAATCTTCCCAATTCTCATTTACTGCGAAAATTCCCCTTTTTTTAAAAATTTTCTCGGGATATCAAGTTTACCTGAGCCGATAGAATTTCCTCCGGAATTGGTAAGAACAAATTTTTTCTATCAATAAAGCTAGAGATTATTAGGAAGAAATCACGATGGAATATGATGGAGAATATTTGTCTGAAATAATTGATATTGTCACCGGGATTGAACAGCAAGTGATATTGAGAGCTATCAACGAAGAAATGACCAGTGAAGCCATCATCGAATGTATCGAGGTTAGTTTTGTTCTCAATGGGACCATCGTAATCCGGGGTTGATAGACAGATTGAAAGAACCTTTCAAACGTTAATATTTTCAGCGATTGAAAATCATGAAGTGGAAAAGCAATGTTTCGATAACAAATAAGCCATATGACTATAATTTCATCGAGGATTTTGATCGGCATTTTGATCTCTCTGAAATATCTGAAACAGTCTTTATCTTCCGCTCAATGGCTAGGGGAAGAGGAGGAGTTTGGAATTATTTTGTTCGATTGGAAAAAGCTGGATCTGGAGCTGTTGGAGTTGCGTATTATCTGGATTCCATTCACGTTGAGAAAGTTGAGAAAAATCGTTTCAATCGATTTAACATCCGATGTGAATATTTACCAACCATGAAGAGCTTTTTGAACTATTTCCAGAGGGAAGTTGGATCCAAAAGACGAACCAGAGATTGGATGCAATTGAAGAAAAAATATGAGGCAATTGAGCCAAGAGAGGAGGACTTCAATCATTATAAAATACAAAAGCCTTATATCCATTTCAATAAGCAAAAAGAAGCCAACGATTTGGAAGAAGTCCGGAGACGATTCTTTTCCTAAATTTCAAAAGCAGGCTTTAAATTTTATCGCCATAAAAATGAGCTTATTTTTTTGTTTACGCTCCACCCGATCTTTCCGAATGACGCTGATATGTGCCTAACTGTGAGTGACTCATAGCCTATTGAAATGCTTATCACCCAAATTCTCCGCTGCCTTTTCCTACATTTTTACTGCGCTTTCCTGGAAAAAGAAGAAGTTTTCATCAATATCTCCTTCTCTTTAAATCCTCAGGAAAATCGACGTCACAGTTTTAGAGGAGATTCTATTAGAAAAATCACATCTGATTTATTTTTGTTTCTCAAAAAATGGAGGAAGAAATGCGAAAAATTGAGGAGGAATTCGCCTTCCAGGAGAAGTGGTATTTTTCTATTTTTTTTCTCCAAAGTTCAAAAAATTCTAGGATCGAAATCTTCAAGAGAGGCAAATTCTTCTTTCAAAATATTCCAGAACTTCTCATTCTTAAAATCATCACCAAGGTTGGAAATCAATTCGCCAGAAAAGTGCACAAATTCAGATGGAAGCGAAAGTCTTCTTCAATCTTCTAAGAACCGGCAAGTGGATGCATTTGCTTTGCAGAGAAAATCGAGATTTTCTGATAATTCCTCTTGATGTGCTACATATTGTATACCATTCATCAAAAGCTGACTTTGGCTCGAAGAAGACCAAAGAAAGAGTGGAAGAATTTTTCCAACTGATAGAGAAACTAATTCGATCAAAATACTATTTTCACTTGTATGAAGTACCATTTAACTGCGATTTATTTGTAAGTTTCTTTCCCTTTTTTGGTAGGAAAGTATGGGCAGAAAAGTGAGAAAAAAAAGTGACTCAAATTTCCAGACCGAGTTCTATACAAAAAATTCATATTACTTCAATCGACGATGTTGGAGAAGCAAAATTTTATCAACCCATGTAACTTCGATGAATAAAGAACTCGTTCAAAGCCTTCAACCTGAGATTATAAATCTTCTGGACAGAAATCAGAACGGCCCGATGGTTGTGAATTTTTCTCTCCCAACTATTACAGTAAGCTCCAATCTTAATTTCTACAAAATAATTTAGAAGCACCTTATCGTGCATTCGAATGCAATTATCGCCTCTGATTTTTACAGCGAAATTGAGCGATTTGGTTCTCTAAATTGTATGATTACATTGAACAGAAAAGGTCGCCTCGAATGCAAGAAATTGCTATCAATAATGAAGGAAGTTACAAAGGTAAATTGAGCTCTTTTCTGCTTATTTCAATTTTCAGACAAGACATTTGAATCATCCTCTCCTCGAATTCCTAACGTTTAGTGGAGAAAAATACGGCAAATATAGGATTTTTGAATCATGGCCTAAATTATATGATCTTCCGATTAATGACCTATCCACCCAAATGTTTTATTTCATCATTGTCGCCAGATCTGAGATCGCAATTACTGTAGCCTACCTGCTAAGGAGTGTTTACGATGAACAGGAGCATTTTACCATTGAATTTGAGCGAATTGCAAGCTCTCAAGAATTGAAGGCTTATGTGGATAACGGGGAACATTTAGCAGAAATAGGAGATTCGTTTGTACAATCTTATGCTAATGAAGAATTTGAAAAGCAACAGGCCGCCTTCACAAAACTAGTTTATAGCAAATTTTTTGAAGGAGGTGGGCTTAGAGAGAACCAATCTCCTTAGTTACTGTATTTTCCAGGAAAATTAGTCTATCCTCCCTTGGCTCCTCCAGAACCAGCTCCAGAATTAGTGGAATTTCTAAAGGAATTTGAGAATTTTGATATCCAACCAGGTATTTTCTCTCTTCTTTAACAAAAAAGAATTCCCAGAAAAATTGGCGCCTCATAAGCTAAAATGGGAAAAGACCGATAAATTGCCCGATTTGCCTCGAAAATTACCAGAAATTCATTCCAACAACTGGCTAATTGAGGCCAAGGAGATCATCAAACTCAGGAAATTCTGGTAATTTTTTCTTTAAATTTATACCAAAATAGGATGGATTTTCTACAAAAGAAAAAGTTCGTTCTGGAGCTGCTACCCAAGAAGAATGTCGTGGATATAGCCAAAAGAGTAAGTCCTAAAGCAACGATTTAAAATAGTTTATTAAGATCGAACGTAAGCGCTTCCCTCTCCTTTTTTCGTCGACTAGATGGGTAAATGAATTGATCCAAAATTCTGCTTCAAACTTTCGAATTCATGGAGGACGTTCTCGCTTCGTGAAGGATAGAGTGGCTACATTTTAATCCACAAACAACCTTTGAAACTTCAGATTTATAAGGACAGCTCAGTTTTTAAAGAAGCGTTAAAATCTTTGGAGTTCTATTATCTTAATGACATCAGCTTCACTGATTTCAATACCGATGTAAATTTAAAAAAAGAAATTTTAAGCATTTTTTAGACTAATTACCTCAAAAAAGTTCTGCAGTGGGTTAAAGAGCGAAACATTTTTGTAAGAGAGATCTCAATTGAGATTAACAACCCCCTGATCCAAGAACTTTTCGAATCCTTTGCTAGAGGACCCGAATTGCTTAACGTCTCCCACTATGTAACCCTTCCTGCGCCTGTTAAATTCTCTCCGCAATTGGTAGGATCGATTCTTTTTCTACAAAATGAAGAATTCAGAAAAAAATTGTGGTGAAAGTGGACTTTTATGGACAAGATCGAATTGAAAGAATTAAAGGATTGATTGAAGGATTTACTGGAATTGAGCAAGCGGTGACTTGGCGTTGCTTCGATTATGAAAATACAAATAAAATTATCACGCATCATCTAGAGGTAATTTTAAAGATAGATTGCTGAAGACAAATAAGAGAAATAAAATAAGGAAAAACTATTTTTAGACATTAAAATCTAAGAAGTGTCGAAGCAATATTCTAATAAGAAGTTGGAATGAACTTCATCTGTGTATAATTAATTACAATCCCCAATTTGATCTTTCTCAAATATCTGAAACAGTCTTCATCTTCCGCTCAATGGCTAGGGGAAGAGGAGGAGTTTGGAATTATTTTATTCGATTGGAAAAAGCTGGATCTGGAGCTGTTGGAGTTGCGTATTATCTGGATTCCATTCACGTTGAGAAAGTTGAGAAAAATCGTTTCAATCGATTTAACATCCGATGCGAATATTTACCAACCATGAAGAGCTTTTTGAACTATTTCCAGAGGGAAGTTGGATCCAAAAGACGAACCAGAGATTGGATGCAATTGAAGAAAAAATATGAGGCAATTGAGCCAAGAGAGGAGGACTTCAATCATTATAAAATACAAAAGCCTTATATCCATTTCAATAAGCAGAAAGAAGCCAACGATTTGGAAGAAGTCCGGAGACGATTCTTTGCATAAATTTTATTTGTTTTCCTGTTTCTTTGCTTTTTCCAGTCTTTTTCTGGCCATCTATCTTTCCCCAAATATTTTAGAATTTTTTGTTTGTTTTTTAGATTCAAAGAATGGAGGAAGAAATGCGAAAAATTGAGGAGGAATTCGCCTCCCAGGAGAAGTGGTATTTTTCTATTTTTCCATTCCAAAGTTCAAGAAATCTAGGATCGAAATCTTGAAGCGAGGCAAATTCTTCTTTCAAAATATTCCAGAACTTCTCATCCTCAAAATCATCACCAAGGTTGGAAATAAATTCGCCAGAAAAGCACACAAATTCAGATAGAAGGGAAAGCCTTCTTAAATCTTCTAATAACCGGCAAGTGGATGCATTTGCTTTGCAGAGAAAATCGAGATTCTCTCCTAATCCCTTTTAAAATATCAAACTATGACATCAATTATATGGTAAACTTCTAAATGTTTTTATAGATCGAATTTCAGGGGAAAGGGCCAGAGGTGGTTAAAAAGGAAAGAAATCAAGATATCCAACAATTAAGAAAAATCATCCGATCAAAATATTACTTTTTCTTGTGCGATGCTTGGTATGGAAATCTTATGGTGAGTAATCAGAACAATCTGATATCCACCAAAATGATTCTTTTGGCCTTTTTCAGGAAGATTTATGCTCAAAAGAAGCCTATCATTTCCGCCGAGAATGCTGGAATATTGGATGTCTTCGAATCACCCAATTTCCAATCAATACCTCCATTGTTAATCACCTACAGCCAATTATCCTAGAAATATCAATGGAGCAAAATGGTCCACTTCCTGACCATTTTAACATCCCGGCTCGAACAGTAAGTTCTTTTTTCTAAATGTAAATGATTAATTTAGAAAAGCTTTTTTGTCAAATATGCCCGCATTAGTAATTCTGATTTTTACAAGGAGATCGAGCGTTTTGGATCGTTGCCACTGAAGGTAACATTTAAAAGAAAAGGCCATCTTGAACTCAATAAATTATTTTCAATTTTGAAGGGAATAACTCAAGTAAGTGGGATGGTCACTCAAAATAAATCATATTTTTATAGGAAAGACACCTTCATCATCCTCTCCAATTTCTAACTTACACAAGAGAGAGTCGCGCAAAATATAACATTTTAAACTCCTGGCCGATGGACTCCTTTTTTCCATCGAGTGCCTTGTTTTACTTCATAATCGTCGCTAAATCTGATGTTGGAGTTAGCGTAATTCATTTATCCAGAAGACATCAAAGTCGAAAAGAATATACGTTGCAAATAATGGGAATTAAAAGCTTCAATGAATGGGAGAAATTCACCAAGTGGGGAATAGTTGATGTAGAGTTTAATTTGGAAGCTGGGCAGACTCGTGAAAAAAGTGATGAGCAATTAGCTGAGGTTTTGGAGGGTTTTAGTACCCAAATAGCTAACAAATTTTTTGAAGGAGGTGGGCTTAGAGGGAATCAATCTCCTTAGTTACTGTATTTTTCAGGAAAATTACTCTATCCTCCCTTGGCTCCTCCAGAACCAGCTCCAGAATTAGTGGAATTTCTAAAGGAATTTGAGAATTTTGATATCCAACCAGGTATTTTCTCTCTTCTTTAACAAAAAAGAATTCCCAGAAAAATTGGCGCCTCATAAGCTAAAATGGGAAAAGACCGAGAAATTGCCCGATTTGCCTCGAAAATTACCAGAAATTCATTCAAACAACTGGCTAATTGAGGCCAAGGAGATCATCAAACTCAGGAAATTCTGGTAATTTTCTTCTTTTTTCTCTAAATTTATACCAAAATAGGATGGATTTTCTACAAAAAGGAAAGTTCATCTTGGAGCTAATTCCTCTCAAAAATGTCTTGGATATAGCCAGAAAAGTAAGTCCTAAAGCAAAATATTTAAAATAGTTTATTAAGATCGAACATACGCGCTTCCCTCTCCTTTTTTCGTCGACTAAATGGGTGAATGAATTGATCCAAAATTCTGCTTCAAGCTTCCGACTTCATGGAGGAAGTTTTTGTTTCTCGACGGAAAGAGTGGCTACATTTTAATCCACAAACAACCTTTGAAACTTCAGATTTATAAGGACAGCTCAGTTTTTAAAGAAACCTTAAAATCTTTGGAGTTCTATTATCTTGATTCCATCAGCTTCGATGGTTTCAATGCCGATGTAAATTTAAAAAAGGAATTTTAAACATTTCTTTAGATTAATTATTTCAAAGAAGTTCTACAGTGGGTTAGAGAGCGAAAAATTTTTGTAGAACGGATCTCACTTGACGATAATTGCCCTCTGATCCAAGAGCTTTTCGAATCCTTCGCCAGAGGACCCGAATCGCTTTTCGTTGACCAGGATATAACCTTTCCTGCGCCTGTTAAATTCTCTCCGCAATTGGTAGGATCGATTCTTTCTCTACAAAATGAAGAATTCAGAAAACAATTACGGTGGGTGTGAAGTCTGTTGAAGGAGATGAAATTGAAGAATTGATTGAACGATTTACTGGAATTAAGCAAGAGGTGACTTGGCTTTGTTTCGATACTGATGATGAAGATAATACAAATGGAATTATCACGCTTCATCTAGAGGTAATTTTAAAGATAGATTGCTGAAGACAAATGAGCTAAGTAAAATAAGGGAAAAACCATTTTCAGACATTAAAATCCAAGAAGTGTCAAAGCAATATTCTAATAAGAAGTTGGAATGAAATTCATTCATATATAGTTGATGACAATCCCCAATTTGATCTCTCTGAAATATCTGAAACTGTCTTTATCTTCAGCTCAATGGCTAGGGGAAGAGGAGGAGTTTGGAATTATTTTGTTCGATTGGAAAAAGCTGGATCTGGAGCTGTTGGAATTGCACACTTTGTTGATTCTATGCACGTTATAGAAGAGAATGAGATAGAAATTAGCATTCGATGTGATTATTTTCCAACAATGGAGAGTTTTTTGGAGTATTTCGAGAGGGAAGTTAGATCCAAAAGACGAGCTGGAGATTGGATGCAATTGAGAGAAAACGACAATACTTTTGAAGCTTGGGATATAGACTTCAATGATTATAATATACGAACGCCTTATATCCATTTCAATGAGCAGAAAGAAGCCGACGATTTGGAAGAAGTCTGGAGACGATTCTTTGCATAAATTTTATTTGTTTTCCTGTTTCTTTGCTTTTTCCAGTCTTTTTCTGGCCATCTATCTTTCCCCAAATATTTTAGAATTTTTTGTTTGTTTTTTAGCTCCTAAAAATGGAGGAAGAAATGCGAAAAATTGAGGAGGAATTCGCCTCCCAGGAGAAGTAGTATTTTTCTATTTTTCCATTCCAAAGTTTAAAAAAATCTAGGATCGAAATCTTGAAGCGAGGCAAATTCTTCTTTCAAAATATTCCAGAACTTCTCATTCTTAAAATCATCACCAAGGTTGGAAATCAATTCGCCAGAAAAGTGCACAAATTCAGATGGAAGCGAAAGTCTTCTTCAAACTTTTAAGAACCGACAAGTGGATGCTGCTTCTTTGCGAAGAAAATAGAAGAAACCTGCTGATCTCCTATAGAGACGCAGGATATTCTAATATAAGAAGCACAATTTCTTCTTTCTTTCTTCCAAAATTATTGAAATCTAAATTTTCATTTTTTTATACTGAGGGACATTTTCGCAGCGATTCCATTAGTCTTTTTAAAGTTAATTCGCTTGAAAAGGGACCACTGTATGGCAATTGCTCCGACTAACAGCGAGGAGTATTCTCACGCGCAGGAAGATCATAGCTCAATCTTGCCACCAAGCTTCGAGGATGCTGAACGGCCTTTCGATCTCCATTCGCATCCAAAATTTGTTTATTTACAGTACAAGGTGAGGCTGCGCAACTTTCGGCGGCGCTTAATTTTAAGCATTGAGCTTTTCATCTCTTCACGTTCAGGTTTTAGGTCCCTTCCCCCTTCGAAATTTAGTCCCGTTTCCTCTTGAATTTTCATCCCCTTTCCCCCTAAATTTGTTGTCCCCTTTCTCCTCAAGTTTTAGTCCCAATTCCTCGAATTTCCATAAAAAGGTTTTCCCTTCGAATTTTAGGCCCAGGGAAAGGCAGATTGGAATAATCGAGTGGAATTTTCTGTTTGAATAAAAATTAAAGAAAACAATCAACAACGAGATCATTTTTTATGAGGATGACGTAAACTTCTGAAGAAGACTCTTCTCCAAGCTGCGAGGAATGGCGGTGAAGCCGAAGAATCCCAAGGTTTTGATAAGAGGCGTCCCAGCCTTCCAACTGTTATTCTTCTTGTCGAATATCTCAACCGAATCGAGGTGCTTACAGTAGCCGCCGATCCCTCCAAATACCATCAAATTGCCATTGATATTAGCTGCTCCATGGGCGAGACGGCTCACATCCATCGGCGGAGACTCTTCCCATTCATCGGAGCCGACTCTCTTCTTCCAAACGGCGCTGCTATAAGCGTTGTCGACATTTCCCCCAAGGATGGTAAGTTCTCCGTCAATTTCTAGCATACAATGGGCAGCAATTCGCACCGGGAGGGCGTTAGCGAATTGCCACTTTTTGAGAGTTGGATCATAAAACTCAATGCTCATCTCGCTTCCATCATAATCTTCATATCCTCCCGATACGTATATTTTGCCATCATGGACAGCTGCAGCAACATTTCGACGTTTTACATTCATTTTCCTATGCCAAATTGACTTAGCCAAAGTTGAAGAAACTTACGACATTTGGATCCAACAATTCTTCTTAGGATTGTATTTTTCAACAGAGTTAAGGTTTCCTTGCATGTTGCTGCCTAAAAATGGATTGCTGCAGCGATTTTTATAGTAAAAAAATGCCCAAACCAAAAATTACATTGAAATACCCCCTCAAAGATAGCTTTTCAATGAATTTTGAGCCTTTCGCTGATTTTTAATTTAAATTGTTCTATCAAATTAAAGCCCTTGATCTTCACTATAAGATTGTAGAACATTGGAAATCATAAATTATAGTGAAAGTCGTCCAAAAATTTAGAACAAGTCAATCCAACTCAGGAGATAAAAGCACTCTAAAGATCTAACTCTTTCTTGGAGATTTTTGCCTTTTCTTATGGGTTTTATATCAAATTGTAGCTCTTGATGTCCTCTACAAGATTGTAGAATATAAAAAAGCATAAAAACAAGATTAAAATGACGACAATCATGGAAAAGGAAATACGCTTTTTTCATTGGTTTTGATGAGTAAAATGACTAATAGAGCTCACCTCCGATGGCCCAAATCTCTCCTTCGAAGACAACACAAGAATTGCTAATGTTATTCCTCGGTTCGATCAGACTAGACAATTGAACCCAGCCATCACTTGTTAGCTTGTAAGCCAAGTCGTGAGGAAGATTATCTGTCGCGTTGCTCCATCCTCCTATAATGTAGATCTCATCATTGAGAACAACAGTGCCAAATGAATAGTTTCTAATGGGAATTTTGAGCGACAACTCTTGCCAGATCCCCTTCTTCGAGTTGAAGATCCAAATGTCCCTGGCTTGCTGAATAGTATCCTGGTAGGATCCTCCCAAAGTAAGAACCTAAATCAATTCTTATTTTTTCATTGATTTCAAAAAAAAAATACCGATGTATTTTTTTCCTTTGCCAGCTTTTCTTTGCGTTGCAATTCTACAGCTTTCATGTTTTCTTCTCGATCTAAAAAAAGAAACCAATTTGCGATATTTGGAGCCCTTTTTAATTTCTTTCATAATTTGAATTTTATAGCAAATTAAAGACCTTTATCTCCTCTACAACGCTGCGAAAGATTGAAAACATAAAAATTAGTCTATTCATTTAAAAAAGACAACAACTGATGCTGATGAAAAGGGGGTTTTTGCGGTGAGACCCATTTTTATCCTAAAACTTACTAAATGTCAAAAATAGGTCTCGTCGCGAAGACCCCAATCATCGATGCGCCGTGAATACGCAGTTTTTTTCGAACAGATTATATTACAGTAACTCACAAGCTTGTATTCCTCTGAAGGCAGTCTATATTCAAATAAATTACCGCCCTTTGGGACGACATCTTTCGTATCAAAGAAAGGGGTTATCGCGGCAGGACCTATTTTATCCTAAAAAAGGCCTTTAGTAAATATTAGGATAAAAATGGGTCTCGCCGCAAAAAGCCTTTTCTTGTTTATGAAGAATGTTGTCTTGTTTGTGAACAGACTATTTAACTTTTAAAAAAGTGGATGCTTCTTTTCAACGGGATGTTTAAAAAAGTTACATTTTCTTTCCAATTCACATTCGTCGGCAATCACTTCCTGGGAGAGATTCTCTCGGCGTTTTTTCATCCGTTTCTCAGCGAATTTTTCTATTAAAAAATTAAAAATATAGCTCGATCAAACGCAACCTTTCTCTTCCATTTTTTGCTGCTTCTTTGTGAGATCATCGATAGTTTTGTAAAGATTAGCAATTGTCTCAACAGCTGTATTAATTTGCTTTTGCAGTTGGGAACAGGAGCTATAATTGTGGGCGAAGAGATTTTCATAAATCCTTTTCAATTTCTCTGGAAATGGAATTATGGGAGGAGGAGGAGGGAAGTCAAACCATCGACGTTTTGCTTTTGAGAGTTTTTTTCCCGAAGTTCAGCCAATTCCTTCTTGAGAGAGTCAACCACAGTGTCTTTTTCGTCAATTTTCAATTGCAGTTTGTTGATTTCCTCATCTTTTAGCTCCAACTGAATTGACATCTGCGCCATTTGGAGTTTCATCAGACGAAATCCACTTTCTCCAACCATCTGAGAAAAAAAATAGATGCTTATTTTATCAAAAAATCATGGAGATAAAGAAATGAAAGCTAAAATCGAAATTATTAACGAATTGCGGCAATTTTAGCAGAAATTTTGAGAGAGTTAGAAAGCTCGTTGAAGCAGGATTGAGAGACCAAGAGGAGCAAAATCGATATGTTATCCGTTTGTGGTTCAAACAGAAAATGGCGCGATTAAGACTTAGCAATTAGGTCAATCGCAGGACAAAACCGATCTGTAATTGCAGAGATCTTCGCACAGCACAGATCTGTCCTAGATTCTACAGACGGATCTTTCTAGAAAATCTGTGTGGGCAATCCTTGGCTTTCTCCGTAATTGAAATAGAAGCTCTTTCTAGAGATTTAAAAGAGAAGAATTTACGTTTAAATTTTTAAAATTCGCATCAAAGTTGGCTTCTCTCTGAATCTCATCTGCCACTATGGTATCAAGGCGGCACGAATAGTGATTTTTTTCGGCGAATCCGATTATGAAAAACTAAAGCGAAAACGTGCGGGCAGCGGACTAACTATTGAAACTGGCATTGAAAGTATAAATTCGATTATGTAGGCACCTTTAGTGCCAAAAACTGAGCCAAATCTACAGTAACTTTAAGCCAATAAATACATTGCGTCCAGAAATTATGTAACCGCCCATTTTTTGACCTTTTTTCCCAATTATTTTAGGTTTTCGAAAAATTGGTGAGTGCCATTATTTTTCCCGCACGAAAAAACCCCGATAGCCAAAATTTCAGCCAATTTCATCTATCGGGTCCAGAGTTATGACCAAAAGCCCCAAAAACAGGTGTCCAGAAATTATGTAACCACTTTATTATTAGCTGTTCAGTAACTGGTTTGTTCTCCATTTTTCTGAATAACTTCTATCAAATGACGAGGAAGAGACTCGGAGAGATTCTTGAGAAGTTGAGGATCCAAAGTGACCCATCCTCGAGTGATAGCGGCTCTTAGGTTATTTGTGTTGGCAGACCGGCATCCATTGGCATAAATTTCCGTCCATCCCAGCCGCCAGAAACGTAGATTTTTCCATCGACTACAGTAGCTGCAGCATCTGTTCTGGACTCGTTCAATTCACTGGAAAATCTGCATAAATCTGGCATCAGTAACATACGGCATTTCGGTCCATTGATTAGTTTTTGGATTATATTTCCCCACTGATTTTAAAACTCTTGTCCCATTATATCCACCGATCACCCAGATTTCCGAGTTGAAAACAATAGAACTCTGACTAATGTATATTCTTTTTTCATTCATATCAGCCATCCTCTCCCATTTATTGCCAGCTCTCACTTTATAAAGACTTGAGAGGTTCGTAAGTTGTTGCATTTTTAAAACCACCAAAAATGTAAATCTCATTGTTGAGAAGAGCTGCTCCGTGATTGTCAAGTGTGCTTGGAAGCGTCAGGTTACAATTTTTCCAGCTCTTTTCCATTGAATTGTAAATGGTAGTCGAGTTTGTAATGTCGCCATGCCAACCGCCAAGCAGCATTACCTATAAATTAGAATTGTCTTCAACAAATTGACAACTTTTCAAAAGATTTACCTCCTCGCACTCTTTCTCGTAAAAGTCGGATGGCTTCTCTCCAATTCCTCGAGTTTATAACTTACCGAGGCTTCTGACTTCAAAATTCTTATTTCTTTTCTATATTCTTCGAGTTTAACTCTCTGGCCATCAATTGTGTTTTGAAGACGGTTGTCGTATAAAAATAGAAAAATAGAAAGAGCAGCAAGAAGAATAAACAAAATATGAAGTCCAGCATTAACCAAATTAAAGAAATGTGAATCTTCTTCCATCGGAAGTGGAAGTTCTCTCAATAGTCTTCTATTCTTTTCTTCCACTTAAAAAATAGAATGTCGATGAGATAAAAGGTAGGAACCAAACAATGAATGTGTAGCTGACTCAGCCGACTTCCTCAATTTAGATGAATCGAAGCAACTGTTGGTTGCTCGGGGAAGAACTCCCTCTTGCTTCTCTTCAGAGGTCATTGTGTTATAGACGTTCCCTATGACCCGAAGATCACCCTATAAATAGGAAAAGAAGGCAAGATTTATTTATCAAAAAGATAACGCCCCTTTTATAACACCTCAGCAAACTTGCAAAGCCTATTTCTCTTCCCGAAGAAAAGACGATTATTTGGCTCTCCTCCGCTCCAAAAATGTTCGACTTTCTAAGAAAACAAGGTTAGTGATTTCTTATTCTATTTAAATTTAAGTTTTTAGAAGAAGAGAAGCGTGAACAAAGACTTGTTGCCATGGAAAAAGAAATTGTTTCTCTTCAAAGGAAATTTCAATCTATTTTTAGATGTGATGAGGAGGAGATCTCAGAAGGGAGCGGTGAAAAGTTGTTTCCGAAATTTGCAGACGAGGAGACAATGAAATCTCAAAATGTTAGTCTTTTATTACCGTTTTTCTCTGAATTTTCCACTAGCTTTTAACTACGATATTTAGATTGTTGTGTTGGGTGGAGGCCGTCGTTATGATCAACCAAATACCATAATAGAATTGCTTGATTTTAAGCGCAATGCACGTGGAGAAATCGACTTACAAATGCCGATTTGTGTAACCGGCTGTGGTTCAGCTTTCCTCAACGGGGAACTTTACATTTTTGGTGGCTATTCTGTGTCAAAAAACGAAACTCGAAAGCATTTATACAAATTGGGCAGAGATTTTAAATGGAAAAAACTCTCCCCAATCAGATGGAGCTTCAATGCATTTAACATAGCCTACACTAGCGTAGTTTTGGATGATTGCATTTGGGTTGTGGAAAGTAATGGAAAGGATATGACCAAATATATTCCCATATCAAATTCTTGGGTTGATCTACCGTAAGAAATCGAATAATTAAATATCATTTTAGTCCGATGCTTGAGAGTCGAAAGCAGCCGGGAGTGGCAGTTGCTAACAATAAAATCTACGTCTGTGGAGGAGAGAACTCAAAAACTGTGGAATGCTTCGATCCTCAAACCAATTCTTGGGAATTTTTTACTCCCCTGCCTGGAGAACGAGAAAGTCCAGGAACTATTGGTCTCGGCTCTTATTTGTATATCCTCGGAGGAATGATGAAGAAGCTTGTCATTAATGAAACGTTTACAAAGGAAGAATTAATTGATGTTACACAAAAAACATTCTGGAGAATCAATGTCGAGATCGAAGGCAGTCAATGGGAAGAACTACCAGAGATGGCAGAAGAAAATGTATTCTTTCCCGTTCTGTTGGTAGACAACCAAATCACTGCTATAAACAGTCGTGACACCGCATATTTCAATGGAGAAGAGTGGATAAAAGGACCTTTTGTGGGGAGAGTTAAACATTCTGCAGTAGTAATTCCTGAAGAACTTGCAAACTATTTGTATTCTTATGTATCTAAGGAAAATCATTAAATGTTTTTATTTGATTTGCTTCTCAAATCAAAAAAGTGCACCCAAATGATAACCTGTGACTTTCATGCACAGTTAGCTAATTCCGGAATGGCGGCTCCACTTTGATCAATTATTGGAATATAATCAATACGAATATAAAGTCTCTTGAGTTTCTGCGATGCCAGTCGAAGAAACAATCCCTTCTTCCCATCAGCGAAACGAGCGGTTGATGGTCGACGATGGTTTCCACTTTTATTCCAAGGAGCATAGGTTCTGAACCGAAAGCTGCCTCTAATCCCAAATGGACGACTCTTCGTCAATGGGATCTTAGCCTCTTGCTAGTGTTTATAATGAGCAAACGATTATCAACACATACATGGAGGTCGGGCTATGCTGCTAGAGAATTTAAAAACAATTTTACAGGTGGTAGCTAATTTGCAGAATAATTTCCATTGGCTTTTTGACCGGTTCAGTTCAAATCAGCTAATTGGATAATCGATAAAAAGGAGAGAAAATTTCAGTACGGGTTACAGTATTTTTTGAGTCTATACGACGAGCTTCTACAGATAGTTATACCAAATACATTCTACTACAAGTAATAATAATTTGTCTTTTTTAATAAAAGGGTTCAACTTTATTTTCTGTAGGAAAAAAAATGGGTTACGATAACTCGAAAACATAAATTTAGGCGAAAATTACATTTTTCTAAAAAAAATTTCGACTTTTTAAGGGAAGACAAAATTTATTGGAAAAGTGATCCAGCAAAAGGCAAATCTAGATGAGTGTCACATCCAATTCCAGAAATCGAATTCTTCCCTCCAATAGATTTTTCCACTGCTGAAGAGAGATTTCACATCTTCCTCCAATCAGTTCTGAAAAATACCCCATTTGCCTAAAAATGAATAAGAGAGTTTTTTGAATTTTAATATTTATTAGACAATTACAAGTGGATTACAACGTGAAAATACAAAGTTAATAAAGCAATGATAAATTAAAAATAATTAGGAATAGCCTGATCGTCGATGGGCCACTCCATGAATTCGAATCTTCTTCTTCTGAGCCAAGAAGGAATTCATCGTAAAATCCAGGACGTTCCTCGATAGCTTGGCTTTCTTAGAAACAACTTTCCACAACATCTTCTCGGATATCGTCTTCTTCTTCTTGAGGATAGTGACCCTCCTCTGAGAATTTGACTGCTTTGAGATCTCCATCGAAGATTCCTTCCTCCTCCACCATTTTTTGGTTTCCATTTCTTTGGACAAATTGCCCATTTTCCGTATTCTGTCCATTACTGGGAAGAGGTCCTCCATTAAAGCTTTGTTCCTCCACCACCATTTGTGGATAGTAATATCCTTGAGGGGCATTGGTTGGCATTGGCTGAGGGTGTTGCTGCCCCTAAAATTAAGATTTGATCAAAATTCCGATAAAAATAAACTATTGGATGATAGATGAAAGCCTGTGGTGGATGGTGATATGGCATAGCAACTCCTGGCTGATTCATGGGAGCCATTTGCTGGATTGGTTGCTGGAGAGGTGGCTGGGGCGCTTTTTTCCTGGGCTTTTTGACTTCTGGAATCCCGCGAACTCCGCTAATTATAGATTGCCAGGTTGCTAAAAATGATTATTTCTTCAAATAGAGAAAGCTTACCTGGATCTTTGGGGCATTGTCGTTGATTTCTCGCAGTTTTTTAGTTTACAAGTAAATATCGCACTCAGATAGAGAGTGGCAGTTCAAATCTCTTATAAAAAGGCCCATTTCCAACAGAGCTTTCTGAAGTGTTTATTTTAATTGCTTAGTTATTTTGCCTCCCTCTGGGGGAGGCATTCCAAAATTTGCTTCAACCTCTAGGAATCCCAGGGTCGGAAGGCATTTAGTACCTCAAACTTGGGTAATTAAACCGACGATTCTGGTCGGTAGCGGGCTATGAGGTTGGCTTGATGATGAGACTGTACAAGAGCGGCGATGCTTTCTCTAGCTGATAGAGGCTCTTTGATAAAAGTGACGAGAGACTGCAGGACGCATCTCACAGAGAAAGTATCGCCGTTCCCGTACAGCCTCATCACTGGGCGAGATAGATAGCCCGCTACCGACCAGAATCGTCGGTTTAATTACCCAAGTTTGAGGTACTAAATGCCTTCCGACCCTGTGAAGATCAGTGGTTGAAGCAAATTTTGGAACGCTTCCCCCAGAGGGAGGCAACATAACTAATTCTAGGAAAATGATTATGTTTTCTATTTGGCCTCCGCAGTCGTCCCTGCAATGGGCACTTATGGAATCGGGGTGTACACCGATCCAGATGGAATAAGATCTGGTATGATGGCGCAAATACAGAAATAAATATTTATTTATATGCTCTCGTAATTCGTTGAGCTCTTTTTTTAGATTCGAATGGGCTATTAAAAAAGGAAGCAAAAAATAAGAGATCATTCAAAATCGGTCAAAAGTAGCGTCTTCTTTGAGTCATATCTCCATGAATTTCCATTTTGTTTTTGTGGATTAAACTTCTGTTTAATGACCTTTGGAGGAACTAATTTATGAATTGATCCTGTGGAAATGTTCGACGGAATTAGATGGAATTATGGTCTCCGGTTGATTGAAGAACTGATGAATTTGTGATTATTCCATTTACAAGAAAAAAAAAACGACTTTTTTAGTTTCTCACTGATTCTACGAACAAATCAGCTGGCTGACTGCTGAAAAGGGAGTCAGTTAGTCCACTGACTTGTGCAATTCGACTCCAATCGACTAGTAGTCTCTCCTCGCAGTCAGTCGGTCCTATCAGATGGATTCAACAAGAGACGAAGAAAATACATATTCAAGCATTGATTATAGCAGCCTCACTGCTGACCGAGAATCCACAAATTTGACAGCAAGAAGGTGAGTTCATTAGATAAAAGCATTGATTTATATTTAGTTAGTTAGGAGCTCTGAAGGAAATACTTATGGAGATATAAGCAGTGTGATTCAAATCATCCCCAGACTGTTCATATAAAGGAGCTACAACAACAATGGTTTGTCTATTTTTTTATTTTAAAGCTCAGAAAGAAAAGTTCAATGAGAAAAAAAACATAAACTAATCTAATTGCCTTGATAGCCAATAGACCTTTATGTTTCAAGTTCATTTTTGCGTCGCAGGTTCAATTGTCTTGACTAGATAGAACTTGAAAAAGCCAGAAAAGTCTTGTAACTCAACATGGGTCTTAAGAAGAAATTTACCATTCCGTAGAAGCCTTCTTGTGGATATTTATATCCAAGAATGCCATAAAATTGCATTCCAAATACGCGATAAATATTCACTGGAGTTAAGAGAATACTATCGACGAAATTGGATTGATAGACGGTTAGCTGAAAATTGGCTATGTTTTAACTTGTAGCCCTCTCTTTCTAGCCACTTTTCTGAGATTTCCATCCGAGAAAATGAACTTTTAAGTAATAACTCACGTTAGTAGCCATAATAAGATATTTATATTTCCTCATAGAGATTGGACTCGTCTTCAATGCAATATAATTCAAAGAGAGAGTGAAAATAGTCAAAGAAATGAACATAAATTGAGTAACTTTTTGAAAAGTGATTATAGACATGCCGACATAGAGATTGACTCTGTGAAGCTATGAAGAAGGAAGGCTATCTCGCGATAACAATTCCCTCGCTAATGTGTGATTAATCGAATGGAAAGAGATGCCTTATCTACGACAAAGACGATATTTTTCTGGTCATCAGGCAATTCATTGAGTTGAGTCAACTTTCATTTTGATGGACTTTAGTTGTATAAAAGGAAAACAGCGCCTAAAAACTGCAGGAGTTTCCAATTCTTATTGTCAATTTTTTGTTCCTTCTCCCTTTTTCAGACGTTTAGACGGCATTCTATCACGCAATCTATTGTAAAGAAGGAGAAAGGAAGTTCAAAAAACAACGATAGAGTGAATCATAGGTTTGATAAGGGAGACGGGAATTCAATTTCCGTGAAAACAATGCAAAGGGCGAAAGGCTAAGAGTTACAAATTGATAAAAGGATTAGCAAAATTTCCAAATATCAAGCAAAAAATAATTCAGGCAATTGGCTAAGCGATTAGGGAGCCTAACTGCGTATGCGAGAATCATTTAAATTTTAGGATAAAAGTGGATTTCTCCCTTTATCTCGAAGCAACATGAATACGCAGTTATCTCACCAATTTTCTGGAAAATACGGTAAATCCAAAATATTCTAGCAGGCAAAAGTGCAAAAACATTGATTTTTAAACTAAATCTCTTGGAACAAGTTTCAACTTCTCAGCGCCACTGAAGGCGCCGGGTTCAACACTCCCCAAGCGGGAGAGTAGGTTTCGTTTTTCTCCTATTTTTGCACTTTTTTTCCAAACTCTTACAATTGGATGAACCAGAGGTCAGAATCCTATGGAATCATATGTTGGTTGATTTAGCGACAATCTGATAAAATTCACCTCTGGAATGCAGATGGATTCCTTTTCTCCAAAAATTATAAATTTCCAGGATGGGCTCGAAAATGAGCAATCATTCAGCCAATGAATATGATTATATTGGTGTTGATGGCGGAGTTCGAGACCAATTACCGACAAAGTTTGGTTTGTTAACTTTGAAGAAAAAAGTATTGATTTACATCTAATTTTTAATTTTAGCATGAATTCATTGGAGAACAGTGGGAATAGATATGAATTACCAAGTAGATTTCAAAGACAGCAAGAGGCGCTATTTGCTGGCAATATTAGTAGCCAGAAGGGCCATTTTCCCACTGTTTGTCGAATCAATTGGTCGAATATAAAAAGCGGACTTTTAATTCTATTCATCCTGTTGACTCTTGCTTTCGCCTTCTTATTTTTCAAAGAACAGCTAAGAGACTCAAAGTTGCAAAACGAAATTGATTTGCCAAAAAAGCCAGAATATACTTCAGTGAGAGTCAAAATTGAAAAATAAGCCAACTTTCTAGGTAATGCTGCTTGGCGGTTGGCATGACTACCTTACAAACTCGACTACCATTTACAATTCAATGGAAAAGAACTGGAAAAATTGTAACCTGACGCTTCCAAGCACACTTGACAATCACGGAGCAGCTCTTCTCAACAATGAGATTTACATTTTTGGTGGTTTTGAAAATGGAACAACTTACGAACCTCTCAAGTCTTTATATAAAGTGGGAGCTGGCAATAAATGGGAGAGGATGGATGATATGAATGAAAAAAGAATATACATTAGTCAGAGTTCTGTTGTTTTCAACTCAGAAATCTGGGTAATCGGTGGATGGAATGGGACAAATATTTTGAAATCAGTGGAGAAATATAATCCAAAAACTAAGAAATGGACCGAAATGCCGTAAGTGACTGATGCCAGATTTATGCAGATTTTCCAGTGAATTGAACGAGTCGAGAACAAATGCTGCAGCTACTGTAATTGATGAAAAAATCTACGTTTCTGGTGGATGGAACGGAAAAAAATTAATGAATTCAATAGAAGTCTACAACCCAGAAAAGGTAAAATGGGAAATATTCACTCCTAGCATGCCTTATGCGATTGGTTCACATATTTTGATTGAAAACAACTCGCATTTAATCGCAATTGGTGGATATTTGTCAAACCAAGAGCCAACAAATCAAGTCTGGAAAATCGATGTTTTGGATCCGAAGAGGGAATGGAAAAAGATGCCTCATCTGCAACAAAGACGATATCGTTCTGGCGCTGCCATAATAGCCGATGGATTGATGGTTTTTGGAGGAATAATCAATAATGGCACGCGAATTGATTCTGTGGAGATTTTTGATGGAGTTGAATGGAAGAACGGAGCCTCGTTGCCAGAAATACGTGGCGGTTTTGCCTATATTCCACTTTCTTATAGAAATGAAAGACATTTTTTTTAGCGATTTTGCTAAAATTCATAAACTTTTAGTGAATAAATTGTTGTTTCAAGTATGGTAGAAATTATAAAAATTGAATTGAATGACCTCTGAAGAGAAACAAGAGGAAGTTCGGCTGGCACCCCCATGGACTTTCAGGTTACTGTAGGCTCAAATATACTTGCGCGAATTTTTTGAATTTTATTTTTCGCTTTTTTCATCATTTTTGTTTTTTTTACTTCTATTCTGAACTGTACACTTATTGTTGCTGTTTTTAGATCAAAGTTTCAACAACGATGGCTGGAGGACATTACAAGGGCAGTTTTTTAAATATTTTTGTTCCAGATTCGTAATTCTGTGTTGATTCTAGTCGAATACTTCCAGGTATTATCGACGGAAATTTAGTTCTAACCAAGAAGAATATCTGTGATATTGCTATGTGATGTCAATTACAAGGTTTGTCGATTTCCTTTTCTATATTTTAGGTTCATCTTGTTGAAGTTAATAACAACAAACTGTTTATTCAATTAATAAATTAGCAAATAATAATAGCTATTACAATGAAACAAATCCGGCTATTAGGTCGATATAACGAAGAAAGGGATCTGTGCACATGTGGCGACCATTGATGGAGAGCCACCAATAATTGGTCAACTGGGTCCTAATTATTGACATAGCTACTCCTGGTCCGTACTTTAAAAGTGGAAGTTTGGCCTTTTTCCATTGTCTTTCTATCATTTGAGTAGAAGCGCCAGTCAGAGGGTCTATAAAATGTTGACTATGATTTACAGTCATATGGTGGAACCCATGTTGTGGGAGACTGTTGTACGCTCTCCACTCATCAGAAACAATGGTAGTGCCAGGTGCAACATGACGCTTTACAATTGGAATAAGCGTGACGGCTGCTCTATCCGGCACATAGAACATTCTACACTCCTTCGTTCTTCGGCATATGAGCCCAAAAGTCCATGGGCCTAAAAGGTAAGCTTATATATTAATTTAGGCATACCTTGAGCTCTTCCCATAAAATTATTTCTTCTATGGCCCCGTTGCCCGGCAACATTTCCAGCTTGATAGCGTCCACGGTTTGCCTTACGACGGCCTTTTAGGTAGGACTCATCAATTTCCACAATGTCACCAACTCCGCCCATTTTTGGCTGATCGGTGAAAAGCTTTTCAGCCGTTAAATTTCGCAGGTATTCTCCCCTAAAACTAACTTTCAAGTGCAAAAGAAATTACCAATTTGTTAATGTCTCTTTTGAAAGAGAAGATCCTGTCAAAATAGAAAGACGAGAAGGAGGAACCTCATATGCGAGGCAGAATGTCATGTAGAGCACATCTCTAGGAGAGATCTGTACAAAGAAGATTGACAAAATGGATAGAAAAGTCTAAATATCTTTCTGTTGGGCCGGTTAAGGACATCGACACTATTGAAGATTGTGATTCCGGGCTCTGCATTTGGGTCGTATGACGATGGACCGTTGTGAGCCGACTTCTCGTTTTTGCAGATGGTGCACCGGTATATCGGATGACCCTTCTTCAGCACTTCGATTATTACCCCTGTACAAGCAGGCTTGTTAGGGTTGAACGGTACTGCTCTACAATATCCTATAATTGGCTTAGGGTTCTTTCCTTTTGTCATGCTGATTGTAGCCGGCTTGGAGATGAGGCCATGTTCTTTGAGGAAAACATCAAGAAGCTCATCCGTTTTAATTTGCTCATAGAGCATGATTAATGACGGATCAACACGAAGATTCATCCTTCTAAGTGACGGTAAAACAACAAATCTCTAGTTAAAAGTAAATGAAACTATTCCTGCCCAAGTTTTTGATAAACTAAATCAGCCAATCCTACCAACGAATTAATATGCATCTTTATATTTTTAGATTAAAAACAGAAATCTATAAGCTAGATAAAACTATACAAAATAAAGAATTAACAAGCAATAGTGCAGACATATAATTCTCCTGCACAATTAGATAGTGCTTCTGCTAGGTTCTAGCTCAGGCAGTAATTGTTACTCGAATTTTTTGTTATAAGCCTAAAGTAATCGAACTATAATTACTAACAAAACTTGAATTGATACAAAACTAACTAACCTTTGTACTGCATATTGTTCGGCCTCTTTTCTAATCAAGATTCTGAAGAAGTACTAGTAGTAGACCTAAAATATAGAAAAGGAAATCGACAAACCTTGTAATTGACATCACATAGCAATATCACAGATATTCTTCTTGGTTAGAACTAAATTTCCGTCGATAATACCTGGAAGTATTCGACTAGAATCAACACAGAATTACGAATCTGGAACAAAAATATTTAAAAAACTGCCCTTGTAATGTCCTCCAGCCATCGTTGTTGAAACTTTGATCTAAAAACAGCAACAATAAGTGTACAGTTCAGAATAGAAGTAAAAAAAACAAAAATGATGAAAAAAGCGAAAAATAAAATTCAAAAAATTCGCGCAAGTATATTTGAGCCTATAGTAACCTGAAAGTCCATGGGGGTGCTAGCCGAACTACAACCCGGTTGACAAACATCCCAAGTTTTTCCAGTAAATTGTACATAATAGCAAAATTGATAGAAGAGTAACCATCTTCTCCTCCGAGCAGCATTACCTGAATTTCTCGTATATTTATGCAACACTAAAGATACCGAGGTGTACTCCACATTACTTATCTCATCCTCAAGACGATCTACTATTGTTTGCTTCTCATCAAACAACTAAAATCTTGACTATTTTGAATGATTTTCAAATTAATTCAAGTTTTTCTATCCAACGCGCCTTTACCGAAGCCAGGTGGATGGCTTCTCTCCAATTCCTCGAGTTTATAACTTACCGAGGCTTCTGACTTCAAAATTCTTATTTCTTTTCTATATTCTTCGAGTTTAACTCTCTGGCCATCAATTGTGTTTTGAAGACGGTTGTCGTATAAAAATAGAAAAATAGAAAGAGCAGCAAGAAGAATAAACAAAATATGAAGTCCAGCATTAACCAAATTAAAGAAATGTGAATCTTCTTCCATCGGAAGTGGAAGTTCTCTCAATAGTCTTCTATTCTTTTCTTCCACTTAAAAAATAGAATGTCGATGAGATAAAAGGTAGGAACCAAACAATGAATGTGTAGCTGACTCAGCCGACTTCCTCAATTTAGATGAATCGAAGCAACTGTTGGTTGCTCGGGGAAGAACTCCCTCTTGTTTCTCTTCAGAGGTCATTGAATTCGGTTTTTTAACACTTTCTACCACACTTGGAACAACAATTTATTCAATAATAGTTCATGAATTTTAGCAAATTCGCTCAAAATCGTTAAAATCTCACTCTTGCAGCAAGTCACAGCTGTTTTCTACGACGAGAGTAGCTGCTACAAACTACAAATTGAATTGAAAAATAAAGGAAAAGTCGATTTCGAGGAGGAAGTTGGGAAGAACTCTTGACCCAATTTCGTCAAAGAGCTGGAGGAGACTATTCAGAGCGTCAAAAAGTGAACGAAGACTGTAAAATTTCGAATAAATTTTCTATGATTTTTCGTGTAAACTAGCCAAAAAAGGCTGACAAGAGAGAGGGAGGCCCTCGACAAGTCTTGACAGGATAGGCTGAATAAGCGAAGGTAAATCCGGCGTAGAGGCATTCTGTCGAAAGCAGCTGTCTGAAGATGGTCGCCAACAGGAATCGCACCGATGAGTCGAAGAGGAAACGTTCTGCTTTCAAATCGCCACTGTCGTCGCCAAAACAATACAGCAGGAATAAAATCGAACGGTCAGTTCTTTATTAGTCCTCGCGAATAAGGCATTTCAGAATCAGTTCGCGGACATCTTGCAGTGGAGAGACCTCGCCTCGTGTCAAATCGTCTGTCCACATCGCCAATCGCCGCTCTCCTGACCGCCGGAATTATCAATTCAAGTCAGTTGGTTTTAGAGCGATGGAGAAAACGATAAAGTGGAAAAGAAATAAACAAAAGGGGTTTCAAATAACGCATTAGATTGAAGCGATAAAAACAGCTGTGACATTTCCAGGCCGAGAGTCGAGTCTTATGCCAAGGGACTCCCCTACAAGCTGAGGTGAGTTGTGCTTTCGACTGTCCGACCTGACGAATTGCAGGGAAGATCACAGGAAGTTCAACGTGAAAGGAGCCCCACCCTGTGCCAGCATTTGCATCTTTGGAATTGGTCCTAACGAGGGAGAGGCGGATCTCTTCAGGATTTTCAAGGAGTTCGGCTACATCAAAAGTGTCAGTTGCCGTCAGTCCTGGAACGTTTGATTGCAGGTCGTCGTGGCTCGCTGGCAGAACGGTCAGAGTCGTGGATTCGCCTACGTCCACTACAAGAGCACGCACGAGGCTGAGAAGGCTAAGCGAGAAATGTCGTCAGCTGCCATCCACGGCTTCCGAGTGAGGATCGAGTTCAGCAAGAGAGGGCCCGACAACTCCCGCCACTGACGTTGTTTTAATAAAGTTATTGTGATTTCTACTTTTTTCCTAAATCCCAATGAACACATTTATTCAGGAATTTTGGCAAAATTGTTTGAGAAAAAGTCTCTGTTGAGCGCGAGTGAGAGGAATAGAGGCAAAAACACCTCGATTATCCGGTAAATTGGCTCCTTTCTTCCATTCAACTCCATTAAAAATCTCAACAGAATCAATTCTATTTGTATTATTGATTGATCCTCCAAAAACCATCAATCCATCGGATATTATGGCAGCGCCAGATTGATATCGTCTTTGTTGTAGATAAGGCATCTCTTCCCATTCTCTCTTCGGATCCAAAACATCAATTTTCCAGACTTCATTTGTTGGCTCTTGCTTTGAAAAGTCTCCACCAATTACGATTAAATGCGAGTAATTTCCAATTAAAATATGTAAATTCACTGCATAAGGCATGCTAGGAGTGAATATTTCCCATTTTCCCTTTTCTGGGTCGTAGACTTCCACTGAATTCTTAGATTTCCATCCATCCCAACCAGCAGAAACGTAGATTTTTCCATCGACTACAGTAGCTGCAGCAACTGTTCTCGACTCGTTCAATTCACTGAGAAATTTAGATTATCTGGCATCAGTCACTTACGGCATTTTGGTCCATTTCTTAGTTTTTGGATTAAATTTCTCCACTGATTTCAAAGCTGTCCCATCCCATCCACCAATCACCCAGATTTCCGAGTTGAAAACAACAGAACTCTGACTAATTTCACTTCTTTTCTCATTCATATCATCCATCCTCTCCCATTTATTGCCAGCTCCCACTTTATATAAAGACTTGAGAGGTTCTTTAGTTGTTCCATCTTCATAACCACCAAAAATGTAAATCTCATTGTTGAGAATAGCTGCTCCGTGCTCTCCAAATGTGCTTGGAAGCGTCAGGTTGCAATTTTTCCAGCTCATTTCCATTGAATTGTAAATGGTAGTCGAGTTTGTAATCTTGTTATGCCACCCGCCAAGCATCATTACCTATAAATTCGAAAGAACTTTTAAAGAACTCCCACTGAAGTATGCTCGTTAGTTTTGTTTTTTAGTCGATTTATATCAACGTCTCGACTGACTATTGTCGCTTCCTTCTCACTAATAGTCTTCTTTTGCTCATCAATTGTTCTCAACAGAAAGATTGAGAGTGCAGAAGTCAGCAGAATGAATAGAATTAGCAATCGGAATTTTGAATCCATCTGGTAGGGCTGACTGAGTGGGAAGAGAGACTGCATGTCGAGTGGAGTCAAACTTGCGCAAGTCAGTGAACTCAGCCATATGACGGTTTATAGCCATCTCCTTCTCACTAATAATCGTCTTTTTCCCATTAATTATTTGTTTTCTTATCGTTTTGCTCATTCGCTGACTCACCTTTGTGTAATCAGCCAGCTGATTCGTAAAACCAGTGACAAACTAAAAAAGTCGTTTTTTCTTATAAATGGAATAATAAAAAATTCATCAGTTCTTCAATCAACCGAAGACGATAACTTCATCTAATTCCGTCAAAAATTTCCACAGGATCAATTCATAAATTGGTTCCTTCAAAGGCCATCAAACAGAAGTTTAATCCACAAAAACAAATGGGGATTCATGGAGATTTAACTCAAAGAATACGTCACTTTTGACCGATTTCGAATGATCTCTCATTTTTGCTCCCTTTTTTAATAGCCTATTCGAATCTAAAAGAGAGCTCAACTACCGTATTTCTTCTACTAGAAACTCCCCTCTTTAGAAGTTCGGTGGTTTTTAAGATATTTTATCCTATATTTTTGACTAGCATCCAAATTGGTTTAGAAAATTATTTCCTGTTTACGCAGACTAACGCTAGCTTTTTAAGGATTTAATTCGAAATAATGGGAAGCTCCGATAGCGATCCTGATGTAGCTGCTCCATCGCCCACCGACTCGAGTACTAGCTCGAAAAAACGTAAGTCGTATCCATTGTCAATGAAGGTAGGTGCAATCAACTATGTGGAGAAAAGCTCGAAATGTGCAGCAGTCAAGCACTTTCAAGTCGATGAAAAACAAATTCGAGAATGGTGCAAAAAAAGAGAAGATTTTGGAGCAAGCTGGAAAAGAGTCGAAATCATGCAAGAAGCTGAAGGAAGACACTTATCTGATGATGCTATGGAAGCTAAGCTGATCGAATGGATTCAAGAACAGAGAAAGAAGAAATTAAGAGTCACGCGGCGAATGGTCAAAGAAAGGTCAAAAGAATTCAGTGTTGCTGATGATTTCAAAGGAAGCGAAGGTTTCTTGGATAAATTTTTAAAGCGAAACAAGCTCACTAGCCGAAGCCCAACCACCTCATGTTAAAAGCCTCCAACTGACTATCTCAACGTTACTATCTCCTTCATTCTGTATGTTTCCCAAACTCTAGTGAAAGGAGGATATAAGCACGTATATGCCTGCGACGAAACTGCTGTCTTTTTGGATTCGTCCAGCTCATCAACAATAGAATCCAAGGGTGCACGCGAAGTAAGAATGCTATGATATATATTCTTTTTTAAGGTTGTTGTTTTGTCGACTGGGCACGATAAAATGCGCATCACACTTTTGCTAACGGGACGCTCAGATGGGTTCAAATGTCGCCCATATGTTCTTCTTCCTAAAAAGCGTCCTGACCCAGAAATAACTGCAAAATTCAAAAATAAGCTTCAATTAGCGTGGGTTGGCGGATGTTGGATGAATGATGAAATCACTGCTAAATATCTGCAGGATATTATGGGGATGAGTCTTTTTGAGAGGCGGCTATTAATTTGGGACTCGTTTCGCAGTCATATAAGTGTGTCGACAAAAGCCAAACTAAAAATTGACACGGCCGTTATACCTGGCGGAACCACGAAGTATATTCAATCTGCAGACGTGGCGTGGAACGGGCCTTTCAAAGTCAGCATTCGGAGGCAGTACGAAGATTGGATGATGCACTCAGAAAAACCTTTGACCAAGGGAGGAAATCCTGCTCCTCCATCGATGACTACCTATCTGGAGTGGATTACCCATGCTTGGGATGAGTTTCCTTTCAATTTGATTGCTTCTTCATTCAAGTCATGTGGTATTGGAATCAACAGCGATGGAGTGGAAGACCATCTCATTCATTGTTTCTCAGAAAATGGATCTATTCCAGAAGGAGTTCGAGCCCTCAAAGACAAGAGAGCCGAAGAACAATTGGCCGAACTTGTCGAAGAAGTTGAACTTGATAACAATGAAGACATTCCGGATTTGCCCTTAAAATCAGAATAAATAATACCCAGAATTCATTTTTAACAAATTTTGTTTACCCCATCCACCCAAAAAAAAAACAAGGTCGAAAAATAGAAGCCTCCCCTCTAATAGAAGCCAGTCCAACGAGGGGATTGAAAAATAGAAGAAATACGGTAACCTCCAATCTTCAGGCCTACTGGGATTCAGTTGGTTTATGCGGCTTGACGGCTTCATTATCCTCGTCACGATCGCTGCTGGGTGCTACTATTGCTCCCGCTGTATCTGCAAAAATTAGAGAACGTGGCGCAAAGAGCATGTTCCACGACCTGCGATTTTTGGTCCTCAAGGACGTTTATGAGAAGAAAGTCGAGCAGCTGGAAAAAGAAGAAAGGAAGCTGAGATCCAAAATGTCTCTGGGCGATAAGGAGCGCTATTGGCAGAAGAGTAAGACCTATAATGGAATGCCTTACATTGATCCTCTTATTTCAAAACGAGATTAACAAAAGAAATAAATATTTTTTGGTTTTTTTTCTCTAGTTTTTCTTCTCAAAATATCTTCCTTTTTGCTCTTTTTTCCCAGATACTTCTATTAGGGTGTCCCAAAAGTTCGTAGACAAATTTTGATAACAAATATTTATTAATAAAACCCTTAACAGCGCGGTTTTTAATCAATGATATATTGTCCACAGAGGTCCACGACCTTGCGCCATCGCGTGGGCAATTGCTCGATTCCAGCTCTCCAGAAAGCAGGCGAGCGCGACTCGATCCATTCAATCACAGCAACACGGGCATCATCGAAAGACTTGAACTGCTTTCTGTCACAGAAGTTCTGCAGCGACCGGAACGCGTGATAGTCACAAGGACTGATGTCCGGCGAGTAAGGAGGATGAGGGATTACAGCCATTCCAAGCTTCAGCAATTCCTGGCGAGTCTTCGAAGATGTGTGCGGGCGGGCGTTGCCGAACAACAGCGAAATATCACGATGTCCAGAGCAGATGTGACGAATTCCTTGCTTCATTTCGTTCATTTCCTTGCAGATGCGATCCGAATCAACTATTTTTCCTTGAGGAATGAGCTCCCAGTAAACCGGACCATGGTCGCAAAACCAAAAGCTCAGCATTGCCTTCGGCGCGTGGATCTCGCGTTTAACCACCGTCGGATGAGGCTCATCAGCAGAAATCCAAACCAAGGAGTGACTCGGGTTGTCGAAACTGATCCATTTTTCGTCCTGAGCAACAATCGACTTCAATGCGGCTGTTGTCGAGAAGTTGGAAATATTCGACTTGCAAATGTCCACGCGCTGTTTCATCTGGGTGTCGGTCAATGCATGAGGAAGAAGTGTCGGCTTAACTGGATGAAAACCAGCCTCGTGTAAGGTCCTATGCACGGTTGATTTTGATGCTCCAGTAGTGTTCGACAACATACGCACACCAGATTGTGGGTTGTCGTCGTGAGCGCTCAGTATCGCATTCAGATCAACGGTAGGAGGCCTGCCCATGCGCTCCTTGTCTTCGATCGATTTGTCTCCGCCTTCGAATCGATGGTACCACTTGTAGACCATAGCACGGGAGGGGGCCTCGCTGCCCATTCGATCCTGCATCAAACGTACGGCATCGCTTGCGGGGACTCCAGAACGGAAGTATTCAAGAAGTGACAGGCGAATGTGATGTTTGGCTTCGCGCGGTTCAAGCATTACGTGAAACCGACTAATGTTGCAACAGTGTATTAAACAAGTAAAAACAGATAAAAAATAATGAGAAAACACAAATAAATAAATATCTCGTCCACAAATTAATAAATATCTCATCTGAGAAATTGTCTACGAACTTTTGGGACACCCTAATATCTATCTCTAATCTCTAGCCTGAGAGATTCTATAGGAGATAAAATGCAAAACAAATTGAATAAATTTATTCTAAAAGTCCTTTTCATTGCTCCTTTTTGGCATAAGTCTCTCCAATTGCGATGACATCAATTTCTGGTTTAACCTTATCGTAAAGACGAGGGAAGGCGCCATTGCATTTGTATTGTTTTCTCACCTAAATTCATCAAATCTTCTTTCTTTTTTTTGCAAATAAATCCACCTTTTCGTAGAGTTCCATATCAAACATTTCGTTGAATTCGTCTTCTGTCATGAAAATGTCGGCGTAGAGGAAAGAATAGCCGCCAACATCACGGGTAAACTTCTCCATTTCACGCATAGCATGGGTTGGGTTATAGAACTCTCGTCGCTTTACTGGACCAGGCACGCCATAGACTCCCAAATCGTTGAACATCGAGTAATTCGTCTCGGGCACTAGACGACCCTTTGGAGGAGGACGGAGTTGTCCTTGAGCGCCTCTTTTATGATCATAAATGCGGCAGGGATAGACGAGGAGGGGATAGGTATCGAAGAGCTTCTCGGCGGTATTCACTTGATCAGCCAGGGTATCCAAAGGCATGACGATATCTTGGAAAACCTGAAAAAAAACAAGAAAATTATCTCAAAGGGCCCATAAATTTAGAGCTAGTTGGGTGTGTGAAATTTTGCTATAAATTAGATTTATATTTCGACAATTAATTTCATTGTTCGATTACAAATTGGTATTGCTCCAATTTTAAATTCAAACTTTAACGCGGGAAATAATCAAAAAAAGGAAGAAAACCATAGTAATCTCATTGGTTTACTGTAATTTTCTTCAATCTTTGCGCGCGAAAAAAAATTTGAAAGATGGCCAACTTTTGGACGAATCGGCTGGGCCCTCGTGACTTTTGACTACCTGTTTGGCAAAGGTCATCTCCCGGATGGCTCTCGTCGTGGTGAACTTCAAGAAGGCCGGTTTTGGGGGACAAAGCCAGCCGAGGATTGCCCTACAATTATCTGATTAGATCAAAACGTTCCGTTCCTGCCAGTCACACGTCGCTTGGTCTGTCTGGTCTCGTCTATTTCAGGTCAGAACTCACCTGAAGATGGGATGATTTCCGAACGGAATCATGCTCTCAACAACCCAGAAGATGGCTCGATTGTGCCGGAGGAGATACGACTCCAGCGGGATGTATTCGACCCCTCCGCGGGGCCACTTCGTCTCCACGTGCTTATAAAACCACGGCTTCCACCAGCGGCAGACATCATTTATCTGAAGAAAAATTATTCATTTATAAAATAAAAAAGCCATTTCTTCGAATTATTGCATTTGATTAAAATTGGCGTTGATCTTGACCGGAGCGAGGCGAAAGACTAGAGCTATCAAAATTTGGCTAATCTAGTTCAATTCAGCTCGATTTCGTGATTCCAAAACATTTTAAATCTAAAAAAAGGCTGAAAATGAGCGAAGTTATAATTTCAAAAAGTTGAGAGCTTTGGTCCGCTTTTTTAAACCTAAAACTGGCGCCCTTCTTTGAGTCATATTTCCACGAATTTTCAACCTTTTGTTAAAATTTCAAGTGTATTGGAATCATGAAATCAAGCTGAATCAAACTACATCAGCCGAATTTTTGATAATCTCACCCGACCGCTAATTTTGATGGCGGCTTTAACTAATCATCATCGTCTTCTTCTTCCCACCTTGAGCCATTTATCCCAATCGGCGGCGTCATCAAAGTTGCCAACCATAATAACGGCTTTGTCCTTGCTGTAAATAGTGGCTTCGAGGTAATCCGGCGTCTTGAAGTATTTATCCAACGCGCCGGAGAGCTCCATCATCTTTTCGCAATATTCCTTTTGAGAATAAGTCTACAAAAAAAATTGTTGCCTTTTTAGAAAAAAAAATCACGGGAATATATTCCATTCGAATGTAGGGTTTGACCTTGATTATCTTCAATTTCAAGCCGACTAGGAAGCCCAGAGTTCCATGAGACCTGAAAGCGAATTCTTTCAATTCGGGCGGGAAAAAAAAAGAAATTTCAAAAGGGGAGACCATCCTCACTCAAAACCAACCATGGCAGACAGTAGAAGAGATCCTTGTGCTCATTTTCGGCCGTAACTTTGATGGCTTCTCCAGAAGAGGTGACCACCTCATATTCTTCGATAGCTTCTTGATAGAGGCCCACTTTCTTTAAAAAAGTGATTTTTAAAAGGAAAATGTTTCGGGCTATCGTTTTAAGGCTGTATTTCTTCTAATTAAGCACTTGTTTTTAAATACTTTAAAATTATCATGAAATTGTGAACAAAGGAAGACTTTTATTGACGAAAAAATATCGTTTCCAGACTGCGTATCAACGAAAAATTGCTAAACTCACGTGAGAGTAGGTAGTCATCCCAACTCCAAAGGCCAATCCTCCGAGGGTAGCATCGCCAAACTCTAAGGTAACAGCCAAGGTATAGCCTCTGAACGAACGGATTTTCAGCTGGGATGTCGAAGGCCCTCGCTTTTTGGTAGCCTTGAGCGATTTTTAGGGGCATTAGGCGACACACAGGGGCCTTCGGCTACTCTTGGACTACTTTATGAATTTCTTTCATTTTCTGGCCCTTTTTTGGGTATTTGTTTTCAACAATTTTGTAGTTACTTCGACGCATTATAGTTCTGATTGTTAAAAATAAAATTAATGTCTTAATGTGTCGCAGATTTCTTGGTTCTAAGGTTCTGATTTTTCTTAGAGGAAGATGTAGATGAGCACAAAAACCCAAAAATAGACCAGAAAATGAAAAAAATTCATAGAATAGTCCAAAGCCCCCGTGAGTCGCCCAAGGCCTTCAAATAGCAGGGCCTTTGGCATACCAGCCCGTATTTTCATGGGGTTTAAGCGTATTTCTAATATAATAAAAACCTCTCATTTGTTTGTGGTTTTCTCCATTTTCTTACAATTTCCGATGTTCTACAAAATTGTAAAGGAGATCAAGTGGAAACTTTCCAAAATTCGTGACAAGGAGGGGCTTCTATTAGAAAAGAAGTAAGGCAATTTGTTCTTAAAAATAATTTAGGAAGTCTTTATAAAAAATAAAATAAAATTCTCCAATCTGTCACGTGGACTTAAATCAATTGTTTGATAAGAAAAAGAGGAAAAGAGAATTCGAATTTTCTATCATCCTAGTCGATTTTAGTGAGGAAAATTCTAAAAAAAAAGCACGTTCTTTGAAAAATGAAAGCGCAGTTAGCTTCAATTAGAGGATTTAAGGTAAATCTTCTTCTTGATGATTGATAAATATAACTAAATTTCACTAAAATCTTAGCTTACTTGGGAACGAGATATTGGCAAATCTCTCGGACGGAGACATTCGGCTCGACGGTTACGGTGAGATTCTTCTCGTCGAGGGCGAGAATATCGTGGAGATCGACAGGGATCTTGTGACAGGCTTCCTGAATCTCTTTTTTTGTTCCTGGTTCAGGGAGTCCGACGACTGGCTGATTTCCATCGAGAGACCTTGAAGAACCTACCGCTATTTTTACTTCTACTCAGTGTCGGACTGTCTACTGGGACTGATAGCATCTCTCTTCCGAGGAAATTACTTTATAAGTGCATAGACTGTTCTGATTTTCGATATTTCTTCTCTCCTTTTTCTCTCAAAAGTTCAAAATTTGGGCTCATTTCTCTAAGCTAGCTCTCAAAAGTTTGCTTCTTAATAATTTTTTAATTTTACTTTTTAATTTGCATTTAGTCTAGGATAGGTTGACAAATTCATTGATCTCCTCTATAGTCTGTTCACAAACAAGACAACATCCTTCGTATCCAAGAAAGGGGTTAACATTTTATCCTAAAAAAAGGTCTTTGTAAATTTTAGGATAAAAATGAGTCTTGCCTCAAACACCTCTTTCTTGGAGGCTTATCAACTGTCATCTTCTTTTATGAACATACTATAAGCTATCGTATGAAAATCTTGCAAACAAAAATGGCGAATTTTCTAGTGGATTTTGATGAGAGAGGTTTTAAAAGAAAAAGTGGGGAAAATAAGCAAAAAAAATGGAGAGAAATCCCCCTAAAAATGAACGAATTCCCTGTCGATTCTACTAAGAAAATCGAACCCCCATCAGCCTCGTATCTCCACTCCCCATCTCCAACACGTTTTGCTTCCCATATATGTGTCGACTCTTCACACTTCGCTCAATCCTCCCCCCTTCGCCTCACCTTGTTGAAGAAAGTCGTCGAAAGACTGAGCCAATTAGGTCGAGCTGTACAAAGCAATTTGCGATCCTCAGCCGGCAACTTGGTCCACTCTTTGACCTGGAAATTTGAGCTGCGGAGGACGGCTCACTCACTCTGCTTTGGATTTCACGGACGCGGTCCTCGTGCGAGGTGTTCGGCGAAAAGAAGGTCCGGTCCAGCCAAATGCGCAGCTTGATGAAGCAATCGAAAAGCTGCAAATTTAGGCCATTTATTGGGGAAATTCAATGGAAAGATACTCTAGCTCAAACTAGGCAAAGCCCCATATTTCAGCGAAAAAAACGCTTTTTTAAATTTGGAAATTAACATTACTGTAGCCCTTGATTTTCTTCTCAATTTATCCCCCTTTTTGATCCTAAAAAGTTACAGTAGCCAGCTGAAAATTATAAAATCTGTATCTGAAAGAGAAGATAAAGATCTATAAAAAGTGCTATCAAAAATAATTCCAGAGGATTCCCGACTCTCGCAAAATAAACTCGATAATGGTGATATTTGATCATTTTTGCCTGATGAGGTGGCATTTTTTTACTTTATCTAAGCCATATATAAAGAGAGAATTTTTGTTGTTTTTTTTAAAATTTCTACTTAATCATCTCATCTCTTTTGTTCGAAAATTGAAAAGACTTACAAAACTGGCGGGAAGACAAAAGACAACAATGACGAGTCCTCTATTGTCTTCGAGCCATCGAATGGCTTTCTGCTTCCAGGTTTCGGTCCAAGTCATTTCCCCCTAAAAATCAGTTTTAAAAAATCTTATCTTGCAGGGAAAATCGTCCAGATCCAGGTGAAAAATAAGGATTTTTTTTCATACTTCAGTAATCCAACTAAAGCGAGAATCTTTTTTGCATTTGGTTCAGGCAATCATTCTTTGGTTTTTAAACCAATTTTGACGTACTAAAATCTAGAAATTAAGGCTACGGCTTTTTTGTCTTTTCAAAGCGCCGCGCTACATTTGAGAATCTTTCTCTTTCGGGAGTCTCAGGTCAGGTTCAGAGGTCAAATTGCGCTCCTGTTTCTCTCGCGCCTGAGCATGTGTTCAACAAATATTTGAGGTGCGAAACGAACACCCTCGACTCTCCCCTCCTATTGCCACCAGACGGTCAAAGAGGACGAAGAGAGAAGGAGAAATAAATTAGGCGCTGTTTGGTCGCAGAAAATTAGCAGAATTTCTAGGCGGGTGGGCCGCGAGAGTCGACTGACTTTCAACTTTTCAAATTTTCCTCCTAAGACCCAAGCCATTATTAAAAGGCGGTGAATGTATTTTTTAAAAGTAGCGCTCCGGATTTTATTAATTTGTTGAAGAAAAAAGGAGATAAATTGGAAGCACTTGCGACTGACTTTCTTTATCAATCGCCTGCTATTTTACAATACTTTTTGGACAGAAAGCAGAAATCGAAACCGTTTTTGCCGCAGCAAACTGGTGGACCTTGCACCGCCTCGAGATAACGCCGCGATAAAAGACACTATTATTCTCATAGCACATAGTTAGCACAAAATCTAGTTGCTTTGGGAGAAAAGGTAGATCTTTCTCGCTTTTTTCACGCAATTTACTGAAAATAGGGAGAAAAGAGCATAGATAAGGCCTTTTTGGATCTTTTTAAGATTTGAACTAACTCTTCTTTCAAGATTGACATCTTATGAGTATTTCAAATGCAATTGAATCTATTCGCCTTGCTTAATAAATCGCTATAAAACTGAGATAAAATTGAGAAATTTGCACAATTCTTGAGATTTTTTAAAGATTCTTACAGCCTTCAAAAGGCGATTTTCTTTTCAAAACTGGCCTCACAGCGGTTCTTTCTTTCAAAAATTACGCCGGCCTTGGGTTACTGGAGGGTGCTATAGTCTCGAGACTGCGTATCCATCGGCGTGAGATGCGACTTCTTTCCGTTTGTGGTCCCAAAGCGAGGGTTTTTCTCAGGACTCCGTACAGTGGCTGGTGAGGGGCCGCTTCTTTTGGCCCGTGGCAGACACACGGCTCGCTTTTGTGCTGGCTGTGGGGGACTACTTCTCGCAGAAAACAATGGCGCGTGCGTCGCGTGGTTGAGTGGCCGGTCAAATAGAAGACTCCCCGGGAACCATATTTAAACGAGGAGCTGGTGGGACCCAAGACCAGAAGGTTCATCTCTCCTTTCGGTTCAGCAGAGACGATTCTTCAACTTCTCTTCAGAAATTCTTCCTACCTGTTTAGCTCCGCTGAAATCCGAGAGCCCGGAAAATAGAAAACAAGCACTTTTGCAGGGCGAAGTGGCTTGTTTTCTAAATCTCAATTTCATAAATCACCTCGCTGCTTCACCGCTGAGACAGAAGGAAGTTGCCAAAAGCCCTTCTTCTATTTGGCAAACAGCAGCGGCCTTCAGTTAGAACATTTCGTGTTTTTTTTTCTGCCGGCAAACAGTTTCTTTAAGGTTGAGCTATTCTGCCATTTGGGTTGGCTCAATTTCTCTATTTTAGCGCAATTTTCTGAATTTTTCATGTTCTATAATCTTGTAGCTCTTGATTTCTTCTACAATTTTTGACAGAATATTGTTCCTGATGATGTTGAAAATTCAAGAAAATTGACTTATTTATTATTAAAACGGTTCTACAGGCTGTTAATAGAAAAGACGACAGCTGATGCTCTTTTCACAGCGAGACCTATCCTAAAAAAATTAAAAACCTTTAATAAATTTTAGGATAAAAACAGTAGATTACGCCATCTTCCATTGAAGTTTAGAATAATAAGTTTAAAATTTAAAAAGTTCCCAGATACTGTAGAATTTTTTGAGGAGGCATGATTACGGCCTCCCCGCTACAATGAGAGTTTCTTTTGCCGCCAACTTATTTTAAATGATTTCTTATTTGAAGCGAAAGGAGTCAGGCTTTTCCCCTGTCATTTCCAAGAAAACACTAAAAATATGCTTTGAAGCGGCTCGTTTCCGCTGCCACCATATGGTCTCTCTCTGACGCGAAAGAAGCTCTCTTTATCTTCTTTTAAACGAGCATATGACCGGCCGAAAACCTTCCGGGGTCCCTTCTGCTACTCATTTTTGCCTTGTTAGAGAGGGCGTGAGTCTTTGGAGGGTCGGTCAGTTTTTCCACGCTGCTGCTCTTGTTTAGCCGCCAAGTGCCCTCTCCTCATGGTTGTCAGTTCATTTCCTTTTCCATGGGGTTCAACTTTTATCTTTCTAGGCGTTAAAGAGTTTGAAAAAAATAAAATTTCTGACTAGGGATTGAACTCTTGATGTATAAAAAAGAGCCAATCTATTAATCTAAAAGCTTAATCATTAACTTTTCCCGCAATTATTTTCCGACTCGTAAAAGTATTTTAAAACAATTTTAAGACTTTTTAATATCCCCAAAAAAGGAGTTTTAGCTCTGTCGTATGGCTTTTTTACCCTCAAAAGGTCAAAAAAGTGCTGCCTTATCATCCAAAAAGTTTTTCGCTTTGTATTTTCCCCTCATTGAACAATGAAAGGACACGCTGATTATCAGCCCCCAAAAATGGCTCCCTTGTTTGCTCCCAGTCTCTATACAAATAGACTTTGAGGGCCGTTCGCCAAAAGAAGAAGTTCAAAAGGCTCTCTCTGATAAGCTGACCTCACTCTTATCCTCCTCTCTCATCGAACCCAAAAAAACTAACTGCCTCTTTCTCCTTGAGAGATAAGGCATCTTTATGGAGAGAGAGGTTAACCCAACTAGAAAGAACTTTATGGGGGCCAGTTTCTCCCCAAAACCACCGTATAAATCTTCCACTAGGACAATTTTTAACAAATTTTCTCCTGAATTTACAGAGTTTCCAAACTCTCAGGTCATCTAATCTGAAATCAAAAAAACAACCACAAGTGGACTCTATTCTTCTCTCTTGTTCAACGATTACAAAAGCATAAACATCAGTAGGCAAAGCACCAAGATATAAAGAATGAGAAGTTTAGATGCAAGCCACTAGGCCAAGTATCACCTTTTTGAATACATTTGTTTTCGAGAGATAAGGTTAATCTTAAAGAATTACTATCTTTAAAGCCTTTTGCTCTTGATCTTTTCACCCCATTCAACGCTATATTTGTGTTCGATTGCTTTCATCCTGTCTATAGCTTCTTTTTGTGCTTTTATCCTTGGAAGAAAAACATTCGCCACCACAAGAGTAGCATCGTTTCTCGAGCAAACAGCCTCGAATGTTTCTCTCCATTCATGGCTGCTGCTGCCAGTATAAAGCGATTGAGTCGCACTTGGCTGCGTACGAAAAGCGTTCTTCTGACTGTCCTACTTTTTCATTTTTTTCCATTCTTATTCTTTTTAGAGAGGAGATGAGGTGGCTGTTCCTGCTCCCGGCTGCCGTGCTGGCTGCACCCCGTCTTCCTGTCTTCGAGCCATCCGAAACTGGTAACTCTCCCGGGTATGAGCAGGCCGCTCAACGTCTCCAAAAGGCTATGAATCTCTCGGTAAATTTGGCTTCTTTTTTTGGGAGAAAAAAGGAAATATTTTAGGTCGATCCATGTACCGATTTTTTCGAATTCTCTTGCGGCAGTTGGATCTCAGAAAATCCCATTCCCGCCTATTTGACGTCTTATAATCAATTTACTGTGCTCAGAGAGAAGGTCCAAGATGAAATGAAACGTGAGTTTGCTCTCTCTCTCTCTCCCAAATCTGCCGCAATCTTTACACTCAAATTCAATCAGATAAGCATATCCTGCATTAAATTCCAGTCCACTCGTAAATTGAGCCTGAAACTGGAAAAACATTGATATCAATCTTTCCTTTTAAAAATTGAAATTCACGCCAATAACCTTTAAAAATCTCAAACTCAAATTTCTGAATTCTACAGTAACTTTACGGAATTATCATCGTTTTTACCCCATCTTTTTAAGAAAAAAAAAGAATTTTTTTTAGAACTCTTCGAATCAAAGGAGGTCTCCTCCTCGAAGGCCATCAATATGGTTCGAGCCATTTACCAAGCTTGTATGGACGAGGTAGCCATCGACAGTATTGGCTCTCGCGATGTGCTCACCGAAATGGCTGTAAGATTTGATTTCCCTTTTCCAGAGAGAATTTGTTATTCAGCTGATGGGATATTTCCCCCTCCTTCATTCAGCCAAATGGGAGCTGAGACGATTCGATCTGACCGATCTCCTCATCAAAGTCGCCAACTCTCGAGGAATGGACATTTTCTTCGACTCCTCGGCCAGCGTCGACATTAAAAATGTCACCAGGAGGATTTTCAACGTGAGTTTGCTGCTGAGGAAAAAAAAATTCAATTTTTCCCCAACTTTAAAAGCTGAAAGAAAGTGAAATTAGGCTGCAAGTTCGCAATAAAAGAGAAGTTTATAGTCCCAATGGATGTATTGGTTGCTCTTTGAATTGCTGTAAAAATGTGCGGGATTTAAATCTTTTTTTTTCAGTTCGACCAAGGATCTCTCGGACTCGGCCATGGAACTCGCGACTATTATTTGGATAAAGTCAAATTTGCCAAGCAAATCAACGCCTATCGTAATCTTTTGATCAAAAGAGTTAGTTTTTTCCCTCCTCTCCCTATTTTTTAGGCGACTCTCCTCCACGAGGATGCTGCTCTTCCAGTGGATAATGATCGCATAACGGCGGAAGTTGACGCTGTCCTTGAGTTTGAGACTAAATTCGCCGAGATTACTGTAATTTTGAAGCGATGGAGAGAAAGAAATGATGCTTTTTTCCAGGTCCCTGAGGATGAACGTCGCAATTTCAGTGAACTCTATCATGTTCGTCAATTCGATGAGCTCAACAATTTGATGCCGTTGGTCGATTGGAAGAAGTATTTCCTCTCAGTCACGCCCTACGCCATCCACCATTATATCAACGCAAATCCGACGGTTGTGCTGGCTGAGCCGGCATTTTTTGAGCGACTGACGGCGCTTTTAAACTCAACCAATCCGGAGGTCATCACAAATTATATTTTCTTCCGCTATTTGGCTAATTTCGACCTCCAGCTGGGAGGAAAATACGAACAGATTGAGCAAGACTTCGCCAGGGCTATGTACGGACGCAAGGAGCAGCCGCCAAGGTGGAAGGAATGCGTCAATGCTGCCAGTGCCAAGTGGGTTTTTAACTTTTTTTGGGGGGAATCGAGCCTTGACTTTTCTAGAAATCCCTCCAATTCTCAACTACAGTAATCTTGGCCCATTTTTAGATAATTTCCACTAATTTTTGTGACTTGCAATGTTCTACAAAATTATAGATCTTGATCTCCTCGTCAAGATTGTAGAACATTGTTTTTTGAAAAAATTGGTGAAACCCTCTAGAAAAGCTAATTTATCAGAAATAAAATCAAATTTTTTTCATTCCTTACTTCATTTTATTCTAGATTCGAATTTAGAGGGTAATGCGCTTAAGCATTGTAGATTTTTGGTCACCTCTACAACTTTGCAGAACATCAAAAATGACGAAATTTACCAACAAAAAAAATGGAGAAATTTCAACTTTTTTCAGGATGTCTTATGCTTCTGGAGCGATGTATGTGAGGAAATACTTTGATTCTGAATCAAAGACAACTACCCTTGATATGATTGTTGATCTGAATGAGGAATTCCATCAAATGCTGAAGGAAAATGACTGGATGGACGAGCAGACAAAAGCCTATGCTGAGATTAAAGCCAATGAGATGGAGCGACTCATCGGCTATCCGGACTTTATTTTGGTCGACGAGAAGCTCGACGCTTGGTACAAAGATGTGAGTAGATGTGTCCTATTTTTTAGAGTTGTTTTTATTTTTCCAGTTGGACATCCAATCGACTGACTCCTACAATCAAATCGTTTCCAAGCTGATCCGATTTTACACCGATTTCTATTACAAGCGGCTCTTGGAGACTGTAGATCGCCTCGAATTTGGAAGCAACTCCGCCACAGTCAACGCCTTCTATTCTAGCATTAAAAATGCCATCAGTGAGTTCTAAAAATTCTTTAATCAGCTATAGTAATCCAATGGGTTTCGCAAAGAGAAATAGATTGATTGAGACGGCATCAAGGGCTAAATTTTGTAGAATTCAGCCTACTGGCAAACTAGTAAAATCAAGTGGGTCCCAGCACGACAGACTCGAGAATAATTTTTATAGGCTAATTGACAAATTCTACAAGAGAGGGTTTACACGGCGAGACCCACTTTATCTCCTTTTTAGTAAATTTTAGGATAAAAATGGGAGCACCGCATATACGCAGAGCTTTTTTTTGCCCTATATGGAATCTAAGATGAATATTGTAGATTCGAGGAATTTAAATATTTGTACGCAGAAAGGAATTAAAACATGTTGGGTCCTGTATAGAAAAGTACTTTTCTTTTCAAACTTCTGAATTGTTCGAATTTTTGCTTTTTCAGTCTTCCCAGCCGCCATTCTGCAGGCTCCTTTCTTCCACAAAGCCTGGCCGAAAGCGTTGAATTACGGCGGAATTGGCTCAGTGATTGGCCACGAGATCACCCACGGCTTCGACGATCAAGGCCGGCAATTCGACGCGATTGGCAATCTCCGCACCTGGTGGGATGAATCCACCGGGGAGAACTTCCAAAAAAGGGCTGAATGCTTTATCGAACAATATGGAAATATTACCGTAAGGATAAATTATCAAATTCCTACAAAAAAGGGACTTTAGGTACCCAAGGCGAAGCTGAATATCAACGGAAGATTGACTCTTGGAGAGAATATCGCAGACAACGGAGGAGTCAAAGAGGCATTTAGGGCCTACAAGCGATTCTTAGCGAAGCACGGCGAGGAGAAGAGACTCCCCGGATTGGAGCAATTCGACAATCATCAAATGTTCTTCATCGGATATGCTCAGGTTCGAATTTCTACTGTAATCTAAGGCGCTAAATTTGAAATAATTTCGAGAACTTGTTGTTTTTTGTCAAGCTGTTTTCCACAAAAATTTAGGCCTTTTTGCATCCAGAATTCTAAAGCTTTGGTCGAGAAATAGGAGACGATTTATGTTCTCTCCGGGCTGAATCTTTGACCTCCTGGAGTTCCTCCCAGGTCAAGAGCTTGGTGTACAAACATTTGACTGACTCAACGGAACGCATGTTGAACCTCTTCAATGTCTAGCAAAGCTGAAAGACACACACACACACACAAATGATCTTTCCTTTACAGCTTTGAGCTAAAAACTAGTGGTGCCACAAGAATTTATAGACTACTGTTAGATGCATTTTTGAACGAGAGTTCAAATGACTGCTTCGGCTATTTTCTTTATTTTTTTAAAAACAAACTCACAAATTTTAGAACTGGTGTGGCCATATGACCACCGAGTCGAATATCCGTCTTTTGCTGACCGATCCCCACGCCCCAGGAGAATACAGGTTTCTTAAAATTAATTTATTTAAAAACACCCCCAATCTTCAGGGTAAATGTGGTCCTCTCGAATCAGCCAGAATTCTCGGAAGCATTCAAATGTCCCGTAGCTACTCCAATGAACCCAGTTGGGAGATGCAGCGTCTGGTAGAAGCAGAGAGAGAGAGAGAGAGCCCACTCTCTCATAGGAGCCGTGTGATGTGATCACCAGTGCAATTTCTGTATATCATATTGATACTCTATTTCCGAATAAATTTCGTGATATTTTCTATTCTGATAAACAAATAACTCTATAGTCTGCTTAAAGACAACATGTTTGACTGCATCAACCACTGAGCATCAACTTGCTAAAATTTAGTGGGTCTCGGTGCGAAAACCCCAAATCTTTGTGCACTGCAAAGAGGCAGTTTGACTAACTGCTGCGCTTCAAATACAATGTATTGCTGACAAAGCACGTTTTTAATTTATATCGCCCTGGGACAACCGCGCTTTTATCCTTTTGTTGGATACGACTCGCCGGTGGGTCGTATTGTCGTCAATTTTTTAAATTGGGTTATCCGCGCTACTTTATCCTAAAATTTTTAAACTAAATTTAAATCTGCAGCGCAGTGGTAAATAGTCAGTTTTGTCATCTTTTTTTCCTCCTGGTGCCTAACTTGCCGCGAATTTTTGAATTTCCACACTTGATTTTCAATTGTTTACAACTTTGTAGAGCACGTTTTTATAGAAAATTACTGTATGAAAATACATTAATTGCGACATTAGAAAAAAAACCAGAGAGAAGAGATTACAAAAAGTGGGAGCAACATTCGCTGTATTTGTATTTGCCTGGGAGTGCCAACCAGCTCAAACATTTCTTCCATCGCACTCGGATTACCACGATCGAACACGGGAGAGGGAGGGAGAGACGAGTAATCGGCCTCCGAGAGCGGTGCTGATTTCATGTGGTGGCTGATACTTATTGCGATCCCCGGGATCCCCGCTCAGCAGGCCTCCAATCCTACCGAGGGCTATTCGATCGCCTCGCTCAATCTTCAATCTACACTCAATCTCCAGGTTTGTTTCACTGAGAACCCAGCCGCCAAGCCAAGTTTGAAGCGAAATCCATAAAATAATAAGTGCTTCTTTTTATTTTTTTATTTTACTTTTTAATTTATGTCTAGGATAGGTTGGCAAACCCATTGATCTCCTCTATAGTCTGCTCATAAAAAAGACGACGTCCTTTGTATCCAGGAAAGAGGTTTTCGAGGCAAGACCCTAAAAAGGCTTTTAGTAAATTTTAGGATAAAAATGGGTCTCGCCTCGAAAAGCCCTTTCTTGGATACGAAAGATGTCGTCTTGTTTATGAACAGAAAATATACAACATCATTCTTCGATAAAATTAGAGAAAATCCTCTAGAAAAAAGTTAATTTTTCAGAAAAATTAAATTTTTTTTTCATTCTTTACTTTTATACGAATTTAGCGGGCAGTGTTTGTTTCTTCCCCGAAGTAGAAAAAAAAATGAAAATTTCCAGATTTTCGCTTCAAAATTAAACTGGCAAACCCAAAAAAATGGGCAGTTTTCATTAGTTTTGGAGATGTTTTCTAAATTTTAAATTTTTGGGGAATTTGATCTCCTCTACGAAATTGCTAGAATTACTGTAACTTGAGAGAGAGGAAGAGATCTTTTTGTTTATTTTTTTTCTCTCGTCTGGCAAAAAAAGTATTGTTGTTTCTCCCTTCCGGATTCTGTCTAGTTTCACTGAGCAAACAAACTAAAATTTCAGCCCAACAAAGTGAAGTTCGAAGTTCCGCGTCTAGACGGCCAAAAATGAGTTCATCTTTTCAGGCTGATCCCTGCGACGATTTTTATGAATATGCTTGTGGGAATTTCGCCAAGAATTATCCAATTCCAAATGACTCCATTTCAAGGGATTTCTTCGAGATTTTGGATGAAAAAGTTCGCAACGATCTGACTGGTGAGTCTTCTGAAGTAATTCGAGTTAGCTCCTCCTCATTTTTAGAGGTCTTCGAATCGCCGGCTCCATCCTCCTCTCGAGCCATCAACATGGCAAAAACGATTTATTCTAGCTGCATGAATGAAACCCAAGTCGACTACTATGGCCCAAAAGTTGCTCAAGAAGAACTTCGAGTAATCTTTCTAATAGACGCGATTTTTTTTCAAACTTACGGCAATTTTTGATCTTCTGCAATCTTGTAGAGGAGAGATCGAGGGTCTACAACTTTTCAGAAGATTGAAAATCATAAAAATTAGGGAAATCGCGTCTAATAGAAAGATAATTGGCTTCTCCTGTAGAGTATCGGCTCGTGGCCAATCCTGGATGGAACCCTTCGAAGCCGAGAAAACTGCTCGTGGATTGACTTTGACCTCACCCAGACGCTGATCAAAGCCTACCGTCTCCGAGCAGTCGACGTCTTCTTCTACGCGCAGGTGACCGCCGATCCAAAGGACTCAAAAAGGCGAATTATGTCGGTGCGACCCTGCTTTCATCCGCAAAAAAAGCCCCAAATAATTCCAGTTGGATCAAGGCCCTCTAGGAATGGGAAGTCGCGACAATTACCTCAACACCGAGCAGTTTGCTGACCAAATCGAAGCCTACAAGAATCTTTTGATCAAATGGGTAAGGGAGGGAGAATACGATAGATAGATTTCTACTTTCAGGTGACACTCTTTTCTGAAGATACGGGGAAAGACGTGAATCCAGATAGGATTGAAATGGACGTCGAAGATGTCATCGACTTTGAGACCAAATTGGCCAATATTTCTGTAAGTTTCAAGCTCTCTTCTTTCCCCGTTCGCTTTTAGCTAGCAGTTTTTATTCCAATTTTTTTTGAGTAAAATTAATTGAAAATAAAAAAAGAGCAAATCATCAAAAAGTTCCGGGCTACTTTTAGTTTTCAATAACCATTCAAATAGTTTTCGTTGTTTCGTTCGTTGGTTCATTATCTTGCTAGTAAATAAACTCGTCATAATTTCGTGGGTTCAATCCCTTTCCTCTTTTCCCCACATTTCTACTAGTTTTTCAGCAACGCCACAAAAAATGAGCAGAGAATTTCGATATCGAATAAATTTTGGAGCTGAAACTATTTATTGAGCGCGATCTGTTTCAAAAAAAATTATTGTTTTAATTTAGAATTAAAATTTGGTTTTCCAACCAATGAGGTTTATTTTTTGAATTTTAAGCGCAATAGGAAATATTTTTTTAGTATAGCTACCAAAATCGCGACGCGTACGGTAGTTTAACTTGGCTGATTTTCACAGGAAATTTGAAAGAATAGCGCCGTTCTTTTTATCCAGCAGTAATCAGCAGGCTTTCAGACTCCTCTGGATGAGCGAAATAATCTGACTGAGCTCTATCATTTGGTCAAATTCAATGAGCTCCAAGGACTATTTCCAATGGTATGAGATTACTTTTCGATTTTTTAGAATTCTTTTTAGATAAATTGGAAGCGCTATTTTCTCTACATTGGCCCCAACTCCTCTCACTCTTATTTCAGCTCAAATCCAGATATTTTGGTCTACGAGCCGGCCTATTTTAAACGGTTTTTTAGAGAGAGATTTATTGAATGAGAAAAGTCCGAATTTAGACTGGAGGGATTGCTTCAAAACACTCCAAATCGAGTCATCGCTAATTATATTTTCTTCCGATTTTTGAATGGACTCGACTTGCAGCTGGGAACCCGATATGACGACGCTAAACAGGTAGATTCCTGGCCCGCCGAGACCCATTTTTGTCCTTGTAAATTTTAGGATAAAAATGACTCTCGTCGCGATAAACCCCCCAACTCTTGGGGCAACGCGAATACGCAGTTTTATCTTCTTGCGGACTTCTCTTCGTTTTTTCTGGACTCCCTTCGGATTTCGTTGTAGCTAAAACTGCGAATTTGCCTTGTGTCATAATAAAATGCAACGGTAATGTTTTATATAGATCCCTTATAGATGTAGGGAATTTCTAAAAAAAATATTATCGTAGCATTTTATTGTGGCGCAAGGAGGGCCTTAGCTACAGTAGCTTTTGCGCCTTTTTTCAACCGAAAAGCATCCTTTTAGGATTTTAATTTCGTGATGGAGGGCCGCAAGGAGAAGTCGCCCCGTCGAAAGGATTGTATGACCACAGCCAATACGCTCCTTTCCTACGCTGTGGGCTCGATGTATGTGAGAAAGTCGTTTGATTCTGTGAGCCCGGATTGGATTTTTATTTTCCAATATTTTAGGCATCAAAAGAGGCAACCATTTTAATGATAATCGCCATCAAAAATGAGTTTAAAACGATGCTGTTGGGGAACAATTGGATGGATCCAGTGACCAAGAAAACGGCTGAGGAGAAGCTCTCCAAGCTCGATTATTTGGTCGGATATCCAGATTTTATTCTGGACGATTTGAAACTCGACGCCTTTTATAAGGAGGTAATTCATTTTTTTTCCAAGCAGGACTCATTTTTCATTGTAGGGGCCTAAAAAAGGTAGTTTTCTCCACTTTTGAGCAATTTTAAAAAATCATTTTTGAAGTTCTGCAAAGTTGTAGCGCTTGATCTCCTCTACAAGATGATTGCAGAAAATCTTTTAAAAATCACTTTTGATTTCAAAAATAGTCTTTTTAGGCTAAAATGATGATTTCAGTTGAAAATCATCCAAAATGACACTTTTATCTACGCGTATGGTAAGGCTATGCGCTTCCTTGTCGATTACAACTACAATAAGCTGGGAAAGCCGGTGGATCGAAATGAGTTCGCTGTGTCTGTCGCCCAAATAAATGCCTTTTACCAGCCGTCTTACAACAATATCGGCAAGTTGATTTTGGTTTAAAATTGAAGAAAAAATTTGTTACAGTCATCCCGGCAGCGATTCTCCAGCCGCCTTTCTTCCATAAAGACTATCCGAAGGCCTTAAATTATGGAGGGATTGGAGCTGTTGTTGGCCATGAGCTCACCCACGGATTTGATACCACAGGTTTTGGAGCTACCTATAGCTTTTATTCTTATTCTAGGGAGCCAATTTGATGCCGAAGGAAGCCTCAGCAATTGGTGGGATGCCTCAACTGCTGAGAAATTTACCACTCGAGCGAATTGCATCATCGAGCAATATGAGAATATTACTGTAACCTCTGAATTTTCTTTTTTTTAAGAAAAGAAGCCTAGGTCCCCGATACAAATATGACAGTCAATGGGAATCTTACGGTAGGAGAGAATATTGCAGACAACGGTGGGGTGAAAGAGGCCTTCGCTGCGTATAAAACCTACTTGGAGCAGAATGGAGAAGAAAGGAAGATCTCTGGATTGGAGAAATTCACAGGAGAACAGCTATTCTTCATGGGATATTCGCAGGTAGGCTAATGGGATAATTTTTCTTCATGTTTTGAGCTTTTTTTTGTAATTTTTGACGTTCTATAAAGCTGTAGCCGTTGATTTCCTCTATAATTTTGTAGAACAGCAAAAAGTCTAAAAACAAGGGAAAAACGCCTAAAAAATAGAAAGATATAGGTCTGGTGCGGGCACACAACCCTCCAGGCGAAGATCCAAGACCTCCTGTTGGATGTCCATTCTCCCATGAAATATCGGTAGGAATCTCTCCTCAGCCAATTGGAGCAACATTATTTTTAGGGTAAACGTTCCTCTCTCGAATTTTCCCTCTTTCTCTACAGCATTCAATTGCTCTTTGGGAAGTCGGATGAATCCAATTGAAAAATGCTCCGTCTGGTGATCATCTTTATGTTTTATTCAGCTCAAAAAAAGCTTAATAAGTTCCCAGTTGCGTCCGTTATTTCTTCTGTAACTTTCTTCCGCCTGAAGTATCCGGAATTTTGAGAATTCTATTATCTCCTCTCTCCTCTTCGCCCACACACCCACGTGTGTTGCCAAATGCGGCACGGCAGAGAGAGAAAGTAAATAATCTGACCGGGAGGACCGAGATCTCGTTCTTTTTGGGCCTTAAATTGAGAAAAAAACATAGAGAAATGATGATTTTCACAATTTTTGGCTAAAAATTGAAAAATTAATTCAAAAGCACCGCAGTTCCGCTCTTTTAGGTCTAAAATAGAGGCAAATCGCGTTTAAAAAATAGAGAAATCCTCTAATTTTCAGCCAAAAATAATGGAAAATTGAAAAATTGCGGGGAGAAATGTGAAACTACCGTAACTTTCGATTCGAAGTTTCATTTTTGGGAGCAATGTTCACCTAAAAAATGCCCCCGCCGGTTGCATTTCCTTTCTTCCTGCTCAAACAGCGTGTACCACTTCCCCTGCGGCGCTGCTAAAAGTTTGACCACAACAGACTGGTACTGGGGGGCTATTTGTGGTTGACCGATTGGAATACATGACTCTCCCTTTCTCCATGGCTCCCAAGTTTACTTAGGATTGATGGTTTGTTTGGCCTTCCGAGTGACCGCCGCCTACTAAAAAAGGGCGAGAGGGGTCTCGCCCTCACTTCACACTCCCATGCTCTTTCTCCTTCTTGCTACCATCTCCGCCGCTTTTCCCGTCTACGACGAGACTTCTTCTTCATCTTCCTACTGTAATGGAGCTCTATCTCCTACCGAAAGAGATCAAGTTCTTCAAATTCATAATTCTGCTCGATCTCAAATAGCTAGTGGAAATTACCAAGAGGGAGCTGGAAAATTCATGCCTCCAGCCAACAATATGATGAAACTGGTGAGCTCTTTTCTCCTCGATAACTTTCGATTTGCAGAATTATGATTGCAACCTCGAAAATTCGGCCCAAGACTGGGCAAATCAGTGTCAATTCGTCCACTCGAATACCTCCGGCGTAGGAGAGAATCTCTATATGGTTGTGGCCAATAAAGTCATCTCTTATAAAGGCTTGGTAAGCTGATTCTCTCATTTAAAATTCAACTTTCTTTCTTATAGGCAGTGAATGCCTCTCAAACGTGGCTCGACGAGTTCCAAAAATATGGATGGAATAGCATTCTACTCACTAGCGATCTCTTCTATACGGGTATCGGCCACGCCACTCAGGTATCCCTATAAAATTAGAAATAAAAACATTTTCTTTAGATGGTTTGGGCTACGACGAGCGCTGTTGGATGTGGCTCTAGCTCTTGTCTAGGAGGGAAAGAAGTAATCGTTGTTTGCCATTACCGACAAAGTGGCAATGTGTTAGGAGAGAATATTTATAATTTTGGTGCTGCTTGCTCCTCTTGCCCTGCTGGTACAACCTGTGATCCTTCAACTTCACTCTGCAATTAGCCTAATTAATTTAAAATAAAATAGATTCTAACTTCTTTATAGAACTCTTTACACATCAATATGAAAAAGTACCGGAAAATTTAAGGCAAAACTCTAAAATGACCTACAGATATTATCCTAATGAGATTCAAATCAACCCGTAAGCTACAACAGTTTTTTGAATAAGTTAGTCCAGAATCCGGATGCATGTGGCGACGGTCAGAGAGGAGAAGCACTAGCTCTACAACATACTGATCCTAGAAAGGTGCGCTAGTGAGGACGACCCTAGAAATATAAAATTATTGAAGAATTTGATTGAAAAGCTCACCTTCTAGGAGACATCCTCACATCTTATCAACAGGAGACATGCCGAGTAGTCGCATTCCATCGGCTAAAACATGCCGAGCTGCGGAAAGAAGCAATAATCGCGGTGTAGCTATCTCTTTCGGCTGGTCTTTCACTTGTAGCTGAGCAGCAACTTTTCCAATTGTTTGAGCTAATTGTATCAAATAGAGAGTTAAATGACACGGCTCTAACTTCTCAGCGCTACTTTTGATTGTCTGCAAATTTTTAATAAATAAAATCCTATTTTTTAAAATTATTATTGACGTTTGCTTAAGCTCCTACCTTTCCATAATTATTTAGTTGATTTATTAGATCTAGTACTTCTTGTGAATCTTCCGGAATTATTTTGCAATCAGGTAGAAGAGTCATTATTTCTGGATTTCGAGACTCAATTGAACACATCCTGCTGTGTTTACTCTATAAATTAAAGAAATAAAACAAATGAGATACACTCTTACCTGAAGAAGAAGGGCATTATTATGATTTAATGCGAATGCATTCTGGAAGGAGAATTCATATTCTGAACATCTAGCTCGTTTTAAATCATTAAATATAATTGTCGAGACAGAGAGCTGCTCAGCTATCTGAAAATGGAATAATAAATCAAAGAATTATTAGCAGAAATGCCTTGTCTTTTTCTGCTTCGGCTACTTTTATCGTTTTTGAACTGTTCATAAAATCTGTTGCCATTTCTTTTCCATTACTTAGAATATCTCCAACAGCTTCAGTTTTACCTCGTCGTGTTGATAGACCTTTTACTCGGCCAAACGGCACATGCTCCAATTTCTCGGCTAATTTTGATTGACCCATTCTGAAAAAGCTCACTTTTAAAATAAAAACTCAAAAAATACCTATCTAATACTATTCTCAGAGCATTAAAATGTTGCTTTTGGGCCTTATCCACTACATACAAGTAGCGATCCGCTTGAAAAAGTGTATCCCTCTCAACGATGGACGCAATCTCTCTTGTCAAATAGAGTGAAGTGTTATCACTCTTTCTTAAAATCGAGTATTGGGGCTTCTTCGAGCTGTCTACCGGGTGGTCGAGTATTAACAAGCCATCTATCGTCTAAAACATAGCTACTATTTAATAAAATTATGAAAACGCTTACTTTTCTGAGCTTATTATCATTTTGAAGCTTGTCGACTTCTTTATGGGCCTGTGCGACTAGCTCAGATTCACATAGCCATCTAAAAATGTTCTAAAATTTTTTAGAAAAACACCTACTTATCAAATTTTATATTGAGCAAATTATAAAATTCTTGTAAATGTCTCTTGGAAATTGTTCGAATATCTTTCCATAAAATCATAGCTTCACTCGAATAATCTCTCCTACAATTTTAAATAAACTTCTTACTAAAATTAATAGAAAACATACCTTAAAATATCCTTTTCCATTGATATATATGTATCTCTAACGAGCGCTCTAAAATCCTCATCGTCCGCTATTCGCTGATTAGCAACAACATAGCAATCTGTTAGGCTTCGTATTTTGTCGACATCATTTAGCTCTTTCCAATATGGCTCAGATGGACGAACCTGAACTAAATAGTTGGAAAAGGTTTAAGTGAATATTTGACAAACCTGTGGCCAATAGGTAGCAATGAGAGCAAATTGCGTTCCCCAATCTCCAAGATAATTCACTGAGACTACTTCATGTCCCAAACCGCGATGAATCTACAATTTTTTAAGATTACTTTTTTTTAATCAAAAAATCGACTTACTCGATCTAAATACGCTCCAATAAGTGTTGATCTCAAATTTCCGATATGAAATTGCTTCGCGATATTGGGACTCGAATAGTCGATGACGATTTTCTGCTTGGTGGCTACTCCTCCTTCCGCTAGAATAGTCTGCAAAGCACCAGGAGCCCTCAGCCTCTGAAGATAGGCTGCCATCCCCCTCGGGGAGAAAATCTAAAATAATAAATAGTTAGAAAAAGAAAGACAATGAGAGCGACGGACAAAGTCAACATTTTTTGAACAGTTGGCAAGAGGGTGATCTGCCAATGTTGACTGACAAATTACATAGGTGGCGAATGAAAGCGTTGTAGGAATAAGGAACTGGTTTTCTCATTCTGCCAATCATCAAATTATTTGCGTGAGAGAAGTACAAGGAAATTAAACTCAACAAGTGGCTATGACAGCCGTGTTTTCCTCCGCTAGACACTCAGAAGTATCATTGTACTTGTTAGTTGTTGTTTTCACTAATTTTTAGACTTTCTGTTGAAAAAATAATGGAAAAAGGTATAGAAATCTTAGGGATTGTACAAAAAGATCATCAATTCTCTCCAATAATAAAGGTCTCTAAGAAAATAAGTGAATTAGCCAGAGAAAAGAGACTCTTCTTGTTAAATAATTCAGTTCTGCTGATTTTTTCATTAATTTTTAGCAAAAGACCTGAAAGAAAGCTGAATTCTATGTATAAAATAAGTTAGAGAGAAGAAGATCAGCTAAAAATAAAAGAACGGTCTAAAATTGGGCTCCTCTCTTTACTTTTCAGCTCATAGCAAAAACGATTTTACCTTCGATGTTTTCTTACTTTGAGGACAACTGGAAGCTGATGAAGACTAAAGACAGAAAGCTGGGAGCTAAGGGAACAAAATGCCCAAAGGCGTTGCAAAAAAAACAAGAGATTGAAATAGATTTAGTTTTATAAATTAAATGGGTTTAGCGCAAATTTTACAAAGTTGTTAGCAATTTGTTTATAAAATTCATAAATGTGAAGAAATACATAAACTCGTAGAGGGGAAAAATCACTAAATCTACCCTTGGAAATTTGAGAATTGAATTTTGGCTGGAATGTATGGTACAAAATATACAAATAGTGAAGAAGAGCAACGCGGGAGAAATTATTGCTCAGCTTCTTCGTCGTAAGAAAGGAGACTATCGCGATCTCCTTCTTCCAATTCCGTTCCACAGATTCGGAACCAGCATCTGGAAGAGAATGAGATTAGGAATGATAAAACCGCAAGAGAAACCGAAGGCCAACTTTTCGTTTTGCTATTGAAAAGACGCTGCTGATTCAGGGCTTATTCAACCACAGACAATTCATCGATTTTCGGCAGAGAGATAAAACTAGATTCTTGAGCTTTTGCGAGTAAAAGAGAGAGCTCACAGAGAGCAGTGATATCTCTCTCTCTCTCTCTGCGGGGGCGCCGCGTGAACCACGACGTGTGTCCTGGCTGGTCAATTCTCTCCCTCATGAAACTCGAGACGAAACACACCCTTTTGAAATTGGAGCGCGATGAGAAAAAAGATTCAGTGATTCAATTATATTGCTAAAAATTGCGTGAGGTTTGTGGGTTTTATTACAGCAATCCATTCTATTTTAGTCTGGCCTTCGATTTATTTTGCTCTCCTAAAAATAAGAAAAGAAACTAACCGAGTGCAGGCTGCATCATCAGCCATATTGGGAAGAATATTTCTCCTGAAGTATGGTCCCAATCCGATGTCATTGTAGACGACCATTCCAAAGATAAGGAAGGAGAAGCCGATGAGCTGGAATTTACAAATTAAATAAAAATTTTCCCCCAATTTTAATTTAATTATTTTTCTCTTATCTTGCCCTTTGAGGTGCATAATTCCCAGACACTGAGAGGTCGAAACGATAAGCGAAGGACTCCGTAATGTCGCCTGATAGTGGTTCTAGTGAAATGCACACGATAGATAACGGTCAAAATTGATTTAATGACCACTGGCGTTTGACCAAAATAGTCGAATTTTTCTCCAAATAAATCGAATAATTTTCAACCTAAAAAAGAGGAAAAGCAACCAACCTGAAGAGGGATGAACTTCTCATGGAAGAGAGGAATACTGACAACCCAGATGATCAATGTGCGAACACTATCCAAAACCATACGAGTTGTAGCCGAGAGCTCCTTGGTTACAGTAACTCCAGAGAAGTTGTAGAAGGCAATACTGAAAATTATTTGATTAATCTTAAAGTCTTTAGACAATACCAACCTGATTACGGTTCCCATCAATGCGACAGCGATCATAGGAACATCTTTAATCTCCTTCCAAGCATAGAAGACATCCTCAAGTCGTCCTTCAGGATTGGTGGAGAAAGTCTTCGGAACGTGGATGTAATACATAGGGAACATGAGAAGAATCAAAAGAGACATTCCAAAAAGTCCTAAAATATCCTTTCTCCTTCAATACTAGTTCCAATTTACCTTCCAAACCAACAGCGAAAAGGGCAGGAACATTATATTCATGAAGATATTTCTGCTCATAAACCATTTGAATACCAACAATAATTTGGGCCATAATAATTAGGAGGTTTCCTAGGAGCCTGTAATATTCTAGAAAGAAAAAACGAACCAGTAATGATGGCGTTCTTGTCATCCATCGGATTATCATCGAAGATAATGTCTGTAACTCCAACCACAACGAGACCAAGCATAACAAACAGCATTCCAATCCATTTGTAAGGTTGAATGCGTTGACCAAGCATTCCAACAGAAAGAAGGCCAGTAAAGATGATCACAGATCCTAAAAAGTAAATAATAGTATAAATGATAACGACAATAATGAAAAGCTCTGTAAAATGTAGATAAATCCTTACCTCGAAGCATTTGAAAAGAGCTAGCAGTTGTGAGATTCAATCCGATGTACATAATGGAAGTAGCAAGAATATCGCACACAGCTGGTGGCAAAAAGACAAGAGGATTGAATGTAGGAAGAGTCGGCTCCAAATCGTTGGTAATATTCATAACTCCAGCTCCATCCTCTCCAGTAATATTGGCTCGTTTCCATTGGAATTTCTTCCAAGCGTAGATTGCGAAGAAAACAACCAGACACAGAAATTCTCCAAAGAACATACACGTTGCCTGAAAGAAGTCATATTTTGCCAAAAAGTTGATTCTTTTGAGCATTAAAAATCTAAATAAACAACAAAATTACCTGAAGGAATGGATGATTAAAGGTTTTTCCTTCCTCCTTTTCATCTTTAAAGCTATCAGCCCATTTTGCACAGATTGTATTCAGTGAACCACTCACTACCATAAGTATGGAGACGGCTACAGCAAATACAGTCATCTGAAAGTAGGAATTAAATAATAAGAAGAAGAGACAAGTTTTCAAAAAGAGAAGAGGAAATGAGTGGGAGATAGCAATTCCCCTGTCCAGAAAACATCACTTCAACGAAAACGGAGATAAGCGGAATGACTGGACAGGGGGAGGAAGAGAAAGCGTCAGGTCATTTGGTCGCTCATGTTTATTGGAGATGGAATGTCCCAAAATATATACAATATAAACTGTGAGCAATGACCAGCGAGGACACTGTGTTTGGATTGGGAAATTGCGAGGAAAACAGCGGCAGTCTTGTGAGTTGAGGATAAACAATCAAATTGACTGATAATTTGCTTCCTCATTTTGGTTTTTCGACTTATTGTATAAAGATTGATAGCTTTTGACACTGAAAATGACCAGTTTGGCCAGAAAATAAACAGATTATAGGACAAAGAGCGAAGAAGGAGAATGAAACTGAAATGAATTAGCCCGAGATAACTGCAAAACGATCCACTCCTAAATTGCTTCTGTTCCTACAAAGCTATAGCTTTCAATGAGATCTAAACAACAAATTTCAGAAAAGTTGCTAACTTTTAAAGAATCTAGAACTCTTATTAAATATTCGCTTTGAATAGTAAGAAATATTTTTCTGAAAGTGCCTGAAAAAACCATTAGCAAAAGAAGACTTGCCCTGATAGCTTCACGAACATAAAATGTTATTTTTCTATAAATGGCTTTATCTACTTTGTAAAATGACCACTTTCTCCTAAATATAACATTTCTCTTGATTCATAGCTATCTCTTCTTCAAAAAAAGTGAGAAAAAAATGAAGAAAACTTGACAAAAGTATACCTAAGTTAGGGGCATCATTATGAAAAAAAGGCTTCGCGCTGGGACCCGTCTTACTCTTTCAAGTCTTGTTAGGTACTAAACTCATCCATCCATTTAGAAAATTCGAAGAAAAACCTGATAGGAGGTTGTCAAAATAAAGAGTGATGCATCGATGAGAAAAGCAGAGCGAATTATGATAAATTTCATAACTTCGCGACCGGCGAATTTCAGCATGACCCAATCGTAAACCTCCCTTTTTGGCTCATTAAATAAGTATTTGATAATAATCTGAAAATAGAAACAAAGCCACCTGAAATCTATTTATGTTAAACAAAAAAGAGAGCGTAAAAGTAGTCAAAATACCCGTAATATACAATATCCTAAATGAAGGAAATAGCCTAACAAACCTTAAAAGAAATTCCTAACAAATCTCGAGACTATCCGAACAATAAGTGGCACATGATGTTCAGCTCTGTTCAAAGCGGCGCTGTCTAAAACTGTACAGCAATCAAGTAAGCGAGTTCGTTCTTCTGTCAATTTGGTTCGTAGTTCTTCATTTCCAGTGACCAACAAAATTTGAGCTTCTAAATCGCGATGAAGAGAACGATAACCATAATTAGAGGATCCAACTATTGTCGCTGACTGAAAAATAACAATAAATAAACGAAAAAAACCAGACTAACTTGATCTTTAGTTTGTAGCCAAATACCTTTAGCGTGGAATGTCCATCCAGGACGAAGGTATTCATAAAGGGTGACATTTTCCCGTTGATAATGTCCTATTTTCTCTAAGAATGTCTCAGCCACCCAGGAGTACATTGCTGGGATATACCCAGAAGGTCCTTGAGCACCAAAGAAGCCGTTAGCTTCAGGAGCAGCTGTTATAATCTTCAAGGGGTATTTCGATTTCACTAGCATTAGATCCTCATATTCTCGGACGCAATTAAAATAGCCGGATGCCATTGTAACAGAAAGATCTTCATTCTGACTAGATAATAGCTTCTTCAATACTTCATGCTCTTGGAAAATATTAAATGGGCCCATTTGAATGAGCGGATAGACGATTGTATCAGAAGAATTTGCTTCCGGCGCCTGAAGGCTATTCAAAATCTCCATAACCTTTTGATTAATTTGTTTAGAATAATCTGACAAAGAGCCTGAAAACATAAACTAAAAATAAACATGGAAAATACCTAAAAATGGATGAATTTTACATTCTGGATGAAGTTCTATCGATCCATTGCCTTTCAATCGAAATGAGCAGTGTCCAACTGCTGTCACAATCTTCTCCAAATAATCTGCCAATTGTGGACAATTTTTAAAAATAATATATCGGTCTTGTCTATTCGTAAAATAAGAATCCGACAGATTTGCTCCGCTAATAATAACATCATCATCAAAAATATAGATCTTCATATGCTGCAAGCCAACTATCTCATTATTTCTCTCTGATAATAGCTTCTTAGCTATTCCTTTCAAATGAGGTGTATGATACAAGTAAACCTAAACAAGAACTAAATAAAATAGCTAAATATAACCTGTGCTTTCTCTGAAATTTCCTTTAAAAGGCAAGCACTGCTGGTCCCTTCCGATAAGCCTCTAGTCCCTCTCAAATAATCCAATAAAATTGATGTCCGAACTTCTGGTCGAATCAACAAAGTGTCTCTCAATGATCGAACGAGCTTTTGTTCGAGCTCTCCATTGCCCAAATAGAGACTCGTCAGAACGATTCGTCTCCTCGCCTTTTCCGATCGCGAAATAAGTTCATTATAGAAATCCGTTGGTGAGATCAACGGCTCCACATTCTCGGCTACTATCGGAAAGCCGCCGAGATTCGGTGGTATGGCTATCATACCTAAAATTAGAAGTAATTAGAGACAAAGCTTGATTCCAAACTAGACATTTCTTTTGCTTTTTTTCTAATAAAAATCATTTTTTTAAAAAGTTCGAACAAAGTCTGAAAGAAAAGTAAAAATCAATTAAATGAATGTAACTTTGTAATATCATATTTGCAAAATAAACGTTTATAAGAGAAAATGGAAACAATAAAAAAAATAGAAAAAGAACAAAAAACAGACAACAAGAAATGAAGGAAAGCGAGTTTCACTCGGAGAAAGTGGTCATCTCGTTGATGAAGGCAGTAAACCTAAATTTTAGTGCGTTTTCTCTCAATTCGCTTTAGACTTTCTTACCGTTTTGAATCCATAATAACTGCTCGTCGATATGGCCGATATTTTTTACCATCCTTCTCAATAATATGGAATTTGCTTCCAACTTCGACGTCTTGATGGACAGGATAGTCGAAATGATACTCTTTGCCTACGGTTAGCTGCAAATCTAGCGTTTTTCAATCCCTACAAGAACCCCTGGGCTAGCGAGCAAGTGAGCTTATTTAGATAAAAAGATATACCTTGAAAAGTTCTGCATCTTCAACATTATCATAGAAGATATCAGCATTCGCTAGAGCTGCCGCTGCCAGCCGCTTCTTTTCAGCTTTTCCTTTTTTTTGCTTCTTCCCCTGGCTGCTAGATTGCGGTTCCTAGAAATTTCCAATCGAAAAAAGGCAAAACTACCTCATTTTCTTCCTCCGCCACTCGAATTTTTTGAATGTACAGCACATGTTTGAATTTATTCTCCATTTTATCGAGATCATCCCTAAAATTTTGTTGAAAAATTAAAATTCTCTACATACCGGATACTCGAAAAGCAATGAGGGACTATAGCTGAAGGGAAATGAAGCATTCTCTCATTGATGAAAAGGCCTATCCGCCCCTTGAGGATTTCTCCAAACTGCTGGGTTAATTCCTTATTTAATCCGTGCTTTTGAACCCGCTCCAGGATGAAATTCACCAGCTGATTCGCATACTTTGGGACTGCTTCTCCCTAAAAATATGGTTGGAAATATGGGAGAAAGAAGGGAGAACCTTTGATTTATCAATTTCTATAGCTGTGAGCAAGCCGTAGACCATATTTGTGTTCTCATCATCGGCTTCATCTTCAGCTGGCTGAAAATGAAAACCCATTTTATCTTATTTTCTACTTACTCCAAGAACTAGACCGAATTTCTTCTCAATTATGACATCCGCCAGGTCGGGGACACTAACTTCTGCGTTTCTGAGGAAGATCTATCAAAATTAGACGTAAAATTGATTAAAAATTAAAAAACCTGGGTGAGAGTATTGATAATTCCTTCTTTGTCATCTTCCTCGATGGGGAAAGCCTCCAAATCAGTGGCGACTTCGCCTGGATTTGAGTCTGTTTCGTCCTCTTCTCCTTCAATCATCTCATCGCCTGAATCTTCTGCAAACACTTCTAAATTATTAGAATTAACACTATAGATTAAAAGAAGCTACCTTCATCTTCAATTTGCTCCTCATCTGAAGTGGTTCCATCGATGAGCTCTTCCTCCTCAATTGGATCATCAATTTTGACCTTTTTCGAGGGTGTTGGAGCAGAATTTTGACCATTTTTCTGGGCGACTTTTCTCTTTTTATTTGTTTTTGCCATTTCTTCTGAAAAAAAAAGATTTAAAAATTAGAAAAAGTTGACCATTTTTTAAAAATTTGAGTTGTTTTATTTAATTTATCACAATTTTTATTATTTTTAATGTTGATTTGCAATCTTATAGAGGAAATCAAAATTGCAAAACATCAGAAATTATAAAAACTGAAAAATCCAAGAAATCAAGCTAGAAGTCAACCACGAAGACGAGAGGAAAAGCCGAGACCCGAACTCGCAAAATCCAATAGGAAAAAAACGAAATCTTAGGTGAGACAATTTTATCCAGAATAAAACAACTTTTGTCAGGAGAGAGATCGCAATAAAAACGAGGAAGAAGAGAGAGAGAGAAACAGGACTTTAGTCGACTTCCTCCATATCGGCGAAGCTGGCCTCAGCTCCTTCAACGGATGGCTTTGGTGCGTCAACAGTGGTCTTTTCTTCGTCTTCATCTTGTCCATCGATGTCCAATCCGAGTTTGATCATTCGGTAGATGCGAGTCGAGTGGGACATGGGCTCTTCCAAGGTGAATCCAGAGGCGAGGAGAGCAGTCTCATACAACAAGACGACCAAATCTTTCACAGTCTTGTCGTTTGTATTCTCTTCAATTCGTGACCGGATGGCGCTGAAATCAACCATTTATATAAGAATAAAGAGAGATAAAACTCACAGCATGATGGAGTGCTTTGGATTGATTTCGAGATGCTTCTTAGCGGCCATGTAGCCCATGGTGGAGGAGTCGCGAAGAGCTTGCGCCTTCATGATTCTCTCCATATTGGCTGACCATCCATATTCGGAGGTGACGATGCAGCAGGGAGAAGAGCAGAGTCGGTTGGAGACAACAACCTTCTCGACTCTCTTCTCCAAGAGATCCTTCAAAACGGTGCAAGTCTTCTCGAATTTGATCTGGAATATCTCTCGTTATTTTGGGCTTTACCAAAACTGTACCTTATCCTCTTCGAACTTCTTCACCTCCTCCTCAGTTTGAGGGAGTTCGAGTCCTTCCTTGGTGACGGAAACGAGCTTCTTTCCGTCGTATTCCTTGAGCTGCTGGACGCAGTACTCATCGATAGGATCAGTCATATACAAAACTTCGAATCCTCCGGCGCTAACGCGCTCAACGAAGGCCGAATTGGCTACGGTCTCCATGTTCTCCCCGGTGATGTAGTAAATCTGGTTTTGGTTGGGCTTCATCCGGCTGACGTAGTCCTTCAAGCTGGTAGTTTCTTCGGAAAACGATGAGCGATAACGAAGGAACTCGGAGAGCTTCTTTCGGTTGGTGGAGTCCTCGTGAATGCCGAGTTTGAGGTTCTTTCCGAACTGCTCGTAGAACTTCTTGTAGTTATCCTTATCCTCCATGAGCTCCTCGAAGAGCTCCATGCATTTCTTGACCAAATTCTTGCGAATAACCTTCAAGATCTTGGATTGTTGGAGCATTTCGCGAGAAATGTTCAACGGCAAGTCCTCAGAATCGACGACTCCCTTGACAAAGTTGAGATACTCTGGCATGAGTTCTTCGCAGTTCTCCATGATGAAAACCCTGCGAACATAGAGTTTAATCGAGTTCTTGGATTTCTTATTCTCAAAGAGATCGAATGGAGCCCGCTGGGGGACGAAGAGAAGAGCTCGGAATTCGAGTTGTCCCTCGACGGAGAAGTGCTTAACAGCTAGGTGATCCTCCCAATCGTTGCTGAGTGATTTGTAGAACTCGGCGTATTCCTCGTTGCCAATCTCATCAGGATTGCGAGTCCAGATAGGCTTTGTCTTGTTCAACTCCTCGTCCTCGATGTATTTCTCCTTGATCTTCTTCTTTTCCTTCTTCTCGTTCTTCTTGCTGCTCTCAGCTTCAGCATCCTCACCGACAGATTCGACCTCTCCCTCCTTGGCGTCTTCCTTCTTGTCTTCTTCCTCCTTGGCTTCCTCATCATCTTCGACTTCCTTCTCCCTCTCGCGTTCTACAGCCAACTTGATGGGATAGCCGATGAATTGGGAGTGCTTCTTGATGATATCCTTGATGCGGCGCTCTTCCAAGAATTCAGTTTGGTCATCCTTGATGAACATCACGATGCGGGTACCGCGGGCAAGAGTGGAGTCACTCACGGATCTGCAAAAAGCCGATTTTCTACTGTAGTTTCAAATTTTTGAAGTTTTCGCCCAACTAGGAGGTTAATTTCTTATTCTAGTTTCAAACATAGGCCAATTTCTAACTGATTTTGCAATTTTAAGTTGGAATCTTCTAGAAGAATCCTTTGGGGAGAGGAAAACACTAATTTCGCAATAATTTTATAAGAAAAAAACCAACCTAACGACGAAGGATCCGCCAGCAGAGGACTCCCACTCGTGGCAGTCGTCGTCGTTGTTCTTTGAGGTAACGATAACCTTGTCGGCGACCAAGAAAGCTGAATAGAATCCGACTCCGAATTGTCCAATCATGGAGATATCGGCTCCAGCTTGGAGAGCCTCCATGAAGCTCTTTGTGCCAGACTTGGCGATGGTTCCCAAGTTATTGACAAGATCAGCCTTGGTCATTCCGATTCCCGTATCAACGATGGTCAAAGTCTTATTTGTGCGATCAGGGATGATCTTAATGGAAAGATCCTTGCCAGAGTCGAGCTCACTAGGCTCAGTCAAAGCCTAACAATTAGTTATTTTGTTTAATTTAGGAAGAATTCTACCTGATAGCGGATCTTATCGAGGGCATCAGAAGAGTTGGAGATCAACTCACGAAGGAAGATTTCCTTATTCGAATAGAAGGTGTTGATGATGAGGGACATCAACTGGGCAATTTCTGCCTGGAAGGCGAAGGTTTCTCCAGTAGACGACATCTTGTCTGCAATTTGAATTTTTTTTTAGGATTTGAAAGTCAATCAGAAGAGAAAAAGAGATGAGAAAGGGCCTAAAAAATTTGGCAGAAGAGGAATCACCCAACCACCAAGTGGAGAGGAGAGAAAGGAATATGCAGAAATCTGTTGACTGGCAGGCTAGTAATTCCCATTCGAAAATTCTCGTCGACTAGGGGGCGGAGTCGTCTCCCATTGGCCAGATTCGCTGCCGAACGTTCTAGAAGGTTGTCAGCGGAGCAGCCTTATCGCTGGGCGGCGAAGGTGCCTTTTATTGTCTCGGGAAAGGGGGGAAGGAATTTTCTAGAAGACCTACAAGAAAAGTGAGAAATTTAAAAAAAAAAGGAGGAAGGAGAGCTGAGTCGACTCTCAGCGAGTGATGCAAATGATAAGAATCTCGGCTTTTTATATAGGCCCAGGTCAGCAGAGAATTTTCTAGACGTCGCTTTTGTCCACCTTTCCCATCGATTTATCTAACAATTTGCCTCCAAAAGCATGGGAAAATTGGAGAAAGCGACCTCTAGAAGCTCTAAAGAATGGGAAACAGCCTTTTAGGGTTAGAACAAAGATCAAAGTCGACCTATTAGGAGGAGAAATTGGCGGCATTTCAAAGAAAGGAGGCCATAAAAGATTTCCTTAAGGTTTTAATCTTGGCTAAACTTTTTGAGTTAAATGAGATTCAAAAGGCACTTTTAAAGACGAGTTTTTTTCTTCAAATTTTCAAAGGTTCAATCTGATTTTGACTCAAAATGACTAATTTCGTCATAAGAGGTGATGATTTTTGTAATTTTTCCAGAGGAAAATCGAATTTTTCTCCTAATTTTGATTGAAAAATAGGAATTTTCAGCCTCTAGATAGCTGGAATTTTCATTTTTAGTCAAAATTCAGATTTTTTTCAAGAAGTTGGATTTTAAAGGCTTTGAAAGAAAAGAGCCAATACAGTATCTTTTTGATCCTTTTCCCCAAATTTGTTTGGACAAATTCCTCCAAGAAAGACGCTTTTCTGTGGATTGCATCAAGCGATTCGAATGAACCCTCAGTCGACCGTGCTGTTGATAGGGAGAGCGAGCCCTTGCTAGCCACAACAAATCGATCGTAAGTGAGATAGAGAGCCTCGCGTGATATCAATTTACGGATTTGGGGGGACAGATGGCTCGAGATTAATAATGACGGCTAATGAGGGCCAGACACTCCAGGTGTAAAGGTGGCTCGCACTCTCTCTCAAGAGTGCAAGAGAGTGTTCGCAAAGAGAGAACCGGCCAGAATCTACGTTCAAAGATGAGAGGACAGGGCTAATCCTGAATTTGCACTGATAAAGTCACTACCTCCACATAAGTTATTCAAAAAGACCGCATTCTTTCTATATAAAGCTACCGTAAAACACAGGAAAAAGGACTCCGTTTTCCTACTTTTTTATGATTTCGAATTCAAAAAATGCCTTCTTTCTCGCCTCTTTTCGATTTTTTAAGCAAGTTGGGCTAATTTTTATAATTTTCGATGGTCTACAATCTTGTAGAGGAGATCACCCACTCTAACATTGCTGTTGACTTCAAATCCTAAAAATAGTCTATTAGAATTCACGGTAGGTTGCTTTCGCCTTCCGTTTCTTTCTTCGAAATGCTCCGCCAGACTAAGTCCTCAGTAATCGATGTTCTAGAAGAAGTTCTTCACTACAAAAAGAGCTTATCTACGTCAACGACGAATAAATCCGTAAAATAGCTTTTCCTTTGTAACTTTCAGAGATCGGGTTTAGAGAAAGAAGATTCATCCCGAGTTGGGGCCGAGTCTCTTCATCAAATTGGCCAACCTTCTGGTTTTATGCGATCGGCAAGCCGTCATTGAACCCTCCAAAGCGAATACAGAAGCTCTACTTGGTAATTATCGTTAATTGATAGTCCAATTGATCTTATATTTCATCTTTTTTTTTGCGTTTCTTCGGTCTTTTTTGGCTAAGTTTTAGTTAAATATTGATTAAAAACCTCCTTCAAAGGACAATCCGTGATCCTTGAAAGAAAAATGAAAAAAAACTGCGAATCGAATGAACCAAAATTACCGTAAGTTTTTCAGCTTCCGCCTCTGCCCTCCATCTCTTTTTTAAAGAAACAATCTGTCGGCTTTTAGTCCAACCAGACTGGGAGAAATTGGCTTTCAAGTTGAATTTTCTTGAGGCTCGAAATCTCCTCCTCCTCTATCTATTTTTCAGCTCTCTTTTTCTCTTTCCTCGACGATAATCTGCCCGGATAGAGGAGTTCTCGAAGCAGCCAGGGCCGAAATCAGAGAACATGCGGATGAACAGAAGAGGATGAGAATTCGAGCACAAAAAGTCAGCGAATTGATAGACATTCAAGCGGATCTGGTGAGAAAATTAAAAGAAGAGAAAAAGAGAGAGAAATTCAGCCGGAAGAAGATAAGGAAATGACGATTGAAGACGCCGTCCTGGTCATTCAAAAATTCGAAAGAGGTGAGAGTAAATAAATAATCAAAATAATGAAAGAAGCTGCACAATAAGCTGATACTGCAGCCAATTCTTCGACTTTCTTATAAAAGAGAATTGAAGCAAACGTTGTCAAAGCAGATTTTTGTGGTTTTGGTTAAAATTAGCTTCTGCTTCTCCTCAATTTTTGAATAAAAAAGCATACATTTTCATTTTTCACTTTTTTTGGTGAACTTTGTTCAACTTTTGAAGCAGAATCTTGTTCTGTTTTGATAAAAATAGCCAAAAATTTTATTTCTTCAGATGTGATTACTGTCTAATCTGATTTTGAATTTTGTGGAGAAAACTTTTTTAAAAAAAGGAAGAAAAACTACTCTACTTTATCTAGGAAAACTATCAATTTATCTAAAGAGGAAGATAAGAGAGTAAATATAGCTGATTCTTCGGTTTTCTTATAAAAGAGAATTGAAGCAGTTTTTTTTTGTGACTTTGGTTAAATTTAGCTTCTGTTTCGACTTAAATAAATGTGGATGACTACTGTAGTGCTAATGTATCTTCAGTTGATAAAAAGACGACAATCAACCGCTGCGCGGTTTAATTTAAATTTGGCTGCCCGCGTTGCTTAGCCAACCAGTTTTGAATTTTTTTTTCAGTTTACCAAGCGATTTGTCGCTATAACTACTTGAAGCATGTCTACCAGCGGGCGATGGATATCCGCGAAGGGGGGACAACAATGACCGACGAGGAGGCAATCACCCGAATTCAAGCAGTCAGCTCCTCCCTAGCATCCTCCACTCAACCTTTTTAGAGAACTCGCGGCTATTTTGTTCGAAAAAGAGTCCGTCAAATGAGGCAAAAAGAAGCCGACATTTTGGGTCTCTCCACGCGAGCTCTCCTCAACTCGATGAGACTCAACACCACCATTTTTGAGACACTTCCCTTCACAGAAAAAGTCAGAAAAGTTTCTATTTCTCTCACATCTTCTTCAGCCGCTGCTATCTCTTGAGGGATTGCTTCAAGAATTGAAGGATAATTTCTTCCCTCCAATCCCTGAAACCGACAAAAAGGATGACCGTATTCTTCATCGAAAAGCCGAGACAGAAGATCTCTACCACGAGCTGTGTCTGAGACGGATTGTCAAAGAGAATAAGAGGCCTCGACTGACAATGAATGAACTCATCAGCGATACGTAAGATTTCTCCTAATTTTCTAGAGGAGCAATCCTAATCGTTTAATTTCAATTAAAATTTTTCAATGTTTTGTGAGAAGTTTAATAAAAGAGACGAGAAATGGCCCGGTTCGATACCTAGTACTATTTCTAAAAATTTTGAAATTTGTGCCGATTTGGCAAAAATTGTCCGAAAGCAGGTTGATATGCAAGCACGCAGGCAAAATTGATTTTCATTCTTTTTCGCTATTTGAAGGCCGCTTTAAGCAAATTTTATTTTATTGGCTAGAAATTGCTCATTCAATTGGAAAATTCAGTTTTTATGTTAGATTTTATAAAATGGCCTCATATCTCAGCGATAAAAAGAGCTTTTTGATCTCCTCTTTAGAGAAAAGAGCAACTTGCAGAACAACAGTGACAGTCGATGGCCGATCGTTTCTCTTCGATCTCCGCCTCTTTCTTAATTGCTCCCTAATAATTCCGCTAGCCCTCCGTGGCTGGTATCACAAATCCGATAGGAGATGGGTCCTTTTACATGGAGAAGAAGGTTCAGGAAAATCAGCATGGACCGAAGCTGTTGCCGCATCAACTGGCGCTGTTCACATCAGAATTTCAGCTCAAAATCTCGTCCGAGTTCGACGGCGAATAGTCGGAACAATCACTCGAGTAATAAGGCGACATAGCGAGATTTCTATCCTTTTCCAGTATATTCGAGCGGATTCTTGTGTCATTGTGACCGTCGATAAGCTGGAAGTCTTCAAAATGAGTAAACGAACCACCACAGCTTCTCAGGTTTTTCCTCTTTTATAAAAAAAACAACTTCAAATCCCTCAGAATTTATTGAAAATCCTCCTAGTGGAGCTAAAAGAAACCAAAGTTATTCTAATCGGAATGACGAGAACTCTGGAAATTCAGCCTCAAATATTGGGAATGTTCAATGATTTTGTTCACCTAAAGCCGTTAAAAGAATCTCACAAGACTGGTATAACAAATTAATTTTAAAAAGCTGCTTTAATTTAGAGGTGATAGCTAGATTTTTGATTAAATTGGAGGATGCTGGACGGCTGCCTAAATTGCCGGAGAAGTTGAGCGAATTGAGACGAGAGACGGCTGGATTGGGATGTGGAAAGACTGGCAAAGTTGTGAGAAACAAGTGGAGTCGAGCGCCTAATAAAGAATTCTAAATTGGGTGGTTTGAGAAAGAGAGAGCCATTTTGAGCTACAATACAGCCCTGAATTTCATTATTAGAGAGGAGCAAATATCTGGCCGCCATTTCCACCGAATACGACGACAGTCAGATCAACACCCCGGTAGCCAAAATCCTAAAATCTGCGATAGCAGCGAAAAAATTGGCAAGACTACGGTATTTGTCTACCTTTCTCGACGCAATTTGCGGAAATCGTAAAGTCCCGTGTCGTCGAATAAAAATCAAATTTCCTGGTCGAAGCAGTAACTTTTCGTATTTTCTTACGACCCGAAGATTGTCATCGGCCGGCCGATCGCTCCACCTTTCTGGGTGGGTCATAAACCCGGCCGAGAGAGAGAGTGACGTAGAGGCTGAAGTGAGTTTCCCAAAAAGACACAACAATTTGAAGTTTGTTAGGTCAGGAGAGCTGAACCGGTTGCCGCGGCGACTCTAAGGCTGGCCGGCTTATCATCTATCTCTCAGACTAACTCCGCGGCCGGCGACTGTTTTCCAAAATTCAAAAAGCCGCTGGTCCCTTCGCTTTTCTCTCCTTTTTTACAAAAAAAAAAACAAAAAACCAATCTCTTTCAACTTCCTTTTATGATTTTTGATGTTTTAGAAAGTTGTAAAGAAGATCAAAATCTATAGATCTATAGAACATCAAAAAACCGGAAATTAGCTCTAAACTCAAAAAAATTGACCCACTTTTTGAGGGAATTCTTGAAAACTTGACAGTAACTTTCGCGGAAAATTCAAATAATTTTCAAAGTGCTAAAGCAATTTTTCTAAAAAACGATTTTCTAGAAGATCCAAAAGCTACAATTTGGTTTTGAAATAAACGCAAAAAAGAGAGATTCGAGCAAAAAAAGTTCAAAAGATTATTCACCAAATTGACCTCCTAGGCGAGGTCAAACATGAGACTTTTGCCAGCCCAAAAATCAACAAGTTGCGTTTGAAATTTGACGAAGAACACGCGGCACCTCGTCAGCAATACAGTAATCGTTTGATTCTTTGAAAAGCAACTTGTCTCCAAATGGGCTAATCTAATCCCCCTCCGAGTGTTTTTCCAGGTCAAACTTTTAGCATTGAAAAACACTTCAAGGCAGGCTTTCTTGGTTTAATTTCTCAACTGGAATTGCCCTTTAAAAAGGGGGGAAAATTGCTTTTCTCGTCCAATACCGTTTTCTATTCAAATTTTCCAATTTCTCAAAAAAAATTTTTAGCCCTTGATCTCCTCTGCTGCTGAATATCATTTTTTAAGAAAATTTGTTTGGCAAAAACCCAAGAAGAAAAATTCAATTCTTGGAGGGACACAGAACTTTTTAAAGACTCAGATCCAAAATTAGTCGAATTCTCGGTTTTAAAGCAACATTTTGACAAAGAAGTTGTAGTTCTTGATTTCCTTAACTTAAAGGGACTGTCAGGGTCAATTTTTGATCCTTTCTTATAAAATATTAGTATTCGATACGCTGATATCAGATCCCTCCCAAATTTGGGACCAAGCTGACTTTTTTCAGCCAAAAATACGGATTAAAATTGAATAAAAATGCGTCGCAATTCTACCGTAACCCAAAGCTAAAAAAATCCAGTCCCTTTAAGGATGTTGATGGAGATTTTCCGAAAAAAGTTGACGGAAATTAATCAATTCGCATTTCTTTTTTTTAAGCAAATCAGGCGAAATTAATTTAAAAACTCACTTTCTCGGTTTTTAAAGCAATTTTGAAGCGATTTTGATCTCCTCTATAAGATTTTAAATTGATCTTCGCCTCGAAGGTTTTGTTCGATTTTTGTTCTTCTGGCCTGTCTCCTCGCTTCTGTTTCCATTAGATCTGAACGATAAGACATCCGGCCTCCTCCAGCCTCCAGCCAGCTATCACATCTTCCCTTGGTATGAGGGCGGCTTGCAAGAGAAGCTGAAACGGCCTTGGCTTTTTACACAGGTCGGGAGACAATCTCGAGATTATCGAGTACAGTTCTCTCTCGTTCTTCTTGTGAGACCTTTCTTAAATTGTCCAATAAAAATCAGCTTCTCAGTCTCAGCTGGTTGGAGAATTTTCTCCCTCTTCTTTGAGAAGAAAAGTCGGTCCCTTGTTTTGCCACAGCCTTTTTCGAACACGTTTCCTCGAAATTGAAAGCCGCGACCGGCAGCCAGTCCCGAACTGCCATTTGGTTCGCTTTTTCTGAGAAGATTTGCCATCCATCCCAGTTACTAGTTCATCCTGGCCGCCTCAATACAACAATCTCTCTTTACTATCGAAATCATCTGATTTTTTTCGGTTTCGCTTACTCATTTTTACTTAATATACTTCTTCTACGACTTTTTACCACCCTTTTCAATTTTTGATCTTCTTCAATCCTATAGAGGAGATCAAGCTCTACAACTTTGCAGAACTTCAAAAAGCTGAAAAACTGCTCAAAAATTGAGAAAATGCCAAATGTTTATACTAAAGCAACCTAAAAAAGATGGTGGTTTTTTTGACGGCCTAGTATAAATGTAGATAAATATTTTCTATCGCTTCTCTCAGTTTCTTAAAATTCAGCTAAAGACCAGTTGTAGCGCCTAGCTAATAGTTGTAACTTTGCCCTATTATTGTAACAGCCACCCTATCAACAGCAGACTGTTCTCCGGACGGGCAGGCGAGGGCGCACAAGGCCGCAACTTTTGGGCGAGATCACCGCCAAAATCGCGTGATTTCTATCACCCTTGTGGGTGGGAATTCTTTTAAAAAATAGAGCTGAGAGAATAAATTTAGAGAATTTTTTCAAATTTCCCCTAATTTTTAGAATTTTCAATCTTCTGCAATCTTGTAGCCCGCGATCTCTTCTACAAGATTGCAGAACATTAAAAATTATAAAAATTGTAGGAAATTTACGAAAATGTAAGCAAAAAATTGAAGAAAACTGTATTTCGCGCAAAACAGAACGAATGGATTTCTAACTAAGGTTTAAATCCAATTTTTGAAACATTCAGCCTTTCATTTTCTGTTTTTTGATTAATTTCCACAAAAAGAAGTCGAGTTTTCCCTTTCTTTTGTTGTTTTCCTTTTCTTCCAGCATTTCTTCTTGTTTTCTCCAAAGTGGCGTCAATATTGTCTCGTCATCAACTGTTATTTAGGAATCTGTGAAATGTTGAAAAGATAACCCTGAAAGCCCAAAAAGGGCGAACCAGTTGGAAGACAGCAAGGTCAATCAGTCTGACCATCGAGAGAGGGATTCAGTTTTGAGAGCACTCGAGAAATGGTTTGCCCAGTCGAGACCGATTCCCCCTTCCTCCTGATCAAAATTGAGCGGAAGCTAGCTGTTTAAACTACAAACTGTAGGCGGGTCGTTCGCCCTCAAAAAACCAGATTTTCTCAGAATGAGATCAAAAGCGTTTTTGTTTCACAAAGAGTACTGCAGATCTGATTGTAGCTTTAGCCAGAAACTTTTTTCTAGCTTCAAAATTGTAATTTATAGCTAAAGATCTCCTCTCCAGCGTTTAACAAAATCGAAAAATTGCTTTGAAAGACAAAAATTCCAATAAAACAATCATTTCTTCATTCGTTTTGAAATTCGTCATTTTGTTTCAGTCTTTTCTCTACTTTCCCATTGGTATATTTAGACTCATTTTGTAGAGAAAATCAAGCCCAGCTTTTAAATCAGTGGATGGACGAATTCCGCTCTTTCAAGAGGAAATTTTTAGGCTTCACCATCACCTCCAATTGAAAAAAGTTCTTTTTTTGACAAAGTTATAACACTCGAAATAACTAAAATCTCTTGAAAATTATGGCTCTGATTCAGTTAGCTTAGAATTCGGTCGCAAATTCGAGTTGAAATGACCCTTCCAATGATCACCCTACTGGCTATTCAAGAACAGAATGAACAGTGCCGTGGCGCCAGTTGATTGATGTGACATATTTTTTCTCCTGTGCTGCTGTGGCCAACAACTTATCAAACTCCCAATATTATTAGCTGAATTACCGCCCTCACTGACGTCTTAAATCAAGAGTTTGCCGAAAAAAGCCATATTCCAAGTGGAAATTTTTCCTCTCTCTCTCTTCTCGAGCCTAAAAATAGAAGTTTTCACTGTAGTTTGCAAGAAAAGGTACTTTTAAAGATCAATGAATTATTTGGGATCCACTTGTGCCCTTGCTGGGACTGAAAAGTACTTGTCAAATTGTAATAGATCACAATTCATTTAAAGCGGGTCTCGAGGTAGTTCATTCCTTCCTTCAAAAGTCTGGAGACAGTAAAAAGCGTATTTTGCCCCCACGTGGCTGTGGTGGTAGACTTTGCTCTTGCGATTACTCCAATAGAACGGTGGCTGCAACAACCTGGGCAAAGTATACTTTTTCGGTCAAATACTCGCTCCTTCCTGTCTTTTACTCCACTCTTTTTTTCCACTCCTTCAAATGAATCGTTTAGGATTCAACGTGGCTCCCGACGCCCCGAGGTCGAAGATGAGTTCCAGCTCGATCTCTTCAACAGCGTGAGTAAAATAACTATTTATTTGTTCGATTAGAAGGTCGATTAAAAAACGAACAAAAACATAAGGAAATTTTTGAATTTTATGAAAAATTGTCCGCTCATTCAACAATTTTGAAGAGGCTTCAGAAAATTCGATTTTTCAAGCTCATATTTAGTTTCAAGACTACTGTAATCTACAAAAATGGCCACTTTTGAAATTTGTCTTCTTCTTCAATCTTGTAGAGCTTGATCTCCTCCATAACTCTGTAGAACAACGCTTTCTACCAAAATAGGAATAATAGCTAGAAAAATTCGATTTTTCTAGCGGGGTCCGGAAATTTTAGAAAATTACTGTAGGCTTGCGTCCAAAAATGGCTGTTTTTATTCAAATTTTGGACAATTTTTATTATTTTGGAAGTTCAACAATTGTAGAGGAGATCAAGCGCTAAAATTCTATAAATTAGGGAAGTTTTGTTGTTTTTCGACTTCCTGCTTCTGCCACCACTGTTTATAATTGAAAGAACTCCCCCGTTCCTAACGACCATTGTCCATTCATGTTTGCTGTTTTGCTGGCTGGAAACAACACGCCCGAAACAGTCTTAATCGTTGCAGAATGCTTACCCCGCCGCCGGTCGACCACAACATCGAAAAAATGCTCAAAATGCGGACCATTGTCAGCCTGGGTGCTCTCCTGCCCGGCCTAGGCTGCTACTTCTGCATCGCCTATACCTACCTCTTTCAATTCGAGCGCGTTCTAAACTTCACCCAATCGGACCAATGCCCAACCGTTCACAGGTAGAGCTCTCTTTCAGCTGAAACAAATCCAAAAAATACAGCATTCTCCCTCCCGTCAGCTACAGCATCGGTGTCTGGGAGCCGCAAAAGTTCTTCTGGCTGCTCATTATGTTTCTCCACATGCCGCCGAGGATATTCTTCCTTGTGGTTTGTTCATTTTCCCTTCGAAAAATACTCCTTTTTCTTCAGTTATATCGAAGAATGTTTCTCAACTCAGCGCCGAAATCCACCTGCTACCAGTGCACCGTCTGGTTTTATTTGAAGACGCTCTGGTTGGAGCCTATTGGTCTTGTCTTCGTCTCCGTTATTGATATTCACTCTCATTTCGGTTAGTTTATCTTATTAAAAAACGGCTAAATTTGAGTCAAGTATTGGGTTGGCACATAATTAATTTCGCATTTTTGAAATAATTAGAACTTTGTTAGTTTACAACGAATTTATTCCAAATCTTCACCATTACTATGGACTACTTGTGCCCACTTAATGGGCAACTGCCTGATCCCTCTCTCATAGAAAACACGAGGCTTTGAGGCAAAGAAGTTGACAAGCCACTTTTTCACATCTTCGTCATTATCGAAGTGCTTTCCTGCCAGTTCATTGTTCATCGACCGGAAGAGATAAAAGTCAGAAGGAGCAAGGTCTGGAGAGTACGCTGGATGAGCAAGAAGTTTCCAATTTAGTTCTTTTATTTTGGAGCGAGTGAGCTTTGCAGTATGAGGGCGAGCGTTGTCATGAAGAAGGATGACTTTTTGGAGTCTCGGTCTCTTTTCTATGATTGCAGCTTCTACTCTATTCAATTGATGGGTGTAAATAGCAGCAGTTAAAGTCGTCTTACTATCCAGAAGCTCCCAGTATATCACGCCCTCGATATTCCACCAAACACACAACATAAATTTCTTTTGATGTGGATCCGACTTCACATCAGGTCTTGGTGTTTCTCCGGGACCCACCCATTGGCGCTTCCTCCGAAAGTTCACGGTTAACATCCACTGTTCATCGCCTGTTATTAGACGGGGAAGAAAAGACTTGCGCTCATATCTGGAAAGGTGAGCGGCAGCAATGGACATTCGTTGCCATTTGTGAGCCTCGGTCAGGGTATGGGGCAACCAACGACCCAGTTTTTTCGAGTAGCCCAATCTCGTGAAATGTCTTTCTATTGTTATGTGAGAGACACTTAAAGCCTCTGCCAGATCACGGGTTGACTGGGTATTATCTTGGTTTACAATGGCGAGAAGTTGGCTTTCTTCGAGTTCCAAGGGGCGACCCTGACCAGAGACTCTTTCAAGCGAGCGATCTCCAGAACGAAACTTTCCAAACCAAAGTTGACAGCTCCGTGCAGTAGTAGACCCTTCCCCATAATATTCATTTATGTTAGAGGCCGTTTGGTGAGCGCTTGTTCCTCGGGTGAACTCATGAAGAATGATATGGTGCAGATGCCCAGGTGGTGGATCAGTGATACTTGCGACAAAAGCAACCAGCGTAGAAAGAATAAGAAAGCTACTCATTGTTGTTATAGTGGGGTGAGAAGAGGGTCATGTGAGTAAGATAAAACACCCATCAGTAAGCCACATGAAAACAAAACAACAAGATACCAAGCATGAAAAACAATGCGAAATTAATTATGTGCCAACCCAATATTTTCCAAATCGAGCTTTTCTTAGTCTCATCATTTTGGTGGAAATTTAAGTTTCGTTGATTAGATTTTAGCCTTTACTAAACTTTAGTTGATGCTATATCAATTGCGATCCTTAAAAAAGCCTAGAAAAAATGTAGAACCTAAAATGGTTGATTCTCAATCCTTTTTTAGAGAAAAATTTTCAAGGTTGTAGATCTCGATCTCCACTAAAACTCAAGAAATCTAATTATTAATAGCTCTTTTTTATGCGAGTAGTAGTGTTCTCTTTGAACTTGCCGATTGTTCAAAAATTAACAAATTTCTTTCAGTAATTCACGCAATAGCCTACGCGGTTTGGATAATCAACTTCAATTTCAATATGTTGTTCAATTTGTTGCTTCAAAACTCTGCCGGTTTGGTGGAGAAAGGAGCCTTGGTAATTAAAAACCCCAGAGAAGCTAAAAACAATACTGCTTGCAGACTCATTACACCTGGAGGATTAAGGTGTTTATGTTCGTAACTGGCTGTACTCTCTCAGTTTCGACGGCCATCTCCTATCCGCTTTTTATGGCTTATTGTAGCCCATTAGCTTATGTCTCTTTCTCAATCGCCGAGTATATAATGGTCGGCTATAATTCCTTTTTCTACTGTTTGACGTATTGGGAATTCCCCAAGACGCGGATTACAGTAGGAATTCGAACTGGACCCCATCCGAGGAAGATTGTCTCCATTTCGGATGTCACCAAGGTGCCGCTTTGATCTCCCCCTACTGGTTACTGTAAGCTTTCTGTATATATTTGAATGAAATGAAATTTTGATGAGCAACGAACGGATTTATTTTAACCTTTGTTCGGCTCCTTTTTTCCTTCTTTGTCTAATTTTTATTGTCCCCGGTTGGCTGCGTCTTTGGCCAGGAGAATTGCGCAAATGACAGCTCCGATGGTGGACAGGATTGAGATGATTAGGCAGACCATGCAGAGCTGAAAACTTGAACTTGAGGAATTGTTGTTATAAAAATATAAGGTAGGAGAAGAAAGGAACCTACGCTTTTAAAGATAGGATTGCCACGCTTTTTGAAATGAGCAGTCTTCTTCTTCTTTTTGTCCTTCTTTCCTTTCTTCTTCTTCTTCTTTTTTCCCTTCTCGCTCTTCGATTTGCTCTTCTTAGCATCGCCGATTTTGCTGTTGCTCTTGCTTTCCGATGCCTTGGATGCGGGATTCTCTATAAATTCCTTCTTTTCCTCCCTGTCGTCCTTTCCTTCGGCAGCTGACTCGGCAAGAGGCGGGGGTGGGTCCGGCACAACGCCCTGTACTCTCAGATTTTCGTAGGCGTCAGCACCGTCTGCCATGTCAGAATAAACTAAACTAATCCTCTAATCTGTAGCCTTTATAGCTCCAAGCGATGAGCTGCTCTAACAAGTTGAAACCTAAAAGAATTAAAGTTTTAGAAAAATAGTATAACTTAAAAAAGTTTATGTAACAACAAATAGATTTCTAACAAAATTAAATTAAGCAAAAGCCTCATCCTCAGTTTCTCCCTCCGAATTAGCATTAATGCATTTGACCAATTCAAGTGCAATTACCGGGAAATGTTCTTGAGCTTCTTGCCAAAATTCCGGCTCCTTGACGACAAGAATAGCCAGCTCTGCCAGATAAGGGCACTCACTGCTGCATTTAGTTCCACAGGATCCATGAGGAACATAGGTCTTCAGGCGACAAAGCGTTTCGACAATATCATATGTATATCCTGGTCTTTGTTTTCTTTCAGGAAGTCGAACAGCGCCAGTATACTGAAAAAAGGAGATAAACATGCTTATAAGATCTTGCCGGAGGAACAGTGCCAGGATCCCTCTTTGTGATATAGCCGTTGAGGCTAATTTCATCATCATCTGTGAAAACGGATGAAGGTTCAGAGCGAAGAGACTGAAGATATGTTTTATGATTTAAAATAAACTAACCGCACGATCACTTCTTGATGATGCACTTCCGAGTTTAAGTGCATGGAAGCTCTAAGAAAGATAGAAGATACAATTATTTTGAAAAAAAAACTCACCTCTTCATATCCTGTAAATCCTGCTCCAAATTTGAGCGAAGCTCCTTTTACAGATCCCATAGAAGATTGAGAGCGCCTGTCTGATTCACTACTGACTGGACAAGGTGTTGTTGAGACAGAAGTAACCCAACTGTTAAAATTAGAATGCAACTGAAAAAAAGAGAGTATAATTATTGTTTTTTATATACCGAGCCTCTTGTGCTCGTACTTGATATATCATCCTCTATTCGATCTGCCATTAAATGTCTATCTTTTCTAGCATGGTATGCGCTCTTTTTGACTGCAATATTGAATTCACGACGAGCCTTCTTTCTTTCATCGGTTAGCGCTTGAAGCTAAAAGAATTTAATGTTTTAAAGAATTATTAGAGGACTCACATCGTAAAGATTTTTAGGCGTTTCTACTCCAGTACCAACGACGTGGAAATGAGTACGTGGAAGGACTTTATGGTGATTATCAACAGGCATAGAAACCCATACATCGTACCTAAAGATATTTTAGATTACTTCAAATAAATTTACTCTCTAGCGTTCGAGTTGTGCGTAACTATCTTTACAAGTTTAAGGTTATCATCAATAAGTCCAAATTCCTTACAATAAAGTGTTTTATCCAGCTCTTTTCTCATGCAAAGCTTGGCTTTTACCAAGAAAATGTTCTATAAATTTATATTGAATAACATCAAAATAACTTACTTGAAGGACTTCAGACTTATTCATGCATCTAGCTTTAACTTTTAAAGGCTCAACATCAGGAATAACATACAAATGTGTTGCCTTTAACGTTTTTTTGACACAATCATATAGTCCGTTAAATTGAACATGAGTTCCAACAGGTGGAGTATCGGGATTTGGTTCGAACCTAATGATCGTCACTAATCAAACGATAGGTACAAAACTTACGAAAATTTAAGTCCATGCTCTGCCGAGTAGATGTGATTGCTGTCAATAACAACCCCAGTAGCTTTTAGAATTTCAATATCTTCTGAAGCTAAGACATCTTTCAACTGCTGCATTCTATCTCCAATAATTTCTTCGATACGGAAACGGAATTGTCCATTTCGTGACGGTCCTGGATCAGTAATAGTTACCTACAGTATTTGAAATATATTTGCTTAGAAATTTACCGGAATAGCATTGTGCTTGTACTTAGTCAAATGAAGAAGTGAGAGCAGGCCATGAGGATCATCCATTACTCCAAAATCCATGTACTGAGACTCCAGCTTTTTATGGTAAAAGACTCCTTTATAAACATCATGAGCTCGAATAGAGCATCTCAACTAAAAAGTTATATTATTTTATAACATTTGTGCAAAAATACTCTATTTGACTCTACAGTTAGAGTATCTTTTTTACTAGATGCTCTGAAGTTTGTAATCATGTAGAATTCTTCATGATAATTCCAGACGCAATCTAATATATATAATCTTCCTGTAATCTAGTGAACTTATTTATACAATAATACAAACCAATAGATAAGCCGGCTCCTTGCTTTTTTAAAACAGCGACGCAATTGAATTTGGGATACTGAACAAGCCAGAAACTGCGCTCGCCTGTCATATAGGCTTCTACTTTTGTCAGCTCCTAAACGCTATTTAGAAAAACATCAAAAGCCACGTACCAAATCTGGAACTCCTGATCTTTTGCCCGGATTTGCGATTAGATGGCGTACACCTTTTAGACCATCATCATTATCATCGTCATCGCTATCATCAGGAACTGGTATAGATTGAAATTTTTTATTGCTTTTATTCCAAGGCTAAACATTGTCATTATGAGTGAAAAATAAAACCTACAGATGTTCCAATATCGACATGTTTTTCAGCTTCACAAACTTCGTCGAAGCTATCGAACTCATATTCCAACGTGTAGTCACTATAGAAAAGAAGATTAATCCAAGCCTTAACGTAGACATCAGGCATAGCTACTCCAATCTGTTCATCTAAAGAACAAAATCTAATGAAAATGAATAACATGCCTCTTATTTTTACACAGTGGAAATATTCTGTGTAAAAATGATTTGGATCGTCTGGATTGACCATTCCTTCCAATTGTATCTAAAATAGTATCCACTTAATTGGTTGATATAATACCTGGCACTTATCATTATGGTACCTGCTTGTAATAAAGCTCGCAATACGTTCAAACTTTCTGATTTGATTGTTATTATTGAGCTCATCAATATTATATTGAATCATTTGCCCAAACAGTAATGGTTTTCCCAATCGACGCCTAAAAATTATTAGATTGAACGAAAAAGAACATACTCCCAATTTTTCCTAACAGACAACTCACAATTAAGCATCTCCCGAGGAATATGAAATGCCTCTTGATGAATCTGCACAATATAGAGATGTCCAGTAGCCTAAATTGTACCAGGTACTACGAAAAATACTATAAAAACAACTTACAATCAAATCATCCAAATCTAAGACAGCTCCTCGAATAATTCGATTGCATCGATTGTCTGCGTAGACAACAAGGCCAGTGTGCATCGAATTTCCATTGATAGAACGGTGGGGTCTCCTTTCGCGATGCATTTATCACCTAAAACAGACTGATTACAAGAAAGTTGATTTAAAAAAAGGGAAAGAAGCCACTTCACTTGTTTATTTTTAAGCGACCTTTCATCAAAAGTCAATTTAAGACAAGAAAATAGGAACATTTTGCATTTTATTGGTCATTGCTGGAAGAAAATGACTTATAGTCTGTTAAAAAAAAAAGACAACATGGCCTCCTAGCAATACCTATTCAGAATTGACGCTTTCAAATTTTGCAATGCTCTTATCATACTTTTGAATTTCCAAAATTTTCTTCATGCTTTAGTTACGCTTTTATTTTATTTTCATGCTTTTATTTGTTTTACTTCTTATGTTTAGGCAACTAGTATCCGTATTTCAATAAAAAAACACAAAAAAAAAAATTAAAATATGAAGAAAATTCTGGAAATTCAAAAGTAAAATAAGAGCACCGCAAAATTTGAACGCCTCAATTCTAAGTACGGTGTTGCTAGGAGGCCATGTCGCCTTTTTTTTAAACAGACTATAGCTATTTAACGAGATACCATTTAGCGCTGCTATATGATAGGCGAGCAACTGCAGAGGAATGCCAGAAAAGCTATTCTGGATGCAGTCGATCGTCTTGGGAACACGAAGAATGTGGCGCGTTCCGCCAAGGCTGAAACCAATCCTTCGGCTCCTGGAAGTTCCCAGCGCGAGGCCAGACGCACAGCCAAATCGGGATTTTGAAGCTTCTGCGTCAAGAAGTGGATTATTTTGCTTTCGTCAATGGCGACAGAAAAAACCTGGAAAGATGCTGTAGCCCTATAAAAAAGAAAGCTTACCTGTCCTTCAGAGTTAACTTCCATGATTCCACCAGTGCTTGTATGTTCCGTTGTTATTAGAATCGGCTCATTTGAAATTCTGTTTGAGTAAATCTTTGTTTCTGCTTCTATGTCGTAGAGGTGGACAAATCCGTGTTTTGTTACTGTGTAGATCATCCCAGGTTGCGATGATGCCTACAAACATTTTTTTAAAGAGTAAATTTAGAAAAGTACCTGTATAGAGACGGGGAAATCTCTGGCGGTATCGTCAGTGTATGCAACTTGATGACTTTTGTGTAAAATGGCTTATTTCCAATCGCTGGTTCTCTAATTTCGCCGGTCTTGAGCACTTCATCGTTATCTTCATGCTTCTCCAAGGTGCAGAATAGATTCGACAAACTAGGGTTGCTGCCGAATGTGAATTGAACAAAACATCATCCATGTGCCTTGATTATCTGGGAAGATTTTCTCCCAGTGCTGAAGAGTTGGATGACTTGATCACCCTGAATTTATTTTCTTACTACTTATTTTTTAGTTTTAAACACTTACCTCTATGGAAACTCCTGATACTAACATTAAGCCTAAAGCAAAATTAGCTTTATAGCCGATTATTTGTGTGCCAGTTAGTGATGCGTGCCGGTCGAAAATTTTTTGTGGATCAGCATCTCCTAAACTAATATTAAACATATAATAACACGCTTACCGTTAATCGACCAATGATAAACAGCGGTGTCACTTATAAGAGCAATCGTCTGCTCATTTATCCATCTCAAAAAAATAACATCTTCCACATTTGGATAAGACTTGACGTTCTATCTTCTTTTCAATATCAAAGATTCGGAGCGCTTTGCCGGCTGAATATTATTATAATAGCCAAAATTATAATGCCACTTACATTTCAATGCCAAAAGCTTTCTTGAAGGATGCATTGCCAGTAAATTGGCTGGGACTGAAAGATGCTGTAACTCTTCTGGAACACTCATATCGACAATTACAACTTGTTGGGAGTTATCAACCTAAAAAGTACTATTATTAGTTCAAGAAATACTTACTATTTCACGTACGACTATATATTTATCCGATTTCATGGTGACGTTGTCGAAGCATATAGTGGCTGGACTAATGTCTAAACTTGCTAACTGAACAAACATTTTTAAAAGGTGAAACTACTCTTACCTGTAGGTGCTCTTGAAATTTTATGGGCAGTGCCATGATGGAGCGTACCAAAGAACGTCTAGCCTGAAAAAAACTGAATTATATCAAGTTCTAACGTTCTAAAGAAAAATTATAGCTTCTAAAAATTTGCTAAAAAGCTACTATTTCTCTCCATATTGTAACAATAATCTCTATTTTGAAAGGTTTGAACACTTGGCACAACAAATACTCGAACAAACTAGACATTATCAATATATTAGAAAATTATATCAGATAATCGCATGTATGTGGACAATACCCCCAATTTAGACACAAAAAGAGTAGCAGTTCAACAAAAAAAAATGATAAAACTAGGGATTTTAGGCCAATGAATTGAAATCTGCTTTTCCCTGCGAGCCAGGCAACTCCTGGGATCTCATCGGCAGGATATTTGCTGAACATTTTGTAGACAGCAGTAGAGAGTGAAGTTGATTGGGAAAGTGATGGTCTAGAGGAAGGGAAAGCAAAGAAAGAAAAACGCTTTAAAATTGTTGCTTTTGAAAATTAGGGGAATTCACCATGGGGGATGAGCTTCTTCCCAGTCGGATAGTCCGGATCGGCGTATTTCTTTCCCTGGGAGCTGATTGGATAACTGAAATGAATTTTAATCATTTTTCTCTGAAAACAGCCTACCTAAGGCCGTGACAAATATGAACTCCGGCGTTACCAAAGCCCATTCCAGCGAAAGAGCTCGTCATAAGCATCTGAGTTCTGGCTTCCTCGTCTGTTGGATCGAAGACGCTTCGTCGGAAATAAGTCCCAAGTATCTAAAAAATCTTCCTTCGCCTTTTTGTTTCCAAGAATCCAAACCCGCAAGGCCTCTTTAGACCAGACGTCGCTGATGGGATTCGAGCCTTGATAAACTGGCCTCAGCTTGGAGTTTGGCGGACGGGGAGATCTTTAGAAATTAAAAAAAAGTACAGTCCTATGAATACAGAATACCTTGGTGTAAGAAATAGCTGTATAGCTCTCCAAAGCGTGACAGAGGACATCAAATCCCGAGTAGATGGCCTCTGTCACGAAAGGTGTGATTCATCAAGGAGTTCAATTTAATGATTCTTGCAGCAAAGTTTGATAAAATGATGTTCTGCAATTCTTTAGAAGAGATCAAGGGCTACAAGATTGCAGAATTTCAAAAATGATGAAGCTCAATGAAATAGATCCAAAAGTTGGATGAACAAGCACCTGTAATATAATATTATTTGCGCTAATTCACGAGGATTCACCAGCTTATAGTGGGCAATGGCTGCCCGTTCAACAGGATCAACCTCCTCAGCTTCTTGAGAATTGAGCCAATCGACGAGTTCTTCCATCTGCTCGTGGACAAACGCCGGTCCGACTGGGGTGAATTTTCCGACATAAACCTGAGTGGAGCGGATCCTCCCAGCCTCCAGCGGATCAACATTTCCCAAAACTCAATATATGAGTAGTATCATTCAAAAGAGTGTGAAATGAGCTACAAAATGATATAATTTTCAATCAATGACGAGCTGATTCAATTTTCAAGGCTTAGGCAAGGAGCAACCGTCAGTTGAAATCATTTTTGTTAGTTAAAATTTTAAAAAACCCTTAGAAAATCTTGAAAAGATTTTTAAAATTCGAATAAAACAAAAAAAACTTTCATTTTTTAAGAGTTGTCGAATCAATACAGTTACAGTAACTTTTCAGAACCTTCGGAAGAAGATATCCTTAGCTGGGTGAGTTTTCTTTTAGATTTTTTGTTGTTGAAAAAATTGCGCAACTCTACAGTAAAGATTCGTTCTCTTCCGACACCTACTCCTCTCTATTTGAATCTATATACTCGCATATTATATTCCGTGTGAGAGTAGGCGGTAGACTAAAACAGGAAAATTTATTACTACCAAATCTCTTCAATATGATTATAAATCGAATCAAAACACCACCCTTCCTTGTAAGTTTGGAGTCTAGGAACTTTGATTCCGTCGCTATCTTTCTCTAGATATTTCTTTGTCGGCATCAGGAAATCCAGCTGGTCTTTCCAGAAGTATATTGAGACTTCGTAACTTCTGTTATCGCAATGCTTCGGCTCGATGCGAACAGCAAGAAGGCGTTTTCTGCCTGTTCGACTGGTCAGAATAGCGTTTGATGTGCCAATCCACTGACAAATTTTTTTAGGACTTCAAACTGATTCTATACCTTAGTTTCTGATTTACAAACGACGCAAACCTTGTCGACCTCACCATAAAAAGATTGCGTTACAGAGCCAGAGAATGGTGTGTTCTCCAAATAATGCAATAGGAAAGCCTCAGCAGCTCTCCTCTCGCTTAATTGAGTTCGATTTAGATACTCTAATAGAGTTCTTTTATAAATCGATATCCTCTTAAATTGGATGTACGGGACAAAGAGCTGATCTGCGTAGAAGACCTAAAGATTCACCATTTTGCAACTTTTGGTATGAGGAGAGGCATAACTGACTAATTCAGATGGCACAGTCTCTGACTCAAGATAGTCAGTCGTGCTTCCTTTTTGGACAAAGCTTATATAAAAATGTACCTTTGCAATTCTGCCGATCAACTCAAAATAGTTTTTAGCGGCATTGGAATCCAAATAACTTAGCCTTTCGTCCACGAATAATAAATTTTCAATCCATCGGGGAATCTCTAGGACATCTAATAATGCTCCGTTTAGTGGCATAGCTGTGACGATAGTCTTTACGCTTTTCTGAATTCTGATCTAAGTGAAGGAAAACTTCTTACGGGAAACGGCTGTAGATGAGAGGTGTTTACCATTTTTGGTTTAATGACCTTCCGAATCTCCATCGGTGTGTGATTCAGGAGGACGGCATTGGTTCTCCAGCACTGTGTTCTAACAAATTTCATGTATTCCTCCAACACTTGCGGACTCATTAACGAGAGCTGAAGAGTTTCTTTCGTTGTTTCCGAAACTTACAGAAGACTGGTTAATTCCGAAGTCCTCTCCTGCAATGACTTTTTCGAAAGTAAAACCCGAGAGTCTTCTGGAGGCTTCGGACAGTTTCATTTCAAAGACTTTTCGTGGATCAAAGGTTGGACAAATTTCGAAGAGCATTTCATCCGAAGAGGCGAGTTTATCTTCCACATTCTGAATCTTAAGCTCTCAATCGGGAATGAACTTACTCTGCGTTGATCTATTACTTTCGACCCGTGAATTGAAACCCATTTCCGGTAGAAGAAACGAGCCGGATCGATGTTTATTCGCCGAAGTTGGATGCCAATAAGCTTTCGATGTCTCTCGGCTATTTGATCCATCGCTCTGCAGCTCTTTCGCAGTCGAGTGAACGACACCGGATTCATTTTTTGAAAGACTTTTACAATATCAGTCACGCATACGCTTGTAAAAGGGAGATACCAGTTGCTAGGTGGATCTGGGAGCCGATAATATAGAATATTCGCGGCTTTGTTTGGACTCGAAAATGGCTGCTTCGGAAAACGTTCCTCGTTATATTTTCGATAAGTAGAACCATACCAGAAAATAAGCTCTTCGGAATTTGACATGGCCCAAGTGAAGTGGGAAATGGACAAGAAAGAATTAAAATGCTAGCGTTTTATTGATTAAAAGCGGACGCAATTCCCAGGACCTTTAAGTTCTGTACGAGTGCTATGCTTTTTACAATCAATTTTTGAGCCAAAAGCAATAGTACTTCTCGAGATGTTCATTCTTTCCTCATTCATATCTGCCATTTAGATCCATTCATCATTCTCTCCCAACTTATAGCAATTATTCGATGGTTCACCAATGCTCCCAGGAGTGTTACCTCCCATCAAATAGAATTTGCTGTTGAGAATAGCTGATGTATGACCTTTTAGTTTGCAAGGAAGCCTCTTCTTACAAATTCACCATGTCTTTCCCATTGAATTGAATATATAAATAGATCCAGTAAATTCATTCTGAAATTTCTCAGCTTTCTCCACAATTTAACGTCTTTATTAATTTTTGTAAGCATTCCACAATTTGTATATTTGTTCCAACCTATCAATCAAGGGTTAGAATACTGATCAAATGACTAAGAGGGCTTGTCACCCTCAGTCGGTTGGCGACATGTGGGCCTGGGATGTCGGGGTGTTGAACTTGTTGCTGGTGTTCCCCCGCTCCTTGGCCAAACCTCTCTTTTCCACTTTTTATTGTAAAAAAGTGACCAATAAAAATAGTTACTTCAGCGATATTGGTATTCGCCTTCTATAGAAATCCCAACCTTTTTGTAGACAATTTGACTGCAGCGGCTGTCCATTCGGTGCCCAATATCACCATTTCTCCGAGAGCCACAGATCGAGATATAATTTCCGGCATTTATGAGAAGAGTCTAACTGTCTATTAACGGATTATACTATGTTTTGGGGTAAAAATAAAGATTGGATGTTCTTTGGAGGAGCAGCTGATTGACCAAGGGTGGGAGGCGCTAGCTTTTTGACTATTTGATCGTTCTTTGGATGTTCACTGCTCAGCTAAAGGCTTTACGGCCGAAGGGAACACCTAAAAGCCCAGAAATGATATAGTAAAAGACTAGTTTATTATGAAGTTCAGTGGAGAAGTCTAGGCGGGAAGAGGCTGTTATGCAGTTTGGGGAGAGCTTGTTCCAGCAGTTGAAGCTCATGCCCACTCAATTCCTGGCATTCACGAAGGTAGGCGAAGTAGGCGACTTGGCCAACAATTGGTCGGATAAAATAAATCCTGTGGAGCGGCTGGGCAGCTCCTTCGGCGGATTCTTCATCAAATTCTAAGCTGAATTTCTCCGGCGTGGGGAGGAGAAAGAGCTCGGCTAGAAGAGCCATTCCCAGCTGGCGATAAGCCATTCGATGGGCCAGACGACGGCCAAATCCGGGCTCGTTGGGGAAATTTCAATAGGAAAAATCCAACATCAGCGGTCAGTCAGGTAAGCCATCCTTGATAAAAGTGGTGATTTAAATCGTTTTTCTTTCTTTGCTTTCCCTCCCTCTAGACCATCACTTTCACTCTCTACTGCCGTCTAAAATGTCCAGCAAATATCCTTCCGATAAAATCCCAGGAGTCGCCTGGTTCGCTGCTCAAGAAAGTTTATTTTTTTAAAAAATGGAAAGAAGCCACTCCACTTGTTTATTTTAAAACGACCTTTTATCAAAAGTCTATTTGGAATACATGTCTAGTAGTAGAAAAAAGTTATAATAGTGGATGTAGATCCGGCTGAGAGGAGAGAAGGAGAAGTGTATTGAAAATACAAGTATATTTGTTCTGGTTTAATATTTCAGGAAATGTAGATACAAAATAGATATATTGTCTACTTGTAATAAAGCTCGCAATACGTTCAAATTTTCTGATGCAAATTAAAGAAATGTTACAAATTGTAAACATGAAAAGTAATTACTCAATCGTGACAGACTTGTCAACCGAGATTACGGACGATAAACATTGAAATCAACGTCAATGTCGACTCTATACATCCCTCTTGAGATCCAAACTTTTTACCTCTAAAAACAAAGCTAATATAAACAAATAAAAAACCAACTTTGGACAACAGCTAAAATCGAATCAATTCTTGGGTTGTTCCAGCGCGAGGCTAGGCTTAAAACCAAATCGGCATGTGCTTGAAGCTCCTTTGTCAAGAAGTGAACCATATCGCTTTCGTCGATTGAAATAGAAAAAACCTAGAAAGATGCTGTAGCCCTATAAAAAGAAAGCTTACCTTTCCGTCAAGGTTTACTACTATTATCCCACCAGTTTTCGTGCATTCTGTACATTCCACAATTTTCGTCAAAAATTTATACGAGTAGATCTTGGTTTCCCTTTCTATTTCACAGATGTGGATTAAGTCTTCTGTCACAACATAGATAACTCCATGTTGCGACGATACCTACAAACATTTTTTTAAAAAAAGTAGTAAATTTTAAAAAGACCTGCATGAAAACGGAGAGGGCGCTGGCGGTATCACCAATACTGGGAATTCTGATGGCTTTGGTACTAAATGCTTGATTTCCTTTTTCTACTTGTCCAATTTCACTGATCCTGAGAATTTCTTCATCTTCACCTTTTTCTAGGACACATAATAGATTTGATGGATAAGGATTAGAGCCTAATTTGAATTGAGTCAAGCATGCTGCAAGTCCCTTGATTGGCTGGGAAATTTTTTTCTCAATGCTAAAGAGCTGGATGGCTTGATCACCCTGAATTTATTTTATTACTAGTTACTTTTTAGTTTTAGGAACAAATTTAAAATACTTACGTTAGTGGAAATGCTAATTGCTGCCAGCCATTTGGATTCATAATCAGCTCGGTAGTCGATGATTTGTGTGCCAATCAATGATGTGTGACGATCAAAAACTTTCTGCGGAGCAGAATCTCCTAAATGAATATTAACAATATAGTAGCATGCTTACCGTCAATTGTCCAGTGGTAGGCAGCCTTGTCACTAATAAAAGCAATTGTGTGCTCGTTTATCCACCTCCAAAATTCAACTTCTTTTACATTTCGATGTGACTTGACTTTTGACTTCTTCTCAATATCAAGGATTTGAAGAGTTTTGCCGGCTAAATATTGTTGTAATTGTAAAAATCATAATGGAACTTACTTTTCAACGCTAAGATCTTTCTCGAGGGATGCATGATAACTGAGTCGCCAGATATTGGATGCCGCTGGGGATTGGCTGGATCATTCATGTCGATAATTACAATCTGTTGGGAGTCACCGACCTAAAAAGTATTATTACCAGTTTAAGAAATACTTACCATTTCACGTACGACTATATACTTATCTGACGCCATGGTGACGTTTTCGAAGCATATAGTGGTTGGATGAATGCCCACATTGATCAACTGAAAAACATTTTTACAAGGTGAAACTATTCTTACCTGTATATGCTCATGAAATTTGATGGGGAGTTCCATGATAGAGCGTACCAAAGAGCGTCTAGCCTGAAAAAATGTAATTATATAAAATTCTAACATTCTAAAGAAAAAGTATAGTTTCTGCCTAAAAAGCTACTATGATTTTTTTCTCCATATTTTAACAATAAACTCGATTTTGAAAGCTTCGAACACTTGGAACACAACAAATACTCAAACAAACTAGACATTATCAATATATTAGAAAATTAGATCAGATAATCGTATGTATGTGGACGAGACTTCCAATTTAGACACAAAAAGAGTAGCATAGCAGTCCAAGGCATCAAAAATAATAATAAAACTAGGGATTTTAGGCCAATAAATTGAAATCTGCCTTTTCCTGCTTTCTTTCGTATTCCATACGCTGCAGGACACATGCGGGTTTCTTCAAATGTCAATTTCAAGAGAAATCTTTTCTATTGTCTGTTCGTATTTCAGCTGGATTTAATTTTTGGTTAGTAATTTGCCATCAAATTGAGGATGTTTTTTTAGAACTCGTGGGATTTCCTACCCGAAGCCACATTCTTTACAACAGCTCATGATGTCGTCGACCGCAACAAAGGTCTGAATCTGTCCATTGGAGGTAATACAAGTTCTATCAGAGATGACAAAAGCACTGGCAACTGAAGGATTGTTTCAACAAATAATCAGATTACCAACCCAACACGATCCACATTGAGTCGATCAAAATTTGAATAAAATCTTGAACAATTTCTGATTTTCATTGATTAAATCGACCAAAGATTGGCCCTTTAAGGCTCTCACATCCTCTGAAAAATCAATTTTGACAAAGAATTTTATCAAATTTTTTTAAATAAACGATAGGAAGGGAGAGCGACAACTGGTGCGAGAAGAAACAAAAGAAGCATCGTCCAGCAGTGGCTTCATTTTATAAATTTCGTGAAGTAGTCGATTATAATAGCAATAAGGAAACAAAATGAATCTGACAGACGGCGAACAAGAGAAGAAACATAGCATTTTGAGCATGTAATTGCTGCCATTCTCTAGCCCTTTACAGTCAATTTCTACTCAAGATTCGTTCTCTTCCGACAGCAACTCCTATCTATTTGAATCTGTATGCTCGCATATTATGGGCCGTGTGAGGGTAGGCGGTAGAGCAAAACACCAAAATTTATTACTACCAAATCTCTTCAATATGATTATAAACCAAATCAAAACACGACCCTTCCTTGTAAGTTTGGAGTCTAGGAACTTTGATTCCGTCGCTATCTTTCTCTAGATATTTTTTTGTCGGCATCAGGAAATCCAGCTGGTCTTTCCAGAAGTATATTGAGACTTCGTAGCTTTCGTTATTGCAATGCTTTGGTTCGATGCGAACAGCAAGAAGACCTTTTGTGCCAGTTCGATTGGTCAGAATAGCGTTTGATGTGCTAACCCACTGAAAAATTATTTTTAGGACTTCAAACTGATTCTATACCTTAGTTTCTGATGTACAAATGATGCAAATCTTGTCGACCTCACCATAAAAAGATTGCGTCACAGAGCCAGAGAATGGTGTGTTCTCCAAATAATGCAATAGGAAAGCCTCAGCAGCTTTCCTCTCGCTTAATTGAGTCCGATTTAGATACTCTAATAGAGTTCTTTTATAAATCGATATCCTCTTAAATTGGATGCACGGGACAAAGAGCTGATCTGCGTAGAAGATCTAAAGATTAATCATTTTGCAACTTTTGGTATGAGGAGAGGCATAACTGACTAATTCAGATTGCAGATGCTCAACCTCAAGAGAGTCAGCCGTGCTTCCTTTTTGGACAAAGCTTATATAGAAATGTACCTTTGCAATTCTGCCGATCAACTCAAAATAATCTTTAGCGGCATTGCGAGAATGATATTCTGGATATTCGTCCACGAACAATAAATTCTCAACCCATCGGGGAATCTCTCGGAGGTCTAGTAACGCTCTGTTTACTGGCATAGCTGTGACGATAGTCTTTACGCTTTCCTGAATTCTGATCTAAGTGAATGGAAACTTCTTACGGGAAACGCCTGTAGATGAGAGGTGTTTACCACTTTTGGTTTAAAGATCTTCCGAATCTCCATCGGTGTGTGATTCAGGAGGACGGCATTGGTTCTCCAGCACTGTGTTCTAACAAACTTCATGTAATCCTCCAATACTTGCGGGCTCATTAATGAAAGCTGAAGAGTTTCTTTCGTTGTTTCCGAAACTTACAGAAGACTGGTTTTTTCCGTAGTCCTCTCCTACAATGACTTTTTCGAAAGTAAAACCCGAGAGTCTTCTGGAGGCTTCGGACAGTTTCATTTCAAAGGTATTTACTGGATTAAAGATTGGACAAATTTCGAAAAGCATTTCATCCGAAGAGGCGAGTATATCTTCCAAATTCTGAATCTTAAGCTCTTAACCGGGAATGAACTTACTCTGAATTGCTTAATTATTGTCGGCCATGTCGGGTAGAAGAGACGAGCCGGATCGATGTTTATTCGCCGAAGTTGGATGCCAATAAGCTTTCGATGTCTTTCGGCTATTTGGTCCATCGCTCTGCAGCTCTTTCGCAGTCGAGTGAACGACACCGGATTCATTTTTTGAAGGACTTTTACAATATCAGTCACGCATACGCTTGTAAAAGGGAGATACCAGTTGCTAGGTGGATCTGGGAGCCGGAAATATAGAATATTCGCGGCTTTGTTTGGACTCGAAAATGGCTGCTTCGGAAAATGTTCCTCGTTATATTTTCGACAACTCCAAGTAGAATCATACAAGAAAATAGGCTCTTCGGAATTTGACATGGTCCAAGTGAAGTGGGAAATGGACAAGAAAGAATTAAAATGCTAGCGTTTTATTGATTAAAAGCGGACGCAATTCCCAGGACCTTTAAGTTCTGTACGAGTGCTATGCTTTTTACAATCAATTTTTGAGCCAAAAGCAATAGTACTTCTCGAGATGTTCATTCTTTCCTCATTCATATCTGCCATTTAGATCCATTCATCATTCTCTCCCAACTTATAGCAATTATTCGATGGTTCACCAATGCTCCCAGGAGTGTTACCTCCCATCAAATAGAATTTGCTGTTGAGAATAGCTGATGTATGACCTTTTAGTTTGCAAGGAAGCCTCTTCTTACAAATTCACCATGTCTTTCCCATTGAATTGAATATATAAATAGATCCAGTAAATTCATTCTGAAATTTCTCAGCTTTCTCCACAATTTAACGTCTTTATTAATTTTTGTAAGCATTCCACAATTTGTATATTTGTTCCAACCTATCAATCAAGGGTTAGAATACTGATCAAATGACTAAGAGGGCTTGTCACCCTCAGTCGGTTGGCGACATGTGGGCCTGGGATGTCGGGGTGTTGAACTTGTTGCTGGTGTTCCCCCGCTCCTTGGCCAAACCTCTCTTTTCCACTTTTTATTGTAAAAAAGTGACCAATAAAAATAGTTACTTCAGCGATATTGGTATTCGCCTTCTATAGAAATCTCAACCGTTTTTTTTAGACAATTTGACTTCAGCGGCTGTCCATTCGGTGCCCAATATCACCATTTCTCCGAGAGCCACAGATCGAGATGTAATTTCCGGCATTTATGAGAAGAGTCTAACTGTCTATTAGCGGATTATACTATTTTTTGGGGTAAAAATAAAGATTCAATGTTCTTTGGAGGAGCGGATGATCGGAATGATGGATCGAGAAAAAATAAAATAAAAATTAGGATGAAAGTTCAAAATTGAGCTACCGTATTTCTTCTAATAGAAACCGGGGGCTTCTATTTTTCAACCCCCCTAATGGACCGGTTTCTATTAGAAGAAATACGGTAATCTTTATTACGGTAGGAAGCTAAACAAGAGGAGATCGTTTCGTATGAGGCCAAATCACAGTCGCAATTTCCGAATCAATTGTGCTTTTCCTCGTGAAGAAATCAATAAAAAGTATATAATATTCTCGAGGTTTCAGCGAAATCACCAGATAACCGCTCTCAGCTCCTTCCACCTTTCGCTTGAGCGTCATCTCCAAGCACAACCTCGGCTGAAATATTTAGTAATGATTTCTTTCTAATTTCTCCTCAAACTTCTTCAAAATCAAGCAGCTGTCGCACGACAGGCTTTGGCATCTTCTGATTGGCTGCTATTATCTCCAAAACGTTAGCGCCTCTCTTACAGCCGCTGAGAATCACCTTGATCCATTTTGTTTTTATCTCCATCTCCTTAAAAATCTGAAAATCTTTTCTTTCATTTCCGTTTTAAAACGAGCTCATTTTTCCTTTGTTTAATCATATAAATACGAAAAATAATAGGGAAAATTGTCAAAATTATGAGAGAAAAATCCGACTCTTTTCGTCGAAATTCCTGCTTCTGCTGCAATACTTTCGACTTCATTTTTTAGAGATTCAAAAATTCAAATTTCATTGTGCTTTCTGGCTGTTTTGTTCTGCTATTTCGCCACCATTTTAGCTTTCTGTCATCCACTATATGCTTAACATTAGCCAGCTAAAAAAGCTTCGTTTAATGAACTAATGTTTCAGCGAGAGGAGATGAACTCACCGAAACAAATTCCCTAATCTTCGCTATATTAAAATACGAATGGATGTAGATATAAGGAAATTGCGCCAGCGTCTCGAGAGCGATGTGTCTGTTCGGGTTGTTGATCTCCACAACTTGATTGAAGTTCCCCAACGCATCGACAATCTCCTTCGTATTTGTTTGAGCCTCAAATTGTAAGACGCTGAACTTGAAGAAGGGGATGAGCGCGACATCGCAGAAGAATTCAATAAACTTCAGACGGAAGCAAGTATAGCGATTGGCGGAGAAAATCGTCCTTAGGAAATCAAGTTGATTTTGTTGGAGGCGAGCGGCACATTGCACCTGAAGCAGTTTGATCAAGACAAAACTGACTATTGATGAATATATTCAACTTACATTATCCAATTACGCTGAATTTTGAGCTTTTCTGGGCCGATAAAAACATTTTTAAAATAAAAAATAACTCTCTCGAGTTTACCTAATTCCTCCAAATAGACCTCAACTTCTTGCGTAATTTTTTTTAAAACTTCCCCTTATTTGTATAATTTCTAATGTTCTGCAAAGTTGTAGCTCTTGATATTCTCTACAAAACAACAGAACATCATTTTCTTAAAAAGTTGCAATAAAACTGAACAACTTCTTCCACGAACTATTACTTTTTGGGGGCTACTGTAGTCTAAAAATGATCTATTTTCTCCAAGTTTGGACAGTTTTTAGAATTTTTGATGTTCTGAACTTCCCGCAATTTTTATCTTTCTCTTTGTTCTGCAAAGTTATAGGGTTTGATCTTCTCTACAGCTTTGCAGAACAAAGAGAAAGATAAAAATTGCGGGAAGTCGAAGCGAATTGTCAAAGAAAAACTCATTATGTCAATTTCATGAAAAGTGAAGCTTTTCAACTGATCCACCACTGGAATTCGCATATTCACCGTTCCCCTATTTGAAATCGGATTCCTCGAATCGTTGGGATAAAGCCTCATCGCAATGCAGCTCTCCTTGTCGGCATCACTCTGTAAAAGCCGTATTCCAATTCTTCACATTTTTAGGCGGCATTTGCTCCAAAAAAAGCGAAAAACCAACCGTATGCATTCCCCTAAATCGTACGCTTCCCACCGTCTGAAACAAATATCGTCTTTTTTAAATAATCAAAACCACCTGAGAGCGCTGCCCCTCCGAATTATAAATCTTGATGACCAATGTCTTGTCCACCGAAATGTTCACCAAATGCCTATATTGTTGAATAAATTGCTGTACTATTTTGGAGCTTCTCGACAATCTGGCGAAGGAAGTCGGATTCAGCTGAAAGAGCTCTTTTTCAAACAAAAAATTGTCATCCTTGCCTTGCCGACAACTTTGATCCAATTGATGGACGGTAGGTCAAATAGCGAAAATTCCATCTCTAAACGTCTTCTGGAATTGGATTTTTTCTAGTAAAAAATTAGAGAAAAGATCAATAATTTTTGGTCAGAAAAAAGTCAGAGCAACCCCTTTTCTTCACTTCATTTGATTTAAGTTCTCCACGAAATGTTTCAAGTAAAACTGCTTTTTGGCATTTTCGAGTTAACAACTTGTAAGAAATTCGGCAAATGAGATTTTCAGCTGAAATCTGGGGTTTTTAGACGCGAAAAAAATCCAAATTTTTACCCAAAAAAAAATATTAAAATAAGAGGAGAAAGAAGACACAAAATGAATTAATTGGCTGAATGCGTGAGTCCAAAAATGGCTTCAAATTGGCGCCTAAATTCCCACAAAAATTTTGATTTTATCCTCAGGGAGAAAAGATCCCCAACGTTTTGAACGCCGTTCATCCAATCCAAAAAAAAAAACGGGTCCTTCTTCTGAGCGGATGTGCACTTTGATGGAGATTTATTGCCCTTTCAGTTTCACCGAAAATCCACTTTTCCCAGCAGTCGACCCCCCAATTCGAACTTCTTCTTTTTTTTCTCCTTCGAATGCCCGACCTAAAAAGGACGAACAGTTCGACGTTCAGCCGGTCGGTTGAAGTGCAACCCGGCACGAAGAGACTTCTTTCTGGGTCAGACGTTGGCATGATCGAGACGAAAAAGGGCAACGAATGATAGATTGGCGATGAACTCTCGACCAATTGGAACAGCTCGCGCGAACGAACTCCGTCTGGGCCGAACGGAATGATAAGAAAAAGGCGAAAACCGAAACTGCAAAAAGATTTAAACAAAAATTAAAAACTTTTATTGAAAATCCGCACTTTTCAGCCAATTTTATTGAATTTTTCGAAGTATATCTAGGATGGTCTCGTTGTCCATGAGTTTCTCATCGAGAGTTCTGCGGAAGATACAGCTAGGATCGCTAGCCTTTTCGCGTAATTTGAAAGAGTCCTTATAAAATGAATAGAACTCGTCGATACTTCCAACTGTTTTGAAGGAGTAGCTGGTGATTCCTTCTTTATAATTGTGGTTTTCGAAGACGACCGTGAAAGTCTTCTTCTGGCGTGTCTCCAAGAAAGGCACATTTAAATGCAAAGTATCGATGTCTTGATAATAAGAAAAGTCAGCATCTCCAAGAAGGACCTCCATCTTGGAGAAAGATTCCCTCGGCATTTGGCTAAAAGAAAAGAAGATCTCGTTTGTTGTTTCTGGAGTATTTTCTTGACTCTAAATGAGTGGAAAGTTTTAACAATTAAAGTCAGAACAAACCTTAGCTAATTCAAAGAATAGCTCCGCAACGAGTTCATGGATCCCCAAACTATCAAAATCGCCCCTTTCAATAGTCAGAGATTTTGTAACTTGTCAATTAGACTCTAATTTACAGAGAATAGCAAAATATCTCTTTAATGACTCATCGCTAATGATTCTTCGCTGTTTTTGGTAGGAGAATTTATTAAGGGCTTGTACGTATGATTGCGGGGGCTTCGTTTAAATTCTATTAAAATTCCATTAAAAAATGGGATAAAAGTTACAAAAATCATCTGATTGGTTTGATCTTGAGCTGACCTTCCAATTTGAACTAAAAATGATAAAATCCCTTTCAAAAATGGCTGAAAATCGCCTCCAAATCAGCGGATATTTCCAGCGCCAATGACTGTCTGTTTGTGTCCAAAATGAGTAAGGCGCATTTTATTGAATGGTCTGTGAAGTGGTGTAACACACACGCAGCCCCCACAACAATCCACCATCCTCATTCCTCTCTGTATTTCTAATGGCTAATTTTCTCAAAGGAGCAGCCATCCGCTGGGCGATTTGCGAAACAGCCGTCTGTAGCGTCGCTTATTTGGCCATGCTTTTTGCCTATTTTTCCAACAGCTGGCTGATAGTTTCGCACTACACCGGCAACGTGGAATTGCAGGTCGGCGGCGGGCTTTTTTTCATCAGAGGAAGATTCAGAGAGGGATGGATAGAGATTGTCTGGCGGATGGTGGGAAGAATGGAAGTCTTTGTTTCGATTGGGGGACGATTGTCAAAGGAAGGTTTCAGAAGCCATTGGATGAGGTCGTCGAGCCTTCTTTTTGTATGTTAATTAAAAGAAAAAAAAATATTGTTAGATGAGACTTTTTAAAATCAAAAAAAGTCATTCAATTACACTTTTCACTCTTCCTACAAAATTGGGGAACATCAAAAGCTCAGAAATTTACTATTAGAGACGGAAAACTTAAAATTTTTGAGAGACTGTTAAAAAACTGTTTTTTGGGGTCTCATTTTATCCATAAAATCAAATTTTCAGCTCTTTTTCAGTTTTTTATTCGCTTATATAGCCTGTTCATAAAAAAAATACGACAAACACAAGTTCAAGAACATCGCAGCAAGACCCATTTTATTCTTAAAAAAGACCTTTAATACATTTTAGGATAAAAATGGGTCTCGAAAATTTCTTTTTCTCTATCGTCTTTTTTTATGAACAATTGGAAGGATTGGTTGGTAGATACTGTATCGAGAGCTTTTCAGTGATCTACATGGTTCTCTATGGCTGTCGAATGGTTTTACTATTCAGTCCAGTGGCTCTCCTTCTTCCCCTCTATGTGAAGCTCAGATTTGGGTCCAAAATGAATCCATTCGTCGGCGTTTTACTGAATTTAGCTCCTGGTAATTTTCAAACTTTTTGAGAGAACACTTTTATTACAATTTTTAGGCTTGTTTGCTGGATTAATCAACATCTGCATGATGGTTGAGCGATTTAGACGAGGCAGTTTGGTCGAGAAGATTCCTCCCGACTTTAGGGTATTCTTTTGAATAGAAGCAGCGATTTTCCTGGCTGCAATCGATTTTGCAGTCTAAAATGAGAAATTCTACTGGCGTGAGTGGTATCATTCGAAAGAGCATAACAAGATCTATAAGAAGATATAATTTTCAGTCACTAATGCGTTGATTTCAACTCTCTGCGAGCCTAGAATAAGCTGAAAATTCCTAAAAGCCAGAAAAATCGTGGAAAAGTTGGCTGCTTTTATTCGAAGAATACGGCGCTTCCTTCTTAAACTGACTTTAGGTCTCCCTAGGATGGTCTTACTTTCTTTTCAACTGTGGATTTGTATTTCTCTATGGGATCATCTACCATAGAAATGTTTTTCTGTATCAACAGAAGCAATCACGTAGGGGAGTCAACTTGGATCAGGCGGTCGACGAGAGGGAGGCTCTTCCAACAGCTCCTCCTGGATATCGCTCATAAATAATAAAAATTGTACATAAACGAGTTTATTTATCTTTTAGAGTGACCAACGAAATGTGACATGTCTACCATTTTTAACCTAGAATTTAATAGTTAGAGTTCAAATTAGAGCAGAAGGGATTACTCTTTATTGGTTTTCTAGAACTGGATCTCACGTCCAGAATGAATCCTACGGATTATCAGGCAGTACTGAATGTCAAATTACTACCTGAACACCGCTGACAATGGCTAATTTCATTGAAATACTTCCGGGCCGGGGATTTTTCTCCTTTCTGATGTCAATTTCCTCCCTCTTTGATTGTTTTTGGATTTATATCAGCGAGAAAAGAGTCGACAACTTTGTGACTATGGCCTACTCTTCTGGAGGTTTGGCGATTGGAGAGATCAAGGCCCTTCTCTCCGGCTGTAAGCTGGCAACCGCGAGGCATTTTTTGATTCCAACTGATTATTCGAATTCAGAAGACTTCATTTTATCGAAGTTATGTGGTTAAAACTTCCTATTCATTCTTCTCGGCAAGAAACGGGAGCATTTTGCAGGTGGCTCTATAATCTCTGGACACTTGATTTTCTACCTTTTAGAGCTCCTCCCCCCAAACTCCCAGTGGAATTTGGTCTACTATTTTTCGAGTTTGAATTGAGTTCAAATTTGAGCAGAGATAATCACTGTAGTTCTGGCTTCGCTATCCGAGTATCAAGCGATTCAATTTTATCGTTTTCTTTTCATTTTTTCTCGAACTTCAGCAATTTCTGATTCTCTCAATTTCTACCATTTTGGCGTTGAAATTGAGCTCAAATTTGAGCAGAAGAGATCATTGTAGCTCTGGATGTCCCTCTGGTGTTCAAGCCTTTCAAAAGTGAAGCAACTGAGTGAAGATTTTCTATTTTGTTTTATCCTATTTTTAAATATAATTTTTCAAATTGGAATAGATGTACATTTTCTTGTGAAAGGATTTTAGTGCGAATTTTGCCAATGCCATTATCCGTTTTATGATTCTTCTCGTTTTTTTTATTTGTCCAAGAAATCACCTATTTATATTGGGTTGGCACATAATTAATTTCGCATTTTTGAAATAATTAGAACTTTGTTAGTTTACAACGAATTTATTCCAAATCTTCACCATTACTATGGACTACTTGTGCCCACTTAATGGGCAACTGCCTGATCCCTCTCTCATAGAAAACACGAGGCTTTGAGGCAAAGAAGTTGACAAGCCACTTTTTCACATCTTCGTCATTATCGAAGTGCTTTCCTGCCAGTTCATTGTTCATCGACCGGAAGAGATAAAAGTCAGAAGGAGCAAGGTCTGGAGAGTACGCTGGATGAGCAAGAAGTTTCCAATTTAGTTCTTTTATTTTGGAGCGAGTGAGCTTTGCAGTATGAGGGCGAGCGTTGTCATGAAGAAGGATGACTTTTTGGAGTCTCGGTCTCTTTTCTATGATTGCAGCTTCTACTCTATTCAATTGATGGGTGTAAATAGCAGCAGTTAAAGTCGTCTTACTATCCAGAAGCTCCCAGTATATCACGCCCTCGATATTCCACCAAACACACAACATAAATTTCTTTTGATGTGGATCCGACTTCACATCAGGTCTTGGTGTTTCTCCGGGACCCACCCATTGGCGCTTCCTCCGAAAGTTCACGGTTAACATCCACTGTTCATCGCCTGTTATTAGACGGGGAAGAAAAGACTTGCGCTCATATCTGGAAAGGTGAGCGGCAGCAATGGACATTCGTTGCCATTTGTGAGCCTCGGTCAGGGTATGGGGCAACCAACGACCCAGTTTTTTCGAGTAGCCCAATCTCGTGAAATGTCTTTCTATTGTTATGTGAGAGACACTTAAAGCCTCTGCCAGATCACGGGTTGACTGGGTATTATCTTGGTTTACAATGGCGAGAAGTTGGCTTTCTTCGAGTTCCAAGGGGCGACCCTGACCAGAGACTCTTTCAAGCGAGCGATCTCCAGAACGAAACTTTCCAAACCAAAGTTGACAGCTCCGTGCAGTAGTAGACCCTTCCCCATAATATTCATTTATGTTAGAGGCCGTTTGGTGAGCGCTTGTTCCTCGGGTGAACTCATGAAGAATGATATGGTGCAGATGCCCAGGTGGTGGATCAGTGATACTTGCGACAAAAGCAACCAGCGTAGAAAGAATAAGAAAGCTACTCATTGTTGTTATAGTGGGGTGAGAAGAGGGTCATGTGAGTAAGATAAAACACCCATCAGTAAGCCACATGAAAACAAAACAACAAGATACCAAGCATGAAAAACAATGCGAAATTAATTATGTGCCAACCCAATACTATATTTTGGTTTTTTTTGGCTCCACGCTCCATACTTTTATTTGATTCTTTAGACAAATTTGTTGTTATTTTCCGGTTGATTTATATTTCATTTTCTATTCTTTTTTTCTCCTGCCTTTCCCCCGATTTCCTTCGCATTCGATCTCTGCAAACGGAACGTCGGATTTTCTCTCGCAACATTTCAGTCCATCCAGCGGCGTTCGCTTGTCCCAGTTGCCGGCGGTAAAAAAGAAAACTACATTCGTCACCAGCCGGCTGATCAGAAAGCAAAATAAATTTAGAGCCGATAGCCTTGGTTACTTTTTTTTTAGATAAAAATTTGAATTGAAATGGAAAGATGAGACTGAACGAACGGTTTCGTGAAAAGCAATTGAGACAACAATGATCGACAAAATGATAAGCAAACATCTCTCTCTCTCTCTGTATGGTATGATTTTTGATAGGTATTGGACAAGCATCAAACTCTCAAATTCAAACACAAACCCCAAAACATTTCGTCGATTTCACAATTTGAAGTCCACAAAATTGACTAAAAAATGGAGTTTTCTTCTCAAGACCACTCATTTTTAGGCTTACAGTAATTCAAAAAAGCTCAATTTTTGATTCTTTTCTAGCTTTTTGATGTTCTCCCAGGTTGTGAAGCTTGATCTCCTTTACAACTTTGTAGAGCATTGTCAATCCTAAAAACAACTATTTTTGAGATAGAAGTAAGCCACTTTTAGTCACATTTCTAACTTCCTATTGCGTGATAATTCCCAGCTTTTTTGTGATTACTCGTGCAACAATTCGGCGATTATTTGCCCCACTTCTAGACGGACAAGGCCACAAGCCAGACAGACCATGCTATGTGAGTAATCGAAAGCAAAACACACAGAAAGTCGAGTAAATTCCGAAAATAAAAGAGAGGAAATTTTCGATCTTTCTCATCCCCTTGGATTACTTAATTTGGCTTCAAATCATTGGTCACAAAAAAGAAGTAGCTTTTATCTCCCAATTCGCAGAAAAGCGTTTTCATCGAAGAAAAAACCCGATTGAATTTCAAAAATTTGTCTCTAAATTTCTGCCCCCATCATCGAATCGAGAAGGACCTTCACGTCGCTGATATCAGTAGAGACCATGTGATTGCGATTTCAGGTCAAGCACATGGTCTCAAAGTTGCAATTGACCTTCTCGTGAAGGACAGTTCAATTGAATCGAAAAAAAAAACCTGCGAATTGTCACATGGGAGAGCTGAAATAGTCCGATATAGTAAGAGACTAGTTTATTATGAAGTTCAGTGGAGAAGTCTAGGCGGGAAGAGGCTGTTGTGTAGTTTGGGGAGAGCTTGTTCCAGCAGTTGGAGCTCATGCCCACTCAATTCCTGGCATTCACGAAGGTAGGCGAAGTAGGCGACTTGGCCAACAATTGGTCGGATAAAATAAATCCTGTGGAGCGGCTGGGCAGCTCCTTCGGCGGATTCTTCATTAAATTCGAAGTTGAATTTCTCCGGCGTGGGGAGAAGGAAGAGCTCGGCTAGAAGAGCCATTCCCAGCTGGCGATGAGCCATCCGATGGGCCAGACGACGGCCAAATCTGGGCTCGTTGTATTTGAAGATGGCTATGGCCAGTTGGTTCAGCCTCCTCACTTCCAGTGGATGCGGCTCCGGCTCTGCGTAGAGGAGGGGAGAAAAGAAGAAGTTCCATTCACTTTCTTTTGTGCAAATTTGGGGAAATTCCAAGGGAAAATCCAACATCAGCGGTCAGTCAAGTTGTTAGAAGTGATTTATCCTCCCCGGATTACTCTAATTATCCATTTTATGAGTCTTTTTCCTCGATTTTTAGAGAAAAAGGGTCAGTAAAAAAGCAATTATTTCCATTACTTTTGACTCAAAGATCAGATTGAGTGACTAAAATATTTAAATCACGTTCAAAATGATAGACGACTTTTATGGATTTTCTGTAACTTTTAGGGAGTTTTCGAAAAGCCACAGTCAATTTCGCTTTCTTTCCCTAATGACCTTTTTTGCTTCAAAAAGAAAGCCATCCTTAGTAAAAGCAACAATTTTAAAGCGTTTTTCTTTCTTTGCTTTCCCTTCCTCTAGACCATCACTTTTCCGATCAACTTCACTCTCTACTGCCGTCTACAAAATGTCCAGCAAATATCCTGCCGATGAGATCCCAGGAGTTGCCTGGCTCGTTGCTCAAAGAGCCCTCCCTAATCATCACATCTCGCAAGAAGGAGAGGAGTTTCTGCTAGATATCTCCTTCGATCAAACCATCCAATTGGAAGAGGAGATTGAGATTCTATCAGGATCTCCAGTCTTTACCAAGGAGATGAGAGCCAACAAAGCTCAAGAAGAAGTCTTTAAGAACAGTCTTTCTCCAGCTGTTGAAGAAGAAAAGTCTCTCCCGAATATTTCCTTCGAGCGAACTCTCGAATTGGAAGAGGAGATCGAGGCTCTTTCCGGATCTCTAGTCTTCCTCAAGAAAGGTTCTCCCCTAGCCGCTCAAGTGGAAGAAGAAGAAGAGGAGTCTCTCCCGAATATTTCCTTCGAGCGGACTCTCGAATTGGAAGAGGAGATCGAGATTCTTTCCGGATCTCCATTCTTCCTCAAGGAAACCACTCATCCAGCTGTTCAACATCACCTCCTAAACAGCTTCTACCCTTGGGAGCATCCTCTCCTTCCTTTTGTCAATATGTAATTAGTCTAAATAAATCTATAATATCCATGAATTTGTTTTGTTTTAGAGGATTTCAGTTCCAAAAGAGGAATTTAAAAAACCTTTTTTATCCAATCTGGAGTTCAGATAGTCCCACAGTTTTGTTTTGACATTTTGGGTTCGCAGAGATGCGCATCAATTCTCAGATGATTCACAATTCGGCAGAGAGTGAACTCATCTATTTTTCTCTGACTGATAGTATTTTAACTTCTAGTTACGTTTCTTTTAAAGGGACACAACAGACCTGGAATGACAAAAAGTTGGGAAATAATCTCCTCGAAAAGAAAGAAAGTTTTAACCGATACTTTGGATTTTTCTCTATCAAATGAGCTAACTCTCTTGGAAGTTAGCACCCCTGGCTGAGGAGGAGAATCTATTTATCGAGAAATCGACCTCCCTTTTTGGTTCCCAGCCAAGATCAGAGGTTATTATCTGACAGATCTTTATCTCCGAATGGAGCAAGAGAGAGAAATGTTGTTGGATTAAAGAGTATATTTCCTACTTCTTTGAGAAAAAGAAGCCACTTTGAAACAATTTTTAAGGGATCCTAGAGCGAAGACAGAAGAGAGACATAGTATGACAGATCAGGCCTAACATTTAAACTCGAAGGTCGGTTGACGGAAGATTGAGAACATTGCGATGATTTCATATCTTAGGCCTCTCTGTAGCCAATTTTGAGAGGTTTTTTCAAGGCTTTTTGAATCAAAAGACCAGCTGCATTGTAACCAAAAACCTAAAGCAAAACACAGCAAACACACAGACAGTTTCCTGTTCGATTAATCACCACAGAAGACGGCCTTGTCTGGCCGGAAGATTACAGAATTTCTACAATTTTTCTTTTACAGCTAATTCGATCCCCCAATGGTTTTTTCTTCTGTTGGCTGACCTTCACTGAAAAAATGGCTGCAAAGTCAGGCGACCGAAGAGTGCAAGGAGAACGAGTTGTCAGTCGTTTTTTACTACAGTAATTGTCAAAAAAAGAGAGAGAGACCAAGGACGTAAAAAAGAACTGGTCGCCTATTGATCTCAAAAAACGACCGATTCGAACAGGAGAGATCAATTCCAGGCGGAGAATTAGACTTTTTTGCGACAAATTTAGAGATTTAGATAGGCTGAGATGGGAAATTTATTTGGTTTGAAAAAAGGAGACTTCGAGGATAGCAATTAGAGTCAATCAGAGCGAATTTTAAGTTTCTTTTGCTTGCCATTTCGCCATAAGTTTCAATTCGATAGATAACACCAGGCTGCACAGTCGGCCGGGAAGGAGGTGGCGGCGGATCCTCACCACTTCCAGAATGTGAAAAAATCTCTGAGAATTTATCAGAAGAAAATCGATCTTTTCAGCGGCTTTTTTGGCCCTAGCTGGCCAGTATGATTCATCTCGAGTTGGTGAGATTACTGGCAAAATGAGAAAGAAAAAGTTTCAGGAATGCTTTAGATAAGCTGGATTTACTCGTGCAATTCCGATTGCTCGGTAAATACCTTCTTAAAAAAGTGCTGTTGTTCCCTCCCGCTTTTGTCCTCTCTTCTCTCAACGTCACCACTAGAGAGAACGAAAATTATGACGTTGACGTCGCTCCCATTGGTTCCTTATCCATCTGTCTCTCTTCTCTCTATTTCACCACGTTGTTCTGGCTCAAAAACTGGTATTTTTTCTCTACCATCTTGTCAATTTGGCTGCTCTCTCACCCAGAAGAATTGATTCTGGGGAGTGGCTTCAACGAATTATGACAAAAGAGAGTGAAGAGTTTTACACAAAACTGGAGAGATAATGAAAGCTACAGCGAGACCTAAGCCAGAAAAATTCGAAAAAGCGGAAAATTGGATTTTGAGGAAAGAAAGTCAAAGAAAAAGGTAGAAGTAGAGAAAGCTTTTGGGCCAATTATTCAGCCAAGAAATAGTTTTTTGAATATGAAAGTTATATCAATTTGTAGAGCATAAAAGGAGGATTATTTTGATATATAATTCATGCAGGTTCTATTAGAAAAAAGCTAAGAAAGAATGCGCTGAAATATCTAACTTTTTAAAAGACTAAAATCCAAGATGTCTAAAAAAATGGATTTTTTCCAATTTTGAGCGATTTTCATTAGCTTTGATGTTCTAAAAAGATCTTGATTTTTTCTATAAGAAAAGTCAACTCTAAAGTTGTTACGAATTATCCAAGTTTTGGCAAAAAATTCAAAATATGAATAATTCTCACCACTCCACTCTGATAATCTTTCAGCCCCTAACCTAAAAGTTAGAAAAAAAAGTTGGCTTTTGGCATCTTTTCTCTCCGAACTTCCGCTTGAACATTGGTTCAGAAAGATCTCGCTATCTACATTCCCAGACAGAAAGCGCCCATTCGATTGACAAATTCCTTTAGTTCAAGGCTATCGCACAAAAGTAATCGCTGCTCTTCCACCGATAAGATTTTGTAACTTGCAAACTTTTGCAAAATTATATTAGAAATGGATAATCCCAAATCAGGGTAATATCCAAACTTTACAAAATCTTGGATAAAAACGTAGAAAAAATAGGCCAATTGTGAGTCAAACAGCCTACATAAAGGCCCCACAGAGGAAATCAAAGTTTCCAACTCTTTCAGTAATTTTAGGAAAGAGCGCTGTTTTAGAAAATTCTAGAAGAAATCGGGGCTACAAGTCTGTAAGACATCAAATCTTGCAAAATAAATTGAAAGATTGCTAAAAATCGAAAGCGAGTCTCAAAAAGTCTTAACTTTTGGAGGATTTGACTTAAAACTTCAAATTTAAATCCCAATTTTATATCAAAATCCGTGCTTGTTGGGTATCAAAATGATCCTCTAATTGAGCCCAACAACGTTCTAGAATATTTAGCATCTAAAAACCAAATTCTAATCGAATTATAGTCCAAAATGAGATTATGCGTCATCTGGCGCTATCGCCTTTCGCCAGTCACCTATTCGCTTTAATTTTACGGTAGCCCGCAGGGAGGTGGAGAATGTTGCGAAGAAAAGTTTCAACAAAGAATAGTAAAGTGAGATCAAAAAGTTTTCAGAATTGACCGATCAAGAGAGAAAGAGAGAGAAGGATGAGTTTTTTAATCAAGTCGGAGGTAGAAAAAGTGCTTGATGATCGTCAGCCTACGGTAGCAAATTAAGGGTGATGGATGTTCGAAAGTGCAACCGCGAGGGGCGTTTTAAAGTGCAAAGTCAGGCTACACTTGCCTTTTACGGACACTCTTTCAACTGAGAGATCCCCTTTGTCCTTTCGGAACCTCAAGTCTAGCGCTTTGTCGCTCGCTTTTTCACTGACTTTTCATCATTTTTCTCTCAAAATCCAAGGCTTCTTTAGGCCATTTTATTGGTCATCCATCCCTGCTTTCAACATTTTTCTCAGCAAATGTCGATTTCTTTTTAGCTGGGATGCTGAAGGTCCCCAAAGCTTTTCGGCTTTTCTTTTTTAGCCGTTAGATAGAAAAAAGTATGTTTTGTTTACCAAATTTTTAAGCGAGCTGCTTCCAAAATAAGAATAGCTTGAGATTTCCTGCAATTTCCAGCCCTTAAACACGTTCAGTTTTGTCTAAATTTCCCATAAAAATGTTATTTTTTAGACGCAAATTATAGCAAAATTGTTTTTGTCTTGACAATTTGAAGTGAGTCTTTTCTCCGTTTTACCAGACAAAGTGGCCATTTTCTTACCAAAAATTCACAATGGAGACTCAAAAGTAGAAGAGAAAAAGGCTTTCGGGGAGTCTAAAAGCCATCATTTGGCTTGAAAACGATCACAATTTCTTTGTAAAAAAGAGTCTTTCAACTTTATTTCTCTCGAGAAAACTTCAAGAGAAATAAAAAAGTACTTTGAAGCTTAAAGGTTAGTCAAATGTGCCTCGCAAAGCCACCAATCTTTTGCTTTTTTCCTATCTGCTAAAATCGAAAGATTTTTTGTTCCCCCAACTGTGAACGATTGGATTTGTCACGTTTTTTGCCCAGACAGTGGATTTTATCAAATTAGAAAACGTCAGCGAAGAGATCGTCTCACCTTACGTAAATCACCAAACAGCAGAAAATTGTCTGGAAAACGTGCCACAGTGCAGAGAATAGTTACATTTTTTGTAGCCAGATAGACTCAACCTCAAATAGAGGATTTGGAGTCAAATTTTGGGATAAATGAAGCTGAATTGAGCTACGGTAATCCTGTAAGGACTCCTAGGCTACAGTAGCCCGACCGGCAGAGAGATACGAAGACAAAGAGACTCGTCTTTCCCATCAGAAGAAAGACATTGAGATCTTTATCTCCGTCAACCTTCTACAATCAAGAATTTACAGCCCACCGCGCTTTTTTGAAAATTTAGGACCCCTCTCATGCAAAATTTAGGCATTCAATTTAGATTTTTATGATTTCTTCGTTTTTTCTCCATAAATTTTAGATTTTTATTGCCTAATTTTGGGTTCATTCGATGTAGAAAATTTTCTCTATCATTTAATATATAAAGCTTAACCGAATTTAGTCGCAAAAAGACCAAAAATAGTCGATAGCACCTTATTTCAAATTTTTCGAAAATTAATGAATTTGCTGATGAATATTTTTATTCATTCGATACATAAAAATATTCTCGATCCTTTGAGATCCAATACAAAAATGGAATTGAAGTGTTTTTAAAAAATAAATGGGCGACTCTTTTATCGATTGGCGGCACTTCAAAAGACCCAAGTTTGGTTTTTAAAAAACGGCCGATTCTCATATCCACCGGTGGAATTCTGAATTGTTTTGAGCTTTCCTCGATTCCAATACGGTAGAATAGCCAAGTTCTTGGCTCTTTGGTCTTAGCTGCCTGTTGAAAGTAATTACAAATCTTTTCATTGCCTTGAAAGCGGAGCGTCTGGCCGATCATCCATTTTGGGAGAAAGAGAGAAAATCAAAAATTAAACGAAATTCTGGGCGATTTTAAGGCCAGCCCGATCAAAAATCAAAATTTCTGCAGGATTTCAGCTAAAATGGGATCTCCTCTGGGTCAAGAGCTACATCCTACTGTAGCTAGGAGCTCTCTGGGACCCACTTTTTGGAATCAAAAAGGAAGCCAGACGTTCCACATTAGGCCAAACTGGAAGTCACTAATCTACCGTAATTTTTTGCAACAAGCGAAGAAAATAGCCACTGGAGGTCTAAACTTTTTAAATTTTAACGAAAAGATGAAGCAAAAACAGAAAAGCCTTCTAAGAGGCAAAATTGTGATTAGATTTCTCCCAAAATCAAATCTTAAAAGATCTGGATATCTTCCAAATCCAAATTGGAAGTCTTTTTCTCAAAAAGCCTATTGGCCTCCCTCTTGACCGCCAAGGGATCGCAGAGTTGAGCAAAAATTCGCGAAAACTCATTGACTTTTAACTCCCTCAAAGCCTACTTTGTAATAATTTTGGTGACCTCTGACCAGACGGCTGGACATCCATCTTGTCTATTCGAATTTTTTTCGGCGAGCGAGATGTCGCCGACGCTATTGGTAATTACACAAAAAGTCTTGAAATCAAAAAACAGAGAGTCCTACAGTATCCAAGAGAGTGAGAGAGGAAGAGATGACTCTCTATGGGCCAAGACTGGTCGACGATATGCAAATCTATCGCGACACTAACCTCGTCCTTGGGTTTGATACTGTAGGTCCATCGCACATCTGTCCAATTTTTAGGTCAAATCTATCTTCTCTTCTGGGGGGAGAGAGGAACTAAATAGAAAAGACAAAATTTTGAGCTGACGAGAGAAAATTCGATCTAAACTTCGTTGAGTCAAAAACCATATAAACTGAGCACTTTTTTGAGAAGAAAATCACATAAAAAAGGAAAAAACAAACTAAAACCAGCCTATTTTTAAAAAGAGATTGAGTCACCTAAAAAGAGCTTCCAATCGAATGGTCAACATTTTCCCAAAATTGCTTCAATCTGGATCGAAAAATAGTCAAAAATCAGTTTCTAAAATTCGATTAACTCTTTCACCTTTTTGGAGAGAAAAAACAAGCTGAGTTTAAAAAAGAAGAAATGTTAGAAGTAGGCCTTAAATATCAAATGTTGGTTCGATTTGTTGTCTTGACCATTTATTTTCAAAAATCTAAAATTGGAAAACTTGATTGGAGGTTGGTCAACTCGGTCGATATTCAAAGAAAAAAGCTGAGGCATCGCTAAAAACAGCTCTCAAATGTGCCTTCGGGCGGCCATTTTTGGATGAAAATTCAAATTTTTTTTAAAATTTTGATTATTTGAGATAGCTAGAATTTTCAAATTCTCTCCGCCTAATTGGCTAATTTTATGATTTAAAAGTGATTTAAATTCGAAACCAAAAAACTAGCGAAGTTGAGTCCCCCGTAAATAATTCACCAACAAATAAATCGATCAAGAGTTGGGGGCGCTTATTAAGATCAACCTAGGCAGAATTTTTCTATTTAGGCTATTTAGAGTTGGATTGAGGATTGGATGAGAGAATTTCTGGAAAGTTCGAGCTTGTTTTGACCAAACGGCAGGAGCAGCTAGAGGTCGGGGCCGCTGTGAGGCCATCAGATAATTGGCCCCAAATAATTGTGGAGGCGGCGATTCCCCTCCGACTGTCTTTGAGGGAGGGGGAATAATCACTCTCCTGGCCTATAAAGAGCCAAGCCCTTGATTAGAAAGATTTCATTGGATAGAGACAATCCAAATAATTTCACTGCGTATCCTCATTGCCATAAGATCGATAAGTGCAGGTTTTTGAATTAACAGCTGATCAGCTCACTCTATTATTCCATCTTCTTCTCCATTTTTCTCCAATTTTTCGAATTTAACCCAAGAATCTTCGCGAGGAAATCAATCTCTCCAACAGGTTATAAAAAATTACAGTACAAGGCGTAAAATTTGAATTTCAAAAAATATTGCTTCATTTCTTTTTTAAAATCACCCTCTCTCTCTCTCCCTCCCTCTCTCAAAAATATTCCACACGACAGAAAATTAAGAATTTTTGTAATTAATGAGAAGCGACTATTATCTTTGCTCAATTGTAACTTAAGAATTTCATCTAAAAGAATTATTCACTTTTTATATCTTTTTTTCTTTGTGGATTTGCCTTTGTTTGGGGGAAGGTTTCCTCCCCAAAAGAACTTCATTTCTCTCAACTTTTCGTAGTATGTGTTACCCATAATTTGATAAGAAGAAGAAACAATTCCACGAGACTGTTCTCCCCCTCGAGTCAAGTGACTCTCCAGCATTAAACTGAACTAGAACATTTTTGCAAAACATTCTTGCATTGACTTTACTCCCCTCGAAAGATTAAAACTGTTTTAAAATGAATTTGCTGTCTCTCCTTTTTTACGCCTATTACCTCGATGATCAATATGCCGACCCTGTGTCTGGGTCTGCAAGCGCAGCGCTAAAGGGTGGGGCTCTCGGTATGGTGTCTCTTTCTCTCTCTCTCTTTGGCCCCACCCCCAGGAAATGACTATAAAAAGCCGATCTCTGTCGGGTGGTGCTCTACTAAAAGAAATAACCCACTGGCTCTCCCAATCGACCAGCAATGACTCCTTGGAATATACATCCCAGGCCAATCAGATTCTCTCGAATGCTGCGGAGTAAGTCTCAAGATCTCTCTCTCTCTCTCCTCCTCTCTACTTTAATCAAAAACATAACAAATCTTCCAGATGTCCTCCGACAAATCGAGACGTATCCCCAGGCGGTGGGAGCAGATTCTGAATGGATTCAAGTGATCAAAGAAGAGAATGGATTGGAGCGAATTGCCCCTCTCAATCCCCTGATTGAAAATAGGATCGAAGTTGTGATCAATGAGCAAATCACTGATGATCAAGAAGAAACTCAATTTCTCATAAAAAATGGTGGGTTTTTTTCCGATTTTTTTCAACCAAGTTGGACTAATTTTTTAAAATCATCTATATCATAACAGCAAGCCCTCTAAAGGGCAATGAAGAATTAAAGAAGTTCAAGATTCTTCCTTATCTTTTGAGAAAAATGATGTTCTGCAAAATTGTAGCAGAGATCAAGCTCTACAATTTTCTAGACCATCAAAAAATCAGAGAACCACTCCAAGTTCTTTAAAATGGGCTGGAAATTGAGTCCTGAAGGGATGACGATTAAATTCAAATTATCCGCCCAATACAGTCTCCCTGGTTGAGAATATTCAAAAGTTGGCGAATTGTAGCCTGCGCGGGTCTCAACATACGGTAGCGATCTCCTAGCTGAGTTTTGCAAAGTATGATCACAAATTATTTGAACAGAGTTCTGCACGGGTCTTTTTCAATCTCCCGTGACGACCTTCTCCCCCAAAAAAAGCGAACGGTGGAACTACCGTACTCTCTCCCCAGCAGCAGCTGATCTCCAACTCCAAAGTAACAGAAAGAAAAAAGTCAAAACTCTTAATTAGCTGTGGGAACCTCACAGCCTCTTATTTTTGGCTCGACACTTTGTTTTGACACACAGACAGGACAAATTTGTGTGGGAGCTCGAGACCGTATTCCTCCCTCTGTTTGTTCATCTTTTGGCCGCCTTTTTCAAAAAAAAAATTTCTTGAAAACTACAGCAATCCCCCTTAGGATAAGCTAGAAACATCTTTCCCAGCAGGAAACCGTTGAATCTACGCGCTACAGTAATCTTTAGTCGGGGATCTTGGGCCGATTTTCAATATTTTCCGCAATTTTGTAGCGCTTGATCTTCTCTACAACTTTGTAGAGCATCAAAAAGCCAAAAAACTACTGTAGAGGCTCGAAAATTTGAATTTTTGAAGAGACAAAATCAAACTTTTTTGGCGTAAATTTAAAAAATTTGAATTTTTCAGCTTTTTTTAGTTGGATTCAGAATTTTTCAAGTTCTACAAAGTTGTAGAGGAGATCAAGGGCTATTCGAATAGAATACTTTAGAAATTAGTGGATTGCGCTCAAAAATTATGGATAGAAGGAGGATTTTACTGTAATGGGAGAATTGAAAGGCGGTCGGCTCTTTTTCTCCCTCAATTTTTTTCTCCTTCTTCTTTGGCCCAAAGAATAAAGTAGGCTGTATTATTCTTCCGGAGCTGTCTGACTCATAAGGCTGGCCGTCCTTTCGTTGCTGTCCGGAACAAAACGGCCTTTGTGCGGCGCCAACTGAATCAGTCGATGAGCTGGCTGAGGCAAAAAAGCCCTCACAGCCTCGCCTCCTCGTCGTCGACTTGAGAGAAAGAGAGAGCTCATCAAGACTTTCAGAATCACAGTGGAGACAAATGGCCTCACAAGGAGATGAGGAGGAGAGCCCCCGCCAGGAGAGATCACTCGACTCAGAGATCCATCCCGGCGAATATTTCTTCCTTCTGCCCATCGTTGGAACCTTCCTTTGGGCCATCAAGTGAATCGAGAATTCGAACCAAAAAAAGCAAATTCTAGGACCACCCATTCGCTTTGGCAATCCCTCCTGGTGACTCTCTTCGTCGTCTGGCTCATTCAGCAATTCTATTGGAGGCGCAGAAATCTTCCACCTGGACCCATGCCTTGGCCATTTATTGGAAATTCTCTTACGGTAAGGCACTTTTGATTCCGAAATTCTTAAAAATTTTGATGAAAAATGAGATTTTTTAAACCACTTTTTCTACACCAAAGTTCGCCAATTTTTTCTCTTAAAAATAGCACGAATATGTCCAGCCCTAGCCGCAACATTGCGGAAGAAACAGCATCAGTGCGCCGTGAATGATCTTGACCCTGTCTGTCTCACTTTCCGCTACAAGAAGAACGGTCAGCTGTAACAACCAGAGCGGTCTTTAATTCTCGAGACTTCTCTACTGGGTGGGAAAATGGGCGTAAAAGGTGGAGGGGAATTCCGATGGCATTTTGTCTCAAATCTGAGGGCTCAAAATTGGCTTTTTTTTCTTAGAAAAATTAGACTTTTTGTCTTTCATTTCCTTCGATTTTTTAGCCAAAAATAAATAAAAAATGAGAGACTTTCGACCTCCTTTTTTCCCTCGATTTTGATTGTTTTTTTTTCTTCCCCCCAAAAAAAGTCCCACCATGCGCTAACCTTGAAAAAAGTCTTGCAACTTCTTCTAAATTTCAAAATGATTGATTGGATCACAAGCTGATTGTTGATTTCGAACCAGTTTTGCACTCTAGTCGGCAAATTATAGGTTATCGGGGTCGTCTCAAGACCTACGAAGGTTATCATCTTTTTTTGTGTCGAAAGGAAGAAACACAAACGGGGGAGTCTTTTGGCTTTTTCTACTTGTAAAAGCATGCTTCGCCGTTGTCTGTCTAGACCGCACTGTCTGTCTGACGCGACATTCCGGCCTCTAATCGCCGAGAGAAAAATTGAACTTTTCGAACCAGCTGGGCTGGGTAGTGAGAGAAGACCAAGAAAAGTTTAGGAGGAACAAATGGATTTATGGGGAAAAACACCTGGGAAACGAGTCCCGCGTTGTAAAGTTATAGAATGAAAAAAAGAAGTAACGCGAAGAGAATCGAACCAAAGAACGTGAGAAAAATAAAACAAGCCTCTTTGCACTGAGCTAGATTGCCATTGTGTTAAGATTTATATTTTAGATTGACTTGAGCCACCCAGCGTCGACTTTCGCCAAGATGCACGCCCAATATGGACCTGTTTTCACAGTCTGGATGCCAAATGTACCGATGGTTGTTCTAGCCGATCATGAGGTCTTAAAGGAGGCTCTTTTAAAGAATGGAAATGCGCTGGCTGGCCGAGTCCACGGCTATATTTGGTCGATGTTCACCAGAAATCAAATTTGTGGCGATGGAATCATTCTTTCCGATGGCGAAAGATGGATGGAGAATCGTGAATTTGCACACAAAATCTTCAGAAATATGGGCTTGGGGCGAATGCAAATGGAGGACAAAATCAAGGCGAATATTCAAACGATGGTCGCCAGAATCGACCAGGAGATGAGCGGCTCAATCGAGGCCGAGATCGACATGGAAGAGCCGATCGCCTTCTGTGTCGCCCATATTATTCAAGATTTCGTTATGGGCAAATCACACGACTTAGAGGATCCCCGCATCACCAATAAGAAGATCAAAAAGTTCAAGGGACTCATCGATAAAGTTCTGGCTGATGTCACCTCGAAGACTGTCCAGCTCGTCAACGCCTATCCCAAATTGGCTTGGCTCTACTTTCCAGCCGTCACCAGATATATCCAGAACGGTTTCTCTCTTCAGCGCTACTTCCTCAATTCGATTCACAATCACGCCGAGCATTTGAGCATGGACGGCGAGCCGAGAGACTTCATCGAAGCCTATCTTCGAGAGATGATCAAGCAGAAGGATAACGCCAATTTTAAGTAAGTTTTAAGCGAATCTAGAAGACTTCCTAGCTATAGTAATCCTGGAAATTTTGCGAAAAAGTAGCCAAGGACCGTCTTTTCCTCTAAAAGCCATTTTTTTCAGCCATTTAACCTTGGCTTTGGCTGCTGGAGACCTCTGGACTGGAGGAATGGAAACCACAGTGACGACCATCCGTTGGGCTCTCATCTACATGCTCTATTACCCGTCTGTCCAGCAGAAATGTCGAGCTGAGGTCGACGAAGTCTTTGGAACAATCCCGCCCTCATATGGAGAGAGAAAGCGCCTGCCTTATGTCGAAGCCACCATTGCTGAAGTCCTCCGTCTGGCTAATGTCCTGCCGTGGGCGATTCCCCACCGAACTTTGGAAGAAGTCACCATCAAGCACTACACAATTCCGGTTGGAACGGCCGTCCTTCCCCAATATGGAACAGTTCAATTCGATACTTATTATTTCGACGAGCCCGAGGAATTCCGCCCATCTCGATTCATCGACGAGGAGGGGAAATACAAAAAACGACCGGAGATGAGTCCATTCGGAATGGGAAAACGCACATGCCTCGGAGAGAATCTCGCCCGCTATGAGCTCTTCCTCATTTTCACCACACTTCTCCAAAAATATGAATTCCTTCCAATCGGTAAATTGCTCCTCCATTTTTCTATTAAAATTCCAAAAATTTCAGAAGGAGTCCAGCTTCCGTCGTTGAAGCGCAGCGAAGGGATGACCAACGTTCCCCTAAACTATCAGGTCCGCGTGAAGGCGCGCTACTAAACTCGTCGATTTTAGTAATTCTCTTTAGTTTAAAAAAAACCAAATTCCAATGATTACGGTTAGCCACCCCAGCCTAGTCTCCTCTAATCTCCTTTGAACTCAGCCGTTGACGGCCAAAGTCTCAATTCATTCCATTTCTCTCTCTCTCTCTCTCTTGTACATTTTTATGACGAGTTTTTGAACGAAGCTTTATCCGAGTGCAATAATCCGCCCGAAAGTTGGACACTTTTGTTAGTTTTTTTAGTCTTCTAGGTTTATAGCATTGGTCAGTATATTTATTTATTTGTTTTTTTTTGACATATATATTTACGACATTTTATGATAAATATATTTTCTCAGTTTCTTCTTCTTCATCTGACGCTAACTCACCTCTACAAAGCAGATAGGCTGGGCGGCGGATAGATTATCGGCCTATCTTTGGATCTACTCGACCGTTTTTGCTCATTTTGGTACCATTTGAAAGCCCAGAATCTAGCGCAGATTTTTGATTTTAAAAGTCAAAATATAATTAGCTTGCCAGCGAAGAGATCCGAAAAATGAGCTACCTGTTCAGGCCTGCAACGTGACAATTTTATTCAGGATTGTTCAATAAAAATTTTGGTGTTTGATATCAAAATGTTTGCCAGATTCTGGGCTTTCAGATGGTACCAAGATGAGCAAAAACGGTCGAGTTGATCCGAAGATATGCTTTAAAAAACAATCGAGATTTCTGACAGCTCGAGGATTGACTAGGTTAATTTGTGTGATTTTTGTCTTATTTTGATCAACAAAATTTAGTGAAATTTTCTGCTTTTGAAAATCAAAATTCCATTGGATGATAGCTGAGAAATGGCCTCAATTTCGTGTAGAATGAATAGGCTATTTAATTAATCTTTTAGCCAAACTTTAAGCAGCTTTGGCTTAGTTTTAAACTCTTAGCTGGACCTATTAATTTTGAATTTGGGCCGAAAAGCCTATTTGATTGTGAACCGCTTTGACCCAAAAATTAGATGTATTTTTCAAAAAGAAATCAACACTCGGCCGCAAATTTACGTACCCGTACGATATCTCTAAAAGGCGACGTTTTTTTTCGAACAAATTGCGAAAAGATATTTTCGAAGAAGTTTATTCGATTAATACAGATAGTGTTTATGAGAGTCAATGAAAAAATCGACTCTTTGGGCTTAATTTTATTGAAAAAAAGGCGTACCTGCAGGGTCTCTTCTCCACAACTCGAGCCTCCTTCTCCTTCAACAACAATTTGTTCCTTAATTTTGCCCGCCTGTTTGAGGTCGAAAATCTACTTTTTTCCTCCAAGTTTTGACCTTTTTTTCTTAAAGCGAAAAAGTCATTCAAAAGAGCTTGAAACGTAGCTCTTTTGTCTTGAGGAGAATGACATTTATTCTGCGATGGGCTTTTACAAAATGAACAATGGAAGGTCAAACGAAAAGATCAACTCTTTCTCTTCTGTATTGTTTGATCGGAAGGGAAGGGAAGTGGCCCGAAATTTTCGGAAATACCACCGGCATTTTATGGCTAGACAAGAAGGGTAGACAAAATGATCAATCTTTTGAATCCAAAGATTATTTAAAACAAACACAAAAAGAAGAAGAAGACTGATTGACTTTATTCCCGCTGAAATGCCGTAGAATTCAACCATTTTTTCAAATTGTATGAGACAGTAAAATGGTAATTAGAGGGAGTTCCGGAGCTCAGATTGCATTTCAAACGCCGTGCTATCAAAAATCAGCTAATGCAGCTTGATTTAGCAAAAATTGGTCAAATTTCGAGGAGACTTGGCTAAAATGCACGTATTTCCATATATTTTTTCATAACGAATTTTTAATGAATGAAGAATTGATCAGAATTTTGGTAGAATTTCCGCCATCTTTCAGCTACTGTTGAAAATTATGTAAAATCTTCGCAATTATTATCAATTTTATCTGAGTTAATGTCAATGCTCGCTGGTAACTCAGCTCAATGGCCAGGGGAAGAGGAGGCATTTGGAATTATTTTATTCGATTGGAAAAAGCTGGATCTGGAGCTGTTGGAATTGCACACTTTGCTGATTCTTTGGATATTATAGAAGGGAGTGAGAGGAACTATTTTGAAATTCGCTGTGATTATTTTCCAACAATGGAGAGTTTTTTGGATTATTTCGAGAGGGAAGTTGGATCCAAAAGACGAGCCAGAGATTGGATGCAATTGAGAGAAAAAAATGAGACAATTGAGCCAAGAGAGGAGGACTTCAATGATTATAAAATACGAAATCCTTATATCCAATTTAATGAGCAAAAAGAAGCCAACAATTTGGAAGAAGTCTGGAGACGTTTTTTTCCTGTTTATTTGCCTTTTCCAGTGTTTTTCTGGACATCCTTCCTTCCAAATAATTTATTTAGAAATTAATTTTATTTAGCTTCTAAAAATGGAAGAAGAACTGCGAAAAATTGAGGAGAAATTCGCCTTTTAGAAGAAGTGGTCAGTTCATCTACTTTTCTCCATTTTTTAGCCCAAATTTTAGGATAAAAATCTTCAAGCGAGGCAAATTCATCCTGCAAGAGGTGTCAGAAAGCTTAATTCTTAAAATAATCACAAAGGTTTGTTTGATTTTTTCTAAAGAATCTCTTCAGATTGAAGCAGCAACCTTCATAAGTTGCCTTCAAACTTGTAAATGGATTTTTATCCTTTGTAGAGAAAATCGTAGAAATATTATGTTTCCATTAGAAAGGACTATCAAGAGGAACTTTTATCATGATGTATGATATTACCTCATGCTCAATTATTTCTTTCCAACCAGATCAAAACTTTTTTTTAGCAAATGTATGATTTAAGACTTTGAAGAAATTAGATAAGAAGTACCAGTTTCGAACGCTCATCAAACCTAACTTTTACTTTATAACTGACGAGTTTATATACAGTAATCACCTGGTAAGAAAGAAGAAAACTTCTTTTCCAGCAAAGGTTTTCACACTATTTTCAAAGACAAGCCATAAGATGTAGAACGCTTTTTACAGACAATGGTTTTTGTGTTTCCGAAGTAATTCTCTTCTTCAAACCGAAGACAGTCTACCTAAAGGCATTGCTTAAGCCTCTCCCGGATGATTTCATTATTCCTCATTTTGTGGTAAAAAATGAATAAATCCTATTGGGAAAATGTTCAATTTTTAGAAGGACTTCACAGCCGTTTTTTATAGAGTTGATCCTAAAGCCCTTTATTCGACTCTAGAACGCTTTGGCTGGATTTCTGCATCGTTTAGGGTTCAAATTACAGAAACAGAACAAATCAATTCTGGGAAATTCCTTCCTATCTTATTGGAAGTCATTAAGGTGAACTAGCAAAGTAGCAGAGACATTATGAAAGAAGGTTTGTTTTAGAAGTGAAACGCCTATAATGAGTTAGCATTCCTCAGCTATATGGGTATAGAAAATAGAGAATATTCATTTGGTTATCCTTGTGAGGAGATGTTCATTAACTCCTTTGCCGATCGGGCAACTATTGCCCACATCTTTGTGAAATCTATCCTTGGAGTAACTATCATCACGGTAAAACGACAGAGTAGAGACAACTTATGTGACTCTGAATTTGTTTCACTCTCGTTTTCGAGAATGTGCTTGATCTCAAGAAGCTATTTTGTATGACTGCGTGAGAAAACCAATACGATCCAGATATAGATTCTTCATGCAATGGAAATAATATCCACGATATCATAGAGATTGCGGAAGAGGTGGATCAGAATGGACTAGAGGTGATCTCCAGATTCATTTATAATGGTTAGAGAGGAAGGGCGCTTTCATTGTATGTTAATCTAGATTGTGAAGCAGAGAAAGAGAAAGACATGAGTCAGCAAGAACCCTTAGCTCCTCCAGAATTAGTGGAATTTCTAAAGAAATTTGAGGATTTCGATACCCAACCAGGTACTTTCCCTCTTCTTTGACAAAGAACTCCCAGAAAAATTGGCGCCTCATAAGCCAAAATGGAAAAAGACTGAGAAATTGCCCGATTTGTCTCGAAAATTACCAGAAATTCATTCAAACAACTGGCTAATTGAGGCCAAGGAGGTCATCAAGCACAAGCGTTTTTAATTAAAAATTTATTTTATTTTTAATTTTTAAATCCAGTCTTTTTCTGGCTACATATCTTACATAAAAAGTTGTTAAAAAGCGAATTCAGCCGATAGTTTTTAAAGTATTGGATGGGGTTTACGTAGAAGACCAGCGCCAACAAAGTGATTCACCGCCTATTGCTGTGCTTATCTACGAGGACTTTGCTATCATTTGGCTTTTAATTTCCGCTACGTTTGCCTCCAATTGCCAACTTTTTATTCTTTTAGCCCCTAAAAATGGAGGAAGAAATGCGAAAAATTGAGGACGAATTCGCTTTCCAGGAGAAGTGGTCAGCTCGTCTATTTTTCTCCATTTTTAAGCCCAAATTTTAGGATCGAAATCTTCAAGCGAGGCAAATTCTTCTTTCAAAATATTCCAGAACTTCTTATTCTTAAAATCATCACCAAGGTTGGAAATAAATTCGCCAGAAAAGCGCATACACTCAGATGGAAGCGAAAGTCTTCTTCAATCTTCTAAGAACCGGCAAGTGGATGCATTTGCTTTGCAGAGAAAATCGAGATTCTCTCCTAATCCCTTTTGAAATATCAAATTATGACAAGAATTATGTGGTACTCTTCTAAATGTTTTTATAGATCGAATTTCAGTGGAAAAGGCCAGAGGTGGTTAAAAAGGAAAGAAATCAAGAAATCCAAAAATTAAGAAAAATCGTCCGATCAAAATATTACTTTTTCGTGTGGGATAAATGGTATGGAAATCACATGGTGAGTAATCAGTGGCCGGGTCCGCTTTCTTCCCGGGAAATCATCTTCCCGTTCCTTCCCTTGGGGTTAGCTTGGGAAGCAAAATGGCTTCCCGGAAAAGGCGAAAACCGCCCGGGAACTTAGTGGACCGCGAGAAATGGACGGGAAGCCACAGGAGGATTAAGGGTTCCCGGGAAGAAAGCGGACTCGACCACAGAACTATTCGATATCCACCAAAATGGTTCCTTAGACTTTTCTGAAAGAATTATACTCAAAAGAAGCCTATCATTTCCGCCGAGAATGCTGGAATATTGAATATTTTCGAATCAAGAATTTTCTAATCAATATCTCCATTATTAATCACCTACAGCCAAGTATCCTAGAAATACCAATAGATCAAAATGGTCCACTTCCTGAGAATTTTAACATCCCAGCTCGCACAGTAGGCTCTTTTTTCTAAATATAAAGTATTAATTTAGAAAAGCTTTGTTGTCAATTATGACAGCATTAGCGATTCTGATTTTTACAAGGAGATCGAGCGTTTTGGATCGTTATCATTGAAGGTAACATTTAAAAGAAAAGGCCATCTTGAACTCAATGAATTATTTTCAATTTTGAAGGGAATAACTCAAGTAAGTGGGATGGCCACCCAGAATAAATCACATTTTTATAGGAAAGACACCTTCATCATCCTCTCCAATTTCTAACTTACAAACGAGGGAGTCTCACAAATTATGAGATACGTGACTCCTGGCCGATGGACTCCTTTTTTCCATCGAGTGACTTTTACTTCATAATCGTCGCTAAATCGGATGTTGGAGTTAGCGTAACTCATTTATTTCGATCCACAGCCTGGAATGGAAGCGCAGAATGGTATACGGTACAAATAATGGGAATTAAAAGCTTCGATGAATGGGAGAACTTCACCAAGAGGGAAATAGTTGATCGATTTTTTGATTTGGAAGCTGGGCAGACTCGTGAAAAAAGCAATAAGCAATTAGCTGAGGTTTTGGAGGGTTTTGGCACCCAAATAGCTAACAAATTTTTTGAAGGAGGTAGGCTTAGAGAGAACCAATCCTCTTAGTTACTGTATTTTCCAGGAAAATTAGTCTATCCTCCCTTGGCTCCTCCAGAACCAGCTCCAGAGTTAGTGGAATTTCTAAAGGAATTTGAGGATTTCGATATCCAACCAGGTATTTTCCTCTTCTTTGACAAAGAACTCCCAGAAAAATTGGCGCCTCATAAGCCAAAATGGAAAAAGACCGAGAAATTGCCCGAGTTGCCTCGAAAATTACCAGAAACTCATTCAAACAACTGGCTAATTGAGGCCAAGGAGGTCATCAAACTCAGGAAATTCTGGTAATTTTTTTGGAACTATTGAGCTTTAGGGGCCCCACTAGCCATTAACTCAAAGTTAGCGTACAAAATGCTATGCGGAGGGCGTAGGTTCGACTCCCCTCCCGGGTCATTTTTTTATTTTTCACTCCTCAGTAGTCGTACACCTCTTATAACCCTTTTTTTTTCACTTTTGGTGGCGAGAAGTTCAAGTTGCCTGAGCCAGTCATCAAAATTTGCAGCAGGCATTTCTAGTTTTGAATAAATATCTCGGAGAGTGAGGGCACGCAAATCTTGGGCTCGTTTTTGAGCAGACATTCTACAAGTAGCATGATTATGAAGAAGATGGAAAGTTATTTCTTTAAAAAAGTACTCAATATACTAGCAAAAAGTGAAAAAAAAGGGTTATAAGAGGTGTACGACTACTGAGGAGTGAAAAATAAAAAAAGAAAAAAAAATGACCCGGGAGGGGAGTCGAACCTACGCCCTCCGCATAGCATTTTGTACGCTAACTTTGAGTTAATGGCTAGTGGGGCCCCTAAAGCTCAATAGTTCCATTTTTTTCTCTAAATTTATACCAAAATAGGATGGATTTTCTTCAAAAAGGAAAATTCATCTTGGAGCTACTGCCCCTCAAAAATGTCGTGGATATAGCCAAAAGAGTAAGTCCTAAAGCAAAAGATTTAAAATAGTTTATTAAGATCGAACATAAGCGCTTCCCTCTCCTTTTTTCGTCGACTAAATGGGTGAATGAATTGATCCAAAATTCTGCTTCAAACTTCCGAATTCATGGAGGAAGTTCTCGCTTCGAGAAGGATAGAGTGGCTACATTTTAATCTACAAACAACCTTTGAAACTTCAGATTTATTGGGACAGCTCAGTCTTTAAAGAAGCCTTAAAATCTTTGGAGTTCTATTATCTTAATTCCATCAGCTTCGCTGATTTCAATACCGATGTAAATTTTAAAAAAGAAATTTTAAGCATTTTTTAGCCTAATGACCTCAAAGAAGTTCTGCAGTGGGTTAGAGAGCGGAAAATTTTTGTAAGAGAGATCTTACTCTACTATAATTGCCCCCTGATCCAAGAACTTTTCGAATCCTTCGCCAGAGGACCCGAATCGCTTATCGTCTTCCAGTCTACAATCCTTCCTGCGCCTGTTGACTTCTCTCCGCAACTGGTAGGATCGATTCTTTTTCTACAAAATGAAGAATTCAGAAAAAAAATTGCAGTACAAATGACGAGTGTTGAAGGAGATGAAATTAAACAATTTATTGAAGGATTTACTGGAATTGAGCAAGCGGTGATTTGGTATTGTTTGGATAGTGATGATAAAGATAATACAAATGGAATTATCATGCATCAGTTAGAGGTAATTTTAAAGACAGATTGCTGAAGACAAATGAGCGAAGTAAAATAAGGGAAAACCATTTTTAGACATTAAAATCTAAGAAGTGTCGAAGCAATATTCTAATAAGAAGTTGGAATGAAATTGATCCATATATAGTTGATTACAATCCCCAATTTGATCTCTCTGAAATATCTGAAACAGTCTTTATCTTCCGCTCAATGGCTAGGGGAAGAGGAGGAGTTTGGAATTATTTTGTTCGATTGGAAAAAGCTGAATCTGGAGCTGTTGGAATTGCGTATTATCTGGATTTTATCCAAAATGAGGAGAATAAATTGCATAAATTTAACATTCGATGTGAATATTTCCCAATAATGGAGAGCTTTTTGGATTATTTCGAGAGGGAAGTTGGTTCCAAAAGACGAGCCAGAGATTGGATGCAATTGAAGAAAAAAGATGAGACAATTGAGCCAAGAGAGGAGGACTTCAATGATTATGAAATACGAATGCCTTATATCCAATTCAATGAGCAGAAAGAAGCCGACGATTTGAAAGAAGTCCGGAGACGATTCTTTTCATAAATTTTATTTGTTTTTCCTGTATTTTTCTGACCTTTCCTCCAAATAATTTATTTAGAAATTAATCATTTTAGCTACTAAAAGCCCGCAAAGTTTGAATCTAAGCGAGAAAAAATTCAAATTTTTGAGTTACTCCATCAAAAAAGTTCATTTTTCTAGAGAATTGGATGGATTTCCTTATTATTGATATTTGGCAAAGTTGTAGAGGAGATCAAGAGCTACAAAAGAACTTTTGGAACTAGTAAACCTTTGGGGTCCCAGTAGCCGTGGTTCAATTTTTGTGCTGTCAGGAGGGTCGCGGGTTCAATCCCCCTCCCTGACTTACATTTTTGCTTTATTAATTCAAATATTTTTTTCATATTTTTTGATGTTTTGATTCTATTTTATTGCATTATAAGCACATATGCATTGGTATCTCCTCACTATCCAACGGCAAACTCATTTTTTGAGCAATCCTATTGATAAAAGATGCAAAATCCCATTTCTCGACTCAGACCAGCTTAACAATTCGATAAGCCAGAGAATTCCAATGCTACAGAGCAGCTGGAATAAGTAAAAGGCCTATTCAGTGTACTTTGTGCGGCTAAATTGAGTCAAAACGTCAAAAAATATGAAAAAAGACTTGAATTAATAAAGCAAAAATGTAAGTCAGGGAGGGGGATTGAACCCGCGACTCTCCTGACAACATAAAAATAGAACCATGACTACTGGGGCCCCAAAGGTTTACTAGTTCCGAACTTTTAAATCGAACTCAACACAAGCGAAAATTCATTTGTTTGTCCTTCATCGACGAATAGATTCTGGACCAAAAAGGTTGCACAAATTATCCTAAATAGCCTCTTTTTAAAAAAAATTAATTCTTCCTACCGGCTCATCGAACATCCGATCGTCCTTTTTGCATCCAAACGCGTTGTGGAAAGTCTGTGAATGAGTTAGAAGCGCATTGAAGCGAGTGCTAGTAATTGAGTGGACGCCTCGGTTTGGATTTGGCTGGAAGATTTGTTGGCTATTTTTGATTCAATAAACCTACTGGAGTGCAATACATTGCAACAAAGGAATAGAAGAACATTTGCTCTTTAGTCAAATGGAGTCTCAAATCGGCTTGAAGCTCATTCTTCTCGATTTCGAATTGCTCTAAAACGGCGGCGAGGCCAGTTACATCGGGAGCATCTTCTCCAGCTGCTTGCTCCCCAGAATGGCATTGCAACTCTTGGCAAAGCCTTTCTCGATACCGTTTGAGGCATTTAATATTCTCTGGCATAAAGATCGAATCGTCGGCCGTGTAGCTAGCAACACTCTCGTAAGTCGCGAATATATGATGGCCAAGCTCATGACCGATCACATTGCCAATCGTTGCCAGCTGGAAAATTAATATTTCCATCAAAATTAGAGAAAGAGCTCACGTAGATGAGAGGATCGTCGATGAAAAATTCAACAAAGTCAGGATTTAAATAGATTGAACCAGAGGTATACATCGCATTGGAATATATGCCATATTCTAGGAAAAACGGTATGTAATATTTATTGCTGATTGCCCGGCTTGCTCCATTCAAACAGAGAAAGATCTCAGAATAATCCCACCCAAATCTGGAAAATCGCTCGTTTTCTTATTTGAATTATGGCTAAAAACTCACAAAACCTCACTGCAATCCTTGAATTTTGTATAAACTTCTCGGAAATAATGCTCAAAAGGCGTTCCGACTGCCAGAAACTCATATTTGACATTGAAAATTGACTGGAAGTGCTGCTGGAGGCCGCGTTCCTTGACCCAAGGCGTATTCTGAAAGACTTCTTGAAAATTGGCTAAAATTCCCCCAATCTGCTGAGTTCCGAGAAGGGAAGAGAAACTCAACGCAAGTAATTCGGTAGAAAAAAGGCCTGCAGAATTCAGGGGCAATAATTTTAAAAAGGATCTTACAGCTGTCAAACATCGAAAAAAAGAAGATGTCGTCTTTTATTAGTCATCTGCAGCTAAAGGAATTCTCGAAGAGGATTGAAAATTGACTTAATTGTAAAAATTCTCGGGATATTTTATCCCAAAGTGAAGAATATCAACAAAGGTTTTTAGAAGGGCCATTTTTAAGGGAATTTCCTAGGTAGATAAAAAAATAAAAAGAAAATTCTGGGGATCGGGCCTGCGTCCTAGAAAAATCAAAAAACTCGTAGCTTAGAGCAAATACCATTAGACTATATTACAACTTGTTATTAAGATCCATTTGCGCTGGTTGTTCCATGGATCCTAGCTTGAACTCGCCTGCAAGGTTCTGTTGTAAATCTGCACCAATTTGTGGAGCGTCTTCTCATTTCTCAGCTGGCCCAAGCTGAAAGCCTCTTTAATGGCTGGGTGATCATCCAGAGCTCTGAACTTCTTCCCTAAATTTTTGGCCAAAATTACCTCAATAGTCGATCAATTTCATCCAAATTACGCAATCTATCAAAATTGAGCAGCAGCTCCATGCGGGTTTGATTGCGATATTTGGTGAGTCTCTGCTGGAGCATGTAGATGACATCCTCCGACGAAAAAGAAATATTTATTTCTCTGAGAAATAGTTGATCTAGAGGGGGAAGAGAACTTACAGTGGATTTTGGGTGATCATTGCATTAAATTGGATGCATCTCTCTGGATTGATTTTTGTGCAACTGGAAGCTCCTTTAAATTAATCGCGATGAAATCAATTTTAGGGGGCGTTTTGCTGTAAATTTTGCGAGGGGATTTAATTTATTTTTTAAAACGATTTTCAAGCAATTTTGGCTTTTATTTAAAGGAATCGCAGGACTAATAGTAAAGAGCAATTTATGAAGGAGTTACTTTTAAAAAAGAAATAAAGCTTTTCTTTCTTTTTTTTCAAAATCGCAGACCAATTTATCTCAACGTCTGCTATTTTGATCTTCTCCCACTAAAATTCTTATGTTTTTCAATGTTTTTAGGAAATTTTAGAGGAGATTGAGATTTCTAAACATGATCAAAAATTCTCTGGGAATTGCCCAAAAATGGAGGCAAACTATAGTTTTGAGCTAGAGTAATCCTAAAAATGGTTTCATCCTGGAAATTTAAATTTTCCCCTAGAACTTACTAATCTTCAACCTCCTTCTCGATGTTTTTTCTTGAAGTTGAAGATTTTCGCATTTCCTTCGTCAGCTTCTAAATGATTAGATTCAATCAATCAATCCCCGCATCAATAAAACAAACCTTGAAGAGAGCCACAATCTTTTGAAAATAAACCGACTGATTTGATTTGTTTAGCAACGAGAGTAGGAGTTGGTCCGATTGAAGAAGGTATCATTCTCGTAGAATAATTTCCCAATGGGACAGACGTGCTCATAAAAATCGTGGCAAGGAGAGATCGAATGATCCAAATAGCTAAAAAAGGAATCAATATCAAAGCTCTTCTCAAACATCTCATAACTTTTTGCTAGATTCACCGATTGGTCTAAAATTTTGAATTACAGTAAAGAAATCAAAGTCTTGGATTGCAAAATTTCAAATAAATCAGTCAATCTATCAAAGGTTGCGAGCTGCTTGAGAAGAATTTTAGTTTAAAAAACGAAGAAAGCTCCGTAGTTATTTTCTCTTTGAAAGACATTTTATTTCCCCTTAAATCCCCTTTAAAAGTAAACAATAAGGCCTCTTCTCTCTCCGATGAGCGCTGTACTTACTTGGAGATGTGATCGTAAAAGAAATCCTTTATTTGAGGATAACTGCAGTTGAAAGCAAACGCCGGTGAGACAAATCCAAGAATTATCAGAAGAGGTATCTGCATGGCGAGATTATTGAAGAAAAACGAAGATGAAGTCCTTTTTATTGGGGCGAATTTGAAACAAACCAGAACCATTAGTATTCTCCTCAAAGATTGGCCGAGTTGATGAACTAAAAACTGAAAAAAATAAATGTCTAGAGGGGGCAGTTTGCAGGCTATGATTTGCATCGATGATGGCGACTGTTGTCGAAACCATCTTTGCATAGTCGACTTGAATTGCCAAAATCCTCTCGGCTGTTCGAGGGTTTGCACTGACGGATATACCTTCCCTTGTCCGAACGGCGTCTGCTCCTTCAATTCCACGTGCAAATGTGAACACGGCCGTTGCTACACCTGCAGTTGTTTCTTGGACGGATCGTGTCAATTTGGCATTTTTTTGGGAAGATTAAAACCGATTATTTAATAAAAATAACACAAAAATTCAATTTTCTACTTTTTCTGTCTCCCTCGTCTCTCCAGCATTATTATCATTGGGTCTTCCTTCTCTTCTGGAGGAATAGATCTCGTAAATCTAAAGATAATTAGAATCAAAGGAGAAGCAATACGGGATTAGGGAGATTCCAATTATTTGGGAAAGAAAGACTCCAAAGAAGGTTATACTGACTGATTTGTCTTGGACACAAAAGTTGAGGAAATCCGAAAGAGTCAAGAATAAACTGATCAGCATTCCCTAGTAATAGTTAATTTCTCCTAGAAAAAAAGTCCCACGAAAATCATTCGTTCCAAGGCCGCCAATCGTCGATTCTCGAGAATGAGGACGTTTAAACTTCTCTGAAAACTGTTTAACTTAAATCTCGACGCCAAAAGATATATAAATCTGTTTTTACCGTTCTCAAAAGATGAACAAACGAGTAGATATCTGCAAAAACTGCCAAATGGTTGAAGAGTCGGTTGAAAGCCATCAGAAGAACTGGATTCAAATCGAGAGTTGTAAATTCCCAAGCTACGGTTTCCATCATCAGATGGAAGTCATTTCGAACTGTCAAAGTCGCTCCAATTGCGCTTGAGAGAATGATCGAAGCAGCTATGGCTGCCTTTAAATTAGTTTTCTTTAAAGCAAAGACAAGCGACGTACAATGCTGGCTTTCCAGGACACTTTTTCATCATATTCATCGTTGAAAAATAATTCAAAAAGTCGATTAATTGATGAAAACGCCATGAGAATGATTAGGATGATGGATGGAATTAGGATCAAAGCACATCCGATTATTGTCTCCAACTCGCCAATTAGATTCAAATCGGTCCTGAAATTGGGTTCTACAAAGAAGAAGCTCGTCCAAAACTTACAAGAGGGCCTTAGCTGCGGAGAACAAAACCCCCAGACCAAAGAATACAACAATTATTGGTTTTGAAAAGGCGAGAATGAGTACTCGATCCTTCCAGCTCTCCTTTCGTTTCAAAATAATCTTCACCGCATGAAGAGATGTGAGGAAAAGGAGAAAGGCGGCCTTAATTTTTGCTAAAAGAAAGATGAAGCTCAACTAGGAATAGTATTATTCCGGCGATCGTCTGGAAACGCATTTGGTTGAATGAAGCGCCAAGGAGTCATTCTTTTGTTTGGCAGCGAATCGTGGCGGCTCGATTACTTTTGAACAAATAATCCAGGAAACTACAACTCTACTCAGCTCAATGATTTAGTGGACTTGGTCCATCTAAGAAATAACTACAGAGGCAGCATCTATTCGTTCCTCCAGAAGAGAAGGAAGACCCAATGATAATAATGCTGGAGAGACGAGAGAGACAGAAAAAGTAGAAAATTGGATTTTTGTGTTATTTTTATTAAATAATCGGTTTTAATCTTCCCAAAAAATGCCAAATTGACACGATCCGTCCAAGAAACAACTGCAGGTGTAGCAACGGCCGTGTCCACATTTGCACGTGAAATTGAAGGACCAGACGCCGTTCGGACAAGGGAAGGCATATCTGCTTCTCTCATTCAACGTGGGAGATCTCTTCTCTTTTAAGAACGAGCCTCCCACATATCTTTTCAAATCTAATCGATACGGTAGTTTTCAAATAGAGAATTCTGAAAGAGAGTGGAAATGCGACTAAGAGGCGTCCATCCAACAGAATGATCTCTTGCTATTTTTTGCTCGATTCCGATAGAGATCTGGTCAAAGTCTCGCGCTGTGATTATTAGAAGACAGCCGTAGAGAGTTCAACCTCGTGTTTTCGATCGTTGAGATCTTTCACACGATAAGGCCGGGCGACTCTACTGCCTCGGTGCCTGATGTTCTGCCTTCTCTTTTCTCTTTTTATTCTTATTCCCCCATTAGATGCGATCTATAAATACGGTATATTCCTTCTTTTATTTTCTATATCTAATTTTATTTCAGAAGATTTTCGAGAAGAAGATGTCGTCGGATTGCAAGATTTTCTCTCTAAATTAGATGAAAGAACTCAAGAATTGGTTTGCTCTTTTTAAAACCTGATTCTACAGTAATCCACAGATAATTGAATTGCTCGAGGCGAAGCAGATTGAAAATATGGATGATCAAAACAGACGAATGAGGAATATAATGAGAGAGCAAGGTACCACCGCTTTGGACAGTCTCATTGAGTTATACAAAGAAACCGGTCCAAAATCCTGTTCAGCCCCGACCATTTTCTACATTGTATTGGCTTTTCTTTCATTCCATGTCTAGATCATATATATCTCCCAGCTTTAAATCACTTCCTACTTTGAATAAAAATAAACTCAACGATCACACTTAGTCTTAATATTTATTTATAAAAAATGGTACAAAGTAGTTGGTGTAAAGTAGATGAAATTAATAATACAGAAACTAAAAATAAAGTGCAAAGTTTTTGGTTTAAAACTGTTATAGGTTATTACTCCAAAAGAGACGGTTCACCATTTTGTGCTGGCTCAGGTCTCTCACCGTTTTGTGTTGACTCAGGTCTCTCACCGTTATGTGGGAACGGTTCAGGTATTTCAACATTTTGGCCAGGCTCAAATCCCACATCAGCTTGTGCAAGCACCCCAGCTTCGTAAGATTCATGCCCGTAACCATTTGGTGCGTAAATAATTTGTTCAGAGGTTTCAGAGGGTTCACGCTGCTGAGTAGGTTGTTCAGGTGCAAGAAGCTGAGCAGATTGTTCAGGTGCAGGCTGCTGCATTAGTTCGATAAGTTCTTGTACATCTCCTGGAGCTGGATCTGAAAGACTTTGCAATGAATACCCGAAAGACTTAAATAGTTACCCTCTGGAGGTGGTATGAGTCTTCCCCTGTAGCGGTATCTATGTCCCGTAATTATCCGATCTCGAATGCCAGTGGAAACTCTGTCGTATTGATGAAGCCAGTCGTTGTAGCGATTTCTTATATCGGGATAATCAATCAAATTTCCAAAAACTGATTTCTTATCTATCAGAACGTAACGGAGCAAGGCGTGAAGAGTGAAAATGCACCTGTAAAAATAAATTGCAAAAACATCAACTATATAACATACTCATAATTACTGTAAATAGCGTGTCCACGTTCTGCGCGAATTTTCGAAAGTAGTTCATCTATTCTATTGTAAGTTTTACCGTTGTGAAGACATTCCTGAGCATGCAGGATAGCAACAAAAGTTCCACTACGCCCAACTCCGAGGGATGAATGGACAACTATCGGTCTGCACGAGAAGCCGCGAATTTCATCGCAGAAATCAGTGAATGCCTCGTCACTTAAATTAGGAATTTCCATTTCATACCACCCTTTGTATTGATAGTGATAGACAGTGCGACCAAATTTGCCTCCATTTTGATCTGTCCATTTAACGTATAGTTTCGTCATAATGATGTTCTCGCAATTGTAATCCTCATTTCGTGCCAAGGCTTTGATTGTGATTTTTTGGTCGCCTTCTCCAAAACAACATGTTTCGTTTACCACTTCTGGCCAATATTGGGAGCACATTTGACGACGCGATGGAATCCCAAATGGGCCACCTGGTACGAATTCACTTACTTGGCACAGCATAACGATGATGGTGGATTTCTCTTGAGTCACCATCCTCCAGAAATCTAACTGTGTATTTTCTAGTGGACCTTGGGTGCAGATGAAGCGCTTACGATCGTGGTAGCTGCCTACATAGTTTGCATTGATCTAAAAAATTATGAAAAATGTTGTAGTAAAATGAGAAATGAATAAAGATTTGTTCATCTTGAATCAAATACAATGATTCTGTTTTAGTCGTTAAAAGATACCATTCACTTTGTATTCAACAAATATTTTTCTCTAAATGACCATATTTCTTCCAATAAAAATCTCCTCAATACCAAAACTTGTTTACGATTTATAGGGTTTTTGATGCTTTGCGCAATTACAACAAAACCAAAAGCTAGAACAAAGCAAAGCAAACAAAAACACAAAAGTGTCTTTTTACCATAAGAAAAGAAAAAAACTAACGTAATCAGAACTGAGACCGAATTCCTCCGAAAAATTGATTTTAACACGAGTGTCATCCCAGCACGGCAAAACTTCCCGAAAATATTGTCGGTTCTTTTGTATGTTTCTGTTCCAGTGAGTAGAAGCCTTATCCGGTTGTGTTCTTATCCTATAGTGCCTCTTAAAGTAGTACTCAACAGTCTTGACAGGCCGCAACAGAGTTGTAACAACCCACTTCTTAACTTGATCCAACTCATCTCCTTCAACTTTTTCATTTGGGTTGATTAGTAGTCTATGTTGCCGTATTCCGACTTCGCCTTCAGAATCATACCTGTGGCGTCGTCTGAAACTGTTAGAAGATTTTGCAAAAGAATTGGACTTACGGTGCACAAACCATAGCCGCTTTTTTTGTGAGAAAGGCCAATTTGGAATGAATTGACCTAGAAGAAAAGGAATAAAAAGTTATTTAGTTAATTGGGTCCCATCACGTTTGGCTCCGTATCGAACGCGTTAGCCAGCTACGCTACTTCCAAATATTTCTTTACTAACAAGGGAATTTTTTGTGCATATTTGTGCAGTAGAATGTGTCAAATCGAAATGAATCGTATATCATTTGATAGAGCCCAAAAATCACACCGATTGCAATAATTTTCAACTGCAGAAGGCATATTTGGAGCTAAATAAATCCTTAGAATACATCTAAGTTAAAAGAGGAATGATGAAACTTTGAGAAAATATGATTTTATTTATTATTTTGAGGTCTGTGGAGTCGGGGAATACAATTGTTGGAGGCATATGACGACAAAAAAACTGGTCAGGGAGTTGAACCCGTTGATTAAAAAATTTTGAGGATTGTAGCAATATCAGTAGCCCGTAACTACGTCTTTTATGGAGAGTCATCAATGGATTATCAAGATGTAAAAAATTGGGGAATCTTCAGCTTTCAGAGAATTACTTCAAAGTTTACTGTAGATAAAAATCTGATCGATTTCTTTCACGTTTTGAGCTATTTTCAGATTTGAGCAATGCTCTTCAGATTGTGAGAGCGATAATCCTGCGCTTTGGTTTTTTTGTTTGTTCCTTTTGCTCAATCGAGGGTAGAGAGTTTGTCAACTTGGGCCATTAGGAGAGGCCCATGCGTGTCCCCAGGATGTTGAAATATGTCAATTCTCCCAGGGAATTCTCATGTTTGAACAACACAAGAAAATGGAATAATTCATGCGTCTCTCGGATGTTTTTTTATTGCTTTTTACTATCCATTCTTCTCTTCTTTTAGGAGCTGGAGATTTGGCTATCGATTTTGATTGCTTTTAGCCTTTTTCAAAGGGACTTTTGATTGTTTTAATGGATTGAACACTCAAATTGTCGACGTTTTTTTATCAGTCCAGGATTGCTCAATTTTATTTCTGAAGATACTTTCAGAATCTTGAAATTCTAGCGAGCATTTTGACTACAAAAAAGCTAACTTTAATTTGCCCATATAAAATTTATGGCTGATATCCGGTGGACCCGAATATTATCCGGACTACTATTCGAATTCGCCTGATACCTTCTCATAGATAAAAATGGCCAAATGAATTTCAACTATTTTAATATCAAAATATTCGTTAGAATTTCAGGATTCTAAAAGTATCTTCAGAAATCAAATTGAGCAATCCTGGATAGAGATACATACGCCTCCAAACAGTATTCGGGAACAGCCCTGATACCGGATTTCTTCCGAGAGAAGCTCCTTTATTGTTTATTTTACTATATAAAGCTGATGTTCTTTTAGTTTTCTTGGAGAAAAAATAGCTTAAAACGGGGGAAATTTAGCTAAACTTGAAAAGAACTTTCACATAGCTTATAACTTGTTAGACTATCTGACGGTTTCAAGATGTTTTCCTTGTAAGAAGAATGTCTTTTTTTCACTTTTTCGTCTAATAAAAACGAATAGGTGAGCGACCTTTGATTATGAAATTGCGTGCAGCAGCTGCATTTAGGTGGTGGCCCACTTTTGGCGGGACTTTATTACCAATTCATGCATTTCAACTTTTCCCACGATTGGAGATCATTTTCCTTCCCACGGATTTCTCCCCTTCTTTGTTGAATCATTTACCCTTTTTTGGATGATTTAAGGACACTTCTTGTTGAAAGGGAGTCCCATCTTTATAGGATTTGTTTGCATTAGTCATGGAGTCCTTTTTCCCCCAAAAAAGATCGTACAACTGGTTTTTGACAAATTGATTTGAAAGGAGATGGAGGGCCTTCTTTCTGTTTGCTTTGAATTTTTAATTTACTTGAGAGGAGCCTCCTCCCGTCTTTCTTTCTTTCGCGGACTTTACAACTAGTTCGCAGTGATTTGTGTCCCTTCCCGGGGTCTCTCTCCTAATTTCTTTCAATTTTTCTGTCATTTTCTCAAAAATTATTTAATTTTTGTCTACAGCAAGCCAATTTTCTTCTCTTTTTCACTCAAAACTAATTTGCAGAGAGATGGACGATTTGGAATTCGTAGATCCAGTCGATGTACTATCCCAGTTGCCTCAGGACTTCCAGACAAATTTAGAATCAAAAAAATGGACAGAGAGGAGAGATGCCCTCCAGGTATATTTTCAGTTTTTTGAAAGCATTTCCCCTTTTAGGCTCTCCTGGATCTACTGGAAAAGCACCCAAAATTGGAGAAAAAATGCCAATATGGGGAGATTGTTGAACAGCTGAGGAAGACACTCGAAAAAGATGCCAACATCAACGTCTGCGCTTTGGCAGCCAAGTGCTTGAGGGGAATTGCCAACGGATTGAGACAATCGGTAAGATTTAATTAAGGCCATTTAACTCAGAGAAAAGAGGCAGGCTATAGTATTAATATCACTTTTTGAGCTTTAATGCCTTTAAATGTCTAATCATATCTGCTCATATTTACTTCCAGTTTGGTCCACATGTCCTAGGAGTTGTTCCCGTAATCTTCGAGAAGTTCAAAGAGAAGAAGCCAGTCCTGAAAGACCCTCTGGTGCAATGCATCGACGCCATTTTCCTTACAGTAAGTTTCTTTCTTTTGAATTCACTCACTCTTTTTTATAGACGAATATGGACAATTTGATTGAAAGCATTTGTGCTGCGATGGAAAAAGCCAATCCGACGATCAAAAAGGAGACAGACCTTTTCCTTTCTCGCTGCTTTATGTACTACAGCGCCTCAACAATGCCTAAAAAAGCTCTCAAAGCATTTGCTCCACTCCTCATTAAGGCTAGTTTTTCTAAATAAAAATATCGCAGTCCTTTCAGCACACAAGTGATTCTGATCAGGAGGTTCGTGAAGCGTCCTACAACGCCCTGGGATCGGCTATGAGAGCGACTGGAGAGAAACCAATCTCGACTTTGTTGGCTGAAATCTCGGAGGATAACATGAAAATGGGGAAGATTAGGGAATTCTCTCAGAAATACATGGAAGAAGTTGGAGCAAATGGGCTCAGCCAGAGTGGAAGTAGTAGTGGAGGAGGCGGAGGAGCTGCCGCAAACAATGCTCAAGAAGAGGTGGGAAATTTTCTTTTTAAATCACTTATGACTTTTTACATACCAAAATGAACTTACGATAGTTGAAAAGACTGCGTATCGCGGGATTGTCAGTTATCGTATCCTAACGTTGACTTAGCTGAATGACTGTCCCAATTTTAGAGCTCCAACGGCCCGGCTGCTAGTAACCATGAATCTGCTGCCTCTGCTCCAGCAGCTATGAAAGAAGTAGACCCCTTCGATCTAATGGATCCAGTTGATGTTGTCTCCAAGCTTCCGCCAGACTTCCAAACAAATTTGGAATCCACCAAATGGACGGAGAGAAAAGATGCCCTTCAGGTCAGTATTCCCCTCCTACTTTTTTAAATAAAACATCTAGGCGCTATTAGATCTGCTGGAGAAATTTCCAAAATTGGATCCTAAAGCCCAATATGGGGAGATTATGGATAGTCTGAAGAAGGTCCTTTCCAAGGATAGCAATATCAATGTCTGCGCTCTGGCTGGGAAATGCACAAGAGGAATAGCAGCTGGCCTTCGCGCCAAGGTTCAACCGCCTGCAGACTTATGAGAATATATATTTTCAGTTCGCTCCACATGCCATCTCTGTAGTGCCGATAATCTTAGACAAATTCAAGGAGAAAAAGCCCGTATTGAGGGATCCCATGGTGGCTTGTATTGACGCCGTCACAGCCTATGTAAGTCTAAATGAAATCCAACTAAATAAGCAAAAACTTTAGATCAATTTGGATCAAATTGAGGAGGAAATCGTCGCCGCTATGGAAAACAAGAATCCGAGCATCAAAGCCCAAACTGATCTCTTTTTGGCGCGCAGCTTCAAGAATCTTAATTTTCAAACGATGCCCAAGAAGATGTTGAAGAATGTCATTGCCATTTTGGTCAAGGTAAGAAGGAAAGAGTTGTTGAATTTGCTTTGAACATTCTATAATATGTAGCCTATTTTTCCAGCATTCTGGCGATTCCGATCCAGATGTTCGTGAAGCTTCCTGTGGAGCTCTTGGATCTGCGATGAGAGTTATTGGCGAGCCAACTATAATGCCTCTGCTGTCCGGAGTCTCAGAAGACAAAACCAAAATGGACAAGATTAGGGAACAATGTCAGAAAATGATCTCAGAATATGGTCCAGCAGTTGCCGCTACTCAGGTACTTTTTTAAAAAAAAACATTATTTTTTTCTGCTTCTCATTGTTGTGATGTAATTGTTGTTTTGTGCTTCAGCCAGCTGCTGCACCTACAAAACAGCCTCCGCCTGGTGCGAAGAAGCCTCCTCCACAAGTGAAAAAGCCTCTTTCTAGAGCAGGATCTACAACATCATTGAATGACGAAGCTGAAGAGGTCTGAATGTTGTGCTTTTTGGCTAAATTTTTTTGATTTTTGGTTGAAAAATGATGAATTTAGGCGCCAAAGGCACCCGCTGCGCCGACTAAAAAGGCTGAAAAGAAAGTAGCTCCACCGAAGGAAGAGGAGGATGATTCAGCTGCTGAACCTCCGAAAAATGCTGAACTTCTAACAACGACTGAGACTAAGCCACAGAGAATTAAAGACGAAAAACAAATGAAGGTAAGCTTTGCCTATGAAACCACAATTTGAAAAAGATTACATTAACTAAATATATGGCTTCACTGCCTTCTAGCTACAATATTTCACCCAAGTTTTCATTTTTAGGTAATCAAATGGAACTTTGCTACACCAACTGATGAGCACATTGGCCAATTAACCCAACAATTCGGCTCTGTAGCTAAAGTCTCCTTGGCTCAACTCCTCTTCAGTAAGGACTTCAAGCAGCACATGAAGGCCATTGACACTCTCAAAGCGGTGAGTTGTCCCTCTCATAATTAGAAGAATAAAAAACTCTCTTTTTAGTTGGGTGAATCCGCCCCGGAGGGACTCGTCAAAAACAGTGATCTCCTTCTCAAATGGTGTACTCTCCGCTTCTTTGAAACAAATCCCGCTGTTTTGATTAAAGTCCTCGAACTTTGTAAGCAGATAATCATGCTCTTGAGGGATTTCGAAGAACCAGTTTCGCTGGAAGAGGTAGGTCAGCTCATTTGATTTCAATCCTTCTCTCTAGATTAATTCATTTGTACCGTATCTCCTCGTCAAGACTGGAGAACAAAAGGAGAACATGAGAACGGCTGTCCACGAGATTATCAACGAATTGACTGACATTTGCGGTCCTCTGAAGTTAACTCCCTTCCTAATTGGTATGTTTTTGCTGGGTTTTACACTATTTTGAGCTTTTAGATGCTCTAAAGACTAAAAACTCCCGCCAGCGAGCGGAATGCCTCACTATTTTGGAGGAATACATCACTCGAGGAGGAGTAGCCGCTCTGAAAGCTACTGTAATCCACAATTATTCCTACCTAAAATTTTAATTTTTCTAGGGAATCCACAAAGCCATTGGAGGCTGTGTTTCTGATCGAGATACTGGCGTCAGAAATGCTGCAATCAACGGCTTGGTGGCTTGCTATCGTGAAGAAGGCGATCAAATGTGGAAAAATGTCGGCAAACTCGCAGATAAAGACCGAAGTTATGTCGAAGAAAGAATCAAAAGGACAGGCGCAGCTCCCGGTTCAGCTAAACCCCCAGTCGCCAGTACTCCAGTCAGAAGTGGAGGAGCTAAAGTGGTTGTCCCTCCAAATGGTTTGCTTTATTATGAGCTGGGATAAGAAAGTTCTCCTTTTTAGCTAATGCTACAGTAGTCCGTAGAAATCGCAGCAGGAGTCGTCTGCCGGAGATTGAAGATTCAGATGACGTTAGGGATGAAGATGGAGAAGATCTCCTCAACACCACACAGATTAGACCTTCTACCAGTCGATATGCCATCGATGAAGACGTGAGTAAAGGAGAGAAACTGTATTGGGCTACTGTAATTTTGAGACAAATGAGCCCCCAATCCAATCAAAAAAAAACAAACCCAATTTCCAGTTCGTTGAGCTGACGGGCGCACATGCCCTGCCCTCCTCTCAATTGATGCAAGAGGCCGAATCATACGCTCCTCGGATGCCTGCAATACCAATCAGACCTGCTCCTTCCACTCCTCTCAAGTAATTTCCCTCTTTTATTTTGTCTATCAACTCATTTTTAGGAGGAGTGGATCTTCCTCCTCCATTAGCTCTTTGGACTCTTATGACCAACTCGAAAAAGTTATTCATAATGTCTCCTCGGGAATAGGAGAAGTCGCTCAAGCTGCCCTTGAGAATATTATTTATATGATGAAGAGTGAGGAGCAGAAGCTGATGATTGAAGATCGAATTTCAATTACGATGCAGGCAGTCGCCACACAGCTCAATCTTGTTCGGAAGATTCATGGCATCCGGACTCCAAAGGGCAATAGTCTCCTTCGTTTGATTCTCAACTTCTTCCTTGCTGTCAGTTTCTTCTCCATAATATTCAAAAATTCTAACTCGTAGAAGAATTTCCTAAATTAATAATTGAAGCTTTTTGAAAGCTTAAAAAATGCAATCTAAAACAATGAAAAATCAAAGAAATCCCAAATTTTAGTTGACCCAAGTGCCAAAAAGAATCAATATGGACGAAGAAGCAATGTCCGACTGGTTATATGCCATCATCCCGATTTTACCAGCCCTGGATGGAGAGCAAGACGAACAGACGAAGAAGTCCTTCAATGTTACCATCATTCGCGTTTCGCAAAGGGTCGAAGTCACCGTCTTCTTTGTCGCCTGCTGTAGGAGTTTGCAAAACATTCTCAGGGAGGATCCAAATTCTCCTTCTGTGGAGCTTTTCGTCAAGGTACAAGCTAGAAATACCGTAATCTTTCAATCGATTTCAGTGCCTTTATAAGTGGCAAGATGTGATCAAGAAGCAGCCACAGCCCTTGAGATTGAAGCCCTTCCTAGCAGCCGCAAATGAATTCTACCATAACCTGGCTCAGGATGATATCCATGCTGAACACATCAAAAGTATGGAGCTCTGTCTCCAACATGCTATTCTAATCATGGGAGATGCTGTATGTCCACAGTTTTTGAGTCAAAATCATTCAAAATTAGGTCCAAGATGGAATCCGTCGCTTACCAAATCCTAATCATAAAATGCTGTCATATTGTAATGTCTTCTTGAGCCAGATGTACAATTCGGATCCAAGTTGGCAGCCGAAATTGCCAGGAGCTGTGGCTGACGAGTTGCCACAGCCGAAGTCCTCTCGTCCGGAAGCGGCAGCAATGAGGAGAGATATTCATATTTTTGTGGATAATGTCGTCAGAGATTTGAACTCGGTTTGTTTTGGATGACTTTTGGTCTCAAAAAGAGATATTTAGTTGGAGAATCATGTAAGCAAATTGGTTGAGTATTTGGAAAAGAACCCAGCTGAGGCTCAAGAATACGATAAGTACACTCAGCGCTGCTGTATGGGAACGACAGTCCGAAAAACTGTCGACAATTTCCGTAAAAATAGGAGAATTGCACCAATTTCGAATCAAGTAATCCAATCCAATTTGATGGCTTTATCCATTTTTATTTAGTTTTATGTGGATATGGCTCAATCGGCCATGGCTCAACAGGCTAAACTGGAGAAATATCTTAAAGGAGGGATGGAAAACGGCCACGGGGCGCCTAATATCCTCCAAACGCGTGATATCAACACGGAGAGCTTCACCAGGTTGGTTATCCTGCAATTATGATGGGAAAAAAGTTGATTTTTAGTGAACTCCCTGTGCCACCAAATTTGACAGGAATTGTTCGCACCCCAGTAGAGGAGGTGAAGACTCGAAAAGTTCGGCGAAGCATCGATCCCGCCGTGTACAATGCAATCCAGAGCAAGCTGGCTGGGATAGGGGATAGTTGAAACTATAACAGGAATTCATAATATTATTATGGTTGTGAATATTAGCGTAATTTATCGGGTTCTCTATTTATTTTCACTCCCGAGAGCTTTTTATCGGTATTTATTCGTGTGTGCTATCGCTGGCTGCCTTTATAATAAAGCGTGTGGATTTTTCATAATTTTTCAATTGATTTTGGTTATTTCTCCGGGTCTTTTTTATTTTTTAGAAGAAAGAAAACTAATAATTGCTATTTTAGAGAATAAAAACATGGATTCCTCGGCAAAAGAAGTGAGTTTTCAAAGCAAAATTTCGTATTTCAACCAACAATTTCAATTTTATCCTAATAAGTCCTAAATTTCAAAATTCTTTTTTTAACTGACCAAAAAAACTGAACGAAGCTCCATTTGTTTTGCATTTTTTGTTTATTTAGAGACTTTTTGCTCTCAAATATTCATAGTTAGCTAGTTATAAAGTATTTTTCTTATTTAGCAGCTAACTTGTATAAAGAATAAATGTCCCATCCCGAGGTTTTTCCTCATTTCTTTCAATTTTTCTGTCATTTTCTCAAAAACTATTTAATTTTTGTCTACAGCAAGCCAATTTTCTTCTCTTCTTCACTCAAAACTAATTTGCAGAGAGATGGACGATTTGGAATTCGTAGATCCAGTCGATGTACTATCTCAGCTGCCTCAGGATTTCCAGACAAATTTAGAATCAAAAAAATGGACAGAGAGGAGAGATGCCCTCCAGGTATATTTTCATAGTTTTTTGAAAGCGTTTCCCCTTTTAGGCTCTCCTGGATCTACTGGAAAAGCACCCAAAATTGGAGAAGAAATGTCAATATGGGGAGATTGTTGAACAGCTGAGGAAGACACTCGAAAAAGATGCCAACATCAACGTCTGCGCTTTGGCAGCCAAGTGCTTGAGGGGAATTGCCAACGGATTGAGACAATCGGTAAGATTTAATTAAGGCCATTTAACTCAGAGAAAAGAGGCAGGCTATAGTATTAATATCACTTTTTGAGCTTTAATGCCTTTAAATGTCTAATCATATCTACTCATATTTACTTCCAGTTTGGTCCACATGTCCTAGGAGTTGTTCCCGTAATCTTCGAGAAGTTCAAAGAGAAGAAGCCAGTCCTGAAAGACCCTCTGGTGCAATGCATCGACGCCATTTTCCTTACAGTAAGTTTCTTTTTCTTTCTTTTGAATTCACTCACTCTTTTTATAGACGAATATGGACAATTTGATTGAAAGCATTTGTGCTGCGATGGAAAAAGCCAATCCGACGATCAAAAAGGAGACAGACCTTTTCCTTTCTCGCTGCTTTATGTACTACAGCGCCTCAACAATGCCTAAAAAAGCTCTCAAAGCATTTGCTCCACTCCTCATTAAGGCTAGTTTTTCTAAATAAAAATATCGCAGTCCTTTCAGCACACAAGCGATTCTGATCAGGAGGTCCGTGAAACGTCCTACAACGCCCTGGGATCGGCTATGAGAGCGACTGGAGAAAAACCAATCTCGACTTTGTTGTCTGAAATCTCGGAGGATAACATGAAAATGGGGAAGATTAGGGAATTCTCTCAGAAATACATGGAAGAAGTTGGAGCAAATGGGCTCAGCCAGAATGGAAGTAGTAGTGGAGGAGGCGGAGGCGGAGGAGCTGCCGCAAACAAAGCTCAAGAAGAGGTGGGGAATTTTCTTTTTAAATTACTTATGACTTTTTTTACATCCCAAAATGAACTTCCTATAGTTGAAAAGACTGCGTATCGCGGGATTGTCAGTTATCGTATCCTAACGTTGACTTAGCTGAATGACTGAATTTTAGAGCTCCAACGGCCCGGCTGCTGGTAACCATGAATCTGCTGCCTCTGCTCCAGCAGCTATGAAAGAAGTAGACCCCTTCGATCTAATGGATCCAGTTGATGTTGTCTCCAAGCTTCCGCCAGACTTCCAAACAAATTTGGAATCCGCCAAATGGACGGAGAGAAAAGATGCCCTTCAGGTCAGTATTCCTCTCCTACTTTTTTAAAATAAAACATCTAGGCGCTATTAGATCTGCTGGAGAAATTTCCAAAATTGGATCCTAAAGCCCAATATGGGGAGATTATGGATAGTCTGAAGAAGGTTCTTTCCAAGGATAGTAATATCAATGTCTGCGCTCTGGCTGGGAAATGCATAAGAGGAATAGCAGCTGGTCTTCGCGCCAAGGTTCAACCGCCTTCAGGCTTATGGGAATATATATTTTCAGTTCGCTCCACATGCCATCTCTGTAGTGCCGATAATCTTAGACAAATTCAAGGAGAAAAAGCCCGTATTGAGGGATCCCATGGTGGCTTGTATTGACGCCGTCACAGCCACTGTAAGTCTAAATGAAATCCAACTAAATAAGCAAAAACTTTAGATCAATTTGGATCAAATTGAGGAGAAAATCGTCGCCGCTATGGAAAACAAGAATCCGAGCATCAAAGCCCAAACTGATCTCTTTTTGGCGCGCAGCTTCAAGAATCTTAATTCTCAAACGATGCCCAAGAAGATGTTGAAGAATGTCATTGCCATTTTGGTCAAGGTAAGAAGGAAAGAGTTGTTGAATTTGCTTTGAACACTCTATAATATGTAGTCTATTTTTCCAGCATTCTGGCGATTCCGATCCAGATGTTCGTGAAGCTTCCTGTGGAGCTCTTGGATCTGCGATGAGAGTTATTGGCGAGCCAGCTATAATGCCTCTGCTGTCCGGAGTCTCGGAAGACAAAACCAAAATGGACAAGATTAGGGAACAATGTCAGAAAATGATCTCAGAATATGGTCCAGCAGTTGCCGCTGCTCAGGTAATTTTTTTTTTTTAAAACACAATATTTCTGCTTATTATTTATAAATTTTCTGATATTTGATAGAAAAATGATGAGTTTAGGAGCCTCCAAAGGCTGCAGCTAAAAAGGCAGTTGCACCTCCGAAAAAGCCCTCAATGAGTCGATCCAGTTCAGTACAGTCGCTAAATGAAGAAAACATTGGAACTTGCAAAGTAAATACAACGAGAGCCTCGACTCCGCATGTTCTATCAAAGGTTTGTTAGAATTTTTTAAATGATAATAAGCTGTTTTAGCCACCTCCAATTCCAACTACTATAAAGAAAGAAGGCCCGCTGAAGGATAATACAAATATCCAGCATCCAGTAATCGAGACGGATGTTCCTTGTCGATATGCAATTGATGAAGATGTAAGCCACTTTTAGTCAAATTAAGCCTTGTTTAGTTTGTCGAATTAAAGGGAATTCATGCACTAGAATCTGTGAAAATTATGAATGAAATTGAAGCGTATGAACCTCAAGTTCCAAATAAGCCTAAGATGACAAGGCATTCAGAAACAATAATTATAAATAAAAAGTAAGCATTTATTTCCACCATTCAAGGTGATATTTAGATTGTCTGAATTGGAACTAGCCTCCTCTGGTTCATCCAATGGAGATCTTGGATTGGATCATATAGACAGTGTCATCAATAATATCTCTTCTGTATTACCAAATGTCGCACTAGAAGCGATTGGGAATGTTATGTGCATGCTTAAAGAAAAAGACCAGCAGTCCTTAGTGCTAGACAGGGTTTCACATATTATTAAGTCGATTGCCGCTCAACTCGATCTAGTAATTAAAGTCCACACTACAAAGTCAGAAAGTAGATACGGTTTGCTAAATATTATATTGAGCTGCGTCCACGATGTTAGTCATATAGTTATGCAGATTCATAATAATTTTTAGTTAACTTCAGCATCAACTAGCTTAAATATAGACGAAGATGCTATGACGGATTGGTTATTTGGAGCTATTAATGTTCTTTCTGCGCTAACCGAGGAAAGTGAGGAACAAATGAAGAAGTCATATAACATTACGACCATTAGAATTGCCCAACGAGTAGATATAACTGTATTTTTCTGTGGAAGCATCAGAGGTCTGCAAAAAATGTTAAAGATCGATAACTCGCAAGGTATACAATTGTTTGTTAAGGTAAGATTCAATTTGCTAACATATAGAACTTATAGTGCCTATACAAATGGCAAGATTTAGTCAAAAAGCAGCCAAATGCACTTAAACTTAGACCATTTATAAGTTCTGCTAATGACTTCTATGAAAATTTTGCCGAAGAGGAGAAATGCTTCGAAATTGTAAAAACAATAGAACTATGTATTCAACACGCTATTCTAATTATGGGAGAGTCGGTAATGTCTTTTACTTTATTTTTCTTATTCGATTCAGATAAAAAGTGCTATAAAAACACTTAAAAGACCAAACATGAAAATGGTATCCTACTGCTATGTATTCCTTTCACAATTATATACAGACCCGAGCTGGAAGCCAAAATTTGAAGGAACAGTTGAAGATGAACTTCCAGTCTTAGAACTGGTCGACAATCTAATTCAAAACTTAAATTCGGTACCAAGAATATTGTTCAGACTAATTTCAGAGGGTTAAGCCTGAATTTTATGTGAAGAGTATTGCCGAATGTATTGAAAAGAATCCTTCGGAATATAATAGATATGAAGAATATCTCAAAAAATGTTGTTTGGGCTCTGTAGTTAGAAATCTTGTAGAGCATTTCCTTAAGAATGGAACCATTCCTTCTGTAACAAATCATGTAAGTCAATTTATTTGTAGCTAACTCATTTAAATTTAGTTCTATATAGATATGGCTCAATTGGCCATGGCTCAACAGGCTAAACTGGAGAAATATCTCAAAGGAGAGATGGAAAACGGCCACGGGGCGCCTATTCCTCAAGTTCGCGACGCCAACCAGGAGAGCTTCACAAGGTTGGTTATTCTGCTTGATTTTTAAAAAAATTAAAAACTGATTTTTAGTGATATTCCAGTCCCCGAAAATCTGGCAAATCTTTCAATTCGACGTACTCCTGGAGAAAAAGTTATAGCAGCAACTCCGAAAGCTAAACCAAGTTCTCTTACAATGCGCCGCCGAAGTATGGAAAAATCGGTTTACAGCGATATCAAAAACAAGCTAAAGGAATTTAGTAATGCATGATTGTAGTAGGCAGATTCACGGAATTGCCTTACTTATGTAAATGATAGAAAAATAAAATTATTTTTTTTGCTCAATTTTTAAAAATATTTCGCAACCTTCGAAATAACTTCTTGAATCTCTTTACAATTGTATAACCTTTTTTTTTTACAGAAATGGACGCATTTATTGAAACTGGAGATGCTGAAGGTTTGAAAAATTTTATAGCAAAGGCATCAGCAAGGTATGTGGGTTTAGGTTATATTTTATTCTTTAGCAACATTAATGAGGGAAGTGTTCTGGAAGGTATGGTTGAATGTCAGGTGCGTGAAAGAGCGATGCAACTAGCTAAAGTTGTTAAAGATGAAAAGAACCTAGATGAAATTAGAAAACATCTAGCCTTTGTAGCTGATTTGTGCAAGTCGGGTATGAAAAATATTAAACCAATTACTTTTCTAATAATTTAAGGCATAATTTCAAAGGGAAGCGTAATTCTTGCTATTCAAGACATGATGGATATAAGTCCGTTAAGTATATGCAAACGTCTGTTTGGAATCGTCGAAGATATGATGCTTCTTTTTAAAGAGGTTTGCAGATATAATTTTTTTACCTCCTTTTCAGCCTCCGCTACAAGAAAGTAGCCAAGTAAATGTGTTGCGAATGTGCAATGATCTTTTAAAAAGGCTTAGTCGAACTGTTGAAACCTCCTTCTGCGGAAGAATTCTTTCTTTCCTAAGTAAATTCTTACCTCTAATGGAAAAGTCGGGACTTAATCTTCCCGGGTTATTCAATACACATAATGTAACAAAATATGAAACAGTAAGTACTTTAATACTAGCCTAGACTAGTTTAAATTCAGGGGGAAGCAGAATTTACCGATCTTCTTGCGACACAGGATGATTCAATGGAAACAGGAGAAATAGAAGAGTCCAAGTAAGATAATTGCATTTAGTTCAAAACAAATCTCTAGAGAATCTTTAATAAACGTCGACAGCGAGTTATATCAAACATTTTGGATGTTACAGGCATTCTTTGCCAATCCAAATATGTGCTTCGATGCAAATAATTTTACAAAATTTCAAAAGGTGATGCTTTTTTTGCTAGTTTCTTATTTCATTATAGGCCCTGTCAGAAATTGTCACAACGCTAGGTGCTCATAAGCTAGAAAAATTCAGATCTAAGGAAAACCCTGAAGAAATGCCAAGCAATGCTTCTGAACTAACCCAGCATACAGAAAAATATTTCGCCAAATACCTTACCAGCACAAAAGTGAGTAGAGAAGCTTTATGTTTATCAATCTGATGCTTCAGCTTCTACAACTCCAGCTAAATGATTCACAATTTAGAAGATACTTTTTGGTGCAAGTCTTAATAATTATTCAATATTTAACATCTAATCTAAAAATGAATAAAATGAAAAATATGAAGCTAACAGATGAGCAGACTAAAGTTGTCAACGATTTTCAAGAAAAGTGCTTTAAGTTACTCCGCGATACCTATCCAAAAGGGTATACATTTATGAATAATATAAAAGTGAGTGATATCTTATTAGAAATAAAGTGAAACATTTTAGACTATTCTGGCGAGAGAAACAGAGTGGTCAGAATGGAAAAATAATGGATGCTATGAAATGAACCGTCACCAAGACAAAACTCCTATGCTCCTCTACAGAAAGTAAGGAAATTTTAACAAAAATCTATTTATATATCTTAGACGGGCACGAGCAGAATTCAATCCCGCTGCTATTGACCTAGGCAGTACTGAACTAACCAGATTATGGAATATCGAACCTAACTTGAAGAAAGCTTGCCGTGATCCTGCAAGGTATTTTCATTTTACTTTAGTTTTTTAATACAAAATCAGGAGATTTATTCCAACTGTTGAACAGTTCATCCAAGATCCATTAGATGAGCTTGATCCAGAGCAACAAGTTGATGATGAGTATAAGTATGTTTAGTTTATATAGCGTAACTTTGCGATCAAGGTCCATATATAATACTGCGTTCCAATGGAGAGCTAGTCGTTTTTTGATGACAGAAGCGGAATCTTTTTGGAATGTCAAGAACGACGCAAAGGACGTGACAGAAGATGTTGCCGGTTTTACCGCAAAAGTCATCTGTACTGCAGGAGGAAAGTTGGATTATCTTACACCACGAGTTCAAGGCAATAATAACAACGAAGAGCAGTCAAGGTACTAACAATTTAAATAACTTCGCAACTGTTGCAGATCTCCTGATTCAAGAGTTTGTTCAGTAGAAGCTCTAGAACAGCTTGCTCAAGTTCTTTCAAAAACAGCAAAATTGGACGAATTGATTACTAGCATATTCCCAGAATTTGAAAAATTAGAAAATGAAGATGTCAGTTTATTCTACTTTCTATTATTTTTTAGGATAATGCATCCTTCAAGAGGCTAGTTGAACAATTTGCCGAAAGTAAAGCCCATTCAATCCCTCAAATGGCCAACTCGTTACTTGCAGCTCATGTAATCTCAGAAGAAGTTACCGATGCACTAAATACACCCGGTAGATCTATTGGTTTATCTCAAAAAGTCAACTAATTCGCAACTTTTCTTTTTACTCTAGTTTTTTCAAAATATATTTTATTAATAAGGATAGTAGTATTATAAAATTTATTATAAATTGTTATTGCGAAAATCTTCATTGTTTTTGTAATCGGGTAATTGTATATCTCATTTTCTTGCTAACGTTTATAAAAACTTCATTGTCTAAACCTCAATAAAAATTATATTTATTTAAGCTTTTTAGTCATTCGTTTTCTCGAAAAGAATTATCATGAATAAGGGTGTGAAATTTTAGGCAGACTTTTATTTTCAGGATGTCCTTCTTTTTGCCGGCTAATGCAAAACCGAAAGCCACGGGAGGCAAAAAAGGAGTCAAGAGAGTGAGTTTACTTGGGCGTAATAGCAAATTTTTCTATTTTAGCCAAGAAAACAGGTCGATGAAGCTGAAGCCAAGATGTCTAGAAGAAAGCGGCAAATGGCAAACACTGAAATTAGCTCAGATGAAGAAGTACGTCTTATTCTCTTTATTTGCTAAATAAATTATTCAGGATTCTATCGGGAATGCTGCCGTTTCGGATGGAAGCGATGCCGAGTACGAAGATGTTCATGAAAGAGACTATCGTCAGGCAAAAGAGCTCTTAGCAAAACTAGAGGTTTGTTCCCATCTTTTTTAATAGTTAGTAATTCAATTTCAGGAGCAAAAAAAAGAAGGCGAAGATGTTGGCGAACTATTGAGAGAAGATGCAGCCAGTAAAGCTGGAACTTTAAAGAGAGAACTAGCAGATAGCGCTAATGTGATTGATGAGAGCGAAATAACATATCGCGCTCATAGGTAAAACTCTTTTTTAATTTTTATTCTGATCTTTTAGATTTTCTCCTATAGCCGTTGCAATATCACCATGTAAACAATATATCATCAGCGCTGGAAAGGAATCCTCTATTGTTAAATGTAAGTTTTTATTAAAATCTGTGCATTGATTTATATTTTCAGATAGTATTGCTGAAAACAAAGTCGTTGGTGTTATCAAAAGGACCAAAAAAGGAGGAATTGAACAGAAAGCACATTTTGGTCATATTTTTGCTGTAGCCGTTTCTTCTGATGGTCAATTCATTGTTAGTGGAGGGCATGATTCAACATTAAAAGTAAGTATATTTATTTTAACAAACATTTTTGTTAGGTTTGGAATTTTAAAACATTGGAGCACATCAAAGACTTTGGTGGCCATAGAGGGCCTATAACTGCACTGGCTTTCCAGCTAGATACAAATAACTTGTTCAGCGCTAGTCGGGATAGATCAGTCAAGGTAAATACACGTTTTTCTCAAAATAAATAATTTCAGATGTGGGATTTGGACCAAATGGGATGTGTAGATACAATGTATGGTCATGAGGATGCCGTCTTGTCTGTCAGCGTTCTTAGAAAGTCAAAAAGCGTCTCAGCTGGAGCTCAGGATCGGAGTTGTCGTATGTGGAAAGTCGAAGAGGAAAGTCAATTAGTAAGTTTATGCTTTTTTTGCTGTATTAGAATCAAAATTTCAGCTATTTAATGGTCACAATACTTGTATTAGCATGGATTGCGTGGCAATGATTAATGATGAACATTTCGTGTCCGGATCCTCAGACGGGTTAGTAGATTTTCTCTCTCGTATATCCGCTCGTTTACATCTCCTTTTATGCAAATCTTTTTGCCGCGGTATATCCGTCGCGCCGACTTATCCATCTAGTTGCCATGGCGTCGCTTTGCCCTCCCACTCTTGAAATAGACAACTTGTTTCGCCAGCGCCTTCCAGTCGCAATTTAGAGATTTTCGAGTTGATTTCAAGGGCGCTCTTTGGTTTATTGTCGGTCTCTTTTGGATGACTGACTTCATGTTCATCTGACTCACTGTTTATTATTTGCTCAGAGGTGTTTGAGAACGCTATCCGTACGAATCACTCAATATCTAGTGGTTTTGCAAGCGAACTGACAGGATCTAAACCAGATTCTGTTCTTTTTTCAGTTCTAAGGCTAAATCTCGAGAATAATAATTCGATGATCAGTTCTCATAGATCTTGTGCCATATTTGCCTAATCTACTTTTCACACAATGTCAAATGAGGGGCAATTTTCACGTATGAATGAATACACATTTTACCACTTGTCAATATCGCCTCTCTGCTGAAGGACCTCTTGAGTAAACATTGTTCACGTCCGTCTCCTCGGCTTTGAGCGTCTCCAGGACGTTCTGTGGCAGAGTTTTGACGCTATTTGCGCAGCCGTTTCGTCTCTTTTCACGAGTCGTGTCAGAGCCATTTTTAGCATACGGAGCCTCTATTTGAGTCATACTGAATTCCATTCCTGGCTTGTATGATCTTAGATAGTGAAAAAAATCTCGACAATAATTGGCATTCTTCTGATCAAACATGTGACCCTCTCCCCTTTTCTTATGGAACTAATCGAAATTCCGGTTCTTATGATTCAACTCTTCGGGCAATCATTACCGCCATTTTGTACGTTCAATTTGGAGTCCTTGCCTTGCAGCTATTTTACACAAACGTTTTTATCTTCCGCCTTTTTCTTCTCTCCAATTGAACGCACTGCTGTCGCCGCTTTGCTATTGTAAATGAACTGCGTCTCTTCAGCAGATTGACCAGTATAATGGACTCGTTTTTATTGTTGGAGACGCGCTCGTCCGTTTCTATGCCCGGTGTGCGCAGTTTGTACAAGGGATTTGATTCTTTAAATTTGCTCTCCGTTTTGAGACGTTTTGAATAGACTTCTGGAATGGAAATGATGCTTGATGTCATTCTTATTTGAACAAATTGGCGTCATTTCCCAAGCTGTTGATATTTTTGAACTTTAACGATTGAGAGAGAGAGTCAGCTGTTCAAAGACATTTCTAACCACAAAGAGCGTTTGATTAAGTGTTTTGGGGTCAGAAGTCTCGTTCACAATTGACTTGAATTAGTTCGGCGCGTTGATCTCATTATCGGTGGGAGTTGTGAGAGAGTGATCGGCCTTTGATCCTGTTTTTCCCTATTTGCAGGGGGAGCTTCTCCCTTTTTTCTATTTGTCCAGCTGGGAAATCTATCTTCCGGTCCCTCGCCAATCTATCGCCATATTTGTGTCCTTCCCTCTTTTATCACACACACACACGCACACAGTCCTCTATTCACAAGCTGGCCTTTCTCCTCGAGTCTTCTCACTGATTTATTTGCAGCTTAGAGGATAATACAAAACATATGGCTGGTGGCCCCCAAGTGGTGTAATCCTTTTTTGTTGAAGAGAGCTCTCTTGAAATTCCTTTGAGAAGTCAAAGGCCTTGCCTTTCTCGACCTGACAATGGCCAAAAAGATTGTTTTCTCCTTTGGTTTCGCCCCCAGCAGCACACCTGAGCTCCCGACCGGCAAAAGACCGGACAAAACCGGCTCCGGAAACGGGATCGTCTCTCTCCCCCGAGGCCGTTTTTGTTCAGCAATTCTTCATCGCCGGCACCTCCTCTTCCTGTCCTGCGTGCCACTTGAAACACTCTATGTCTCTCATTGTTTTTTATTTTTGATGGTGGAAAAACAGGGCTCCGACTTATATGTGTGTGTGGAGTTGAAGGTGACGTTGTGTCTCTTATCAGTTGGGGAGTAATCGCCTTCCACTCTCTCCCCTTTGTCTCAAATGGTCTCTCTGTTTTTCTAATTCCCGGATTTTCAGTGCACTATGTGTTTGGTCTATTTGGAAGAAACGTCCAATTGCTACCGCGCTTGTAGCTCACGGAAAACATGACAGTGGAGAGGCACGATGGATTGTTTCAGTGGCAGCCGTACCATATTCAGGTATGACTTCATTTGACTTGCAGTTTATTTTTTTTTAGATTTAATCGCTTCAGGCTCGAGCAATGGTGAGCTAAAATTATGGAAAGTTGGCGATAATTTCCGAAAAATGGAAGAAATTATGAGTTTATCTATGGTAGAGCATCTCACATCTGTCAGCATATGTCATTTTCAGGAGGGATTTATTAATGATATTCGGTTTTCACCCGATGGAAAGGTACTTGCACTAGCTGTCGGTCAAGAACACAAATACGGAAGGTGGTGGGTGAGTAAGACATTCTATTTGCTTGAGCTTGGTTCAAAAAACATCAATAATTTTACCTTTTCAGACAGACAAAGAAGCCAGAAATCAGGTCGTCATTCTACCAGTAAAATATGGAGAAGATGATGAAGAAGAGTCCAGTACCCGGCGAGAGGGAATGGAGTCGGACTCGGATTCAGAATAGAACTACTCTTATTGCTGTTGATTCATTTTGTTGATGTTGCTTGTTGGTTAAGTCGTTGTTATGAAATTCTATTTACGTATTTCCAATCTGGCTTATGCTAATGTAGCGTTATTGTCGCCAAATACCTCCCTTCTTTTTCACTTTCGCAATAGATCCTATCTATCGGTCCGACTGGCGCCGAGGAAAGGTCTTATTGCCACTTTCGTTCATGACAACCTAATTTTAAATTGATGATTTTTCCAGATACTCGAAGAAGAGAGAGGGCAAAGAATGGAGCCGAATACTCTAATTGTAAATAGTGAGTTAACTTTCTGTTTTAAAAATACAAAGATTTTTCAGTTTCAAGCGCTAGAGGATTATATCTAAAGAATCATAACACGTTAGACGCGGTTGCTTCTATTACTCTCAAAGGAAAAGGATCCACAAAGAGTCGTGTAATTACTGAAGTTGCAACATGTGAGACGGATTGCAAATGGGACGAAAATTGCGAATTTAAACTCAGCGATAAATCAACTCATTTGGATGTCACTGTTGATCACAAAGGAAAGCTATCAAAAGGTATTTGTAATTTTTTTTTTAATTTGGTATTTTCAGATCTTATTGGCAAAGTAGAAATTCCCCTTGATCAAGCGAAAAAAATAGGTGGTCATCAATGGTTTCCACTGAAGAAAAGGAAGGATGACGAAAAGTACAGGTAAATAATATTATTTCGTTTTTTTTTAAATCTTTTTTTTTCAGAGGAGAAGTTCAGCTTCAATTTACTTTCCACTATGAAAAGCCATCCCTTTCTATTTCTAATTCTGAGCTAAATATGATCGGAAAAGAAAGCTTCACAGACAAAATGAAAAGAAAAATGCACTTTGGAAAGAATAAGCAAGCTGAGGATACAATGTCAATCGCTAGTGGAGTCAGTGCATTCAGTGTTAAGAGTACGAAAAGTCATCGATTTATGAATAAACTCAATAAAACATTTGGAAATCTTCACAAGTAAGTTATCTTCTCTTATTGATGAATTGCTTTTAGGTCATCTACTTTGCCACATAATGGTACAAGTTTTGATGCAGCCCATGATGACTCTTTTGAATCTAATGCCAGCATAAATGGGACTCAATATTTGACTCCTCCGACCGGAATGTAAATCTTTTCCATTAGCTTTTTTATGTGCTTCAGTCTTCGGCCGTCCTCGTATGGCAGTGACTTAAACTTTCGCGATGATGATGCATCTATTTCTGTCCATGCTGCTAATCTTTCCGGGATGTCAACTATTTCTACAGCGGCGCCAATCTCGCCGACCGTATCTACAGCAGAATCTTTCCACCGTGCCAATAGCATCCGCAGTGTAGCTTCTTCCGGTTTCGGCTCCTCTAAATTGCCACTAAATCACGTAATCAGTTTCTTGGCTTATTTTCCATGTCTTTGATATTTAGAAATTAGACAATTCAACAGGCAATAAGGATATATTAGCCGAACTTGATAGCCTTCGTTTGGAATTACAAGTGAAGGATTCGCGTCTACGCGATATACAAGATTATATGGACAATCTAGTAAGCTTTAATGATTTTTTTAAAGGTATCTATTAATTTTCAGATATCGAGAGTAATGGAACGATGTCCAGATCTTCTCGCAGCTCCTCTCGGTTCACAAAAAGCGGCGAAACGCCGATATTTCTAATTGATGTACATTAACTACTTACGAGTTTTAGTTCTTTGTAGGTTTTACTAGATATATTTTTTATTATCTTTGATATACTCATCACAAAATGCCAGTACCATTTGCCCAGTATGCAAAACCCCCGTGAATCGCTCAATTTTGCCATTATGTCTTTTCTTATAGAAAGTTTTCAAAACTATAAACATTTAAATGTACGTATTTATTTTGAGGAGGTTTTAGGTCAAGAAGAATTGAGGATCAGGAGAGAAAAGATTACGATAGTTTGACTTGTTAAAATGGGATTTAAAAGGAGATCAGTTGACTATTTTCGGTCGCTTCGAATCCGGTTGGAAATGGACGAGCTCTTGGACCAGCTGGAGTAGCACATCTACGATCAAGTTTGTTTTATTTTTCTCTTCTTCTCATCAACGCTAATTAGAAATACTGGAGCGCTCGAGGCCTTGCTTTCCTAATCGGCCTGACAGGAGTCGCCCCTGAATTATTGGCCCAAGCCTTGGCAATCTTCCTAGAAGTCAGCAATTTGAATTACTTCGTAGCCTAATAGCACTCTCATCCTCTATCCTGCTGTGGTGACCTATGTCTATCCGGAAGAGCGACCTACTCGCGATTTACTCATCGTCTACTGGAGCTGTTTCGGCTTGCTGACAACTTTTGATCGCTTCTTGGAGCCAATGCCTCTCTACTACGTGACCAAGTTCTGCCTTCTGGCTCTCTTCTTCATTCGTCCTCTCTATTTGGTGGAAAAGATTCAAAAATTGATCGATCAGAAACTGGAAGAACACAATTTGCTCACTCAGTCGAATCGCTCGATGTCGAACGAAACTATCGAGAAGAATTCTCAAGTATCTGATGCTAATACGGTTCGTCCGCTAACCGAATTATCGAAATTGGTGACTTAAAAGCAGTTGAAAGTCGAGGGGCCACCGAAAGCTGAGGAACCGTCGAAAGCCGCGGAGCTGCTGGCACCTGAAGTTCAGCCAGAAGCTCCAAAAGCCGAGAATGAGAATCCACTGAAGTAACAGCAGCCGAAGAAGTCTGAAGGACTTGGCAACTCTCCCAGTCCGATGCTAACGGATTCTTCGTATCAACTCCGCTCTGAGGGCTCTGAAATTGATAATAAGGAGATTGGCTTGGCCGCCAATTTGAATGATCTCTACTTCTGGCCGATGGAGTGTATTGTCTTCAATGCTTCCTTCGATGTCAACGATCTGACCGATCACATCAAGGTGAAGAGCAACTCGAAGCATCGGATCGCCTATGTCATCAGGGGCAACTGCATCCCATTCGTCATCGCTACCCCGCCGCACGGTTTGCTCCAGCCGGAGGAGGTCAGAGTGGTCGCGGTGACGGTCAGGAAATTCGAGTGAAATGAAATCGACTATAATAAGCATAGAATCGCATATGATTATGTGCTCCTGAAGGATGGCGACCCGTTCGATAAGTTCAGCCACAAATTGCTGCAGAAGACGGACACCAAGAGGAGGAAGAATATCAAAATTCTCTACAATCCTTAAGATCGCAATAAAAATTGGACATTCTGGGGTGTATTTGGGATGTAGAAATCTCAAAAAAGTGGAGGTTCGACAAGAAGTCTTCATTTTCTGATTTTTATCGCAATTTTTGAGCAAAATAATATTCTGCAGTATTGCAGAAGAGATCAAGGGCTATAACTTTGCAAAACAATAGAATTTACAAAAAGTAGTGGAACATTACAAAAATCAAACAAAAAGTTGAAGTACATGCTTTAAAAAATATTACGGTAATTGCGCACTTTCTTCTTCTAAAGCGCGCGAAAAGTTATTCTATTATTTGTTTTCCACATTTGTTATTTGTCTCTATTTTTATGCTTAACTATAGGGTGCGCCATAAATATGGTCACTCGATAAAATGCTCATAACTTCTGAGAAATTTATCAAGAAACAACCAAACTTTAATCATAGTTTATTTATGATTTTAACTACAAGAAAAATCAGAAATCATTTAATGTAGCCTCCCTTAGCACGAATAATAGCCTTCAGTCGCTTTGGGTAGGACTCTATTGCGGACCGCAGGATTTCTTGAGATATTTCTTGCCATACCTTTTCTAGTGAGCTTTTTAGGCTTTGAATTGTGGTGTGTCGTTTAGCGCAAGCCTTCTCCTCTAGAATAGAACAAACACAATAATCCATGACGTTGAAGTCTAGAGAGTTTGCAGGCCAGGCAGCAGTTGGAATAAAATCGGGAAAATTTTTTGAGCACCATTCCTGTGTCTTTTTTGCTTTGTGAGCTGGGGCGGAATCTTGAAGTAAGGTCCACGGATTTTGTTTAAATGTTTTTTACTCCAAAGATGCATGTGCTTTATGAGAATGCCATTGAGGTAGACATCTGCGTTTATCTTGACATTTTTTTCGACAAAAACTAACGGTGTACGACCTGTTGAACAAACTCCGACCCAAACCATCACAGAAGCTGGATGAAAGTTTCTTTGAACTATTCTTCCTTTCATATCTGCATCTTTAGCACGTTGCGCTAATAATCGCGTATTTTGCCTGTTGAAATTTTGTTCAATTGAAAAAAGTTTCTCATCGGTAAAGAGTGTCGTTAAATGGTCGGTCCGGTCGAGAAGCCCAAGACATTTTCTTCTTCCTTTTTTTTGCTTTTCTGTTAACCCATGCAATTGACGGAATTTGTAAGGTATTAGTCCAATGTCTTCCCGGATAACTCTCCTTAGTGTTGTCGCCGATACACCGAGCGCAGCTGCCATCTTTCTTATGCTGCGGCAGGGGTTTCGATTTATTCTTTGTTTTACAATTTTTCAAAGGCGACCTGTTGCCACAGTCACCGGACGCCCAGATCTAGGACGATCAAAAATTGTGTTATGATTGAGAATACGATAGACAGTCTTCTTGTGCATCTTGAGAATTCGAGCGATGTCGGGAGCAGAATAGCCGGAGTCTCTAAGATTCATAATAGCACTTCTTTGACTGCTAGGCTTTACCATTTCTTAAATAAGCAATATGGTCAACCAAAAATCACTCTATATGATCAAAATTGAAAGTAGAGTTTAAAAAAGACACAAAAAATGCAATAAAAGCACAAAAAAGCTCCAAAAATGACGCGCAAAAAAGTGACCATATTTATGGCGCACCCTGTACAGTAGTATTGGGTTGGAACATAATTAATTTCGCATTGTTTTTCATGCTTGCTATCTTGTTGTTTTGTTTTCATGTGGCTAACTGATGGGTGTTTTATCTTACTCACATAATCCTCTTCTCACCTCATCATAGCAACAATGAGTAGCTTTCTTATTCTTTCTACGCTGGTTGCTTTTGTCGTAAGTACCACTGATCTACCACCTGGGCATCTGCACCATGTCATTCTTTATGAGTTCACTCGAGGAACAAACGCTCACCAAACGGCCTCCAACATAAACGAATATTATGGGGAAGGGTCTACTACTGTACGGAGCTGTCAACTTTGGTTTGAAAAGTTTCGTTCTGGAGATCACTCGCTTGAAAGAGTCTCTGGTCAGGGTCGCCCCTTGGAACTCGAAGAAAGCCAACTTCTCGCCATTGTCAACCAAGATAATACCCAGTCAACCCGTGATTTGGCAGATGCTTTAAGTGTCTCTCAAATAACAATAGATAGACATTTCAAGAGATTGGGCTACTCGAAAAAACTGGGTCGTTGGTTGCCCCATACCCTGACCGAGGCTTACAAATGGCAACGAATGTCCATTGCTGCCGCTCATCTTTCCAGATATGAGCGGAAGTCTTTTCTTCCCCGTCTAATAACAGGCGATGAACAGTGGATGTTAACCGTGAACTTTCGGAGGAAGCGCCAATGGGTGGGTCCCGGAGAAACACCAAGACCTGATGTGAAGTCGGATCCACATCAGAAGAAGTTTATGTTGTGGGGATATCGAGGGCGTGATACACTGAGAGCTTCGGGATAGTAAGACGAGTTTAACTACTGCTATTTACACCCAGCAATTGAATAGAGTAGGAACTGCAATCATAGAAAAGAGACCGAGACTCCAAAAAGTCATTCTTCTTCATGGCAACGCTCGCCCTCATACTGCAAAGCTCACTCGCTCCAAAATAAAAGAACTGAATTGGGAACTTCTTGCTCATCCAGCGTACTCTCCAGACCTTGCTCCTTCTGACTTTTATCTCATCCGGTCGATGAACAATGAACTGACAGGAAAGCACTTCGATAATGACGAAGATGTGAAAAAGTGGCTTGTCAACTTCTTTGCCTCAAAGCCTCGTGTTTTCTATGAAAGAGGGATCAGGCAGTTGCCCATTAAGTGGGCACAAGTAGTCAATAGTAATGGTGAATATTTAGAAGAAATTCGTTGTAAACTAACAAAGTTCTAATTATTTGAAAAATGCGAAATTAATTATGTTCCAACCCAATATATAGGTACTCATTCTGGCTCAACCGCCCACCCATCGGGGAGTCAGCCAATCTGAGTATCCATATATCTCTACTATTTCGTCGACTTTAAGGCTAACCTACCTAAATTAGATGAATTATCAGCATACCAACATTCATCCCAATTTCAGGGAAAACCCTGGCTCACCTAAACCACCCATCCTATATTTTAAGCAATATTTACCCAATTTGCCAGTTATGTATCGCTAAAACCAGAGTTTTATCAAATAACCATTTTCTAGCGCAGTTTCGCTCCTTAGCTCTTCGCTTCGCTCAGGAACTTCTTTGGAGCACTTATTATCGTCGTTTTTCAGCGATTTTTTTATTTTTTATAAAAAGAACTGAGTTCTTCTAGATAAGCTTACTTATTTATAAATGTTTATTAAAACGTTAAATCCATTATCAAATTACAACATTATAAATCTTGCAAATGAATTAAAAAGAAAAATTTTTAGAGGGGTATTCATGAGAATCTTCCAGACAAAATCAAGAATAAATTTTATTTTAAAAAAGTTTATTTTATAAAATACAATTACAAGTTATATTGAATTTATTTAAGAACTGTGAGAGAAAAACATTTAGAAATCCTTTAAACTTTCGTTTAAAGAATCTCCTAGGGTAAAAACTCTACAACTCTCAAACTAAATCCATTTACAATAATTAAAAGATAATGATAAGATTAAGATAAGATTGAGAGAAGTAGATTAAAAGCATTGACACATTACAGATCTAGCTAAAGAATTTTAGAGGATATTCATGAGGAATACACTTACAAGGAGGATGATAAAGAATGTGGGGTTGCAAATTTGGACGAGAGTAGAAATAGTGGCACTCATTGAGTTCTGTCAAATCTTTTAGTCATCTAATCTCAAGTACAGCATATGCCCATTCTCAATTGTAATGTATGCTCGTCCTACAAGCTCACGTAGACAACTTGCTTCTATCAAATCCTTCAATTCAGGGCTTATCTTAGTAGTAACACTTTTCTTGATGGTTGCAAGACCACTTAACAGAGCACTACTACCAGCTATTGCAGCGACAAGAGCTCCAAGTCCACCGGTAGCAAAGACCAACGCAATACTACCAATAATGAGAACTACACCACCAGCACAGGCTCCTATGCCAACAACTACTCCCGTATAGTTAATCTTTTCTTTATAAGAATAGGTTGTAAGTAAATAATCGCATACTTCGCCTTCTTCACACTTATACTTATATACGACGAGGCAGGCGAATTCCAGCTTTGATCCAGCACTCTCGCCACTATAACATGAGAACATTTGACTATTATCGCCACAATACATATCTTCGATATCGTTCATCACTCTTTCTATGCTATTCTTCAGTTCTGTAGACTCACATATTTCTCGAAATTTGCCCAGCTTCTTGATCAACGATTCAGGTTTTACTTTCCTAGTTTTTTCCACGTGAAAAGTGCTGCCTTTTAAGCTTTCTTGAATTGTCAAAGTATTGTAGATCTTCAAAACATTGCTTTGTACGTTCTGGACGAAAACTTTGTCCTTTAGTTTAGTGCTCATACTGAAAATCAATAAATATGAGTGATAGAGATGATTGACATAACAAAGAGCGCATATTCAAGTGACTTTAGCAGAGAAAATAGTCTAGCCAATATTTTCGGCTTTAGCAATACAATTTTGACATATAGTAGACATATTTCCAAAATCACTGAGGATGGTATTTATATATGCTGTGATTTGATAGATGATACGTACGTTAATAAGGAGAAAATGAATTCAATTTATAGATTTAGGCTTGATAACGATATAACGATCAATATAAAGCCAAGACAAGTCATTTATCATAAAGTAATAAGCAGACCAACTAAGATCATCTTAAAAGTAGTAGATATCAATACTAATTTGATTGCTGTTAGTAATGCTAATTTTTTTGTTGAATGCTCATTTAATTTTGGAAGAAATAAAAAATGAATATGAATTTGATGGCGAAAATAGAAAAATAGAAATTAATTCAAATAACTCTGCAAAATATATAAGTTTTAGTTATAAAGAATATACCGATGATGGTAAGAAATATTTTTCACATGAGATTAGATTTCTAGACAGCTTTGCATTTATGACATCATCGCTGGATTCATTGAGCACAAATTTGATAGAAGATCAATTTAAAATAACTAAGGAATATTGTAAAAATGAGGAAGAATTTAAGCTAATGAAGAGAAAGGGAATCTATCCATATGAATATATGAATTCTTTTAAAAAATATGAAGAAACTGAATTACCTAGTAAAGAAATGTTGGAACTATTAAGCTTACAAGGGAACACTTTTAGTTGGTCCAAGCATTTCACAAAATCGTTGATATCATTCGATAGAGAATTAATTTCTAAGTCGTTTTCGACAAAAATTAGCTGCCGAAGAACCAACCTGGCCGAGTAATAGCCCTCCAAAGTTTGATTTCGCAATGAGTCTGAACATAAGGTCGCGCCACCCTGTCAGTAACAAGTGAGGTCCTGGTCTAGTGGTAAGTGTGCTAGGCTATTACACTTTTGGTCCCGGGTTCGACCCCCGAGACTTTTTTCCCTTTTATTTTTATTTTTTCCACTTTTTGTGTGTATGTTAAAGAGGTACATTATTTATTAAAGCTAATAAGACAGCCGTAACAGCAACAACAATAATCATTTTTGGGGCCATTTCGTGCTATGCACTTCTTCTACAGCAAGGTCTTTGTCGTCAAAGTCTTGGAGAAGTTGACGGAGTGACAGAGCAAACTTCTTCTCTTGTGGAATGAGGACGGGAAGGGAAGGAAGAGCAAAGCTTTGAGCAAGGAAGACGACGATCGTGGAAGCAGACATAGCAAGTTGAAATAGAAATTTTGTCTCAGTAAACACTAGCGAAAATTCACTTTTCTTCAATATTGACATATTTACAAGTCTAACATACACAAAAAAAAAGTGAAAAAAAATAAAAATAAAAGGAAAAAATCTCGGGGGATCGAACCCGGGACCAAAAGGCCAGCGGCCTAGCACACTTACCACTAGACCAGGACTTTACTTGTTACTGATAGGGTGGCGTAGCCTTATCTTCAGACTCGTCGCGAAATCAAACTTTGGAGGGCTATTACTCGGCCAGGTTGGTTCTTCGGCAGCTAATTTTTGTCGAAAACGACTTAGAAATTAATTCTCTATCGAATGATATCAAAGATTTTGCGAAACGCTTGGACCAACTAAAAGTGTTCCCTTGTTAGGGGCCCCAAACGTTTACTAGTTCCTAGGAATCTACTATTATAGAAAGTGGAAGAGATATGTAAGCATTAGGGAGTCATTCGTGATGGTTCAATACAGAAGTGGGACTGAAATCAAAACTCAAGGAGAAAGAACTGATAAAACGTTATTTATATCAGGAAAAAGGATGACTACGGAAGTTCTTGATTGCCCTGGCGCCATGCTTATCTCCTTGTTAGACATTTGACTGACTGTGTGCGCTTGCAAATAGGGTGTTGAGAATTCATAAAATTTCATAATTTTGCAGAAATAAAGTATGGTGATACTATATAAATCAAAGATCTTTCAATGAGGATATAAATCAAAGTCACACCAACTGTCACATAAATCCTCCACTATTTTAACCAATACGATTCAAGGAAACTATCTAAATCTTTTACAACTTCATGGGGAATTAGTGAATTTTGTTCATTTTCTTTCAGTTCTATTCCAACGTTTGATAACTGTTTCATCTCATTTAATAACTTTTCTGCAATATTAGTCCGATTGTTGAAAATATGTTCTTTAATGGTTAGTTTGGCATTCAAAAATTGCAAGTCGTTACTCTTTAAATTCGATGGTTCTTATATGACTTATTTGATCAGTTTTAGAGCTGATTTCATTAGTAATTACACAGACGTTCAAATAATTATAAGTCTTAATTTTGACTGGAATATAGCCTTTATGGTTATTTAAGTCAGTAAATTCAATAATTTCAACACCCTTATCAGTAAGCGCACACAGTAAGTCAAATGTCTAATAAAGAGATAGATAACCAGTATGACGCCAGAGAAATCAAGAACTTCCGTAGTCATCCTTTTTCATGATATAAATAACGTTTTATCAGTTCCTTCTCTTTCGTTCTTAATTTCAGTCCCACTTCTGCATTATTGTTTTCTGTATTGAATCTTCGTGAATCTCTCTCCTAATTTACTTTTATCTCTCCACCGTCTTATACAATAATAAATTCTCTAAAACATTCTACTTTTGTTTAATGTTTTTCTTCTGGTCTAAAAGTAATTTCTTATCCAAAAAATCCTGTGAAAATGAGTATTCAAAAGTTGATGAATTTGTATGAATATCTTAATATTTTAATCATATATCATGATAATTTATTTCTTTTTGTTGATTTTGCCTTCTTGTAATTCATATTATTCAACATGTATATTCTAAAATCTGTTCGCGATACTTTTAATCAAATAACACTTACATTTTTAGTCTATCACTCATATTTATTGATTTTCAGTATGATCGCTAAACCAAAGGACAAAGTTTTCATCCAGCAAGTACAAAGCAATGTTTTGAAGATCTACAATACTGTGAAAACTCAAGAAAGCTTAAAAGGCATCATTTTTCAAGTGGAAAAAACTAGGAAAGTAAAACCTACAGTGTTGATCAGGAACCTGGGCAAATTCCGAGAAATATGTGAGTCTACAGAACTGAAGAAAAACATAAATGGAGTGATAAGTAATATCGAAGATATGTATTGTGGCGGTAATAGTCGAATGTTTATATGTTATAGTGACGAGAGTGCTGGATCAAAGCTGGAATTCGCCTGCCTCGTCGTATATAAGTATAAGTGTGAAGAAGGCGAAGCATGTGATTATTTACTTACAACCTATTCTTATAAAGAAAATATTAACCATACGGGAATAGCTGTTGGTGCAGGAATCACTTCTGGTGGCGCAGCTCTCACTGGCATGGCCATTGTGGCGGGCTTTGCTACTGGTGGACTTGGATTTCTTGCCGCTGGAATATTTGGTGGTTGTGCCATAATAGCTGGTAGTGTAACCATCGCTATAAATGCTCATACTAAGATAAGATCTAAGAGGGATTTGATAGAAGCACATTTTATACACGAACTTGTAGGACGAGCATACATTACAATTGAGAATAGGAATATGCTGTATTTGAGATTAGATGACTAAAAGATTTGACAGAACTCAATGAGTGCCACTATTTCTATTCTCGTCCAAATTTGTAACCCCACATTCTTTATCATCAACCTTCCTTGTAAGTGTATTCCTCATGGATATCCTCTAAAATTCTTTAGCTAGATCTGTAATGTGTCAATGCTTTTAATCTACTTCTTTCAATCTTATCTTAATCTTATCATTATCTTTTAATTATTGTAAATGGATTTTGTTGCACATACTGCTTGTACAAAGAAAAGACGATAAAACTCCCTCGCGTAAATCAAGTGGAGTATCAACTGGACGAGTCGAAACCCAGAAAATAAGCCGGGGAGGAGAAGAACATCAGAGTCACTCTTCCTCAATATTAGTTCGATTGTTGAACATATGTTCTTTAATAATTAGTTTGGCATTCAAAAATTCCGAAAATTGTAGAATGCTCTTTTTTCAAATAAAAACCTGTGTGTAAATTCGTGAGTCACAAAGAGCTCTGACACGACAAATGGTCCTCGTTAGTTTATCCTGATTATTGCCCTGGCGCTATACTGCTTGCCTTATCAAGAACCTTCGAATCGTCCTTTTTCCTGATATAAATGCTTCATCAATTCCTTCTTCTTCAGTCTTAATTCCAGTCCCACTTCTGCATTATTGTTTCTGTATTGATGTGATTATTTTAAAAAGCTAATTTATTTCCATTTTCAGTGAATTACCAGAGATGTCGTTAGAGTTGTTCCCAAAACCGGGTGATCTTATTCAGTTTCAAAAAACATATTACACAGTTGGTTTCCACTTTGATTTCAGTGGGCGAAATTGGGGCTATGACTTGTTCAAATACAACTGCGAACACTTCGCTCACTGGTGTCGCTACGGATTCAAAATATGCAAGCAGTCGCCCAACGCCATGGAATATGAAGACGAAGACGGCAACAAGTACTTTTTTGCTCAAGTTGGTGGAACGAATGTGGGACCTGTTGACTTCAAAATACTCGGCCTTAATATTGACTACAAAAATATGCTTGGTTGCAAGGGGGTTCGCGCAAACGTTGAACTCGCAAGTGTTGGAATCGTTAATTTGGGGAGAGTCAGTGTTGGTGCAGGAGGCGAAGTTGGAGGCTATGCTGACGATGGCGGACTTGGATTCAAAGCAGAGGCAAAGTATGTGAAAGCCGATATTGGTCCAGCGAATGCCAAGCTGGGACTCGGAGTGTCCACTGGTATTGACACAAAAGATGGATTCAAAGCGGAGTTGCTTAGAACTGGCCTTGGAAATGGTTTGATTGATTCGATGAGTGTTCATGAACGAATAAATTTGTTTTTATTTGATTGCTCATGCGGTAGTAGCACACCCAATGAGTACTACTATTTTTACTCAAGTCTAGATTTACAACCCCACATTCTACCTTATTAATTTTATCTGGAAGAGTATCTCTCATAAATACCCCTCTAAAATCTTTAATTTTTAATTCATTTGCAAGATTTATAATGTTGTAATTTGATAGTGGTTTTAGCGTTTTAATAAGCATTTATAAATAAGCAAGCTTATCTAGAAGAACTCAGTTCTTTTATAAATATAAAAATTCGCTAAAAAACGACGATGATGAGTACTCCAAAGAAGTTCCTGAGCGAAGCGAAACTGTGCCAGCAAATGGTTATTTGATAAAACCCTGGTTTTAGTGATACAGTAGCGTCCAAAAGTTTGGAAACTTTTGTTTTTTTGGAGGTTCTTGCTCATTTCTCAGTGCAGCTCTCTCAAATTTTGGCACAGGCTACTAGTATAGAATAGTAATAAGGTGGTTAAAACCGATTTGCAGTAAAAAGGAAAAAAAATTTTTTTTTTAACTTTATTGAATTTGGGGCGTCCAAAAGTATGGAAACTTTTAAACAAATGAAAAAAAAATGAGAATAACGGTAACAAAAGTGTACGAAATCAATATTTAGTAGCGTATCCTAAAGCGTTTATGACAGCCTGGCAGCGTCTAGGCATAGACTCGATGAGTTTTTCGATTTTGGCTTGAGGAATATCAGACCAAGCTTTGGCAAGTACATTAAATTTTTCATCGGCATTTTTTACTCTAATCTTGCTGGTGGCACGTTCTAATTCATCCCAAAGGTTCTCTATTGGATTAAGATCAGCCGATTGACTTGGCCATTCAAGAACTCTAACTTTTTTCGCCTTAAGGTAGTTTGTAACCAAGCGCGATTTATGCTTTGGGTCATTATCCTGTTGAAATAGGAAGCTTCTTGACATTGACGACCTTGCGAATGGTAGCATTTGTGTCTCCAAAATGTCCTTGTACATTAACGAGTCCATTATTCCATGTATACGATAAAGGCTACCAACGCCAGAACGATTGAAACATCCCCAGACCATCACCGATCCTCCGCCGTGTTTCACAGTGGGCAATTGGTATTGAGGAAGGAAGCGAGTATTCTTAGGACGTCGCACAAATCGAATTCCATCACTACCAAATAAGTTGAACTTAGATTCGTCGGAGAAAAGAACTTTTCCCCAGTCAGAGACTGACCATCCGAGATGCTTCTTGGCGAACTCAAGGCGGGCTTTTCGGTTCTTTGGACTGATCAACGGTTTCTTTGCTGGACGACGTCCAAACAATCCGGCAGATCTCAAACGACGTTTAACAGTATTAATACTTGCTTTAGACCCGTAATATTTTGCAACATCGGCTTGAATTTCAACCGCAGAAGCACGCGGATTCTGTTTCGCGGCCTTGATTATCATTTTATCCTGGTGAGAAGTCGTTACTTTAGGTCTTCCGCTTCGAGGAGTCTTTCTAATAAGACCAGAATGATTATACTTTTGAATAATTTTTGTAACGGTGCTCTTGGCAAGTCCAAACTGTTTAGCGATAGCAGTTTTGCTCTTGCCATCATGGAACGACTTGATAATTATCTTTTGATTATCCAAGGACGTTTCTTTACCACGAACCATCTTAAATTACTCTATTTAATAATAACAAACGCTGAACAAGAAAACACAAAAAAATAACGAATCGGAAACTCGCAAATTCCAAAAGTTTCCATACTTTTGGACGCCCCAAATTCAATAAAGTTAAAAAAAAATTTTTTTTTCCTTTTTACTGCAAATCGGTTTTAACCACCTTATTACTATTCTATACTAGTAGCCTGTGCCAAAATTTGAGAGAGCTGCACTGAGAAATGAGCAAGAACCCCCAAAAAAACAAAAGTTTCCAAACTTTTGGACGCTACTGTACATAACTGGTGAATTGGATAAATATTGCTTAAAATATAGGATGGGTGGTTTAGGTGAGCCAGGGTTTTCCCTGGAATTGGGATGAATATTGGTATGCTGATAATTCATCTAATTTAGGTAGTTTAGCCTTAAAGTCGACGAAATAGTAGAGATATATGGATACTCAGATTGGCTGACTCCCCGATGGGTGGGCGGTTGAGCCAGAATGAGTACCTATATACAGTGCGTCCAGAAATTATATAACCACCCATTTTTTGGCCTTTTTTCTCAATTTTTTTAGGTTTTCGAAAAATTGGTGAGTGCCATTATTTTTCCCGCGCGAAAAAACCCCGATAGCCAAAATTTCAGCCAATTTCATCTATCGGGTCCAGAGTTATGACCAAAAGCCCCAAAAACAGGCGTCCAGAAATTATATAACCACTTTATTATTAACTGTTCAATAACTGGTTTGTCCTCCATTTTTCTGAATAACTTCTATCAAACGACGAGGAAGAGACTCGGAGAGATTCTTGAGAACTTGAGGATCCAAAGCGGCCCATTCTCGAGTGATAGCGGCTCTAAGGTCGTTCGTGTTGGCAAACTGACTTCCATTGGCATAAACTCGTCTCACTAGGATCCCCCAAAGATTCTCGATGAGGTTGAGATCAGGACTGCACGCCGGCCAGTTCATCACTCTCACGTTCATTGCAGCTAGCCACTGAGAAGTGGAAGCGCTCGCGTGAATGGGGGCGTTGTCATGCTGGAAAACGTAGCCAACGCCAGAGGTTGCCAAGAATGGGAGCAGTTTGGCAGTCAGGACAGCTTGGTAATCGGTAGAGTTCATTCTTGGAGTTAGAAACTGCAGCCCGACTGTCCCGTCTGCACAAAAAGCTGCCCAAACCATGACGCTTCCACCCCTAAAACTCCTTCTCGAGAACACTCTGGGCTCCTTACGAAGATCATGCCAATATTGTCGATTCCCATCTGGCCCATCTAGGGATCATTTCTTCTCGTCTGGCCATATTAGCTTAAAAAACCCAAATGCACAAAACAAACAACCAACTTTTGAAAAATTCATTTGCCTGGACAAATGCTGATGAGCAAAGTTGAGTCTTGATTGAATGTGTGTTGCCGTAAGTCTCGGCGCCTTCTTCATCTTCATCGAAACAATTGTCCCACTTTTTTGGAGAACTTGGCGTACTGTTTCTCGAGACACATTGAGCTGTAGATCATCTCGAATTTCTCGAAGGCTGGTAGCTTTATTGCTGGCACTTCTGACGATTAGACGCTTCTCTCTTGGACCAAGTTTAGCTTTTCTTCCTCTAGTCGAATTGTTTTTGCCATAACCTTGTGGATCGGCTAAGAAGCGACAGACGACGACATGATGGCGGTTCAATCTTCGGCCAATTTCTCGGAATGACATCCCTGTATCACGGTAGGCAACGATCTTTGCCTTTTCTTCGGTACTGAGAGCTGTACCATGTGGCATTGTTTGATATGATTGATGAGATTATGGGATTTATCATCGCCAAAGTCTTACTTTTCACTTTGACTTGTTTTCGGCATTTAAAATGATGTCCCAGGGCCATGGCGGCCTATTTTGAAAAGTGGTTATATAATTTCTGGACGCCTGTTTTTGGGGCTTTTGGTCATAACTCTGGACCCGATAGATGAAATTGGCTGAAATTTTGGCTATCGGGGTTTTTTCGCGCGGGAAAAATAATGGCACTCACCAATTTTTCGAAAACCTAAAAAAATTGAGAAAAAAGGCCAAAAAATGGGTGGTTATATAATTTCTGGACGCACTGTACTACTACTACTTCAGTAATTACAAATATACACTGCGACACACAATTATGGAGCCACCCCATTTTTCGAGGTTTCCATTAGTTTTTGAAACTTTTACCTAAAATGGTGAGTGCCATTATTTTTCTCGCCCAAAAAAACCCCCTAGTTCCAATTTTTTTACCAGATTCCAATGAGTCTTTGTGATGTTAGGTCAAAAACACGAAAAATCAGGTGACACAAAATTATGGAGCCAGATGCAAATTATGCATGCTTCCTGCCAAGAAAACGGATATGAAGCGGCGAAAGGCTAAGAATCGACAACTGTGAAGTAGTTTGAATCCTAAGCCTCAGTTAGAACAAAAAATGCCTTCTGGAAAACAGTTATCTGAAGAAGAAAAGGGCAAAATTAAAGCCTTCAGTGAGATTGGCCTCTCACATCGCGAAATCGGACGAAGAATTGGCCGAAGTCACAAAGTTATCGACTCTTTTCTTTCCAACTCAACTGGTTATGGGACTAGAAACAAGCAGAGAGGGAGGAAGAAGAAATTGACCTCAAGAGAAGAAAGAATCGTCGTCAGGAAGGCCTCCAATAAAATGATCAGCCTGAAGAATATTCAAGAAGATCTCCAACTTGATGTCTCGACGGAAACGATTCGACGTACTTTGAAAAGAAGCGGAACGATTTTCTCGTCGAAGCTGAAGAAATCTCCTCGTCTAACGCCGCAACACAAGGCAAATCGGCTGGCCTTCGCTCAAAGGCACCTAACACAGCAGACCGATTGAAGCAAAGTTAGTGACTTTTTTGACTTTCATTTCATCTTACAAGGGAACACTTTTAGTTGGTTGTGGCATTTCGCAAAATCTTTGGTATCATTCGATAGAGAATTAAATTCTAAGTCGTTTTCGACAAAAATTAGCTGCCGAAGAACCAACCTGGCCGAGTAATAGCCCTCCAAAGTTTGATTTCGCAATGAGTCTGAACATAAGGTCGCGCCACCCTGTCAGTAACAAGTGAGGTTCTGGCCTAGTGGCAAGCATGCTAGGCTATTGCCCTTTTGGTCCCGGGTTCGACCCCCCGAGATTTTTTTCCCTTTTATTTTTTCCACTTTTTTTTTGTGCATGTTAGACTTATAAATATGCCAATATTGAAGAAGTGCATAGCGCGAAATGTCCCCAAAAATTATTATTGTTGTTACTGTTACGGCTGTCTTATTAGCTTTAATAAATAATGTACCTCTTTAACATACACAAAAAAAGTGGAAAAAATAAAAGGGAAAAAAGCCTCGGGGGTCGAACCCGGAACCAAAAGGGCAGCAGCCTAGCACACTTGCCACTAGACCAGGACTTCACTTATTACCGATAGGGTAGCGCGGCCTTATCTTCAGACTAGTCGCGAAATCAAACTTTGGAGGGCTATTACTCGGCCAGGTTGGTTCTTCGGCAGCTAATTTTTCTCGAAAACGACTTAGAATTTAATTCTCTATCGAATGATACCAAAGATTGTGCGAAATGCCACAACCAACTAAAAGTGTTCCCTTGTTAGGTGGTATTTTCTGACGAGAAGCGATGGACACTGGATGGTCCCGACGGAAATTTGCACTACTGGCATGACTTGAGAAGAGACGAGAGAGTGTTCTCGAAGAGGGGCCATGGGGGTGGAGGCGTCATGGTATGGACGGCTTTTTGCGCGGACGGCACTGTCGGAATTGAGCTGGATCTCACGTCTAGAATAAATTCTTTGAATTATCAGGCAGTGCTAAATGCCAAATTGCTTCCCTATTTGAACACCGCTGGCATTATTGGCTATGTGTTTCAGCACGACAACGCCCCCATTTACGAGAGCGCTTTCACTTCTCAGTGGCTTGCTGCGAGGAACGTGAGAGTGATGGACTGGGCGGCATGCAGTCCTGATCTCAACCCAGCGAGAACCTCTGGGGCCTTTTAGTCCGCCGAGTCTATTCTCAAGGACACCAGTTTGCATCCGTCGCCGATTTGAAGGTGGCCATCCTTCAAGAATGGAACAATCTGGACCGCTCCACACTGAGAAACCTCTTTGCCTCAATGCCACGCCGTTTAATAGAAGTAGTCCCCAAAAAAGGCGAAAAAACGGATTATTGAATTGTTGATAAACAATAAACAAATTTTTTAACAAGTGGCTCCATAATTTTGTGACACCTGATTTTTCGTGTTTTTGGCCTAATATCACAAAGACTCATTGGAATCTGGTAAAAAATTGAAACTAGGGGTTTTATTGGACGTGAAAAATAATGGCACTCACCGTTTTAGGTAAAAGTTTCAAAAACTATTGGAAACCTCGAAAAATGGGGTGGCTCCATAATTGTGTGTCGCAGCGTAGTCTGTTAAAAAAAGACGATATGGCCTCCTATCAATACCGCACTCAGAATTGACGGTTTCAAATTTTGCGGTGCTCTTATTCTACTTTTGAATTTCCAGAATTTTCTTCATATTTTAGTTTCTTTTTTGTTTTTTTTATTTTCATACTTATGTACTAATTGCCTAAACATTAGAAATAAGACAAATAAAAGCAAGAAAATAAAAAAAAAGAAACTAAAGTATGAAGAAAATTCTAGAAATTCAAAAGTAGAATAAGAGCACCGCAAAATTTGGAACCGTCAATTCTGAGTACGGCATTGTTCGAAGGCCATGTTGTCTTTTTTTTTAAATAGACTATATTGCATGTTTTTTTTTCAAACAGTTATTCGTTCTAGCGTAGAGTTTTTGTAATTGTCGATTGTAATTAAATAATTTTTAGAGAATTCCTCACCATTCAAAGAGATGTCGACCATTCCGGCTAGAAAAATCTCCGCTAGAATTTATAACCTGAGAAGCTCGATGGCGTCACTGTCGTTGACTGCGACTAGCGCTGCTCAATCCAAGTGAGGCTTTCTATGAGTTTATTCATTATTTTAGCTATATTGGATCAGAAAAGAGCTCAACTTTATTCAAAGCAAAATCGGCTTTTATTCGACCCAGGGCGGATGCTAAGTTATTCCTTCGTCCATATTCTAAAGGCATTTGATTTGTTTATTTAAAATAGTTAGTTATTTTAGAAACTCTTCCTCCACATAAACGTGTGACTTTGCCAGCGCTTTCCCCTACTATGGAAATGGGGACAGTCGTCAGCTGGCAGAAGAAAGTTGGCGATCAATTGTGTGAAGGCGATCTTCTGTGTGAAATAGAGACCGATAAGGCGACAATGGGCTTCGAAACTCCAGATGAAGGTTATCTGGCCAAGATTTTGATTCCAGAAGGAACAAAGGATATTCCAATTGGAAAAGTAACTTACTTTGAATATAGAATAGTATATTTTCTAGCTGTTATGCATCATAACTGAAAATGAAGCAGATATTGCGGCCTTTACTGAGTTTATTGACGACGGAAGCTCAGTCCCTGTATTGCAGAAGGAAGAAGAACCTCAAAAGAAAGAAAAAACAGCGGTTTGTTTATTGTTCATCGTTCCAATTGTTCATTTAGTCTGCTCCAACACCGGTTTTGTCTCCAATACCTGTTGCTATACCTAATATTGCACCCCCTACAACTACCACACAGACAGCTTCACCTAATCGCATTAGTGCTACTCCGTTTGCTAGAAAAATAGCCACTGAAAAAGGTGTAGATCTAACTGTAAGCTTTGAGCAGCTATTTTTATTGCATTCTTCAGGGGATTACTGGATCTGGCCCAAACGGACGTATTCTTGCTTCGGATATACAGACCGCCTCGAAGAGCGACGAATATCAATGTCAAGAATTTACGGTACAACTTTCAAACTCCAAATTAATTTTTTTTTCAAGGATATTGCACTTACAAATATGCGCAAAACAATTGCAAAGAGATTAACCGAAAGCAAATCCACCATTCCTCATTATTATTTGACTAGTGAAATCGACCTGGACAATTTGCTCAAGTAGGATTACTATCACTTTATTTTTAGCATTTGAATTTAGAGTTCGAGAAAAGCTTAATGATCTCCTAGCAAAGGGTTCCAATACTAGTGTTACTAAATTATCTTTAAACGATTTTGTTGTAAAGGCGAGTTTGGTCTTGTTGGCTAAATAAGTAAAAGGTTCAGGCCTCAGCACTTGCTTGTCAACGTGTTCCTGAATGTAATAGCTTTTTCATGGATACTTTCATTCGTAGAAACCATAATGTCGATATTTCGGTTGCCGTATCGACACCTGCTGGTTTAATTACTCCAATTATTTTTAATGCCCATTCAAAAGTAAGATCTAACTCGTTTTTTTGGTAAATATCTAGGGATTAACTACAATTTCTAATGAAATAGTTGAATTGGCCATTCGTGCCCGCGATGGAAAACTTCAGCCGCATGAATTCCAAGGAGGAACCTTTACTGTATCGAATCTCGGAATGTTTGGCTCAGTTAGCGACTTCACCGCAATTATTAACCCGCCTCAATCCTGTATTCTTGCCGTAGGAGCAGCAGAGGAAAAACTTATTCCGTGCAAGGAGAACGGGTAAGGATTTTGAGCCCATTTTTTGACTTTGCTTCTAGCTATCGCACTTCCAAGGTAATAAAAGTCACTTTGTCCTGTGACCATAGGGCTGTTGATGGAGCCGTAGGTGCAGTCTGGCTGCGCCACTTTAAGGAACTGCTGGAGAAGCCGCATACCATGCTTTTGTAAAAGATTAATAATAAAGTATTGTTAAATATGAAAATTTATCGAAAAAAGGCAAAGTTTAATATACAAATCCTACTTTTTATGATCCTCTTGATAGAGCATCTACCCTTTCTCTGAGTTCCTAAAAAATAAAGGAGTAAAAATAAGCATATAATTGTACCTTTTTCTCTGCCGCCGAAAGAGTTTTGAATTTACCCATACAGAACTTTTCAAAATCCATCGAGTCTCCTTCAAAAAAGTCTTTCATCTTGCTTTCATTTTCCTCAAGCCACAAACTGTACGAAGTAATTCTGAATTGGTTTAATTTCATCAATAACGAATATAAGTAAAATTACTTGTTGTTCTCTTTTCCTTTGCCAAAATCAAGCTTTGTTTGTTTACTCATTGGCTGCTTTACCGTGTGATCTTCTTTTACTCGTTTTCTGGGATTCTCTTCTTCAAGTTGGTCAAAAACTGAACGACCATTAATCGTTTCTTGACTAGCTTCTGCATTTCTCTATAACAATTCTCAATAAATTCCAGAAAACACCCAAACCTTGAATGGATTTCTTTCAACTTTAGCTGCTGGCGAGACAAGAGTTATATCTAAAAGGCTCGTGTTTTGTGATTCACGAATAGAGCCCATATTGGCCACATCATCCTGAGAGTCGGCAAAAATGTCAGATTGCTATTAAAAAAAAAGCATATTTTAAAGAAAACAACTTACTGATTGAATATTATACTGCATACTTGTATTTACCGTTGGTCTTCTGGCTATAGTTCTTTTTGGCCCAAGGAAATCGTCTTGCTCGCGGGAAGGAGGTCGCTCTGCAGTTCCAGCAAGGTTATCTCTTGCATAGCTAGCAATCTATAAAACAAGAATTAGAGAAATCAAATATTTCATACTTTATCCGATAAAACGTTTCTCCTCGTTTTAGATGCGAAATTGACCAGGGCTTGAATTCCTTTTGACGAGGAGACGAGGTGTGACAGCTCCCAGGCTCTTGTTTCTCGTTCACTTTTACATGCAAGGGCAAAAAGTTTAACGATGCATTGTAGATGCTGATTCACTAGCGACTGGAATAAATTTTTAAAATTTAGCAAGTAGGTTACCTGAATATCCTTATTGGAAAGTATAGAATCGTTCTGATCGAGTTCATTTAGTAGTAATTCTCCTTCAAGTTTTGATTTTTCAGATTCCTAAAAACATTTAATAAATTTAGCTAAAAGTCGACTTACCGCTTGACATAATGATAAAGACCAGGGAGCAACTGTTGGAGTCTGCTTCAAAGAAATCAAAGGATGTTTAGAGCCTCTACAATAAAGATATCTGAACTGCTTTATAGCTCCATCGACTACAGCTATTGGCCAAAGAGCATCTGATTTGGACCGAACAATAGAACTGCCTTCGAAAATTGGAACCCATAAACCACCTTTTGTAAGAATTCTGACAGAATCTGCAAAAAAAAAAACATTAATTTTAGAGGAAAAAGACTTACATGAACTGTCCATTACACATAAATTTCCCTCATTTGTATAACCAGCCCAAGCAACAGTTTCCCCTGGTTTGACGGCAACATTAACTGTTGTCACATTGGATTTTGATTGAAACCACTTTTTAGAATCGAGATTATAAACCGTTGCAATATACTAAAAGCAAATATTTAATAGAAAAAGACTTACATTATGTTGCGGAATGCGTTTCTCCTTCGACTCTTCATGATATTCACTGCCAGCTATTGAAATTATAACAAATTTTGTGTTGAAGCATGTCGCTGTAAGTGAAGGCCCTGGATGGGAAATAATGTGGCGTTGAGTCCCTTGTAATGTGAATAACCGAAGGTTACGATAATTGGTTAATACCCCAATAAGTTTCTGTGATACCTGAAACGGCAAGGTAAAAAATTTGTTTAAAAACAAACCAAAACGTCGATTGGATTTTCTTTTAGTGGAAGATTTGTTGACCACTTGCGATTTCCTCCATCCCAAGCTGTTACATGATAAACCCAGAGTTCACTTTGTTCAGTCTCATCTTCTGCAACATTAGCCAGCGCAATAGCTTCTTCCGACAAATCTCCCATTGAATAGTTTGCTGCATTCTCAAAAATAATTTCAGAATGAATGCTGCTATTGTGGAATTCAATCTAAAACGATTAGTCCAATAAACCCCATAAAATAGTTACCTCAATGTTATTAGTGTCCTCATCTTTGACGCTTCTTATCATGCCAACTCTATTCCATTTTAGATAGCGAGAAGTTATCGTATTTGGAGATGCTCCCGACGCAAAATGTGAGGGTATGCTTGGTGGTTCATACTCCACAACTTGAGTTATAGTTTGTACCACTGGTGCTTTTGAACTTAAAGCAAAGTAAAAAGGTTTTAAAAAAGCAAAATAAAACCTTGTTTCTGGGTTAATATCATCCTTTAGATCTTCTTCTCCACGAATTAAATAATCGTCCAAAGTTCCTCTATTTTCAAAGCCATAAGATTTCTTCAAAGCGCCAATATCGGTAGACACTAAAAGTTAATATTAGCAATTAAAGTAAATATTAAAGCTATTTACTTCGCGTATCTTCATCATCATCCTCTACTACAACCGGAGCAATGAAATTACCGTCGTCCTCTTCCTCATCAGATTCAACAATTCGTCTTTTATTTTTGCTTTTGACCTAAAGAAATACAATAAAAATAAACGACAAACTATTGGTTCTTGTTGGTTTTCTACTTCAGCTTTCTTTGAAATTGCTTGTTTCAATAAAGTCATTCCTTCATTAGAATCTGCTACAATAAGACTATCAGATGACGAAAATTCAATGCTAGTTATAATAGTTTTACCAGGAGAACTTCTTTTATACTCTATCTGATTAAAGAAAGAGCTAGAATAGCGGTTTACATACAATGTGAAGCGAAGCACTTACCTGGTTTTAATGTTCCAAAAGCAGATATAATTCTTCATTGTAGTTGCAGCCAGAAAGTTGCCACATGGCGAGAGGCAACTTACGGAGAAGGCTTCCTATTCATTTATTAGCTATAAAAGATAAGTAGCTTACTAATTCGCGGCCTGGAGCTTTTAGTGACTCGTCAATCACTTTCCAATTCGCTCGAGAAATCTTTTTGACTGATCCAAGGTGAGGTACATAGATCACTTCGCCGTCTTTGCTCCAAGTTATTTCAATTTTTGGAGAATCGATGCTGAAAAAGTAGATAACTTAGTATTTATTTCTAACCTGATAGTGTTAATGCTGGGAAAAACTTTAGGAATGTTTGCAACTTCCGGCAGGTCAGATTTCAGAGCAAAAATTTGAAGTGAACCATCACTAATTGAAACGGCAACAAACTAAAAAAGAGAATAGAATGCTAAAATAAAAATTTACCTCTTCCTTTGGATCAATTTTTACACAAAGTACTTCTCCTGATACTTCAGCACTACCCAAATCGACTTTCCCATCTAATTTTATTGCTTTTATTAGGAATTCGCTGGAAGGAGTAATATAATACTAAATTATTTGGCCTACCTGCTTCCTGCTACCAGATATTCTTTGCTAGAGTCGATTGCAGTGGGTTCTAAATTGAATGACATCAAGGGCGTTACATCTTCTAAGTTTTCAATTGGAGACACGCCTATTCTTTTTAGATCAAGACCACTAATCAAATCCATTTGAAGATAACCAAAATATGCATTATCCTCCTGAAAAATGTCAAAAACAACAAAGAAAACTTACACTCCACGTTACAATAGAATACGTCTGTTCGCCGACATTCTTTATTTCAGCTGCTGTCTTCTCGCTAGTGAAAGTATTCATATTCCATATATAAACGGTACCATCGGTTCCACAAGTGAGGAACTAAACTAATAAAACATTAAAAGACAACCAACCTTATTCGGATGCTGGCCGCTTACTTCCCTCTTAACACTGATCGAGCCCAGGCTATGAAGACTTCGAATGTCGGAAAAGGTAGCTCCAGCCATCCTGCAAATATAACGTTCCAATTAGCTAAGAGAATATAAGATAAATCTTAAATTAATTTGAAGTCCTCCCTTTCGCGGTTCTAAAATGGAGCACATTTACAGTCAAGTGGTTGTTTGATCCAATGATTTAAGAGAAAATGAGTGAAAAATAAGAAAAAGTGGTCATTTTTTTCGATCTAAGTGAATGCAAAGAGGCTGAAAAGGGAAAAAGCCGACAAAGAAATGATTTCTTTTTGCCTAGAATAACAATATTATTACTATTATAAGCGATGTATATAAATAACAATATTGGTTTTTATAGACTCATGTTTCAATTTGAAAAGCTGTCAAAATAATTCCAATAAGATTTAGATAAATTGAAAAGGAAATAAGAAATAGATAGCTCAGCCAATCTGTCATAAAGAGCGCTAAATTAGAAGGCAATGAGGTGCTCGTATGACCTGTTTTGCTTATTTTCAATCCTAAAACAGTTGTTTTATTGGTTTTTCTCTTTATTTCTTTCTCATCGGCTATATGAAGTATTGTGTACTTTCCATAATTATTAATCCTTGAAGAAAGACCGTCTTCCAAGAAGGTATACAGATTATTGCTTCTATCATTTGGCACGCTGAGCGATATTTCTTATATTCTTTTTGCTTTTCAATCCTCTATTATTCTCTGTTAATTTCAGATGCCGTATTTTCCTTTAGTGGCGATTTCAATACTTTGGTTATTTGTAGCTCTGCATGGCTATAAGATAATAAATGGAGTAGAAGATTTACGTAAGTTGGAGTTTTAATTCTTATTGTATGCTTTATAGAACTGATTTCGACGGCTCTCCTTATGACAAGTATATTATGCTGGTCTTTTTATACTATGGTTAGTTATGCTAGGGCTAATTGGAGTAGCATTTATGGCCGTAATAGTTCTTTGTTTTTAGGTTTATTTTCACCAGATGAATCCTCTCATTGGACCTGAATTGAATGTCAAGACTATTCGTTGGATGGCACATGCTTGGAAACAATGAAGAGTGATACTTATCAACTACTTGTGCTTTAAAATTTCGCAAAATTTATGTTTTATCCAAAAAGATTGAAGACTCGGGTTTTTAATAGCTATTTCGACGTATTATCATTTCACCTATCTGCTTCATATCTTTCCATTAGATTTTAATACATTTTCAGGAGAGATGGCAACTTCTAAATTAGCCACAATAGTGTAAGGATGTTTTATTCTATTACTAGCGATTATTATATTATTTCAGCGCTGTTATTTCAGTCTTTGGCGTTGTGTTTCTCACCATACTCGGAATCTGTTTCTACATTCAGGCGGTTACTTTATTCCCGGATCTTTATTTTAACACAGAAGACCCTTCAATAGAGTTAGTTTGCTTTAATTTTTTTAGTTTACTGCACTTTAGAGACATCGAGTTCGAATATTCTAAAAACGCAAAGAAATGCTTGCTGGCAGCTGTAGGCTATGGAATAACTTTCGTTATTGCAAAGGCATTCACAAGTTGAACTTGCTTGTAAATATCTTGAATTCTTGAATTTCCAAACTTTTTTACAAGAAAATTTCTTAAATTATTGAATAGTTAGTTGATTTTAAATATTTGGGGGAACAGAATAGAATAGAATAGAAACAATGATGAATTTATTCATCCTATCCAGGTTTTCCTCAAGATGTTGTTCAATTTGCTGGCTGAATAGCGTTTATCCTGATAAACCTGATCGTCGCCATAGATTCCTTGCTCATCTGGGTTGTTGGAAAGCATCAAGCGAAGAACTGGATCAGCCGGAAGGAACTTGAAATTAATTTAGTTTATTCAAGAGCAAAAGTGCGTTTACCTGTACTAAATGGCAACAACTGAAGTGTATAAAACAGAGTAGGACGAGTAGGAAAGCTGAGAGTGACATGGCTCTAAAAGGTCGTTTTCATTTAGAATTCATTTTTAAAATTAGAAGGGAAGAAAGCCAGTGGTCAAGAAGGAATTGAACTATTTTTCCACCTACACATGCTCCCAGGAGTGACATTTGGTTTGAGTGAGCGGTTTGGCCCAAGCCTTCAAATGAAACAATAAGTCACAAAGGAGAAGAGGGGGATGGAAGCTGCTTTGGTGATGCTTTGTTAGACACATAAGTATAGTAGAACTTTGATTCTATTTTGACTGGAATCAGTTGAGAACAAATGAGATTGAGGCATGCAGAGACGCGTCACCCTCTTGAGCGAGTGAGACAAATGGCCGTCTAATTATGAGACGACGCCTCTCGTTTAGGAGTAGTAACCAGAGGGTCTTAAAGGAGTAATTTGTTCCGGTTATGTCCAGCTCCAGGCTAAAAATAGAGCATTGATTACTATAATTTTTCATCAATTGAATAAAATTTACCTTCAACTATCTCGTTATATTGAATTTCATTGTTTATTTCAAGCTGTTATCATGATAATTTAAGAGACTTTAATTAATTCAGGATGATGAGGACGGATATTGAGAGACCAGTAATTTCATATCGTAACACTTCAAAGTGCTATAGGATTACAGAAAAAGAACAAGAGAATTCATTCATTAACAGGCAATATTTCTCTACTTATCGAGTGCGACTGTCTGCTTTGAGAGAACGAGTCCTTATTGCAGCTAAGAAAGCCGGTAAGTTACTATTTATTCTTGATTTTCTGGCTTTCAGGGATCCATAACTACAAGTCATTAGAAGCTCTTCCGGATGGAGGAGAATGTCTTATTATTGGGACCATTATAAAGAGAATAGGACTTCGACCTAGTATTCTCAAAGTAAGCTAATTATTTTTGCAACGTAGTGGAAGTTTTTTGATCATTATCGTGCAAATGTTACAATTTTTAGCTTACAAATCACTTTTAATGTGTTTAGGAGCTTGCACATGATGAACATTTGATCCCTGAAGACGATATGCCTGAAACTGCTGATGATAATATTCCTGAAATTCGATCTCTGGTTTCTCATCAAGATTACTTGGAAATGGAAGATGATAAGCAGCTTATAAAAATCGTTGGAGTTGATATGAATGTTGTGGCTACTGGATGTGTTATTGGGATCTTTGGACAGAAAGTACATTATTTTCAAAATCTATTCAATTTGTATGCAGGGAAAAGATGATTCATTTGTTGCTAAAGAAATAATTTGGCCAGCTGCTGAAACCCAATTGGAATGGCCACTAGAGAAGCCAAAAGGGAAGATAGCAATTTTGTCTGGATTGGAAATTACAGGAGACCCTGAAACTGATGTGAGCCTAACCCTAAAAAATCATTAGAAACAACCTATCTTTTTAGAAAGGTACACTGATGAAGCTTGCAGCGTTCACGCGATGGTTTACTGGAGTACTAACCGATAATAAAGAAAATAAAGAACTGGTTGCCAGCGTGGAGAGGATTTTAATTGTTGGCGATAGTATATTTCTAAACGGAGTGAGTACTTTTCAAGCCACTAAAGACCTATTAGAATAGAGAGATCTCCTCAGCTGTTCGTAATTTACGGTTGATTCCAAAAGATGTGAATATTCCAACATTCGAAGCAGTTGAACAATTAGACCGCCATCTCTGTCATTTAACGGTTAGTTTGACTCTATAGCTCTATTTTATTGACTGTTTTAGTCCAAAATGCAAGTCGATATTATTCCCGGTGTTGGGGATCCAGCAACTCAATTGTGGCCACAGCAGCCAATACATCGTACTTGCTTGCCAAAGGCTAGTGTTTCTGGAAAAGCTCTAGGTCTTCGAACGAATCCATACAGCTTTATTCTAGGTGACATAGATATCATAGCAACTTCTGGTAAGATATCGCTTTTTCTTTACAGCTACTTGATTAGGTCATAATGTAGAAGATATTTTACGAATGAGCACAGTTGGAGATAGTCTAAAAGTAATGGAATCAATTCTCAATTGGCAACATATCGCACCAACTGCTCCAGATACATTAGATGCTTTTCCTATGGATCAAAGGTAAGCTTCTCGTTTAACTACAATCTTATTTTTATAGAGATCCACTTATAATGCAACGCCGTCCACACGTTTTGATTTGTGGCAATCAAGGCCAGTCTAGTAAGAAGTGGGTTGAGACAGACGATGGAAAAACTCTTCTAATCACAGTCTCTAAATTCTCTAAAACTGGCGACGTACAAATTCTAGATCTTAATTCCATGGAGGTAGGCTTTTTACTGAATCTTACATATTATTTTAAGGTTGATACTCAACGTTTTGATTTCATTTCTTAAGTTTTTACATAAATAAAAGAAGATACATGTTGCTTTCAACTATTTTCCAAGATAGTCTTCTTAATACTTTTTCTTTCTTACTTCGCTATAATTTACCTTTTGCATTTAGGAATGGCGATCGATAAATTTGAGTATTTGAAGAAATATACTTCACGAGCAACAAAAGAAAAAAAGAAGAAAGATCATAAAGATTCAAGGTTTGTCCCTAAAAATCTGGCAATTACATTATTATAGACTAACAATTATTGAAATTGACGCATTTCTCCCAGTTAATTCTAAAGTTTCCGATGATGAAGAAGAAGATGACATCGAAATCAGAGCTCTTAATGAAGAAATTCATCAGAAAATCAAAAAGGGTGGAGCTAGAGGAGGATTTAAAAGTACTTTTGTAGAAATTGGTAATTTTTAAAGATGCGATTAACTATTTTATACTCCAGAAGATGAAGTCAAAAAAGAAATAAAAGAGGATTCAAATCAGTCTTCTTCACATCAAATTCAACCTTCTGCTAGAAAGCGCCACGATTCTGATTCAGGTAAGCACCTTTAATAAAGGTTTATTTTTTAAACTTTATTTTTAGACATTTCTCCTTCAAGAAAAGAAAATAGGGTCAGAGCTAATGTAAAAGATCTTTCACCTCCTAGTAAGAAGATAAGAAGTCGATCACCTGCCAACTCATCTACAAGAAAACGTCACGACTCCGATTCAGGTATATTACTATTATTACATTTAAAATTCAACCTATTTTCTAGATCTCTCTCCGCCGAGAAAACATCAAAAGTCCAGAGATGATTCAGGAGATCTATCTCCACCTCGCAGAAGAAAGGGAGCGTCCATAGATCGTAATTTTGAATCCTATTTTCTTGATTAATATGTTTTGTTTTAGATGTATCTTCTCCACGACATAAGAATACTACTACAAAATATGAGAAAACATTGGATGGAAAGGTTATTTTTCTGTTGTTAATTTATAAATTTTATTTTAGAAAGCTGGATTACAAAATTCTAAAGATTTGAGAGAAGAGTCGAACAAAATAAGGAAAGAGGAATCAAGGGTAGCTTTTCTTAACGTTCCATTCTATTTCCTTGTTCAGATATTTGAGCAATTAGATGATTCTGTTACTGGTCGAAATAGTAATACCCGAGTTCGAACAAATCAAAGAAAATCAAAAGGGAACGAAAAAGATCTAGAAAAGAAGAAGAGAGAAGCAGAAAAACAGCTAGAATTAGAAGAAAAATACAGACAATGGAATAAAGGTCTTCTTCAGCAGAAAGAAGTAGGTGTTTATATTAGACTTTTTTTTAAAAAATTTTTCAGAGAGAAGAACAATTGGAAGAAATGAGAAGAGTTGCTGAAGGACCAATGACTCGACGTGCTGATGATAAAGACATGAATAGATATTTAAAGGAACAAATTTTAACAGAAGATCCAATGGCCTCCTTAATCATGAAGCGAAATAGAGAAGAAGCAATCGACAGAGGAGAATTAGGTCGGTTTGAAATTCTTTTTCTGATTATTCCTTTCAGTTTATCCAATTTACGAGAAGTCATTTCCACCTAATAGATATTCCATTCGCCCGGGCTATCGCTGGGATGGAGTCGATCGAAGCAACGGATTTGAAAGTAAACTGATGGCTTCAAGAAATATGAAAGAAGCTAGTAAGCATGATGACTTCGTCAAATGGCAGAACGTTGAGGCTTAAATGTTTTATGATTGATTGATTATCTCTTATTTTGCAGATTGAATTCCTAAAAATAAATATAAATGACAACTAATTTTTGAGAAAATCTCAAATTTACGGTAACTTCTAGACTTGTCGCGGAAGAAGCGCATGTTGTAGATGTTTAATTTTGCGAAGAAGAAAACATTCACTATGAGTGAGAATGTTGTGTCTATCGGAGTGAAAGTTTCTCTTCTTTGCAGGATGACTAGTATATAAAGCCCCGATGTAAAAGAAATAAACATTAGAAAAGAAGAACTCTCTTCCTACAAGACTCTTTTCAGAATTCTGGAGTTCAAAATATCAGCAAAGCTCAGCTAGCGGAAGAAAAAAGATTATTTGTCGTCAGCAGACAATAAAAAAGCTGAATTGATCGACTATCGCGCCTTTAAAAGGACTCCCTCTTTCATTCTCTTTCCTTCCAGCAAAGAGAATGTGGATATTCGTTTTGTTGTGTTTTACATCGCCATTAGAAGTTGCTACTGTGACTTTTGATCTAAACAATATGTCAGATTATTTTTCTTACCACGTCAATCAGTAATTTTATCTCCCCTTTTTCCATATTGTTTAGCTATCTCGATCAATCAGTTTCTCCATGTCATAACTTCTATGATCACGTGTGTCCATTGAACAAAAATCTTCCCGTTGTCGGGACCTACCTCAGTCTGATGTCTAGAATTATCTCCTCATTGATTGACTCAAACGATCAGGACATTCATTTTAAAAAGACTTCAGACCTCTATTTGGTTTGTTTTTTTAAAGTTTTCTAATATTTCAATAGAAATTACAAAAGGAAATGAGGCATTCATCAACTCCAGCTTCAAAACTTGGCTCGGAAATCAAAGATTTGTAAGTCTTTTCTAGCCTGACTGGTATTGTAACCACTAAAATGCCATTTTAATGTAGAGAAGATGGCAAAAAAGTGAAATTGATATCCTTTTCAGCTGCATGAAGGTGAATCCTCAACGTTGTTTGGAATTCAATGCAATGCTTCAAGGAAATGCATTTTAAGTTTCTCGCAAAAATCAATCATATTCGCCATTTTTTAGCGACGTCACAGTCAATACAACATTCGACGAGGTGGTTTCTTCTCTCCAGCAGAGCGTTGAATTCATCAGAAAAGAAGTTAATTCGAAAGATTTTTATACCAAATTGGTGCAGCTAAACGAAGTTTATCTATTCTTAAAGTAATCGAAGGAAGGAGAGAAACAGAGGTGGAATTTTTTTTATAGGTTCCTTGAGAAAAACCCATCCGTCCGAGAGGAATACCATAATGGACAACTCTTCAACAGTGAAACATTCTATGCACTTAAGTCGATTTTCCACAAGAATTTGATTGTGAGTTGGGGGGATTTTAAAGCGAATAGGATAGAAATTCTTGGGCTGAAGCTTGATTCTAAAAATGACAATTAGATTGATTATTCTGTAATATTGAATACTTAAATGCAACGAGCTAAGGCTTCCTACAGTAGTCTCTCAATTAAAAAAGTTTCAGGCTTCTCCTTGGGTAAAAGAGAGAAAAATCGAAAGATATGTTGAGGAGATTCTTGACATCAAATTCGAATTACTAACCGACGGATTAAGCGTCAATCTGAGCGCCTTTTTCAAAGATTTCTATGAGAAATTCAAGTTCTGTACAGATCACATGTAAGGTTTTACTTGATAGAAGTCTCTTTTAAAAAAAGCCTCTAGGCTCGGCTGGGATTCATCAGAGATTTATATCTGTATTCATCAAATTACGGAGGCAGTTCTAACGAAGTTTCACATTCCAATGGTGGCGTCTATCGGCCTCCAACCGAATGCTTTCTTCTCCGAAAGGAGTGTCTTCATCAGCCCGGGTCTACAAGGATTCTTTCTCAAAAATCGCATCACCTATGTGAGTTTTTTGCCCAAAGGAGGCCTTTTTTGGCTCAAGTTTTTTCCGAAGGCTGTTTTTCGCGGAAAAATTGAGATTTTAAATTGTTGAAAATTGGTGTTTGTAGCTCTTGATCTCCTCTACAAAATGGCAATTGGTCACTTTTAGGAAAAGTTTCAAATAAATGACCTAAAAATGTCATTTTATATTGAATAATTCATTTTTTAGGAATGATTTTTAAAACGAAACGAACGATTTTTCAAAGTTTTTTGCATAGATGGTTAAAAGTGACTAATTACAATATTGTAGAATAGAAAAAGCTATAAAATGTGATTGAGAGATCTCATCTCCGCGCTGAGATACAGTAATTTCAGCTGGCAACAACTGGAGGAATTATTGGTCACGAACTTGGGCATTTCCTGTTCGTCTCGGATAATGTCAACAATCCCCAGTCGGTTCTATTCATGCCGAAGAATATTGAATGCCTAAAGCGACAAAGAGAGAAGATTTGCGAGGAGAGCCACTGCCATTCGGGAAACCGAACAGCCAGTGAGGATGGTCCCGATGTGGTTGGCATGGCCGCCATTCTTGAGCTATTCGCCGCCGAGAAAAAGTACCTTCAAGTTGAGCCCGGCGTCAATCTCACCAAGGAGCAATTCTTCTTTTATTCACTCGCCGCTGTTTATTGTTTCACAGTGAGCTTGCAGCTGTATCTCACTTTCCAACATTCAATTCCAGTCGAAAGACGACATCAATGATCCGCATTCGACCCCTCGAGCTCGAGTTAATGGCCTTCTCACCCATGTGGAGACATTCCACAAGGCTTTTAACTGCAAGAAGGGAGATTTTATGTTCGAAGAGCCGGTGAGAGAAGCATTTTTCAGAGAAATTGAAATTTTAGGATAATTTCTGCGACCTCATGGGGCCATCCTCTGAACGTCGTTGATACTGACGAATAAATGAGAAATTTCAAATGTTTTTTTAGCAAAAAAAAATTGTAGAGGGAATCAACACATTTACATAATATCGAGTAATGTTTAGAGTGACTTTTAACCTCAAAGTGGAACATTTTTCAATTTCTTCGTGGCTACAAGAAGTATTCTAACCAATCTCAGCGGTAGCGGCTGGAAATAACCGTTTCAAGGGATCCAAGGGGCAAATCATTTCATCAAAACCATTTTTAGGCCCTCCATTTAGAAAATCACTACTTTTATAGGTTTTACTCTAATTTGTGTGGAAAATGATGTTCTACAAAGTTGTAGCCCTCGGTCTCCTCTATAATTTTGTAGAAGATCACTTTTCACCAAAATTAGAAAAAGATTTATGAAAATTGGGTTTAATCACTCTTTTTGGAACTACTGTTTCCCAGAGAAATTGATCCCTCTCATAATCCAATTCAATTGGATTTTCTCTATCAAAATGACGCCTTCAAAGTCTTTCGAATCGTTGGTTGTTTCTCCTCCTTGAGTCTGTTTTATCCCCTCGCTTTCCAGTTGTTCTCCTTCTTGGCCTACTTAATTAATTCGACGGCAATAGCGAGCTGCGTTGTGGTTTGCCTAGCCGGCTTATGGATTTACCGCCATCAACGACAGACCAAAGCCGGGATAATTGATCCAATCTTCCGAAATCAGATCAACATAGCCCGGCAGTGCCTATCAGCAGCTCGGCTGACTCCAATCGAAATTGCAATTCTAGCGACCGAAGCTGGAATGAAGGCGGACAGCGTCTATCGGGAGTATCTCAACGATTCGAATATGAGAAAAGCTCTGGTTGAGCAAATCCTCGGCCCGAAGATGGTTCAACGCTTCCCCAGTCGATTCATCTCCCACGGCTATTCTCAGCAGCAAGAATTTGTCGACGCCCTCCCGCCGAATGAACGTTATCGCACCCAAGTCCTCTCCACCAAGGTGATCGTCATCGAAGGCAAGATTCGCAAAGCCGTTGAGCAGCAAATCAGCCTGACTAAACCAGTCAAATAGAAAAAAAGCAAACACAAAACAGCAACAAAAATTATTCAACTAGCAATAAAAAGAACAGAGATTTTTCTCCCAGATGTTACATTCAATTTCTAAAATACAGTGCGTCCAGAAATTATGTAACCACTTTATTATTAGCTGTTCAGTAACTGGTTTGTCCTCCATTTTTCTGGACAACTTCTATCAGACGATGAGGAAGAGACTCAGAGAGATTCTTGAGAACTTGAGGATCCAAAGCGGTCCATTCTCGAGTGATAGCGGCTTTCAGGTCGTTCGTGTTGGCAAACTGACTTCCATTGGCATAAACTCGTCTCACTAAGATCCCCTAGAGATTCTCGATGGTGTTGAGATCAGGACTGCACGCCGATCAGTTCATCACTCTCACGTTCATTGCAGCTAGCCACTGAGAAGTGGAAGCGCTCGCGTGAATGGGGGCGTTGTCGTGCTGGAAAGCGTAGCCAACGCCAAAGGTTGCCGAGAATGGGAGCAGTTTGGCAGTCAGGACAGCTTGGTAATCGGTAGAGCTCATTCTTGAAGTTAGAAACTGCAGTCCGACTGTCCCGTCTGCACAAAAAGCTGCCCAAACCATGACGCTTGCACCCCCAAAACCCCTTCTCGAGAAAACTCTGGGTTCCTTACGAAAATTATGCCAATATTGTTGATTTCCATCTGGCCCGTCTAGAGACCATTTCTTCTCGTCTGACCATATTACCTTAAAAAACCTAAATGCACAAAACAAACAACCAACTTTTGAAAAATTCATTTGCCTGGACAAATGCTGATGAGTAAAGTTGAGTCTTGCTTGAATGTGTGCTGCTGTAAGTCTCGGCGCCTTCTTCATCTTCATCGAAACAAGTATCCCACTTTTTGGAGAACTTGGTGTACTGTTTCTCGAGGCACATTGAGCTGTAGATCATCTCGAATTTCTCGAAGGCTGGTAACTTGATTGCTGACACTTCTGACGATTAGACGCTTCTCTCTTGGACCAAGTTTAGATTTTCTTCCTCTAATCGAATTGTTTTTGCCATAACCTTGTGGATCGGCTGAGAAGCGACAGACGACGACATGATGGCGGTTCAATCTTCGGCCAATTTCTCGGAATGACATCCCTGTATCACGGTAGGCAACGATCTTTGCCTTTTCTTCGGTACTGAGAGCTGTACCATGTGGGATTGTTTGATATGATTGATGGGACTATGGGATTTATCATCGCCAAAGTCTTAATTTTTATTTTTACTTGATTACGATATTTAAAATGATGTCCCAGGATCATGGCGGCCTATTTTTAAAAGTGGTTACATAATTTCTGGACACCTGTTTTTGGAGCTTTTGGTTATAACTCTGGACCCGATAGATGAAATTGGCTGAAATTTTGGCTATCGGGGTTTTTTTCGCGCGGGAAAAATAATAGCACTCGCCAATTTTTCCAAAACCTAAAAAAATTGGGAAAAAAGGCCAAAAAATGGGTGGTTACATAATTTCTGGACGCACTGTATGGCTTGTTATTTCTCATTGAAGACGTTAAATACCTCCTCTTACTCACCGGTTGTTCTTCAAGGAGTCAAGAAAATGTCTAGAGGCCTTCTATTCAAAGTTCGAGTTTTATTCGCTTTTGGGGATTTGCTTCAGGTTGTTCTGGTTGTTACTCCGCTAATAATCAGCCTGTACGATATGGTTACACTCAATTTAAAGACTTCTCACCAGCTGACTCTTTTATTTGACGAAATCTTCAATTACATTTTTTATTTGGTAAGAAAGCTTTTAATTAAAAATCTTCTTAACAGCCAGATTCGATCACTCTCAACTTTTTCCAGTTATTCATTCTCTCCTCACGTGATACTGTATCTCTGGGCTATTGAAAAAGAAGAGGATGAGGAGTCTCGCAAGAAGAAGAGATATCATGTTGAATACTGCTGTGACAATATTGTTAAAATAAAAAGTCGGTTGGCGGCATGTGGGCCTGGGATGTAGAGGTGTTGAACTTGTTGCTGGTGTTCCCCCGCTCCTTGGCCAAACCTCTCTTTTCCACTTTTATTGTAAAAGAGTGGCCAATAAAAATAGTTACTTGAACAGCTGGTGTTACTAATTTTAGGGGATCTTGCTCTTTTGGCTATAAATAGATTAGATATTTGATGGAACTTGATTTCCTTTTCAACTTTGTAGAATACCGAATTAAACCAAATTATTTGAAAAACGGCATGTCAAGGTGGAAAATATTTCGATTCTACATTTCAGCTCAAACGCCATAAAATTAGACTTCTTGATGAACCATTTCTCCTTTTTTCGTTTTTTGAACTGCGGTAGACCAAAGCGGCGCTTTCCTCCATTTTAAAACAATTTCTAGTTGGACCTTTTGATAATCACACTTTTGTAGCCCTTGATCTCCTCTACACGATTTGAGAAGATAATTTCTCTCAGAAATTGGGGGAAAAAGTTCATAAAATTAGACTGCCGAAAAACAAAAGTGGGAGACCTCCTAGTCTGGGGATGCTGTAGATCAAAATGGGGAGATCGGGTCAGTTTTTTTGCCGCTTTTTTCACCAAATGCTGCTGCCATCGAATAAAGAGAAATTAGAAGTGTGCGGCGCAGTTGTGACTCGATTCCCAGGAGCTCGCCTCAAAGCGAAATAATTTCAGAGAGGTTAAGAGCTACAATTTATGAAAGTTATAAACTCAAGTGGGAAACTTTAAAAGGCATTTGAATTGTATTCATGCTACTCCAAAGTTTATTACTACCAAAACTCTTCAATATTATGATAAATCGAATCAATACACCACCCTTCCTTGTAAGTTTGGAGTCTAGGAACTTTGATTCCGTCGCTATCTTTCTCTAAATATTTCTTTGTCGGCATCAGGAAATCCAGCTGGTCTTTCCAGAAGTATATTGAGACTTCGTAACTTCTGTTATCGCAATGCTTCGGCTCGATGCGAACAGCAAGAAGGCGTTTTCTGCCTGTTCGACTGGTCAGAATAGCGTTTGATGTGCTAACCCACTGAAAAGTTGTTTTTAGGACTTCAAACTGATTCTATACCTTAGTTTTTGATTTACAATTGATGCAAAATTTGTCGACCTCACCATAAAAAGATTGCGTCACAGAGCCAGAGAATGGTGTGTTCTCCAAATAATGCAATAGGAAAGCCTCAGCAGTTTCCGTCTCTTTCATTTCAGTCAGGCTCAGCAAATCGATTAGAGAACTTTTATAAATCGATATCCGCTTAACTTGGATGTACGGAACAAAGAGCTGATCTGCGTAGAAGACCTAAAGATTCACCATTTTGCAACTTTTGGTATGAGGAGAGGCATAACTGACTAATTCAGAGCCCAGATTCTCTGACTCAAGATAGTCGGTCGTGCTTCTTTTTTGGACAAAGCTTATATAAAAATGTACCTTTGCAATTCTGCCGATCAACTCAAAATAATCTTTTGCGGCATCGCAATGATTATAACCTTGATATTCGTCCACGAATAGTAAATTCTCAACCCATCGGGGAATCTCTCGGAGGTCTAGTAACGCTCCGTTTACTGGCATAGCTGTGACGATAGTCTTTACGCTTTCCTGAATTCTGATCTAAGTGAAGGAAGACTTCTTACGGGAAGCGCCTGTAGATGAGAGGTGTTTACCATTTTTGGTTTAAAGTTCTTCCAAATCTCCATCGGTGTGTGATTCAGGAGGACGGCGTTGGTTCTCCAGCACTGTGTTCTCACAAAACTTATGTAGTCCTCCAATGCTTGCGGACTCATTAACGAGATCTGAGAAGTTTCTTTCGTTGCTTCCGAAACTTACAGAAGACTGGTTTGTTCCTAAGTCCTCTCTTACAATGACTTTTTCGAAAGTAAAACCCGAGAGTCTTCTGGAGGCCTCGGACAGTTTTATTCTAATGACATAGTTTGAATCAAAAGTTGGAGAAATGTCGAAGCGCATTTTATCCGAAGAGATGAATTTATTTTCCACATTCTGAATCTTAAGCTCTCAATCGGGAATGAACTTACTCTGAGTTGCTTAATTGTTCTCAGACTGTAACGTGAACTCAATTTCCGGTAGAAGAGTTGAGCCGGATCGATGTTTATTCGCCGAAGCTGGATGCCAATATGCTGTCGATGTCTCTCGGCTATTTGGTCCATCGCTCTGCAGCTCTTTCGCAGTCGAGTGAACGACACCGGATTCATTTTTTGAAGGACTTTTACAATATCAGTCACGCATACGCTTGTAAAAGGGAGATACCAGTTGCTAGGTGGATCTGGGAGCCGGAAATATAGAATATTCGCGGCTTTGTTTGGACTCGAAAATGGCTGCTTCGGAAAATGTCTCTCGTTATATTTTCGTTGAGCAGAATGATACAAGAAAATAGGCTCTTTGGAATTTGACATGGTCCAAGTGAAGTGGGAAATGGACAAGAAAGAATTAAAATGCTAGCGTTTTATTGATTAAAAGCGGACACAATTCCCAGGACCTTTAAATTCTGTGTGAGCGCTATGTTTTTTACAATCAATTTTTATAAATAGGTTAGGCATAAATAGGCAATTAGCAAAAGTATTTGAAAGAAATTTAGATTTACAGTAAGACTACTCGCTTTCTTTCAAACCCAGCGATTGATTGGGCGTTCGATGGACTAATCGGGAAGTCAAACTTCCGAGCATCTATTCTAAAAGAGTTATTGAAATTTATCAGCTACCTCGTTTCGAGTGAGAAAATACAGTAAAAAGCAATTAGGCGGACGTATTTATTTGCATCGAAAGCTCATCAAATTATGCGACATTCTCTGTCAGACTCATGCATAAACAGTGGGAGAGTTGACACGAAATTGGCAGAGGTATGGTCGATTGAGAAAGTCATTTCTGGTGTATCATTCGTCTGTAGCCGGCCGGATGATTATTTTAGCATTCATTATTATTAGAGGTTCTGGAATGTCACTTTTATTTCCATTTTGAACTCAAACAACTCACGAGCTACAGCCCAATTGGCATCGATTGTATTACTGCCAGCATATCAACTCCAGGCTCCAGCTGTGGAAGAATGATAGCCAAGTGGGATCTCATAGAAGGCCAAATTTCCCAATGATTCTAAAATCTCTTTTGCTTGGATGATTTAGGAACAAAACCTTGGACAATTTCAACAATTTTCGAAGGCATTTCTAATTGTTGGAAGATAGTCAGCAGCTGATTGGCAGAGAGAAACAGCTCCTTCGATGGTCGTTGCATCGTAGAGACTACCGTAATATCAGCTGAAATCTTTTCATTAGCTTCATGGACAACTCACGAATCAGAGGCAGCCCCATATTTGAGACCAGTGCTGCTGGAATTTTTGTCCAAAGTCGAAGGAGTAGGAGAATCTCCAGAACAAATTGGAATCTCACAGATGAAGAGATGAACAACGTATTTTTTGTCCTCTTCAATCTACCATTTTCCTCCTTGCTGTTTGACCATTATGGCGACTTGGCTGGTGTGATTGGATGACTTACTTCCTTCTGAAAGAAATTCCATTGGAGGAAAAATAATGTCTCACTTTCGATATTAGTTGGTATAAGTAGCTGGAGTTCCATCTGAATAGAGCCATTGTCCGTCACTGTCCGTTTGATCTAAAGTCTCTTTTGTCATTGCCTATAAAGACAATAAAAATGATATGTTTCATTTTATAAATCTCGTAATCAATTATTCTAGACTGCGACCCATGGTTTCAATCAGATAGTCAACGGCCACTTCAAAATTTCTATTTCTTTTACTACTCCAATTGTACTAAAAGTACTTCGTCCTGACGTTGAACTTTCCAGATGGCGAGTCGAGAAGTTTAGGATCTGAAATGAGTGAGCCATTCGAGCTCAAAAAGTTACATCGATTGAGACTTCTCAGGCAGTCTGTGACCAGTGCTCGACTCTCTATCCTTTATTTTCGCAGGTCAACCGTCATGATTCTCACCTTATCCTTAGGTCACCCTATAAAAGAAAAAGACATGGACTCTGCCGGTATTGATTTCCACAACCACAGTCTGACCTTTTTAGGACAAATCAATGGAGTTCTCCTCTTTCTCTCTGGATACCTCTTCAAAGGAGGTTCTTATAAAAAATTGGGAAGTTCCAGAGTTTTGACGTTTTTTTCTAGGCAAAATCAATCTATACAACTCGATGGACACCTGTCTCGAGGAGATTCTCATACATATTGGGAATTTCCTCCCCTGGAAGACTCGTCTTCGTTTTGAAAGATTGGCCAAGCGGTTCCGCAATTTGCCTTACCAACAAAATCAAACGGCTTCTTTGGATATCCACAATGTGAGTTGGCTTCAACTTCCTTCCAAGTCTGCATATTTAGCTTCAAGAAGCTATTTCGTTTGAATTAACATTGGTGGAGAAATCGAAGGAACGACGAATTTCCCTCTCTGTCATCAATAAGAATATCAAGCCTTCGTCCGACGCTCTACTCGAATTGTTTTCAAATCAACAACTATCTAAGCGCTACATGCTCGCCACAGAATATATCGACTTTTCCATTTATATGATCGAAAAGCTAATGTCTCTTTTTACAATCCAAAATTATAGTTTTGTGAGTTTTTAAGGAAGAAAAGCACTGTTTTTATAGCGCTATGCAAAAAATGAATTCTGCACTAGACTGGCTGGACTATTCAATAAAAAGAGGCCATTCCTTCCGAAAAAGTTGGGAATAAGCGTCACAATGCGTGGATCTCCAACTGCCGAAGGAGAAAACGAGTTTTCTGTCAAAGACTGGGAATTTCTTGAGAGTCTGAAGAGTACGTTGGATAGAAAATCTTTCAATAAATCTTTCAGATCTTCATAGCTTCACAATGCATGGACCTTATAGATTGACAAAAAAAGATCTTGAGAGATTTTGTAAACTCCCGTATATTCAAACAGTATGCTTGCAGATTCGAGTCCAAACTGTCTATATTTTAGGCTAAAGTAGTGGAATTATTTTTTAGCCTCCAATACCAGATATACTTTATTCTCGAATGTGAAATTAACAACGACTTCGTGCAGAGTCTGATCGACCGAGAGGCTGAAAGATTCGTCACAAACACAGTTTGCAGTGTGACTCCCCTGTTCCTTTTAAAATATATCAAGGTAGTTAAACTTGGGGTAAGGAAGAAAGATTTTAGGATTGTCTATCTGGCTCTCATGTTCTAAGTTTTCTGTCTCTTCAAATCCCTGCTATTCAAACCATCGAGCAGGAACTTTTAACATTTGGATTTAAAGTAGAAACTAGTACAGCCTTTAGTTTGTCGGCAAGGCGAATAGTCAACTGTCGCGAAAAGAAGGAAGGCCAAAAGCCTGATGAAATCATCGTTAAAATTTACAGGGATATAATTTGGATTCAAGCCGATTATGCCGAATACAGAAGAACTTCATAATCATAAAATAAATTTTGGAATTCGTTTCTTTTATTTCATTGATTTCCGAGAACCCTTCAAAAACTAAAGTGAAGAGGGCCTTAGGTATCGAAAGTATTCCCGAAGAAGAAGTTCATAGTTGAAGGCCTCGTTCTGTTCGAGCTGTTTTGGCTGATTGCTCTCCTAGACTGCCATTCATTCTGTCCAGAGCTCTGCTCCATTAGCTTTGCTAGCCGGACACTTCCTATTCTCCTTATCGTAGTCCTTCGCCTTGCAGCAGATTCTGACTGCCTTGTCTTGTCAGCAATAATCGAAATTTACATTCTCTTTTGCCACTGTCGGTGCATTTGGTAAGCCAAAGCCAGAAGCAAAGCGCAGAGGTTCGATCGAGTAGGGTTTCGATAAGCGACGACACTAGTTTTGCTTGTGCCTTTTATTAAACCACTGACCTCAACCCCCAACTCAATCAGTCGTTTCGAGACTCTGCAACGAGGCACGAACGCGAACGTCACGAGGAGTTTTAAACGAATATATCTCCTCCTTGTTAGTTTCCTAATTATTATCCTGCCCTGGGAAGATCGTCTTTGATTCGAAGGATTGGCTCGACGCTTCCGAGGTCTGCTATGTCAACCAATTCAAACGTCATCTATTTCTTACGCTCTGTCTTTCGAAACTGGGTTGTTTTCTGCTTTGAATAATACGATTTAGGTGGAAGGAGCTTGTTCTATTGAATTACCCTAAAATCTGATAGATAACGCCGCCGATAGATAACGTTGATGTGAGATGAAAATTTGTTTTTGACGATTTGAACAATAATTTTGCCAGCTTTAATGTTTTCAATGATAATTTAGAAATCGAATAAAAATTTTAAAAGAGTTTTGAGGCTAAAAGATTTTTGAAAATTGTCATTTTTTTGAAAAAAAAAGCGGCGTTGTCTATCAGACTTTAGGGTAAGAGCTAGCGATAGAGATAGTATTGGAATATCCAAAAGAACAGAATACTATTATTATACTCCTATCATCAGCGATGGTATGAAAAATAAATCTTTTCTCAACATGCGTAAATGTCCCGGGAAACAAATTAAGCTCTACTTGCCAGCCTCGGAATAGCCTATGCGGAAGATGCACGCACCTGAGTGAATGACTTCTGTAAAGGAGATCAAGCCCTACAACTTTTCAAAAACATCGAAAGCTCTAAAAATTGCTTAAAAATTAAGAAAGTGGTCACTTTTAGGCTACAGTTGCTCTGAATAATGATGAAATTTCAACAGAACATAAACGTTATATCGTCAAAGATAGTCATTCCACTATGGCTTTCGGGAATGTCGACATTAAACCAAATCTTTTATCCTCGAATGAGGGATAGAATTGTACTTCTAAAGTCATTTCTCTCTAGTAATTTCAAAAAGAGAAGACAATAATAACCACAATGATTCGTACCAAACATTTGAATTTGAAATGTTGATAACTCGATTCCATTTTTTCTATCTTTCCTATTATTAGCGTCAGCCAGCTTCCTTGAAGTGCCTTTGAGATACTTTTGTAGTTCTTCTGGTGGATCTAATCCGAAAGAATCAAAATAATAACACTCACTTCCTTTCTTGAAATAACAGACCCAATGAGTACCTCTCCCCGAGGTAGAATCAAGATTCACAATCCCTACTTCTTTATCTTTTATCATATTTGATAGGTTGTCTCTCATAAAAAACACCTCTGAAATTCTTGATTTTCAAACCATTTAAGAGATTCAGGAGGTCATGGTTGGTTAGAGGTGGTAGGTCCATTTGGAAATTCATAATTTAATAGAATCAGAATGTTTAAAATTGGTTGAAAAAGCTGAAAAATGGAAATAGGAGAAAAAGGGATAGCTGAGCAAAATGGGCAGAGTGGTGCGCCAGACATTTTGACCCAAAAATGACAGGTTTTGCGAGCTCTTCGAGATCATGATTCGTAAGAGGAGGTAGGTCTTTTCGGAGACTAAGAGTGGCCATTTAATAATAAGCAAAATTTTAAAACTCGTCTAAAATGCGTCATCAATTCTTTTATTTTCACTTTGTTGGCCTAGTACGATTGTAAAAATCAAAGCACAAAATAAAATTAAAATGGTAAAAAATTGGAGCGCACATAGGAGTCGAGCTGTCGTCTTACCGCATTGCGGACCACTCTGTACCCGACTGAGCCATGGAGGCGCCCCCTTGCCTCGGAAGATTTCTTCTCTATCTGCCTAGCGCGCCCTGGCAGAGTCAGCTAGGCGGTGGAGGGTGAGAGAGAGTGTGTGATGGTGCAATGATGTTGTGTTGCTCTTTCTTCCCCACACGCGAGTCTATTCCCTTAGTTATCTTTGCTGTTTTAGCTACTATGATACCTCATCGTTGATGAGCGATCGCTCGCGATGACTCATCGCCCTCTTAGCACAGTAGTAGTACGTCGGACTTCCACCCGAAAGGTTGAGGGTTCGATCCCCCCGATGATTGTGAACCACCCTGTCTGATCATTCGGTCATGATCAGACTTGGGCGGGTAGTGGTCTTTTTACTACCCTACCCGTTTCGGGTATTACCCGCTAGGGTACGGGTACGGGTACGGGTAACCCGCCCAAGTCTATCCGGGACCCACCCATTGGCGCTTCCTCTGAAAGTTTACGGTTAATATCCACGTTTCATCACCTGTTATTAGACGGGGAAAAAAAGACTTCCGCTCATATCTGGAAAGATGAGCGGCAGTAATGGACATTCGTTGCCATTTGTGAGCCTCGGTCAGCGTATGGGGCAACCAACGACCCAGTTCTTTTCGAGTAACCCAATCTCTTGAAATGTCTTTCTATTGTTATGTAAGAGACACTTAAAGCCTCTGCCAAATCACGGGTTGACTGGGTATTATCTTGGTTTACAATGGCGAGAAGTTGACTTTCTTCGAGTTCCAAGGGGCGACTCTGACCAGAGACTCTTTCAAGCGAGCGATCTCCAGAACGAAACTTTTCAAACCAAAGTTGACAGCTTAATGCAGTAGCAGACCCTTCCCCATAATATTAATTTATGTTGGAGGCCGTTTGGTGAGCGTTTGTTCCTCGGGTGAACTTATAAAGAATGACATGGTGCAGATGCCCAGGTGGTAGATCAGTGATACTTACGACAAAAGCAATCAGCGTAGAAAGAATAAGAAAGCTACTCATTGTTGTTATGATGGGGTGAGAAGAGGGTTATGTGAGTAAGATAAAACACCCATCAGTTAGCCACATGAAAACAAAACAATAAGATAGCAAGCATGAAAAACAATGCGAAATTAATTATGTTCCAACCCAATACAAGGTATAGTGAATGTCATCTGGAAGAGGCAGACCGTAGCCTCAAAAGCTGTCCAACAAAAGTCGTCAGTGCTGGGCGTTGTCCGGCTCTCTCTTGTGCAAAAGGCTTCGAAATATCGCTGTTCTCGTGGGTTATTTGGTTTAAGTGATATTAAGAGTAAAAACGAAGAAAGAAGCCAAAATCTGCGATCTCAAAAAAGGTTGGAAAATCATGGAAATATGATTTAAAGAAGACGTCAATTTTCACCATTTTTAGGATAAAAAAGCACGTTTTTTGGACCAAAAATCTCATCGCTTTTAAGTCATAACTCGGCTCATTTCCAACCGTTTTTGAAGATTTAAAGTGTTTTGGAATCACAAAATCGAGCTAAATCGAAATGCATCAGCCAAATATTGACAGCACGTCTGCCCTTCTCCAAGCAACTGATATCGAAAAAGTCAGAAAACATTTTCTCGAACATGGTGAATAGAGACAATTCGGAGGTGACACAACGTAATGAAGCGTTCCAATAAAAAAATTGGGAAAATTAAAAAAAAAATCACTGGGTTACTGTAATGAACCCATATTTATGAAACGAGTTAAAATCGATGTTTAGCTCGTCAAAATTTACCAATAAGCTGCAACAGGCTGAAAATCATTTTCCGGGGGTATTTTGACTCAGATCAAAGCGAACCGTTGGCCGCTGGATATTTTTATGCGAGAAACACAATATAACCACTCTCAGGTCATGAAAGCTTCACCCGACCAGGATATGGGCAATTTAGAGGGTGAAGCTGGAACTAATTTATGAACTGATCCTGTGGAAATTTTTGACGGAATTATGGTCTCCGGTTGATTGAAGAACTGAAGAATTTGTTACAATAATAACAAATAAAACAATTTGCAAGAAAAAAACGACTTTTTTAGTTTCTCACTGATTCTACGAACAAATCAGCTGACTGACTACTCGAAAGGGAGTCAGCGAGTCCACTGACTTGCGCAATTTTGACTCCAATCGACCAGCAGTCTTTCCTCGCAGTCAGTCAGCCCTACCAGATGGATTCAACACGAGACGAAGAAAATGAATATTCGAGAATTGATTATGACTACCTCGTTATTGACCGAGAATCCACGAATTTGACATCAAGAAGGTGAATTAATTAGATAAAAGCATTGATTTATATTAGTCAGTTGAGGAGCTCTGAAGGAAATACTTATGAAGAGCCGAGCAGTGCTGTGAAAAAACGCGAACAAAAAATGTTTGAGCCTGGAGAGACACTACCGCTTGTTAAAAAGGAAGAGGGGAAAAAGCAGAACTCTCGAAAATCTACTTGTTCTATAAAATGCGGATTGCTGATTCTATTCATTCTGCTGACTTCTGCACTCTCACTCTTATTTTGCCTTCATTACCTGGAGGTAGTGAAATTGTCAGATGGGAGATTGAAGGCACGAGAGGTGGAAACTCAAAAGGAGACAATACAACAGCTGAACGAAATGATAAGCAGACTTAAAAATAATTCTTTGGTAAGTGGCCTTTAATGGATTTGTAAAGCTCTGATGAGGAAATTTAATGAGCAGAATGTTGAGATAGATAAACTGAAAAATAATGCTGCAGAGAGCAATTTAAAAGTGTGGATATGCCTTGGAAACATAACCAAAGAAAAGAGTGCTTTAGTAGGAGATTCCTTGGAAAATTGCAGGGTCTGTCACATGAAATCAAAGAGTTAAGAGATGAAATAACTGAGAAGGATGGCCGTCATGGGGCTGACATAACAAAGCTAAAAGATAACTCAACGGTAAATTTCAATTCCCAGTTGAATTATGAAATTCAGGCGCTGCAACGCACAATTGACGGACAAGAAAGAACTATAAACGATCAGAAACAGAAGATGGAACTCCAGGCTGTTGACATAAGCAAACTGACGAATAATACCTCGGTAGGATTTCTTCAGTAAATTGCCTAGATTTAGTCTCTTCAACAAAGAGTTAATGAACAGTTGGAGCTCATTGGTGAGAAAGAAGCGACGATAGATCGTTTAGTGGATCAAATAAACAAACACGAAGCCAATTCTTCAGTAATCAACATTAAATGACAAAGCAATCTTCAGATTCTGATGGACATGATTAACAACCAAAAAAAGACTATTAGTGAGAAGGAGGCGACTATAGACCGTCATGTGGCTGACATAAGTCAATTGAAAAGCAATGCTTTGGTACGTTTTTGAGGACAGTTGAATATCAACAAAATCCTTCAGTCACTGCTGAAGAAGACTAACGATGATACGGAGACTATTGCTGAACAAAAGAAGGCGATTGATCGTCATGTGGCTGACATCGGAGAAGCGAGAAACAAAGTTTCGGTAAGTGGTTCTTCATGGATTTTTGAATAATCACAGGCTCTGAGGCAACAGATAGATGAACTGAAAGCGGTAATAGTCAGTCGTGATGTTGATATAAATCGACTAAAAGACAAAATTAATGAGCTGGCTCCTGAGCAGACTTCAGTAAGACTCCTTTAAAGGATCTTTCAAATTTATAGGTAATGCTGCTTGGCGGTTGGCATGACGACATTACAAACTCAACTACCATTTACAATTCAATGGAAAAGAGCTGGAAAAATTGTAACCTGACGCTTCCAAGCACACTTGCAAGACACGGAGCAGCTATTATCAACAATGAGATTTACATTTTTGGTGGTTACGATGGAAGAACTATAGAATCTGTCAAATCTTTATATAAATTGGGAGCTGGCAATAAATGGGAGAAGATGGCTGATATGACTGAAAAGAGATTTTCATTTTCGCAGAGTTCTGTTGTTTTCAACTCGGAAATCTGGGTGATCGGTGGATATAATGGGACAAATACTTTGAAATCAGTGGAGAAGTATAATCCAAAAACTAATAAGTGGACCCCAATGCCGTAAGTGACTGACGTCAGATTTATGCAGACTTTCCAGTGAATTAAACGAATCGAGATTAGCTGCTGCAGCTACTGTAGTCGATGGAAAAATCTACGTTTCTGCTGGTTGGGATGGAAGGAAAACTAAGAATTCAGTGGAAGTCTATGATCCAGAAAAGGGAAAATGGGAAATATTCACTCCTAGCATGCCTCATGCAATCGCTTCACATATTTTAATTGGAAACGACTCACATTTAATCGTAATTGGTGGAGATTTGTCAAAGTATGATCCAACAAATGAAGTCTGGAAAATTGATGTTTTGGATCCGAAGAGGGAATGGAAAGAGATGCCTCATCTGCAACAAGAACGATTTGGTTTTGGCGCTGCCATAATAGCCGATGAATTTATGGTTTTTGGAGGAATAATCAACAATGCCACGCGAATTGATTCTGTTGAGATTTTTGATGGAGTTGAATGGAAGAAAGGAGCCAACTTACCAGATAGACGACATCGTTTTGCCTCTATTCCTCTCACTTGCGCTCAAGAGAGACTTTTTCTCAAACGATATTGTCAAAATTCCTGATTATTAGAGAATAAATTAGTTCTTGTTCTTATCTAATAATTGTATTACAAGATATAGCGGATGTCATCTGGAAGAGGCAGACCATAGCCTCAAAACTTGTCCAACAAAAGTCGTCAGTGCCGGGCGTTGTCCGGCTCTCTCTTGTGCAAAAGGCTTTGAAATATCGCTGTTCTCGTGGGTTATTTAGTTTAAGTGATATTAAGAGTAAAAACGAAGAAAGAAGCCAAAATCTGCGAGACCAAAGCAAAATACTATATTAAGCGAGCGAGCAAAGTAGAAAATGATTTTTAACACATTGACTGCCGCGTGTATCCTCGGGGATACACGCAGTAACTTACGTTTCTTCAAAACGTGTATCCGCGGGGATACACGTTTTTGAATTTATAATTGTATCCGTTTTTTAAATATTTTTTTCACTGTTATATTCGCGTATGCTTCCTAAATCCTTCCTGTATCAAACACCATGGTACATGTTTCAAAAAAATTTATTACGCGACAATATCAATTACATTTGATATGCAGTTTTTGAAAGCAATCCATACAATAATATTTTTTGCACCTACTGCATCTTGTTCTAATCTGCTTTGAATTCTTTCTAGCAATGTCTGAGCCGAATTTCTTAGATAGTTGCTGGTAGCATGCAACACATCGTCCCTTCGAAATTTTTTCTTCACTTTTTACCATTTCAAGGATGTGACGGATTTTGGGTGTTTTAGGCTTTTCTAATTTTAACATTGAGGCTACTATTTGACGTTTAAAATCAATAAATTTGATCTTCGAAGCTGAATTTAGCTGATAAATGTTCAAAGCGTTGACAACAGCCGTTTGAGTGACGATGTGAAAAAAGATTCGCAAATACTACTTCATTGTTTTCCTCACATACGGACAATAAGCTGCCATTTGATCAGATAGATCGACGAAAGCCTTGCCAACATTATAGTCTAAAATGACCTGTGGTTTTCCATTTTCGCCTGCTAAATCGTCGTGAAGTGTAGACAGCATCAATACGTCTCTTTTGTCATGCCATTTGAGGATCATGATCCTATCATCGCTTTGGGCAGCCACATAATCGCCTCTTCTCACTTTAGATGATATCATAGTTTTTGGAAGACCCACTCTATTTTTTCTGATAGTGCCAACAAGATTAGTTTTTTTCTTCATCAATGTTCTAGCCAGAGGTATACTTGTGTACCAGTTGTCTGTATACAGCGTTCTGCCATATCCTACCAAATCTTCCATTAGTCTTAATACCACGTCCTCAGCTACTGATCCTTTTCTCGGTTGATCTTCTTTTCCGGCATAAATAGACATACTGTAGGTGTAGCCGTTTTCAGAACAAAGTTTGAAAATTTTGATTCCGTAGCTATGACACTTACTCGGAATATACTGTCAAAAACTAACACGTCCACGAAACGGAACCAAACTTTCGTCAACACAGACATCCTTTCCTGGTCTAAGAAGAAGCTTACACCTGGACAAGAACAAATCCACAAATTTCTCGATCTTATATAATTTTGATCCACTATTATTCTCGTTATCAGCCAAATGTAATGATCGCATCAGCGAATAGAATATAGCTCTTGTCATTGCACTTGAACAAATGGCGTGCCCTCCTATGGCTGGGTCAGTAGACCAGTAATCTTCTAGTTTTGGCAGATGCACATACCCCATTAGAATAATAAGAGCCAGAAATTTACGCATTACAATGTTATCCGTTGGAATATAAGCATTATCTTTTGTCGGCCCATATCTATTAGTTTCTTCGACTATGAAATCTACCATCTCATCATGAAAGAATAGGTTATAATACTCCATCGGAGTTTTGCATTTACTAAGTAACTGCATATTCAAACCAGAATTCATATAATTGAACTTCCATTTTGAGGGTTTGATGATAAAATTTGACCATGAATTCAAGGTATCAATGGTCTCATCTTCATCGGATTCAGAAGAACGACTTTCATTATCATAAAAAAATGTGGTGTCAATATTCGTTGTATCTTTAGCTTCATCTTCATCGCTATCCAACAGGATTTTTTCAAAGTTTAAATTCAGATCGTCTCGCGAATTCATCTTAAGTAATACTAATTTTACAGAAGAATATGATGAAATATAAAAAAAACAGCCACAAAAAATAAATATAAAAGCCAAAAGTATATTTAGAAAAGCATTTAAAAATAGAAAAAAAACTCGCACATTGCGAAACGTAAGTTGCGTAAAAATACACGCGGCAGTCAATGTGTTAAAGAAGAGATCAATAACTTTACAGAGTTTTGAAAATCGCGAAGGTTGATGGAAAATTTCAAAGTTCTGAGAGAAACTTTTATTCGAGACAGATTACTATGACTGGTTGAAGCCATCCATTTTTGGTTTTATTCCCTCAATGAAGCAGTCAAAATGAAGTCGAATAGAATAGAAAACCATCCGGCTATGAGAAAATATGCCATTTTCCTTTATTTCGTCAGTTAGTCAGCTCTCCCTGGGGAAATCCTGCGTACGCATTTTCCCGTGACACGTCAGTCCAACCAGCACGATGAATATATGCAACCAGTCTTTGGTTGTCAGCGTTTTTCTTCTGCTTTGTTTTCTCTTAAATATCTCCCTCTTTATTTTTATCTCAATGCTGTCTGCCATTTTTTATGAGAAATTAGGAAATTCGGCCTGAGAAATCCACTTAGATTGGATCATCCAATTTCATTGCTTTATCTTCCCGTTCAAACTCAAAATAATTGTTAAATTTCGGCATTTTCTTTGATTTGCCTTGAATTTAAAAAGGAAGCCCAATCAAGAGTTCTTTTGATAGTCTACACTTTACGCTTTAATCTAAAATCTATGAAATAACTGTCCATTGAATAAAATTCAACCTTTCTCTCTGATTTTAATTTGTTTCCTCCTCGATTTAAAAAAAGAAGGAAAACTACTTTCGTTATTTATATCGCTATGTTTCGACAAATATTACGCTCAAAATCCTGTATAAAATCGCAAAATTAACGGTATTTCTTCTAATACTTTTCTGTTCCTTCGATGATTTTCATTCTGCAAAGAGTTGTAGAGGAGGTCAAGAGCTACAACTTTGATTAAAAGATTGGAGATGGTGTAGAGTGAGAAATTTCAAAAATTTGCGGCAAAATAAGCCACAAGGAGGAGATTTTATTGAAAATATACGGGTTATTTTCTTATCCTATTGGCTTACTGTATGCCAATTATTTTATATTTTTTCTTCGTTTTTTTGTCTTCTTGTACTTCTACTTTCTGATTTCATTGATAATGTTTAAAAAATGAAGAATAACAAATATAAAATAATGGTTATACAGTAAACCAATAGGATAAGAAAATGACCCGCGCTGTTTGAATAAGCTTTCATTTTGTGCTCGCTTTTTTTAAATAGACTATATCAAATGTTCGACTTACTTCTATAAGAGAAAATACAATAGAATTGGACAAATTCCAGTCTAAAATCCCGAGTAGAGTTTGTAGGCGAACTCGGCCATTTTCTGATTTTAATTCATTCCATCCTCGATTTAAAGAGAAAACCAACGCTGACTTCTTTATTAATCTAACTATTCTCTTCTTTCAGAGCTCATTAGATTTCAAGCCTCAGGTGGGTAGAGGCACAAAACTCGGGGAAAAATGATGAACTTCGAGGTGAGCAGCACAAAACGTAGGTTTATTTCGCCGACTCCCCTTTTCCCAAGAAGATGATTTTAGAAATCGGTGTGGGATTGACAGCGTTCGGCGCGTTTTTCATCTTCCTCGGGATTCTGCTCTTCCTCGATGCGGCCCTTTTAACAATAGGAAATGTCAGTTTTCTCCACTCTAATCTAGATTTAATAAAAACTGTAGATCCTCTTCGTCGCGGGAATCGTCTGCATTATTGGCTTCCAGCGGACTGCCGTCTTCTTTTTTGAAGTCAGAAAGCTGAAGGGAAGCATCCTCTTTTTTGGAGGTTTGTTCTTTCAATTTCCTTTTTATTTGCGACTTGAGATTAAGAATTCGTTGATTGAGAATGCGCTGCAGAACTCTGAAATTTTGAATTTCTTTGTGGGACTCTTTGGCCTAAAATGACCATTTTTTGGCGGGTCAAATCTCAAAAAATTATGTAATCAGCCATGAAACTGTTCATCAATCAAATAGGTAAATTTTGTGGTTAAAAAAGCCAGTATTAATAATAAAATCAGCTTATAAACTGGAAATAAAGCAAAATTATTAGGTTTTGAATTGGATTTTAAAATATAGAGAACCTTCGCAGATTGTTGTATCTAAGTTCTATTTCATATTCAGCCACAAATTAGCATTTTTCTCAATGTCCAGGCAACTTTTGAGGTCAAAAAACGAAAGAGAAGTTGCCTTTTTTTGGAGGTTTATTTTTTTTCTTTTGACTCCCTTTTTTATTTACTAGGGCCCTCTGTTTCCGCTAAACATCTGGTTACGATGGTAAATTTGAATTTTAGCGCGGGTACTGTAGTCTTCATTATGATTATCGTTGGATTGAAACAAAATTTGTCTTCAGGCATTTTGATCGCCCTATTTGGCTATCCACTAATCGGAATTATCCTCGAAATTTGGGGATTTATTCTCCTCTTTGGGTGAGTTCAAATCTGAAGAAGAGGAGAAAAAACCAACAAATTTAGCGGCTTCCTCCCCGGATTGGTGAATCTTCTTCGAAGTATTCCCGGCGTCAACACTATCACTTATCTCCCCGGAATTCGGCAGGTACAAGATAATTTTAGCAAATTAAAAATCAGGGGTAAATTTTATCTTGGTATATAAATGCGAGGAAGAACATAAGCTTTCATCTTTTTTGGACCCCCTAGGCTCATAAAATCACTGTGTTGTTTGATCCTCTACTTCCAATTTTTATGATTCGCAATGTTCTGCAAACTTGTAGAGCAGATTTAAATCTACAACTTTGCAGAAAAGATAAGAACTCAAATTAAAAATTGAGACTTCATTCCCCAATCTATGATATTTTATTATTAGAATTGACGTAATTTTTACGGCCCAATTTTTTTTTAATTTTGCGAAAAATTTCAAGAACACCATAAATTTGGAATTGATTTTGGCGGAGATTAAAAATTTAAAAATTCGCAATAAATTCTTCAGTTGTTGGATCGCCTGGCGCCGGAATCGAAGTACCCGGTTTGAATGGAAAAAAACCTGCCCCGGTATTGGATCATCCCTGGAATCTCAATTGTCGACTCTTTTTTTTGTTGTTCGTTGCTGACTAAATTACTAATCTACGAGCCATATCCGTTAATTTGAAAGCTTTTTCCTTCTTTTTGTACAACTAGTTTTATTAGGAAATATATTAACTAAGTTATTATATAGAAGATATTATTATTATTTTCTCTCTGGGAGACAGAGGATCTACGTGTTTTTCTATGTGACTGTGACTCTTCATTTGTGATGAATTTTAATCATTTTTCAAACCCTTTTTTTGGGGTAAAAACTCGCATCGCCATTAAATCGATGGAAGAATTACGATCAGTTGGTCTCTTGATAATGTAAAAGACTGATACAGTGAAGAAAATGAAGGAAGCCCTTAAAATCTGGTAGAATCAAGGCTGGTAGTCCTACTTTTCGAGTGCCACGAGTCTTTGTTCAAGTCCGAGTATGACAATAGCTGATTATAACCTTTGGTCAAAATAAAAGAGGCTCCTGAAATACAATATTTCTTCTAATAGAAACCTCATGGCTCATAATTTTGAGCTAATTTTACTGGCTTTTGATGTTTTGTAAGCTTGTAGAGACAGCCAAAAGCTAGAGCAAGCATTGAAAACTATGAAAGCAATTGAAAAATTACTAAAATACACGATAACTTACACTTTTAGGTGGTTTATATTAGAAAAAATATGGTATTTTGTTGGAAAATAGTGTTTAGCCGATAAAAAGTACGTAAAGACACACAAACTATAAAATAAAGAAAAAAAATCCAATAGTGAGTTTACTAAGGCTAAACGAACCCAGCTTCTACTAGAAGAAATACGGTATTTTGCTAATTTTTCGTTCAACCAGCTCTATGGTGTTAGCACTAATTTTCTTCAAAAAATGATAGTTTTGAGAGATTCAGGCCTTGCTCGATTAGATGTCTTCTCCCGTTCTTATTCTACAATCCCTTCCAGTAATAGCTGCTATAAAGTAGGAAGACCCAACAACGTAACAATATAAGAAGAATTTGAAATCTGGAAGAATCGAACTTTTCAGATCAAATCGTTAATTAATCGGTTCCAAGCCTAATTTGAGTATTTTAACCTAATTTTGATGCAAAATAATGGTCTACGAAGTTTTAGAGGAAGTGGGAGAATTCAAAAGTTCTCCAAGAGAGTTCAGCTTTTGAACTGATTCGAGCTTCTAGCCTGCTAATACACTATGTATTTAATTTTTACAATAAAATCTCGGTGTCGGTGCGGAAACCTCAAAAAATTGGTGCACTGCGAATAGGCAGTTATATCGTCTTTTTTGTGAAACAGGCTATATCTAGCTATAAAATATCATATTCGCTAAAGGGCTTTGCTTTTAGGGAAAATCTCATAAACTTCTACAGCCAGGTTACGATAATTAAATATGATTTATTTTCTTTCTTTTCGAATCTAATTATCTCCACGAATGCTGGGATTATGCTGTAGATAGGAGCGGAAACAAACGCGGAATTTCTCAAATTCTCCAACACAAATTCCATATTTGACCATATCGGTTGGAACACTTCCGACGGCATTGCAATACGGCAAACAGAGCGGAAGAACGCCCTAAAATTAACGTTTTTATCTACTAATTTTGGAGGAAAATGCCTGATTTTGACAACAAGTGGTGTGATCATGGCGGGAGGAGACACAATCCCAGATCTTTTGGACTGTATTTCCACGTGGAGCGCATTCGGCAATGAAGGGAAAAACCTAAATTTGATTTGAATCCATCGAAATTGAATAAAATTGACGCTGTGAGCGGCAATTTGCGGGATTTGGCAATACTTCTCAGCACAAAGGTGATCAATTTCGGGATCCTTCCGACAGCAATTTATCAATTTTTCATTGGCTGACATGGAATTAACAATATCTGGTATACAACTGAAAGAGCTATTATAAGATTTTTAAAAAGAAAGATGAGAAACTTACAGAAAAAGAAGAAGGAGGATCATCTTTTGAGGAAGACTTTCTCTTCACAGCTGTTATCCCGCGTTGCCATCGCATCCGGCTTTCGGGATTTCAATCAAAGTTTGACACATTTTTGGATTGCAAGATGGGGGAAAAGCTGGCGATTGGCGCACTTTTAAGCAGACTATAAAACACAAAAAAAGTTTATTTCGGATGGGCAGCTTCAAGCCCTTTTGGAGGAACTAAATGAATTATAGTTTGTATTTTTAAAAAAAGACGACCAAACTGCGTATACGTGGCGCACTGGGACCCAAAATTTTAGGATAAAAATAAGTTCCGTTTATTTTGGAGGCGAAGGCTTGCGCCTTTTTTCTCACATTCTTTGAAACTACCGTAATGCTGATGCTTTTGTGCCCAATTTGAAGCTAAAAGCCAGAAAGTCTCAGAGAAAGCGGCGTGTCTAATCTTTTACAAAAGAGGAGTCAAAGCCTCCCTAGTATTTGTTATGAATTCTCGAAATCTTCCAATAATTTGCTTAATTTTGAGCAGTTAAAATTGTAGAATCAAGTGGGGCATTGCAAAAATTCAGAATAGTTGCAGGTTTTTGAAATTCGTGAACTGAAGCAACTGCTATGGAAGATCAATTTTTATTAGAAAGTTGATAAAAAAATTTTTATTTAAAAAAATATATTCTCTTCTCACAAAAAAAATTAAGTGTCCCCATTGATATTTGGATGAGATTCGAGGTAGTTTTGGAAGCAAACTCTGATCCGGTCGAAGTGCGACAGACAGACGAGATACTTGACATAGTCGGTTGGGACGCCCTTTGTCGTCTCGCAATAAGCCAGACACTGATCGGGAACCTAAAATAATCAATTTTGTTTTTTTTCTTCGAACAACGGAGACAAACCCCTTGGCCTCGACAACAAGCGGTGTGGTCAGCTCGCGACGAGGCGCAGTCCCACATTTGGCCAACAGTTGGGCCTTTTGGAGCACATTGGGCCATAAAGCCGAGCACCTGGAAGAGGAGGATTTATTCCAAGGTGATGAAGGTGGGAAAACGAAATACTCAGCCAATCAATAATGCTTTTAAACACAAATTTATTTTTAAATAGAAGTTGGAAGAATAAAAAAGTATTTTACTCATTATTACTGGATAAAAGGAATTTCGAAAAAAAAAACCCTATAGAACCTCTGCCGAACTCAAAGAAACAGTCCCAAACGTTGGAAATTTAAGCTCATTTGGTCGGAAAGATTGTCCCAAAGCAGGTTGATACTCACATCTGCGCAAAATTCAAATTTCATTGTAATTTCTGGTTGCTTTTTATGCTTTTTTCCGTGTTTTCTTGTATTTCGACACCATTTTTATGGCTAAAAAGTTTAGGATTGTTCCTTCAAGAATAATCAGATTTGAAAAATCATTTAATGCATTTTATATCCAAATTGGAGCAAAATCTCTTATTTTTCGATTACAAACTTCCGAAACAATCTATCGTATCACCTCTCTCATTAAAGTGGCAACATACTCATGAGAACTGATAATAGAGACGATAATTTTAATTTTTTATCTTTGTTGCCAAATTGGAGTAAATATCCCCGATCAAATAAAGCCCCTGAAACGTACCGTATCTCCTCTCAAGGCGTTGAAGTCGCAATATCTCCTGCGGCACTCCACATCAGCGCTGTTCAAACCCCTACAGCAGACTCGCAACTTCTGATTGGCATTTCTCTGTCCAGGGACGCCGTAACTGAAACCAAAGATGACAAAAAAGAAGGAGGAGATCACATCTGCTGGAGACGGACATCCTTGGCACTGAAAGTCGGCGCCGCTCTGGCCACTGCAATCGGAGTTTGTTGGAGTTGTTGTTCAGTCGGAGGGGCCGACTCCCACTTCTGTTGCTGCGTATTCCACACCCAGTTTCCCTAGAAGTTTTTTTGCTTTTTCTGCTGTAGGGAAAGGGCGATTTTTAATCAACTCTTTCTGATGGAGACTCTACGGATTAAGCCAGGGGTGAGCGAAATTTAAAAAAAAAAACATTTCAAAAACCGAAACGGAATCTTAAAAATCCCGGAATATTTCAGTCAACGGAATTGGAAGCGACATTTTCAAACAAGCGAACAGTCAAGTAACAAAATAACCTGCGAAATTATTTTAAAAAATAGCAGGTAAAATGGTTGTACTTTGCCTGGCGACCCCATGACAGTATCCCAAAGCTGAGCATCGCGCGCCATTTTGAATTTTTTGTAAATTTTGTGTTATCCTGCTGTTTTTCTTGATTTTCTTTCATTCTTTTTATGATTATGCTATATATTTTGTGGTTTTTTATGTCTTATAACAAAAATAACAGTACAAAAGAATATTAGAAACATTGAAAATAGAACTAATCAAGTGTTTTTGTCAGTCCAGTACTATTATTTTTTGTTATAAGACATAAAAAACACAAAATATATAGCATAATCATAAAAAGAATGAAAGAAAATCAAGAAAAACAGAAGGATAACACAAAATTTACAAACAATTCAAAATGGCGCGCGATGCTCAGCTTTGGGATACTGTCATGGGGTCCCCAAGTAAAGTACAACCGAGATTTTTCAAGTGTTCCATGGGCTGTCACGTTATTAACACATTCGGGGCCGAGGCCATTTCGCAAAAACTCACGTTTTTCAATTTTTTTGATTTTTGCTCTGTTTTTTTCTTTTGGCGTTTTTTTAGTTAGTTTAAAGTTTTAAAGTAATTTTTTTTTAATATAAAAAAAACACGCGTGCATGATTTTTCATGCACGAATGAGAGAAAGAGGAGTTTTTGCGTGCATGAAAAATCATGCACGCAGCCTCGAATGTGTTAATAAATGAACCCCATTAAAATGATTAAAAAGAGTCGATAAAACCTAATTTTTTTTTTCGAAAAATTTGCTGAGAAATGGCCTCACCTGTCGCCATTGCTGCTGTCCATTTGATCCAGTAACCCACTGCTGAGCAAAACATATAGGGAGGATGAGAATCGACCAAAGCATTTGTCTCCACAAAGCTCTCTCTGAAAATACAAAAATCCTGGAAAGGCCCACAGGAATTGTAGAATACCGTATTTCTTCTAATAAAGCCCTCCGGCTTCTATTGTAATAACAATAAACAGCAAATTAGGGGAAAAGCCATTTTCAGGGGCAAATAGAAGCGAAAAGGAATTCCAAAAAAGGGGGAATAAATGAGCCAAAAGATGGGGCTATTTTCTCATCCATGAAGCAATTGCCAACCGGAAAGTTTCGTCCCACTTTTTTTTTGGACAACTGGGGAAATTATTGGAAATTTGATCAGAGAGACCGGTTTGCCTCCCTTCGGGAGAAAATGAATTTTAGAGAAAAAAAAAAAGATCAACTTGTTTTTAATTTTTGGGCTAAAGTTTCCCCAGATTCTACTCATTTTCTTTGAAAATTACTTTTATTGGTTTTAGGCGGGATCGTCTTTTTTATGAACAGACTATAGTGGGAACTTTTTGTTCCCGTTATCGTTACTGCAGACAACCGTAACGATTCTCAGGGATTGCAATAGTTTCATAGACATATAAAGGAATTCCAGAGGATATTGCTAGTTATTGTCCGCCCACAGATTGTCCCCCTATATATATTGGCCCTCTCTAGGCGCGGTGCTCAGCTTTTATTCTAATAAACTATACTCAAATACTGTTCTCTCGTTAGCCATTAAATGGAAATTTCGCCAAAAACCTATTTTAAAAAGAAGGTAAAACGAAAAAAAAATTAATGTTTTAGTGTATTTTCTCTAATAACCAGCCTTTTTTTATTAATTTGCCATTAGATTTTCCGTCTCTGTGAGGAATTTTCTCCAAAAATGATGTTCTGCAAAGTTGTAGAGGAGATCAAGGGCTACAACTTTGTAGAAGATTAGAAATTATGAAACCAAGTTTAAAATTTCAAAATTCCACGACAAGTAAGAGAAGAAAGCTTTCTACTTGAATCAAACTTCTAGCCTAATATTTCATTTTTACAATTAAAAAAACTGACAAAAATCTTTTTCAATTGCGGTCAGAATCCTGAGGGCTTCAATGTGAGAGAATCCTTCGATTTGAGAGAGGCTTTTGGATAAATGTTCTTCGATAACAATGTTTCGAAGAAAGAAGGTTTGGAAATAATTTGTAGAAGAAGGATTACTGTAATTAGCAAAGCATCGTGATGGCAAATATTCCATTCTTTTCACAAAATCACTTTCTTTTACGTCATCGTTTTCTCAGAAACTGAATAGCCAGCCGAAACTTTCAAAAAGTCAATCAAAAACCAAACTCTGCTGGATGCAGAGAGAGAGAGTGAGATAGAGATTCTTCAGAAAAGAAAATCTCTATTACGAGGATTAGATGAGTTCAATTTAGAATAAATTCAAATCTCACTGAAAAAATATCCTAATAGCATAACGGAAATCTGATCTTTCAAGGCTAAATGCTTCAAAGAATATAATAATAATATAAACTGATTAATTCGAATTCATTCGTTGTTGAAATAGAAATTGCTGAGCTCGATTAGCTCATTTTATTAGAAAAATTACTATTTGTAGGCGTGTTTCGCTCCAAAAAGCGGCTGATAAAGGAGGAAGACAAAAGAACCGGGATAAAAAGGAGATTAGCCGAAGAATAGTTTGATTAGCCGTGATCCCCTCCACCCCGAGAAGCCCCCTGAACTGGCCCTTTGAAGCGGATGTGGCGGTTTTGACCGGGCGAACAGGTCGTCCCGTTCGTTTCACCCCCGACCGGCTACACATTCAAATTGCAGCCAAACAGCAGCAGCACTTTCACGCCATCTGTGTATGTGTGTCTGACACTCGTAACTGTACAGCCAGTGGATACTAAAAACGAATAAACGATATATATATACCTATTAATATAGACCAAGTGACGTTTTTACAAAGAGGGTGACTAATAACCTCCAAGAGGAACATTTTTTCAACTTCTTCATTATCAAAAGAAGCTTTTTAAATAAATTCTTCAGCGGTAGAAAAGATTCAGCGAATCCCAGGGAATTTTCTAGGTGAAATTGGTAGAAAAAAAAGCCCTATTTAAAGATCTAAAAAAGTATCATAACAATTGTAGAAAAGTTGAGATCACAATTGTCCACAAATCCACTTCTCTGATAGAAATAGCAAATAGACCGAGGCTAAAACAGTTGGAGGCAAACAATATGGTAGAATAACATATGGAAAAATTCAAATGGTTGATCTCTTCAAATTAAAAAAAATTTAAGCTGTAAAACTTTCAAAACTCGGTCGATTTTGCTCAAATTTTGAAGATTGACTCCTCAATACTGCTTCATAAGTAATGTTGATTGAGATAAAATAAAAGTGACGCCTGAAATATTTTTGACTTCGAAACTCTAATCGACTGCTAAATTTTGATTAGTCAGCCATCATTTTTATGGGCTTTTCACTAATTTTGATGGAAACTAATGTCTTGCAGAGAAAGAGAACAACATTTTGAGTAAAATAGAAGCTTTTATTAGATGAGTAAAAGATTTAGTAAGATACTGTGGTGATTGGCTGTTTTCCCGACTCGAACTGATCAATAATATCGACAGTTTTGAGCCATAAGGCGTCTTGAAGCTCGACGTCGTGCGCCAACTCCTTTTGAAGATTCGCCTCATTGTCCCAGCAAGATTCCCAATATTTTCCACTAACCTACAATAATTCTTTCTTTCTGCAAAATTGGATTCAAACCTCTGCGATTTCATTCGAACCCGCGCAATAGACCGTCGTCGCAGCGCCTTGGCTCAAAGTCTTGGTGAAAGGCTTGGTGAAGAAGCCGAAGATCTTCCCAGGGAGGCCATAGGAACGGCCGATATCTGTGGCGATCATTGTCCCCGGATGGAGGACAAACGTCGAAACGCCGTTTTTATTCTCATCTCGGTGGAGTTTCATCGCGGTTAGCACGTTGCACAGCTTCGAATAGGCGTAGAGTCTGGATTGAAATTAGGAGAAAAGAGTAGGCAAAAGACCTATAGGTGGAGTCGGTGGAATCGCACGGAGTCAGCTTCTTCACTTTTTCCTCGGTTGGCATCTCCTTTTTTAGCTGAAATGTCAAAATGAGGAAAAAAAATCTTCCTCAAAAACCTATTTTAAAAGTGCTTCGGCTCGTTTCAAGGCTCAAGTATCGTCCCCCTTATAGTATTTTCCAAAGATTAAGCAACGTTTACAGTTTCTAACGAAATTTATTGGCCCTTTGAAACTTGTTTATTTTAGAAAATATCTTTTCAGTTGGATAAATGAAATTTTATGAAGGAGGGGAACAGCTCCAAATAAATTTAACCTAATTTCTATAATAGAAGGAATTATTCTAACAAACTTGGAAGCAATTTATTGGCCCTTTGAAACTTATTTGCTTATTTAGAAAGTACAGCGCGCCCAGAAATGATAGAGCCACCATCGATCAAAATTGGCAGCGTATCTTGGCCGGGTGAGATAATTTTTATCTAATTCTCTGGGCATTTTGGCCTTCTTTTTACTGCAACCGTATCTAGCCAAGCAAATTTTTTGTTGAGCAAAAAAAAAAACGATGGCCTCATCCCCGAAAATGGCGTCAATTTTCATCATTTTTTTTTCTTGAATTTCGCTTTTGATGATCAGTGGAAGGCTTCAGAATACGGTTAAAAATGAAATCAACTTAATACCAAGATATTGATTTACAAAACAGCTTCTGTTTTGGAAATAACTTACCCCGGTGTGATTGTGGGAAGAGGAGGAGACGATGACAATTCTGGACTCCTCAGTGATCCTCAGCACGGGCAGCAGCTCTCTAATGAGGTAGAAGTGGCCCACATGGTTGACGCCAAAACTCGACTCAAATCCATCGATTGTTGTCTTCTGTTGGGGTGAAAAGACACCAGCATTGAGGATGAGAGCATGTAGAGGCCAATGTCTGTCTTTGAACTCCTTGGCGGCTGACTGAACAGATTGGAGTGAAGACAAATCGCAGAGGATCAAATCAATCTTCGCTTCTGGCTTCTCCGTCAAAATTCGTTGCTTCAACTCCTCCGATTGGACGATATTTCGATTTGCCATTACGATATGCGCTCCTGGAATTTATTCTTATTTTTTTCTGAAATTTTTGGAGTCCCAATTTTCAATATTTCATAATCATCTTTTATTGGATTCCATTATTATTTAATATTGTGTTGGAAATTCTTAATTCTTGTCCTGCTTGGGAATCAAACAGACAAATCCAATTCGAGAAGCGAATCTTTTCGTTGGTTTTAGCGATCAAATTTAATTTTAATTTTAATTTAAGCGCAATATTTCTATTTTGCTTCACCGAATGTTTTTCTTAGTTATTTGGTTTAGTAAAACAATCTTTTAATAGATATTAATGGAAAGTAGTGGAAGTATAAGAGGATCAAGAGTGACCTTAAGTAAGGGGTGTGCTACAAGTTCAGCCTGTGCCATTAATAAAGCATGTGTCATTAATATAGGAAATACGGTAGCTGAGTTTTTTGGACAAAGATTTTTGGTTATTTTGACTACCTGAATCCAAAATTTTTTAGGTTTTACTCGGTCTTTTTAAGAAGTTTACTGTATTTCCTCAATTGTTTGTTTAAGAATCCCTATTGCCCTTAGACTTCCCATTGAGCTTCAAATGAAGATAAAACATTTCTTCAAAAGTCAGAGCGTAGAAATCTACCGTATTCTCTTAAATCCTCAAAGGTTCAACTCGCTCTTTGAGCTCTGAGGGAGACTATGAGGGAGAAGGAAGCATTTGGATAGAAATTGCCTCTTCAAACTTAATTGAAATTACACAGAAATGGGATCAACCTCGGACCTCTAATATCTAGAAGAATTTATTTAGAATAAAAAGATAGCAGCGTTTTTTGTCTTGATTTCTATTAAAAAACAACCCATAAAACTTGATTGCAGTTCTTATATTAGAGTTTCTTATAACAATTTCCTAAAACATACCTCTGAGAGCCAGAGCTCTGGCGGTTTCTGTCCCAATGCCAGCATTTGTCCCGGTGATTAGCATTGTCTTGCCCGTCAAATCGACATCTTGAATGGTCTAAAAGTTATTTTTAAAAAAAAGATCCTCCTTCTCCTCTCACCGTTAGAGCGTCAGTCCTCGATCCGAAGCGTCTTGTCCTCGACTGGGGGAGAGCTGGAGAAGGGGAGGTCACCTCCAAACTGGCGATATCATGCTCAGGTGCTGTCATTAGGATATAGGAGGGGCGTCTGACCGAATGATCTACAATTTTCTCTATTCTGATGGGAAGAGATCGAACTCATTCTTTCGCAAGGAGCTATTTCGAGGGAAGGCAGCGACATTTGGGAAGAAGAAAATGGTGGGCAAAACAAAAATAGAGCGATTTATTAAGGAGGAGGAGGGAACAAAAAAAGAGGGACGACTGGAGGAGGCCGATAAACACCGCCGGCCAGATAAGGTCTTGGAGAGACGAGTTCAAGGGCACTCTTGTGAACGAGGAGAAGACAAATTTACATGAAAATCTAGGCCGAAATCGAAAGTATTTTCAGTTTGAGCTAGCATAGCTATTTATTTGGGAAAAAATGGATTATTTTCTAATTTTTTTAAAGGAAATGAGGTTCTACAAAGTTGTAGAGGAGACGAAGAACTATAACTTTGTAAAACATTTAAAATTGTGATATAGTCTGTTCACAAACAAGACGACATTCTTCGTATCCAAGAAAGAGGTTATCGCAACAGGACCCATTTTATCCTAAAAAAGGCCTTTAGTAAATTTTTAGGACAAAAATGAGTCTTGCCGCAAAAACTTTTTCTTGGATACGAAGAATACCGTCTTGTTTATAAACAGACTATAGCCAAGGGAAAGTTCTTAAAAGTAGGAGAAAAGGATCATCCACCAAAGGAAATGACTTTTTTTTCTAATTTTCAGGGAGGATTCAAATAGAAAGGATCAATAGAATTCATGTTCCCATATGTATTCGGGTCTGGCATAGCCCTGCTCCTCACACGCGATGGAATCAATATAGATGAATGGAATTGAAGATGAAATTAAGGAGATTGAAAGTTAAGTTTATTTGTCTATTTGAATTCAGTTTATGCGTCCTTTGGAATAAAATCAACCAAACTTTGGAAAGGGAAGGCTGACAAAATGTGCGCTTTCTTATCACCCCACTGGTCACCAAAACATGATAAAACTCCTTCCCCTCTTTCTGACACACCAAATGGGTTCACTTTGTGTTTTGGCCTTCCAATAAGAGTATCGTATTCCATGAAATTTTATTAAAAAAGGATAGTTAATATGTGCTTAATTGTCAAAGAAGAATGCTCGCAGCTACAGTTGACCGAATCCCAAAATTATCCAATTTTCAAGATTTGGGGGACTTTTTCTCAAAAGATTGGGTTAAACACATAAAGTTTTAAGTTGTTGTTTCCAAGAAAAAGAGGAATAAAACTAAGGAGTAAAGCTTAAAAACAGCTGCCATCTTTAGTCGGTCGTCCGGCATGAGTGACCGTAGAGCAAACATAAAGCGGCGGGTGACTCATTTTGAAAGAAAGAGACTGTCAGCCACTGGGAGACGCAGAGCATGTGGTTGAACATCACCCCGTCAAAATATATTCCGCCAGAAATAGACGTCTCTTTTAGACAAAATTCAGCTATACTAGGGGGAAGCCGACGGGAATGTAGGTCGACGAGGAAAAACTAGTCGGCGGGTTCAAGTTCAGTTCAACTGGGCGAGTCATGCTATTTTAGACTCGAGAGAGAGAGAGCTACCAAAAACATAAAATACTGGGAAAAAATATGATAACTGGATATTTAAACGAAGCCATTGATGAGTTGATCTCAAACCTCTTTCGATTCAAATGCACAGCTCTAAGTTATCACCGATCTTAGCGACTGTCTTTTTTATATTCCATTCAAAGACAGAAGCTCGCGCGCTTTGGTTTTCGTTTAAAAGTGAGGGAAATCGCTTGTATACTTCACGGCTTTCTAGATCCTTCATCCACAATTTACTTTTCTTCTCCCTTGTTAGTTCCCTCCTTCTCCCCCATTTTATTAAATTCAAAAACTCCCGGAGCTGCGTATTTCTCTTACCATTTTGAGAGATGCAACAACATCCTTTTTTTACATCTGTTTGCCTCCAGCCTTCTCTCCCAACATACTAATTTTCTCATTTAGAAAATGAGCATCTGTGATTTAACCTTGGAAGAGGCTGACATCATCGCCGAGAAGATTGGTTTCAAAGACGACCTGGACCGCCTTGTGACCAATCTAAAAACGGCTCGAGTGACCAAAAAAGTCTTGGAGGAGTCGAAGCTTATGGATATAATCGCTATGTAAGTTGATAAATTAATTGAAAAACAAAATTTTAGGCAAATTGAGCGTCGAATTGAAGAGGCTTTTAGCCTTAAACGGCGATTTGATGATATCTTGGCTGGGGGAGAAGACCAAGTAAATAAGATGTTTGAAGCCACTCAACTCAGCAAGATAAGTTGTTCTTTCCCCTTTTATTAACTAATTTTCAGCCTGATTTTGGGAGAACAAACTTCCTCAATGATGACGATTATACAACCAACCGGATTACTCGGATACTGAGTTTGACGTGAGTTTTCACCCCCCAATTATAAAAAAAATAATTCCAGAAAATAGACAATCAGTTCAAACTGGCAGAAGAAAACACTCCTGCCAAAGCTCCGGCTAAACGGAAAGCTCCAGTAAAGAGGAACCCAGCGGAGAAGAAGTCATCTGAAAGTTTGAAAATCTCTTTTCGCATCCTTTTCAGCCTCCCACCAAAAAGCCAAAAAAGATCAAAGCTGCGGATAAGGATCAAGAAGCAGCGAAAGAGCTCTTGAGAAGCCAAGTGGCCAAACTGTTAGCTGATATTCAGCAAAAAAGTGTTGCAGCTGCAACAGTGCAACTATAAAATCTCTTTCGAGTTTATTGGATTGCCATTGGGTTCAGACTTTAAAATGTCCGCATACTCCCACATATTTGTGGCGGAGTATTTTTACAAAACAATCTAAGTAATGTGATCGAATAATTGCACACCTACGAGTAAGCTAATCGATCAAAACTGCAATAAATAGGTTTCGCTGCTTGACTGTGAAAACTCTTCTTTCCTTCAGCTTATTGAAGTCGCAAGCAACGAGCATATAATTTTTAAAAAAAAGACAACATGATTGACTATCAACTTGCTTTATCTTAAAATTTAGTAAAGACCAGAAATGGGTCTCGGAGCAGAAACCCCAAATCTTGATAGGCGGATATGTCTTTTGTATTTTTTGAAACAGAATATAGTATGAGGTTTTCAAGTACAGTTTTTGCCGTACTAAAAGTTGACTAATAGACGCGATTCTAATAATTTATGTCCTTCTGTTCAGCACAAATATATTAAAACATCTGAGACAGCAATTTTTTTTCAGTTTTTATTGAAAGAGGAAAAGAAGAAAATACGCTATGTTTTTCTGGTAATTTAGGTCCTTCTGTCCAGCTGGTTCCATCGAATATTTCAACGGAGTCTATTTGAGTTGTGCTTCCAATTGATCCTCCAAAGACCATGATTTCATTTGATAATTTGACTGCTCCGTGAAAATATCTTCTTTGTTTTAATCTGGGCATCTTGATCCATTCCTTTTTTGGATCAAAGACGTCTATTTTCCAGACTTCATCTGAGGGCGTTCTATCAGATTTTTTTCCTCCGATGATTATTAGATTTGTTCCTTCAACTATTGAACAATGATGACTCAATTCAAGCGGCATATCACAGAATATTTCCCATTTGTTCTTGGCTTGATTATAGACTTCCACTGATTTTAGTCGCTTTGTCCCATCCCAACCACCAGAAACAAAGATTTTTCCACCAATTATTGAAGCAGATGGGGAACTCCGTTGAAAATTGAGAGCACTTTCATTTTGTATTTTTAAAAAGACAACTTACGGCATTTTAGTCCAAATATCTGTTTGGGGATTGTATTTTTCCACTGTTTTTAGTGCATCACTTCCATTCGATCCACCAATCACCCAAATTTCTGAGCCAAAAGCAATTGTGCTCTGTATAACTTCAGCTCTCTTCTCGTTCATTTCAGCCATTTTGGTCCATTCACCACTCTCTCCCAACTTGTAGCAGCTTGCTAATAGTTCTTTTAGATTATTGTGGCCTCCCATAAAATATATTTTGCCATTTAAGATAGCAGATCCATGCTGTACCACTTTAATAGGAAGTTTCTGCTTACACTTTAGCCATTTGTTTTGGCTGCAATCGAAAACTAAAATGGAGTCGGTAAAATTGTTATGAGATCCTCCAAGAATCAGCGCCTACACCGCTTATTCAAAGATTTTAGCTCAACCTACAGAAGATTGGAACCTCAATTCTGAAGAAACATTTTCCAATGGAATTGACATACTTCCCACCATCTTTTTTGTTTCTAAAACTCCTGGCTTTCTTTAAATTCCAAACAAACCTTCATTTGTTTTTTCAATCAAAACGGTTTTTTCCAACTGGCCAGCTCTTAGATTTTCAATTTCTCCAGATTGCTTATCAATTCTACGTTGTAAAGAAGTACAAAGTACTGTCATTTCTTCAACTTTAGCTTCAACCACAACTACTCTTTCATTGAGCGATCGTTCTAATTTTGTTTGCGTTTGTTGTCCCTCTTCTACAATTTTTAGAATTTCAGTCAGTTTATCCTCAAACTTTTTTTCTAGTTCTGCGAATTTATCATCGAACTTCTTTTCTAAAATTCGCGCAGTTTGTCATAAAATTGCTCTACCAGTCGCAGCAATGGCCTGATCGATTCTTTGTACTGCGTTGTCTAATCGCAGCTGTTGAATTTCTCTCTGAGCTTCTTCTAATTCCTTCTCTCTTTCTATTAGCATCGCTTGGTCTTCGTACATTTGCATTTTTAAATCTTCAGCCATTCTGAAATAAAAATAGTAAAGACGAAGAAAAGTGGCAACAAGTGCAACACACGGTTGATAAGAAGATTAGTTGTGAACTGGTGAGAAAATGCCCTCGCTTACCCAGAAGAAGCCCTTAAAAACGATTGATTAGAAAAGGAGAAGACCTGATTATTTGTACTTGGCTGAACCCATGATCTTCAACTTTTTTAAAACCCTAATCGAAAAGCGATCAAGCGATTAAAACCACTTATAATTTATGATTCCATCTATTAGCCGGATTTATTAACCTTAAGAGAATAAAATTGGGTAGTTTTTTGGCAGGCACCCCCGCACAGTATTTCAATCCATGGAGAATTAAAATTAGCCAAACAGAACCCGTTTCATAGTCAGCTCAGATTCGAGAATTTTCTAAGGAAGGATTCTATGACACAAGCTAGAGAAGCACAGAGGTGGTGGCTGGTGTTTTTCTCGCAAATTTTGGTTTCTTTCTTCTTTTTTTTTTACTCTTAATATCAAGTTTAAAACCAAATAACCCATGAGAACAGCGATATTTCGAAGCCTTTTGTACAAGAGAGGCCCGGACAGCGCCCGGCACTGACGTTTTTTAATAAAGTTATTGTGATTTCTGCTTTTTTCATAAACCCCAATGGATACATTCATTCACTAATAATCAGGAATTTTGGCAAAATCGCTTTAGAAAAAGTCTTTCTTGTATGTAGGTGAGAGGAATAGAGGCAAAAATGCCACGTATTTCTGGCAACAGGGCTCCGTTCTGCCATTCAACTCCATCAAAAATCTCAACAGAATCAATTCGCGTGGTATTATTGATCGATCCTCCAAAAACCATCAATCCATCGGCTATTATGGCAGCACCAGAAAAATATCGTTTTTGTTTTAGGCTAGGCATCTCTTTCCATTCCCTCTTTGGATCCAAAACATCAATTTTCCAGACTTCATTTGTTGGCTCTTGCTTTGACAAGCCTCCACCAATTGCGATTAAATGCGAGTTGTTTCCAATTAAAATATGTGAATGGACCGCATAAGGCATGCTAGGAGTAAATATTTCCCATTTTCCCTTTTTTGGGTCGTAGACTTCCACTGAATTCTTAGATTTCCATCCATCCCAACCAGCAGAAACGTAGATTTTTCCATCGACTACAGTAGCTGCAGCAGCTAATCTCGATTCGCTCAATTCACTGGAAAGTTTAGATTATCTGGCATCACTTACGGCATTGGGATCCACTTATTAGTTTTTGGATTATATTTCTCCACTGATTTCAAAGCATCTGTCCCACTCCATCCACCGATCACCCAGATTTCCGAGTTGAAAACAATAGAACTCGCCGAAATTGAAAATCTCTTTTCAGTCATATCAGCCATCCTCTCCCATTTATTGCCAGCTCCCAATTTATATAATGATTTAAGAGATTCATGAGTTGTTCCATCTTCATAACCACCAAAAATATAAATCTCATTGTTGAGAAGAACTGCTCCGTGAGTTGCAAGTGTGTTTGGAAGCATCAATCTACAATTTTTCCAGCTCTTTTCCATTGAATTGTAAATGGTGGTCGAGTTTGTAACCCATGTATTCCAACCGCCAAGCAGCATTACCTATAAATTCGAAAGAACTTTTAAAGGAGTCTCACTGAAGTGTGCTCAGGAGCCAGCTCATTAATTTTGTTTATTAGTCGATTTATATCAACGTCGTGATTGGCTATTACCGTTTTCAATTCATCCACCTGTTGCCTCAGAGCCTGTGATTATTCAAAAATCCATGAAGGACCACTTGCCGAAACTTTGTTTCTCACTTCTCCGATGTCAGCCACATGACGATCAATCATCTTCTTTTGCTCATTAATTGTGTCCATCAGAATCTGAAGATTGCTTTGTCATTTGATGTTGATTACTGAAGAATTGGTTCCGTGTTTGTTTATTTGATCTATCGTCGCTTTAAGCTACCTACCGAGGCATTATTCGTCAGTTTGCTTATGTCAGCAGCCTGGAGTTCTATTTTCTTTTTCTGATCATCAATTGCATTTTGAAGGCGATTGTTGTATAAAAATAAAAAAATAGCAAGAATAATAAATAAAATATGAAGTCCTTTCAGAATTGCATTCAGTTTATCCTCAAACTTTTTTTCTAGTTCTGCGAATTTATCATCGAACTTCTTTTCTAAAATTTGCGCAGTTTGTCATAAAATTGCTCTACCAGTCGCAGCAATGGCCTGATCGATTATTTGTTGTGGATTGTCTAATCGCAGTTGTTGAATTTCTCTCTGAGCTTCTTCTAATTCCCTACCTCTTTCTATTACTATCGCTTGCGCTTCGTACATTTGCATTTTTAAATCGTCAGCCATTCTGAAAAAATAAGTAGAAAAGATGAGGAAATGTGACAACAAGTGCAATAAACAATGGACACACGGCTGATAAGAAATTGTGTTGTGAGAAACTGTGAAACACGGCTGATAAGAAGTGGACTGGTGAGAAAGTGTGCCCTCGCTCACCCAGGAACCCTTAAAAACGATTGATTAGAAGAGGAGAAGACCTGATTATTTGTACTTGGCTGAACCCAACTCTCCGCTAGCGGAACATGAAATTCATCTTGTTTATTTTCTCTATTTTTGGAATAATAAAAATTTCTAAAGATGATTTGATCCCCTTCTTTTTTGGAAACCGAGTCAATTATCTTCGAATAGAAGATATTCCCAAAAACTGTAAAGTAGTCCAAGTTTTCACTCGCGGCAACCGACTGACAAAAAATTGGAGAGGAATTGATTCTGAGGTAAAACATAGAAGTTAAGCAGAATGAGCCAGTTTGTGTTAAAAAGTTGCAACTTTTAAGTTTTAGTTGGAGATGGGAGCAATTGAAAAAAGAGACACTGGCAAGGAGACTAAATATTTGTATCCATATTTCTGCTGAAGAAGACTCCCATGTCGAATCTCAGTAGCTCAGCTAGCTGCACATTGTAACTAGCTATCTTTCTGTTCTTTGCTCGCTAATACAATTTTCATCAAGATTCCATACTGATTGAACGATGAAAAATGGACACTTTTACGGAATTGATCGTAACTTTGAAAGATGCGATGAATCCATTTGAACTGGCCCAGTCAACGGCTATAAAAAACTTGCAAATCCTCCCCTGGCTGCCAAAAATTGATGCTCCTCTTCTAGCAGCAGCAGAGGCCAAGATTGGCGTAAGTTTCATTCCCCCAACAAATAATTAAATTTTCAAAGAAATATTGGCCGAGCATCCTTTGGTATGAGCTGTTCTTCCGCGATTTCGGAAAACAGGCTCTTCTCAGAGGAGTGACTGAAGAAAAAATTCGTGCCGTCTATGCCGTAAAGAGAAGAGAAGTCGAAGGATAACGATTCAACAACAAGCGATTATATTGGATATGTTTGTAGAATTATAAATACATTTGTGCAATTCCCCCAAATTTGTAGTGAGAGAAAGAACACAGCAAATGCCTCATCCATTCGATGCTTCTTGATGCACTGGTTTGCAAAATTTGCTAGTGGATATTTCGCTTTAGGTGATCAGCCGCGGGGTGGACGACCTCTGGCTCTCAGTGACGATGATCTTGTCGGGTGTTTTGAGGATGATTCTAAAGCTTCATCGGGGAAAATGGCTGTTAAGCTCAATGCTCAAAAGACTATTGTCTATCATCTGAAGGACATTGGTTATGTAAGCACAAAGGGTCAAGACACTCCATACGATTTGACTGCTGCTCAAAAGACTAAGAAAACCGGCATTGGACATATTATCTCCTCGATCGGTTTGAAATTATTAAAAAGAGTTGATAAAACCTAATTTGTTTTTCGAAAAATTTGCTGAGAAATGGCCTCACCTGTCGCCATTGCTGCTGTCCATTTGATCCAGTAACCCACTGTTGAGCAAAACATATAGGGAGGATGAAAATCGACCAAAGCATTTGTCTCCACAAAGCTCTCTCTGAAAATACAAAAATCCTGGAAAGGCCCACAGGAATTGTAGAATACCGTATTTCTTCTAATAGAAGCTCCCTGGCGACCCCATGGCCTTCTATTAGAAGAAATACGATATTTTGATAGAAAGGTTTGAAAAATTAGCAATTTAAAAATAAGCAATTATTCAATGTAAACATAAAATAAAGTATAATCGTCCTATTCCTAATAGAAAACCTTCTTTTCCGGTAGAATCATCTTGCTGGGCACCAAGAATTCTTTCTTTCGATCTTCTCTCATCATCTCTCTTCGTAAAAGAAAAAATGAACATCAATACGGTTTTTTTAAAGAAGTTACGTGAGGCCTGATGGAAAATCATTTTGGGGAAATTAGAAAGACTCGACGAATCGATTAAAATCTTTCATTTTCAAAACTTCTTTTTATTTCGCCAATCCAATCAACCAAATTCGCAGATCCAAAAGTGGTTGTAAATTATACGTGTAATTTTTTTAATAATCCAAAGTTACTTTTTTAGTTTTCTCTCTTTCTATATCTTTTTCTTTTTCAGAAGATCTTAACTTATTGATTAAAATGCATTTTTGTTGAAAACAAGCAGATAGAATTTGCTTTCTAAAGAGAAAATTACATCAAAATGTCTGTTAGTTTTTTGCTTACAAGCGAATATAAGATTTTATGCCAGCTCTTATTGAAAACACCTCTTTATTTCCTTATTCAGTCGTTTATAATTGCTTTTTTGACTAATTTGCCTACTTTCAGATGGGAAAGACGTGTCCTTTCTGCGGAGGATGTAATATCGATGAAGATGCAGCGAGAGGTAAGGCTTTTTTTACATTCTTTTTACTTAATTATCATTTTAGGAGATGCCACTTGCATGGATTGTGGAACTGTCCTCGAAGAATCAATCGTTGTTGCAGAAAATCAATTTCAAGAAAGAGCTGGAGGTAGTGGCCATACTCTAGTCGGTTAGTTTACTATTTAAACGGTTATGCTTTATTTTCCAGGACAATTTATCTCCAATGAGCGACAAGCTTACTCTATGAATGGTATTCCTGGCTATAGTACCCAGGAATCGAGAGAAATAACATATCAAAAGGGTAGAAAATTAATCGAAGAGGTGAGAATATATAAATAATTAGTTATTCGCCAATTAAGATTGGCAGTCAATTAAGAATCACATCGTTTTGCATCGAAACATCATATAATTTCTACAAAATGTGTGTAGTTAAGCAGCTCACCAAAGGAAGACCTAGGTAAGAGCACGTTCAATAAATTACGTTTCATTTTAGGTCTCATGTAGCCGCTGCTTGCATGTATATGTCATGCCGACTCGATAATACTTCCCATTTATTGCTAGACTTTAGCGATGTCACACAGGTTTGTATTGAATTCGCTTGCATTCATAATTTATATTTTATGTCAATGTGTTTGATCTTGGAAGATGTCTGTCATTTCTTTCAAGAGCTCTGCATATTGTCCTGCCTTCCACTGATCCGTGCCTGTATGTTTTGCGATTTGCTTGTGGTTTGGAGTTTGGCGAAAATCAAAAGAGCGTAAGTTTTGATGCTTAAATTCACGCTTTCAGATTGTAAATCTTGCCACTAGATTGGTTGAAAGAATGAAAAGAGATTGGATCGCTATTGGAAGACGACCCAGTGGACTTTGTGGTGCTGCCCTTCTCATTGCTGCCAGGTTATTGATATCACATCGGCTCTTAATTATGGTTTTAGAGCCTACAATTTCAACCGCTCTATTTCTGATATCGTTAGAGTTGTTAATATTAGCGAAACGGTCGTACGAAGAAGGCTTGAAGAGTTTAGTCAAACTCCATCTGGAGCTCTCAGTATTGACGATTTTCAAATTGTTGATCTTGTAAAATGAGTATTTACTTTTTAATTTAATAAAATAGGAACAATCTGAGGATCCACCAGCCTTTTTAGCGGCTAAAAAAAAGGCTAGAGAACAGGAAATTATTGCAGAACAACGAATGGCCGAAACGATGCAACAAGAGGTAAGTTCTTAATTACTCAGAGTCATCTAATTTAGGTTCAAAACCTAGAGGTTGAAGTAGAAAAGGCGTTAGAGAAGAGACGTCGCGATTCATTTAAGAAGACATCTTATGCTAAAGAATTAACTAAAGTTGGTAAGTATTTTTTTGTCTTTTTTCATAATTTAGATCAAATTGAAATTGAGAAAAACGATGTTGCCTTTGTTAATCAACACATTTTGGAATCGGTTTATGATGCGGCTGAAAGTCGTTGGAAGGATGATAGCTCGTTAGTCCTATTTATAGCTTAACCTAAGGCTGAATTAAATATAGAATAACTGAATTTTCTCAATTTGGACCAACTTTAGAATCATTGGGACTGAAAAAAGATGAGAATTATGAGAACTATATCTCGTTGCCAACACAAGATAATGAAAATGGAGATCTCAATTTTAGCGGTATTTTTATTGTTTTCCCTTTTATTTTATTTTTGTAGATATTGACGATAATGAAATTGATAGCTACATTTTATCCAATGCCGAATCTCAAATAAAAGAGAAATTTTGGATGAAAGCCAATGGAGAACATCTTAAATTAATGGAGCAGAAGTCAGTAATTCTCTTCTTTGATTGAAATCCCCACTTTAGAAAGAAAGAAAAAGAAGAAGCTGAATGCGCAGAACCCGGTGCTAAAAAGAAGAGACAGAAGAGAAATTCTAAAAATAATGATCCAGATTGCATCCCAACCACCGCTGCAAAAGCCTTAAAAATGACTAAAATTCAAGTTAGTTTTTCTCCATTTTTTAAAATTTATTTCACAGGAAAAAGTGATATCAGAGAAAGTGAATTATTCTATTTTAAACGAGATATCTAATATTTCTAATAAAAAAGAAGAGCAATTAGCAGTGCTTATAAAAGCAGAAAATGCTGGAAATAAAAAAGAAGAACTTGATTCGAGTGGAAGAACAACTGAAGTTGAAGTTCTAACTGTAAAACGAAAAATAGCTAGGCGATTTACCAAAATTCCTCCAAATATTAAACAAATAAACAAAGAACCAAACATCTAAATAATAGTTTTTGTTCTGTATAAATTAATTTCTGAATTATTTTTGCAGAAATTCTCAATAGGTTTTATCCAAGGAAATTTCAGAAACTCAATCATTTTAAGAAGAAAATCCATAATTTTTTTCTTCATCTCTTGATAAAAATTCATACATTTCCTCGACTTTATTGTTCTTTCACTGGATTACTCATGTTCCAACGATTTTTTCTATTCGCTTATAATTATCTAGTAGAGTTGAATTATTTCAGAGAAATGAATCGAAAGCATCTGACAATTATATACCTAATCATCAGCCTTTTGAGCTACTGTTTCAGATATTCATTATATTCACTCGACTGGGAAATATATAGCCTTTTTTCGTTGTTAAACAAAGGATTAATTTATGACAATAGCTATGCAAGGGTAACATTATTTATTTTATTTTTTAATCAATTTATAGATTGCTATTTTTGCTATACAAGGAATCACGATACTGAGCTTGTTTATATCAATTATCAAGAATAACCGCTATTTCCTTTATCCTATTAGGATCTATCAGGTATTTTAGAAACTTTCTTTTATCTTTTTTCAGACAGTTCTAGTTTTGTTTCAAGTGTTATGTGTGACGATATATATAGTATATGCCATAATTGAAGATCTAGGAGGGAATGAACGATTAGCTGTTCAATATCTAGACGGTTGTAAATCACAATATATGGAAGCAATCATCAACAAAAGTAACTATTAGCCTAATCTAATTAATAACTCAATTCAGTCATGATGTCAGGCCCAGTTGCTATTTCAATTGCTATCGCACTTACACAAATTGTCTTCCTGCTCGTTAATCTTTTTATTCTGGGAATACTTGATGGGTTTGTTAAGCTTTTTTGCTTCAAATATAGCGGCTTTTCAGCTTTAATTCTCACCTAAAGCACCATGACGAGCGCTACAAATTCGTAGATGAAAGCGTTTCTAATCCTTAACCAAGGTGATCTGTACATTTTCAGCTTGCCAGTATTGTATTTTTCTTATTGGCCAATTGTTTTTGATGTTTGTTGTCCCGTCGACATTAAAATTATCGAAAGTTCTTTCGGGAGTTTCTTTCATCTTTTAAAGCTTCCTTTTATTTCTTGGACCTCCAAAGAGCCTTATTAATTGAGGGGCTGAGGCGAAAATGGACCAATTTGAAAGAAGAATTTTATTTGCAGGACTGATTCAACTATAAAACCTTTAAATTTCATGGTCCCCATTTATAGTCTGTTCATAAAAAAGACGGCAGCTGATACTCTGAGAAAAAAGGTTTTTTTTATTATTGGTGAGACCCATTTTTATCCTAAAATTTACTAAAGATCTTTTTTTAAAGGATAAAATGGGTTCTGCCGCTATAACCCCTTCCTTGGATGCGAAGGATGCCGGCTTTTTATGAGCAGACTATATTCAACCGACGAAAAGTAAAAATAGAAATTTTATTTGCAACCAGTAAGGAGAAAAGCTCTGAGAAGAAGCTCGAATCTATTTGATTGAAGAACATGTCATCTGGGGTGAATGGCACGTAGAAGAGACTGTACAGACAAAGGAAAGGTTTGAGTGAAAAGGAACTAATCGTCCCTCCATGGATTCAGGTTTAATCCAGGAATTGAGGTGCAAGGAATCGCATTGCTGCCATCCTGATCCAGGTGGAAGGCTCTCGGAGAGATTTTAGTCATCCTGAAATTTCAATTTTTTTTAGATAGAATGGATAACTGTAAGGCCAAATTCTCAAGCTCACTTTGCACTGGACTATATAAAATGAGCATATGCAAACAATCAATCGAATTTACGACCAGATTACTTTATCTATAGAAGGAGAAAGAAACTTAAACATTTTCTTTAAAAAATGTTGTTTTTTTTTAAATCAGAAATTAAAAGCTCAAATCCCAGTTGCTCCACTTTGGGAAGTCTTAATAGGCATAAAGTGGGTAATACCGTATCTCTGAGAATGAGTCTCACTGCGATCAAATAGGCTGAACTTTTGAACTGATTGTAGTCCAAAAGATTGGATGGATGATAAAATGAGATCAAATAAATCGGATATCAGTCGAAAAGTATAAATCTTCACAAAAAGGTTGAAGTGATGACTCAACAGACATTAAAATTTGTTTAAAAAATAGTTCCAATCCCTCTCGAAATAATAATTTCTGGGCTCTGATGGTTCGTGTTCCGTCACAATTTGTACTGTAAATAGACAATCCCAACAGCTCTCATTTAGAAGATAAAACATTTGAAAAGAGACCAAAAATGATCACTTTTTTAGGCTACAATACTTTTTAAAAAGTGATGGACTTCAAAAAAATCGTCCATTTTTCATAAATTTCGATAAAATGATCTTCTAAAAAATTGCAGAGCATAAAAAAATCTAAAAACTAGGGAGAAGTTTGAGAAAATCACGCTAGAAGTTGAAAATTTACAGCAACGTTGTTTTTCCTTTACTATTTAAATGTTTTTATCGGGCCATAAAGGCTCAAATCCGGTTTCAAATAGCTGAAGCTATTTGAAATTTACCTGTCTCCCGTTTCGCAGAGCACTGCCGATAGGGAGACCTTCTTCAGAGCTGCCAGCTGATCGGCTGTGAAGACTCCCGGATTTTCGTAGTAAAATCTTTAAAAAAGTGCTTTTATTTCAGATTTTTCTCCCACCTGTCGCCATCCCTCAAGCGGACAAATTGTTCGGAAAGAACGCAGGCAAAAGTCGGTCCAACCATTCCGCCCTCTGGCGGCTCTTCGATCACTCCTCCCACATAGAAATCAATCTGATCCGGGCCTTGGAGGTAGAGATTTCGGACGCGGTCTCTCACTTTCGGGTCGGAGACTTCGGGCCACTGTAAAAGGAGAATTACAGTCTCTCAGATCATTTTAATATTTCGCGTTTAAGATAGTTATATTTTCTTTGAGCAGTCAATAAAGGCCAGGAGCAAAACAAAAAAAAGTGTTGTTGCATAATAAGAAAGACATAATGAGCTCTTTCTTTCTCCTTCCCATTATTTCGATTATTTTCAATGTTCTGAACTCTTGATCTTCTCTACAGCTTTGCAGAACATCAAAAAAGTTTTTTTTAAACTCACGTTGTCGAAAGTTATCCTCTGCAGCTTACAAGCCTGTCTATATTCATTGTAGGATCTCAATCCGTGATCTCTTCCCCTCTAGAATTTTCCAATTTATATTTCTAAAAAAAGAAGAAGCTACCTGGATATTAATAGCTGCCATGTCGCCAGTGCCGGAGAAGATTTTCTCCGTGACGGAGGTTGTTATCCTCTGGGGACTTCGGGCAGGAGTGGCGATGAATCCTCTGAAAGAAGAGATTTCTGTTTCAAATCGACTTCAATCTTCAAAATCATCTCTGTTTGATTCAGCCCAAAATGAAAATTGCTGATTTTCAGCAGGAAATATTATAAACTCTTAATTTTCGACATTATAGAATGATTCAACCAATTTCTTTTGTTTTAAAACTGCCATATAAATATAGCCCGAAATAATATTGTCGTTGCGTCTCGCAAAATCGCACGTGTCTCTAATATAAGAAATAAAAATTGTCTTCTCACTTTTTCTTCTAAATTTTTGTTTGGTTTTATTTACTCTTTATAAAAGCTCAGAAGAAGATTTAAAGCTTGTCAGCTCTAGTTTGATTGATATTCCATCACTAGCTAATCAAGTCTAAAGTCGTCTTTACCTGTAGATCGCGTCGATGCTCCCCAGAGCCTGCTGGATATTTTGGACGCCGTTGATGAATGGCATCCGACCGACTTCGCGGAAATTGTCGTTGATCAGCGGATAGTCTTCTTGAATCATCCCGTGGAGGCGATAGGCAGCGGTTGCGAATTCATTCAAAACACCTGGATTCACATCCGGATTGTAGCGCTGATACTGCGGAATTAGGCGATCGTGGAAGGGCCCGAGGAGAGTTGGAAGAAATTCTTTATAAACAACGTTCTGAAAAGTCGAGAGATTGTGGTCAACTTGCTTTCATAATTTAAAAGTTCTTTGAAACTCTCGCAAAGAACTTTGGGAACGGAGAGGCAAAAAAACTGAAGGAATTTGGAGAGAAATGTGGGGCTATTTTGTTCTTCGCAAGAAAATTTCAAATTATCAAGCTCTCCTAATTTTCAAAGACAGCCGACGATTTTTTCCTTTTCTTTTCTTCAAAAATAATTTAATAAGTCATTTCTTCGTTTTTTGGTTGAAAGAATGCGTTTGTCTTTTCTTAGCAACTAGAACTACCTGAATAATTCCTCCAACGATTTTTCTGACTTCTTGGAAGACGCGGTCCTGACTCCAATGGGGATTCATATTCACCAATTTGGCGACAAGACTACGGTTTGAATAAATCAAACGATAATAGAGGAGAAACAAACGTGTTGTGGAGACGAAGAAAAGAAGTGTGGAGAGCAGCCAAGCCGACGAAGATGCTGGCCCGATCGTCGCCGACAGTCATCGAGTCGCGGCCATTATTTGGCGGGAAGATCTTATTATTTACCACCTGGAAGAAGAGAATAAAATTAGCGAAGAGACGCTGACAAGAGGGGCTAAGAACTAATTGATTCTCGATCTGGGACCATTTTTAAGGGATACTGCAGCCAAAAATTTGCCAATTTTCTCAACCCATCGCCCTCACAGCTTGTCAGTTGTAAAATTGTCTTTCACAGGAGGGCAAAAATGCGAACTTCCAAACAAAATATCGTCCCTATCCAAACAATAACTAAAAAAGTCATAATTTTCTTCTGCTATAAAAGGAGCGTTATCCTTTTGATAAATCAGTCTTGCCTTCTCTCTCTCTTATCTACGGGGATGACCTGCGGTGGTTATAGTTCGGCTGGCACCCCCATGGACTTTCGGGTTACTGTAGACCCAAATATCCTTGCGCGAATTCTTTAAATTGCATTTTTCGCTTTTTGTGTTTTTTTCTACTTTTATTCTGATGTTTACACTTATTATTGTTGTTTTTAGATTTATATTGTGATGTTTTAGATAAAAGCTTCAGCAAGATGAACCTAAAAGATAGAAAAGGAAATCGACAAGCCTTGTAATTGACATCACATAGCAATATCACAAGTGTTATTCTTGATTAGAACTAAATTTTCGTCGACAATACCCGGAAATATTCGACCAGAATTAACACAAAATTACGAATTTGGAACAAAAATAGAAAAAAACTGGCTTTGTAATGCATCGTTGTTGAAGCTTTTATCTAAAACATCACAATATAAATCTAAAAACAGCAATAACAAGTGTAAACATCAGAATAGAAGTAGAAAAAACACAAAAAGCGAAAAATAAATTCAAAAAATTCGCGCAAGGATATTTGGGTCTACAGTAACCCGAAAGTTCATGGGGGTGCCAGCCGAACTACAATCCCTGCGGTCATTGGAAACATGGGTCTGTAACACTTCCAATTTTATGTTCAATTGGAGGCGGGGTTTATGAAGCCAGGAAATCAATCAGATTTTTCTACTTTTGTTTTCAAAAATTGAAGCTTCAAAAATTCTTGGGAAGCTAAAATCCAATTTAGACCAAGAATGTCTTGTTTAAATGTTTCCTTTATCCTAAATTTGAAGCCAAAAATTCAAGAGAAAAGAAGCTACTCACTCTATGCTCTTAAAAATGAGCATTTCTCTCAACATTTGAGCGAATTTCTGAATTTTCAATGTTTTACAGGGTTGTAGAAGGTATCAAGAGATATAGTCTGTTCATAAAAAAGACGACAGCTGATGCTCCAAGAAAAGGGGGTTTTCGCGGCGAGACTCATTTCTATCCTAAAATGTACTAAAGACCTTTTTTAAAGAATAAAATGGATCTCGCCGCTATAACCCCTTTCTTGGATACGAAGGATGCTGCCTTTTTATGAGCAGACTATATGAGTTTGTAGAAAAAATTGGACTATTGTGGTTTAAGGCGATTAGCAACAGAAGAGTTCTTGGAAGAAAAAAAAACCTATTTTTCAAGATGAATTGAAAATAACTTTTTTTGAGGACTTTTTAGCTTTACCAGTTACTTTTAGCCAAAATCTCTCTCTTTTCAACATTTGTTTAACCTAGACCTCAACCCAGCGCTTTTGATTGCACACATTGAAAAATCTAAAAATTAAAAGACTCACGACAGATTTGAGCATTGGCCCAGTGCGCAAGCTCCTCAGAGTGACAGCTTCCGATGAATAAATCTGAATCTCAGTTCCCCCCGGATTCTATGATAGCTGACCAGACTGCCATCAATGAAGGCTGTATTTTCGTTGAGCTGATCCCTCACTCGGCCGCCGACACCGGTTCCACAAATAGGAAACGACCTCGTGAATGTTATGCACTGAATCCGCCTAAACTTTTATTCATTTTTTCTGTTCGATTTTTGGATGCACCTGGGATCATTTGGGCTAACTGGGATGTGCGAACAGCGCTCTCCTCCTCGGCTGCAAGAGTCGCAGGTTGTCAGCATGGCGTTTTTCGTCACATCGTGGGAGATAAACTGAAATTTTACCACAAATTAGGAGGGTGGGAGTCTCTCACTAAAAGTAAACTTTTTCTCAATTTTTAAATAGATTTTTGAATAAACGATGCTCTACAATATTGTAGAACGAGTTAAGCGCTACAGCTTTGTAGAAGGTCACTTCTCGAAAAAACGACCATAAGCCCAATACAATTTAAATTAGAAGCGAAAGTAACTTTTTCTGTTGCCAAGACGTATACCTTCAAGATCAAAATGTTTCAGCTTCAATACTAAAAAATACTGCTTGAAACCTAGAGGTTAATTACATGGCAAAGTTGGTTTATTAGAATCCAAACAAGATTCTGAAAAGGATTGATTACCTGTGCGAATTGCATCATCATACTGCTGGCTGAAGTCTCAACGACTCGGCTGGAAGAGACGAGAAATCGTGAGACTTCTCTCGGATTTGGACGACTTCTACTCGAAGAAGCTGAAGAAAGACCGATTTGATCCTTATTGAATTGTTTTAAAGCGCAGACAAAGACATTCTCGAGATGGCCTTACTTCTGCCAAATTTTTAAACACGTTTAGCTCAGTTGTTCTACAAATTTGTGGCATTTGATCTCTTCTATAACTTTGCAGAACACCGCTTTTTTGCCAAAAATCGAATGAACAAACAAAATGAGACTGCAATTTGGTTCATTTGCTAGTCGTAATTTCCTTAATTTTCTGTATTGAATTTATGTCCAATTAAAAACAAAAAATCTCTCTTCCAATGGATTATTAAAGTTTCAAACTTACAAACTAAAGATCCAATTCCATCGTCATAAGCGGCTGGGAGGAGACGAACAAATGGGCTGAATGCCGCTCCCTAAGTATTATTTTTCCTTCTTTAAGCCAGATTGACCCTACCATAACCGTCTGTCGCTGATTATTACAAGTCCCATCAATGCTTCGAAAATTCTGATGAAAGCAGTGGTTGACAAAGCAATCGCTCGGCACCTAGCAGCCTCTTTTTATTAAAATTAAAGAAGGAAATCACCTGGACTTCGGCGCATCCAATCTGTCGAAAACGGCTTCTCATCGACGCCACGGAGAAGACTTGCCTCGTTTCGACTTCCACCGCTGTGATCGAATTGCATCCAGCTGGGGCTTTGGGATCTCTTGGAGCTAAAAGCGAGGGGAAGATAGGAAGAAATGGGGAGAAAACTTACGAAGTCGATCAGGTGAGCGAGTGGACGACGGCCGAAAGAAAGCCGGAGGGACTGTTGTCGAAACTGAGGAGCGACATGTTCCACAAGAGACCTAAACATGAAGGATAGAAACCATTTGTACTCAACCAGTGATCAACTAAAGCAAGTGAGAATCGATCCTCGCTTAAACTTATATTTAAAGTTAGTGATTTTTTTCGGCGAAACGAATTATTCGTTTTCGTTCCACGATTCGCTTCGTTTTCAAACCAAAAACGAATAATGATTTTTTTTAGTTTTTTTTTCTGCATTCTACTTCAATCTGATTTGGAGTAGGCTTAATAGTTTAGAAGCCCTAACCTAGAAACAAAAAAGCCAATGTAATTTAGAAAAAAAAAAGATAAAAATTTAGGTGTAAAATTGACAGTATTTTTCTACCTTTTTGTTAAATAGCTAATATTCGCTTCGTAAAATCGGGGTTAGGTGATTCGAAAACGAACTATTTGTGAAGCCTTGATCTGCGCATTTCAGTAGATCCTCGAAAACGGTACATCCTAATTTCCAAAATTCGGATATAAATTTCCAAAAGATGGATCCTAAGCCAAGAAAAAAGGTTTCCTCAACCAGAAAATATGCAAATTTTATTTCTTTTATAATCTAAGGCTTAGACTTAGCCAATGCAGGCTTCGCACTGCGAAATAAGCGTTTTATCCAAAAGAATGGTCATTAACCATCTATTTTTCTTTCTTTTCGTTCTTGGAAATCTATATCCGAATTCCTTAAATTCAATGAGAGGTACCCTTGAAAGCTCCTAGAATAAAATAATTTTTCGAAACAAAGACCAAATAATTACAACCAGGGTTGGAGCGATTAATGTATTTGAATTTCCCGATTTCGAGAAAACTCTAATTTTTAGAAGATCGTTTCGATTTTTTGTGGAAAATGATGTTCTACAGAACAGAAGTTGTAGAAGAGAATAATTTCCTAGATCATTAAGCAGCAAGAAGTACTTTTAATGAAGCAATTCTCAAGAAGCCATTGAAATAAATAAAGGAAGCATGAAACTATAATTCTAGCAGCTTTTTTTCTTCCTCAAAGGCCAAAACGGACCTGACAGTTCCTGGCCATCCACCTCGGATTAACGTTGCACTCGTTCCGTTGCGACCAGAAGACGCAAAACCGATGACGATCACAACAATCCGGCCGATTTGGCAAGCACCGTACGAAGTTGCCCTGTCCCCTAGCTGAAAAGAAGACTTTCGTTTCAAAGGAAAGAACAAAAGCACCTGATTGGCTGATGAGAAGCAAGGTCAGAGCCGTGGAAATAGCCCAAGCCATCGGTCTGAAAGATGGAATAAAAAAAGCAGAGGCAAAAGGGGAGAGAGAGAGTCAAGGGCAGCAGCGGGATTGAGGACGACTGGAGTCGCTTTTCAAAAGACCCGGTTTTTTAACCAATGTTCTTTTGTTGTTTAGCGGCTGTCTGGACTATTTTTGAGAGAGTTCATCGACTTTCCATTTTTATTTGCAATAATAGAAATAGAAATGTCTTACTGTAGGCGAGATTTTAAACAAAAACTAACACTTTGAAATTTATGAAAACAATCGACCATTTTTAGGCTCTAGTAACCCGAAACCAAAAATTGGTGGGCCTATTTTTTGTGATGAAGGAATCAAAGAAAAGGAGGAGATTGCTGAATTTATTTGGATCCTGAAGTCAGTGAGTAAAAAGTCGATTTTTAGATATTTATCCTTTCATAGAAAATAGAAAAGAGCTTTCAGAAGGAAATTAGATCACAAATGGAGCATCATAACGAATCAAAAACCACCAGAATCGCTTATTTTCTTATCTAAGACCAAAAGTTTAAACTGCCGAGGAATTATTGCAAGTAGGGAAGTTATCGTCTTTTTACGGATAGACTATAACAAAAAAATTATAAAATTTAGTCTCTGAGAATTGTTTTCCGAAGAAAAGAGAGAGATTGAAAATGGGGAAATCGCACCCATTTTTTTTTTGGCGCAACATTTTTTTTTCAATTTGCATTCTGAGCCGACAAATTGAAAAAGTCACTTTTCACATTTAAAAAAATGGACGCACCGTTGAAAATTATTTCTGCATCATGGCAGTAATAAAAGAGCAACAATATTTTTAAGAGACTATCCATGAAAAAGAATCACAATTTCTTGGGAAATAATCTAATGGAACCAACCCGGCCAAATTGCTTTAGAATTTTCAAACTGCTTCCGCAATTTCAAAATCTTCTACAAAATTGTAGCACTTAATCTCCGCTACAAGTTAGCAGAAAGTATCGTTCTTTCCAAAAATTGCGGTACAACTTACATTTTTATGTGGGACTCTTAGAGTTACTACTGCTTTTAAAAAATGAACATTACGAAGATTTGTGTTTTGCGATTTATTTAAATTTTTAAAAAGCAGCGATTTTTTTAATAAAAATACGTAATCAATTCATTTAAACGAATGCGAAAAGTAGAATTAGTCAAAAATTTGTATAAAGTTGACCATAATGAGCTTCTTTTAGAGAAAATAGCCGCAAAATTGTGAAAGAGAGATAAACAAAAAGAAGTGAACTTATTTTATGATTCTGACTATTAAAGAATAGCCAGCGAAACAGAAGGGATCATCATCTCTGAGGAAATATAGACGCTATTTTAGTAATTAACGTTGATAAAAATAGCCAGAAGAGAGAAATGGTAATTTTCCTGAGAGAAAGAGAAAGGCGCTTCCTCGTTTTTATTTGCGCCGACGATCATAAGCACCATTGTGGGGGGAAAGTTTCGAAAAGTGTTGTCGCCCAGGGGCGCTTTTGACTGGACCCAGTTGGGAGGAATCCTCTTAGGGGGAGAGAGAGTAAAAGAGAATTCGACTTTTTGTCCAAAGCCAAATTTCTCGAGAAACCTGCCCAAAGCGATGGCAGATTTGGTTGATTCACATACAAAACTGCGCATGCACATGCGCCGAGGGCAATTACCCTTGGCGTTCTATCCGGGACGAGCTTCTTCTGCTATATCGATGTTTCCCGGTTCGGTTCACTCGTACAGCTGGGGGAGACTATACACAGGTTTGACAGAGAGTTTCTAATCGAGAGTACTAAAGTTTGGGACGTTTAATCCCAACTGGAAACCGCAAATTTTAATGGGAGGGGCTTGAGGCTCGACTTTTTTTTTCAAACTTCTCCTAATTTCTAGAGTTTGCAATTTTCTGCAAAGTTGTAGCAGTTAAGGGATTAGTAAAATGAAGATTAATAAAAAGTAGCTGCTTTTAAGTAAATCACAAAATACAGATCTTTTGATTCCTCCCTTTCCGACGGAATTAATCTTCCCTCGTTTTCTCAAGCCATTAGTGGCATAAAACTATAAATTCTTCGTGTAAAAGTGTATTCCTCCTCAATCGCTTTCGATGCAGCCTCAACTCGTCTTTATTTTCATCTTCTGTCTATTCACGATTCAACCAGCTCTGATCGATGGAGCTAAGGTGAGTTGCCAAATTCTATTGGACACTAGTAACTATCTATTTTTCTACTTTTCAAGGTTGACTAAAATAATATTTTTGAAGATTCTTGAACTTTGTGATTACCGTCTAAATCTCTAATGACTCCATAGGGTCAATTTCACACAATTTTTATAATTTGTGATGTACTGCAATCTTGTAGAGGAGATCGAGCTCTACAAGTTTGTAGAACATCATTTTTCTCAAAAAATACGATAAAAATCAGAAAATTGGACTTCTTATAGTCTGCTCATAAAAAAGACAACATCCTTTATATCCAAGAAAGGGGTTATAGCGGCGGGACCCATTTTACCCTAAAAAGGTTTTGTTAATACATTTTAGGATAAAAATGGACCTCGCCACTAAAAGTCTTTTCTCAGAGCATCAGCTGTCGTTTTTTTCGTTTTTTGTCGACGTTACGGCTAGTAGAGAAGCAACTTCTCTAAAGAATTTTTCAAGGCGAATTAACAATGAGTTCTCTTTTTAGAAAACTTTCAGCTTTATTAATTTCTCCTAAAGATTACGATTTTTAGGGCATTGAATGGAAGAAAGTGGATCCTCTCTGTACAATCAGCTGCGCCGGCTATTGGGCTTGTATTCTCAAGACGAATAGACGGAGCTGTAAGCGACCGGGGAAATGTGTCTGTGAGCAATTCGCTGGATAAATGAATTAATTTTTGGATTTATGTGTAGAATTCTTAGGTTTACTTTTTTTTTCTAAAAAGTGAGCATTTTTCAATCTTCAGAATTTGAAATGTTCTACAAATTTAAAGCTCTTGATCTCCTCTACAACTTTGCAAAACATAAAAAAATTATTTTAAAAAAAACTAGTATCACTAAAACGATGAAAAATTTGAGCTCTTGATTTACAACTATCTCTAATGGAAATATGTTTTATAAGGATCTTAAATATTAAGCCAAAAATGGAACAAAATGATCTATGGAACTGGAGAATAGCATGAAAAATCAAGATTTTACTGAAAAGAAGTAGCCATCCAAAAGAATTTTGCCACTTTCAGTCAAACTTAGAAGAAATTCTGTCTGACAAAGAAAATCGCAGCAATAAATTGAGGGAGAGCGGATAAAAACGGTGCTTGTAACTGGCCAGAAGACGAGTGGCCGAGAGGCCAAACTGGACAAAAGATTTGCCCCGAAGGGCAAAAGTGAGACTCTCGCTGGATAATTACGCAATTGTCACATTGTGAAGATCTCTCGGGATGAACTGTAGGTCCAAATAGCGAGGGGGAGAGAAGAGAAGAAAGAAAAAAAAGGAAATTTTTGTTGTGACCTCGAAGGCGACCCGCCGACCTTTTTATGCCTTTGATACCCATCGGAGGAGACACATTACAATCATTATTTGAGCGCCGGAGGGCATCGAAGACCGCCCGGCGCATTGTTTTGCGAATTATGCGTAGTGACGGGGGGAGAGTGTGGCAGAGATCGAGACGATATGACTGACAGGTTCACTGCCCTCACCGGGGGGAGAGACAACATTTTTTTTGTGATTTTAATGAAGGCGGGCAAAATTTTTGATCATCTAGAGAGTTGTAATTACCATAAATCCTCTAATAGAAACGAATAATAATAAAATGGAATCTAATAGAAGCTCCTCGCTTAATTTCCTTAAACTACCCGCAATTTTTATAATTTTCGATGTTGTGCAATCCTATTGAGGAGATCAAGGCCTACAACTTTGCAGAACACCAAAAATTATAAAAATTAGTGAAGCTTGGAGAAAATCTTGGAAAGAAATTGAAATTTGGGATGCAGAGAAGATCTGAAGAATACTCGAGCACGAAGATTGCCACAAAAGCCCCTTTTCCAAAAAGTTTAATGGTGTGGGGCTCTACAGGCAAGACTTCAGTGATATTCATCCCGCAAAACATGAAAATTAACGTTAAAGCCTATCAAGATGAGATCCTTGTAAAAGCTGAGATCCTTTAGAAGCAAAGTAATCCAAATATGATTTTATACAGGACTGAGCTCCGGCTCATGAAGCCAAAACGGCAATTAGCTTTTCGGAGGCCTGACTCCTTTCTGTCACATTCTTCAATGATCGTAATTATTTAATATTTTGATTCCAAATAGTTTAATCAAATGAGAAAACAATTTCAATTGAATCACCGTGATGGGCTGACAAATACTCGCTGGTGGCTGTGTTGAATTCAGACTATATTAGCAACCCATAACGTCGATTGATCCAAACGTAGCATTCTTGGTAAAATCTCTGTCTTGAAACAAATCTAAATTAGTCTCTGTCAGGTAAGAAAATCAAAATGTTGCAGCTCTCTCTTTTATTTTATCAAAAAAATTATAAAGCAATAAAATTACTTGAGTTAATTATGTGCGCGTAACTTTAAACGCAATTTTAATCAAGTTGTAGGGCTGCACGACATTTTTTTAACTGTAATTGGTTCATTTTTATTGGCTTTTATTAATCTATTTATTTCTTTTTCTCTCAAGGCTATGGTGAAAGCCTGTGCGAGCCGAGAAGCTATATCGCCATCGAAGATGTCCTCTGATCCGAGGAGGAATTTTTCACAGTTGAGGTCGCAAAGAATTCTCAAAACTGTCGCCAACTTATCAGTCCTGATCTGAAGAATACTCGAGCACGAAAGATTGCCACAAAAGCCTCTTTCCCAAAAAGTTTAATGATGTGAGGTGGCATAGCTTTTTGGCTCCTTTCCAATTCTGACAAAAGATCTTTACCCAGCGAACAGCTTGGACCTTAATCCTCTGGATTTCTCTGTTTGTGGCCATATGGAGGAGGAACTAATGAATAAAAAAGTGCAAAATTTGGACGATTTGCGTAAGTTCTCACTGAAATATGGAACAATCTAGGCGTAAACTACCTGCGGCGCATAGTAGATTCCGTAAAGAGACGATTTGTCGCCTGTATAAAAACTGACGAGGACCACTTCGAAAACTTCTTCTGATTATTAAATCTTCATCAAGCGACATTAAGCCCCACAACTTTGCTGTTGGCATTGGCGATAAGGAGCACACAATCTTTATACTGGATTGCAGAATCGCTCGAAAAACCTTCAAGGGCGACACGAAGGATATCAAACCCCCGAGGAAGACGGTCAAATTCCTGGGAACAGTTCGCTTCTGCTCTCGTGCTTGTCATAAACAAATCGAGCAGGGACGTAAGGACGATCTGGAGACTTGGCTCTACATGGCTTTCGATCTAATCGACGATGATAATGGCCTTCCCTGGAAGCGAGCTGTTGACAAGAGTGAAGTCGTCACCATCAAGGACAACTTGTTCATTCACAAGTGTTAGTTTTGTCTGTTTTTGTAGACTCGTTTCAGACTCGAAGGTGTACAGAAACATTCCAGAGGAGTTCGCTTCAGTTAGACCTCAACTGACAATAAACAGGATGGATCTGCCGAGAATGATGAGGACGAAACATCTATCAAAGGCAAGAAAGGAAAGAGCCAGCGATCGCTGCGAAAGAAGGAGCCAGGATCGAAAAAGTAGTGCAATGCGTAATGAAAGTTCGGTCCAAAATCTTTTTTTTAAAAATATTTTTTATAATGCCCAATTTTCACATCAAATTGCATCCGGTGTTTTTGTTCTTCTCCTCTTCGATGAGAACTTTCATATCGGCGATTTCCTTATTCATCGCAGCGATCTGAAATCCCCCTTCTTTAGGGAAGAAAGGGCTTTACCTCTGCCTCAAGTTTAGCCTTCGCTTGAGACGATTGCTCATTACTCTTCTGGAGTTTTGATTTCTCGTCGTTCAATTGCTCGATCTCTCCTTTGGTTTTGTCTATTTGTTTCAAAATGTCGCCCAAATCTGCACGAGCATTCTCCAAGGCTTTTAAAAGCTCCTCTTTCTAAAAAAAATTAATTGCTTGAATGTGTAGATTTTGATACTTCTGTTCTGACACGGTCTAATTGCTTCTTTCGAGAGTCGAGCTGGCGAAGATCTACTTGGTGATTGATAGATTCCTGATTTAACTGAGCAATCTAAATAAGATTTTTTTTTTTGCAAATCCAAAGAAAAGCAATTTAAAATCGACTTATTTTCAAAATGCTACCAGGGCTCAATACTTACCTCTTTCTCCAAGTTGGAGACCTCCTTCTGTTTTTCGTTGTTCTTCTCCTCAAGCTCCTTGATCTGCTCCTCGATTATCTTACGATTACCCTCAACTTGATTTAAAAAAGCTCGAGCTTGCGGATTCATGGCAGTTGACATTTCATCCTCGCTGTCGTTGTTGGCCCAAGACATTCTGGATCTTTTGAAAATGATGGGTAATATATTGCAGAAGATACAGTAAGAGATAAAATGGTTTGAAGACCATGTAAATTCGAATAAAAAGAAAGAAAATACTGACATTTAGAAGAGAAAAGGGCATCAATTTGAACGTTAAAACATGTGAAAAGTGGGAAAAATATCTGTCTAATTATTGAAGAGCCTACTCATGAGCCCGTCAAGCAGGTTTCCAACAAAGGGCAAAAAGGTAACCACCACGTCGACAACCTTTTTAGCAGCATAAAGCACTACTAAGAAGGAGATTATAAAAATTGCGAGTTCTAGTAAACTAAATTTAAACTAGACGAGCGAATAAGGCAACTTACGTCGATAGTCTACTTCCATATCTCCTCCGATGCTCTTCGATTTGCCTTCCCAACTCTATTCTTAGCTGACGGAGTTCTTCCATATTCTCTTCCAGCTGGAAATTTTTTTTGTTACAAAGCAACTCAAAAAAAATCTTGAATGCACTTTGGCTGGCAATTCGGTTCGATACGCAGCTTATACCGGCAGCTTATGCGACCCATTAGTCAATTTTTTTAAGGATATAAACCGGTCCCGCTGCGAAAACCCCCTATCTCGGGGCAACGCGAATACGCAGTTTGTCTTATTTTTCAAACAGACTACCGGTATATTTGAATTCAAAGAGGTGATAGGATTACTGTAGCTCTAGCTGAGCTTGGTAAGACTGAATTTGGCTCAACAAATAATTTTTTTTTAAAACGAAGAAAAAACAGTTAGGAACCACTGCAAAATGTAGCAAAAAATGAAATGAATCCTGCCACGATGAGCTGCGTATCGAACCAAGTCAGCCCAAGAAGGAAATTGGTCACCTCTTCATTCAATCGATTCAATTCCGTCTTGTAATTATCCTCATTTTTCCTCAATTCTTTGACTTGATTTGAGGCAATATTCCTTTTGTTTCGAATACAACTCAAATGTTCTTGGCCTTTTTTATAATCCGCCCTCAATTTATTACAAAGAGTCAGTAGCTCTTTTCCCTTCTCGCAAGTGCTATCCAGCTTATTTCCCAAGTTATTCAATTCATCTCGAGCGTACGGATGGGAGCTAACTTTCTCTTGAAGTCTGTCTCTCTAAAGAAAGGATTTAACCAAATTTCCCCCACCTCCTGCGCCAAATGGTTGAATTCTGCCTGACGTTTGCTGTACTCTTCCTCGGCGTTTCGCTTTACATTGTCTAGAGCATTAAGCGTTTCCTCGTGCTCAGCTATCTCGTGTTCATAGGAGGTGTCTACTTGGTAGCATGCCATCTAAATTCGGGTTAAAACAGCAAAAGAAATGACTCAAGTAATCAATATGGCATAGACATGTGTTGGAACGGTTGGAGGACATAATTTTTAAAAATACATTATTTTTTCTTATACTTTTTAGAATTATGCACGATTGACAAGTTCTTCTAGGTTCAGTCCTTTATTCAGTTCTGGTTCTCCTTGTTTCCAAAGCACAACCCTTTCGGATTTTTTGTATAAACCAGCATAATGGATTGCATTCTTCGTCTTACCATCTGACACTATTTTAGTTTTACCACGCACTGCTTCTATCTGAAAAAGGAGGGAATGAATGTAAAGCTCTTTATTATGAGAGACTCCAAATATTAGTTTGTAATTAGCTCTTTGCCAGCTGGAATGTCCTAAAGTCTGTTCATAAAAAATTCAACAGCTTATACTCCGAAAAAAGGGGTTGAGACCCAATTTTTATCCTAAAAATTTATACAAAAGGAAAAAATGGGTCTCGCCGCAGAAATCTCAAAATCTCGAGCTTTTTCCATACAGTATTCCAAAAAAGCTCAGTTTTTATCCTAAAAACTTCTTTTTATAGTATATTCATTAAAAAACGACATCCTTCATATCCAGGAAAGGGGTTTAACATTTATTTTTTCAGGATAAAATGGGTCCCGCCGCAATAACCCCTTTTTTGGATATGCTGGATGTCGTCTTTTTTTAATGAACAGACTATACAGGGTGCGGCATAATTACGGTAACAAGAATATAGGCGCATAAAAAACTAATTCAAACATAAGCGGGGAAATGAAGTCAACGGTTTTATTCTCCATTAAATTCTATACAAAACAACACCTCACTTTTCAAAAATATCGCTATCGGCATCGATACACGATTGAAGTCTTCGAGGGAAATCATTGACAGTGGCGAGCAAGTAATCATCGTCTATCTCGTTCCATGCTTTTTGAAGCACTTTCTTTAAGGAATCAATATTTTTATGTGATTTTGAACACGCTTTAGCTTCTAGAACACTCCAAACTGAGTAATCAAGGGGGTTCAAGTCAGGCGATGATGGAGGCCAGCTATTGAAATCGATAAAATCCGGAAAGTTTTGCCGGCACCATTCTTGAACCGTTTTGTGTTTATGAGCAGGCGCACCGTCTTGCTGAAAGCACCATTGCCTTGCACCAAAGTGTCCATTCGCCCAGGGAAGAAGTTCTGTCTTCAACATATCTAAGTAGTTGCATCCATTAATTGTTATGCCCTAAGGAACGAAGATCAATGGGGTCTTTCCATCAGAAGTTATTCCAGCGAAAACCATGACACTGGCCGGGTGTCCAGTGCGTCGAACAACTACTTTCGGCTTACTACTTGAATAAATGCGATCATTCTGCTTATTAAGGGACTGTTCAATGGTAAACACCTTTTCGTCACTGAATAAAATGGACTTGTAAGCTCCTCTTTTAAAGCGTTTCAGCAACTGCTTAGCGCGTTCTTTTCTTTTCTTTTTGCTATCTTCAGAGAGGAATTGTGCTTCTCCTTGTTTGTAAGCCTTTTTCTTTAACGATTCGGCCCGTAGATCGTCCAGAAATGCTCAGATCTTTAGCCATATTACGAACAGATCTTGCTGAGTTGATGTTAAGCCTATCACGTACTTTCTTTATGGCTGCTCTTGTGGTTACTGTAACAGGCCTGCCGCGACCAGAACGGTCACAACAGTTACCCAATTCTTTGAACCTCGAAATAGTCGTGGAAACCAGCTTTCTAGATACATTTAACCACTTGGAAATGTCAATCGCACGAAGCCCTTCATGGTAAAGTTTAACAATAGTTTCTCTATAGGGCGACGACTTTGCCATGCCTAAAAACTAGCCATTTTTGTCTTAAAATATGCAAAACATCAAAGAATAACAGTTAAAAATTAAAAAAAAAACACAAGAAATGAATCATAAATCTCACAAAAATGAAGAAAGGTATGCTCGCAGTTTGTTACCGTAATTATGCCGCACCCTGTATATTCGATACAGTCTTTTGCGCTCTTTCGAATGGTATAGGTCTCATTTTGGAACAATGAGAAATCTTGAAGGAAATTAGCAAAATAATCTAATCTCTAATAGGCGCATGCCTCAACATCTCGCTTAAACTTTTTCTCGCAATTTTCATAATTTGTTGATGATTCAACCCACCCTGATGAGTTCATTAGCTTTGTTGCTAAACAAATGATAAGTTAATCTCTCTCCATAAACTATTTGAATATATAGCCTATTATCTCTATAATATCGTTTTTTGATTGTGATATTTTCCAGATTGATTAAATGATTCTCCATTTCTTCGGATGACACGTCGATTACTGAGTGAGTGCGACTTCTTTTCTTCTTTGGATTTCGCTTAATGCGCTCGTCACGTACAGTATTTTGGTCATTATGTACTGTATACAAATCCCCAACTGTTTTGATACGACAGCTGTGGCGAACTTCTCGAAAGGGAGATTTTCCTTTTAGCTTGCCGCCAATGCACAGACTGTTCTTATCCATTATGTAATATCGTCCCGCGACAGAATCCAAATTATTCAGCATAAACTTGGCAGTAGCTAAAAGAGATTTCTGAGGTTCTTTCCTACTGTATCGCTTTAAATCGACTGGAATCCCTGCTTTTTAGTGGCGCTTTTCTGGCCTATTTTTTGGGTTTTTTTTTGCTCATCTTCCTCTAAGGAGAATCAGAAACTTAGAACAGAGAAATGAAAACCCAAAAATAGGCCAGAAAATGAAAATGAAAAATTCGTAAAATAGTCACAAGAGTTGCCAAAGTTCGTCCAAAATCCCTTTGAATCGTCCCAAATTTGTTCTTTTTTCGGCTTTTATGATAGTCCTAGCAATTTTTGATGTTTCCAAAATTGTAGTGCTTGATCTTCTCCACAATATTGCAGAAGATTAAAAAGAACTGAAGACAGAGTATAAAAGCCGAAATTTGCGAACAAAGTTGGAAGAATGAATATCGTAATCCTACCTTTTCTTAAACTGTCAGCATCGTAGCCAGTCTTTTGGGCAATTGCATCATAGAAACAGCTGTTTTTATCCGAAGGATTCTCGATTTTTGTTCCTACAACCAGTCAGATCAACAGGCGACTTATTGCAAACCATCCGAGAGAGAATAATGCCCAATTTCGCCGTCAACTCCAGGCGTGAAATGGAGGCAAACCACCTTCCCGGGGAACTTTTCTCCATAGATTTTGACCGAGCCATCTGGCAGTATGCTTTGAATCTGTTGTTGTATCGCCTAGGTAGCAGATATATCGAATTAGTGGGAGAATTTACCTGGGCGCATTGTTCCACTTGGACCAAATCGCTTGGAGAGCCAACAGCCACTTTAGCGATTATTCCCAGGGCAAAGTCTTCCATCGAGTTTTCTTCAACCTTCTCTTGTAGCTCCTTGGCTTTTTCAACAACTATTTGCGAATCCACCCATCTGAAATGGTACTCTTTTTTCCTGAAGAATGGCGCAGTGTTTTTTATATCTCTACCATATCTCAACGAAAAAGTAAGTAATTAAAATTCTAAAAAGTGCGTTTTAAAGCTTTTGATCTCCTCTACAAATTTGTAGAACATCACAAATGTTAAAAATTGAAGAAATATGAGACGTCTTGGGGACCATTTCTCACTTGATTGATCTTTAGGAATCGTCAGAATTTTTCTCCATTTGAAAGTTATAGTCTGTTCGTTAAAAAAACGACATACTTCGTATCCAAGAAATGGGTTTAAAATTTATTTAAGGCCTTTTTTAGGATAAAATGGGTTCCGCCGCGATAACCTCTTTCTTGGATACGAAGGATGCCGTCTTTTTTATGAACAGGCTATATTTCCCTATTTTTTGGTGTTTTATAAACCAGCGAAGAGGAGACCAAAGTCTCTTAAAATTGTAAAAGTCAATAAAAATCATGATACAAGTCAAACTGACGCTACTCTGAACTGCGTGAGTTCGATATCCACATTCCACAAGTTTTTGAATTCTTTTTCGCGCAATCTACCAATCACATAAGTGGATATGGTGGACACGACGACCGAAGCATAGAATCCAGACAGCTTCTCGCTCAGCTGGTACAAAGCTTTTCTAACTGTCGAATTGACTTCGGCATAGCCGCGGTGCTCATGCCGTTGAACGGCTTTTACTGGCTTCTCCTCGTATTGGCTTCGAATCTCTTCCAAGTCGACCGGAACAAAGTCGAGATATTTGGCTAAAGCTTTAACTGCAACCCCTTCGGCGATCACATTTTTGGCTATTTCGAAAGCCTTCGAGGCATCGTCCACACCCCCATAGCTTTCGATTCCTGCGAATAATCAATTTGGAGAAGGCGAGGGGAAATACCTCTAGCGGCTACCTCGGCAACAGTTTTGCCGACTTCGACGAGGAAATTGGAGTCTCTATTCAGGGAAGCGGTTGTCTTCTTCACAAATAGATTGACCAGCGTATGGTCGCCGTTTGCATTGTCCCAATCGACTAATTGCTTCAAGTCGGCGTTTTTTTCATACTTTTCATTCACAGCCTAAAGATAAAAATTCATGAAGCAGGCTATACGGTCGATCTTACCTGGAAGCATGCCTCCTTGAATAGGCAAGCGACTGAAGCGTTGACCGTCTCGCCGTAGAAATGATCAAATGAGGAGATTAAGACCTCCTTGCTGACTTCTTTAACAACAGTCTGGGCTGTCTTCTTCACAGCCAGCTTCCATCCATCCTTGGCAATTCGAGTCCCAGCTTCTTTGAGTATTTGAATGCCGGATTTACTGCCTTCAATTATGTCTTTGCCAGCCGATTTAACTACTTTAATAGCCCCCCAGCCTAAGGTGACAAAAGTGATGGCGAGACTAATCGCCTTTTGGATGGCATACGATTTCCAGCTGAAGTTGCGACTGATGATCCCAGCTTTGATTATATAGATCATATCGCAGATGCCTTCCTTAGATCTTCGATCAATTGAAATTGAGAGACTCACTTGGAGAAGAGAGAGGTCAAGCTTCGCTCCTGTGCCAACGCTAAACAAGAAGGCTGTCACTCCTCCAACTATTTGAAGAAGCGCCGCTCCAGCTACAGCCGCTACTGCCCACCAGTTGATAGGCGGTCTGAATTGTGAAGAGTCTACAAGTCTTTGGAGAACCAACCGATCGGATACAACCAGCAAATAGCTGAATCCTTCATTTCTATAGTCGCGAAGAACCTTCCAATATTCATCCTTCTTCTCGCTTTCTGGCAGAGCATCAAGCATCTTTTTTTGGACAATTTGGATCTAAAAAATCCGAGTTTTTCATCAAGATTATCAATCTCTTCATAACGTTCATTTTGATCTACATTTCATTGTTTTTGGACTTTGCTGACTCTTTTATCAAATAGCAAGGTGACCAGCTTTTGGCTAGGCTATCCTCAGGCTATAAAATCGCTCAATCCTAACCATTTTTGAGATTTAAAGTGTTTTGGAACCACGCAATCAAGCTAAATTAAACTACATCAGCCTAATTTTGAGAGCAGCTGTTTTGGCTTAAAAAATGGCCGAATTTGAAGAAAAAACATGGATTACTGTAGTGCCTCTACTCTTATGAAATTTTAATCAAAACAGCCGTGATACCAAAATTCGGCTGATGTAGTTTAATTTAGCTCGATTTCGTGATTCTAAAACATTTTAAATCTCAAAAAATGGTTGAGATTGAGCGATTTTATAGCCTGGAAAAACTGAAAAGTTTGAGGAAAAAAAAATTTTTTTTGACCGCCCAAAATGCAACAGAGCCGCTTTTGCAAGGTGTTGTTTAAAAAAATAGGCCGCTCCTCATAAAGCTACAGTAACTTCCCGCCTTTTTGTTCAATTTTGATCTGAATTTCTTGGGATCTTTACAGGCTTTTCCGTTAAAAATTTGGTCTTGAGATTACAATACTTGCTCACCTTGTGTTTGTGCTTCTCGATTTGCCTCAGAACGCCTCCCTCAATGCTCTCGCGATTGTCTCTCAGCTCGTTGTATTGCTTCTCCAACGCGTCGAACGGCTTATTCTCCTTCTTGGCCTCTTCAATGGCTTGCCTGTAATACTCCAAGTCGTCCTCAATCTCCCTTCCGATAATTGATTCAATATTCTTGATGATCGTATCGCAAACGATTATATGTTTTTCAGATTGGCAGAGGACCAACGTCCTGGCTTCACTTTTCTCAAAGCTGGTTGCTTGAATAAGAATTTGGTATTGAAGCTTGATCCGTTCCAGACATTCTCTACTCTTTTTAAAATCTTCAACAGCTTGGTGAACAAATTGAATGTCTCGCTCGATCGAGTAGGCATCCAACTTCAAGCCAGCTCTGAAGTAATAAGCACTGGCTGAGAAATTGTTGTCTATTTCGATGGCTTTTGTCAGATAATCCATCGCATCATCGTAGTCATCTGTGTGTATGGTGCAAGATTGACCAAATTTGGTCTGAGCGTAGAGAACAGCTAATGAAGGGTTGTCAATATAATTGCTGCCAAGATTCTGGAAATTTTAAAATCAGATTTCGTAATGGAAAAAATGGAGAAATAAGACCTATATTCTGTTTAATTCGTATCCAAGAAAGGAGTTTTTGCGGTGAGACCTATTTTTATCCTAAAATTTACTAAAGGCCTTTTTTTAAAGGATAAAATGGCTCCCGCTGCGATAACCCCTTTCTTGGATACGAAGGACCTCGTCTTTTATGAACAGACTATATATTGGAGGCTTTTTTTCGCTTTTAAGAGAGCTTGACACCACAAAAAGTGACTAATTTCTTCTAATTTTTGAGTTATTTGAAATGTTTTTGGAAGTTTCAGCCCTTAATCTATTCTACTAATAACCCAAACTCTTACCTGAAATTCCGTCTCCATATCTTCTTTGTTGATAATCTCCGCTTGAGCTAGATATCTCCCAAAGCGAGCGTCCAAACACCTCCTGGGAATGTCGCAACTATCGGTGACTTTAGACCGTCGCAGGGCAATATAGGCGAGTAGAGTTTCGTCCTCCTTCTCTCTCGTTTTCCTATCTTCCAGAGATTTGTCAGCAGTCCGCATGGAGCGCTGTTCTCTGGCAGATCGAAGGATTTGAAGGATTTCCTCTTGGGTAGAATGGGCTGTCATCTTGCTGGCTAGTGCGTCCGACAGATTGTCGGACAAATGCTCCACATTAAGGATGATTTGACTTGTGCCGACTTGCCCCGTTCGGGAGGTTCTACCGATATTTTGCCGTTCAACGCGATCCTCCTCGGGCAGAGCTGTCAGTAAGACGTGGAGACCACCTGAAGCCAAAACGTCCGGCGATACGCTAAGATCAGTTCCTCTCCCGGCAATATTCGTCGCAACCAGGCAAGTTCCCGCCTGGATTTGATCGTTGAGCACATCGTTTGTCTCCTTGCTGGTATAAAATTTAACCTTTGAGTCATCTCCATCGAAATGCTTGATAATCGCTGAGCGAATCTCATCTGCATGATGGATATATTGACTGATGAGGAGGACAGCTCTTCCGAGTTTCATCTTCTCCACCGTTGTTTCGACTACCGTATTCAGCCAGTCACTTCCGCAAATTTTTGGCCGAAGCGTCTTGTGTCTTCTCTCCTTAAACGGGGGAATGTCAACAAAATCGACGGAGTAGATCTGCCTCAAAAATTTGCGCGGCGACTCGCCGCCGATAGTTCCAGTCAACCCGAGGAGGTTCTTCTTATAGCGGAGGAAGAACGCCACATTTGAGAGATAATTGGTCGGCAGGGATTCTGGCTCCACTTCCAATGCATGCTTCATCTGTAAAAACTGGTGAAGACCATCGCTCCACTGCATAGTCGGATGTTGGACTCCCGTGTTGGTCGCATCCACCACCACGATCTTATTCTCGTGAAGGATGTAGTCGAAATTGGGATCCATGAAGAATCTCGCCTTGACGGCCGACTCAATCCATTTGGGTAGTTGAGTCTCGACGAAGGTTTTCAACCAAATTGGGTATTCGATTTTGGGAAATGGCATTTTCGACAAATTCTCCTCTGAATTCGTCTCCTTGACATGATCATCCCAATCCGCATCGCCGCCCTCTTCCCCCGCCGTCAATTTCATCAATCCTAATGTCTTCTTTAAAAACTCAAAGGAGCGAGATTTTACAAAGGAATACAACGCAGCATCCGATTGAAATTGAGTGATCTCGTCGTTGTCCTCATAATACCAGACACCATCTTGCTTTTTCATCTGAAAGAAGGCTTACCGGGACAAAAAGGGAAAAAATTGATCTTGGCTGAGGATCTAACCATAGACTTAGGATTAGTAAACGAGTAAACTGGCACTGAACTAGCAATGACTTGTTAGGATATATACAGGGGTGGATAGATATCGAATTCTAATACCCCCAAAGGCTAACCTGACTGTGGATGACGTTGATTAGCTGCCAGATGCCAGCCTTAACTCCTAGAAGATTTCCCATTCCTGGACTGGGAGAAGCCAATCGAACGCTGTCATTTCGGCCATCCAACAGCATATTGTCCACCTAGAAGCATGCTGGTCAACTAGGGCCGAAAAAGCCCTGGAATACCAAGATTCTCCGCATCAGAACCCATTTTATCCTAAAAATTTACAGAAGGAAGAACGGGTCTCGACGCAAAAACCCCGGGGCAACGATGGATACGCAAGGCTTTTTTGGCCTATGAAGACTCCTCTCCTCATCTCATCGCCTCACCTCATCGACAATAGCCACGGGGAAGCCTCGGCCATGTCTCAATTCAGATCCGTTAAAATCTTCCCTCAACACGTCAAACATAAAATCCGCCGCAGATCCATAAAGCACATCAGCCATATACACTCTGTCAAGAAAGTATAGATATACCCCCTGATTTCAGCGTTTCTGACGGATATCGTATCTGTTCTGTCTAAGTCCTTTTTTATCTGACAGAACACTTTCTAAAACCGCCGGAACTAAGCTCTAATCGTGAGTTTGTAATCATCTGCAAAATTGAGGGCAAAGCCCTTGAAAACCAGGTGTCAACAAAATATAGATACTCTTAATTTTTTAACTGAAAACCAACAATTTTTAACAACAACTATTTCTAATATCGGGTATACCCCCGTTAGCCTGAATTACATCACAAATTCGATTTTGGATAGAATCGTAAAGCTTTTTTAATAATGTCTGGTCTACAATAACCCAAGCGTCCTTTATCCCTGTTTTAGCTCTTCTAGGGTGTCATATTGTTTCCCATTGTTGTAAACTCGACGTGCAAGAACACCCCAAACATTCTCCATTATATTTAAGTCTGGGGACCTAGCGGGCCAAGGAAGAATGGTGATATTTTTGGACTGAAGAAAGCCAAGAGTAGCTAGACTACTGTGAATCGCAACATTATCTTGCTGATAGACTAGGCTGCGACGACGGTTTTTGACAAAAAAGGGCACAATAGGCTTATCCAAAATATCAATATAATCTGTGGAATTCATCCTAGACGTAGTAAAAACTAAATCAACACGTTCAAAGGAAGAGATAGCCCCCATGTCATAATGCTTCCGCCGCCAAAGTTGCGTGTTGTTTGATAAATCTCTTCTTTCCTTAAAATCATGCCAGTAGAATGCAAGGTTATCCGAACCATCAAGGTTCCACTTCTTTTCATCAGAATAAACAACCTTAAAGCATATAAATTACAAACAATTTGCAAATTAACCTTTGTCCAATTCAATTAAATGTTTGTCCTACAAAAGTTGACTCTGGCAGTTTTATGTTGTAGCTTTAGAGCTGGAGCGTGTTTCTTCTTCTTGTGTACGATTTGTCCATTACGATGTAAAGCTTTTCTAACTGTTTCGTGAGAGACATTAAATCCTAACTCTCCAGGAGCTTGAGAAGACATTCTATTAGAGAAGTGATTGATAACACGACGAGCTGCTCTTGAATTAAGCTTTGGAGGTCATCCTGCACGATATTCCTTGTAATATTGACTTTTCGGCGAAATAACATGTTGAATTGAAGATTTGGAGCGCTGAACTTTCTTGGCAATTTCGGAATAACTCAATCCGGCCTCGTGAAGGGCTTTAATTCTAATCTTTTCTAGATCACTAAGTTCCTTGCCCTTAGCCATCTGAGATAAATCCAATTATACTAATAAGTGACGGAAAAGTCAAAAACCAAATCAAATAACACAAACAACAACAAAAAAAATGACTCTAATAAATAAAATAAGGTGTTTCCTTGTAAGTATCTATATTTTTTGACACCTAGTTTTCAGGGGCTTTGCCCTCAGTTTTGCAGATGATTACAAACTCACGATTAGAGCCTAGTTCCGGGGGTTTTAGAAGGTGTTCTGTCAGATAAAAAAGGACTTAGACAGAACAGATACGATATCCGTCAGAAACGCTGAAATCAGGGGGTATATCTATACTTTCTTGACAGAGTGTATGTTGGAAGTATTTGTTGTTTCTTCGCATTGCTTCCCATAGCAATTTTTGCTGAAAAATCGGCCAATTGTTCCAGGAGTCCAAGTCCACCGATCTCTTCGCTCGCCTTTTTGTTCGCATTGTGAGAAACTGTGAGGCCAATAGAATTGTAGAGACCCTAGAGGGGACAAAAGGTTTTCTTAAAGGGACTGGAAACCCTACCTCAAGCTGGTTGCATTGATTCACAGCCAATTCGCTGGAGCTAGTTATCACGTCGACTTTATTCCCGCAGAGGACTTCATAAATTGCCAGGGCTGCCACCACATACGTTTTGCCTTCTCCTGTCTACAATCCTAGCAAGTTAACCAAGAAGAAGACTGACCTGTTTTTGAAAAATCCTGGGAACGGAGGCTTTCCTCGCTATTCTTGCCAAGATCAAAGTCAAGATTTGAACATCCCTCATTTGAATCTTAAAGTAGGAGTTCACTGTGAAGACAGCCGCAGCAATTCGCTCCAAATTGCTGTCGAAAATCTTGAGGCTCAATGTATTGTTCTTCGCATTCTCTTTGGCTTGTTGGATCTAAAAATGGTCAGTTTAGAAGATACAATAACCCAAAGCAACAAAATGCTTGAAATGCTGGAATTTAGCGTCATTTTGGTGAAAAATGAAATCGATTTCTATTATTCTCTACACCTTTTTTTAAAAGAAATATTGCTCCAATCAACCATTTTAACGAATAAAAAGGATTTTTATGGTAATTGAAAGTAACCAACATGTAGTTTGAGTCCTTCGATTGATGTACACTTCTTCTCAAGAGCTTCATATTTAGTTTTGTAGCGTTCAAAGGTAGCCAAAAGATCAGATCCTAAAAGGTTTTATTTGGAAGAGCTTCAATCTACCATTGATTTCCGCCTTTTTATCAAAACTTGCCGTTTCGATGATTTGGTCAATCGCCTGTACGCAGGAATAGCTCATTTCCTCTGCAAATGCCTAAAATAAATGGGATATTAGCTCAATGGGATGGACTATCAAACCTCTTGGGTGATATTTCTCATCATCTTCTTCAAAGCTTCAGTTGTTAGATCGCTTGGGAGTTGCTTCAAAACCTTTGATTTCATCGAATAATCCAAGAGTATATTAAGCGCCGAAAGAATTTGCTCTTTTCGCTGAAGGCTGAATTTAAATAGGATTGAGACGTCGTCAAATCGCCAGTTGGCTTCCATAACCAGCAGATAGACATTTCTTGCAATTTGCAGCTCAGTCGTTTGGATTCCTTCTGTCGAGTCTTTTACTTTCAGCCAAGAGAGAACCATAACTCGGAAGGATTCAGCCAGGATGTTGATTGATCCAACTAGCTCGTCTTGGGTCAAGCCTAAGCCTAGCTCCTCTTGTCGTCCCAAACAAGAGGTGATTGTCCTCCATTGTGAGTTTGTCAAAGAACGGGGAGATGATTGAATCTTATCTAGATTTGAAATGAATTCCATGAAAGAGGCTCCATCCCTCTTTTCCAAGCATAGCTTGATGGCTGACAAATCGCCAGAACGGAAAAGATCAACAACAGATTGTGGGAGAAGGCAGCCGCCTGCACTCCTGGTAGCGATTCCATAATTCTGAATCCATAGATGAATCGCCTCTTCCCAGAATGAATCCTTCGTGTGAGATTTATCCATCTCACAGTTAATCTGCGCATAGTTCGATCTGAAGAGAACCAACAGGCGGAGAATGTCTTGAATTGAGGAGAGCAGTTTTTTACTCAATTGGTGGGCAAAAATTTGATCGATTATCAAACCCATCCCGAAGGAGGAAACCTAGAGAGTTATTAAAATAAATTTAATTTTAAAAAAAAAAACCTTTTTCTCCTTCTGATATTCTGCAATCGCCTCTCTAAGTCGTTCCATCTCGATAATATCGACCTCCGTCCCTTCGAGATTAAGACTTCTGATCAAACAGAACAAAGGCACTTCGATCTCATTCTCAGAAGTGGTGAATACCTCCAAGCAGCTGTAATCTCCAACCTTTAGACAGTTTTGAATAGCTTCAGCTGAGGCAGTCCTACCCGAGTGGTCTAACATCTGAACGATTAGATCCATCTCTTAAAAAAGAGTTGAAGCAAATGCGACTCTCACCATTTTGGGCTGCAGGAAAGTCCACGCGAGCTACGTGCACCATTTATTTAGCTCACTTCAGCTATCTTCTTTTATCTAAAATAGAAGATTAACTCGCTAAAAATCAATGAGAAGGCAATTCGAACAGTCATCTCTTGGAATCGGATGCTATGATTATAGAGAGGAAGAAGTGAAATCAATTAGCGGATACTCGGCCGAATGGAAAAAAACAGATGATTATTGATTGTAGCGACCGGCAAGGCCAGTGAGAATTTGAAAAAAAACAAGTTTTTTTCATCACTAAAAAATGAAGAACGATATCGAAATACCACAAATCATAGAAAAAACTATAGAACACGCAGAAATTATAATGAAATTTGAAATCGACCTGCTTTGGGACAATTTTTGCCGACTTCGGCATTTCATTTTAAGATCTTAAAGAGACTGTCCTTTTAAAACTGTTATCTTTCGCTGGATCGGGATATCATTCGAAGGATTCAAATGAGAAAAAACAAAGATTTTTGCTGACAAACCGCCGCTGAAATTCTCACAGTCCTGGGGCGTGTTGTTCACGCAGCTGACCAGATAGCAATGAAAAATTTGAGCAGTTTTGTATCACTCCTGATAAGAGGAGAAATTTTGAGAGTTAAAGATTCTAAAAACAAGGCGAATCGTCGAGAAGAAGATGAGCGATTGTTTGAAGAATACCATAGCTAGTGAGGATTAAAAATCGAGGATGTCATCACATACGAATCATAGAATTTCCTTCTTACCCGATAAAATATTTTATTTGAAAGCTACGATGTTTTGAAGAAATAGCGGCTCGTAGCCGATTGAAGTTGTCCTCGGCAAGAGATTTCTGGCAAAAAGCTCCAACGGCCATGAGAAAGATAGTCCAAAAACAGATAAGAGCAACTCCATCGGCGGCTTTCTCATTGTTCTTCTCCTCAAGCTCCTTGATCTGCTCCTCAATTATCTTACGATTACCCTTGAGTTGATTAGTAAGAACTCGAGCTTGCGGACTCATGAGAGTTGACATTTTTATCCTCATTGTCGTTGTTGGCTCAGGACATTCTGGATCTTTTGAAAATGATGGGTAATATATTGCAGAAGATACAGTAAGAGATAAAATGGCTTGGAGACCGTGTAAATGTGAATAAAAAGCTTCTTTTTATAGTCTGTTCATTAAAAAAACGACATCCTTCGTATTCAAGAAAGGGGTTTAAAATGCATTTAGGGCCTTTTTTAAGGATAAAATGGGTCCCGCCGCGATAATCCCTTTTGAATACGAAGGATGTCGTCTTTTTTTAATGAACAGACTGTTGTGCCAATTAAAAAGAAAAAAACAAGTGATCTGTGTTAAATCTCAGAATAAAAAGGGGAGTGGGGAAAGTTCGATCAGATTGAATTTAATCACCCAGCCGATTTTTTGTGCCAATTTTGATGGTAACTGTAGAAGAAAGATTCCTCTAAAAATGTCGCCTTTAGTTATTGAACAAGGTTGAGCTGCGCCATCTTCTGCGGCGCTTAAGCATTGAATCTAAATTTTAACTTCCTGCGATTTGCGAATAGAATTAATATATTGATAACGATTTTGGCTCTGGAAAAAAAACCCTAGGTTCTTCCCGTTCAAGTTTTAGGCCCCTTCCCCCTCGAAATTTAGTCCCGTTTCCCTCGAATTTTCATTCTCTTCCCCCTCAATTTTTAGTCCCAATTTCTCGAATTTCAATAAAAAGGTCTTCCCTTCGAATTTAGGCCCAGCGAAAGGCAGATTGGCGGGCCTTCGGCCCTATATGTGCGACTCTTCAGGGATTTGCTAATAATATTTTTAAGTTAAAAACGACAAAGCCTTAATAAAATAATTAGCGCACATTTCTAGCATCTAACTTCGATGTAGTGACTACAACGTAGTGGACATTTTATTGAGATTAATCCAGTAATCGTAATGAAACTGAGAAATAGCCGTCCTCTTTCTCAAAAGACAACTCACCTTTTTGAAACAAAGATTAAACCGCCTTATCACGATAAGGCAAACAACGCTCGAATCAATAGAAGTCTAACGCCGAGTTTGTCTATTCGCTATCTTGATGAGTCCTCATTTAGCTGGTAAGCCTGATTTGTAATCAATGCTTCTTTAGATATCGATGAGTTTAGTCTCGACGATTTCACAGAGAAAGAACGGATAGGAAGTGGAACCGATGGACAAGTCTTTCGCGGCTACAATGGTCGACTGGGGTAAGCAATTTTACCAGTTTATGAGTCTGACTGAAAATTAAAAGAGAGAGATCGATTTGCAGAATAGTAGCTTTCAAGAAACTTAATAGGCAGTTCGATAAAACAAAAATGAGTGAAGTTATCCTTCTATCGAAGGTTAGTTTTATTTGTTAATATTTCAATAATTTTCCAAATAGCATTCAAATCACCCGCATATCATCCGTTTTTTTGGTCTTTTGACTCAAGAAGAAGGCTATTTACCTAATAGCGGCACTTTCTGCATTGGCTACATTATGGAGTACATGGAGAGCGGGAGCTTATATAATGGTTTGTTTGGTTTTTTTTCCTATGTTGAATGTAATAGCAACTCTTTACTTTTTGAATAGTGGCTTGGGTTTATTCAAGTGTGTAACGTTAGCGTTTTCTGTAGATAAGGGTGGGACTCGATTAGAGACACTAGCATAAGAAATTGGTCGAAAATCTTTGGTTTTTTTTTAAAACTTGCTCCTTTTCAACTTGAGACATTAAAATGCCATTTCCAGTGATTCACTCCTCAGTAGAATACGATATGAAACAAGTTTATTCGTGGATTGAAAAGGCTTCGAGTGGTCTGCAATATCTCCACGAAAAAGGCGTACTGCATCGGGATATCAAGCCTCCAAAGTGAGTCTCTCCTTCTTCTCATATCGGAGTTACAGCATTCTACTTGGGAAATCTTTAGACGACTTGAGGATTTCCGACTTTGGATTGGCTAAAGCGTTTGAATCACAAACAATTATTTCTAATACTTGTGGGTGAGTATGGCTTTTGGTTAAACGAGTTGTAAAAGAATTGGAACAGTAAGTTACATGGCTCCGGAGGTTTTTAATGAAACTAAATATGGCCAACCGGCGGATATCTATTCGCTGACTATTACTTTTTGGGAGATTATTCACCGAAAGTTAGTGAAAGTTTTCAAAATAGTGATTAGAAGTTTAGAAGTCCGTATGGTTACATGGGGGTAATATCACAGCACAATCGAATTAATCGAATTTTAAAAGGAGAACGGCCAAATATTCCAGAGGAATTGGAGATTTCAGCCTTATTGAAACGGTAATTGATTATTTCTGGTCAATCTGGCTTATTAAAATCAATGTTTTCACTTGATCGGAGTTGAAAAGTGAAGCGTAGAATTGACAAAGCAGAGAAAATCAAAAATAATTTCCAGCGGCTGGGACAGCAACCCAAAAAGTAGACCAAAAATATCAGAATTTATTGAATTTTCCCGGAAAAAGAGGCCAGCTCAAGAGAATCTCAGGAAAGTTGGCAGTCAACAGAATGTGAATCAAAACGAAAACAAAGTTGAAAAACAGAGCGGAGGACAGCAAAATACATCGGTAGGATTTTTAGCTTTTAGACTTTGCTTGTAGGTTTTAATTTTGGGCGGCGATGGGCCTCTGAATACAATTTACTTGCTCGATTCGAAGGCTCAAAGTTGGAATAAACTAAGAATCACTCTTCCAGTGGAAATGTATAGCTTTGGAGCTGTTGTACTCAATGAAGAAATCTATATTTTTGGAGGAACTGACAATTATGTTTATTACCAGCATTGTTATAAATTGAAAGGTGATGGAAGTTGGATCAAATTAGCATCGCTAAATCAAAAAAGATTTAGTATTTCCAATAGCTCTCTGGTTTACAAAGGAGATATCTGGGTTATTGGGGGCTTTTCTAAAGATTCTAGAGACTGCCTAAAATCAGTAGAAAAGTATGACATTTCGCAAGACAAATGGACCTACATGCCGTAAGTTTTCCTCCAAATTTGAAAGGGACAGTCTCTAGCGTTGGGAACTTTGCCCAACTCGACAAAGATTTTCCCAAATTCAAATTTCATTGTGATTTTTGTGTTTCTATGAATTACGCTATTTCGCCATTATTTAGACTCTTTTATCGATGAAAAATAAAATCAAAAAGTTTGTCTGAAAGTAGTCAAATTTGCATAAAAATAACGATAAATCCCATAAAAGCCAATATAATGAAAAAATTGAGAAAGATGTCAAAAATCGGCGGATTATAGTAGAACCATTGCTAATCAAATTTTAAATGCGCGGGCGAAGGTACATGCTGGATTACTGTAGTGCACACTTTTTCGTTTAGTTTCGTCAATTTATTTCTTAACATTTAGTTTCATGCAATTTCGTGTGTATTTTCGAAATCAGCGCATTATTTTGCATCGAATAAAAGCAACTTGTAGGAGGCGTCGAACTGTCCCTTTAATCGAAATCTTCCAGAGAAATGCATTATTCAAGATGGGGTGCAGCAGCAGCAGTATTTAAGGATCGAATATTTGTCACTGGAGGAAGAAATAAAGAAGTCTTAAAATCTGTGGAGATGTTTGATCCACTTCTACAGAAATGGTTCTTCTTTTGTGATTTGCCTATTGGAATTCATGGTCATACGATGCTAATCAGCAATTCAATTTTATCCATTTTTGGAGGATATTCAGAATCTCACATATTACATAGCGTACGGGAAATGGATATCGAAGATCCCGAGAAGAAATGGACACAAAAACAGAAGTTTAAACATCCACGATCTAGATTTGGAATAGGAAAACTCTCAAATGAAATTATTGTATTTGGTAATTTTGGAAGAAATGGAGAAACATCCGAAATATTTGATGGAAAGAAATGGATTGATGGACCAAAACTGTCCCAAAAACTAACAAGATTTGCTTATACATCCATTCCCCAATCTCTTGAAGAAAATTTTTTAAAGAAATTTGTATAACTTTTTAGCCGTATTTGTATGAAATCCATTCCTCGTTCCCTCGAAGAATGAAATTCTCATAAATTGTTTAAAATCATTTGTTCTCAATCCCAATCATTTGAAGGAAGATTAATTCAATGCGATCTCTTGGATCATAACTGCCAATCTGACTAAAATCCCTTGATTTCGCCATTCATTCTAGTAGATTTTTCGGAACTAGTAAACCTTTGGGGCCCCAGTAGCCATAGTTCAATTTTTGTGTTGTCAGGAGTGTCGCGGATTCAACCCCCCTCCCTGACTTACATTTTTGTTTTATTAATTCAAGTCTTTTTTTCATATTTTTGACTCAATTCAGTCGCATAAATCACACTGAATAGGCCTTTTACTTGTTCCAGTTGCTCTGTAGCATTGGAATTCTCTGGCTTACCGAACTCAAACTGCTCTGAGTCGAGAAATTGGATTTTTAGTTAAAGAGAATCAACTTTTCAACAGGCAAGCATTTTATCAATAGGATTGCTCAAAAAATGAGTTTGCCGTTGGATAATGAGGATTGTCGCTACAAAAGGTGAAAGACGGCCACCTGGGGCTCAAGAAACAGAACTTTGCTCTTCCTGGGAAGAATAATCAGGGAGAGGGGAGATGTATGTAGAACCCGAGAGTACATACCTGGGTCCAGTTGGCGCACTTGGGTGCAATTGCTGAGAAATTTCTTTGTCCTCAGAGACATCAACGGTGAGGAAAAGAGAAGACTGATCTTCCTTCAGGAAGTTGGAATCAGTAACTATGAACTGCTCGAATCGCTGTTGAAAGGAAACTAGCCGGAAACCGTAGCCCTGGACGAATTGGTAGGGACATTAGGACGACATTATGAGCCAAAGAAATTAATCCTGGCCGAGTGTGTGCACCCCTTTCCCCTCGAATATTAGTCCCAATTCCTCGAATTTTCCATAAAAAAAGGGAACATTCTTTTTTTTTTAAAAAGCGACCGCCCATGGAAGAGCTATAATCTGAATTCTGACAGGATTTTACAAGGCTTCAGACAGACAGGTGGACACAGATCACTTCTACTCTAAGCAGTTATCCAGGATCAAAAGTCTATTAAACCAATATTACTTAAAAAGATTATTTGAAGCTAATTTTTGATAAAAATGCAGAAAAAGAATAAGAAGATGAATGGATTTTACTTTTTACAATGTTTCTATCGACCCACAAGAGCTCAAATAGATTGTTAGATTCAATTTCTCGAGCTTAATATAATTACATAAAAGAATTGGCTAAAAATAAAAAATTTTAAAAAAACAAGATCTTTATTAACTCTTTGGATAACTCTCTGTGCGATATTTACAGAATAAAAAGGGGAGTGCGGTGGGAAGTTCAGTTTGAGACAGACATTGGGATGAAATTGAGAGAGAGGGAGAGGCCGTGTGTGAGGAGGGAGAGAAGGAAAATTATTGGCAATATTAGACCGGTATTGTTGAGCCTGAATTGTCCCGAAAAAGGAGGAGGACTTTTTTGTTTGTTTTAAAAGAAAAAAAACGATGATGGAAAACAAATATTTCGGTGAGGTAGGAGAGTCGTTTAAGTGAGCAGCGGCGGCAGAACTCTTTTAGGTCGATCGCCACTTGGATAAATCCATCTCGGAGAGAGCCTTACACGGCGTCAGCTGGCTTCCCGGCAACAAAAATGCATCCTGAAAATGGTTTTGTTTTCTCGGAGAAATTCTCTACAAATCCCGAGGTTAGTTCCCTCAATTTTCCTTCTTTTTTTCACAATTTGAAATCTTCTGCAAAATTGTAGTCCTTGATCTGCTCTACAAAGTTGCAAAACATCTTTCTCTGCGAAAATTAATTTCACAGGAGAATTTTTTTGCTAATTTAAGGCTACTGCAACTAAAAAACAATCAATTTCTCTAGTTTAGGTTGATTTTCAGGCTTATTGATGTTCTGCAAAGTTGCAGCTCTTGATCTCCTCTACAATTTTATAGAAGATCGTTTTAATTTATTTCCAAGAAAATCTCTCATAAATTGTCGTTTAATTTGGTTTTGAGACTTTCTTAAATACCTGCTATAGTGATGAAGTTTTAATTTTTCAAAAATGAAGTACCTGAGAAATGAGCTCAAAACTATCGCCATTGTCGCAGATAATCCTGGCGAGACTGGTTTTTTTGATTTCCTCCACCTGGCCGGCTGAGAAAATTCCCGGATTCTCATAATAAAACCTAGAAGGATAGTCGAATCAAGCCTAAAATGAAGAAAAAAAAACCTATCGCCATCTCTGAGCCTCTTGAATTGCTCTCCAATCACACAGCTCAATGTGGTTCCGACCAGTCCTCCGACCACCGGATCTTCCAGCATCGATCCCACATAAAAGTCAACATCTTCTGCAAAATATTATTCGATTTGAATCAGCAGTTTGAATCTTCCGCAAACTGTCGTCTTTTTTCGAAGAGATGCCTCTCATCAAAAAGGAAATAAAACATCCAACAAAGAAACTTGCTCGCGAACAAAATACTAATATAAATCCCAATTGAAAAAAAAAAGATTTTTCCATCTGGAGCCGTCGCTTGGAATTGACAATAACTTCGAGTCCGTTAAGGTAATCTCAAAGTTCTTATAGTCTGTTCATTAAAAAAGACGACAGCTGATGCTCCAAGAAAAGAGGGTTTTTTGCGGCGAGACCCATTTGTATCCTAAAACTCTTTGCTAAAGGCCTTTTTTAAGGATAAAATGGGTCTCGCCGTAAAAAAACCTTTTTTGGATACGAAGGATGTCGTCCTTTTTATGAACCAATTCACTGCGTCAAAATAAGTTTTTAATTTGAAGTTTAGAATTTTAAATCTTCCGCGAAACATTGTATTTCTTCGAATTGAAACCCCCGCTCTTCAAGGAGCATTTACCCTCAAAATACCATAACCAATAATGGAAACATGCTGAAATTTCGGAAGGAGATAGGCTGCTCGGCTGAAAGATCTACCAGCTCGGGTCTTTCTTTTCAAGCGAATTTGAGGCATCAATCGACACAGAAAAGAATCTCGTAATCACTTAGTAGCGCTCAATACTGTCTTTAGATTTAAATTTCGGATTTGAAATATTGCATTGAGAGTTTATAAACTATGAATGTTAGCTAAAATTGTTTGGACATCGGTATAAATAAATCGAAAGCGCAAATTTTAGCTCGAAAAAATAATAGCATAATGCCGTTAATATAGGAAATACGGTAGTTACTCAAGATTGTTTGATAGCTGACTAAGCGATTTACCTGGAGTTTTGTAGTTCCTGGAGAGGCCGAGTCTCAAGTTTTTATCCAAAATCATATCGCCAAATCCTTCAAAGTCTTTGGCTCTTTCCATTCCACAAAACTGTCGCATTGTGTTGTATTGGGGGATGCCGTGATCCCTTCCGCGTTGGATATTCAGCGATCCCAAATCTGTTCTAAAGAAATTTTTTTCTCTCTACTTTTTGCTATATTTTCTCACGTTCCAAACATTTTTTCGGTAATGGCTGGCGTCATTCGGTGCGGCCGTTTGACTGCCGTTTGCATGAATCCCCTCAGGATGGGATCGATTCCACCTTCGAAGAGAATCTTCCCGGATTTGAAGACGCCATCACCGAAGAAGAATCCGCCATGCGTGATGTTGCTCCCGGAGAAATCGAGTCTTTTATAGAATTCCTGGAATTTTTCTCTCCTTCTTTTGGCCAAAAATCAAGCTCAAAACCTCAATCATCCCATGCCCGAATCGGAAGGCCGAAGTCGTGAATTCGTTGGCGATGGTGGCATCAACTGAAGCATTATAGCCTTTATAAGTGCCGATGGTCTTCTCTAGCGAGACGCCCAATAATTTTGGCAAATATTCCTGAAAAAAAAGATGTTTGTTTCGAAACGGACAATTTAATCTATTTGCATTATATTGATCGAGTCAAAGAAAAGTCTCTAACATCTCCCACCAAAAATGTCGATTTTCAGCTGACTTGAAGCTATTTTCAAAGTTCTAGAAAGTTGTAGCGCTTGATCTCCTCTACAACTTTTTAAAACATCAGCCCCAAAATATAAGTAGGATCTTGAAGAACTTAATTTTCGGATCGGCGGGATACATTTATTCGCCCTTTGAGTTACGGTAAATTAAAAATAATGTGCTTTAAAATAGGTTTAAAATTTTTCTGAATTCCAGGCGGCTTGTTTTTTTGATGTGACCGCATACATATGTTCGACAGAACATTTCACCGAAATGGTATGGAAGAAAAAGGGGATTTTGAATTCTTTTCGGGGCCTATATTCTTTTGAATTACGATAAGTAATAATGCCAATAAAACATTATATCTTTTTCTTCCATTATTATAAAAGCCGAATAAAAGACAAATAAATTTGTCCAATCATGATGTTTCAATCTTCACTTTCTGGGTTCTTCCTTGGATTTTTTTTGTTGGAAATTCTCGGTCAATTGGACGAAATTTAAAAAAAGGAAGATAACCTTATAAAGGATGTGCTGAATCTGAGCTCCGACGATTTTCCTGGCCTCTTGGAAGACTCGATCGCCGCTCCATCTATCGTTGATGCTTTGCAATCGACGGGCCACTCTGAAAAAAAAAATCTTCTTTTTTCTTTTGATAGGAGTGAGTTTAAACTTCCTTCACGAAGAAATTTTTTTCGAGGTTTACCTCTTATTTATATTTAAAAACTCGGAACTATTTACCTTTAGGGGCCCCAGTTGCCATAATTCAGTTTTTATGTTGTCAGGAGGGTCGCGGGTTCAATCCCCCTCCCTGACTTACATTTTTGCTTTATTAATTCAAGTCTTTTTTCATTTTTTAACGTTTTGACTCAATTTGATCAGATTATAAGCGCATATACATTGGTATATCCTCATTATCCAACGGCAAACTCATTTTTTGAGTAATCCTATTGATAAAAATGCTTGCCTGTTGAAAAGTTGATTCTCTTTAACTAAAAATCCAATTTCTCGACTCAGAGCAGTTTGAGTTCGGTAAGCCAGAGAATTCCAATGCTACAGAGCAACTGGAACAAGTAAAAGGCCTATTCAGTGTGATTTATGCGACTGAATTGAGTCAAAAATATGAAAAAAAGACTTGAATTAATAAAACAAAAATGTAAGTCAGGGAGGGGGGTTGAATCCGCGACCCTCCTGACAACACAAAAATTGAACCATGACTACTGGGGCTCCAAAGGTTTACTAGTTCCGAAAACTCAATTGATTAGAATAATTAGCCAAGAAGGAAGGAGCTTTTTTTTTTAAAAAGAAATTGAATCAAATTCCAAACTGGAAAAGTCACTTTTTCCACCACCATCACTTTTAGAATTTTTTTTGGGAGAATTTACCTCCTATTTTTATTGAGAATTTCCAACATTTTTCCATTCGTATCCATTTTAGTAAATCCATCGTTACCTGTTGTGTTCCCTGGCGAAGAGAATATGAAGGGAGGAGAGGCCAATGAAGAGATTCGCTCTGATATCTCCAGCTGTGAAGGAGGCAGTGCATTTGTCTTTATTCGTGCACTTCGATTGATCAAACGGCAGAACAACCTAATTCGAAAAAAAATCTAATTCCTTTTCGCTTCTTACTTGATCATTGAAGCGATTCATCTTTAGGAGTCCTGTCCTGCCCTCCCTGAATTTGAAAAGATCCTTCGGTGAACTGCCATAAATCATCGAGCCGTCGATATAAGCTGAAAAATGGATGTTTTTTAATTTAAAAAAGACTGGGGAAATACCGGTATTTTCGTTGAGCTGCTCTCTAGGAGTTACGTTGCAGATCGGAGCCGATCGGGAGACTTTCAGGCATTGCTTCTGCTTGAATCTAAATCATAAATTCATGGAGGCGTAATCGAACCTCCCCACCGGATGGCTTTTTAAATATTTTTAAATGTTAATTAATGGCACTCTATAACTGACTAATTAAAAGTTAAATCGAAATAAGACCAAAAAAGTATTAAATTTTTTTTTGAAATTTTGCCTGTAAAGGCAGTCAAAACAGGGCTTTTTGGGGGTAAAAATAATAGCAAAAATGTTAGTTTCTTATAAAAACTGAAAAATGCTCGAAATGAGATCAGAGGCTAAAATTAAGTATTACGGTATTTTTGTGGAACTGTCCCTTTAAAAAAATGTTTTTGATGACTCTATATCTTTTTGTTATTCGCGGTGCCTCGAAATATGATTGTAATATACAAACTATAAAGGCGATTTAGATATGAATATAAAGCCCAGATGAAAGCTCTTTTTTTCTTTCTTTATTTCTTCTACTTCCAAAAATGAATGTCTTTTTAAGCCTTTAGAGTGAGAGTGAAATGTTTTTCTTTGCCACAAATTTAGAAAGTAGTGTAGAAGGCCCTTCGAGAATAAAAACAACTCACGAAGCGTTGGGATCCTTCTCCCCGATGACGATGGGCATACACTTGGAAGGAACTGGATCGCAAGTCTTGCAATTGGCAGAAGGCTGGAGGGTCGTCTTGGCCATATCGTGTGACATGAATTGTCCCCATTGCATCATCATGTTATTGAACTGAACAGCATTTTGATTATACTTTCTATTCTTGATTGAAAATATTCTTTTTTGGGAAATTTTGATAAAGGATAGCTCTTTTTTCTGTTGTTATATAATGGTTGGGACATTGTGGACAAATTTCGTAAATCCTAAAGAGCTACCGTAATTTTCTTACTTTATGAGTTCTTCTTTCGAAAACCGCCCGCACAGTTCAAAATGTCCGATTATCTTGCTTATACTTATTTCAAAACTTCATTTCGCAAAGATTTACCTTAAATCCTATAATTGAAGCACTTGAACGCGTCCCACATTCTTCAAAAAAATTGATAATTTTCCAATTTCACACATATTTTCTTCCTTTTCATTGCTAAAATGGTAGCAAAATACCATAAATTATTTTTAAAAATAACAATGAAATCTTTGATTTGCGACTGCGTATCAACCTGCTTTGGGACAAAATGTGCCGACTTCGGCATGTTTTCAAGCGTTTGAGATTGTCTCTCGGCTATCTCATTTCCTGTAATACCACTATCGCTATGCTTTTGAAGAAATTTAAGACAGCTTTTTTCCCAAGAAAAATTTCTTGAACCAACCTTATCGTGGACGACAACTTGAGCCGAGGAGAGCATGACTCGGTTCGATTCGCGAGCTGTAGGCCGGGTTTCTTTGATCGAAGCTGAAAAAAAGGTTCTACTTTTAAAGAAGAAATATCAACATTTCATGTAGAATTCTTATTATTCGATTAGTCCAATGGGAAGTTTATATGATTTATCGGTAATATTAAGGAGAAGTTGGACTTTTCCCCAAATTTTTGACCCAAAGAATCGACAATTTTTAATCGATCAAGTAGGCAAAATCCAAAAAAGTAATTACAAAAGCTCCAGCCGCTTTTTATAGAAAAAGCGTTGGTTCATCGTTTTTTAATGAAAATTTCGAAGCGAATGGCACATTCTGGCACTTCCCATTCGCTGTGGTGATACCCATTTTATCCTTTAAAAAAAGGCATTAGAATATCAAAATTGGCGGAGCCTAAAAAGTAAATTTACGTTTTCCTTGAAATTTAAATTTCAGCGCTTGACTCTTGGATTGTTTTATTTTTCAAAATACTTACAGACTGGCTCTCCTTTCTGATCGTCGTATTGTGAAGGGAGGTGTCTAAAATTAAATAAATTCTCGTCAATTCTCCAACAAATTACCGAATATATCGCCTAAAAGCGGCTCCTTGCATCGGCCTGACGAGATTATTACAAGTCCCATCCAGGGTTCGATACATCAGATGATAGCAGAGATTCTTGGTGCATTCGACTCCTTGCTCAGCCAGCTGGGGGACACACCCAGTGGGAACGCTCCTTGTGATATCGTCGATTGAGAGCATATTTCGGCCAAAGTTGTCCTCCACCGAATTGACCAACTGGGAAACTGCCATTATCTGAAATTTTTCAATGTTTTTGGTCTAAAATAAAAGCCAAGACAAGCTAATAATTTCGCTCTTCTCATCTTAAATTTTAATCAGCTCTCTGGATTTCAAATGTTCTACAAAATTGTAGCGCTTAATCTCCTCTACAACTTTGCAGAACACCAAAAATCATAAAAATAAAGAAAAATGCCTAAAAAATGAGAAAAGTTAGAGAGTCTTGAAAGGAATGCAGTCATAAAAAAGACGACATCCTTCGTATCCAAGAAAGGACTTTTCGAGGCGAGACCCATTTTATTCTAAAAAAAAAAACGCCTTTAGCAAATTTTAGGATAGAAATGGGTCTCGCCGTACAGCCCAACTACTTGCCTCAGAAGCTCTGTCCATATGATTCCTCACATCCTCGCACCTCGTCACCGGTCTGACATCGCTCGTCCTGGCCAACGAGACTACAGTTTCGATCTTTTCTGCAGAAGAATTTTCCAGCTTCTCAGCCGACGTTTGATTCTGTTCATTCGATGATGGTCGTCCTATCAGGTTGACCACAGGATCTCTCGTCGTCGTAGACTGAGTGACTGCCGATGAGGGTTCTGAAAACGAGATTGTTTCATCAACATTTTAAGCCACAGAGTTGCACGGATGTCAGAATTGAAAACGGATAGCAAAAAAAATCCAGCAAAGGTATCAGCTCCTTGGTTTTTATTCATTAAATGATATATTTTTCGATTCATCTAACGAATTCATATTACTGATGGCTTTTTCTTTTGGTTAAAACGATGTTTGCTAAAATCCTCCAAAACACGATCTAAGCAAATGGGAACTCTCTAATAAAATGACTGGCCCGTTAAAAACCGCCATATCAATATTCGGCTGAAGCAGTTCGATTCAGCTCAATTTCGTGATTCCAAAACACTTTAAATTTCAAAAAAAGATCGGAAATTAGCGGAGTTATGACTTAAAAAGTCGAGAATTTTGGTCCAAAAATGCGCAAACGAGAAAAGACGTCTTTTTAGCCTAAAACTGATGAAATTGACGTTTTCAACTATATTAATTATTAACAGGCAAACTAATTTTTTTTAAAGATAAATCGAAAGATTTCACGTTTTTGTCTTGATTGACTTGCGACTCAATCAAGACAAAAACTTATTAATTCCATTAAAAGTCCCTTATGACTATATATTTTCTCAATTATCCAGCGAATCAGAATGAAAGTCAAAATTTTCTTCGTCCGTTGTCTGACCGGAGTTTTTGGCCGAAAAGTCGAATAAAATCAAGGGAAATTACGAGAACTTGGTCCCCGCTATTTGTCTCCCAAATTAGCTGATTGAAGACCAAGTAACTGAATAAACAAGTCAAGGTTTCGAATTCCTTAAATTATCAATCTCTGATTCTTTTCGCATTTGACCTTGTCCAGTTATTTCTGGCAGTTGCACTCTCGACGAGAGCGGCTGGGATGGGCGGTGTACAAAAAAAGCGCGGTTATCAGTGGCTTTTGCTTTCCTGTTTGGGAAAAATTTTATTCTGTTAAAAAATGATACGACCACCACCACTACGAGAGATTTCAAAAAAAGAACATAATTTTTTGTAGAGAGTGAGTTTTAGTCTAAAAAATGCTTTGGAGAATGGATAAAAACGATTTTGTTATTTATGATTCAGTGAGTTCGAAGCCTTTAGGAACTATATCAAAATGATAAGAGATTCACCGCTTTGTTAGTGTTTTACTTTCTCTTATTTACAATTTTATTTGATTCTTGAAGCCTTCGAAAATAAAATGTCCTTTTCCAGTTTTATCTTTGGCTTCGTAAGTTCGCCAATAAAGTCCCTGACATTCCCCCTCTCTCTCCCTCTCTCTCTGGAAGGAAAACTTGTAATCTTGCGTTGACCAGTTTCGCCTTCTTCCCTTTTCGCAACAAAGGTGATAGAATTAACGATTTGTTTGTTGTCGTGCGTGAGGGGAAATCCCTCAAAAAGTAGGCGTTTTCATACCGGACTGGCTTAGGCTCCAATTATCTTTTGCGGAAGGGAGGAACCCACTTTTTGATCCGAGGAGGAGGCGAGCAGAGTACGAAATCTCTCTCTCTAGTTCTAGTTTCCTCTCGTTTTTCGCCAGGGGGATTGGCAATCGGATGCCCAGATTGACCCATTGGAATTATAGGCTAATTCACTCGTTTTCTAGAGGACTTTTTGATTTTTATTCAACTCCTTGAACAAAAAATTTTCGGTAGCAGCTGGGTTGAGTTTCTGAAGTTTTCGGGGCTACAGCAATCCGAAAAAGTCATAGAGATGCAAACATAGAAGCACAATTAAAATGAGTCAATGAATTTAATTTAAAAAAGATTTCTGCATCATGAATCTTTTTAAAAAAAGGGAAAACAGTAGTTATTGCTATTCTTCTAAAATTACTAGCGCTATCCACTTTTTTCGGATTTTAGAAACAGAAATAAAGTTTCTTTAAATCCTTGGGCTTAGTATGCCCAGCTTAACGAATGTGTATGAACCAAAAGACATGAGCGATGCTAAGCTGGACATGCAAAGCCTCTAATTTAAGAAAATTATTTTTTAAAAATATGAAAAATATTAATTTTCCATGGACTGAGAAAGAACTATTTTTAAGCTCTGGAACTTTATTTCCGCCGGAAGCGTATTTTGTATGCTTTTTGCTTTCCCAAAAGTTCAGAATTCAAATGAATTATTCTTCTTTAATTTTTTGATAAAAGCTTCAGAAAAAATTTTGCTATAATTTCTAAATAAATCTCACAATGAAAAGTATAAAGGCTACATCGTATGTTTAAAGCAACGTCCCTCTCATTATGATTTCCTTTGTCTGAATGAATGGAATCCATTTCAAGGACAACGCCACAACTGACATTGACCCCCAATTGGTCATCGAATTATACAGGTTAATTTACTTGTTTTCTCAGAATTAGAGAACACTCTGGTTGGTTGATTCTAGCGTCGAAAGTTTTAAACAAATAATTTGAAGAAGAAAACAGTATTGATATTGATAAAATAAATGTTTTTCGAAGGACTTAAATCAGCTTACCATCTTTTCTGGAATTCAGGTCTGGAATTGTATGCCATAATCGGCGAAAAATTGTTCACAAAAAACCTTTCCGGGCGATTCAAAATTTCGCCCGGGCAGTTTTCAGCCCCAGGAGCCCGAGTTGAAAAAAAAAGACTTAAATTTACGTGCAAAAATAGTCAGTTTGGTAGACTGTATGTGGGAGGGGAGCTTCTATTAGAAGAAATACGGTAAGTAATTGAACTATTACATTCTCTAGAAAAGATCTTTTAGCCAACGGTTTTCCCTTGACTATCAGCTGATATTTCAGATTTGATTTATTAAATACCGTATTTCTTCCAATAGAAGACTCTCTCTCTCCCCTTTATCTTTCAGAATACGGTCTTTTCCAATAAAGTCAATTCTAAAGAAGAAACTTATTTCGACGAAAGCAGTAATCTTATTAAATAGTCTAAAAAAACCATATAAAAAGAGTCAATAAAATATTCCCTTGTAAGAACTTTTGATTTTTCTATTGTCGTCCCCATATTTACTCCGAATTTTTGGGCGCTTTCCATTTACTTTCACAGATTGAAATGTTCTGCAAAGTTGTAGCTCTTGATCTCTTCTCCAACTTTGTTGAATGTAATCTTTCAAGAAAAATCTATGAAAATACTAGAAGCAAATTTAAAAAGTCTTTGAAATGAGATTAAAATGAGTTTTATTGGAATCAATCGATATTGGAATTCTGTAATTTATTTTTAATTAAAATACTCTTGAAAGAGAAAGATTTTCGATACTCTTGTTTCTGATTTTCTCTATAACTTGGCAGAAAATTTTTTTACCTAAAGGTTTGAAAGAATCGAAGAATTTTGAACTTCTTTCAGGAACCTTTTTAAGGGGTTACGGTACAAACGAGACAGCAATTGATCTAATTCCTTTTTTCCAATATAGAAACTGCGTAAAAGAGAAATAAATTGGATTAGTCTTCAAATTTTAAAGTTTTCTATAAAGTTGTGCGATCTCTTCTAGAACTCTCCACTCGCCATCACATCTTGCAACTACTTGTACAATTAAAAGAAAATTAGGATCCTGCCCCAATGGGTTTAAAAGTATCCAGCGAAAAATAAATAAATTACTGAAGATTATTATATTTTCTCAGCCCCTCGCTTTCTCTCTCTCTCTCGAAATAGTTGCTTTTCTCATGGACTGTCCGGCACTAATTCCCCGCCGAAAACATGCTACTTTCTCTCACTTCGATTATATCAGCAGAAAAGGGAAGCAAACAACAAAACAACTTCCCTTCCCTCCTGGTATCGCTCGCTTTAGAGATCATAAACCTCGAGAAGTTCCCTCTTGAGAGAGGAATCTGGCCCGTCCCCCGAGGCCAAGGGGATCTCACTCTCTCTCTCAGGTGAACGAGTTCCAGGCGGTTCGAGCAAACAATCGCAGAATAGAAATCAAGCAGCGCTCGCGGTTGTTGTTTTGACAGAAAGAGAGGAATTTTTAAAAAACGAGATTTGTATACAGTTCGTCCAGAAAATTGGCTGCGAATTCGTGCTGCCCCGAGCTTTCAAGGCGGCGAGACACGCAGATTATCCTAAAATTTAAACAGGTCCCATCACATATCTTGGGGTATCGGTCAATAGACTCAGCAAATAAGAAGTGGTCGCTACACTCATTTTTCAGAGATCTTTCGATTTTATAAGGTCATCCAAATTTTAGACTAAATTTCATTGACTTTTGAAATTCGTCATGTTCAGCAAAGTTCAAGTCCTTGAGCTCAAGTTTGAATATACTTTATGAAATGACTAAAAGAAATCGGCTTCTTTTCAATTTATAATCGATTCATGATGTCGAAATCTTTTAAATTGTTCCATTCATCGTCTTTCATTCGTATGCTTCAAAAAAGTTTTAAAATATTTTATTGGGAACTCGAAGTGTTCTTGAGGATACTGGCCATACGCAAGTCAAACCACACGTTTGAGCTTAATTACCGCCAATCCCTTCAGTTAAAACTATTTATGCCCTCAGTGAAAATGTTTAAAAACGGACCTGGAGTAGCCGGAGGAGCTGTGCATGTGCCACAAGCCAGCTGGCAATTTTCTGTCATCCAGTCCAAATTTGCCTGGAATTTAATTTTCTCATTCTTCAAATAGAAGATGAATCCCTCACCTGGCATTCGCCAATCGAAGCCCAAAACCGACACCATTCGTGCTGATCGCAACAGCCATTCGTCAGACATTTAAATCTACTTGTTATTGGCGGCGAGAGCGTTTGTGCCAGGAGTCCTGAAATAAATTCATTTTAGTCCTCTTTTTAAAAGTTTTATTGACATAATTCCATCACGTATTAATTTTAAAAAATCTTATTATCTATATTTTCCGCTAATTTTCACGATTTTTATGTTCTGCAATTTTGTAGCGCTTGATCTCCTCTACAACTTTGTAGAAGATCGTTTTTTTTTTTAAATTAGAAAACGATTAACTTTCACTTTTCCGTACATGACTCATTTTTCACTTTTCTCGAATTACTTTATCGCAAAGGGAATTTTTTAAATTTCTTTCTAAAACTGCTTGTTTGCAAATTTGTGAAGAAAATCAATGATTAGAATTTTCTAGAGAAAATTGTAAAATTCATTGAAAAATAGAGCAAAGTTGCAAAAATAAGGTGGATATTTTCAAGGGACTTTCGGCATAAAAACTGCACTTTTTTTCTTTCCCACTAAAAATCTGCCAACCCCCTCGCAATGATTTTTGCCTGGTTGTAGCCGGCAGTTAGCCGCCTGACGAGGCGGCTTAGCCATAGCGCTGATCCGAGGATCCTACATGTCTTGGACCAGCGCCAATTGGCCGGAACCACACGGCCCAAACTCCGACCGGATGCCATTGGCTTGGACATCGAGTTTTTCGAGGTCTTTCTCTCTTGGCATATGACGCTTGGCTATCGGATCAGAATTAAAAAGAAAGCTAAATCATAAAATTATTGCTTTTTTTGGTTTCCTCTGGACAATATTAGACCATTTTAGAGAGAAAACAGTTCCTAGTTATTCAGTTATTTTCAGACTTTTCGAAGAAGCAGAAGAAAGCGAAAATTATAAAAATTGTGTGGAATTTAGGAAAATCAAGCGAGAAGTTGAATAGAAACGGATTTTGATTCATTTGTGCGATTCAGGCTAATTTATAATAGCTTTGGGGTTGAGGCTAATTTATTCCAAAGTAGAACGGAAAAGAAGAAGATTTGCTACTAAAATAGGAGGAAAAATAGATTGAGGCAGCTTTTTGGTTTATTTGTGGACAATTTTACACAAAATAAATTTCGGCAAACTTTTCTTAGCGAAATGTTTTAATTTAATAATTTAAAAGACAGAGCTGGTGGAATGGACTCTTGTTGTTGTCTTTTATCTTAGCTGAGTGAATTGGAGCGAGAAATTTTTCATATTATTTTGGGATAACATTGCTTGAAACTTTGTCTTTTTTTGGCCTCATCTGCCATATTTAAGCTAATTTCACAAATAAAATTGCTATTATTATGAAAGCGTTTGCTGGATTTATCGCTCGGGCTGAGTCAAATCTAATAACTCGTTAATAAAGTCAAATAAATGTTCAACAAGCTTATAGCCCTTGATCTCCTCTATAACTCCGTTAGACAACAATTTCTCACCAAAATTAGGGCAAAATCCAGAAAATGCTGATTTCCCAGATTGTTTGATTTTCATTTTAGGGTTACTGTTCCCACAAAATTGGCAGTTTTTCTCATTTTTTAAATTGATTTTAGTAGTTGTGACGTTCTACGTTCTCATGCAAATCAAAACTAACAAAAACTGGGCTAGAAATAGGTGGTCTTTTAAGGAAAAATTCCTTTTTTTAATTTCTAAAACCACTTTTAAAGGAAAAAGTCGTCACAATTTGTTAGAAATCTTGATCGTAAGAAGGCTATTATATTTTGTCAGTCCCTATCGCACCGAGAGGGAGAGAGACAGAGAACAATCGACAATAAATTGCGTCCACCACCGGCCCCACGGCTCTCTCTCTTCTCTGTTCTCCTATTGTAAAAGTGGGGGAAAGCATTTGTTTTGTCTTTGAATTGATAAGCTTTGCCCGGCAGTTAAAGCCAAAAACCCGTTTGCCTCTCTCTCGGGTGGGGTCACGGGCACTCAGAGTAAAAGCGAGATAGTTTCTTTACAAAAAAAGTCGCCAATCGGGAAGTCAGTTTCATCTCACTTTTAGAGGAATTCATTGCCAAAAGTTGAACTCAAAACAACTTGAATTGGGATTCATGTCAGGGTCAGTTTTTGTTTTTCTCCGACGCTATTGTCTGATTAGCAGCAGCTTTTCAATGGACAAAAATCAACGGTTTTGGATCAAAAGATGGCAATATAGACTCCCTAATTTGGAATTTTGAAAATTGGATGAGTTTGGGCTATCTTGAATTATAAAAATACCATTTTTGGGTTTCCTCTCGGCTGAAATATTCAAGATTACGGTATTTTATCAGGAACTTAAAACTTTCTGGGCTTTCAGCAGCCCTGGCTAGATTGAATTTCTCTCGGGAGGACGGGCCAGGTGAATAAATTTTTTAAAACTTCGTTTTGGATTTATAAGAAGAAAAATGAATCTAACAAATAGGCTGGTTTTTGAACCAAATTTAGGAGAGGATTTTGTCATTTTTCGAAAATATTCGAGCTAAAAGCCAGCGATTTAGCTCAAAAGATCGCTGGAGAAAATAACATTTCTTTGAATTCTAGTAGGCTGTAATGATTGGAATAAACAGCTGCGAACTCAACAGATATTAAAAATTCAATAGATGAAGCTCTTAAAAGGGTTTAATGCAAAATGTTTAGTTCTGACTATAGGCTAGCTGTCTGAAGGCTTGGAAAGTGAGGCGGTTTAGTGAGTAAAATAGGGTTTTTGTTTTATTTTGGTCTTAAATGTGGAAGGTCGCGGCGTAGTTTATGCCAAATGCCAGACCACAAGGAAGGGCAATGAGATCTTGGATGTCCTTTATAAAGCAGAAGATTGGAGCAAAAAACTGGATGGAGGTTGCTAGAAAACTAGGACGTATGCATTTCGGGAGGTTGTTCGTTTGACTTTTGAATTCCCCAGAGCTAGAGATCTGATAAGGAAATAAACTTGTCACCTTCAAAGATTCCAAATAGGTAATCTTCTTTGAAATTTGCTCATAACTTTTCAGTCACTTCGTAGCTTGTTTTTACAAGAAGTTTAAAATCTAGAGATTTTTTGTAGTTAAACTGTGGAATTTTTCTTTGTTTTATGGTGAATTTTTAAGAGAGAGGGAAAGAGAACAATCAATTAGACTTTCTTTGTATAAGTACCACACATTTTCTATCTAATGTTGTGCAAACTTGTAGAGGAGATCAAGCACTACAACTGTGCAAAATGTCACAAATTATAAAAATTGTCGCAACTTGTAGAGAAAAGTCAAGTTAGGAATTTGGAGTTTTTTGGTAACAAAGTTTACCGTCGTCGGGGGCCTTCATCCAACCGAAAAAAAAAGATTTTCTGAGGCTTCACTCTGACAGACGACCTTGAACATTATGACAGCAACCTAATCTTGATTTTAAAAGCTTTGTGGAATAAATTAAAATTGCGAAATCAATTCAATAATAGCATCATTTTGAGGCTACAGCTTCAAAAGAATCCCGCAATAAAATTCCAAAATTCCAAGTCTCACTACAATTTTTGAGAAAAATGATGTTCTGCAAAGTTGTAGAGGAGATTAAGGGCTACAGTTCTTTGTTGTAGAACATTGAAATTTATAAAAGCTGAAGTGAAAAATCCGAAAAAATCATGACAGAGAGCTTTAGTCGTCATACTAGTGATTTTTTAATTGATTGGTTTTTTTTTGGATTTATCATAAATGGAAAGCCAAAAACTGGCAGAACTTTTTTTTATCACGTTTGCGCTTCTTTCTGGCCGAAATGAGGCCCATTTGCACGGCTTTTCGATTTTCACAACAGCAGCCGTTTTCTGATGACGCAATTCGGATCCTTCGATCCCCTCGCCCAAAAATCTCGGTGACTTCAACGGCCTTGAACGATTTCAAAGCTTCCGGGCAGCTTTTTTACAGTCGCCAATTATAGCCGACTATCTCTCTCCCTCGCTAGCAACTGTCACAAAAGAAGCCAAATTGTTAGCTGTCGGTCAGTTTTACTACTGCCGGCGAGGGGAGGAAATTGCAGGAAAGAGAGAGAGAGTGTGCCTACTGGTTTGCCAGTTTGGGCAAAATTCATAGGATGATTGGAGATTTCAAATGGATGAAGCTGAATGAACAAGAAATCTGACAGATCTTCGTCCATTCGAAGTCACTGGAGAAGCTGATTTTATGAGAAACTTGCAACAAATAATTTCACTTGAATTACTTTTAAATTATATTGCACATAAAAAAATGAGCAGATTACAAAGAGAAGATTTTTGTTTTTACCCTCTAGGCGAAACGAAAATAATTCGCTTCTAGATTTTGATCTTCTATAAAGTTTTAGAGGTAACTTGGCCGAAATATCGCAGATTCTAAAAGTAGCAGAAAAATTTGAGAAAGAAAATTATTTAACAGCGAATATATTTGATCATGGATGAGTTTATAAAATCCGAAAGTAGCCAAAACCTTAAAGGGAAATGATATTAGATCCAGCAATTTACAGTAACCCTAAATTGGCGAAAAGAAAGTCCCCCGGATAATCAATTTTTTAAAATAGGTTTTGCTTTTATTTAAGTGAAAAATGAGATTCTACAAACGTTGTGGAGGTGATCAAGGCGATCTATGAACATACTATAGACTATTTCAAAAAATGATAACAAAACTGACTATTAATCACTGCGCTGCAGATTTAATTTAATTATAAAATTTTAGGATAAAGCAGCGCGGGTAGTCAAACTTAAATTTGCAGCGCAACGGTTGAATATAGCAGCATCGTATGGCAATAGTATCTCAAATTTATTTCTCTTTTATGTATTCTCCAAGACAAAAAACAAGTAATTTTCCCCCACCACTTGAGAAATAATAAAGCTTGATTGCGTGGTCTCTTTGTGTCTCTCTCTTTTTTGTGTCCTCTTCGTGGCCCATAGTAATAGCCGGAGGAAAGTGAGAAGATGACGAAAAAGTGGACCATCCACACACTTGATGAGGCGCCAACCGGGAGGAGGCCATTGTTATCTATTATCGAGGCGAATTTTGGAGAGTCTCCCGCTTGTCTTCGCAAAGGCAGACCAACGACCGCAAAAAAGACAGCGCAGAAGCTGGAAGTGATAACCGAGGGCATCCAGCGATCTGTCAGTCGCCATTGGAAAAAGATGGGTTTATTGTAATAATTTTTAGCTCAAAAACGCATGATGGTGGATCTCTCTTTCCAAAGAAAATCTCAATATTTCCCTTGAAAATTAATCCTAAAAAATCAGCTTGATGACTTTAGAGCGATGGCTCAGCTGATAGACTCTCAAATTTTTGACCAAAGTTCGATTCCTTTTGATCATTTTTAATATTTTTATGCAGCTTTATCTTCTCTTTAGTGATTACTCTATTTGCCGAATGAATTCAAATAGTCCTCAAAAGAGAGAAATCACGTTGAAAAATTGTTTTAGCAATCGCTTTTTTCTACATTTTAGGAAATTCCTGGGAAAGTCCCAGGTAAAATTAGAGGAGAAATGGATGACAAGCCCAGGAGAATGGGCCGAAATTTCAGGGGAAAGGGGACTAAAATTTTCGAGGGGGAAGAGTTCTAACTTTTCCAAGGAATTTCTGAAGAGAATTTCGGTTAGCAGGGAAGTTTTCGAACTAAAACGAGCCCTTGCAAGGAGAGACGGATCTTCAAAAGGAAAGGGGACTAAAATTTCAGCGAAGAATCTATTTTTATGCGCTTACAAGGCGCTTGGTATAAAATTTACTTCTCAGCCTAATAGAATAGATTAGAATTAAAAGTTTAAATTGAGAGGCTTGGGTTTAGGCTTCCCTGAAAATCTCTTACAAATTTTCTCGCCTATTCTGACTACGGTACTTTAAAAAAAAATTTTTTTTTAATCTATCAGTTAAAATAAGACTCATTAGATTCCACGTTTTCGTTGTTACCCACAATTCTCTCACGGTTACTATATTTCCTATTGCTTCACTTACAATTAGCTTCCTTTTTTTGGCTTTCGCTCGAATAAAAAAAATATTCTTTCCTCCAATATCAATTCTTCCAGGATTTTCTATTACTTCATCCTTTTATATTCAAAAGAAATTCATCTCCTCGCAAAAATTTAAATAACAGAAAACTCTCAACTTCATTCTGAGCTTTCTCTCTCTCTCAAAAATTCAAGGATTCAAATTGAATTTTATTCTGCTTTTCTAATTAAAAATAATTATGGCCAAGAAGCGCTTAGTGAAAACTGTATGTTTTGAAGTAGAATTTAAAAGAGGTGCTTCTGGCATTTCTAGAATCTCTCTGTTTGGATTGGCATCAGGAGAAGGCATCGGGTAATCTCGAAATCTCGTTGAAAATTCCTATCGAAAGAAGCGTTCCGTGATGCTATTTTCCAGTGGGCGAATCTCCTGTTGTTTTTACACAATTGCGCGCGACTGGCGCCCCCCGCCAAAAAGGGGAGAAGTTGGCGGCTGGCTTCTGAGATTCGGCAGGCACAGGCCTAGCCGGTCGAGAGTCCTTAGCAAGTATTTTTGGTGAAAGATTTTTGTTGGCGGGGAAGGGTTTTTAGGGCATATCGATTGTCTCTTGGTGGAAAATTATGGATGAAACGAGAGAGAGAAAAAAAACAAAACAAACCTGGCAAAATGAATAAGATTGGCAGCATGAATGAACGAGCAGCAGCTTTTGGTCGTCGTTGGCAATGAGAGCGAAGTGGGCGGCGCTAAAACGACCCGCCCCCTTGCCCCCGACCAGCCTGAGGGTCAGGGCGTCTCTCTCCCACAGACTCTCTCTCTCTCTCATTCTCTGAACTTGATCCCCAAAACAACGAGACGACGTTACAACTGCGTGTGCCATCTCGTGCGTGCCCTCGGGCGACGAGAACACCGTTCGAGGGAGAGACGAGGTCAGACACGATCACGGTGGACAACAAAGGCAGACGACAGTTACACCAGAAACTGGTGGCGAAACTCCTGGAAACTCGAACCTGACGTGGCACACAGTGAGCTTACAGAGAGGTTTATTAATACGCTTCCAAAGTGTTTGATGCAAAAGTTATTTCTTAGTCTAACAGAATAGATTAGAATTAAAGCCCTACCTTGTACACAACTAGCTCAAATGAAACTAGTGAAAAAACTTATAAATATAAGTTGATATAGTAAGTTTCTTAGGAGAAAGTGCTACTGATTGGATTATGGTTGGATAGAAAATATGGTTTACCTTGCTTTGAAATGGTTATGAAATGGCTTCCTCAGAACGCCTCTTGATCCAAATTTTCAAAGATTGATTTCGATTGAATTGAAGGCAACTTCTATTATAGAAGGGATAACAAGTTTAGAAATGTTAATTCAAAGCACGACACACTAGTGCAGAATAAATAAATAGGGAGGGTATAAAACCGGAACGAAACGGACAGAATTGTTTATATTCACAAAATCATTTTTGAAAAGAGATAGAATCATTAGAACGCCCTCGTCTCTATTTATAACCAGCAAAATCAAATAGTTCACAGAGTGCAAGAAGTAGAGGCTCTCAAAGCTCGGCCAGTCATTTAACTATACGAATTCAACCTTACAAGGAAGCGACAAGCCATATAGATTATAGGAATCATTCATTTGTTTATAAATCTGACTCAACCTATTTTTTCACGTTCGATTGTCGCCGACACATTAAGCTCAGATGTCATCTTTCTCATGCTTCGGCAGGAGTTTCGATTGATTCTTTGTTTTACAATTTTAATTATGACGCAGCCCTGTAGAATTAGAGAGGACAATGCAATCAAGAAATAAGAAGGAGAAAGATAGAAGCAGCCAGAGCTCTGGAATTTTGAAAGCGTTGCCTTCTGCACTTTTTTATTAGAATTTTTGAAAAATTGTAGAATACCAAGGAGTTAAAAATCTTCTTGATCTCCTCTACAATTTAGGTGATTTCAGAATTTAATTTCATTGGCATTTTATTGAGTCCTTCACCATCAAATTGATGACCAAAAAATAATGAGAAAGGGGTTATCGCGACGGGACCCATTTTATCCTAAAAAGGCCTTTAATAAATTTTAGGATAAAAATAGGTCTCGCCGCGAAAACCCCCCTTCCTTGAAGCATCAGCTGTTGTCTTTTTTATGAACAAATCATATTGTATTCAACAAAATTAAAAATTTTATTTAGTCAATACACGGTAAACTCTACTCTTAACTTAACATTGTTTCCAAATATTTGCAATTCCATCGCCTGCCTTCAAACACAACAAAATCATTGACAGTTGAATTACCAACAAATGAATGAAAAGTTCCTTGTTGCGTTATCAACTCAAGGGGGAACATTTTTTCCTTTTTTTGTCGTCAACCTTATCAGAAGAAGTATGACCGTTCCAGCTGCATTTTTACTTTTCCCAGGGCACGTGACGACGTCAACAACTTGTTTAGGAAGTAAAATGCAGTGCTTTTTGGTTTCGAGAGAGAGAGAGAGAGACCAGAAGAACACCAACCAACTTGAGGGAATAACTCGCTCTGGAGGCTTATGTTTTGAACTGGCAATATAATGCAGGAGGCGGTGTATTTTTATTTTGCTTCTATGGTATATGTATCCTTTTTGAATGTTTTTCACTTCTTGTGAAAATTTAAATTAATTTTGATTAATTCCTTTTAACAGTTTTCGTATTTATCTTTTCTTTTTGAAAAAATTATGGCTTTGGAGAGTTTTTATAAGCAACGCTTGCAAAGAAGGCTGCTGATTATGCCTGTATAATTGAGCAACGTGCTGTACCGTAACCCAGTTCTTGTTAGATCCGAAAGGTCGTTTTTGCCAAAAAAAGGCTATTCCGCCAATTTGGTGAGTTTCTTTGTTTAAAAACATCAAATTTAACAGAGAAATTTAGCTAAAAATTAAAGAAAATTTGAAGCTAAGGGAATAAAGTTTTAGTAATTAATTGAAATTCCAAAGAAGATTTAATGTTTTGAGCCATTAGGAGATTGACCTAATGCACTGGGCTTGTGGGAAGTTCTGCTGGGAACTTGTTAAGACCTGAGGTCCCAGTGACCAGCAGTGAGCAGTGGCTAATTTTTTGGAAAGTATCTATATCTTCGGATCTACTCGACGGTTTTTGCTCATTTTGATAACATCTGAAAGCCCAGAAACTGGCGCACATTTTTGATTTTTAAAGTCAAAATATCATTGGCTAACCACGATGATATGACTATCACTATCCATTTTGGGTTCCCGCTATGAACGCGGATAGTGACAATTTTTCTTCATGATTGTTCAATGAAAATGTTGGTATTTGATATCAAAATGTGCACTAGAATGTCTACTACTAGTTCCCGTAGATTGAAGGAGTTGGGAACTTTTTCTGATAGGCCTGAACGTGGACGAAAGCGGAAAATAAATATCAAAAATGCCGTAGCAGAATCGAAAGAAAAAAAATCCCTTCATGAGATGAACTAAAAATGATCTACTTGCCAGCCAGTATGGCTGATTTTCCAAGACGTTTGAAGGCTGAGTGCCTTTACTTCAAAGCTGTGGGTTTTGCTTTGTTGCCATTTTGAGCTAAAAATGTATTGCTTTGAGTGGAGTTCAAAAGTTGAAAGAAAGCCGGTATTTTATTTGTTTCTGCGTATGATTTTATTATAGTATCATGCTCCAAGGGATTCAAGAAATAATAAACAGTTGTCATCTTATTCAAACAGCCCTGTTTGCTCAATTTTCTTGAAAAGAATTGAGAGGAACCTCCTTAGATCGGATATTTTAGGATTTTTTATCTCTTTTGACTCCCCTTTTCCATACTCCAAAAAAAGTTCGATTAGCTTCCTCTCCTCAATAAATCTGTTCCAGTCTCGCAACTTTTTTCCCCAACCGGGCGGGGCAATCAGCAGAGAAACGGTTCACCCGAAAAAGTGTGTTGCTACTGGGAGAAAGTGTAAAAAGAGAGACCCGTCGACTGTAATACCTCGAGAAAGGGCAAAAGGCCATCTTGTCCTTTTTCTCCTTCCGCGTTGACGGATCAGCCGAGGGATCAAAGCCAGGGACGATTTATTCTGTAGAAAGAAAAAAAAAGCAACTTTTGAGAAGAGGAATCGAAATAATTCTATTAAATTCCAGAACTGACGATAATGAATCTAAATATTAATGCATTACAGTTTACATAGATTTTTAAATTGAATATTTTTGCCAAACTCTCAGAATTCTTTTATTCGTTGACTGAGACAATTTTCCACATAAATGTCATAATATCAATAGCTAATTGAATCAAACCTAATCCTTACTGGGCTTACAAAAAGAGAAATAAAGTCATCCTCGATCGCATTATATTTGGTGGGTGATTATTGATTTACAGTAATCTAATAAATATTTCTAGGTGGAAATCTCTCGAAAGTCCCTCGATTTTGATGGTTTTTATTCTTTTTTTTTTCTGCTCGCATCTTAAAATTGCCTTGAGTTGATTCGATTAGTATTCTTAAGCTCTTGCCATATTGACTTCAAGAGAGAAGTCCCGGTCAACCAAAGAAAGAGGTTTTTTGAAAGCTTCTAAGTATGGATTCTCCTTACCTTTTAAAATTTTTTGATCACAAATAAATTAAATTCTTTCGAAAATCCCATATTAGGATTAAAAGAATTCCTCCTTTAATAGTTTTAAAAAATAAGCTAATGATTTCTTCACTACTTCTATTTATCGTTACTCTAAAACTAATTTGCACCGTTAAACCCGGCTTGATTAAGCCTAAAAATGGCTTCTTCCACAAGAACATATAAATTTTACTTCTCCTTTTCAATCTAAACATAGCCAATTCGAGCCTCTAAATAACCCAAGGGTGACGATATATCCGCGTCCGTGAATGACTTCTTGAATTTCTTCATGTTTTTACAACAAAATTAAATAACAAAAAGTACAGAAATCGAAAGCCTCTCATAACTTTTGACTTTATTAAACGATTGTACTGAAATTTCACACCAAAAAACTTCATCATATTGGCTATTGTAATCCAAAATTTCAAGTGGTTTTGGTTGATTCTACTTTGAGATAAACTCCTCACAAAAATTATACCAAATTCGAGTCATTCTTTTGGATGAATGGAAAAAAATGGATTACGATAGTTAAGATGGCAAAGATTTTGGCGCAAACTTTCAGTCCAATTGGTCAATTCGGCAAAAAGTTAAGAGAGCTCAGTAAATTCAAGGGAAAGGCGTATTTTTGAGTTCTTCTCCGATCCGATCGATGTCGCCAACGTCTGCCAGAAGGAAGGAATTACATCTGATTTTGTAGAATTTGATGTACCACATGATGTCTTCGATGAGCTCCTCCATAAACCAATAGCCGCCCTCCTTATTGCATTTGAGCTTCAATTCCCATTTATAATTGGCCGGTGAGATCTGAAGGAATAACGTGTTAATTTAAAAAATGGAAATCACATATTGGATTGGATCTCCCCCGAAGAAGGCTGAAAACGCGGTGATTATGGTCATATTGGTGCCTTCAGCCGGAGAACAGGAGAATGTTGTCTCGGCGAGGTCTTCTGCCATCGGCGGCGAGAAACTGAAAGTTTTTGTTTCGAGGCAAGAGTCTTTTTCAATAGATCAAGATAGATTCTATCGCAGCTATGTAATGCGGAATGTTTTTGGAGCAAAAAGCGGCAAAATGATGCCATCATCGAGATCAAGAAAATAGAGGGAATCGCAGAGACAAAAATCTCTACAACTATTTTCAAGTGTTGTCTATAACGGAACATCCTCGATCGTAATTTTCCTTTCCTCTCTTAAAAATCCACCATAAAACAAATAAAAAATCCTTAGTTTAGCAAAAAAAAAAACTCTAGATAGATTGGAATTTTTTTGTTTTATGTAGGGCTTTTATTCCAGGAAAATCAAAGCTATAATTCATCAGAGCAGATCACTTTTTTGCTTAAACAATTTAAATTTTAAGATGATTTGTGGTTCTCACCTCGAAAATCTCTACCTCGGGCAACACGAGAATACGCAGTTATGTCGTCAATTTTCTGGGCAGATTATATTAGTTTTAAAAATGTTGTCCAGAATTGCCTATTTGGCAGTTTTACTGTACTTCTACGGGGTAGGGGCAATATTAAATCGGAAGAGAAAGAGTAAAAATTAACCTAGCGATTCCCGCCTTGGTTGAGGCAGTATCCTGCTGAAAGCACGGCAGGAGAGGACATCCATCGAATCTTTCTCCAATCCTGGCTGAAGCAAAAACGAGGAGAGAGCTGCCCAGCGCCCAGAACGTCAACAACATCATTGTCGAATTGCCGATCGTTCATTCCCGCCCAATGTGCTTATTGTGACAGCTGCTCTCTGTCTCTTTTGTATTCCATCTCCTGTCCAAAAATGGAAATTCTCCCTGGACAATACAGCAAAAAAAAGCAGCAGCGTTCGTTTTCTAGCCTCTCTTAAAGCGAGATTTTTCTTCCCTATTTCTCTGGAAGTCGAATTTGAATATTTTGTATTAAGTCAACGAAATCTGCCATATAATTACAATGCGAATGGTGATTGCTACAAGAAGAATCGCTTAGAGATAACTTTTCGATGATGGTCTTCTCCACAGTCGGCCGGTTCGGCTCATGGCAATTGTGCTTGACCAGAAGCTCGAAAGTATGAACTTTGCCGAAAGATTCGTCGCTTTTGACCAATAGGCGACCTTCCAAGCGACCAGAGGAGACTCCAAGTCCTAAATCGAAAGCGCTCGTCACAAAATCGTCAGAACCATCAACTGTCTAAAATGGAGAACGATTTTCTATACATTTTGAAGCGTTTCATAATTTTGGATGTTCTACAAAGTTAGAGGAGGTCAAGGGCTTTAACTTTGTAGAATATTCCAAATTATGAAATCCACTCAAACATTGAGAAAACGCTCATTTTTAGGCTGCAGTAGCCCAACAAAAGAGTCTCATACATAAACTCACACTTGTTGCTCTTTTTTTTGAAAATTACAGAGGAAATCAAAGATAATTCTGTAGAAAATTGCGGAATCAAGTTGATTTGGCTAGACAGCGGGGGTAAAAAAGCTCAATATCAAGATAATTTAGATGCTCTACAACACTTAAAGGCTTCTGGACGGGTAACCAAGGAAAAGACTGGCAAATTGGAAACAACCTTTTGAAAACTATTTCTCCTTTTTTTGCGAGAATTGTCCAATACACTGGGCATATCAAGGCAGTTTTTTTTTAGAAATAAAATTGACGTTAAGATTTAGATGAAGAGCTTTGATCGCTATTCCCTCCAGAACAGCTATCAACAAGTGAATATCCTCTTTGAGAGTCAGAGAGCAACAACAGGTGAAAAGAAAGATCTTCGAATGAAAGCTATCCTGACGATTGATGGATGGAGAGTAAGGCTTTCGAAAAAAAAATTTGTATTCTCTAGGGAAATGCCACATATCCGTGGAGATTCATTTTTATGGATTTCTTTTATGATGGGACAAAGGAGGATGACCAAGATAAGCCTGGATTCAATGATTATTGGGATGAGACAACGCCAAACTAACAAGAGAATTAATAAATTCTGATTAGAATGATTGAAAGAAAAGGAAACAGGCTTATTATAAGAAATTTATTGAATTAATTCCGTTTCGAATCTCCAAGTCGATTGTAGCTCTCATCGTCATAATAGACAAAGACTGACCTTACTTGCAGATAGTATTCGCTCCATTCATATTTCATTTGGTTTGACCTTTGCTATGTAACTCGCGGCTTTCACCTGTCTTATCATTAAACCAAAATGTCGACTTTGATGCCGAATATCACCAATCCCTATTTTGATCCAGATCCTGTCTGGCCTTTTATAATTATGAAGGTAATTCTGGTTCAAACCTCACTCAAGCCCACTCTTTCAGATTGAATTTGCGATTTCTTGTTTGTCGACAATGTTAATTTGTTATTTCATTATTTATAAATCGTCTGGCTATATTTCCAAGACATTTAAACGATTTTTATTGTATCATATAGCTGTGTAAGTCAGATGAGAACACGACAAAAATGCTATTCTAGTGGGTTACTTTTCGAAGCAGCTTATTGAGTTTTCTCCATTGCTCAGATGTATCTACCATATCCGTGTATTCGTCTTTTCGGATTTTTTTCCTTCGTCGGGTTACCAATCGATCTCCAAGGAGCTATCTTTATTCAACTAGTTGTTTGTACGTCAACATAAAATATTCATCTTCCCCCAAGTGTTATTTAAAAGGACTTTTGAAATTAAAATTAAAATTAATGACAAGGGGAGGCTTCTATTTAGAGAGAATCCGCTTATAAGTTAATTTTCCAGCTGTCAGCACGGCTCTCTGTCCTTTATTCTACTACCGGATGGATGTAATAATCCCGCATAATCATCCCCTCAAGAAAAAATGGTTCAAATATTTTATCTATACCTGCGTCTATATTATCTCCTACGTTATTCCAATTCCCCTCATCATGCTCATCATAAACTATCGAGATCCATCAATGACAAAAAGACTGCTCTTTGAGAAATTTCACGTTTTTATTCAAGATTTCTGGGCGTCCGACGTGTTATGCCTCTATCCCTACGACAATCCCTGGATCATTGTTTTAATCAGCATTTGTATTCCCGCTATAATTGCTGCCACTGCAATCATCTTTGGAAGTACTGTGATCATTTATCGAACATTAAAGACGCGAGGAAGCTTGTCGATTCAGACAAAACAACACCACAGAATTATACTAAGATCTTTGATCTCCCTGGTAAGTTTGTGCGTTTTTTTTTCAAAGATTTTCCTCTTCCAGATGCTGGTTCTTTGCAGTATACTTCTAGTTTTTATCCCCTTTTTAATGTATTCCCTCCTAGTTGGCCACAATAGAGCAGGTAATTCCCGTAATTTCTTATTCTTCTTTTAGACATAGCAAATATTATAGAGGTAATCGCTGGTTCTGCATTTCCCCTAGCCATTTGGGTTTATGTTTTGACCTACAACCCATATAGGAGAGCTTTGATTCGATTGTTTTGTAAGGAACAGCAATCTACACCGAATTCATTCATTGATTGGGCTAGACAGAAGAGCAGAAGGGTCTATCGATCGCAATGAATTTCGTTAGAATTTGGAATAAATATTTGCTGTACTTTCTCCTATAATTGGATTACGTCAATTAAACACTGACTTAAATTGATTTTAAAAAACACCTATTTGTTCATCTGCTGCACGCCGAATTGTAGATAAGAAGTTATTGTAATTTCCTTCAACAATGAACAGCACCAATCCTTACTTTGATCCCAATCCTGTGTGGTTTTTCATCATATTGAAGGCTGATTGCTTCATTTCTTTGATGATCCTTATATTGGTGTATTATCTAATTATTTATAAGTCGCCTCTTCACAAATCCAAAACATTTAAGAGATATCTTCTCTATCATATCACTGTGTGAGTATTCCAATTCATTCCTTCATCCTCTAACTTGTTTTTTTTTTCAGTGGAATGATATTCGAATTGTATTTTTGCGTCCTCTCCCCTCCAGTCTTTTTATATGCCATATTCGGCGCTGAGACGTGCTGGATTTTTAAGTTATATTAAAGTTCCGGGAGATGTTCAGACTTCTCTCCTGCTTCAGCTAGCAATGTGTAAGAAAAAATGTGAAAGTTATTTGAATTTTTAGATGTTTCTACCACCATTTGTCCTTTGTTTTATTATCGAATGGATGCGGTGATCTCTCCTGGCCATCCATTGAAGAAGAAGTGGCTGAAATATTTGATTTATATCTTCTTCTATGCTATTTATTTTGTCATTTATTTTCCTCTAATGATGCTAGTCCTCAATTATTATGACCAAAAGACGGCAAAAACACTCCTTTTCGATCAATTTCGAGTGATTTATGACGACTTTTGGAGTCCAGCAATTATCGCCTGTTACTTAAATCCGTGAACTTTTATTCTCGGAGGATGTTACTTCATTTTTCAACTGTTCTCAACATTTGTTTTATTTATTTCTCCTTTAAGTGTGATCCTCGAATTTGATTCATTTATGTATTATTCTTGGTTGTTTGGTCATAATAGAGCAGGTATTCTCTATCTCAAAAAATTTTTGAAGAGCTGCGAATGGTTTTATCTTGATTTTGCTGGGTTTAGTTTCCTCCAAAGAGGAGTGAGATATTATTTTTAAAAAAGTTTTGAATATTTTTAAAGCAAGAACTGCTTAAAGAAATCCTAAAAGTTATGAAAAAACATTAACTCTTCATAAAAGAAATTTACCTGTAGCCACTGCTCTTTTATTCTTTTAGTACTGGAACAAGCAACTGTTGATCTACTTCCTGGCCATTTAAGACACATCATCTTGTATGGGTTCCTGAACTATATTTGTGCTTTTTATTCTCAATTATCCTATATAGGAATCTCTTTCAAGAGCTTTTTCATCTCCTGGGAACATTAGACAGAAGAGAGAAGTAACGTTTTTTTTATTATTTGGAACTTTCCGCCCTTAGGGCCCCAGTGATCATGCCTCAAATTTTATTCATAAAGTGGAGAGTCATGGGTTTGATCCCCACCCAGACAAAATGTTTGGCTTTTTTATTTGCACCATATTTCTTAAGGTTTTAATTTTATAATACTTTTCATTCAACTCTAACATAACAAATCTAACAACAATGGCATGACAAAGCTACTGAACTGGGTAGAGACGGCATGTCAACTTTCCGCAAAACGTCTCGCATAGTTAGGTTGCGCAGTACTTGCGATCGAAATTGAGTGGCCATTCTATAAATAGTTAGGTTTTTTATGTTAGAGTTGAATGAAAAGTATTATAAAATTAAAACCTTAAGAAATATGGTGAAAATAAAAAAGCCAAACATTTTGTCTGGGTGGGGATCAAACCCATGACTCTCCACTTTATGAATAAAATTTGAGGCATGATCACTGGGGCCCTAAGGGCGGAATAATTCCGATTTTTCTTTTATTTTAGTCTAGGTTTTTCGTATTTTCCAGCCAGACTATCTGATTGTAAAAAGTAAATCGGCTAGATGAGTCGCCACTCTCTCATCTGGTGGTCATTTCTCTAGGCAGCTATTATTCAGCTATGACCAATATTTTATTTTCATTCAGAGTCTCAGATGTGTTTCTATTATTTTCTTCAAACCGACGAACTGATTCTAGCAGAGATTAGATTAAGAAGAGGGAGGTATTCGAATGGCTGTGATTGCAACTAAAAGCTATTTTTCTAGTTGTTTTAGCTTTTTCGCATTTAAAGCTAAAAAGGGGTCTTACAAGCTTTCATCGGGCTTGTTAGCCTATTGGAAAAACTTCTGACCATTTTCTGCCACTTTTTGCAGATTTCCCCCTCGGCTAAAGTCTAGGACTTTTGAAAGAATTAGCTACAGGTGTCGGGAAAGAGTATAGACCTCTCGACAGAAAGTGGCTAACAAAGAAAATATTTATTAGCCGTGGATGGTGTGTATCTTGACGCTGATGTCGATCTCTCCAGATGATGATAAAGGGAGTTTTGGTTCGTTGTAGCTTGACGCTTGTGCTCGACGCTGTTGGTGGCTTGACGAAGTTGACTTAACCAATAGCCAGGTGAGGCAAAAAGCTTCTCAGAAGGAGGTGGGGACGCTTAGGCGATGTGTCCCTTTCTCGGGGAGGACAATGATTCTCAGTGGCCGTCGTTGTCTGCGGACGTCGATATGTCTGCTGCTGGTCTTGGTAGATCTCATTGAATTTTTATTTATTGATAAAATCAAAAAGCAATCCTTGATAACAGGATATTTGGATCAGCATCAGAGACAATGCGCTTAATCACTGAAGAAAAAAGATGAGACTTTTGAAGCTTTGGACGAAGACTTTTCAATTGGTTCAGCTGCGTCCCTCCGTTTTATCCATTTCAATGAGCAGAAAGAAGCCGACGATTTTAAAGAAGTCTGGAGACGATTCTTTTCATAAAAATATTCCAAATTTTGGGTTATTGTAGCTCAAAATGAGCAAAGCATGCGTTTTTTAATTAAAAATTCGGTTGTAGTTCGGCTGGCACCCCCATGGACTTTCAGGTTACTGTAGGCCCAAATATCCTTGCACGAATTTTTTGAATTTCATTTTTCGCTTTTTGTTTTTTCTACTTCTATTCTGATGTTTACACTTATTATTGCTGTTTTTAGATTTATATTGTGATGTTTTAGATAAAAGCTTCAACAACGATGAACTCAAAAGATAGAAAAGGAAATCGACAAGCCTTGTAATTGACATCACATAGCAATATCACAAGTATTCTTCTTGATTAAAACTAAATTTTCGTCGATAATACCCGGAAATATTCGACCAGAATTAACACAAAATTACGAATCTGGAACAAAAGTAGAAAAAAACTGGCTTTGTAATGCATCGTTGTTGAAGCTTTTATCTAAAACACCACAATATAAATCTAAAAACGGCAATAATAAATGTAAACATCAGAATCAAAGTAGAAAAAACACAAAAAGCGAAAAATAAATTCAAAAAATTCGCGCAAGGATATTTGGGTCTACAGTAACCTGAAAGTTCATGGGGTGCCAGCCGAACTACAACCAAAAATTCATTTTCTTTAAATTTGTAAATCTAGTCTTTTTCTGGCTACATATCTTACATAAAAAGTTATTAAAAAACGAATTCAGTCGATAATTTTTAAAACATTGGATGGGGTTTACGTAGAAGACCAGCGCCAACAAAGTGATTCATCGCCTATTGCTGTGCTTATCTACGAGGACTTTGCTATCTTTTGGCTTTGAATTTCCGCTACGTTTGCCTCCAATTGCCAACTTTTTATTCTTCTAGCCCCTAAAAATGGAGGAAGAAATGCGAAAAATTGAGGACGAATTCGCCTTCCAGGAGAAGTGGTATTTTTCTATTTTTCCATTCCAAAGTTCAAGAAATCTAGGATCGAAATCTTCAAGAGAGGCAAATTCTTCTTCCAAAATATTCCAGAACTTCTTATTCTTAAAATCATCACCAAGGTTGGAAATAAATTCGCCAGAAAAGCACACAAATTCAGATAGAAGGGAAAGCCTTCTTCAATCTTCTAAGAACCGGCAAGTGGATGCATTTGCTTTGCAGAGAAAATCGAGATTCTCTCCTAATCCCTTTTGAAATATCAATTAATCGCATCAATTATGTGATACTCTTCTAAATGTTTTTATAGATCGAATTTCAGGGAAAAACGCCAGAGGTGGTTAAAAAGGAAAGAAATCAAGATATCCAACAATTAGGAAAAATCATCCGATCAAAATATTACTTTTTCTTGTGTGATGCTTGGTATGGAAATCTTATGGTGAGTAGTCAGAACTATCTGATATCCACCAAAATGATTCTTTTGGCCTTTTTCAGGAAGAATTATACTCAAAAGAAGCCTATCATTTCCGCCGAGAATGCTGGAATGCTGGATTTCTTCAAATCAACAAATTTCCAATCAATACCTCTTTTATTAATCACCTACAGCCAATTATCCTAGAAATACCAATGGATCAAAATGGTCCACTTCCTGAGAATTTTAACATCCCGGCTCGAACAGTAAGTTCTTTTTCTAAATGTAAATGATTAATTTAGAAAAGCTTTTTTGTTCATTATGCCAGCATAAGTGATTCTGATTTTTACAAGGAGATCGAGCGTTTTGGATCGTTGCCATTGGAGGTAACATTTAGAAGAGATGGCCATCTTGAATTCAATGAATTATTTTCAATTTTGAAGGGAATAACTCAAGTAAGTGGGATGGCCACCCAAAATAAATCACATTTTTATAGGAAAGACACCTTCATCATCCTCTCCAGTTTCTAACTTACACAAGAGAGAGTCGCTCAAATTATGAGATATATAACTCCTGGCCGATGGGCTCCTTTTTTCCATCGAGTGACTTTTTTTACTTCATAATCGTCGCTAAATCGGATGTTGAAGTTAGCGTAATTTATTTATATGGATCCACAAGACATGAAAAAGAAGAATACACGCTGCAAATAATGGGAATTAAAAGCTTCGATGAATGGGAGAAATTCATCGAGAGCGAAATAGTTGATGAAGATTTTAATTTGGAAGCTGGGCAGACTCGTGAAAATAGTGAAAAGCAATTAGCTGGGGTTTTGGAGGTTTTTAGCGCCCAAATAGCTAGCAAATTTTTTGAAGGAGGTTGGCTAAAATATAGAAAAAAATAATTAAACTTCCAGGGAAATTAGTCTATCCTCCCTTGGCTCCTCCAGAACCAGCTCCAGAATTAGTGGAATTTCTAAAGAAATTTGAGGATTTCGATATCCAACCAGGTATTTTCCCTCTTCTTTGACAAAGAATTCCCAGAAAAATTGGCGCCGCATAAGCCAAAATGGAAAAAGACCGAGAAATTGCCCGAGTTGCCTCGAAAATTACCAGAAACTCATTCAAACAACTGGCTAATTGAGGCCAAGGAGGTCATCAAACTCAGGAAATTCTGGTAATTTTTTTCTCTAAATTTATACCAAAATAGGCTGGATTTTCTACAAAAAGGAAAGTTCATCTTGGAGCTGCTACCCGAGAAGAATGTCCTGGATATAGCCAGAAAAGTAAGTCCTAAAGCAAAAGATTTAAAATAGTTTATTAAGATCGAACATACGCGCTTCCCTCTCCTTTTTTCGTCGACTAAATGGGTGAATGAGTTGATCCAAAATTCTGCTTCAAACATCCGAATTCATGGAGGACGTTCTCGCTTCGCGAAGGATAGAGTGGCTACATTTTAATCTACAAACAACCTTTGAAACTTCAGATTTATAGGGACAGCTCAGTTTTTAAAGAAGCCTTAAAATCTTTGGAGTTCTATTATCTTGATTCCATCAGCTTCAAAGATTTCAATACCGATGTAAATTTTTAAAAAGAAATTTTAAGCATTTTTTAGCCTAATGACCTCAAAGACGTTCTGCAGTGGGTTAGAGAGCGGAAAATTTTTGTAAGACAGATCCCACTCGGCAAAAACTGCCTCCTGATCCAAGAACTTTTCGAATCCTTCGCCAGAGGACCCGAATCGCTTTACGTTGACCAGGATATAACCTTTCCTGCACCTGTTAAATTCTCTCCGCAACTGGTAGGATCGATTCTTTTTCTACAAAATGAAGAATTCAGAAAAAAATTGTAGTAGAAATGACGTGTGTTGAAGGAGATGAAATTAAAGAATTGATTGAAGGATTTACTGGAATTGAGCAAGAGGTGACTTGGCGTTGTTGGAATGATGATGATGAAGATAATACAAATGGAATTATCACGCATCTATTAAAGGTAATTTTAAAGACAGATTGCTGAAGACAAATGAGCGATGTAAAATAAGGAAAAAACCATTTTTAGACATTAAAATCCAAGAAGTGTCGAAGCAATATTCTAGTAAGTAGTTGGGATGTATTTCGTCTGTGTAAATACGATCCCCAATTTGATCTCTCTGAAATATCTGAAACTGTCTTTATCTTCCGCTCAATGGCTAGGGGAAGAGGAGGAGTTTGGAATTATTTTGTTCGATTGGAAAAGGCTGAATCTGGAGCTGTTGGAATCGCACATTTTGCTGATTCTATGCACCTTAAAGATGAGAATGAGCTGCACTATTTTGAAATTCGATGTGATTATTTTCCAACAATGGAGAGCTTTTTGGATTATTTTGAGAGGGAAGTTGGTTCCAAAAGACGAGCCAGAGATTGGATGCAATTGAAGAAAAAAGATGAGACAATTGAGCCAAGAGAGGAGGACTTCAATGATTATAAAATACAGCAGCCTTATATCCAATTCAATGAGCAGAAAGAAGCCGACGATTTTAAAGAAGTCTGGAGACGATTCTTTTCATAAATTTTATTTGTTTTTCCTGCTCCTTTGCTTTTTCTGGCCATTCTTCCAAATAGTTTATTTAGAAATTAATTATTTTAGCCACTAAAAATGAAGAAAGAAATGCGAAAAATGGAGGAAGAATTGGCTTTCCAGAAGAAGTGATATTTTTCCATTTTCCCGGAAAGTCATTTAGTGCCAAAACACTGAAAAACAACCCCGGACCTTGAAATTCAAAATATTTACAACTTGATTGATTAAGAAATCCGATGCTTCTCCTACTTGAATCAATTTGATCTTCTTATCTAAAGCAAAAAGTCAGGAATAATCTAGAAATTTGAATTTTCAGATGGAACCTAAAATAATATTACTGCAATTCAAAATTTGGATAATTTTCATTCAAAATTTGGATAATTTTCATTCAAATTTGAGCGATTTCCTTTTTCTTTTGATCATAGGCAAGATCGATAAAAATGTTTGAATCAGATTTTCTTGCATTGTCCACTTAAATCACATTTCTTTAGACTGATTGCACACCTAGAACGAGCCCATTGGGGTATAAATTCCTCAAAAATTAAACTCCGCGCATTTTCCCTCTTTCTATTTAGTTTGGTCGTAACATTTGATTTTTTTGCAAATTGTTTTGTCCCAAAAATGAATACAAATGAGCTTCTGAGAACTGCCTACATATACAACTCTTCTTTCATTTCAAGCGTCTGGTGAAGGATGCAGCTAGTCTTCTTGGTAAACTTCCTTCTTTATCTAAAACAAATAGGTATTAGATCTGTCTTTTGTTGGCAATTTTTGTAGAAAGAGAGATTCTTCCTTTCTAATATTTATTGCGTAGCGTGAGGGACCTTATATACTAATCTATGTTGTGGTAGAAAGTTAGTCATCCCGATAGAGAGCCAGTCACCCCCGATAGACAAAACATTTCCTCCACTACTGTAGCAGGTTTTTTTTCTCCCCAAAGCTATTCTATTCGCTTCTTCCGCGACAATTTTCCCACTGGAAAGTCTACGGAGAATATTGTCGCCATCACTGCAAGTGCTACCCCATATCAATAAAATCTGTAAAAGGCCGCCTACAAGTCGACCATCTGCTTCTGTGGTCAAACCTCGATGTAAGATGTTTCAGCGAAAGGCTAATAAAATTTAGTTGTTTCTAATGACTCTGGGCCTTCAACTAACAATCCTCGGCAGCACTAATAAGCTCGATTTTTTTAAATTTGTCGAGATTGATTATCTATTTGCTTTTCCATTTTTTGCATCGAGAGAGATTAAAGAACCAAGAAAAGAGTCATCTGATAGGATTATTCGTTCCTTTTGTCTCAGCTGACACGTCTCTTTCTCATGAGTCTGTGTTGCGTCAACTGTTGTCTGCTCAAAGTTTCCATATGGGACCCATGGGTTATTGTAGCCATGAAATCACACTCGTTTTCCCTGTTTTTGTATGGTCTGTTCATAAACAAGACGACACCCTTCGTGTCCAAGCAAAAGCCTTTTATGGCGAGACCCATTTTATCCTTAAAAAAAGGTCTTTAGTAAATTTTAGGATAAAAATAGGTCTCGCCGCGAAACCCCCTTTTTTGATACGAAGGAAGTCGTCTTTTTTTAATGAACAGGCTATAAGTTAAGGAGCCCATAATGAAATCTAGCTAAACTTTTTCCTTTTTGAATTTTTAAGCCAAAAATCCTAGAAATTCTCCGACTATCATTTCATCGTCCGTGCCGAAAAGGAGGATTCCCATGCTCAACAGCCAAAAAATATTAGAATTGTGGCTTTTGGGATTTCGAAAAAAAAAGTTGGGACAAACCCGTAGACCGCTGCTCTAATATAGCCGGCACCTCAAACTGTTGTTGTTTCCACTCGAGATACTTTTTTCACTACTTATTGAAGAAAATACAGAGAGAGGGGCAAAAGTAGGATAAAGGGAAGGACGGAATACTTCGAAACTTGGCAATATTTTTATTTTACAGTCTTGAATATATTGTGGCACAGGTTGTCTACTAATTGGAGAGATCAAAAACAAAATTTTGCAAAAATTTAATACAAATATATTAGAAAAGTTGCAGCAGCAATTGTTTTTCAGTTTTTATTGAAAGAGGAATAGAAGAAAATGAGCCATGTTTTTCTGGCAATTTAGGTCCATCTTTCCAGCTGATTCCATCGAATATTTCGACGGAATTTAGTTTAGTTGTGTCGTTAATTGATCCTCCAAAGACCATGATTCCATTTGATAATTTGACAGCTCCATGCCAGTATCGTCCTTGTTTTAAGCTGGGCATCTTGATCCACTCCTTTTTTGGGTCAAAGACGTCTATTTTCCAGACTTCTTCTGAGGGCATTTCATCAGATTTCTCTCCTCCAATGATTATTAGATTTGTTCCTTCAACTATTGAACAATGATCATCTAATCTATGCGGCATATCACAGAATATTTCCCATTTGTTCTTGGCTGGATCATAGACTTCCACTGATTTTAGTCGCTTTGTCCCATCCAAACCACCAGTAACAAAGATTTTTCCACCAATTACTGAAGCACATGGGGTATTTCGTTCAAAATTGAGATCACTTTCATTTTGTATGTTTTAAAAGACAACTTACGGCATTTTAGTCCAAATATTTGTTTGGGGATTGTATTTTTTCACTGTTTTTAGTTCATCACTCCCATCCCAACCACCAATCACCCAAATTTCTGAGTCAAAAACAATTGTGCTCTGTGAGATGCAAGTTCTCTTCTCGTTCATTTCAGCCATTTTGGTCCATTCACCACTCTCTCCCAACTTGTAGCAGCTTGCAAATAGTTCATTTGAATTATTGTGGCCTCCCATAAAATATATTTTGTCGTTTAAAATAGCAGATCCATGTTGTGCCACTCTAAAAGGAAGTTTCTGCTTACACGTCCGCCATTTGTTTTCTTTGGAATCGAAAATAAAAATGGAGTCAGTTATATTATAGTCATGAGATCCTCCAAGAATGAGCGCCTACACCGATTATTCAAAGGTTTTAGCTCAACCTACAGAAGAGTTGAACTTCAATTCTGAGGAAACATTTCCCAATTGAATTGACATATTTCCCACCGTCTTTTTTGTTTCTAAAATGCTGGCGTTCTTTAAATTCCAAACAAACCTTCATTTGTTTTTTCAACCAAAGCGGCTTTTTCCAACTGGCCAGCTCTTAGATTTTCAATTTCTCCAGATTGCTCATCAATTCTACGTTGTAAAGTTTCAAAGTACTGCCTGATGTCGTCAATTGTTTCTCCCTTTTCAGCAAATTGAGCTTCAATCTTTCCAACTGAAATTCCATTTAGTCCTTTTGTCTTCAGATTTGTTTATTTTGAAATTATCTGCGCTGATTCGTTCCTCTCTTTCATCGATAATCAGGGATGCACAGTTTCTGGATTTTTTGTCGGTTCGGTTTCTGAGTTTTCAAACCGACTTTGGTTCCAGTTTTCAGTTAACCACAATTTTTCAAATTGACCCGCGGTTTGCGGTTATTTTAAAACTACCTGCAGCAACTCGATCCACTCTTTCCTTTGCCATTTGGTGCCCAACTTCCGCCAGCTGATTTTGGAAATTTCGCTCTAAAAGATTCTCAAATTGATTCGAATATAAAAATGCCTGTGGTGGCTCGATCCTCTCTTTCTCTCTCCAGGAGCCGTCTTGTTTCAATTTTGTTTTCTTCGGTCAGAGTTTCAAATTGTCGCCTCATTTCGGCAAGTTGTTCTTCAAACTTTCTCTCTAGAAATTTGCCGAATTTTTCACCAAAAGATTCCCCATGCCCTACCTGTGGCAGTACTTGCTTGGCCAAATCTCTGCTGCTCATTAACCAGTCTCAACCGCTCTATTTCTTGTCGAGCATTTTCAAGCTCCACTCGCTGTTGTTGTAATTCTCTATCTTTCTGGTTCAGTTCCTGCTCTTTCTCAACAACCATGGCTTGAGCCTCGTACATTTTCATTAGTGGATCGTCCTCCTCCTTTCTACCATTTGATGAATGCGCCATTCTGGACTGATTATTATTAACAAAAAGCCAGAAAAAGAGAGGTGATTGAACAAGGAAAAAGAAGAACTGATAAGCTTATCTCTTGTTCCAATGAGACACGTGGCCTCTATTTTCTTTTTGTTTCTTTAGTTCTCTGGGTTATCAATAAAATAAAGTCCAATGCAAAAGTTTGGCATTAAATTCAGGTGTCGCAAAAACTTGATAACCCCTCGTGAAAATTGCATTAGCGAGCAAAGAGCAGAGAAAGACAGCTAGTTTCAATGTGCAGCTAGCTGAGCCCAGAACTGAGATTCGATATGGGAGTCTTCTTCAGCAGAAACATGGATACAAATATTTAACCTCCTTCTCAGTGTTTCTTTTTTCAATTGCTCCCATCTCCAACTAAAACTAAAAAGTTTCAACTTTTTACCACAAACTGGCTCATTTTGCTTTACTTCTACACTGCGCGTCATAACTATAGGTAACCCCATTTTTAGCAGTTTGAGGGCTTTGCTGGCATTTTCCTTTCTTGGGAACTATTTTATTCGATTCAGCGACTCTAAAAACCTCCTGAAAAAAAGATTCAGCAAAAAAAATCTCACTCCCCGAATTTCCTAGCACCAAAATGGTAAAAAGTGACCGCATCAAAATTATAGGTAAATTGCTGTATTTTGTCGCTTACCTACCGTATTACCGTTCTATACACCTGAAAATAGATTATTTCCTAAGTTAATCCCAATTCTTTTATTCGTACTGAAAAATGCCGCGCAGTACACGCTTCACTCCAGAGGAAAGGGCAAAGGCAAAAGCACTCCGTCATGCTGGCAAGAATTACTCTGAGATCGCTCACTATCTTAGCCGATCCGTCAACGCCGTTCATCAATTCTTTCTTAGAGGATGCTCTGAAGGGTCTTTTAGCTCTGGACGACCAAGAAATCTATCAAATCGCGATGAAAATAGAATTAAGCGCCTTGTTTCTATAGTCTTATGTCTGCAGTTGAAGTCCGATCTGCAATTGGAGGCCATGTTTCGACATCTACAGTGCTGAGATCCATTCGGCAAAATAAGAGTATTATTCGTGAAAAGATGAAATTGGCTCCGCGACTTTTAGGGAGGCACAAAGAAGCATGCATCGAGTTCGCAAGGAAGAACATTGGCCGTGATTGGAACGAGGTTAGTTACATAAAATGATAGAGAATTTGCTATCATTTTTCCTCAGGTCATCTACTCAGATGAAAAGAAGTTCAACTACGACGGACCAGATGGTTTTTCGCATTACTGGAGAGACTTGAGGAAAGACCCCAAAATATTTTCCCGACGAAATTTTGGTGGAGGTTCGCTTATGGTTTTTGCTGCTTTTTGCAGTCTTTGGAACCTTGGAGTTAGCATTTGTCTCTTGCCATATGGATACTAAAGCTTATCAAACGGTGCTGGAAAAACATCTCATTCCGTTTCTAAATGTTTATCCCGGCAGAAATCTTACATACCAGCAGGATAATGCTGCTATTCATGTGAGCAAGTCTACTGTTGATTGGTTCCGTACAAAGAAGATCGATCTCCTTGAATAAACAGCTTGCTCGCCTGACCTCAACTCAATGGAAAATATGTGAAGCGTTATTGCAAGAGATGTCTACAAAAATGCCAAACAATATATAAGCACAGAAGAACTTAAAAAAGCTATCCTCGAAGCGTGGAAACCAGCTTTCTAGATACTTTTTGCTTTAGGCAAGAAGATCGAGAAGCTCAAATTGATTCAAGTAGGAGAAGCATCGGGTTTCTTAATCAATCAAGTCGTAAATATTTTGAATTTCAAGGTCCGGGGTTGTTTTTCAGTGTTTTGGCACTAAATGACTTTCCGGGAAAATGGAAAAATATCACTTCTTCTGGAAAGCCAATTCTTCCTCCATTTTTCGCATTTCTTTCTTCATTTTTAGTGGCTAAAATAATTAATTTCTAAATAAACTATTTGGAAGAATGGCCAGAAAAAGCAAAGGAGCAGGAAAAACAAATAAAATTTATGAAAAGAATCGTCTCCAGACTTCTTTAAAATCGTCGGCTTCTTTCTGCTCATTGAATTGGATATAAGGCTGCTGTATTTTATAATCATTGAAGTCCTCCTCTCTTGGCTCAATTGTCTCATCTTTTTTCTTCAATTGCATCCAATCTCTGGCTCGTCTTTTGGAACCAACTTCCCTCTCAAAATAATCCAAAAAGCTCTCCATTGTTGGAAAATAATCACATCGAATTTCAAAATAGTGCAGCTCATTCTCATCTTTAAGGTGCATAGAATCAGCAAAATGTGCAATTCCAACAGCTCCAGATCCAGCTTTTTCCAATCGAACAAAATAATTCCAAACTCCTCCTCTTCCCCTAGCCATTGAACGGAAGATAAAGACTGTTTCAGGTATTTCAAAGAGATCAAATTGGGGATAGTAATCAACTATATATGGATCAATTTTAGTTTTACTTCTTATTAGAATATTGCTTCGACACTTCTTGGATTTTAATGTCTAAAAATGGTTTTTCCTTATTTTACTTCGCTCATTTGTCTTCAGCAATCTGTCTTTAAAATTACCTCTAATAGATGCGTGATAATTTCATTTGTATTATCTTCATCATCAGTATCCAAACAAAGCCAAGTCACCTCTTGCTCAATTCCAGTAAATCTTTCAATAAATTCTTTAATTTCATCTTCTTCAACAAACGTAATTTCTACTACAATTTTTTCCTGAATTCTTCATTTTGTAGAAAAAGAATCGATCCTACCAGTTGCGGAGAGAAGTCAACAGGCGCAGGAAAGGTTGCATACTGGGTGACGAGAAGCGATTCGGGTCCTCTGGCGAAGGATTCGAAAAGTTCTTGGATCAGGGGCATGCGAAAGTCGAGTGAGATCTGTCGTGCAAAAATTTGCCGCTCTCTAACCCACTGCAGAATTTCTCTGAGGTAATTAATCTAAAAAATGTTTAAAATTCCTTTTTTTTTAAATTTACATCGGTATTGAAATCATTGAAGCTGATGGAATCAAGATAATAGAACTCCAAAGATTTTAAGGCTTCTTTAAAACGTGAGCTGTCCCTATTAATCTGAAGTTTCAAAGGTTGTTTGTAGATTAAAATGTAGCCACTGTAGCCATCGAGAAGCGAGAACGTCCTCCATGAATTCGGAAGTTTGAAGCAGAATTTTGGATCAACTCATTCACCCATTTAGTCGACGAAAAAAGGAGAGGGAAGCGCTTACGTTCGATCTTAATAAACTATTTAAATCGTTGCTTTAGGACTTACTCTTTTGGCTATATCCACGACATTCTTCTTGGGTAGCAGCTCCAAGATGAACTTTCCTTTTTGTAGAAAATCCATCCTATTTTGGTATAAATTTAGAGAAAAAATTACCAGAATTTCCTGAGTTTGATGATCTCCTTGGCCTCAATTAGCCAATTGTTTGAATGAATTTCTGGTAATTTTCGAGGCAACTCGGGCAATTTCTCGGTCTTTTTCCATTTTGGCTTATGAGGCGCCAATTTTTCTGGGAATTCTTTGTCAAAGAAGAGGGAAAATACCTGGTTGGATATCGAAATCCTCAAATTTCTTTAGAAATTCCACTAATTCTGGAGCTGGTTCTGGAGGAGCCAAGGGAGGATAGACTAATTTCCCTGGAAGTTTAATTATTTTTTCTATATTTTAGCCAACCTCCTTCAAAAAATTTGCCAGCTATTTGGGCGCTAAAACCCTCCAAAACCCCAGCTAATTGCTTATCACTTTTTGTATGAATCTGCCGAGCTCCCAAATCAAAAAATCGATCAACTATTCCCCTCTTGGTGAATTCCTCCCATTCATCAAAGCTTTTAATTCCCATTATTTGCAGCGTATATTGTTCTTCACCGTAATGTGTTCCGGATAAATGAATTACGCTAACTCCAACATCCGATTTAGCAACGATTATGAAGTAAGACGGATAACATAGCAAAAAGGGGCCCATCGGCCAGGAGTAAAAAATGTTATATTCTGTGTGACTCTCTGTTGTGTAAGTTAGAAATTGGAGAGGATGATGAAGGTGTTTTTCCTATTAAAAATATGATTTATTTTGAGCGGCTATCTCACTTACTTGAGTTATTCCCTTCAAAATTGAAAATAATTGATTGAGTTCAAGATGGCCACTTCTATAAAATGCTACCTTCAATGGTAACGATCCAAAACGCTTGATCTCCTTGTAAAAATCAAAATCACTAATGCGGGCATAATGGACAAAAAAGCTTTTCTAAATTAATCATTTACATTTAGAAAAAAGAGCTTACTGTTCGAGCCGGGATGTTAAAATTCTCAGGAAGTGGACCATTTTGCTCCTTTAATATTTCTAGGAAAATTGGCTGTAGGTGATTAATAATGGAGATATTGATTGGAAATTTGGTGATTCGAAGATATCCAGCATTCCAGCATTCTCGGCGGAAATGATAGGCTTCTTTTGAGCATAAATCTTCCTGAAAAAGGCCAAAAGAACCATTTTGGTTGATATCAGATAGTTCTGACTACTCACCATAAGATTTTCATACCAAGCATCGCGCAAGAAAAAGTAATATTTTGATCGGATGATTTTTCTTAATTGTTGGATATCTTGATTTCTTTCCTTTTTAACCACCTCTGGCGTTTTTCCCTGAAGTTTGATCTATAAAAACATTTAGAAGAGTACCATATAATTGTCGTCATAATTTGATATTTCAAAAGGGATTAGGAGAGAATCTCGATTTTCTCTGCAAAGCAAATGCATCCACTTGCCGGTTCTTAGAAGATTGAAGAAGACTTTCGCTTCCATCTGAATTTGTGCACTTTTCTAGCGAATTTATTTCCAACCTTGGTGATGATTTTAAGAATAAGAAGTTCTGGAATATTTTGAAAGAAGAATTTGCCTCTCTTGAAGATTTCGATCCTAGATTTCTTGAACTTTGGAATGGAAAAATAGAAAAATACCACTTCTCCTGGAAGGCGAATTCCTCCTCAATTTTTCGCCTTTCTTCCTCCATTTTTAGGGGCTAGAAGAATAAAAAGTTGGCAATTGGAGGCAAACGTAGCGGAAATTCAAAGCCAAAAGATAGCAAAGTCCTCGTAGATAAGTACAGCAATAGGCGATGAATCACTTTGTTGGCGCTGGTCTTCTACGTAAACCCCATCCAATGTTTTAAAAACTATCGACTGAATTCGTTTTTTAATAACTTTTTATGTAAGATATGTAGCCAGAAAAGACTGGATTTAAAAATTAAAATAAATTTTTAATTAAAAAACGCGTGCTTTGCTCATTTTGAGCTACAATAACCCAAAATTTGGAATTTTTTTATGAAAAGAATCGTCTCCAGACTTCTTTAAAATCGTCGGCTTCTTTCTGCTCATTGAATTGGATATAAGGCATTCGTATTTCATAATCATTGAAGTCCTCCTCTCTTGGCTCAATTGTCTCATCTTTTTTCTTCAATTGCATCCAATCTCTGGCTCGTCTTTTGGATCCAACTTCCCTCTCGAAATAATCCAAAAAACTCTCCATTGTTGGAAAATATTCACAGCGAATGTCAATTCCCCACCCACTCCCGTGCAGAGAATCATCAAAGAGTGCGATTCCAACAGCTCCAGATCCAGCGCTTTCCAATCGAATAAAATAATTCCAAACTCCTCCTCTTCCCCTAGCCATTGAGCGGAAGATAAAGACAGTTTCAGATATTTCAGAGAGACCAAATTGGGGATTGTAATCAACTGTTGAATAAGATTCATTCCAAGTACTTATTAGAATATTGCTTCGACACTTCTTGGATTTTAATGTCTAAAAATGGTTTTTCCTTATTTTACTTCGCTCATTTGTCTTCAGCAATCTGTCTTTAAAATTACCTCTAATAGATGCGTGATAATTTCATTTGTATTATCTTCATCATCAGTATCCAAACAAAGCCAAGTCACCTCTTGCTCAATTCCAGTAAATCTTTCAATCAATTCTTTAATTCGAGCTCCTCGAAAACATTCCACATTTACCTCAATTTCTTTCTGAATTCTTAATTTTGTAAAAAAAAAGGATTGATCCTACCAGTTGCGGAGGGAAGTTAACAGGCGCAGGAAGGGTTGTACACTGGGAGATGAGAAGCGATTTGGGTCCTCTGGCGAAGGATTCGAAAACTTCTTGGATCAGGGGGCAATTATTGCTGAGTGAGATCTGTTTTACAAAAATTTTTCGCTCTCTAACCCACTGCAGAACTTCTTTGAGGTAATTAGTCTAAAAAATGTTTAGAATTTCTTTTTTTAAATTTACATCGAAAATATCATTAAAATCTTCGAAATCATCATCGTAATTATTGAAGCTGATGGAATCAAGATAATAGAACTCCAAAGATTTTAAGGCTTCTTTAAAACGTGAGCTGTCCCTATTAATCTGAAGTTTCAAAGGTTGTTTGTGGATTAAAATGTAGCCACTCTTTTCATCGAGAAGGGAAAACTTCCTCCATGAATTCGGATGTTTGAAACAGAATTTTGGATCAACTCATTCACCCATTTAGTCGACGAAAAAAGGAGAGGGAAGCGCGTATGTTCGATCTTAATAAACTATTTTAAATCTTTTGCTTTAGGACTTACTCTTTTTGCTATATCCAGGACATTTTTGAAGGGCACTAGTTCCAAGATGATCTTTCCTTTTTGTAGAAAATCCATCCTATTTTGGTATGAATTTAGAGAAAAAAATTACCAGAATTTCCTGAGTTTGATGACCTCCTTGGCCTCAATTAGCCAGTTGTTGGAATGAATTTCTGGTAATTTTCGAGGCAACTCGGGCAATTTCTCGGTCTTTTTCCATTTTGGCTTATGAGGTGCCAGTTTTTCTGGGAATTCTTTGTCAAAGAAGAGGGAAAATACCTGGTTGGGTATCGAAATCCTCAAATTTCCTTAGAAATTCCACTAATTCTGGAGCTGGCTCTGGAGGAGCCAAGGGAGGATAGACTAATTTTCCTGGAAAATACAGTAACTAAGGAGATTGATTCCCTCTAAACCCACCTCCTTCAAAAAATTTGCTAGCAATTTGGGTGCTAAAACCCTCCAAAACCTCAGCTAATTGCTTATCACTTTTTGTATGAATCTGCCCAGCGTCCAAATCAAAATGTCCATCAACTATTCCACTCTTGGTGAATTCCTCCCATTCATCGAAGCTTTTAATTCCCATTATTTGCAGCGTATACAGTTGTTCGCTTTCAACGATATCACCGAATCGATCTAAGTAAATCACGCTAACACCAATATCCGATTTAGCGACGATTATGAAGTAAAAGTCACTCGATGGAAAAAAGGAGCCCATCGGCCAGGAGTTATATATCTCATAATTTGAGCAACTCTCTCTTGTGTAAGTTAGAAACTGGAGAGGATGATGAAGGTGTCTTTCCTATAAAAATGTGATTTATTTTGGGTGGCCATCCCACTTACTTGAGTTATTTCCTTCAAAATTGAAAATAATTTTTTGAGTTCAAGATGGCCATCTCTATAAAATTCCACATCCAATGGTAACGATCCAAAACGCTTGATCTCCTTGTAAAAATCAGAATCACTAATGCTGGCATATTTGACAATAAAGTCTTTCTAAATTAATCATTTATATTTAAAAAAAGAGCTTACTGTTCGAGCCGGGATGTTAAAATTCTCAGGAAGTGGACCATTTTGCTCCTTTAATATTTCTAGGAAAATTGGCTGTAGGTGATTAATAATGGAGATATTGATTGGAAATTTGGTGATTCGAAGAAATCCAGCATTCCAGCATTCTCGGCGGAAATGATAGGCTTCTTTTGAGTATAACTCTTCCTGAAAAAGACTATGGAACCATTTTGATTAATATCAGATAGTTCTGATTACACACCATAAGATTTCCATACCAAGCATTGCACAAGAAAAAGCAATATTTTGATCGGACGATTTTTCCTAATTGTTGGATATTTTGATTTCTTTCCTTTTTAACCACCTCTGGCGTTTTTCCCTGAAGTTTGATCTATAAAAGACATTTAGAAGAGTACCACATAATTGTTGTCATAATTTGATATTTCAAAAGGGATTAGGAGAGAATCGCGATTTTCTCTGCAAAGCAAATGCATCCACTTGCCGGTTCTTAGAAGATTGAAGAAGACTTTCGCTTCCATCTGAATTTGTGCACTTTTCTAGCGAATTTATTTCCAACCTTGGTGATGATTTTAAGAATAAGAAGTTCTGGAATATTTTGAAAGAATAATTTGCCTCGCTTGAAGATTTCGATCCTAGATTTCTTGAACTTTGGAATGAAAAAATAGAAAAATACCACTTCTCCTGGAAGGCGAATTCGTCCTCAATTTTTCGCATTTCTTCCTCCATTTTTAGGGGCTAAAAGAATTAATTTCTAAATTATTTGGGAAGAAGGATGCCCAGAAAAAGACTGGAAAAAGCACAGAAACAGGAAAAACAAATAGAATTTATGAAAAGAATCGTCTCCGAACTTCTTTCAAATCGTCGATTTCTTTCTGCTCATTGAAATGGATATAAGGCGTTCGTATATTATAATCATTAAAGTCCTCCGCTCTTGGCTCAATTGTCTCATCTTTTTTCTTCAATTGCATCCAATCTCTGGTTCGTCTTTTGGATCCAACTTCCCTCTCGAAATAATCCAAAAAACTCTCCATTGTTGGAAAATATTCACATCGAATTTCAAAATAGTTCATGTCACTCCCTTCTTTAATGTGGAATGAATCAGCAAAGTGTGCAATTCCAACAGCTCCAGATCCAGCTTTTTCCAATCGAACAAAATAATTCCAATCTCCACCTCTTTCTCTAGCCATTGAGCGGATGACATAAACTTCTTCAGAATTAGTAGGAGTGAAGAATTCATCCTCAGTAGGATTGTAAGTAAACTTGCAGCCATACGCTAATTCCCTTGTAGTAATATTAATATTGATTTTCCATTGTTTTTCTTTTAAAATCTAAGTTTTGATTGATCGGGTTGTTTGACACAAAGGGCTCATTGAGTTCAAACCTTCAAACAGCGAGTAATTTTTCTGTTTACGTCCATCTGTTCATGAATCTCTATGGATAACTTCATCTTGAGTCCACAGACTTCACCGATCAGTTTGTCAAAATTCCATTACAAATTCTTATTTCTTCCTGCAAAAATAAACTAAATTTGCTTGCTTTTTCTTTACCAAGCAAGGAGGGAAATCTACTAACTCCGGCAAGAGTATTTCTTCATAAATTTTGATTTTTCTAGGTTTGAGGATGGTCAGAATCTCTTGGAAGAGGGGCAGAGACGACAGGTGAATTTCTTTTGTGAAGAGTTGATGTTTTTTCATGACTTTTAGAATTTCTTTAAGCAGTTCTTGCTTTAAAAATATTCAAAACTTTTAAAAAAATAATATCTCACTCCTCTTTGGAAGAAGCTAATCCCAACAAAATCAAGATAAAACCGTTCGCAGCCCTTCAAATATTCTTTACATTTCGACAGATCGAGATCTCCTCGTTGTATCTGAATTTGGTTTCAACATTTGATGAGAGAGGTGCCCGAGAATTTAATAAAAACGACGTACTTCTGCCCGTTCCATGCCAAAACCTCCTCCGTGATTTCTAATTTCGAAGCGGGAGGTTTCTAAGCAATCATTGATCCATTTCGATGAGCGACAAAATCGACAAAACCCTTTGGGTTTCATCTAAAAAGTTAATTAAGAGAGCTTACTTTTTGGCTATATCCAGAACATTCTTCTCGGGTAGTAGCTTCTTGGCCACAATTAACCAATAATTAATTAAATGAATGAGCTGGAAAAGAAAAATTGAAAAAAGAATTTTCTGTGGATTCGTAGCGGAAATATTTTAAATCCAATAAGGTTTGAACGTAGATTAGAGCAGGAATAGTCATCCCAGCGTCAGTCGCTTATCAACGCTGTCCTTCGAAAGCCTACTGATTTGCTGGGTAAAATAAACAAACCGGACACTTTTTCTCCGAGGCTAGAAAATGTAAAATAAAAGAGTCATCTCTCATCTGGTAGTCATTTCTCTAGACAGCTATTGTTCATCTATGACCAATATTTTATTTTCATTCAGAGTCTCAAAAAATGTTTTTCTGTTATTTTCTTCAAACCAACGTCGAGGGATTCTAGGAGGGATTAGATTAAGAAGAGGGAGGTATTCGAATGGCTAAAAGACAAAAAAGATCTATTGATGGCTGATTGTCTATTGTAGGCAATCGTATTGAGAGATAACCACCGAATTCTGTTTTCGCTTCTTCATTCAAAGTCTGCAGTAGTTTTTTTTATTGTTGGTAATCAATCGCCTAAAGCTTTTATTCATTTTATGAGATAAAAGTCTCAAAAACCTGGTATTGACCAGGTTGTGACAAAATTGGAAGAATTTTATTGAAAGCAGCCTTTCTGTCGTCTCCACAAGCCCTCAGAAAACTGCAAGCTAGACGTTGATTGTAGGATAATCTCTTGAAGAGATTCACGAAGAAGTCGACATCGTATGGCTTATTGAGCACATCACATCCATTTCCCTCTTTATTTCCTTTTATTAGGTCATGGAATAAGTTCGAAAAGTCTTTCATTTCCTAGAAGCTTACAGATATAGTTAATTTCAGATGTTCCGGATGAAGCGATTTTCGTAAAAACTGATTACATGGATGCAATCTTCACAGGACCAGAATTTCTCATCAGTTAGAGAAATTGAAATAAAAGTGAGTAGCAGAGTTAAAAGTTTCATTTTTCTGGTAGAATAGAGAAAAATCAGGTGGTTGGATGATTGTTTTGTTTGTTACACGAACCGGAAGAGCAAAGAATGGCAGCGGAAACAAGTTTCAGAACGCAGTGCAGCTTTTACTACGAGCGGGAGCCCACGCCTTTGAAATCTCACCAATTGACCTTAATAAAAAGTTGAGCGGTGACGGTGCGGCTTCATCACTCATGCTCACCATTTCTGAGTCATTAAGTTCCTCATTTCGCAACAATCTGTGTTATCTGTTTACCATTTGACGCTTGTCTCAAGCCTTGTCAGCGCCTTTCCTCATGGCCTCCGACAGAAGAATTACCAAAGTATCAATAGGTATTTTTTAACTAAATAAGACATGTAGGGATTTGTTCTTTTTGTTTATTCTTTTGATAAAATGGAATTACTATTCACATGTATTGGACGATCTGAACACCCGAAAAAACAAATAACCGCGTTTTTCGGCTGTTTTTTGATAATTTTTCTTTTAGACGTGCCCGAATGTGACATATCGGAGTTTGAGGATATTAAATTAATTCATACAGAAGCATTTTCCAACATATTCAAAGCGTTTCATCCCTCTTTTGGGTAAAATTGGTTAATTCTCTTGGCTCATTTCGACTTGCAGTTATATCGCAGTGAAGGAATATGTGAGGCCATCAAGGCCAGATGAGAAGCAAGAAATAGTTAATTTGCTACTCAAAGTAAGCTTTTTTAGTAAATAATTATTCATTTGACTTCAAGAAGGTTGCCAAAGAGGAAGAGAAGAGTTTGAGGAAAATATTGGCTAACCATTATGGTATTCTGCTGACTCTAATAGCCTATTTCAGCACACAAGACATCCAAATATTGTACAAACTTTCGGCATTATTGTTTGTGATCGTTTTTATCGTGGGCAATTTATGGAGTTTATGGAATTGGGTGATCTCCATGCTGGTAAATAAAATTGTTGGGTTTTATTTAACTCTGCAGTTACGCGAAATCCGCAAATAGAATACAGCATGAAGCAGGTGTATTCCTGGTCTATGAAGGCTGCTTCAGCCTTGGCATATCTGCATAAAGCCCAAATAATTCATCGAGATGTTAAACCAGCGAAGTATGCTACCTATAAGTCAGGGGGAAAATACCGTATCACCTCGAATACAAACACATTTTGAATAGAAGCACACCAAAAGGCTGGTCGAAAAATAAAAACACTGGGATGGATGAGTTCGATAATAAAAAACTAGGATCTGCCAATTCCTGATTATCTCTTTTCGAGACTTTCAGTGATTCACAACCCAGAAAAAGAATACAACATGAAACAAGTCCTCATATGGGTGGAGAAAGCTTCTCTTGAACTACAATACCTTCATAACAAAAAAGTGCTGCACCGAGATATCAAACCCGCCAAGTTTGTTTTTATGCATCTACTTTTAAAAATACAGATTTCTCCTTGGAAGTTCATTGGATGATTTGAAAATTTCTGATTTTGGAATGGCTAAAGCTTTAACTTTAGACATAACTCAAGGATTTGACTTTACTAACAAATATCAGTTTATCAAGGATTGGCACTGTCTTCTACTTGGCGCCGGAGTTAATCGATGGAAACAATTATAGCAATCATTCTGATATTTATGCTCTGGCTATTTCTATCCGGGAAATGGCTACCCGTAGAAAACCTTTTGATCATCTTGGAAAAAAATCTGTTTTTATCGATGTGCAAAGATATTGCTGAAAAGCAAGAAAGACCTGAAACTGTGGATGATTTTCCGTTAAATTCTCTTTTAAAGGGGTAAGGCTAAGGCCGGTTATAAAATTCTAAAATAATTAGAGGATGGAATGAGGATCCAGATTTAAGACCAAGTTTAATGGAATTTATCGACTTTGCCAAGAAGGAATCTCTGAGTGTAGATACAAATATCGAGAAAAAACTTCTGCTATAGTCTGACAAATCGTGTTCATATTTCCATCAATTTACAACGTCAGATCAATAAAACCATCCTTGTTTTTTTCTTCAGTGATTAAATATCTTGTCTCTGATGCTGATCCAAATATCCTATTCCTACGGAACTATTAACCTTTAGGGCCCCCAGTAGCCATGATTCAATTTTTGTGTTGTCAGAAGGGTCGCGGGTTCAATCCCCCTTCCCGACTTTTGCTTTATTAATTCAAGTCTTTAAAAAAAATATTTTTTGATGTTTTGACTCAATTTTATTGCATTATAAGCACATATGCATTGGCATCTCCTCATTATCCAACGGCAACAATCCTGACAACATAAAATTTGAATCATGGTCACTGGGGCCCCAAAAGTTAATTGTTCCGAAAATTGTATATAGTTGATTGAACAAGGAAGAAAAGAAACTTAGATTTTTCCGTTGATCAGAGGATAAAATCAAATAGAGAACTGAGATGATGAGAAATTATTCTTTTGGTCTCAGTTTATCAGATTATTGATTGTCCAGCCGCTTGCATTGCCAGCAAGCATCCTCCTGTCTTCTTTTATACTTTTTCATCTAGTCGCAAATCTAATTATTCTCAGCAGTTTGATTCAGACTGCCACTAATAGGATCTCTCCTTTTTTGAGAAATAGTCTGCCTTGAAGATGGGGGCTGGTCACAGCTGGATGCCGGAAGATATCGACATTCAAATGAGAAACATCTTTGCTGAGTATTTCGACGACGGATTGGAGGTGTTTTCCTCCCTAACAGCAATAATTGAAATTAACAGCATTTAGCCACTCCCGATCAAGTGGAAATCAACGCGGATCTCCTAGCCAACGAAGACTATTCTTGGCAAATGACGGACGACAGAGAAAAGCTCAAGGTAATGGCTTTTGACGCTAACAAAACTTAAAAACAGACATTGCCAGTTCTAATGATTGACAAACTACGTGAGTTGATTATAAACGGAAAAGTGAATATGCTAAGCGAAATGAGCTTTAACTACGGACATTGTTATATGAACGATTCGGATGAATATTGTCCAGAAAATATGTGGATTGTAGGACAAATCACGGCTAAAACGTTTAGTTTAGATTTCACCTGAGTGCTTCAAATACATCCTTTTATATATTTTTGATAAAAGACCAGCGCTGGTACAAAATAGATTTGTAATGATAGGTAAAAGGCTGCTTTTAAAGGGACCGCAATTCCACCGAAAAAGATGTTTTTTTGCCAAAAATCATCTCCTCTTTGCCTTTTTTGCGCGCCTCGAACTGCTCGTTTAGAAGAACAATACAGTAATCGTTTCAGTAGGGCGTATGATGGACCAAATCGCTTCCTATAACTTTTTATATAAAAGCATTTTATTTGAAGTTGCAAGCGTCTTGTTTGAAAAGTTTGTAAGTTGATAAAAACAATCTTAAATTGATCAGAAATCCTGTGAAACCTATGAACAGAAAGTTGAATCAAGCTATCGTATTGTAGCCTATATCGCTGGCTTTGGAGAACACGATGATTGCTACACAACTGGAGATATCAGCTATTCCGAGGCAGAGCTTGACATCTACACTCAATATCGTCAAGTAAGGCTTGAGATTCCGACCTATCTCTCATCTTTTTCATAATTTTGGATAGGTTTGACCTATTTTTGATGTTCTGCAAAGTTGTAGAGGTGAGAGGCAAGAGCTACAACTTTGTAGAACATCGAAAGCAAGTGGAAAATTTCAAAAAATTGACCCCTCACGTAGTAGAAAAGAACTGGGATGATTCCTTTCAAGGGATGATATTCCACTCAATTGAATTGACAAATTAAATTCCAGAAAATGACAAAAGATTTGATATTTCTCCTCGAGAAGAATGAGATATTAGCTGGCGACTATTCTTTAGAAAGTCAAGCTGAGGAGAACTTATTCTCAATCATGATTCCATTCGCAACATATGAAGAGAAGCAAGAAATTAAAGAATTTGGTGTAAGTCTAACTAACCTATCGGAACTAAGCTGGAAGATCTGAAGATAAATGGACATTTCCAGGCAAAACTGGAGATAACACAAATGATCTACATTCACACCCAAGAGTTTCTTAGAAGCAACGACTGTGCTAAAGTCTGGATGTGGAGAAATTTCAACAATTTCTCGTGCAATTCAATCTATCCTACAATTGTCATCAAGGCGTTTGACGACTTTGTAAGGATTGAATTCGCCTTTTAACCTAATAAGTTTTTAGTATAAGAAAAAAGAAAAATACTTCAATTATGGCTGGGTATTTTGAATCAGCTTTGATTAATCAATTTCAACAGAAAGAGGATAGGAAAGAGGAGCTCCAAGATGCATCATTTTATAGCAAAAGTCTGCTTCAGTACTATCCGAATCCTTTATTGAGTAATTTTCAACCAGCGATGTTAAAATTTGACGACAACAACAGGTCGACACAAATCCTCGATCTTAATGAAATCTACACTCTAGGAATGGAAGTGTACCGTATTTCTGCTAATAGAAGTCTCCTGTTTCATTTCAATGCAGTCTGTTCAGAAAAAAAGACGACAGCTGCTGCCCCAAGAAAAGGGGTTTTTGTGAGCCATTTTATCTAAACAAATTCTCAATCTCGCCGCAAAATACCAACTCTCGGGGCATCAATTGTCATCTTTTTTATAAACAGGCTGTAGAAGAAATTCTGCTGGATCCAAGACTCAAAAACCCATTGATTCTTCCAGGCCTCGAAGTATGTTTGATTCCAATGAATACGAAAATGAAATGGAAACGAATATATCTTACAATTTATTAATCGATATTTTTCAAATAAATGGAAGCCAATTTTATGATGCAGAGTAAGCAGCCTGCAGCCTTTAAAAAATTCTAGTTCTACTTGGGTACAACTTTTACGACTTCTTGGAAAGCTTTCCCCAAGATTGGAATCGAGTTTACAGCAAGAAAACAAAAAGACAGACTACGAGCTCTTTAAATCAGCTGGTTTGATTTCTGAATCACTCTATGAAATGTTTCCACAAGAGGTTTGTTTTTTTCCAAAAATGTGCTCAAAAGCGACAGCACTCTTCGCACGAAGGAGAAAGGCTGTTTCTACTGCTCATTGGTTGGAAGCGAGGCGGACATCGTTCTCAAATTATTTATTTCGAACAAGCATGGGAACTTCTGAAGAATTATTCTTTCAGTTTGATGAAATTCCAAACTTTGCAGATTTATTGCGCCGTTGGTTTTGACCTCAACTTTAATCGAAATTTCCAGTGCGTTGCCAAGTTTTTTGGACATTTTCTGGATGAAGAACTGGAAAAAGAGATGAAACAATTATTGGAATCTCGATGGAAAGCAGAAAAAGTTTTTATGGAGTTCCTGATAAAGCAATCGTTGTATGAACAAAATGTTTCCAAAGAAGCACTTGAGTCGCTTGAAGAAGACATAACCAAGTACCCGTTTGCTTTTCTTCAAGCATTTGTCAAAACTCTTTTGGTAAGCTTTCTAAGGATCTACCGTATTCTCTCGCTTCCCCCGAAAAATCAAGAGCTACAACCTTGTAGACTTGAGAAAATTGTGGAATCTGGAGTAAATTCGTGACAATTTATCCTTCCAAGAGAGAGAAAGAATACGGTAGTTAGCTACTATTTTTAGATGTTTGTCTATAAACTCCGAACAACTGGTGACATTAAAAAATATGAAGGGAGAGACGGGCGATGCATTAATGTTTTTATCGAAACAGCCACCTACTACATAAAAATAAAGGAGATGATTTTGAGTCAAGAGAGAACTCACTATTTACCAAGTTTTGATAAAACTTCTCTACTCACAATACCTGAAGTAAAGCAGGATATTTTTAAAAAACCATTTTTAGGCCCTATTCGGGATGCTTGAAAAAAGCAAAGAAATTATACCAACAGAAAAGGTAAATCTCTCTTCCTTCCCAGGATCCTAATTTTCCAGCTTGGGATTCTCTTCGGCGGCGACTGGGGAAGTGTTCTCTCAATGCTAGGTGTAAGTCATCGCAACAACTATACAAATAAATTGCTAGCGTTCTCGCTTTGTCTCCTATGAAAAGAGCTCCTTGAGGGAGATTAAAACCCTCGGTATTGGTGCACAAGGGAATACAGTCCTCGTATTAACGAAAACGTCTCCAGTGCCGCATGCTGCTAAATATTTTGATGCTTCGCAGCTGAATGCTCAATTGATCAAAAATGAAATAACAACTTTACTCTCGGTGAACAACGTCTATAATTCTGGAAGAAAGGCCGCTTTCAGCTGCAAGGAAATCAACACATTGTGACTCTTTTCGGCTTCATTTCAGAAAACAACAAAGAGATTGGAATCTTGATGGAATACTGTGAAGGAGGCTCTTTATTTGACTGTTGATTTTATTTTAAAAAGAGTAATTTATTGACTTTCCAGTGATAGCTCGCGGGAAGAAATACACTGAAAAAGAGATATTGTTCTGGACTGCCCAAGCAGCTAGTGGTCTTTGCTATCTCCATGACAACAATATAACGCATAGAGATGTCAAACCACCCAAGTTTTTAACCATTTTTCGACAAAAAAAGTGATTTCCAGCATGGTCTTGAATTTGAATCATTCTATCCTAAAGATAGCTGATCTTGGAATAGCAAAAATAATTAAAAATACAGCCCTGGCAGCAAAAAATTTCACAGAAACATCCTACTTTGGAACAGATGGCTACAATTGCAAAGAAGTCTACACGGACGAGGCTTACAATCCAACTGTGGATGTTTTCTCGCTGGGAAGATCCATTTGGCATATGATCTATCGAGTTTTTCCCACAAATTTTACAGTAGAAGAGACAACAAAAGCTGGAAGTCTGGCTGCCCAGCAAGCTGAAAATAATTGGTCGATTGGTCATTCAATTATTGAAGGCCATTCCTATCCAGAAGTAATTCAAAAAGTAATTCCAATCTCATCAGAAGCAATTCCAATTTCATTAGAAGTTTGGCGCTTCCACATTGGGTAATTGGAGAGTCTATTAAAAGAACGTAAGCTTTTAGAATGATGGTCGAAGGGCGAGAAAACCGCCCAAATATGGAAAAAGTTTATGAATTTTTTAGTCGAAAGAGTAGAGAAAAACCCACAGAGCCAGTCGATAAAGGCGGCTGGAAGGCAACAAAGGCTTTAGTAAAATGGTTTTTAGCTTCCGGATCAATCACGAAAGAAGAAATACAAGATTTCCTGGGCGCTTTGTGAATAAATCTTTTATTTTGTGTCTGAGTTTTAATTGATCATGCATTGCTGAGCCAGACTAAACGCTACTCTGAGCAATCAAGAGGGCAAAAACTCTGGATTTTCAGTTCGGTAGCTTTTATTCGCGCTTTTGAGTTTCGCCTTGATTACTGCATCTACAGAAGCCCTGCATGCTGTTTGCTCTAAAAATAATACGATTTATTTGGGAGAAAAAGCTTTGAGTAAACGTTCTGCATAATCACCAGAAAAGCCTATGGCACAATATATATTATCTATATTGTGTTTGAGTATTGGTCCTCTTCGCCATGCTTTTTCATCAAATATTTCCGAAGAAATAAAATCTCCATTATTCTGTTGGCTTGTGGGAAATGGATATCGAAGATCCCGAGAATAAATGGACAGAAAAACAGAGTTTTAATCATCCATGATGTGAATTTGAAATAGGAAAACTCTTAAATGAAATTATTGTGTTTGGTGGTCGTGGAGGAAGTGGAGAAACATCCGAAATATTTGATGGAAATAAATGGATTGATGGACCCAAACTGCCTCAAGATCTATCATATTTTGCTTATACATCCATTCCCCGATCTCTCGAAGAAAGTTTTTTAAAGAAATTTGTATAAATTGTTTAACAATCATTTGAAAACGAGAAGGAAGATTGATTCAAATTCGGCGAATTCTTCCTCCATTATTTTTGGCTAAAATAATTAATTTCTAAATAAATTATTTGGAGGAATGGCCAGAAAAATACTGGAAAAAGCAAAGAAACAGGAAAAACAAATAAAATTTATGAAAAGAATCGTCTCCAGACTTCTTTAAAATCGTCGGCTTCTTTCTGCTCATTGAAATGGATATAGGGCTTTCGTATTTTATAATCCTTGAAGTCCTCCGCTCTTGGCTCAATTGTCTCATCTTTTTCTCTCAATTGCATCCAATCTCTGGCTCTTCTCTTCAATCCAACTTCTCTCTCAAAATAATCCAAAAAATTCTCCATTGTTGGAAAATATTCACAGCGAATGTTAAATTTTTGATCCAATATATGCCCCACATTTTGGGTAGAATCCAGATAAAGCGCAATTCCAACAGCTCCAGATCCAGCTTTTTCCAATCGAACAAAATAATTCCAAACTCCTTCTCTTCCCCTAGCCATTGAGCGGAAGATAAAGACAGTTTCAGATATTTGAGAAAGATTAAATTGGGGATCGAAATCAACATTGAAATAAGATTCATCACAACTTCTTATTAGAATATTGCTCCGACACTTCTTGGATTTTAATGTCTAAAAATGGTTTTTCCCTTATTTTACTTCGCTCATTTGTCTTCAACAATCTGTCTTTAAAATTACCTCTAACTGATGCGTGATAGTTTCATTTGCAGCTTCATTATTCCAGCAATGCCAAATCACCGCTTGCTCAATTCCAGTCAATTCTTCAATAAATTGTTTAATTTCATCTCCGCTAAAACACATCATAGTCACATAAATTCTTTTCTGAATTCTTCATTTTGTAGAAAAAGAATCGATCCTACCAGTTGCGGAGAGAAGTCAACAGGCGCAGGAAGGGTTGCATACTGGGTGACGAGAAGCGATTCGGGTCCTCTGGCGAAGGATTCGAAAAGTTCTTGGATCAGGAGGCAGTTTTCGCTGAGTGAGATGCTTCTTACAAAAATTTTCCGCTCTCTAACCCACTGCAGAACTTCTTTGAGGTAATTAATCTAAAAAATGCTTAAAATTCCTTTTTTAAAATTACATTGCCATTGAATTTATCGAAGCTGATGTCATTAAGATAATAGAACTCCAAAGATTTTAAGGCTTCTTTAAAAACTGAGCTGTCCCTATAAGTCTGAAGTTTCAAAGGTTGTTTGTGAATTAAAATGTATTCACTCTATGAATCGAAAACTGAGAATGTCCTCCATGAATTCGGATGTTTGAAGCAGAATTTTGGATCAACTCATTCACCCATTTAGTCGACGAAAAAAGGAGAGGGAAACGTGTATGTTCGATCTTAATAAACTATTAGGTTGTTCCATAATTTTCCGTGATTTTTTTGTATGTTTATTTTATCACACTTTTTTGTATTTTTGGCCAAGTCAAGTAGATCATTTAAAAGCTCTTTTTCTGCTCTACAAAACCTCGGTCATTGTTTTTTCATATCACATAATTTTGTTTTAATTTTAGGCCTGAGAAATGGAATGCCAAGTCAACAAAAAACAGCATTTTCGACACTTACTATTGTTCGCTTTTAACCGAGGCCAAACCGTTAACGAAGCGGCTCGAGATATTTGTTCTGTATATGGAGAAGATGCTATGCCCTGGAGTACTGCTAAAGATTGGTTTACTAAGTTCAAAAATGGCATATTCGACCTTCATGATACTCCACATACCGGTCGGCCATCTGAGTTTGATGAGGGCCGTTTGAAAGCGCTTTTAGAGGAAGATGGCCAGCAAACATGCAGAGAATTGGCCGAAAAAATGAACTGTAGCATTGCAACAATCTCCCGTCACCTTGCATCAATAGGTTTTAAGCAAAAACTTGAAGCCTGGGTACCCCATGAACTTACTGAAAAAAATAAAGAAAAGCGGCTTACTATTGCCGCTCAACATCTCGCCCGACACCAAGCAACGCGTGGCCACAAGCAGCGATTTCTGTATAGAATTGTCACCGGTGACGAGAAATGGTGTCTATACGTCAACATGAAGCAGAGGAAGGAGCGGGTGAAACCAGGAGACACGCCTAAGCCCAGGATCAAGCAAGATCTTCATCCCAGGAAGACTATGATTTGTGTATGGTAGAATTGGAAGGGTCTAGTGCATTGGGAAATGCTTGAGAAGAATAAAACGATCGACAAGAACCTCTATATAGCCCAACTGCATCGGGTAAATGAAGCTATTCGACAAAAAAGACCAGAACGACAAGGCCAAGTCATCCTACTCCACGATAACGCCAAGCCTCACACAGCAAGCATCGTCAAAGTCGCCCTCCAAGAGTTTGAATGGGAGGTTCTTTCACACCTCCCGTATTCTCCAGATCTTGCTCCAACAGATTATCATCTTTTCCGATCACTCTCCAACCATATGCGTGGCGTAACGTTCGATAGCGAAGTTTCTCTTAATAACTGGCTCAACAACTTTTTCGAGACCAGGCCCGGCGATTTCTGGCGTGGAGGTATTGACAAACTGGTGGAAAGATGGGAACAGATCATAAGCAATGATGGAGAATACGTTATTGGTTAATTTGTTGTTACCATTTTAAATAAAATTGTTTTTTAAATAAGTTAGTAAAAAATTACGGAAAATTGTGGAACAACCTAATATTTTAAATCTTTTGCTTTAGGACTTACTTTTCTGGCTATATCCAGGACATTCTTCTCGGGTAGCAGCTCCAAGATGAACTTTCCTTTTTGTAGAAAATCCATCCTATTTTGGTATGAATTTAGAGAAAAAAATTACCAGAATTTCCTGAGTTTGATGACCTCCTTGGCCTCAATTAGCCAGTTGTTGGAATGAATTTCTGGTAATTTTCGAGGCAACTCGGGCAATTTCTCGGTCTTTTTCCATTTTGGCTTATGAGGTGCCAGTTTTTCTGGGAATTCTTTGTCAAAGAAGAGGGAAAATACCTGGTTGGGTATCGAAATCCTCAAATTTCCTTAGAAATTCCACTAATTCTGGAGCTGGCTCTGGAGGAGCCAAGGGAGGATAGACTAATTTTCCTGGAAAATACAGTAACTAAGGAGATTGATTCCCTCTAAACCCACCTCCTTCAAAAAATTTGCTAGCAATTTGGGTGCTAAAACCCTCCAAAACCTCAGCTAATTGCTTATCACTTTTTGTATGAATCTGCTGAGCTTCCAAATCAAAACATACATCAACTATGTTCCACTCGGTGAATTTCTCCCATCTATCGAAGCTTTTAATTCCCATTATTTGCAGCATATATTCTTCTTTTCCATGATGTGCGAATCGATATAAATGAATTACACTAACTCCAACATCCGATTTAGCGACGATTATGAAGTAAAACAAGTCACTCGATGGAAAAAAGAAGCCCATCGGCCAGGAGTTATATATCGCATAATTTGAGCGACTCTCTCTTGTGTAAGTTAGAAACTGGAGAGGATGATGAAGGTGTCTTTCCTATAAAAATATGATTTATTTTGAGTGACCATCCCACTTACTTGAGTTATTCCCTTCAAAATTGAAAATAATTTTTCGAATTCAAGATGGCCATCTCTTCTAAATGCTACCTTCAATGGTAACGATCCAAAACGCTCGATCTCCTTGTAAAAATCAGAATCACTTATGCGGGCATATTTGACAAAAAAGCTTTTCTAAATTAATCATTTATATTTAGAAAAAAGAGCTTACTGTTCGAGCCGGGATGTTAAAATTCTCAGAAAGTGGACCATTTTGCTCCATTGATATTTCTAGGATAATTGGCTGTAGGTGATTAACAATGGAGATATTGATTGGAAATTTGGTGATTCGAAGATATCCAGCATTCCAGCATTCTCGGCGGAAATGATAGGCTTCTTTTGAGCATAAATCTTCCTGAAAAAGGCCAAAAGAACCATTTTGGTTGATATCAGATAGTTCTGATTACACACCATAAGATTTCCATACCAAGCATTGCACAAGAAAAAGCAATATTTTGATCGGACGATTTTTCCTAATTGTTGGATATTTTGATTTCTTTCCTTTTTAACCACCTCTGGCGTTTTTCCCTGAAGTTTGATCTATAAAAGACATTTAGAAGAGTACCACATAATTGTTGTCATAATTTGATATTTCAAAAGGGATTAGGAGAGAATCGCGATTTTCTCTGCAAAGCAAATGCATCCACTTGCCGGTTCTTAGAAGATTGAAGAAGGCTTTCCCTTCTATCTGAATTTGTGTGCTTTTCTGGCGAATTTATTTCCAACCTTGGTGATGATTTTAAGAATAAGAAGTTCTGGAATATTTTGGAAGAAGAATTTGCCTCTCTTGAAGATTTCGATCCTAGATTTCTTGAACTTTGGAATGGAAAAATAGAAAAATACCACTTCTCCTGGAAAGAGAATTCCTCCTCAATTTTTCGCCTTTCTTCCTCCATTTTTAGGGGCTAGAAGAATAAAAAGTTGGCAATTGGAGGCAAACGTAGCGGAAATTCAAAGTCAAAAGATAGCAAAGTCCTCGTAGATAAGCACAACAATAGGCGGTGAATCACTTTGTTGGCGCTGGTCTTCTACGTAAACCCCATCCAATGTTTTAAAAACTATCGACTGAATTCGTTTTTTAATAACTTTTTATGTAAGATATGTAGCCAGAAAAGACTGGATTTAAAAATTAAAATAAATTTTTAATTAAAAAACGCATGCTTTGCTCATTTTGAGCTACAATTACCCAAAATTTGGAATATTTTTATGAAAAGAATCATCTCCAGACTTCTTTAAAATCGTCGGCTTCTTTCTGCTCATTGAAATGGATAAAACGGAGGGACGCAGCTGAACTAATTGAAAAGTCTTCATCCAAAGCTTCAAAAGTCTCATCTTTTTTCTTCAGTGATTAAATGTCTTGTCTCTGATGTTGATCCAAATATCCTGTTATCAAAGATTGCCTTTTGATTTTATCAATAAATAAAAATTCAATGAGATCTACCAAGGCCAGCAGCAGACATATCAACGTCTGCAGACAACGACGGCCACTGAGAATCATTGTCCTCCCCGAGAAAGGGACACATCGCCTAAGCGTCCCCACCTCCTTCTGAGAAGCTTTTTGCCTCACCTGGCTATTGGTTAAGTCAACTTCGTCAAGCCACCAACAGCGTCGAGCACAAGCGTCAAGCTACAACGAACCAAAACTTCCTTTATCATCATCTGGAGAGATCGACATCAGCGTCAAGATACACACCATCCACGGCTAATAAATATTTTCTTTGTTAGCCACTTTCTGTCGAGAGGTCTATACTCTTTCCCGACGCCTGTAGCTAATTCTTTCAAAAGTCCTAGACTTTAGCCGAGGGGGAAATCTGCAAAAAGTGGCAGGAGATGGTCAGAAGTTTTTCCAATAGGCTAACAAGCCCGATAAAAGCTCGTAAGGCCCCTTTTTAGCTTTAGATGCAAAAAAGCTAAAACAACTAGAAAAATAGCTTTTAGTTGCAATCACAGCCATTCGAATACCTCCCTCTTCTTAATCTAATCTCTCCTAGAATCAGTTCGTCGATTTGAAGAGAATAATAGAAACAAATCTGAGACTCTGAATGAAAATAAAATGTTGGTCATAGCTGTCTAGAAAAATGACCACCAGATGAGAGATGACTCTTTTATTTATATTTTCTAGCCTCGGAGAAAAAGTGTCCGATTTGTTTATTTTACCCAGCAAAGCTGTAGGCTTTCGAAAGACGGCGGTGATAAGCGACTGGTGCTGGGATGACTATTCCTGCTCTAATCTAGGTACTCGCCGTAATTCAGTCAAAAGGAGGCCATATAGAATAAATTTTTGTTTTTCTTATTCCTAGTTGACCAATAAAACATTTTCATTTCAAAAGTTTTCTCCTCCCTGGGAAAAATATGGTTAACTCCCTTCAATATCTTGTACGGGTAATTACGATGCAACCTGTGCAAGTATAAGAATTCAAATGCGAAGTTAGCTATCTCTATATCATCTTCGAACTATTAAACTACACAAATAAACACGCTTTTGGGTTTAAATGTAAAAGTTACTACGAGACATGCAATTCGCTGAAGAAACTTTTGTCATTAGATAATGTAAAATGGGATGAAAACTCATACAGCAACAAGCTGTTGGTTGAAGGCCGCCAAGCATTCGATTGTGTCAGAAAGCATCTTCATAGCTCTACTGGAGCAATCAGCCGGAGGCTATGACTCTTTTGGTCCCGGGTTCGACCCCTGAGATTTATTTCCCTTTTATTTTTATTTTTTCCACTTTTGTTGTGTATGTTAAAGAGGTCAATTATTTATTAAAGGTAATAAGACAATCGTAACAACAATAATCATTTTTTGGGACATTTTGTACTGTCTTCAATATAGACATATTTACAAGTCTAGTATACACAAAAAAAGTGGAAAAAATTAAAATAAAAGGGAAAAAAATCTCCGGAGTCAAACTCGGGGCCAAAAGACTCATAGCCTAGCACACTTACTACTAGACCACGACATCATTTACTACTAACAAGGGACCTATTTTAGTTGGTTCCGGCAAATCGAAAAATCCTTATGGTCATTCGATGGAGCTAAAAATTCTGAGTCGTTTGCAGCAAAAATTAGCTGCAGAAGAGCCAACCTGGCCGAGAGGCAGTCGGTTTAAATTTGAAAATGTTTGGGTCTCGCGTTATAAGGGCTCGTGGCACGATTTTAACCAAGGCGCTTCTGGTGTAGAAGTGTCCGTGCCAACGTGTTAACTTTTTTTTGTCAAGGGTTCGAATCCCTGTCGCGTTTTTTTTTGTTTTTAGCTTTTTAACTTTTAGAATAGCTAAATGAACATCACTATTTTGTAGTATATTTTGCACTATAAGGTTCTTCAATAAAGTATTCTTTCTCTATTACAAGACCTTTATCTTTAAACTCTTGGAGAAGTCTGCGAAGTGACAGTGCAAGTCTCTTTTCTTGTGGGTTCAATGTAGTCCAAATTCCTTGTTCAAAGTTGTCTCCAGGAGCAGTTTGCGTAAAAGATTGTAAGAGAAAGGAGATGACATTACTAGCCGACATATAAACTAAAAAAGTAGTATGATCACTTTTATAGGTATAATTCGCACAAAAAAGTGACAAAGTTAAAAACAAAAAAGAAACGCGACAGGGATCCGAACTATTGACAAAAGAGCCAACGCGTCGGCACGGATACCCCTACACCAGAAACTCCTTGATTAAAAACGTGCCGCGAGCCCTTATAATACAAGACCCAAATATTTTCAATTTAAACCGACTGCCTCTCGGCCAGGTTAGCTCTTCTGCAGCTAATTTTTTCTGCAAACGACTCAGAATTTTTAGCTCCATCGAATGACCATAAGGATTTTTCGATTTGCCGGAACCAACTAAAATAGGTCCCTTGTGAAGGGTGCAAAATAAAAAAAGAAAAAAAATTGATTCGAGAGGGGAGTCGAACCTATGACCTCCGCTCAGCACTTGGCACGCTAACTTTGAGTGAGGCCCCTAAATACGTGTCAACCAATTTAGGTTAAACGTTCCAATAAATTAAATAAATCTAAATTAAATAAAGTTAACTTAAGCATATCAGTTAGGGCATAGTATTGAGGGGCCGATTTAAAAGCGCTCAAGTACTTCTCATAGTCACGATGGCTATCCAAGTCGAGGGCGCAAAGATTAGCGAAGTCTTGGCAATTCTTCAGGAACAAATTGTACTTTCCGTCGCGAAAACGGTCATCAGCAAATTTCTTGGCATCAACGACAATGTCAGCAGCCTTTCGAAATCGAATGCGGAACACCTGATCTTTTTTATACTAGAAAGAGAAGGTACCCTGACACGGATGGGGGCGTCCTTCTTGGACACAAAATTTGGATAGAGCTCCCCCACTCGGGCTCTGCTGACTCCCTTTTTATCTCCATGTCCGGACACATGGACCACCTGTCCATTTCCAATGTAGATCCCCTCGTGGTTGGCTACTCTACAAATTGAACTTTTAGAAAGGAAAAGTCTAGAAGCCAAGTAATGTTGGCTGCAAAATGAGGGATGTCCGAGTCATTTCTGCTATATAATAGAGAATGGACTTACACAACGAAATCTGACTGGATCAGATCTCCAGGCTTCAAATACTTGTCTGGATTTGTGGCACAGTCGCTAGGCATGTACTTAATAACCGAACAGGGAATCGGCCTCGAACCCCCTTCTTCATAATGCATCTCCAGAAACTGTCCATTCTCGAGTTTTTCCTTCCAGTAGTTGGCCTTCTCTATCGCCCCAGCCAGGGTTAGATGCTCCGAACGAATGATATACTCAGATTGGGGAAACAAATCAACCAAAGGAACTTTCTTGTCTCGATGATCCTCGTCCATGATAACGCGAATCGCATACCAAACTACCTAAAAACACAATTCCAGGTTCTCAGAGGAAATAGAAAAAATCTTTCTTCAAAAAACAAATCTCAAAACCTAACCTTGGTGATAAGAACAGCAAAGGATTGACCAGATGAGGAGGTTCCATAAATAGTTTCCACATGACTGCCGACCTTCCAGCTGCTTCTCACAGATTCGATGTAGCTTTGGAAACTCATCTGCAACTAATTTCTCTGTGGAAGCGGAAAATGAAAAAAGGAACTGAGATATGATAGAACTCTGATAAAAAAATTGATTTTTAGAGCCTCGCGGGTTGTGAAGCTAGCATAAAATGAACGAGAGATAATAAATTGACGACTAGAGACTTAGCGAGTGGTGAGAAAACTGTCTGCGCGTTGAGATAAACGATTATTTATGTACTCGTGGTGATTTTATGTTCCTTAGTGTGTCAATTATAAAAGTTCGCAGCTCGTTCGTCCGTGACGAAGCCTTCCGTTCTCTGGTTTCGGCTGCAAGTAAACAAGCCTCATTCAAACTAAAGTCAACTTTTTTGGCGCCAATCTCTCTCTCATTTAATTCTTCGTTTGTGGGTTGAAAATAATCCCGCAAACATCAACAAATCACTTGAGTAAAAAAATAATAATTAATTTTTACGAATAGTTTCCAGACTCCCTCCCAATTCGTTACCCTACTCATTACTTGGTTGAATGGTTTTATTGAAATCTATCAATAAACATTCAACTACAGTTTTTCTTTTTTTGTTCTGACTTTCAGAGTTTTGCTTAGAAGAGACATTTCAAGGGGCAGCGCTGTCTTCCAGTTTCCACAGTGATCGGGTTGCGGTGGCTCAAAAAATTGGAAAAACATCTTTAATCAAAAGTACCTAATTGAGAATAATTTATTTGGTAAGCCTTTGACCGTAACAAGAAAAAAAAGTATCACAGTTTATTGAATGATCCGTGAGCTTGAGAAAATGAACCTGAAATTGACACCGTAATTCCCCTCTTTTGGAGTCAAAAACCTGTAGACAAGAGCAGCGGCTGAGCAGCCCACTCCCGGGCCGACATAATAAATCCAATGGTAATTCCACTTGAGACCCGAAACGGCGAACATCGCAGCCACCATCTGTGGCCCAAATGAGCGGGCTGGGTTCATCGAAGCCGAGATATTGGCTCTACAAATTATAAAGATCGATGAAACGGACCAATTTTTTAAGGGCTCTTTTTTTATGTGGAAAACAAAGCACAAAAGGACAAAAATTAAGATTCTCTTTGGATTCTTGGAATTTTTAGAAAAGCTACATTCATTTTAGCATTTAGCAAAAATTAGAGATTTCACGCATAAAATTAGATTTTTCTAAAACTTTTGGCAATTTTTCTTGGAAATTATATTTTGGAAACTTGTAGAGGAGATCAAAAGCTACAAATTTGCTGAACATTATATTTTAGAAAAATTGCTGTAAAGTCTATAAAATTGAATTTTTTAAAGAGTTTGAAAATCTGAAATTTTGTTGTGATTCCTTTCATAAAAATTAGGGTGGGAGCAGCATTTAAAAGGCCATTTATTCGAGTACTCAAGTAGTGCATCAATTCTAATTAAAAACCTACGTTGCCAGGATGTCGGCCGTGTGGGCCATTCCAATAGCCAGCGGAGCCATGGAATTGTTCTCGACGTCGACAGCCGTCATCAAGACCACCGTCATCAGAATGAAGGATGTTACGACCTCCGCCAAAAAGGCCTGCAACTCCTCGATATTCTGATCTGTTCGACTCAAAATCCACCTGATACATGGCATCCGGGCCGGGTACGGTCGCTCCTCCTTGAATCTCCTTGTAGACGCCGTTTTGAAGCAAAGCCTAGAGGTTGTTTTTTGTTTTTTTTTGTTGTGGAGGACTAACCCGAACGATGAAAGCCCCGATAAACCCGCCGAAAAATTGAGCAATCATGTAGAGAGCCGCCTGGAGGATGGGCATCTTGCCGGCCACGAAGATGCCCAAAGTGATGGCTGGATTGAAGACGGCTCCGCTAAAAATGGAAAAAAATATTGGTTTTGAACTATTAACAATAATTACTTTTAAGGGTTATTTCACAACCCAGAGCTTGTAAAAATCTAAAGGGAAAGCCACCTGACGCGGGCGAAAGAGCAGGCCATGATGAAAATCGTAAATCCGTGAGCCAAAGCCGCGTGGAGGATTCCATCCTGGCCAATAGCTGCTTGGGCTTGCATACTACCTGAAGAATTTATTTATTTTTTGATTAAAAAACGGAGAAAAAACTCACCGCAGAAGATAAAAATACAGTCGGCTAGGAACTCAGCAGCGCATTTGACAAAAAGAGAATAGGGCCTTCTCTCCGAGACTGAGACCTGCAATTTGCTTTTTTGTTTTAGTAAGATTTTATTAGTCACTTATTTTACCATTCTTTACTATTGTACGAGCTATCAATAAATTTGGCGAATAATGTAGTTCGATTCAGATCGATTTCATGATTTCAAAACATTTGAATTCACACAAAATGGTTGGAAATGAGCCGAGTTATGACTTTAAAAAGATGAGACTTTTAATCCAAAAAACGCTTTTTGAACCTAAAACTGATGAAAATTTGCCTTCTTTGAGTAATATTTCCACGAATTTCCAACCATTTTGTGTGATTTAGAAGATTTTTTGGAATCATAAATAAAAATTATGTCACCCGGCCAAGATACGCCAAAGGGGTTTTCGCGGTGAGACCCTTTTTATCCTAAAGAAAGAACTGTTAGTAAATTTTAGGATAAAAATGGATCTTACCATGAAAAACCCCTTTTTTCGGAGCATTAGCTGTCCTCTTTTTTTATGAACAAACTATACCGTAGTCAGGAATCTCCTTGGACACAAGCGACCCTTTGAGCTTTTGCATAGATTTCGCTTTAGATTCCCCTTTTATTCCAAACCCAAACCATTCATCACTCTTCTATTAATTTTCTAGCCACCTTTCGTCATGAGTTTCGGCAGAAATCGTCTCCACCATGGTTAGTTGCTTTTCCCCTTTTTTTCAAGTGCATTTCACTAATTTAGGAATCTTCGCCAAAAGCGCTGGAATCTTCCTTTTTGAGGGTATTTTAACCCTATTTGATTGCGTTGGCTTGAAAAAAAAGAAGAAGTCCTCCAACAGGAGGGGAAGAAGGATGGCTGCAGAGGAGATTGTAACCGGCGAGGGATTTGAAGAAGCTCAAGAAGTTTTGGACGAAGGTAAGCGCCGGCAATAGAGAAAGTATAAAAAAAACAGAAAGCTTCAGAGATGGCAGTCCAACTGCTCCCAATTAATGCCTTCCTCCAACGATTGTTGGAATTCCTTTCATCAAATGATTCTTCTTCCCCCGCAGCTCTTTCGACACCAATTTTGCAAAAATTCTCCTTCTCCAAACGACATTACACTTCAATTTTTTAAAATAAAATTCGATAAACAGTGATGAATTGGTTTGGAATAAAAGCGAAATCAATACAAAGCTCAAAGGGTCGCTTATGTCCAAGGAGGAGATTCCTAACTGCGGTATAGTCTGTTCATAAAAAAGAGGACAGCTGATGCTTCGAGATTTAGAGTTTTTTTGCGGCGAGATCCATTTTTATCCTAAAAAAGGCCTTTAGTAAATTTTAGGTTAGATCTTAAATTTTCTCGGGGTATCTCTGAATTCCTCTCTCTCTCAGCTCAGACAATTTTTGAATCTTTTTATTGGCTAAAAGGGTGACCGTATTCTTCCTTTATTTCTTTCTTGTTGGATTTGATGGGATTTTAGACTTGTTCCTAATAATCAAGATTCTAATCCGATCACTTCTCAATTAATTTGCAACTGCGGATGGAGAAAAAGTGGCAGTTTTTGTTGATCTTCTTCTTCCTTCAGTCGGCTAATGCCATTTTTTGGACTCGCGTCCCGAACAACACAGTCATTAGTTTTTTTAAATTCTCTTTATTTGAATTTTAGTGGGCTGGGTGGCTACAGTAACCCGAGAACTTTCAGGTCATATTGAGCCTAAAAGCGAATAACACTTATTGGAGGGGAATAGAACGAGTAAAAGAGATGTCCTTCGTGAATAAGGATAAGGACGATAAAATCCCGATGATTCACGTCGTCCGCCTGATGTGCTCGTGTCTGATCTCCGCGCAATTCATCTTTCTTCTGCACTTATTTATTCAAGTTTTTATCCCCGGATTCATCAGAGAGGATCTCGACTCGGACGCGAATCTTCTTCTTCTCGTCGATTTGCCGGCATTTGCAGAGAAGCATCTCGCCAGAGGCCGTCAAAGTGAAGAGGATACGATCACTCTCAACGAATCTACGAAAAGAAAACCCAGCAGAAAGGTCAGTTTGACTTAATATTTTCCTAAAAAAGCGGCTCGAATTTGAGAGCATCGAGGGTTTCATTGAGAACTTTTATAGTCAAACTCTCAACATTAGGTGATTAAGCCAGTTTTCAAGTCGAAGCGAAACAGGTTGTTAAATCGTCATTTCTATGAAGGATCTCAACTAATTGCATTCCTGGGAAATTCCACTAAAAGACTCGAGGGAAACTGAAAAAAGAATTTTTAGGCGATAGAGGAGCAGAAAATGAAGAATAATAAAGCAATGACGCCGAAGAATAAGCTGACCACCCTGATGGCTATTGAGGATCTCCCGCCACCGTCCGTCGAAACGGCTGAGGATATTCAAACTTGCCAGGGCGAGTCGTTCAAAACTAGGAGGACGACATACACAAGCCGGCTGCCGGAAGGAAATAAGAGGGAAAGCGCCATGCAGTCGCAGCGCCTGCCGAGAGCCAAGAAGGGCCACCAGAAGGATCTTCTCGCTGAGATGGAGAGGGAAATTGATGATGACACCGAACCAGATTTCGAACTAAAAGATGCGATAGACCACACGCCATTGAGGGAAGAAAGAATCGAGTCAAAGTTTGTAAAAACGGATCGAGAGAGGAGGGAAAGAGCCGAAGTCAAGTCGACTAGAAAGCCCCTCGAAGAGGGCCCACCCCGAATGGAGAGGCAGCTCGACGAGCGAAGAAAAACATTCGTCGAGAAGAGGACCGAGGCCGACGAGGAGATTCTTATTGCCAAAACTACCGAACAAGAATAAAGTATTGTTTTACTCAGGAATTTTTGACCGAAATGTCTCCAATTTGTTTTTAGCAAAGCCCCTTTAGATTGACTGACCTCTTCCGGCTTCCGATAGTCTGTCCATGACGTTGAAGGAGGCACTGGATCCATCTGAAAAATCGTCATATTCTTTTGACTTTTTTGTAAAGGAGCTTTTGATTTTAACAAAAAATTATAAAAATAGAATACATATTTCAAATAGCAAGCCAAGTCTTCTCGAACTTCTAGCTTGATTTTCTCAAATTTACGACAACTTTTAGACTTTTCTATGTTCTACAATTTTGTAGCTCTTGATCTCCTCTTCAACCTTGTGGTACATCATCTTTATCAAAAATTGCGGTAATCGCCAAAAAAATCTGAGTGCACTCCCAACTTTTTTCTAGCTTTAGGTGTTTACCGTACCCAAAGAAAAAGCGACCATTTTTCTTCATTTTTGAATTGTTTTCAGACTTTTTGAAGTTCTATAAAGCGGCAGAACTCGATCTCCTCTATAAAATTGCAGAACATCAAAAATTATAAAAATTGTGGGAAGGTTATGAAAATTAAGTGAATCATGAGCTGTGTGTTTATTTGAAAATTTACGGTATCAGGAGGCATTATTATATCATTCAATTGCCGATCTGTTTTTTTATTTGTTTATGATTATGAGTTGAAAATAGAAAAAAAAACCAGCAGCTTCCTTTAATCACAAGTGATAAAAGCTATGGGAAGCTGACTAGCTTATACTGATTAGCAATTAATTAGGATCGGAACTAGTAAACCTTTGGGGTCCCAGTAGCCATGATTCAATTTTTGTGTCGTCAGGAGGGTTCAATTCCCTTCCCTGACTTACATTTTTGCTTTATTAATTCAAGTATTTTTTTTTCATATTTTTTGACATTTTGACTCAATTCAGCCGCACAAAGCACACTGAATTGGCCTTTTATTGTTCCAACTGCTTTGTAGCATTGGAATTCTCTGATTTATCGAGTTGGTCTGAGTCGAGAAATTGGATTTTTATTTAAACAGAATCAACTTTTCAATAGGCAAGCATCTTTTATCAATAGGATTACTCAAAAAATGAGTTTGCCGTTGAATAATGAGGAGATGCCAATGCATATATGCTTATAATGCAATAAAATTGAGTCAAAACGTCAAAAATATTTTTTAAAAAGACTTGAATTAATAAAGCAAAAATGTAAGTCAGGGAGAGGGATTGAACCCGCGACCCTCCTGACAATACAAGAACTGAATCATGGCTACTGAGGCCCCAAAGGTTTGCTAGTTCCTTAGGATCTTCCGTATGAACACAGATTGAAGGAATTTCTTTTGGAAAATCAGGGGAGAAAAGAGTTGAACTCAGACTGGGCTTGTAATAGCTATTCCTGGAGAGAGCAATGCTTACTTGATCTCTCTTTGGACTACCAGCAATCTTAGGTGACAAGTTGAGTAAGAGAAGCAGTAGCCGGGCACTTCTATTTTTTAACCCCCTCGTTGGACCGGCTTCTATTAGAGGGGAGGCTTCTAATAGAAGAAATATGGTAATTTACAAAATGTGTACAGGTAATCAGGGTTCTCAAAACCCGACCCCTAAGAAAAGGACCGTACCGGGCTTCTAAGGGTCCTAAACAAAAAGTCAAATAGGAGAAAAATGATTTTGGTCATTTCTAGGGGTTTATTGATCGCTCTCCTAGCATGTAAAAACGGCTAGAAGCATGAAAAAAGCTTCAGTTAGATTATACAATAACGATTCATAAGACTCAAAGTACCTTATAAAAATTATCTGCTGCTCAAATTTTTGCAATTGCATGTCAGAGGAAAGACAAAAAAAACCATTTTGTTGCTAATTGCTGGTCGAGCAGCTCGTTTAGACGAAGAGATTGAAAGCCTCTGAGACTCGACAGTAAACAATCAAATCTGCTCTTTCATTTTCCAGACCTATATCTAAAAGCTAATTTTATTTCGGGCTCAGAATAAAATTGGCAGTTCCTTTTTGAATCCACCATTGTGTTATCTGGCAGAAAAGGTTAAAATAGAAAACGTTTCAATTCACTAATATAATGTTGAATGAAATAAATAATTGTCAAATGCAAACGTTTTGCCTAATTTTGACAAAATAAGTCGATTTTTCGAACTATTTTCAGACTAAAGGATTTAAAAAATTAGTAACATTGGGCCGATTTTACTCGAAAAGTAATCAAGGCAAACTTAAGGCATTATATCAATGCAATCTTTAAATTTAGTTTTCTATTGATTTTACTGCTAAAAGGAAATTTTTAGTAAGTTGACAGCCTCTTCAGTTCTCAAAGTTTCTCAACTTTTTTTTATTCTCTTCAGATTCTTCAAAAGATCTGGTTTTTGAGATTTTTAAATTCAAAAGATAATGAAAATAGCATACAAGGGACTGCTGTTTGGACTTTAAATCTGTATTTGAATGGGCCGTGAAAGAAGAGACGACTGATTGGCGTTTAGTTTGAACTCTTCACTTTGAATAGAATCTTCAGAAAATTAATAGAAAAAAGTGGTCATTCATATAAATAGGTTGAACTTATTTTTAAAAACTGCGAACTGAGTTGTCTGATAAGTGGAACGAGTCCTCTTATTCTTCTTTTTTATTAGTTCAACTTGAAAAATAAACAAAAAAAAGAGGAGATAAAAGTCCAGACAACCCGGGGAGAGATTAGAAAAACGAGGGAACTTTATAGTCTCGCTTATCTTGATCCGATTATTTTTAAAGGCCTTTGATGATATTTCAAAGAACCGGATATTTTCTTAATTTTGAAAAAGGTAGAATTTCAAGCGGTTGATCAATCAACTTATAGGTCTAGGATGAAATAAATAAATAAAAATTCGAATTTTTGCTAGAGGAAGATTTCCTCTTAGTCAAACTTAGTTGATCAACTCTACTCTTAGCTACAAAAAGCTGGAAAACTTTCTAGAAGTAAACAATCAAGGAAAAATAATCAATAGACTTATAAGAACTGAGCCAAACACAAAAAAATGAGCAAAATTAGCGCTCTGGGAAAGGTGGGTTGGCAGCAATGACCAATTTCCCATTCCCAATTAAAGAGCGCCTATTCCTTTCTAATTTTTTGAACTTTTGATTGTCCAAATTTAAAAACCATGGGAGATTCCCAAGAAGGAGCGCAAAAGAGTGGGATGGAAAAGCACAGCAGCTACGGTGGAGAATATATATAGAAAATAGGAGGATTCCTTGTAAAGCCTATTTTTAAAAAAAAGATGCAGTTTATCGTTTTTTAATTAATTGACTGCAATCAACAGATTATTATTAGATAAGCTAATGCATTAATGGCATCAAGGATCAATCCAACCCCAACTAAAAAGGAAGTATGAAACCGAAATTTGCTATCATACGAACTTTTATCTTGTATCCCCACACAAAAATGATGTAGTTAGGCTAAAAAGTACAGATACCACGCCCTGGCGATGACTTCAAGGGAAGAATTTTGATAAACTTTAGGAAGCACTGTACGTATATAAAAGCTACGAACCTAGAAAATCGATTTTATGGCTAAACGGGATTGAGTAAAATTCACATGAAACTGCGATCTTTTAAAGCGTCAAGCTCAGCTCGAAATTGTCAGCATTCGATGGAATCCCCAGACGGTTTTAGAAGCTTAGAAAAGTGCATGAAGGGGCAAGGGGCAAGTCGTTAGTTGGGCGATGATTTTGGAGTACACAAGAGTCTGAGACTAATCGAGATAAGGCCGAATTGTCAGGAAATTCGAGAAATCGTTGTTTGTTGCCGGCCATTGGTCGCCCACCTGGATGGAAGTGCTGGGAGTTCGCGATCTCGTCGTCGACTCTGGCGACGAAGGCGACATTCTGCTTTCTGACTAGAAGCCCGTTCCAACGGAAGATGCGGCTTGGATTTCCATTGATCGCGTGATTTCCGCCGGCGAGGACACAAGGTGGCGAGGGTGGCAACAGCGTGTTCCAAATCACGTGAATCCTCTCCTCTATTTGGAAAGTCTCTAATTTTCTTGTCTCTTTCTGTCTTTTCCTGACTTAAAACGTATCGTTTTGTAGAAATTTTCTTGCTTTTATTAGGTTGCTGCAGCTAAAAATGATCTTTTTTTTCTCAAAGATTAGGCGAGTTTTAAAATTTTCAAAGTTCTACAAAGTTGCAGCTCTTGATTTTCTCTATAAGTTTGCATAACATCAAAAACTGCATGTGATGGAGAAAATCAATGCAAATCGCGAGAAGGCAGTTATTAGAAGAAATATGGCAGCCTCACAAGCAAATTGACTAAAGGCCCTTTTTAAAGGATAAAATGGGTCTCGCCGCAACAAGCTTTTTCTTGGATACGAAGGATGTCGTCTTATTTATGAACAGACTATAAGAAATAAAAATATTCCCCCCCCCCCCTCCCCCCCATCCTCTCCTGAAACGATGAGAATAATACAACGAATGAATAAAAGTCATTTATACAGCAAAAAATATTTAGAAAGTTTACTTATTTTTGGCGATGAGTTCAGGCTGAAATTCTACTTTTTTTTAAAAGTTAGCAGAGGAGATCTCTTTTTGTCAATAGCTGGCTGGCGAGGGTGGCGTCCAGACAAACGTTCAGGGTTATTTGATATTTTCCCTCTCTTTTATTTTCAACTCGAGCCATTATTAGGACTTTTTCGAAGATAAATTCTCCTTTTCTCCCAGTTTTGCGCAGATTTTGGAGAGCAGTTATTGAAACTCATAAGGTGGACTTCCCACCTTATTAACGACGAATGAAAACAAAATTCATGGAAAAATAAGAGACTACGCTGAAAATAAGTAACTTTTTGGGTTTTTTTAAAACCAACGTTGATCAAGGCAACAACTCTGATTTCCATTTACTATGTGTCTACTATATCTTACTATCAATCATTTCTTTTGACTCACTTTTGAGGCTGTTTTGAAAGAAGAATAAATGAATAAAATGTTGACAGTCTCGTTGGACTGAGGAAGGAAGCATCCGGGACGGCTTCTCTTGCAGCCTGGCGGAGGGCCAATTGGTTTTGACCTATGCTCTCAGGTGACGCATTTCTCAAAAAAAAAAGATAAAGAAGATGAAGAGCTGTTTCATCGTCAAAATGTTTTAAGTGGATTATACTGATTAGATACGTGTAGAGTATTGAATAAGAAGACTGGCCGAAAAGAAAAAGGAATCAACCCAAATCATGCCAATCGGATCAAATTGCTGATGAAAAAAAAGACATTTAGATAAAAATTAGGTCACTGAACTAAAAAGTCGGAACGAAAAAGGAATCAACCCAGATAGGTTTACTCGATGAGCTTCATTCACAAAGGTCTCTCAATTCTTCTTCTTCTTCTTCTTGTCTTTCTTCTCCTTTTTGCCTTTGGATTTCTCGCTTTTCTTTCCTTTCTTCCTCTTCTTATTGCCTTTCTTCACTTTGACCTTCTTCGCCTTGGGCATGTACTCGAGGCGATTCTTCACCAGCTTATTCACGATCAGCGCATTGAAGAAGGCGCAGATTCCAGCCACAATCAAACCAAAGAAGAAGGCGAGCAGAAAAGGCGCGATGAAGTTCGCCTCGTCCGGCTGCTTCTGCGCGAAACTCGACATGATTGAGCACCCTGGCAAGATTAGGGCTATTATCAGCATTTTTAGCCGAGATTCAACACGTCGAGGAGTGATTTTAGGATGTAGAGGGATAGTGTCAGTGGATAGTTTGAGGTTTTTCGTGAGTTATTTATCTACAGTGTGGTGCAAAATGATATAGGCAGAGAGGAAAAACGACGAAATCAGCATGTTTCGTGGCTGTTTTTATAAAGGAACTGTTTCTGACAACTTTAATTTAATTGTCTACGTCAATCTTAACGCGAAACAATGGGAAAAGGAACTCCTTTGACTAATGTCGAAAAGGGAAAGATTGATGTCCTCCTCCGCGAAAAGAAGAGTCATCGGGAGATCTCAAAAGCTATCGGGCGCTCTGCTGGTGTTATCGATAATTATGTCAAGCTCAAGGGATCCTACGGCAAAGCAAAATCTACCGGGAGACCAAAAAAATTGACTTCAAGAGATGAAAGACTTATCGTCCGAAAGGCTTCGAACACACCTTTGAGCTGCTCGCAGATAAAAAATGACCTACATCTTGATGTTTCTCGATGGACTGTGAATCGCGCACTCAATAATTCCAGTTTCATAGTTCGTCAGAAGATGATCTCGGCCCCAGCACTCAAAGATTACCACAAAACTGCCCGTCTAGAGTTTGCCAGAGCTAACATGGCCAGAGATTGGACGACTATCTTATTCTCTGATGAGAAGAAGTGGAATCTCGATGGTCCGGATGGAAATAACAGCTACTGGAGGGATCTTCGCAAAGAGCCAGCCTATTTTTTCACAAGAAATTTTGGTGGCGGCTCAGTGATGACCTGGGCCTCATTCTGTGCTGGAGGAATTGTTGATTTGGCCTTCACGTCAAGTCGCATGAACTCCAAGGACTACCAAGACATCTTGACCGAGTCTTTGCTTCCATTTCTGCGTCTCAACCGCCATCGACCACTTGTCTTTCAACAGGACAACGCCAGTATCCATGGTAGTCGATCGACAAAGGAATGGTTCACAGCTAACAATGTCACCGTTTTGCCTTGGCCTGCTCGATCCCCTGATCTCAATCCAATCGAAAATCTCTGGGGATGTATGGTTCGAAAGGTCTACCAAAACGGGAAGAAGTACGACAGTGTTGCCGAACTGAAAGATGGTATCAAAGAAGCCTGGAATTCCCTCGATCCCAACTTGCTTCAAAACCTCGTTGGAAGTATGCCGAATCGAATCTTTGAAGTAATTGCTAAAGGTGGCGGCGTGACGAAATATTAGGACGTGTTAATGTTAATTGTTAATAATAAAAAATATTAAAATATCGTCGTTTTTCCTCTCTGCCTATATCATTTTGCACCAACAAAATTTGACAGATTTTCTCTCTCGGATTGTTACTCGCTCTGGGAACAAAGAAAGTGCGCTGAATTTCCAGATACTGGGGTTTGAAAGAGCGCTAAAAATGACTACGGAGTCAGTTTTTTTAAAGAATTCGTCTATCGTCCAGGACAAGCAAAATGAGGGGTGCCTATATCATTTTGCACCACACTGTACAAAGCTTTTCTCAAGCTTTTCTGGATCTCTTGGAACTTTTTTCATTTTCTATAAGTATTAGGTTGGTCAGTAAGTTCGTAGCGTTTTTTAATTTTGGATTTTATTTTATAATTATTTGTGCTTTTTTTGTCAATGTGTATATACTATTCGAAAGAGCTTTTTTGCTCTACAAACCTATTACAATCGCTTTTACTTATAATTTAATTATTCACGATTTTTGAGGTGCAAAAATGGAATATCCAAGAGGCAAAAATCAGCATTTTCAACATCTGCTATTCTTCGCTTTTCATCGAGGCCAAAAAGCTACCGAAGCAGCTCGAGACATTTGTAACACGTACGGAGAGGGTGTCATAGGCGAGTCTACTGCACGGAAATGGTTTGCAAAGTTCAAAAAAGGGGACTACGACTTCAATTACGCACCCCGTACAGGACGACCTTCAGTACTTGATGAGGAGCGTCTCAGAGTACTTCTGAAGGAGGACGGTCGCCTGTTTGCCCCTGGGCTGGGGAGGTGTACTAACGTCAAAGCAAGCTTCAAGTTAAAAACAGAGAACCCTGAACAAAAGTTTTTTCGTGCCAAACTAGTACCTTTTGCCCTTCGCCCAAAGGTAGACAAAAAATTGGAAGAAATGATTGAACAGGGTATCCTCAAGTAAGTAGATCACTCACAATGGGCTACGCCCCTACTAGTAGTACCAAAGCCTGGAGGAAAGATTAGACTGTGCGGAGACTATAAAGTCGCGGTGAATCCTCAACTGGATATTCATTAGCATCCGCTCCCAGTTCCCGACGATCTATTCTATCTGCTAAACGGAGGTAAGAAATTCTCCAAGATTGGTCTTTCAGGGGCGTATATGCAGGTAGAATTAGAGGAAGAAACTCGAAAATTCACCACAATCAACACCCAAAAGGGTTTGTTTGAGTATACGAGGGTTCCATTTGGAATTGCCTCAGCTCCAGCCATTTCCAAAGAATCATGGAGATAACATTGGCAGGAATATAGGGTGTACTCATCTATCTCGATGATATCACGGTCACAGGACCAGATGATAAAACTCATCTCGAAAGGTTAGAGAACGTCCTTAATAAGCTCAACGAAGCAGGATTCCGCCTAAAGAGAGAGAAATGCGAATTCCTTAAGGAAAGAGTCGAATTCCTGGGCCATGAGGTAGATGCGATGGGAATAAGACCATCGCCAGCCAAAGTAAAGGCAATGGCTAACATGCCAGAACCAAAAAAACTATTATAAGGATCGCCGCTAGAAAGGTAAAAGAAGGCCACCTGGAGCTCGTAAAACAGAACTTCGCTCCTCCTGGGAAGTGTAACCAGGGGGAGGGGAAATGAAGTCAAATGGAGAATGGATTGGGCAAAAATGTCGGTATTAATCCGTCAAAATCAGTTGAAAAGAGGAATTAGGCCTCACAAATGGGAAATGTTGTCGGGTTTTTACAGCATGCAATGATTTTTTAATTCTAAAGTCATTAAATCCAATAAAGGGTACTTAAAACCCCAAAAAGTAGCTTTATGGCATAAATTTTAGCCAAAATCGTGGTAAAAATATAAAAAGTGATGTTTCACTTCCACAGGAAATGTTTAAACTTTGAAATTTCGCAAAAGTGCAGCCGCCTTTTTTTTGGCGCAGCGAGGGTGAAAGTTTTACTCCCTGATTTCCTTTCATTAGCCTAAAAATGGCACTCTTTTTGGCTTTTTCTTTTTTGTTGTTTTTTTGTTTAATTTTATCTTTTTCTTTCCTTTATATAATGTTATATTTCAGCTGCTTCAAGATGTGTGGAATCTTTGCTTACCTCAACTTCCTTACTCCCAAGAAGAGATCAGAAATAATCGACATCCTCATCCAAGGATTGCAGCGGATGGAGTATAGAGGCTATGACTCTGCAGGTGAGTTTTCAATTGTACTATATATGTTTTCTATTTATAGGGCTTGCCATTGATGGTGGATCAAATAAGGACTCCCCACATGACGAAACCTTCCTCCTTCGTAGAGAAGGAAAAGTTTCAGTTTTGGCTGATTCTGTAAAGAGTTGGTTTTTTTTATATGCTTATGTTAGCTTTGTTTTTAGAGATAGAAGGTTTGGATATGGACATGACCTATGAGATTCACTGTGGAATTGCCCACACGCGATGGGCTACTCATGGCTGTCCTCAGGATGTGAACAGTCACCCTCAACGCAGCAACGATACGAGTGGTAAGATTGTTAGCCTCTATTAGTCATTATCGTTTGGCTTAGATTTCGTAGTTGTCCATAATGGTATTATTACCAACTATCGTGAAATCAAAGAGTATCTGATGAAGAAGGGACATAGATTTGAGTCTGAGACAGACACCGAAGTAATTGCGAAGTTAACTCAGCATGTCTATGATCGTTATCCGGACTTCTCTTTCCGCCAACTTGTTGAGATAGTAATACAGCAATTAGAAGGAGCCTTCGCTTTGGCTTTCAAATCGAGGAAGTTCCCGGGGCAATTGGTTGCTAGTCGCCGTGGATCACCACTTCTTGTTGGAATTAAGAGCAATTCACGGCTGATCACTAATCAATTCCCAGTTTCCTTCAGTAAAGGTAAGAAAAAGGTCAGGGTTGTTTAATTTTATCTTTCAGCTCGTCGATTTGCTTCTACCACAGCTACACACCTTCGAGATGAGTCATTTGTGGAGACTCCTAACATCCTCGACTTATCAACTGGTTAGTTTTTTTTTGTATGGCAATAAACAGGCAACTTTTTCAGCTGTTAATGGAAATGGAGATCAACATCCAATTACAACCAAAGTTAGTGGAGTTGATTTTAGCAGCTGGGAAGCCGAGTACTTCTTCGCATCGGATGCTGCTGCCATCATTGAGCATACTAAGCAAGTTCTCTTCTTGGAAGACGACGATGTCGCTTTCATCGAGGATGGAGCACTTAGTATTCACCGTATTCGTCGTGGACACGGAGAAAACACTGACCAGAAGAGGGATGTACAGAATCTCACTATGGAGCTCCAAGAAATAATGAAAGGCAGTTTCAAAACCTTCATGCAAAAGGTATCTTTCTTTACTTTGTAAGTAATCATTTTAAGGAAATCTTTGAGCAGCCCGACTCAGTTGTGAATACGATGCGAGGCCGTGTTCTACCATCTGGACAAGTTGTTCTTGGCGGCATCAAGGAGTACATTAAGGATATCAAGCGCTGTCGTCGTTTGATTATCGTTGCTTGTGGAACTAGTTATAACAGCGCTATTGCCTGTCGCCAAATCCTGGAGGAGCTTTCGGAGCTCCCTGTCGTATTGGAATTGGCTTCTGACTTCCTGGACAGAGAAACTCCTATTTTCCGTGATGATGTTTGCATCTTCATCTCACAAAGTGGAGAAACGGCTGATACTCTAATGGCTCTCAGGTAAGATTAACATTATTTCATGTAGTCTTGTATTCTTTCAGATATTGCAAATCCCATGGAGCCCTTCTTATTGGAGTCACAAATACTGTTGGTTCTTCTATCTGTCGAGAATCTCATTGCGGCATACACATCAACGCTGGACCAGAAATCGGAGTTGCTTCCACCAAAGCCTATACATCCCAGATTCTCTCTTTGTTGATGTTCGCCCTCTGTCTGTCAGACGATCGTCTCTCTGCTCATCAGCGTCGTTCTGAGATTATAAACGCCTTGAACAATCTTCCTGGTAAGTGTCTATGTTATTTTAAAGCTTATTATTTCAGATCAAATTAGAGAAGTTCTATCTCTGGATTCGCAAATTTTAGAAGTAGCCAAGGATCTCTATCAAGAAAAGTCTCTTCTCATTATGGGCCGTGGCTTTAATTTCGCCACCTGTCTTGAAGGTGCTTTGAAGATCAAGGAACTCTCCTACATGCACTGTGAGGGAATTATGTCTGGAGAACTGAAGCATGGACCTCTTGCTATGGTTGACGAGAACCGGAGAATTTGCATGGTCGTGGCAGGCGATTCAGTCTATAAGAAGTCTCTCAATGCTTTGAGTCAGGTAACTGCTCGTGGAGGAGCTCCGATTATTATTGCTGATGAATCGGTTCCGGAGAAAGATCTTGGCGGAATGCGCCACATTCTTCGTGTTCCCAAGACGGTCGACTGTGTCCAGAACATCCTTTCTGTTATCCCTCTTCAGTTGCTCTCTTACCACATCGCTGAGCTCAATGGATTCAATGTTGATCGTCCTCGTAATCTCGCCAAGTCTGTCACGGTTGAGTAACTATTTCATTTTTACATTTTGTAAGTTATCTTTCTGTGATTTTCACCTAACTTTCTAACTGCATTTGTACATTTTATTTCTCAATAATAACATTTCATTTTCAATAATTGTTTGCTTTCATGGGGTTTATCAAGAATGGCTTCTCGATTTTATCGATAAATAAAATGTAAGGAGGTCGACCTGAGCCAGAAATCAACAAGACGCAGACAACGTCAGCCACTAGAAAAAGATACGTCGACCCCGCCCTCAGGAAAAAGGCTCGTATAAGGGATAATTAGAGTAATCCGGGGAGGATAAATCACTTCTAACAACTTGACTGACCGCTAATGTTGGATTTTCCCTTGGAATTTCCCCAAATTTGCACAAAAGAAAGTGAATGGAACTTCTTCTTTTCTCCCCTCCTCTACGCAGAGCCGGAGCCGCATCCACTGGAAGTGAGGAGGCTGAACCAACTGGCCATAGCCATCTTCAAATATAACGAGCCCAGATTTGGCCGTCGTCTGGCCCATCGGATGGCTCATCGCCAGCTGGGAATGGCTCTTCTAGCCGAGCTCTTCCTTCTCCCCACGCCGGAGAAATTCAACTTCGAATTTAATGAAGAATCCGCCGAAGGAGCTGCCCAGCCGCTCCACAGGATTTATTTTATCCGACCAATTGTTGGCCAAGTCGCCTACTTCGCCTACCTTCGTGAATGCCAGCAATTGAGTGGGCATGAGCTCCAACTGCTGGAACAAGCTCTCCCCAAACTACACAACAGCCTCTTCCCGCCTAGACTTCTCCACTGAACTTCATAATAAACTAGTCTCTTACTATATCATTTCTGGGCTTTTAGGTGTTCCCTCCTGATATCTTGACCGTAAAGGCTTTAGCTGAGCAGTAAACATCCCAACGATCAAATAGTCAAAAACTAGCGCCTCCCACCCTTAGTCAATCAGCTCCTCCTCCAAAGAACATCGAATCTTTATTTTTACCCCAAAAAATAGTATAATCCGCTAATAGACAGTTAGACTCTTCTCATAAATACTGGAAATTAAATCTCGATCTGTAGCTCTCGGAGAAATGGCGATATTGGGTACCGAATGGACAGCCGCTGCAGTCAAATTGTCTAAAAAAAAAGGTTGGGATTTCTATAGAAGGCGAATACTAATATCGCTGAAGTCGAAGCCCATAGCTATCCTTATCTACAAAATGAAGCTTTTCTGGATCTCTCAGATCAGAATTATTTTTCTAGAAAGAAATCTTTGAGTTGCCGTATTTCAAACTTTTAAATAAGACGGAGAATATGAGAAACATGTCCCATTATTATGCCTCTTTGATTTTCGACTAACAAGGGAACTACTTGAGTCGAAAATATATGGAATCTCGTTCAGAGCTTGAAAAGCGATCCATCTACGCGTAATATTTCAGGGGTTAAAAAACGCTCTGATTCCTCACCTTTCGAGGTATTTTCCTATAGATGTTGGCGAGCATTATGGATTTTTGGAAAGCAGTTTCTAGCAGTCCTTTTCAAGCCCTATCGAACGGTACAACGAGATTCCATAGTTTGAGGTATGAGCTATTTATTTACAAATCGAAGCTTTTCTGGATATCTCGGAACTTTTTTTTTCTAGACGAGAATCATGCTTAACACAGAGTTCATACCGTAGTACTTCCCCCAAGTTGTCGCGATTTCTCAGTTGCTGCAGCCCTAAGCTCTATAAAGTTGTAGTTCTTGAGCTCCTCTTCAACATTGCTGAGCATCATTTTCTATAAAAACCGCGATAAGACCCATTGATTCCAGATTTTTATGTGGGATTCTTTTTAAGACTGCAAGGGTTACTGTAACCAAAAAATGGGCCTTTTCTCATAGGTGATGCAGCTGCGAAGATGAAACGATGAATTTGCATAAAAATTGGAATAAAAGACGAGTTGAAAAAGATAAATATTTATTATGTAGATTAACTGGAAATACCCTTATTTGGATAAGCTAAAAAAGGCTAGTTGATTACGCAGTCAAATGCTATACCAGCTTAAAGGCTTTTAAAAACTCATGGCTCGACTCGTACTTCGAGAGAGGCAGAGGGCGGTTGTATAGGAGAGACAAACAAGGAAAACGTGCACCTTGGAGAAAGAAGTAAGGAGAGAAAACTAGAAGGACTGAAACCCGAGAGAGAAGAACCATCACCGACTAGGACTAGACAATTGACAACGATTTTCGAGGGAGAAAATGGTCAGAAAAAAAAAGAAATACCCGAATCATTTTCGGCCCGCTTTGTGAAGCGCTTGGAAATCGGTGGATTGACCCGGCTGGGAGGAGCCTTGGGACCCGTTCGAACTGGAGGGACTGCAACTCAGATGGGCGAGGGAGGATTGTCGCGGCGAGTCGGACGTCGTCGAGTCCGGAAGGGCTTCTCGAATCTGAAAATTCCATTGTTTTTTAAAAATAAGTTTCGATGATTCGGTTAAAAAGTCAGTTTAGACATTTTGTCGTAATAAGAGTGGCCATAACCAAGAAACAAAAATATTTTGAACGGTGATCAAACAAATTTTGATTATTCTGTGTTTTGTTATGAAAATAAAATCTATTGAAGAGCAGCTTTGATTCAATCCTGATATGGCTTACAACGTCTGAGTCTTTTCATCTAATGTTTGTGATGTTCTGCAGAGTTGTAGATTTCGACCTCCTCTACAACTTGGCTGAACATCACTTTCCACCAAAATGAGAGTGAGACCCAGTAAAAATTGATTTTCTAATGGGATTTATCTAATTTAGAATCACTTTGGCTAAAAAAATATCGCTTTTTTGCCTCCAAATGTTGCAATTTGGCTCGAAAAAGTGAATTTCAGCCTCCCCAACAACAATTTGTTCGGCAACTTGTGAAACAGCGCTTACCTTATGGATGGTACTTATTTTCAAAAGGAAAATAAAAATATTTTGAGATGCCAATGTTTTGGTTTCGTATTAAATTGATTTTTTAAATTTCAAGAACCCAATAACTCATTAGAGATCGAGCGCGCGCATTAACATTCATCCAGCATTTACATCATTTTTCTAGGGGTTTAGAGCTAAGTAAAGAGATTTTGAGATCTTAAATGTACCAGAAGTCCATCTTAGCTTTCCAATAAACTTCGTCTAATTTTTTAACATTTTTTACGTTTTTGTCTCTTTCTAAAGAGCCTAATGAATTCTTAAAAGATATGATATAAACGAAAGGAGTTCTTTGAAAAGACAAAAAAACTAACCGCCGCCTCGATTGTTGTAGAATCGACCACTGGAGAAGTCGCGGTCTGGGTTACTGTAAGAGCATTTGTCGGAGGAGCAGAGAGTGAGAGGACTCCAGTCAGAGAATTTGAACTACTGAAACAATTTGGTTGATTTATTTTCATTTTTTACGGCAGTGTTTTTACTAGCGAAAGTTCGCAACATTTTTTTTTGAAATTTTAAAAGATAATTGTAGCAAAAATTGGAGGTTTTTTTTCTAAGGTTTAGAACCCTTTCATGCTTTTCAAAGTTGTTCTCCTTGATTAGGAATCGCTCTAGGAGCCGTAAAATTTGAATCTATGGACACGTGTAGCCTCAATTCTCAAAGAACTCACTTGCTTGCTACACTATCCGGTCTGGGCAGACTACTACCTAAAATAGCGGCAAAATGTCCATGCAGGGAATTATTGCCGCTGTGGGGAGATCTCGAATTGTCGTTGTTGATATATTGGAGGAACTGATTGGAGACGGTAAGTTCTGTAAATATTTAGGTTAAGATTGAGAGGAGAATTTGAATCCACCTTCTTTAAACATCAAGCCGTCATTACTATTTCCTGAGTTGAATAGCGCCGTCATTGAGTCTTCATCTAAAGCCCGAGAGACTAACGGAATTGGAGTCACTCGTGGTGTTGTGATCGGGGAGCTACACGCCGAAAGGGCTGCTGCCACCTGTAAAATTCGATCTTTACCGTATTCTTTTGAATAGATGGGTCAGACTTACAGCGAGCACAACTACCGTATTCAATTTCTAGACCAAAAGGATCAAAATTTTAGGATAAGGAAAATGTTAAAATTGAATACGGTTTCGTGCACGAGCCCTTTTTTGTATACTACATTTTTCTCAGATATTTGTTTTAAATCAGGTTTATAAGACATCTACTTATTCAAAACTGTTTTGACTGTTTCGAATTGTTCACAAATTGAGCATCATACACTGACTTTCAAGATTTGCAATTTTCTACAAAGTTGTAGATCTGCTCTTCAACTTTGTGGAACATAATTTTCCACCAAAATGATAATAAAACCCTCCTTTTTTAAAGCAAACTTTTAAAATAGAAAATGTGAAATCAACAACTCGCCTGTTGAGTGGCGACCAGCTGCTCCATCGTCTGTTTGATTGGATTGATCGGCTTCGGTGCGAGGAGCTTCTGAAATTAAAAATCGAATTTAATTAGTTTTTGCCAAGCTTTTTAACTCAAATTGTAGGCGGGAAAAGGTTTGACAATAAAAGTTATTATTTATTTTCCCTATATAGTTGTGTAGAACATTAGCATTGAATCCTGCACTTTTTTAGTACTAAAATACGTAATTTTCAGGATGCAACGCTTCCTTTAAAAAATTAATAATTATCAGCTGTTTTTGGCTTAAAAAAAACCTGGTTAAAACGCAAAAATACTGTAGAATTCTGAGAAAGTTGGTAAAAAAAAAACTTCAAGCCATCTTTTTAAAAAAAAATCACTAAATGCTGCTACTGTTATCTGCTATTGTACTATCTCAGAGCGCCAGCTTTTCATCTCAAACTAACCGATGAAATATCCGGCTTGGTGACAAAAGTCCTAACTGGCTGGTGATTCGTCATAACGTCGGAGAAATCCGTCCGAAGGACATTTTGCGAAACCGCGTGGCGAGACTCCACTTGAGACATCACCTTGCTGAAAATTCTTTCTCTTACCAATTTCTCCGATCAATTAGAATTAAATGGATGAGGAAGAAAATAACAAAGTAAACCTGAAGCTAGTCACTTCGCCATTGGAGAGCGTGAACTTGGTGGGACTGGCCATATAAGTGCTGTCGATTGATCGTCGCAGATTTGAGACAAGAGCATGGGGAGGGGAGGTGTCTTGCGAATTATCTGGAATAATAAGTCGAATTATATCTCGAACAGAAATTCTATTCGATTTTAAGAAGCTTTTTGAAACTTCTATTTTGGTGAAATTATTAAAATTTGAGCTGGATTTATCTTCTATAAATGGCATTTTCAGATGAAATAAGATTGTTTGAGAACTCAACGCAATTTCGCTGCTATATCTCTATTAAAACACCAGTTGAATTATTTTCCAGTAGCTTATCGAGTTTTGGCTTTTGGCTATTCCGTATTCACTTGAATGCCGAAGGTCCAACTTGCTCATTCTTTTAAAGTCTTTTTCATTGACTTTCATAGTTTTGAATGTTCGCAGCCTTGTCAATTAGAAAGAATTGATTGGGAATCGCCCCCTACCTGCGACAAAAAAGAGCAAAGTCATCCGCACGAGTGGAATTCGTGAGTGACTGCTGTTTCTATAATGGTCGCGGCAAAGTTCTCAAAAGCTATAAATTTCAAAATCCTAGCTGGAAAAGACGTCGAAAACTAGCAAGGGAACGCCAATCGTGTCATATGTAGCCCTGGGTTCGCTGTTGGGTTTTTTTGTGAACAAAACTTCGCCTGTGAGGTTTCTTGGATACCAGCCCTGGAGACAAACTGGTTTCTCTGATAATATTCGAAATCCCATTCATTGGTCTAACAGGCCATGAATAAATTGTGGTTATTAATCACGTATTACTTCCCTGAAACCCATAAGTTCCATTGCAGTTTATAAAAGCGCCAAGTGAATTATTCTTCGCTCAGTTTCAATCATTGGTGCGCAGTAGTCTCACAGCCCTACAGGCCTTTTTAACGACAAAATGGCGTTTATTATTTTGTCAAAAGTTGGTTTTTTTTTTCGATAATTTGACGACGGTTCGACTCACTTTGCATCCTAACCAAGCCGTTGATGGTTGCCTCCGTGAAAACAGCTGGATTGCCGGCGTGACTCCCAATCTGATGGATTCGCTTCCGACTCGAAACAATCGGAGCATGGCTCAACGCGACGGACTGCTTCCCACTCGTCGACACGTTAAGCACCGATGAAAGTGTCTGCTCTAAAATTTTTGTTGTTGATTTTAATTAAGAAATGAAACTCACGAGTTCGACCCTGGAAGGCACTTTGGTTGCGCTGGTTTCGCGTATCAACGACGACGACTCCCATCGTCTGGTTGGAGGCATCTCCACCAATTGGGACTGTCACCCGGCGAAGAGTTGCTCCACTTGTTGAGCTGAAATTTACAAATATCAAGAGAAATTGCTTTCAATTAGGGCGTAAATTGGAATCAAGAATGCAAAATGCTGGTATAAACCAGAGTGTAATGTTCAACAAAGTTGTAGAAGAAATAAATGGAATTCTGTACCTGTGAGGTTGGCCTTTATATCTACTTGGCATTTGGTGTATACGATGCTTGGAATATTCAAGAAGTTGGTCTTCTTGGTCGACCACAATCACATCCTCATCTGGCTGCATTTGCTGCCTCCAGCCAGTTTCCACTATCCTCCTCACTTCTTCGTTGGTATTACTGTTGCTGGATTCTCGAGACGCATGGCGACTACGCTTTTCAGCTGGCTCCTCATCGTGTTTATCCGTTTGGCCGGATGTTGACGCCAAATGCTCTGAAAATTTAGAGAAATTTTAGGTTTTGGCTGACGCATTTATAAAGCATATAAGTAATAGTCAGTATTGCTGAAAGATTACCAGCTAGATAAACCCAACTTTGGCTTCGAGAAATTAAATAAGCTAGAGATCTTCCATGGAACGAAAAACTGAGCTAGAAATAGCCTCGCAATCCATTTTGTTAAATTATGTTTTGATAGGCACTTTTATTGAGATTTTAGGATAGGCTGATGTTATGCTTGCCCAACGGTTATCAAAATGAGGGAATAATCTCTGCTTTAAAATGAGTTTAAAATTCTTCAAATCAATTCTACCCGTTGAACTGTTGGATCAGTTGGATAGCCGAAACATTAGAGTTGCTGGAAATAATTTGCCTGAGATTCCTTTCTTTTATCGCAACTCTCTCCCATATTTCAATCTAGTCTATAAAAACAACTCAATTCGAAGTAGGTCTGTTGGGAAATCGACTTATGAAAAATACAAAAAAGCAGCAAAAGAAGCCACTGAGAGGACCTAGCCATAATCATTTTCTGCCCAAAAGCCTGGGTTGCTGTAGCCAAAAAAAAAGAGTTTTTAGCAAATTTTGAAATGTTCTACAAAATTGTAGCTCTCGCTTTCTTTCAAAACATTGGGATTTTCAAAAATCGTTCTAAAGTATCGAAAATTCACAAAGGAAGTGGATAAAATGGGGGCTTTTATTAATAAAAATATTAAGAAATAAGAAAGAAAAAAGAAGCGAAAGACCAACCTCTGGGAAGAGCCTTAATCGCTGCGATGGCAGAAGGCGGTGGGGAGTTGTTGTTAGTCGGGAGGGGGCTATTACTCCTGGAGTCCATGATCCAATGCGCCTCGTCTTTTCTCCTCTGAATCGGATGTCTCATATAGGCGGCCGTCGTCGTGTTCGAAATGATCGACGGCTTGGTGAGTCCCTTCAATTCGAAGGCGGAAAAGACTCCCGTTCCCCAAATACCTTCCGGTCCCTGGAGAGGATCCTCTTGGCCATCATCGGAGTTTCCTGAAAAAATGAAGAAGTGTTCTTTGAATTTCTAATGAGAGTGGTCGATCTCTCACATAAACGAGAGTGAGAGGACAAACGTCGCCTGATTCCAAGATCAATTTTCTTCTATGACAGACTGGATTACACCAAAAGAACTCATAAGGACGACAAATTGCAAATTCAATCATCTCTATTTTTTAAAATTTAGCGCTAAAATTTGCTCTATAAAAGCTCGCTCTTATTGTGCTTTAACGATGGATTATTTGCTTTTAACCAACCTTTATCTGAGGGAGTGCAGCCAGTTGGACTATCGGGATCCGTTGTGTGAATAAAATTGGCCAAAAAGAGATCCAACTCCCTGACTGCGATGGAGATATGGTAGGGGTTGACGCAAAGGCTGGCGTACATACAATCGCCGCACTTTTCCAACCTCTCTCCGTCTGTGCTTTCTAGCGGAATTCCCTAAATTTCTCCGTTTTTTTGAATAAAAAATATTGAAGAAACCTTGAAAAGAATGACCATGACCAGGTCGAGTCGCCAGACTTTATCAGCCTGGCGGAGGCAGTCTATTCTCCGCATTTTTCCTTTTTGATCAGGATTTGAGAGAACACAAATGGCTGGTTGTTTTCCGGTTATCTGAAGGGGGAGATTTGCGGAGAGGAAAATAGGCTTACAGAATTGACGAAATCATCTCGACATTGCGGCTGGATGTCCTTCCTCAACTTGCCGAGAAGACGACTCGCCCATTTGTGCTTCACTTCCGTCCTTTCCAACTGAAATTTTTAAGTAAAGACTTCTCATATCGACGCTTAAATTGACTCAATAGTTTATAACAAAAATGCAAACAAATATACAGGGCGCGCCATAAATATGATCACTCGATAAAATGCTCATAACTTCTGAGAAATTTATCAGGAAATAACCAAACTTTAATCATAGTTTATTTATGATTTTAACTACAAGAAAAATCGGAAATCATTCAATGTGGCCTCCCTTAGCACGAATAACAGCCTTCAGTCGCTTTGGGTAGGACTCTATTGCGGACCGCAAGGTTTCTTGCGATATTTCTTGCCATGCCTTTTCTAGTGAGCTTTTTAGGTTTTGAATTGTAGTGTGTCGTTTAGCGCAAGCCTTCTCCTCTAGAATAGAACAAACGCAATAATCCATGACGTTGAGGTCTGGAGAGTTTGCAGGCCAGGCAGCAGTTGGAATAAAATCGGGAAGATTTTTTGAGCACCATTCCTGTGTCTTTTTTGCCTTGTGAGCTGGAGCGGAATCTTGAAGTAAGATCCACGGAATTTGTTTGAAATGTTTTTTACTTCAAGGAAGCATGTGCTTTATGAGAATATCATTGAGGTAGACATTTGCGTTTATCTTGACATTTTTTTCGACAAAAACTAACGGTGTACGACCTGTTGAACAAACTCCGGCCCAAACCATCGCAGAAGCTGGACGAGAGTTCCTTTGAACTATTCTTCCTTTCATAGCTGCATCTTTAGCACTTTGCGCTAATAATCGCGCATTTTGTCTGTTGAAAGTTTGTTCAATTGAAAAAAGTTTCTTATCGGTAAAGAGTGTCGTTAAATGGTCGGTCCGGTCGAGAAGCCCAAGACATTTTCTTCTTCCTTTTTTTTGCTTTTCTGTTAACCCATGCAATTGACGGAATTTGTAAGGTATTAGTCCAATGTCTTCCCGGATAACTCTCCTTAGTGTTGTCGCCGATACACCGAGCGCAGCTGCCATCTTTCTTATGCTGCGGCAGGGGTTTCGATTTATTCTTTGTTTTACAATTTTTCAAAGGCGACCTGTTGCCACAGTCACCGGACGCCCAGATCTAGGACGATCAAAAATTGTGTTACGATTGAGAATACGATAGACAGTCTTCTTGTGCATCTTGAGAATTCGAGCGATGTCGAGAGCAGAATGGTCGGAGTCTCTAAGATTCCTAATAGCACTTCTATGACTGCTAGGCTTCACCATTTCTTAAATAAACAATATGGTCAACCAAAAATCACTCTATATGATCAAAACTGAAAGTAGAGTTTAAAAAAAACACAAAAAATGCAATAAAAGCACAAAAAAAGCTCCAAAAATGACGCGCAAAAAAGTGATCATATTTATGGCGCACCCTGTAGTCTGTTCATAAAAAGACGACAACTGATACTCCGAGAAAAGGGGATTTTCGCGGCAAGATCCATTTTTATCCTAAAATTGACTAAAGGCCTTTTGGATAAAATGGACCCCGCCGCGATAACCCCTTTCTTGAATACGAAGGATGTCGTCTTTTTTATGAACAGACTATAATAAATTCTTTCACCAAAATCAACATTTTCCTAAATTTTTGATTTTCCGCAATCTTATAGAGATCAAAGTTGTTAAACCTGTTCAAAAATTAAGAAAAATAGCTACTTTAGGCTACAATAATCCTAAAAAAAGTATCAAAAAGTTCAATCCTCTTGACTCGCTTGCTTTGGAAAGTCCTTAAAAGTTAGTGTTTACAAAAAAATCTCAATAAAGCGGCAATTGAGATTTATTGAATGAGAATAATCTTAAGCTGGCGCATCTCCTCAAAGCACCCCCTACCCCTGGTAATTTTGATTTTCCCCTCCTGCTCACCATCAGGTCGTCTTTGATCTGTTTTTCCTCATCCACTGTCATCCTCTTCTCGTGCCGTTTGAAATGTTTCCGTTTCATCGCCTAGAATGTGCTAAAATTGAAATGATGAAAGCCAATCCTACTTGTAGATTGAACCAAACAAACGCGAAATCCTTAACGTAGGGAAGGAGATGCTCGACGAAGGGATGAAAGTCCTCTTGGTACTGAAACAAATTTCATTTCAACAGAGAGTGAGAATATCAAAGGGGAGATGATCTCTCTAGAGGGAAGAAGCGCTCCCAGATGTATATTTATTTTTATACCAAGAAGTTTTAGGCTTTATATTCCAGGATGCGAGTCTGTCCAAAAAAAATTTGCGCAAAACTGCCTATTCACATTACCCCGAGAAGAGATTTTCACGGTGAGACCCATTTTCATCCTCCACTTTTTTGATGAAATAATAATGCGTCTAGAAGCTCAATCTTGGGAGCAATGCGGATACGCTACTATATTGCAAATTTTCTGGATAGACGATATTGATTGAATTCTTTTTGATAATTTTTCTCTTTGACTCATAAACAACTCAAAAAAAGCTAAAGAAATTAAACTTTTTAGCTTCGCAGCGAAGATAAATAAATTTACGATTTGGATTTTGGATTGAAACTAGTATTAGATGACTTATGGTAAGATTACTGAGGTGGCGAAATCGGCCGAATTATGCCAGGAGTTGACTGATTTCTGGCTTATTCGGATTAGCAATCTTTCTCCGAAAATTAAAACATTTTTTTAAAGGTTTTTTTTAGCGGCCTTAAAATTCAAGCGACATTCAAAGATTTTTGTTGTAGCCTGCAATTAAAAGGGAAAAAAAGACGACTCACCGGACTATTTGGACTATATTGATTGGTCCATTCGCCCGAAGGAGGCGGCATGGAGGCATGGCCAACTTGTTGATTGCCAACCGATTGGACATCTCGGATAGGTGAACCGCCGACATCCACCTGAGAGAATAAGAGAAAAATAGAAGGAAAAAGTGATTTAAAACTCACCTCGAGATCCATGGCTGACTGGTGTGAGAAATGGTAGAAGATTTTCGGGAAATTTTGGGGCGTTTCTCTCCGGCTGGCGGCTAGGAAACGACCATTTTTCTGAAAAAAAAGTTTCGTCTGAGAAATTGAGGGAAGGATTGAGAGTCTGAGAGTCTTTTCGGCGATAACCGATGGGAATGAGGGCCGTTTGGCTGATGGCTGGGAAAGAGGGCCGACTCAACTGGCTGACGATTGAATTGATCGCAGTGAAAGCAAAAGGCAAAAATGGCCCTGATAAGTGCCCCAAAAAAATATTTCACCTAGTCTCGAAGCGAAAACTCATCACAAATTGGCTGGATCGATAGCCGGCCCAGCTGAATTCCCGGCCAATCGCCAGCCATTTTCCTGGCGACGCTTTTGCCGCCGAAAAATTGAAACATTTTCACAGGTTTAGCGCCTTATTGACAGATTTTCATCGTTTTTGGACAAAGATTGGAGACTTTGGGCAGAACGCCAACTAATTTTGGCACCGTCACCCAGCCATTTGCTATAGGCGGAAGACCGGATCGCTCAGGCCGGGCGTGCGAATTGCGGGAAATTCAAATTATCGAGCGTGGGAGCGCGCTTACGCGCCTCTTACGACTTGAATTTTATAAACTTGATTTGACAGAAAAGCGTGCTTTCAATTTCTTAATTCTTGCTCCGCATGGCGTTAAATAGAAAAATCTCCTAATTTTCTATAAGAAAGAAGTCTCCATCAAGGAGCTTCTCATGCACTTTTTTTAATTGCCTTCAAAATTTCGACGTTCTACAAAGTTGATCCTCCCTGGTCTCCTCTACAACTTGGCTGAACATCTTGGAAATTCGATAATATTAATATCTAATATTTCATCCGCTTTCCTATAGAACTGAAAAAAGCTTAATAAACAATTAGGTCACTACACGACATAATAGAGTAAGAAGACTAGCCGGAGCGAAAAAGGAATCAACCCAGATAGGTTTACTCGATGAGCTTCATTCGCAAAGGTCTCTCAATTCTTCTTCTTCTTCTTGTCTTTCTTCTCCTTTTTGCCTTTGGATTTCTCGCTTTTCTTTCCTTTCTTCCTCTTCTTATTGCCTTTCTTCACTTTGACCTTCTTCGCCTTGGGCATGTACTCGAGGCGATTCTTCACCAGCTTATTCACGATCAGCGCATTAAAGAAGGCGCAAATTCCAGCCACAATCAAACCAAAGAAGAAGGCGAGCAGAAAAGGCGCGATGAAGTTCGCCTCGTCCGGCTGCTTCTGCGCGAAACTCGACATGATTGAGCACCCTAGCAAGATTAGGGCTATTATCAGCATTTTTAGCCGAGATTCAACACGTCGAGGAGTGATTTTGAAAGGAAGGATACGTAAGCGGATAATTTGAGGTGATGAGTAATTTCTCTACAAAATGAAACTTTTCTGGGTCTCTCAGATCGGAACTATTTTCCTAGAAAGAAAATCTTCGAGTTGCCGTATTTCAAAGATTTTACCGACCGTATTCCAGCGATATAATTGTTTATTTAGGCATCTCAACAACATAATTTTACATATTGCTCTGAATTTTGTAGTAACCGGTAGAGAAAAGGTCATCAGAAAAGACGAAACCCTGAAAATGAGAATTGGACTACAAAAGGGCAGGGGAAAAATAAACTAACCGATCTTCATTCTTTCCTTTATTTTTTGCCAGCATTATAGAGCCATTCGGGAATTTTTTGATTGTTCTCTACTAGATACTGCAATTTATTTGGTTGAGAGATCTCAATCAAAAGAGGGACTCACATCGTACAAATTGGAGAAATGCTTCTCATCGGTGTAATCGACTAAAACTGTCGATTTGCCCCTCCTCCCCAGACGGCCAGTTCGGCCGATTCGGTGCTTATACTCCTCGAAATCTGTCGGCAGCTGATGCATTATCACCTAAAAATAATGATACAGTGACCCTTCTAAATCCACGTTTTGTGCAATTAGTGCTGTATTAATTCTGTAACTTTTATGCAAAATTATAGAGAAGACCAAACTCGATAACTTTGTGGAAAATTAGTGTAGAAATTGAAAAATGTCCAGGCTTATATGGTCGATTCGATTTCAAGAAACTTACATGGTAGAGTCCTTTGATGTCCTGACCTCGGGACAGTTTGTTTGTTGAAATAATGGCTTGAATTTTTCCTTCTTCCAGAGCTTCAATATGGTCTTGAACCGTTTCTTGTGAAACTTGACTGCAAACGTTTTCATTTTTTTTCTTTTAGAAAACTAATAAAACGAAAAAAACGACTTATTCTTCGATATTCGTGAATTGTTAAAGTCTTACGAAGTACAGGGAAGAATATCGAAGCCAAGATTGTCCAGATATCCCACCAGGAAATTGCAGAATCTGACTGTGTTCGCGAAAATGACAGCTGTCCTGCCGTATTTTCCTGAAAATTTCGACTTTTTTTTTTGGCTACGCAGCTGGTTGATAAATGCAGACTCTCAGTATTTTCTTGTTATTTCTTTTGCAATACAAATTTGTGAATTTATCGCAATTTTTGGAGAGAATGATGTTCTAAAAAGTCGTAGCAATTGATCTCCTCTACAACTTGGTAGAACATTGTGAAATCAGAAATCCTTAATTTCTAAATATTTTTCGCGATTTTTATAAAAGATTTGTTCTAAAAACCATAGAAGAGATTTAAAATTGTAAAAAAGAATGTAAACAAACGACCAACCTTTCTCCTTATCGTAATATTTGTTCTTATCCTCTTGAAGCAGAGCCCTAATCCAAGCCAGTTTCTTATAGTGAGGAACGTTATTAAGAATATAGTCATTCCTCTCCTGCCTACTCAAACTAGGATCCGGCTTCTTGGGACTAATATCAATCTAAAATGTTCTTTTTTCGACTAAACTCTATCACAATTCTTACCAAAACGATCCTCTGGATTATTGTGCTTTGCCTCAGTGTGGCATTGATCACCACAGGCATTTTATTCCTAAAAAAAATTAAAGGGGATTTCCATATTTACAGTATCCCAAGTCGTTTTTTTTGGGGGAAAAAAGCTGAAATTCTTACTTGTAGAGCTGCTTCATGGTTTCATTATTCTCCAAATCTGGCTCACTCTGTGAATCCATGAACTTATCGAAAGTCGCTGTGAAGCAGGCCACTTGCAGGTTTTCCTAAAATTCTTTTCCTTATTCCAAAGTCCCTTATCGCCGTCATAACTTCGACTTTATTCGTCCATGTTTGCGATAACTTTATCAATGTTCAGCAAAGTTGTAGCGCTTGATCTCTTCTACAACTTTGTTGAACATTGAAAATTATGAAATTCATTCAAACACTGAGGAAAAGGCCCATTTTAGGTACAACATGAAAAAGTCTTAAAAATTAAGCAATAATTATCTAAAAATCCTGAGAAAGGGGTGACTTCTACTAGAAAAAAAGTAGAATTCTTTCCCATCTCCCACTAACTTTTACTGATTTTTATCAGTTTCAGAATGTTTTTAAAAGTTGTGGAGATAGATAAAGAGAGTTAATGGGGTATTGAACAAACCAATATTTCTGCTAGAGTCATCCCATTCAAACCTAAACTCACATTAACATTTGAAGGAAGATAGTTTAAAAGCGCACGGACGTCAAAGCCAAATGCAGCATCATCGACCATTTTATCAGCTTCGTCTAAAATGAGAAGTTGCAAATTCTTCAGATTCATCTGAAATTGAAAAGATCTTTCTATTCATTTCTCAAAACAAACCCTCCTTGATTTAATAGCGTCAAGGAGTTTCCCCAACGTTGCGACGATTATATTAGCTGAGTTGAGTCTTGTCCTACAAAAAAATGAATACAAAGCTAATCTCGGGGTCTCTTACTGGGCATACATGTTCGATCCGCCTCGATAAAGTCCAAAGGATTTGAGGCCCACCGCCATGGGGATTGCTGAGAGATCTGGAGTGTCCATTTTGCCAGTCAGCTTCTTTATATAGCGATGGGTTTGATGCGCCAAATTTATGGTATTGCTCAGAATGAGGACGGAAGGCCCATTTCTAAAAAAATTTCACTCTCTAATACATAATTTGTTTCGAATGAATTTGTAAGGAGCATTGTCTTTCGTAAGCAACTTTTTCTATTTATTTTAGCAATGAAGCCAAAAAGAATATCTCACATTTTTTTGAAGTTGAGCGCAATTTGGATGGCTGGAATTGAAAACGCTGCGGTTTTTCCTGATCCAGTTGGAGAAAGAGCCAATAGACTAACTTCTAAAACCAAATTATTCTCTCATTGAGGAGAGAGCTCACTGTCTTTGTGCATAAGAATCTCGAGGCATTTCTCCTGGAAAGGGAGAAGTTTCGTATATCCATTCATTACGTGAAGATTGTAGACCAATGGGGGAACTAGGCGAGTCCAAGAAAACCTAAAAAAGCCATTTTTTACTCTAGGAAAAAATACAACAATTTTTGAAAGCTGCTTTCGTTTTATTTTTCAAATAAAGCGTAATTTTTTTAATCAAAGAGTGAACTTTCTGGAGATTTCAGGAGACAGTTATAAACAAAAATGATACTTCTTACTAATTCGCACTAAATACTATTGTTTTTCAATGTTCTGCAAGATTGAGAGAGACAACTTTGCTCAAAATAACGATAAAAAATTGAAGGAAACGACCATTCTTGGCTACAGTAAAAATTCTTAATTCGAAAGTGGCTTATACTTGCTTTTGCGCGAAAATGAAATTTTACAGAATTGTAAAGGAGATCAACTCTGGAATTTTGTAGGGGGCATATAGTCTGTTCATAAAAAAGACGATATTCTTCGTATTCAAGAAAGGAGTTATCGCAGCGGGACCCATTTTATCCTAAAAGGCCTTTAGTAAATTTTAGGATAAAAATGGGTCTTACCTCGAAAACTCCTTTCTTGAATACGAAGGATGTCGTCTTTTTTATGAACAGACTATAATTAGTTCTGCAAATTCAATTCTACAACTGCCCAAATTGCAGTCAGAGGGTTAGGATTTAAATCAAAGCAAAAACACTAGCTTTAGCTTTAAACTGCTGCCATAAAGCAAAAAAAAAAAAATACCACTTTGCTTCCGTGTAAAAGCCAGAGATATTAATATCCCTGTGTGAGAATTTGTCCAAAACGTCTCCGGCTCTACTGAGATCTCTATGAGCTGCCCAATTAGCGTAGTCCAATATTCCTTAAAGCTATAATTCAACTTTTAAACAAAGAAACGAACGATCCATTTCAGTTTCAGCCGGCGTTTTCTGCAATTTTGTCCGATTGCCATCCTCAACTTCATTGTCGCTGCTTGGCATACCGAGAAGCTGCTGAAATGTCTTAAAAGCTGGTGAATTTTAATCTAAAAGAGAAGGGAAAACCAAAAGATTTGGATTTTTAAAATCGACACGGTTAGAGACGCAATTTTGCGTATAGATAAGCTTTGTTGCGAAGTATTTTTAAAAGTCTTGTTTTTAAATAAGAAACGGTTAAGAAAGGATTTGGTTTCTCTTTTGATTTTTGAAATATGCCTTCCTAAAGGAATAATTTCTCACTCATTTATTTTTTAAAGCGATTTCTAAAAGTTTTTAAAAAGGTTTTTTGAACGAGAAGGGAGTTAGTTGTAACAGAAGGGTTAGGTAAATGATTAGAATCGTACTCTTTTTTTTGTAAAATTGGAAATAAATATTTCCACAAGTTCGTGTATTTTCTTATTTCAACTGGGCACCCCCATCCGAAGAAGAAATGTCCACTATGGAGAGGGAGGAAGATGACAACATACTACCGCTGCCTATAATTATAAACTCGGTCAATTTTTGTTTAGTTCGACTAAGTTTCAAATCAAAGCCTTCTAGAATTATAGATCTAGATCTAATATAGCCCAAAAGATTTCATTTGCTTTCACATTTTTAGACTCAAATATTCGAAGCCCCAAAAAAGGCCATTTTTGATCTGTATATAAACTCAGAGTGGATTTACTTGTTATTATTTACTTTGTTTTAAAAGAGATTTCAATTCTAATCTCGAGTAAGTCCGCTGCTTACCTGAATTACGTCAAAACTTCAAGTGGAAATTAAATCAACTAGCTTAACTAACGACACCTAAACTACCGTATTCAAGCCAAAAATGACTATTTTGGCTTCGTCGATCGAGCGGCCAAGTCGAGTTATCAAAATTTGGCCAATGCAGTTTTATTCAGCTCAATTTCGTGATTCCAACACATTTTAAATTTGAACAAATGGTCACTCCAGAAATTTGTGGAGATATGGCTCAAAGAAGATGGTAATTTTGACCAAATGTTGGCTTGAAATCGTGAAAAGGTGCACTTTTTTAAACAAAAATTCCTAAGTTTGTTCAAGTCATCTCCACGAATTTCATCCATGTTTTGAGATTTTGCTGGAATCACGAGGCTATACAAGATTTAATCTCTCCTCTACCAATAACATTGCTGAAACACTTTATTGCCGAAATAAAAGACTCGAGACTATTAATGAACAACATAGTTGATCTCCGTGACTTTGAGTGAGGAGATCATCTTGACAATATTGCCCAAAACCTGGCGATAATCAGAAACACAGGAAATGACAATCAGCGGGTCTAACAGCTGGGAAAGGGTCAGAGTCACCGAGAAAATGTCGCACAAAATGAAGTTTTTGTATTGAAGGAGGGAGGCGACGAAGAGAATCGTCAGAGGGATATAAGTGAGGAGCATTGGAGCCAAGCTTTGGAGAATCAACAAAATAGTGGTGCAGATGTCCGATTCACTGTATTCACTTAGGACAAGAGAACTCAGATGGGTCTGAGAGACAATCCTGCAATGATGAAAAAATTGGCCAAAACCAAACAAAAACCCTCTTGTTCAATCTGAACGGATTGCTGTATTCTGTCTAATAGAAGCCCATTGTGGAACTTATTATGAACTTTCACTAATTTCATACTTTTGAATATTCAAGTTCGCCTCGCAGAGGAAATTAACTACCGTATTTTTCTAGTAATGCCAAAGTCTAAGCAAATGACCGAAGCCGAAAAAGTGCGTATTTTGGCATTAAGAGAAGAAAAATTGTCACTTTCTGAAATTGCTCGTCGAGCAGATCGATCAAAGTCTGCTGTTCAACATCTTTTAACACCTTCTCATCGCCTATGACAAAAGGAAAAGAAGTGGACGACCCAAAAAGTTAACTAAAAGAGACGAAGAATAGTCAAGTATTTTTCAAATTCCACAGCTTCTCTTAGAACAGCGTCTGGGCAATTGAACCTTAATGTTTCTCATATGACAATAGGTCGAGCAATTAAGGATAGCAATAATATCGTCTACAAGAAAAAGAAAAGAGTTCCAGCCCTCATGCAAAAGCACAAAGATACTCGTCTAAATTGTTGTCGTGTTATAGACGCGCTATAAAAGGAGCATTATCCTTTGATAAATCAGTCTTGCCTTCTCTCTCTTATCTATAGGGGTGACCTACGGGTCGTGGGGATCATGGGTCTATAACATGGAGGTCCCTGGGTTAAAACTGTTACTTTTCAGCTAACAGACTTCTTATGAAGTACCCGGCGCAAGTATGGTGTCCGCTAAGGTTGCAGCAGTGACCGGTCCAACTTTTGCATGGCCAGGACCTTAAAAATTGATATTGAGATTCATTATATTCCCAGGAAACATTACTATTCCAAGGCCAATAGTAAGAGGAATCAACCAGCTGGTTTACCAAATAAACAAATGGAATTCACATGAAATTAAGTCGAATTCACACATATTTTATGATTGTGCTGCAAATATGATCTAGATGCGACTTTTCCATCTTTGTCATTGGTCACTTCTTTGTTTAGAGCAGAGATAGAATCTCAGGGTGAATTACCCGCTCGCCTTAAAGAAATAAAAATAAATTAATAAAAATGTTTTGGAACATTGCGGAGTTTCCACACCATAATACGTGAGACTAACAAACCGAGATCCATTTCCCCTCCCCCTCCCTTCACCGCCATTACTCTTATTCTATGGAACTATTCTCATTACTGCCACCACTACGAATATGGACACCTGATCAATGTTCACTATACTGCAAGAGAATCACCTCTCGTAGGTTCAAAAAGGCCACATCACAGGCGATAAGTATTATCACCGTACCGTGAAACCTAGAACAAAGAGAGACAATAACGTACTACCAGCTACTGAATCCTAGAACAAAGAGAGACAACAGCGTACTACCAGCTACTGAACCCCATAAAGATAAGAGTGGAACTTAAGTAGTCAAGAACGGAGATAAGATCACAACAGGAGCTAGATCTGGAGCATATTGGCCAGCCACCACCCAAGCTAAGACGCGAACGCCGTCAAGCTCCACCGCCTCCTGTCCAGCCAGAAGAGCCAGCACAACCAGTCCGGAGGAAAAGAGGAAGACCAGCAGTCCAGCCAACAATCCAGCCAGCCCAGCCAGCACAAAGAATGGAGAGGAGAAACGTTCAATTACCATCGTACGACAATAGTGAGCCCTTCAGAGGATTCATTAGACGATTGAACGACTTCTTAAACCTATACAACTACACCCCGGAGGAGGCCCTGAGAGCTCTTCCAGCGACACTCACTGGAAGGGCTAGGGACGCATTTGATGAGATTCCACGAAACCTCGTCGAGAACGGTCCTTGGGAGCAACTGGTACGCGAACTAGGAGCTCGCATCAACACAGAAGACCAGGTCGTCACAGCACAATCCCAGCTAGCAGCATGCAGACAAGGAGATAGATCCGTCCAGAAATTCGCAGAAGAAGCAAAGAATCTCGCCTTAAAGGCATACCCCTTGGACGAAGCAGTCCGAGAGGCAGTCCTCAAAGCCAAATTCATAGCAGGACTTAAAGCCAAGATACGTCGAGAAGTCTATAAGTCAAATCCAGGAGACTTTAGAGCAGCACTAGGGAAAGCCCTTCAAGAAGAGGCATATGACAAGTTGGAAGACCCAGATCAGCTGGTGAACGCAATTGAAGACCTCAGAATAACGGTGAATGCGTTAGAAGAAAGGAACAGAAGACGAGAAGAAGTTCCCAGACCTCATTGGAACCGCCAGCCCCAAGTGAACGGTCGACCCCAGTGGAATCATCAACAGTGGAATCGTCAGCAATGGAATCAACCACAATGGAATCATCAACCGCAATGGAGAAGTCAGCCTCATTGGAATCGACCTCAATGGAATCGACAAGCCGGTGGTCAGGAAAGAGGCCGCGGAAAAGGAAGATACAATAGGAATGGAAGAGGAGGACAAGTCCGCTCTCGAAGGGTGAACGCACTGTTCGACCCAAACACGACGCCTGAAGACGACACTTACATCAACGCAGTGCGAGAAGAAGAAGAAAGCCGAAGTCCCACAGGAGTAAGAAACTCTGGATTGAAGCTGAGCTCAATGCTCATCACAGCTGTCATGATTTTGGGATTGATCTCTTCAGCAGGAGCAAGAGGAAGCGAAAAATACTTCATGTGCTCGAGAAACAAAGGAGGAGTTCTGATTGCCCCTCCCGAGCCGGAACCATGTCGACAACCACCTCCGCCAGAAAGAATAGATAGGAAGATTTTCGGACTCCACATCATGAACTTGACGAGACCCCAAGTGGAAGGAGTAAGGTGCTCCATCGAGGAATACACGCAATGTACGGATGTCGTCCTCTGGGTATTTGCCGATTTCAAGGAAAAGCTCACGAGGATCAGGCCCGCTCCAATAGAAGAATGCAAGAGAGTGAGAACCGAACGGAACTGGGAGAACAAACCGTTGCTCAAAACCGGCCACAACGTCTACAAAACGGAACTGAGTCAAGTATGGCCAGCACGTCACATCTCAAGGGATCAATGCGCAAACACCTCAAGATTCATTCTCGAGGTCGGGAGCGTCAGCGTTCTGAACGACCAGGAGATCATCTTCTCGAACCTCATGGTGAATGGAGGAGGATGTAAGCTACAAGATGGGAAATGCACCGACCAAGGAAACACAGTCATCTGGGAACCACCGAAAGAGGAAAAGAGGTGCCAATACAGTTTTGTTGGTGCCTACGAGGCGCTGATAACACCAGGTAGCGTAATCATCCCGACCGCACAGGCAGCGTATGTGATAAAGAGGAGTACTCGCGAAGAAACTTCTTGTTTCACCCAGAAGATCATGTCAACAACTACAGGAGCAATCTTTACAGTTCCTGAGAATTTCCCTGTTGAAGACTACCAGAGGAGAACCAAGAGAAGCGTCGAGACAGGGAAGATCAAAAGAGAAACGAGATCCGAAGAAGAAGTCGAATACAACGCTGAAACGAAGATGAAATGGAACATCCCAATGATAGTGGAGCCAATAAAGAGAAGCGACGAGAACAAGCTCGAGCCAGTGGAAAATGGGATCGCGGTGTTAGAGAATGCCTTGCCCAACTATGAGAGGCAGAAGAACGAAAAACCTCTGAGCACAATTGCCGACAGCCCATTCTCGACCTTCATTGGAGAAATACTAACTAGTTGGAAGATCGAAGGATGGCAAATTCTGGAATCAGCAATAAGCCGCAACATCGGAGACGAATCCATGGCAATCCTGTACGAGATAGCAAAGAAGGAAGTCCAGTGGGCTACGTTCATGGAAATCGCGAAGAGGAACAACAGCCAATTGGACACGCTGATCAATGGACGCTACCTCGAACAAGATCTGAGGATGCTCAGAGGAGAAATCAAGATGAGCGCTAGACAAAGAGCGGCGGCAGATAGATGGATCCGCATTCGGACAGCCATGTACATCGCGTTCATGCAAGGAGAAAGAGAGCCACAAGAAGTTTTGGACATATATGCTGTGAGGAAATACAAAAGCAACTTCGGGAAGTTGCAAGCAGCTATGTCTATGTGGGAGCAAAAGGAGCTGAAAGTGAGGATCGAGGCCCTACACGACCGTCTGAAGAACATCTACAAGACAGAAACAACCGCAAGAAGCACAAGGGAGTACATCGAGAGCTTGGAGACGATCATGCCACCTATAAACTTCGTCTACAGGACGAACAACAGGCGGCCGAGACCCACCACATCCACCGAAGCACCAATTGCCGGATGGCAAGAAATAGCGAAGACGAAGGAGGTCATACGACGTTCAACCCCAACAGAACCTATGGCTATCTCTGGACAACTTGCGAAGCCAGAATTCCAAAGCTACATGAGGATGAAATACGACCAAGAGGAAGGAGAAAGAAGGAATCTGACTGAGCAAGGCGTCAATGTCAGACTGCAGTATGCCACGAACACGATGCAAATGGAGATGAGGAGACACTTCGAGAACATCTATCAGTCCATTTGCCAACTACAACAGCGGCAACTACGTGTCTGGTGGGCAATATTACGGATCAATGCCGCAATTGGAAGTCGGATGATTCTCCGAAGAAACGACATCACAGGAGTCATGGTTGGGCCAAGAATCCTCGCCGTGCAAACATGCCAAGAAATGGAATTGGATGAAATCTTCGAGAACCACAGAATCAACGACACATGCTACCTGTACACGCCGGCAAGATCAGAAAACCAGACTGTTTTCATCATTCCCGGAAGCTACGACTTGACCAAAATTAGTCCAACAATACCCTGCAGTGAAGTCATGCCGTTCATCAGGAGAATTGGCAACGAATGGAGGATAGGGAACAAAACAGCAAATGTAACCGAATTGACAGGATTTGGACAGCAAGGAGAAGTGAAACTAACAAACATCCACTTCGGAGCTGGAGGAATCTACGAGAACCAGCTTTCTTCCGCATTTCCCTCTCTACTAGCAGAAACAATTGGTCATGAAATCGGAATGATGCAGTACAAACAACAGCTACTGGCAAGAGTCCTATCAGGACAGACCATCGACCCAGGAACAATGGACGAACTAAGACAAATATCAGGTGTGTCAGTGGAAATACCAGGAGTCAAAGAAGTCGTGGATGGTATCAGAAGTACCTTTTCGAACATTTTCTGGAGTTACATCATCTGGATACTGATTCCAATTGGTATAATACTAGTCTGTGGAGTTGGAATTTTCATCTACTGCAAATGTAGGATGGCGAAAGCCCTGTTGCCAACAGTGAACAACGTCGAAGTCAATCAGTCGCTCATGCCGACAGCACCAGTTCTGGAGGAAGACTACCAACAAGGAATCAGAACGCCGATTCCCAACAAGATGCTCTTCACCTTCTTACCAATCATCATTCCGGCTGCCCTAGTTTGCTCATGCTCCGCAGAGAAAAGCCACAAGCTACCATACGCTAGAATCGTCGTGGAAAATAGAGGCGTCGCAGCTCTACTGGACAGTGGAGCATCAATGTCATATATGCGTGAGTCATTCTACGACACACTTATCGGAACGGAATTGGAAAGAGCTTCAATCTTGGAAGCAAGAACAGCTAATGGATCATCATTCAAATTCATCGGAGAATTCTATCCGACAATTACAATTGGAAATACAAGGATCAAACACAAATTCCTTGTCGCAACTGACGAACACTGCCCAGCCAACGTACTATGTGGATACGATTTGGTGAAAAGCTTGGACAAGGAAGGAGTTCTCATGAGACTAAGACCGTCACAAGGAATTGTGGAAATTGGTGACGCAGAAATCCCACTCTTGGAGCCAGGAGAGAAAGCCTACAAGGAAGTAAACGGAATAAATCTACCAGTACTCAACCAGACTTCGGTCTTGTTAAAACCCGGTGAAATCCGTACGATCAACATCGTTCTCCCAAAGGAAGACATCGTGAAGATAAAACCAAAAAGGAAGGATATTTGCTTCTCACCAACGATAATCCATACGGGAAGTATAAATACGATCAGGATAAAGAATATGACAAGGACTGAGACGATGCTACGGGTAGGAGAAGACCTAGGAGAAGCAACGACGATGCAGCCCAACGAGCCAAAAAGAGAACTGAACACGTTCCAGCCGTACACCCCGGAAGAAGCAAATTTGGACAACGCCTTTCCTGATATTCTGGAGACGAAGGAAACGTTCAAATTTAAATTGGAGGATGCAGATCTGACCAAGAAACAGAAGGAGAAATTGGGAAAAATAATCGAAGAGTACAAGGAAGCTTTCTACAACGAGAATGGGGAGATGGGACTGTTTAATGGACCTGTAGAGCACAGAATTAAGCTGAAGAAAGATGCCACTCTACCAAGACCAAGAGCAACTAGAATACCACTTGCTTTGAGAGGAGAAGTAGAGAAACAAGTCCAAGAGATGCTCAGGAAGGAAATCTGCGAGCCATCTCTAGGAGAATATCACTCTCCAGTGGTACTTGTGAAGAAGAAGAGTGGAGAGTACAGAATGGTCATCGACTACAGAGCTTTGAATGGAGCTATGGAGAAGAGAGCAAGCATAATCCCAAACGCTTCGGATTTATTAGATCTAGCTTCAAGAGCGAAATTCTTCAGCGCTTTCGACCTGATGTCAGGCTTCTACCAATTGAGAATCAGGGAAACAGACAAGAAATGGACAGCATTCGCAACGCACAATGGGACGTACCAATTTCGAAGGATGCCGATGGGTATATGTAATGCACCGGCAACATTCTCGGAAGCTATGCTCTATCTGCAAAGGAAGACCAAAGCTACAGTATTCGCATACCTCGATGACCTCTTGGTTGTATCACAAGATGCAGATCAACACCTTGAGGACATAAAACTGTTCTTGCAAACAGTCAAGGAGCTAGGATTGAAGATTAGGCTAGACAAAACCAAGTGGGCACAAAAAGAAGTCCATTTCCTAGGAATGGTCATCGGAAGGAGTGGTCTGAGTCCGGATAAGTCAAAAATCAAAGCTATTCTGGACTACCCAACGCCTAACTCAGCAACAGCTACTAGATCCTTCCTCGGATTAGTCAGCTTCTACAGAAGATTCATCAAGGGACACGCTGAAATCGTAGCTCCTCTACACGAGTTAACCAAACTGGACACGGAGTTCAACTGGACCAAGGAACATCAAAAATCGTTCGAAAAAATGAAAGAAGCGATGACTACCGCCCCAGTTTTACAAGGACCTTTGCCCAATCGCCCCTACCAAATGGAAACAGATGCCAGCATGCTAGCAATAGGAGCGATCCTATCACAGTCAAAGGAGGACGACCAGCCAATGCACCCGATTGCATTCGCATCAAGGAAACTGACGAAAGCAGAAAAGAACCTAAGTCCAATAGAGCTGGAAGCGCTCGCTCTAGTCTTTGGATGCTTTCGGTTTAGGACATATATCCTTGGAACAAAAGTGAAAGCCATCGTCGACCATCAACCGCTTGTTTCGCTGATGAGAAGAAGGGATTTATTTGGAAGACTCGAGAAGTTCCAATTGGTAATCCAGAACTACGACTTGGAGATTACATGGAGGAAAGGAGACGCAAACGGAGCAGCAGATGCTCTGAGCAGGTTCTGCCAAGACGTCGCGAATGAACCTAAGCCGAAAAAGCACAAGCAGAAAATCCCGAAGGAAGAAATCGAACAAATCATCAATGCGGTAGATGGCCTGGAACGAGAAGATCTGAAGAAGCTGCAGAAGGACACAAGCTGGATTGTACAGACAATAGCCGTGATGGAAAATGGGAGTGGAAGAGAACAAAAGAAACTGCTGGATAGATACGAAGTAATGGATGGAATCCTGTACAGAAAAAGGAGAAACAGGATGGATAGTCCCGCAGCAATCATACCACCTGAGCCTCGGTTCACTCAACCTATAATAAAGAAATATCACGAGCAAGGAAACCTGGCAGCACATGGAGGAGTAAGAAGAACACTGTCAGCCGTGGAGAAAAGATTCATCTGGACAAATATGAAGAAGGAAATTGGAGACTACATCAAAGGCTGCCCGGAATGCCAGATGAGGAAAACGGACAAGCACAGACAATGCAAGGTGCCGTTTGGAACATTTCCAATACCAGAGAAGCCGTTCTCGAGACTCCACGTCGATATCGTAGGACCACTTCCTCTGACAGAAAAAGGGAAGAGATACATTCTAACAGCCATCGACGCCTTTTCAAAATTCGCAATTGCAATTCCTATCGCAAGGCAGACAGGACAATGTCTTGCCGAAGAATTTTGGACAAACGTGATAATGAAGTATGGGACGCCAGAAACAATTGTCACGGATCAAGGAGCAAACCTCAAAGGAGGAGAAATGAGCAAGATCATGGAGATCGCTGGAATTAAGCATCACGTCACAGCACCGTACGCTCATCACTCAAATGGCCAAGTAGAAAGACTACATCGAACAATCGAAGAAGCAATCTCGTCTTATGTAAACTCGTCACAGAACGATTGGGACGAGTACGTAGACAATGTAATCTTTGCGCTGAACTCGGCCCCACACTCAACAACCGACGTGTCGCCGTTCGAGATGTTGTTCGGATGGAACCCGAGACTTCCAGAAGACAATCAAATCGGACCAGAGACGCCACTCTACACGGATGGAGCAGACTTCGTGGAAAGATTAAAAGAGAACAGAAGAAGGATTCGGAAATTGAAAGAAATAAAAGAGGCCGAGAAAAGAAAAGAAACAGAAGAACCAGTGGAAGAACAAATCAAGATTGGTGATTTAATCCTAGTAAAGAAACCTGCAAAGAACAAGCTGGCCCCACTACGCTCTGGTCCCTATAAGGTGACTGGGATCAGAAACAACAGTATCTTGTATGATGGTGGAAAAGGAGATACCCGGATAGTACATTCAAACAACGCAACAAAATGGAGGGAGCGTGATGAAGGAGACCAAAGAAGACGACTCAACCAAGTCTTGTGAGGACACAAGCAATCTCCGGAAAAGGGGATGTTATAGACGCGCTATAAAAGGAGCATTATCCTTTGATAAATCAGTCTTGCCTTCTCTCTCTTATCTATAGGGGTGACCTACGGGTCGTGGGGATCATGGGTCTATAACAGTCGAAACAACATTCACAGAGATTGGTCACAGGTCAGCATTTTTTTCGGCTATATTTTCTAATAGGTTGTGTTGTCTGATGAGAAAAAGATGGAATTTGGATGGTATCAACAATTTTTCTTGTTACTGGCATGATTTGCGTAAAGAGGAGCAATTTCATACAGCCAGGAATTTTGTGGAGGAAGTGTAACGACATGGTGGCCATATCATCAAAAGGTCTAGCCATCTTGCCTTCACATCTTCTAAAATGGACTCGAAAGAGTACATAGATGTTCTTAAGAACTCGTTAGTTCCCTTTTTCCGTAAAACTAATTGTTCTAGTTTGGTTTACCAGCAAGACAATGCAAGCATTCACGTTTCAAATTTAACTAAATCTTTCTTGAGAGACGCTAAAATTCCTGTAGTCGATTGGCCCGCACGCTCGCCTGATTTAAATCTTGTAGAAAACCTTCGGGGCTATTTAGCAAGAATTGTGTATGGTAATGGGAAACAGTATAGCACTGCACCAGAGCTTAAATCAGCCATTCTTTCCAACTGGAGTACCATAGATAAAAAGTATATTTCTAAATTGTACGATTCAATGTCTCACCGCTTATGTGATGTTATCCAACGCCAGGGAGGCGCCTGTTCTGATTGATAAACACACAAGACAGTTTACTTAACTGATTTGCTCGAGAATTGGAGATTTAAATAAAGTATCTATGCTTTTGTTACACCTCTTTTTTCTACAAGCGATGGGGCGGTTGAGCCAAAAACACAAATAGCCTAAACGTGTCGCAGACTCCCACATATGAGTAGGCCCTAGCTTTGATATAAAAGGGCTTCTTCGTCAAAGTTAGGGCCTACGCTCCCCCTTTTTTAAACTTTGCGACGTCTCTCTGTACAGTTTTTGATAAAGCTCTCTTTAATTCAAGACTACTCATTCGGGGGAAAGAGACCTCTCATCTCGCCCCTTCTCTCAGTCAACGAGCCTCAACAGGCCGTTAGCTACGTTGGTGCATCGGCTTTCGGATTCGTCCGGGATCGTTGCTACTGTTTCAAGGGTCTAAACTCTTAAAGGACCGCAAACGTCGTCCAAAGGCCGAATTTTAATTCCGCCTAAGTAAGCAGACGAATCTGCCGACAAACCAGTTGGGATCAAACTGAAAATACGATCTTCTCCTTCGAGAAGAATCTAGTGATATTTCATCAAATCACAAGGACAACTCCGGTGGCACACCTGAAAGTCACAAGCAACTTAAGGACAATCGTACAACGGAATAGCTGAACTACCAATAAATCAGAAAAGAAAATTTATTTTCTGAAAAAATGAAATCCTTCGGAGAGTTGGTAGCTCTCTACGAAAAAACAATGGAATCACTCAGAGGATTCCTGAAAGGCTGTAAAGCGCTCACAGATGAGCCAAGTTATCCAGAAGATAACCTAGCTGCCGCAAATCTCACAGGAGATAACGCAGCAAGAATAAGAGCAATTACTAAGAACATTGAGCTAAGAATCAAAGAGCTCGATGAGATTTATAAGACGATAAGATAAAACGACCAAAGTCAATGAACGAAAAAACGTTCAAAAAGATAAGGATCTCTCAGTGTTTATGGCATATGGTCCTCCGGTTAGAAATCGGCGGGGCTGGCGATGCGGCCCGTGTAAAGTATTGCCCTCCGCACACCGCGTGAATTTCTCACTGCGCTACAAATATGCTGCAACCACCCTCCCATTCTCTCCTCTACTTCTCAACTGTATGCTTTATTTATTTATACGCTCTCCTATTTGTTACGGACTCCCACGCATGAGTAGAGGCCTCCTTGATGTATAAAAACCCTTTCCCTTATCATTTTTGAGGGTTTTCTTAAGCTCAGCCCACTTTTTCTTTACGACGTCTTTTTGTACAGTTTTGATAAGACTCTCTTTAATTCACGACTACTCATTCGGGGGAAAGGGACCTCTCATCTCGCCCCTGCCCCTTCTCTCAGTCAACGAGCCTCAACAGGCCTTCGGCTACACCTGTATCTCAATACATTTTTTCAAAAAATGTTGTGATTTGCACACTAACAAGGGAATGTTCTGAGGGCGCTATGCAATCTCGGGAAACGACATATACCATTCGATAGAGCTTGAAAAGCACTCCCAGGAGCCACTCTCCGAATTTCTAGAATGACTCCCCAACATTTCTAAAAATGCCTCCGGAATCTCTGGCGTTGTTTGACCCCCAATTCCAGGTGGAGCCGTGGGGTAGTGGAGTTGCCGTAGGTTATCAATCTCCTGCCTATTTTAGGACGCGGGTTCGATCCCTGATCGACTTTCCTTTTTAATTCACACTTTTTTAAAGTTTTTTAGCTATCTCGATTGAATTGATTTTCTTGTTGTTCGCGACATTCCGGAGGCGTAAAAAGCCTGCGAGCCGTCCACTTTCGGGGAATTTTTAGAGATGTTGGGGAGTCGTTCCGAAAATTCGAAGAGTGATTCCTGGGAGTGCTTTTCAAGCTCTATCGAATGGTGTATGCTCTTTTTCCGAGATCGCATGGTGTTATCAGAGCATTCCCTTGTAAGCTCCGTTATTCATTTCAGACACGCCAACCCAATGCCTCTTTTCGGGTTTCTTGGCCCCATCTCGGAGACACATATTACGAACAACACGAGCTATAATATCTTTGGGAATGTCAAAATGACCTCCAAAATTGATGTAACTCTCAACTACGGAGGCAAAACATTCTCTGGTACAGGTTCGTTTTCGACTCACTCTCATATGTCACGTTAAAGCACGCTAATCAATTATCTATTATTTTTTAGTCGGCAAGAAGGACTTCGCGGCGCCTCCTGGTTTCACCAAAATCGTACCTGGCCAGACGCAGAAATTTTCTCCTGAGGGAAGTGGGAGGAGAATCATGGAAGTGTGCACCGGCTACCTCAGCATCTACATTCAAAAGTCGAGTCAGTATTTTGCTCCTTTTATTTTGAAAAATCGTTGAAATTCGTTAAAAAAAATGCGCAAATTTGAAATTGTGTCTGAATGAATGCATCTAAAACTCTGTATGTCTCTATGTTAAGATTAAATTTTGTTCTAGGTGATTATCAGATAAGTGCTTCGAAACGTGAAACGTTCTGCCTCTCCACCATCGTAATCTCATTTGTTTCGCATTTCAGATGGAACGTGGGAACTGTGTTGCGAGAACCATCCCTTCAAGGAGAATCGCAGTTTCACGGTCAATGCTGATTTAAGTGTCGTCCAGAACAATTACAAGGAGGACTTCGCCATGCATTGACGACTCACTTCCAATAGGATAATCGGTACATTAGCCGATTATAGTACTGTTGCTGAATAAATATTTCTAGAACACTTAATGTTTTAAACAGTAAAAACAACATTGATATTATTTTAATTGTTTTGATCAACGTTTCGTTGTTGTCTTCTCATTTTTCTTTATGTTATTTCCGTAAACCCTCTTGCTTCTTCTTTTTGTCTTCAACGTGTAACTTTTGTCTTTCTAACGTCATTTGTCTCCCTGTTTTTGCTTCTGCTTTCTCTTCTAGTGACTCGGACTCTGCACCTGCGTCTACGCCACGTCTTCGTGGCCCGGCCACCCGCCAATCAGAAGAAAAATGACGTTTATAAACTTCCAACCACTTTCGCAATCCCATCGGTTTCTCAAGAAACGGAAAGGCCACTTCATCGAAATGCAATCATCGACTAGCAATTACGGTTTTTTGAAGGCCCGTTAGCACTGATTGTATTATTCAATTAATAATTGTTCAACAGTTTTTAAAATCTAAATTTGCCAATGAGAACAAAGTACAACTTGGTCATTCCCGCTTTCTGGAATGATCTCGTACTGCAGAAAAGTGCTAACTAAAACGCGATTTTAGGCTTTTTTAACCCTTTTTGGCCTCATTAAACTGGCATCAATACAAATGAAAATAACTTTTAGAAAGGAGAAGAGACGTAGTAACTTTATAAAATTGGAAGAATAAAAAGAGATGAGAGAATTGAGTTAAAACAAGATGAGCCAGCCCGAGAGAAGAACAAGGTTTAGCAAGAAGTTTATTCTTCTATTTTGCTGTTGTGGTTCTAGCTGTGCTTCTTATCTTCATTGATGCTCTGGTAGATGGAGTTAAACCTCAAGTTGATAGTAGAAGCGGAGGCTGGTGCTATTCCAGTTAGCGCTCCAATATTGAAAGTAGAGCCTAAAAAAATTATTGGGTGAAGGGAGAAAAGAGCTTACCATTCGTTTTTGTGTCACTGGTCGTAGAGCAGGTCGCAGCGTCGCTGCCACAAGTCTTCTCCGCCATGGTAGACTGACTCTGGAGATAAAATCTCTCCTTTTATAGTAATTTTTTATCTCCCGAATTAGAGTGAATTATAATTACCCCTCAGCAACCCGATGAAGAAGCGAAAGAGTTTGTTTGAGTGCTTCAACTGTATCATATCTTTTAGCCGAAATTTTCTGCTCCAGTATTGACCATACTGAATAGTCCAAAGGATTTAGATCTGGGCTGTTTGGCGACCAAATATCTTTGCCTCAAAAGTTCGGAAACAATTTTTTGCAGATGGCAACTGTTGATTTTGCTAAATGAGAAAGAGCCCAGCCCTGTTGGTGTACAAATCCCTCACGACCGAAATAATTTGTTGCCCACGGCTTGAGTGCATCACAAAGAACTAGTTTTTGATAGGTGGAGGCATTGATTTTAACATTTCTATCAAGAAAAATCAGTGGTGTTTTTCCTGAGGCACAGATCCCTGCCCAGACCGTGACTGAGGCCGGGAAATGACTGCGACCTATTGTTTTTGCTGAAGTACTCTTCTGTTGTCCTTTCTTGAGTAATTGATGGCAATTCTGGAGGTTATATAATGGTTCAACAGTGAAAATCTTTTCATTTGATTACGGTAGAGCAATGTGCGACCATCGTAGGCAATTTTAAGAAGCGACTTAGAAAATATATTGAGGCAAATGGTGGCAATTTCGAGCATTTATTGCAAAGTTTTTTTGTTGGAATAAACTTATGTTGCGTAAAAGTTAGTTAATACTTGGTTAATTGTGGAGATTCTTTAACTTATCTAATTTTTTTGCGCTACCAACAAATTTCAAAAAATTGCCTGAACTTTTCAGCCACCCTATATTCTTGTAAGATTTGATCAATCAAAAACCAAGCCAACTTCGGACATGAATTTCAATCTTGAAAGCCCTGATGCATTTCCAGTTCATCTTGGGCTTCAAAACAGCTGGGTTTATCAAATTGCCATTGCGATTTCCTACATGCACGGGAGAAAGATAATGCATCGAGATCTCAATCCAAACAAGTAAGTTTCCCTCCAAAATTTAGTCCAAATTGACAGAAGTCTTTTAGTATTTTAATCGGAGTCCCGAATTACATCGCGAAATTGACTGACTTTGGTTTCTCGAAAATTGAAGACGACAACGATCGGTAAGCAAAATCCAACACAGCAATGTAATTATTTTTATTTGTAGCCTGTAATGAGCAATTTAGGGTAGGGACTAGCTTCTACCGAGCGCCGGAAGTCCTAGCTGATTCTCATTATCACTATCCAATTGATGTTTACAGTTTCGCAATGACTACTTATTTCATTTTTGCCAAAATGTAAGCAATTTTCGACATTTTTTAAGCACGTTTTCAGGCATCCATTTCAGGGAATGAAAGGATTTAGTAATATCTCTTCTTTTACTGCTATGATAAGGCTGACTTGTGCAGATGGCCCAAGGCCGCAGCTAGGTTTTGGCCAGATTGATCAACTAATCAAACTGTGAGAAACTTCCAAAAGCTCGAAGAGTGACTCCCAATTTCAGTTGCTGGAAATCCAACCCATCGGAGAGGCCGGTGATGGATCAAATTGTTGACGAATTGGATTTATATATCCTCGATCAGATCACAGGAAAAAGGGAGAAATATCCAAGAGTAGAGGAGATCTGAATGCCATTTTTGTTGCTAAGTTTTTATTATATAAATTAGCTTTTTTTTCTTGAAAGAATACGCAAAAATGTTGACACTATAAAGGTCGTAGTGTGGATAAGCAAACAGAAAACTTTCTTATCGCATGGCGGCACCCGACACCAAATCGCCAATTTTTCAATCTTTCCTTTCTACTTTATTCTCTAATCTAGGTCGCTTCTTGTAGAATCTTCTCGCAAACACTTAAAGGTGTCCAGTTTTTTTTCCGCCAGCATTGCTATTACAACGAGTTGGCCAGCGCTTGTTCTCTTCCAAAGATTTTGTTCTAATTTCTCACCATTTCAGACTCTTCTACCTCTCTTTGTAGTTTAGAATGTTCGATGATTCCATGAGTAAAAAATTTTTAAATATTTATCACAAATTAATCTAGGCACAGAGTCTGCTAATCGCAGACCTGATCAAGTTGTGCCCCAAAGTGTCGCTGCCCAAAATGTAATCCAGGATTTCGCAGGAGAAGTTAGAGCCAATTTTGCTGCACCCATATTAACTAACCGTGACCATGACCGTAAGCTTAAGCCCCTTATTAAATTGATACCACATTTTCAGCTTTAAATCCATCTGCTCCATGCTATCTTTTAAATACACTACATTACTATATGTCGCCGAATCCTAATGATGGATTTCTGGTTCTAGGCTCTGGAAGTTTTGGTAAATGCTACAAGGTTTTCAACACAATCGTTGGGTTAGTTGGATTTTGGTCTAACAAGAATGATTAATTTTCGTTTATCCGCATTCAAACAAGATAGCCAAGCCGATATGATTAGTTTACAAGCTACAGACAAAGAAAAAATGAGAAGGAGGGAGTTTGACGCCATTTTTCGAGTAAATCGCTTTTGTTTAAAATCTTTTTTTAGCTTAATCATCATCCAAATGTTGTCTCCTTTTTTGGTTATGTAATCGGCGATGAAAAAAGTTCGGAGCATCCAGTTGGCATTTTGATGGAGTTCATGGCTGGAGGAGACATTAATACATGCAATTTTAGCTTCCTATATTCCTAAATAAGTCCTTTTCAGATGTAAGAGAGCATGTATCAAAACCAGACGAATTTCCCCTATCTCTAGTTCTTCAAAATACTTGGGCAAAACAGATAGCTTTAGGATTGAATTTTATCCACTCGAGGAACGTAATGCACAGGGATCTCAAGCCAAACAAGTGGGATATTTTTTGGTCAAAAACTTTGCTCTAGTATCCTCCTTTCTCACGATCGACGTGTTGCCAAAATAGCCGACTTTGGGCTTTCAAAACATTTGGAAAAAGAGCCTGATAATCATACAAATAGGTAGGTTTTTGCATAAAATCCTCCAAAAGAGATCTAGAGTTGGAAATTGGATCTACAGCGCCCCGGAAACTTATGCAGAAAAGGTGTATGATAAAGCCGTCGATGTTTATTCCTACGCGATGATTCTTTACTTCATTTATTATAAGAAGTAACCTCGACATTTAGACGAGCTCAGTTCATTTAGACATCCATTCGATTCGGCTAACACTAAGAAGAAAACTCAATACAGCCATGTGAAGGAGGTTAAAGGAGACAACAATAAACCACCTCTCCGTCCAGAGCTCTCAGATCTAGTAATTGATGAATTAATCTACAAGTAGGAAAGAATGATGTTATTTTTATCGGAAATTTTGTTACAGATGCTGGCCAACAGAACCAAATCAACGAATGACGATGCCCGATGTTATTGAATTTCTCTTCAATCCTGAGGGACGACAACTGCTGCCGGCTTTAGATGCCTAGAATTTACAATAAAAAAAGAAAATTAAGCGTCAAAAATGGGGAAAATGTTCCGTTGGGCGTTGAATCTCATCAAGATTTCAAGAGTATTCAATCGGAGATTTGGATTACTCGACCAACATCTGAATATTTCTTTTATATTTCCATTAAAAGCTATTACCCTCTGATGATTTCATCAATTGGCTTCCCAGTCAACTGCGGTCTGACAGGCTCAACTCCAGGCGTTCCTTGAATCTTTTTAACTTTAGTTTCCAATCTCTCTTTTCTTAAACTTTCATCAAAGGGCTCTCTAAATCCTATTTTGAGCGACTTCTTGATCGATTCTCACTCTCGATAATACATGTAGTAGAGAACCATTCCATAGCTGTAGATATCGACAGAATATGTATATTGTTGAATATTTCTCAATAATTGCCCGTCGATACTTCTCTCCAAATCATCGCTTAATATTTCAGGAGCAGCGTAGCGCCAATGTCCCAAGCTAATTTAATGTAATAATTAACAAAAAGGAGGCAAATTACTTGCGAGTAAGGTTATTTGACGGTTCTTTTTCGATATCTCTAGCCAATCCAAAATCGCCTAATTTAGCTACCATTCCATCTCGAGTAATAAGAATACTGTAAATAGAAGGGAGTTAAAGAAATTATCTTACTTGTCGGGCTTCAAATCCCGGTGAATTACACTTCTGCTGTGAATGAAGCCCAAGGCAGTTGCGATTTGAACAGCAAATGTGTTTATTCTTGTTGCTCTATCGACCTCGCTTCCAAATTTAATATCTAAAGCAGAGCCTTAAATCAGACTAGCTAGTTCTTACATGTCTGCACATCCCTAGAGCCTTCAAAGCCGGGCATATATTCGAGTAAAAATCCGATTGGTCTATTGGGCGAATCTTCAAAGACATAGCCATAGAAGGAAACAATATATTGATGATGATTAGTCTGTATTTTAATTGACTATCTCATGTCTCAATTATACCCGAAGGAGGATGTCATACTCTCGGCGTTTAATAACTTCTTTGGGCGCTGATCCCAAATGAATGCGGTGAACTTTCTTAAATACGACGTTGCTAAAATATTGAATTTCAGGGAGAAATTATTTAAAAAATCAACCCTAATAGATTATGGCGGTACTTGAAGCACATAGAAGTTGAGCCGTTTCCCACGAAAGTTCCATTGGAGTCAGGGAACTCACTGGAAGAATAGCTCGGAGCAGCGTCGATCAGAGCTTTAAATCGTTTAGTCTTTCAGTAAAAAGAATGAGATTTTACCTGGCGAATTGGCATGCTGATTCGGAGGATTGGGAAGGCTTGACAGAGAGTTTTGACTCGAACCTGGCAAACTCATGGTTGAAAGCGAACCTTATCAGGAGGAATTTGCGTTTTTCTACGGGGTTATCTTTTTTCAACTTCTCACCGCTGATTATTTTTTCTTCTTTCATAATTCATTTGCCAATTTGTTTGTTTGCCGCTGATAAGAAGCCACCATCTCTTGCGAAAATGTTCATCAATCCATTATTTCTTTATGGTAATTTTCTATTCAAAATTTTCCTAAACAATTTAGATTCCATTCCTACTGTGGCTAATACTGTGAATAGCCAATCGCAAGAGATTCCAAACCATCCAGCTCCCTCTTTAAGACGCCAAAACTTCTCGGCAGTGCCTCCAAATATTACCGTTTCGATAAGAGCGGTGCTTGACGGCTCAGGTAAATTGACTTTCATCAAAATTGAACCCAAATTTAGTATTAAGTCAGGATCAGTTGCAGTTGCCTCCACAATAATTCTGACTGGGCTTGTCGTTTACGCTGTCTGCATTTATCCCAAAATCAACAATGATTACTATAAAAAAGTGCAAGCTGAAGAGAGAGCGATGATTCATGCATCGCGAAGTGCCAGCCGTACAGCGCAATCAATATAACTTAGTAGAATTTTCTATTGAGGAGGAGGGTTGTTTTTTTTTTTCTATAAATTTTAAAATCTACTTTTAGGATACCGATCTTACTCATACGCGTGCTGATAATATTCCTGATTTATCTCGCTTCTCAAATATTCAGGTCATACATTTACTGTTCACGGCTCTAATTAAATAATTTTAGGAGCTCACAATGAGAAATAATTTGTTGACAAATATTAGACCATCTTGTAGCTGTCTTATTGCCCTGACAACTCTTGATCTTTATGAAATTTTATTGAATTTTATCATTGCCCAAGCTGCTGTTCAAAATCAAACGGCCATCCCTGCCGTACCAGCCGTTGCTTCTCAACTTATCGTTCATCATCAGGCTGCCCCGAGTCCATCTGTTCCATCAGCTTCTTATGGTCACCCGCTAACAGGTAATTCTTCCTTTTTCTCATTTATTATTTATTTCAGAAAGGCCTCGACGAAGCCATTCAAGGTGCTCAACATCAGCCATGGCAGAAGAAAAAGTGCACTCTCACCTAAAAATCCAAAGGGAGAGGGGTTTTGTGTAACCCATAATTTATCTTGTAATTGTTCCCATCTGAAACTCTTCACAATGGTCGAGTTCTAATTTAGATAAGATTTCTATACCTTCGCCTTTTTCCAAGGTTGATTGGATTCTTATTCAATACTTTTCGACTTATTGTTCCTGGAATCGGTTAAGTATAACCGCCGAAATAATTTCGAGTTGTTTCATTTTTAAAGTCAATTTCACTAGATGGCAGAGCATCGTCGCTTAATGGAAAACTGACTGTTAAAAATACAAATAGGTCTCGTCGCGAAACCCTCTTTCTTGGAGCATCAGCTGTCGTCTTTTTTTTAAACAGACTATACAAGATTTGACCTCTCCTCTACCAATAACATTGCTGAAACGCTTTATTGCCGAAATAAAAGACTCGAGACTATTAATGAACAATATAGCTGATCTCTGTGACTTTGGGTGAGGAGATCTTCTTGACAATATTGCCCAAAACCTGGCGATAATCAGAAACACAGGAAATGACAATCAGCGGGTCTAACAGCTGGGAAAGGGTCAGAGTCACCGAAAAAATGTCGCACAAAATGAAGTTTTTGTATTGAAGGAGGGAGGCGACGAAGAGAATCGTCAGAGGGATATAAGTGAGGAGCATTGGAGCCAAGCTTTGGAGAATCAACAAAATAAATAGGCGATATTGTCGATTTGTGGCTGATTTGCTGTCGGTTTTGATCATTGCGAACTGCTTGTTGAAGGTTCGAATTATCGAAAAACTGCAGTAGAGAATGACGCAGATTGGGATCAAAAGGCTAAAGGCTCGCACGAGGAAGATCCACAGATAGTCCAATTCGATCGAATCTTTCATCTAAATATCACCATATATCGTTTTTTTTATTAATTTAATTACTTTATTTGCAATTTAGAACATTTTTTATTTTAGCTACTTTTCACTCAAGAATCCAACTTGTTGACTGAATTTAGGCATATTTCACTAGCTTCCGCAAGTTTTGATGTTCTACAAAGTTGTAACCCTTGATCTCCTCTACAATTTTGTTGAACATCACTTTCCATCAAAATGAGACGAAAATCCAGGAAAACTCAATTTTCCAAGCGGAGATCAAGCATTTATTCTCGCTTTTAGGGTTGCTACATATATCCTCAAAAATCGAATTTTTCTCTATTTTACCCCAGATTTTATAGTTTTTGATGTTCTACAAAGTTTTAGCCCTTGGTATTCTCTACACACTTGGTGAACATTTGAAAAGTACAAAAGGACATCAAAATATAGAGGAAAATTGTTATTTTTGCTTTGTTCTTAAAATCTTCAGAAAGATCACAGACACTACTTTGGTTGAAAATATTCCGCTTTAGTTGGAAAATAAGACGAGACAGCAACTCAAAAGAAAGTAATTGCTTTAAACAATATTCCGCCTATACCGTAAGCCATCGTCTTACATAGGAAATGGCGCCAATGTAGGCTGTCTCGGAGATGTTGGTGACACCAAAGTGCTCGAGAAAATGCTCTTCAAAAAGCAAATTCTTCCTCCGATTCGGAAGCATCCAATACAGGGTGGCTCCGCAAAAAAGACCAAAGAAGAACGAAGCCAAAAGAGAGGAAAAAATCGGCCCCCTGCTCATCAAATATTGGACATTCCTATAGCTGAAAAATTTTTTTAATTTTTTAAAATTTCATTTTGGGAAAACCTGCAAACGATGATATATCGATAGATATAGGAGAAGCAGAGGATGAGAAGGAGCCCAATCACGGAGAAACAGAAGCAAACCATACACATCGAGCCGATTCGCTGGAAGCCGCGCAGACCAGCGCCGAAGACAATAAAACTGTTCTCATTCACCGAGAGCATCTGCAATTAGGAGATTGGCTCGGCTTGAAAGCAGGGTTGTGCTGGATATCAAATTATTTTCTGATTTTGGACAGTGACCGGATAGCAAAAAAATCCGGGATCGGATATTTGAAAATATACGTTTTTCCGTTTGCAAAAGCTATTCGAACACTATTTTTAGCCAATAAAAATAGTATTTATAGTAAAATTTGCCTGAAGTGGCTTTCAAATGGAACAAAACAAATGAAAATGCATTTTGTTTTTGTATCTGCGTTTCAACCTGCTTTGGGACAATTTTTGCCGAATCGGCACCAATTTCAAAATGTTCGAGACTATTTCTTAAACAAAATCCACCAAAAATGTCCGAAACCGGATCGGATATCTATCCAAAAAACCCAGGATATTCCGGATTGTCCGATTCGGATCCGGCACAGCCCTGCTTGGAAGGATCGAAGGAAATTAAATCAGCTTATTTTGTTTCGAATAATTAGATTGCAGAGATGGTGGGGCTTATATCTATTTTCCAGAAGATTTTTTATCTTAAGTAATTAGGAATCAGGATGTGTCTAATAAAAGCAGATCCTGGTGCGTTTTTTAAAAATAACTCTAACTAATCTGGAGAAAATGAAATTCTCCACTTTTTTAAATTCAAAATAGACGAGCACTTCAACTCTCAATTTCTAGCTTAATTCTTCTAAACATTCATTAATTTGTGATGTTTTTTTTGTTGCAAAATTATAGTGCTTGATCTCCTCTTCCTAATAGAAAATTAGGCTTCTGATAGAACTTAGGGCACTTAGAATAACGCTGACGCCTTCTACCATTGCGCCCATAGAACCCTTGTTTCTCGCTAGAAAATAGGTAATTAGAAAAAGTCGTCTTTGTTCGCAATACCGTACTCAATTTGTACAATGATTTTCTTATCCTAAATTTTAATCCTAAAATTAAATGAGCGATTTTGATCAATTTGGACGTATCTGGGAGTTTTTTTATGTGTTTTATCATAGCATGTAAAAACGTCTAGAAGTGTAAAAAAGCAAGGAAATTGCTCAGTTAATTTTAGGATAAGAAAAAGTGTTAAAATTGAATACGGTATTGCGAACGAGGATGTTGTCTTTTTTTAGACAGACTATAATCGAATTACAATTTTTACTGAGAATGGTGGAGGCTGGACAAGATATTGTTTTCTCAAAATTAAAGTTTATACAAATTATGATTAAATCATTCAAAAATTTGAGTAAAATTCGGGTGAATTTTGGGCTAAAAATCAATATATAGGCGTTGTAGGGCTCAATTTTTTTTCTTACCGGACTGAGAATCGTAGTGACGAGAGAGCAGAATAAATTCATTCCGACGTAGCAAAGCAGGAAGATACGGTAGAGTCCGACTGTGCTCTGCTTGCTGGAAAAAGAAATCAGACGAATTTTAATTAACTCACAAAGTGTAGACAAGATACAAAATGAAGAGATTGATCAGGGCTGAAGTCGATCCGACGATGAGTGAAAAAGGGCGGAAGAAGTTGACGAACATGAGAGGATGGATGTGAGAGAAAGAAGGCGAAAGATAGCACGTTGAAAACATTAGTACAACATACACGTCGACTGATTAGTCCCATTGGGATCTCTCTTCTGAATGGCAATAACCAGAGAATGAATAATGGATAATTTTCTGATATATTTTTAGATCTACTCGACCATTTTTGTTTATTAAGGGTAATTTCGCGATCATTTTGGAGTCACCGAGACGGCGCCAATTCTTTTGTAAGCTGATGGCCGGAATATTATTGAAGGAATGTGCATTTATACAATTGTTTAAAAATTTACTACTTTCTTTTGAGTTGCTGTCTCTTCTTATGTTCCAACTAAAGCGGAATATTTTCAACCAAAGAAGTGTAAACTTTCTGAAGATTTCAAGAACAAAATAAAAATATCAATTTTCCTCTCTATTTTGATGCCCTTTTGTATTTTTCAAATGTTCACCAAGTTTAGGATGATCTTTGGACTCAAAAATTTACTTCTAGGCTGAAAAGGGCAAATACAACTAATATTAGAGGATTATTGAATTGGTAATGAAGACATTTCCTAAGAAGAGATCTTGAAATTTTTGTGAGGGCTGCACAAACGCAACCCTGGACGTAAAAGTTTAGCTGTAGGGGAACTTCAACTCGAAGCCGCCTCACGGGTCAGCCCTTCTGCAAGTGCAATGGAAGGGCCTTGCCATGGAGCCGATTCCTTGATGATCGAATCGAAACTCCCAGCAAGGTAAGTTTAATGCTTGACTAGAAGCCTATCAATCTGTCTGTCAATCAAAAGCCAATACCGAGTCTCTTAGTCAATTAGAGAAAGAAAGCGACTCAAAATGAGGGCAAAGCGCTTTATTTCTGACAAAAAACATCGTAAAAAGGGGCTTGGAGAGATTCTTCGGCTCAAAAATTTACTTTCAAGCTGAAAAAGGGTAAAAGCCTTACCTTTTTGCTTTTAGATCGCTGTTTGGTCGACAGTAATCTCTTCCTGAAATTGTTTGCTAATCGTTTATCAAATAACTATCCCGAGTATCACATCGCTTTTCCTGACAAAAGACGTCTTAAAGGGACTGTCCGGTGCCCTCCAATAGGCTTGGCGCACGCCGAGACCCAAATTTGAAGGGGCTATTTTAAATGTTGTGTAATTTTATGCCCTCATTATGATTTTACACATAAAAAGTGCAAAAGCTAAGAAAGAAAAAAGTCAAAAGAAAGTAAAAATGGGCATGAAAAAGTCGTGCCCACTCATGTCCTTTTTGTAATTGGGCAGAACCGTATCGCACGTGTGCCTACTTTTACATTCTTTTTGCTTTTTTTCTTAACATTAATTGTTACGCTTTTTATGTGATGTGTTTATATGTTGTAATGAATCTTTCATTGTAACATAACAATACATGGCCGAGAGAATGGAAGATGAGGATGACTCACACAAAACTATACGCTCCCTGATCCACCATATCTATAAACATCATTCCACGAGCAAACTGTTTGTCGACGCAGTCAACATAATCAATCTTTCATTGCCAAAGAGAATCAAAAATGGAATACTTCGAAACTTGGCAATATTTTTATTTTTTTTCTTGAATATATTGCGGCACTGGCTGTATAATAATCGGAGAGATCAAAAACAAAATTTAATAATATACAAAAAATATCAGAACAGCTGGAGCAGGAATTGTTTTTCCGTTTTTATTGAAAGTGGAAAAGAAGAAAATGCGCCATGTTTTTTTGGCAATTTAGGTTCTTCTTTCCAGCTGATTCCATCGAATATTTCGACGGAATCTATTCGAGTTGTTTTGTCAATTGCTCCTCCAAAGACCATAATTCCATTTGGTAATTTGACTGCTCCATGAAAATATCTTCCTTGTTTTAAGCTGGGCATCTTGATCCACTCCTTTTTTGGGTCAAAGACGTCTATTTTCCAGACTTCATCTGAGGACGTTCTGTCAGATTTCCTTCCTCCAATGATTATTAGATTTGTTCCTTCCACTATTGAACAATGATCAGCTAATTCAAGCGGCATATCACAGAATATTTCCCATTTGTTCTTGGCTGGATTATAGACTTCCACTGACTTTAGTCGCTTTGTCCCAGCCCAACCACCAGAAACAAAGATTTTTCCGCCAACTATTGAAGCAGATGAGGCACCTCGGTTAAAATTGAGATCACTTCATTTTGTATTTTAAAAAGACAACTTACGGCATTTTAGTCCAAATATTTGCTTGGGGATTGTATTTTTCCACTGTTTTTAGTACATCACTCCAATTCCATCCACCAATCGCCCAAATTTCTGAGCCAAGAACAATTGTACTCTGTGAGATGTTAGTTCTGTTCTCGTTCATTTCAGCCATTTTGGTCCATTCACCATTCTTTCTCAACTTGTAGCAGCTTGCAACTGATTTTTTTGCATTATTGTAGCCTCCCATAAAATATATTTTGCCGTTTAAGATAGCAGATCCATGTTGTGCCACTTCAAAAGGAAGTTTCTGCTTACACACCCGCCATTTGTTTTCTTTGAAATCGAAAATGCAAATGGAGTCAGCTATTGAGTCATGATATCCTCCAAGAATCAACACCTACACCGCCTATTCAAAGGTTTTAGCTGAACCTACAGAAGAGTGGAACCCCAATTCTGAGGAAATATTTTCCAATTGAATTGACATATTTTCCACCATCTTTTTTGTTTCTAAAATGGCTAGCGTTCTTTAAATTCCAAACAAACCTTCATTTGTTTTTTCAATCAAAGCGATTTTTTCCAACTGCCCAGCTTTTAGATGAGTTTCAATTTCTCCAGATTGCTCATCAATTCTATGTTGTAAATTAGTACAAAGTACTGCCATTTCCTCAACTTTAGCTTCAAATTTGTTTTCTAAAATCATATTATTGTGGGAATCCTTTTTAACCGGCAATTTTCAGAATTGCAGCTAGTTTATCCTCGAACTTTTTCTCTAAAACCTTGTAAAAAGCCTTCGAAAAAATAAACCTGCTTCTGATACGGCTTGTTGAGTCCTTTCTTCCGCATTTGTTCGTAGTTCTGCGAGTTTATCTTCGAACTTCTTTTCTAAAATTCGCGCAGTTTGTCATAAAATTGCTCTACCAGTCGCAGCAATGGCCTGATCGATTCTTTGTTGTGCATTGTATAATCGCAGCTGTTGATTTTCTCTCCGAGCTTCTTCTAATTCCCTCTCTCTTTCTATTAGCATCGCTTGTGCTTCGTACATTTGCATTTTCAAATCGTCAGCCATTCTGAAACGAAAGCTGAGAGAAAGAATCAAAACAAATGGAGATAGAAGTACCCGGACGGACTAGCTAGTTGGCGACACAAAAGAGTCGAATCAATAAACGGAGATGAGAAAACTATCGTTCAATTGCTGTGTCGCAAGTCCCTCTAGGATTGAGGCGACTGAATGAAGGTGGAGGAATTAAGGGAATACAATACAAATAGAAGACATTTAGAATTCTCATTTTCGACTCGCTCAGTTTGGATTCTTTTAGAATATTTTTTGAATCCTCCTTGTTTTTACTCCCAAGTTCCCCAAAACCTTCGTTGCTCAAAGTTTATTATCGGGAAGATAATGCAGCTTCTTAGAAAGTACAGAAGAGAAAGTCGGGAACGAAAGTGAAAGGGAGAGCCTTGACGGGGAAAGGTTATTCAGACGTGTTACACCCATGTGTGACACTTGCTTGCTGTCTCACTGAAAAAAAACAAGAGATATGAAATATGCAATTTTTGCTACTGAAAATAGAATTTTAACAAATTTTATTGAATTTCAATGGTTACAAGAATGGAAATAATCTCAGCTTGTTAGTCTGTTCATAAACAAGACGACAGCTGATGCGTCCAGAAAGGGGTTTTCGCAGCGAGACCCATTTGTATCCTTAAAAAGGCCTTTAATAAACTTTAGGATAAAAATGAGTCTCGCTGCGAAAACCTCCTTTCTTGACGCATCAGCTATCTTGTTTATGAACAGACTATAGGAAGTCTGTATAGAAATTGAAGAAGTTGCTTTTCGGTTTTATGCTTCTGATACGGCTTTTTGAGTCCTCTCGTCTGCGTTTGTTCGTAGTTTTGCGAGTTTTTTGTTCGAACTTCCTCAGAAAAGAAAAAAAAACTTTAAAAGAAATACAGCTCCCTTTTTTAAAGGGACACTCCGGCGCCTTTTACGAGTTGCTTTTATTTGATGCAAAATGATGCGCTGATTTCGGAAATAAACATGAAATTGTATGAAACGAAATGTTAAGAAAGAAATTAACAAAACAAAACGAAAAAAGTGTGTACGACCGTAACCCAATGTGAACGTTCGCCCGCATATTTCAACTTTCATTCACATTTTAGTGTATGTCGCGTTTTGATCTCGCCGCGATTATTGTAGTGCCACAGTAACCTTGTAATAGGTGCCGGACTGTTCCTTTAAAAAGGAACTTTGAAAAAATTTCCCGAGGTTTAAGAGCAAAAAGCTTACAACACTCAGATTCCAAGTTCTATCAGGGTCCAATAATGCTCGACTTGTCAGATCGGACGAGACAGTGTATTTCCAACGTAGTATAGCCACAAAAAGATACTTTTCGAATTAAGAGAATAACACATAGAAGACGATCATTCAATTTAAAACTCCACTTTGAAAATTTCCCCCCTGAAATTTACGAAAAAAAGTCTAACAAAACAAAAAATTTATTGATAAAGTGCGTCGACAAAAGAGAGGGTTTACTCGACAATTTCCTCCTTGATTGGGTGGGAGACTCGTTCCAGCGAATTCGTGCCAATTGAGGATTTCGCCATTATCGTCGTTTGACTTGAAGTCGGCTGCTGGCTCATCAAGAATTGCTGGAGAAGCTCAATCGTCTGATCCTTCGTCTTGATGAGGGTTTGATTCATCGCGATGGCGGTGTCTCTTTCCCGAATTTGAGAGCTCATTCCAATCAATTGCTTCTCCTTCTCTTTCAGCATTTCCCGACTCTTTTCCATTTCCTCTTCCATAACTTTGAGAGCTCTCTCTAATTCATTTTCTCGATTTTTCTCATTCTTTGTTCCCTTCTTTTGAGCCATCTCCAACTCTTCCTCTTTGTTTCGAATCGTTTCTTCCATCTCTTTGATCTCTTTGTCCTTCTTTTTGACCAATCTCTCGAGGTCCTCCTTAGTTTTGCGATTTTTCGCTAATTTTTCTTCACTCTCTTTCAAAGCCTTTTTCAGATCGGCTTTCTCATCTTCAAATTGTTTTTGCATCTCTTCCAAGACTGTTTTCCTCTTTTTGAGATCACCTTCTGGCTGTCGAGTCAATCGCGATTCGATTGGACTTCGCTCATTCGGCTTCTCGATCTCCACAAAGACATGCTGTCTCTCTAAAAGATCACATGGGAAATTTTACTAAACCGTAATTTCTATTATTAACCCCTTTTAAAGCAATTAATTTTAACACTAACGTTGATTGGAGATGTGTGTGTTGACGACTTTTTCGAAGAGTTGGCGACTCGTCTCACTCCTAAGAACCCAGTCGGGCCATCTGGCATTCTAAATTAAACTTGAGCTCAACTCAACAACCAAAAAGGCTTGAATAAAAAAGCAACTAACCCTGATGGCTAAATTGAGATGTTTGACGGCATTTTTGACCTCCTCAGGAGCTTGACCATCAAAGCCGTAGTCTCGGTAGAGCTTTCCATAGAAGAATCTGACATTCTCTCTGGATGGGAAGCCCTTCTCTTCAACTAATCGCAATAGATAGAACTTCAAGAATGGTACATAGGCAGCCATCTTTCAGCCGGAGCCAATCCAGAATAAATGATCTTGTTGTTTGGGGATTATCTCAGATTATTTTATTAGAGTATTTGATTAGTTTTGACGGGATGTACAATGCTTTTCCCTCGACACACAGGCATAAATCTAGCCATCAAAACAAACAAAAATGGAATTGAAAAATTATCAGATTAAGGCATATTGGTCTAGTTTACCAGTAGTGGATTAAGTCGATTAATCTAACTATTTTCCTAAATATTTCATTGTTCTCTTTTAATCAATGGTGAGATTTAATTAAAATTGTTAAATTTGTTTCAAATATTTCTAAAGAAATTCGTAGAAACGACTGATTCAAATTCAGCCTGCGGGCTTTTCTCGATGCTCATTCCGGACTTGGTTATTTTTGTTTTTATTGACTTTTAAAGCGATCCTTGCACCAAAAAAATTGCCCTATTTTGGCTTTTCTAACATTTAAAAAAAAATCGAATCAGAAGTCTGAGCAAAAGTATTTTTTAAAGCCAGTGATTTTCTCTAAAAGGGTGGAAAATATTTTTTAAAAAATGTGAAAATTGAAAGAATCAGCGAGGAATTGAGAATTTACGGTAATTTTAAGTCAGCGTTTGCCACCTATGAGTTCAGGAATCAACTTTTTATTCATTTCATCGCTTCTTTTTATTTGCCTTCAAGCTTTTTCGACAATTTTCAAGTATAACATTTACATTCAATCTCGACTTCCTTCTTCCATTTCACGACCAAATATGAGCTTTTTTAGCCTAAAATTGTAGATGTTAAAGATCAATAAAAGTATCTCACTTTCTCTTCAACTTTTAGTCCCAAGACCTCGAATTTTCCATGAAAAAGAAAATTCTAAGAGATCATTTTTATAGAATTAAATGTAGATAATACCCCCAGACTTCGGCTCATCCTCATTTTCAGATTAGTAGGTCTAAACAAAACCAAAAAGATTTACATTTATTACTCAAAAATGTACAAGAGACTCGTTATTCGCGTGCACGTTTGAACAAGTTAAGTTGGATGTCAGACATGACGTTGGAAGGTCTGTAGAAGATTATAATAAAAGCGTTCTCATGTTCAATTATAGTGTGATTTGCGCTGAAGGCAAGCAGCCCTTTGGCTTGCTCGTCCATATAGACGAATAATCCTGGCTCGCAGATTGCTTCGATGAGTGGACGAGTCACATCCAAATTGCAAAATAAGGACAACTCCCCCACCCAGATGCCATCCAGCGCTTTTCCCATCTCCTGCTTCTCTGGATTTTCTTCAACTTCTGTCATTTTATCGAAGGCTTCAACTCCTTGGTTTAACCAGAACTGAAGAGATAAACGGTATTAGCTCCTTTTCTCACCAAAATGAAGTCTTTTATTCCTTGGGAAGTGATGCTATGAGGTCCTCGAAGATGAAGCGCTTTGATGCCACCAAGAGAAAACAAAGTGCTATCTCGGAACCAGGCGTCAACCACGATTGAAACCCGACGGCTTCGTCTCAAACTAGCCAGCTTGTTAAAACCTTCTTCTGATAGAGTGCCATAATCAATTTTATCCACTTCTTCCGCACCTGGAATCGATGAATAAAAGTCACACAGGAATTCAAAATTTTTGGCTGAAGGAAGTCATAAAAATCAAGCGTTCTAAGCGGAAGCGTTGCATTTTGCTAAAGCAGAGGCATTGAGAGCGATAAATACGATGAGCGATGTATCGAAAAGTACGGGGATTTCGTCTTTTACTAGCAAGCGGCAGCTAAAAATTCAGGCTGACTTTTTCCTCACAATGTTGTGGACATTTATAGGAGATTCTCTATAAGCTTGAAGAAGATTTAAAAGTGGAAACTTTCAAAAATTTGGGGGAGAATACGGTAATAAAACTTACAGTCAAGGATCTCGGGACCCCATTCCGTGAAGGACGAGTAGGAGAGTTGTTTAGCTTTGTGATTGATGAAGATTTCTCTCAGCATGTGACCGATTTTGTCATTACCTCCTAGAAAACATGGCTACACAAAAAACGATAATTCTATAATTTTCATAGTTTTATACCTCAATGTTAAGATAGCGAATTGTGGTCATTCCAAGAAAATTAATCATTTTTGATTGAAAATGGTCATCAGGAATATACTGATCTGGAAAAATTTTAAAGAAAGGGAGAAAAACTCACAAGTTTCATTGAAGAAATGCTTCAAAAAGGCTAAAACTCGTCGATTTTGATCCGTCTGAGGGACGAGATCATTCTCCCGAACTTTGTAGAAAGTCACCGACCAGCCGTAATCATAAGGAGTTTCCCAGGGGAGCTTAAACTTGAAGCGTATGTTTTCCTGAAAAAAGAAAGCTCCGCTTGTTGTATTCTCTCTAATAGAACCCTCCCAGATATCACGAATTTTCCCCCGTCTCTGCATCAACAGCAGCGTAGATCAAAGTTGTTCCCTCGACTGGAAACTGAGTTGCGGATTGCTGTAATTCCAAACCAGATGATGGTCGCAAAAAACCATACGAAAAGTTCCTTCCGAATGGCTTGGGACACTCTAGACTGAAATTGCTGCAGCTGATAGCTTAGCAAAAAAACCCAAAAAGTCCTGAAGTCTCAATTACCTCTCATCATCCAGTTAATTGGTTAAAAGAGTACAGTGAAAATATCAAGTTAATTAATTTTATTTTAAATAATTTTTTGGCCACTTTCCACTTAAAAGGTGATTTAAAAGAGCAGCTGGTTGTAGCCGTTTGTTTGTTCAATTGTCAGCAATTTCAAAGAAAAAACCCTCAAGAAAATAGATAAGAGCGCTAAGGAAAGAGAACTTCTAGTTGAAACCATTTTAGCCGATTTTATTCCAAAAAAGAGCTGACTTTTTTTTCAAATGATTGGAAGTTTGTTTTGAATAGCTTTAAAAAGCGCCTAAAACTCAAAAAAATAATCCATAGATTGTGTCAAAAAACTGACTGGAAAAGATCGCAACGAGTGGGGAACTTCCCCAGTCGATGCTGAGACGTCGACATCAAAAATCGGCTTCTGCATTTTGGCTGAATTGAAGCGAGCTGCTCTGTAGAAGACCGGCGATGAGCAAATGGCCGACTTGGCCTCGAAATAATTCAAATTCGATAGAATCTGATTCACCAATTCAATTGGCAAACGCTCCATGGTTTTTTGCCCTAAAATTTGATTTTTTTTAAAGAAAAAAGGTGAAAAAAGAAAGGCAAAGAGACAAGCGTATCAAGCTATTTTTGGTTAGAAACGCGCCCCGTTGCGAAATCGGTGAGTCAGAAAGGCTCAAAAATACATATGATGGGGATTGGGCTATATTTCTTTTTAAAAAAGGGAAGATGAATAGAAGTAAAATCAAACCTGGCGATTTCTAAGGGAAGAAAGAAGAAGGGCCAACACAACTACTTCCTTTGGCAAATAACCCCCACTCATGTTTATTTTTGTCTGAATTCATGCCTCCTCTCTATTAAGAAAAAAAGGAAACGCAAAAAATGTAAGCTTATTCAAACAATGCGGGTAATTTTCTTATCCTATTGGCTTACTGTATGCCCATAATTTTATATTTTTTTCTTCGTATTTTGTCTTCTTTCGATTGTGGATGTTATCAGCTGTAAAAAGGGGGAATTTCCCCAGCTGGCAAGAACAAACAGCCAATTACTGGCCAAAAAAAGTATTTCCAATTTCCTTAGAACATTATCTTCCCTTCCAAGTTGATTAGAGGCTAGAAGAACCTTTTTTTGGGAAATCACTCCAATCAAAAGAGAATAATGATAATAATTTATTTAGTAATTCAATGCAAGAAATCAATGGAATAAATTGTAATAATGATAACTATAAAAGTGTGGAAACGATGCAATCGGTAGATATTAGCGAAAGCGATCAATGATAAAGCTAGTGAAAAGCTTCGAAGTTTATGAACCCTCAAGATCTATTCGCTTAAATTTATGCCCTGTATTTTCAAATCCAAAACTGAGCGATTCTTAGATGCATTGATTAATCTGAAAAGCACAGATTTTTTTGTTGTTTTTGGAAGAAACAAACCACACCGAGGATGTCTTCTTTCGAGAGAGTTGTTACAGTTGGACAAATCGAATTGAGCTGTTCAAGAGCAGTTGGGGTGATCAGCGAGGCCTGGAAAATGATTCGTCTCGCTATGAAGAAATGAACAGATTTTATCAAAGTAGATTTATTTTTACGTTTTTATCGATTTTCAAAGCAATTTTGCATTTTTTTAGGAGGAAAGATACTAGAATTATTAAGGTCGTATCTCGCTTAAATTTCGACCAAATTTAATGCTCAATAGCTCATTTGATAAAAAATGAAATTTTAAAGAAGATTGTAGGACACCAAAATGATAGTTAATTCTGGAAGAAGTTATGAGCGAGCTGACTCGAGCTATTACCATTTACAAATTTACTTCGAATATTTGTTAAATATTTTTTTCTCAGTGCATTCTTATTCAACAGATACAACAAAATTAGCTTAAGAACTAACCAATATGGTTTTAATCTTGAGCTTGGCTTCAGTTAAGAGATCCTCCTCGCTTGAGACAGAAGAGCTCGAAGAGATAGACCTCAGCTGAGCAGCAGGCGAGCTCATCACGCGGATATTCGTCAAATTCTTCAAGAAATTTGTCTGATAATTGTACAAATAAAACCTAAGATTCCAACTAACAAAGAGATTATTTTGTATCTTGCGCTGAGCTTCAACTGAAAGAGGCTCTTCGCTTGAGACCGAAGAGCTCGGAGAGACGAATCTCGGCTGAGCAGCTGAGGCGCTCAACTGGTGCATAATTGTCAAATTATTCAGGAAATTTGCCTGATATCATTGTATATTAAATCCAATATTTCAACTAACGAAGAAATTATTTTGAATTGTGCCTGAAACAGATTCCTTTGGTGAAGATGATCTCTGATTGGAGTCGAGGGTGATCGGCTCGTAGGTTCTCAATAGAAGGGGAGTTCTCTCCAACAAATCGATCCATTGCTGCAATTTTTTTCATCCAAAAGGGTTTTCAACCATTTTGTTGTCAGAATTTCGTTTTCTTTTGATTAAGATTTTGGATTTCGTGATAAAAAATCAACTAGGAGTACTGTAGATTGAGAAAATTACGGGAGTGCTCTCTTTGAATTACTGTAGCTTCTTGCAATTATTTGTTTAAAAAAATATTTTCAAACCCCCAATTTTAATTAAAAATTTAGAACCGGAAAAATGCTATTGCTAGCCTGCTTATATTATTCCGATTCTTCTCCAGAGGGCTATTGTAGCCCTTGAAAAGTCTTACGTTTGAATAGAATTTGACCGAATGACGGAAGATATCCTCGACGATGCTGAATTTCCTGTTGCAATGAAGACACTCCATTTCCTGATCGCCGTGGGCCATGAGGAGATGAGTTTTGAGGTCAGTCCGACGGGAGAAGGCCTTCTTATGGGGGCAATCCTTCACCGGACACATCAGATGCACCTGTTTGGCTTCCCAATGCACTACCGTGTGCTCCACTTTCTGGAATTGATTCACTAGAAGTAAAATATTGCAAATTTTCAAATATAAATTGCTTTAACGAGGTCTCAAAACCTAAAAATCGGGATAATTTCAGTATAGCCCCCACAAATTTAAATATATTCCCCTACTGGCAAATTCAAGAATAACCCCCATAGTTACATTTAACTATGAACCCCCTTTTGGTGTGACGTACACTGCATTTAATTTCATCCCCCCACTAAATATAAATAAACACCCCCTTTATTATTTCTTTGGTGGGTATTTTTTTGATTTACAATAGACACCCCACTATCTTTGGGGGTCTTTTTTAATTTAAAATAAGCCCACAAACCCAAAATTATCTAAAGTAAGAGAGGGGTTTTTTTTAAAAAAATATATCAATGGGAAGTTTTTTAAAAATTATTGGGGAACTCTATTTAAATAGGTCCGGATAATTTTAAAAAGGCACCCACTTAATACAAATGGGGAGCTTTTTTTAATATTATCATTAAAATATATCCCCCAAAACAGGTCATATAAAAATAGACCCCCACTAAATTAATCTATAGAATGGGGGGCTATAATTCAACGGTGGGGGCATACTGGAGTGGGGAGCTATACTTAAATTTTCCCGATGGAATGAGATGATTGAAAAATTTCTACAGTTGAAGACCTATTTCATTCAATTTTGCGGCTTATTTTACCCTAGAATACACATTTTCAGGATATTAGCTCATATCCCATAAAAATGATAAGAGAATTTCAAAAATAGTCCAAAATCCTACTGTAAAAAAATTATAGCCTCACTTTGGTTTCGTCAAATTTTATTGATATTGGAACAATTTTAATAATCAGTTTGTGCTCCATTGCGCTCAACGACTTGGGAGCGATGTTGCCACCTTCTTCAACATGTTGACGTCCAGCTTTGCCCATCCCCTCTTAATGGCTTGAATAAGCTCATTTTTTGTGTCATAATGCTGCTCATTTGCATAGATTTTTCTGGCCAACACCCCCAAATGTTCTCAATATGGTTGAGATCTGAACTACACGCTGGCCAGTCCAGAACTTTCACGCCCCCAGCAGCAAGTCACTGGGAAGTCGAACGACTGGCGTGAATGAGAGTATTATCATGCTGAAACACGTAGCCTTGTCGACCAGCGGTGTTCAGGAATGAAAGCAGATGTGTGCCGAGGACGCCTTGATATTGAAGAGAGTTCATTTTTGGGGTAATCAACTCTAAGGCCACCTGTCCATCAGCACAAAATGCTGCCCAAACCATGACGATTCTACCCCCAAAACCCCTTTTCGAACAAATGAGAGGATCCCTCCTTAGATCGTGAAAGTAAGTTCGATAGCCATCGGGACCGTCTAGGCAGAACTTCTTTTCGTCCGACCAGATGACCTGAATTAGAAAAACTCGACAAAAAGACGAAAAGACTAACCTTACTCCAATCGGTACCTTGAGCAATGTGCTGGGTTGCAAAATTGAGGCGCTTTTTGCGATGTACAGCTGTGAGAGCCGGGCCTTTCTTCATTTTTCGATGAATAATCGTTCCTCCTCGTTTCAGAGCGTTTGATAGTGTCATCCTTGAACAAGTCAAGTCCATATCCTTCTTGATCTTGGCGAATGAAGTGACTGGATTGGAGGCATGACGCTGGACTAGGCGAACTTCTCGATCAGAAAGGGTACGTGGACGTCCAGAACGTTTAGTTGAGCCATATCCTTGTGGGTTCCGCACGTAATTATTGATAATTTTTGAAGAGCGGCTAATGAGACGAGCGATCTCTCTGTTTGATTTTCCAGCATCATGGTAGGCATTAATTGTTGTTTCATTTGCTCTTTTCGAAGCCATTGAGCACTTTACCGCGTGGGACGATAACAACAGTAATAAGAAACACATTTTTCAAGAAAAATTACCATTATGGGGCAGTTCCTCTGCGTATTAATTGTTCAAACTGTAGTGAGGCTATACTTTTTTTTACGGAGTGTAGTTTAATTTTTGTGTTGTCAGGAGGGTCGCGGGTTTAATCCCATACCTGACTTACATTTTTGATTTATTAATTCAAGTCTTTTTTTCATATTTTTTGACGTTTTGACTCAATTCAGCCGCACAAAGTACACTGAATTGGCCTTTCCAGCTGGTCTGAGTCGGGAAATTGGATTTGTATTTAAAGAGAATCAACTTTCCAATAGGCAAGCATCTTTTATCAATAGGATTGCTCAAAAAATGAGTTTGCCGTTGGATAATGAGGAGATGCCAATGCATATGTGCTTATAATGCAATAAGATTGAGTCAAAAAATATGAAAAAAGACTTGAATAAATAAATCAAAAATGTAAACCAGAGAGACGCATTGAACTCGCGACCCTCCTGACAGCACATAAATTGAACTACGGCTACTGGGTCCCAAAGGTTTAATAGTTACGTAAATTCTACTCTTCTGGGAAGTCAAAAGGCGCTGGGTTATCCTCTCTTTCCGTTTTTTTCAATTATTCGTGAAATTTTCCACAATTTTTTAGCCAAAAAGTTAAGGAATGTATAAAACTCATCACGAAGATTAATTTAATTTTTGCTTCTTTGAAATAGCTCCTTGAATTGTGTTTCTTTTGATGCTTTAGAAGTAAAATACTCATAACGAGACTACAAATTCTAACTGTCCCTATTGTACTAAAGATGTTTGTAAGAATAATCAAAATGAGGATGTAAAATCAAGGATTACTGTAGTCGTCTTCGTATAGAATATAGACTTCTTGATCAAAGATGTTTGGATAGATTACGCGATAAATTTTAAAAACAGGATTTTTGACTGTGAGGGGATCCTCTTGAGCAAAATAAAATATTGGAAAATGGGCGAAAACCAACAATCCATAATATCACAACGTGGTGAAGATTAATGTTGACTTTCTTTTCAAAAAATGGGAGTCATCTCGTAGAAGAAATACCATTCGAAGGTAAAAACCTGGGTAAACAACGCTCATAGCCGCTAGAATTAGGTATAATATTAGTTTCTCGAAGCGAGCTACGTAATCCTCTTTTGATTACTATAGAATTTGGCACAATTCCTATCAGCTAGATGAGTAATATTAAAGGCAATTTGAAATGGCTGTGAGAAGATACCGTAATCGATCAAAATGCCACGACAATGAAATGCTCGATGTGGAAATAGACGAAGATATAATATTTCTGAAAATATTTATCCATGGCTTACTAATTCTAAAAAGGTACAAAACAATATGAAGAATCTCCTCCAGATTGGGGATAGATCTTGTGTTGGCTTTAAAAACAAGCAATAGCTTAATAAACAGCCAATGAGTACAGTAGCAATAGATACTATTTTGATAGGATATCCAGCTAGAAAAGGACTATCCGTATAGTAGGGATTCGTCCGATTCATCTAGAAGGAACGCGAGTTTCTCCCCAATAAGTACACTTACAGTGAAGAGAACTCAGCTATCTGAGATTAAAGGTACATTGCTTAATTACACTTTTTAATGCAAAGAATGATCTGCAAACGCCAAGCGTGATTTCCTACGAAAAATCAGCAAAATGTACAAAGGTCAAGCAAAAATCCACCTGGATTTTGGTAGAAAATTTGGGAGCAAGGGAGAGAGATTGAGCACATTCTTTTAACCCGTTCAGCCTTATTCTTCAAGCCCAAACGCGAAGAATGAGTCCCATCTGGAAAGCAATTATTTTCTTTGTTGGACTTTTAAGGTAGCTTCTCATGAAAATTTTGAATATTCAAGTGAGAAAAAAATAAACAGATTTATTCATTTTCTAGTAACGGACTGGCTGAACAAATTGCCGCGCTTACAAGACATTTGATTTGTGTAATTAAATCCAAGGAGAGGAAGTAACGCCATTCGGAATGGCTTGACTAATATTATTATAACCGCCATGATGGTTGGAGCAAAAGCTGTTCCATTATAGACAGCAAATGTAAAAATATCTGATCTCCATCCTCCAATAATGGCGGTATAAAATAATGGAAGGATGACTGCAAGAGTGAGGTAGGTGAAAAGAAGCATCTGGGGGATTTAAATCGATTGGAGAAGAAGCCTCACCAAAGCGATGATTTGCTTAAAAAAATCTGAGCTTCTCTTCTGCGTCAATTTCGACGTTTGTTGTCGACTAGAAAGATAAAAAATGAATAAAGATGAGAATCCTATAGTTATGACGAATGATGCTAAACCAACGACGATAAACGCTATAGCTAGTAGGGTTTGTGGAGTTTTTATGTCAATATTGAAAGCGAATATCTCCTTGTTGAATAAATTTGGATAGATTATATGATATTTTGCAAAAAAATCAAATTTAACCGTGCTAGGATCGATATAAACTAGATAGATGAGGACTAAGCTTGCTGACGGAATAATTGGATAGAAATAAAGATGAGAGAGGAATACTGCAATTGGAGACTTTAGAATATGATTGGGAGGGAGCATCATCGTCATTCTGACGAAGAAAACAGGAAAAATGCTCGTACAACAGCCTGAAAAGAAGCTACCGTATTATCTCTAATTGAAGCACAGTAGTACTTCCGGGTTACTGTAACCGCATGCGAATTTTTGAATATTATTTTTATTTCTTAATGTTTTAGTGGTTTTTTCTATTTCTTTTGCTTTTTTCATCTCAAAAAAGCGAATATTCACAATAAGAAGATTAGCAAACTGAACGTGAAGCTAAATACTTGTCTTTTTGGTTTATTGTAGGCGTTGGCATTAAATAAATGATTTTTATACGTGAAAATATACAAAAATATAATTCCTCTTGTAGTCTATCTTCCCAAATATGTTGTTCTAACATTATTTGACCTTTTTGAGATGAAAAAAACAAAATAAATAGGAAAAACCACTAAAACATTAAGAAATAAAAATAATATTCAAAAATTCGCATACGGTTACAGTAGCCCGAAAAGTCATTTGGTGCCAAAACACTGAAAAATACATCGGAAAAGTTCAAAAAGACTCGACTTTTTTGACCAAATTGAAAAGAAATTTCAACTGCGTAGTTAAATTATGATGTCGTTGGTTTTAGATTTGTACCCCCTAGCCTACCAACGAATCCCACTAGACAGCAGGAAATCTGAAAAACTTGTGAAATCCCGTAGTCTGTAAATATTCCAATACAGTGAACAGCTGAATATGGCGATAGTATAACAGGAAATGCGAAGAAGGCCAGCACTAATTCGATATAAAATGCCCTAAACTATCCTCTTATAAATTGATTCAAATAGCCTACATTATGCATTGATAAACAGCATGGCTTTTCAATACCTTTGACATTTTCTTTGAAGGCTTGGCAAATAAACAATAAATCAATAAATTGCCGAAGATAAAAGTCAAAATACAATTAATTTTGACGGGATAGCTTGTGAGAAAAGGCTTATCACTATAGTAAGGATTTTTTAGATTCATTCTAATGGAAAAGCTAGATGACGGCGGTGTTAGTAAACGAATTCTGATAAGCAGGTTGATAACCGCGTAATTCATTGGTTTTCCAGCAGATTGCTTCTACTTGATTTTTACTCTCAAAGACGATCGTGAATGCCTTCAAACATACTTCCTCCAAATGAAATTTATCACTTATTCTCAGAATTTTTAATGTTTTACAAAATTGTAGATCTTGATCTCCTCTACAAGATTGCAGAACATAAAAAATTGGAAGAATTGTGGGAAGCTTATGAAAATGTAGCGAGAAGTTGCGTTCAATAGAGGATTTACGGCAATCATTTTATTCCTTTTTGGAATCAGTCAACTCAAAAAAACGACTAAATACCACATAAAAATAAAGAAATAATCCACCTTTGTGATATTACATTAACCCAAAAAATATGAATAGTGGGTCTCACCTGAAAAACCTTTTTCTCAAAATTTTATTATTTTTGTAAGGAATCATATAAACTTGTGGAAGAAATCAAGGGCTTAATTTTTGCAAAACATTCTTAAAAAAACAACTACAGTGCGGTGCAAAACTTTATGCCCACCCGACAGTTTTTGGTAGAAAAAGGCTATTTTTTTAAATTTATTCTAAAGATTAACAAAAATGAGCAATTAATAGGAAGTAGGACCTCTGTTTTTCTGAATCACCTCAAAGAGTCGAGATGGCATGCTTGTGATAAGATTTTGTATTGTTTAAGCATCTATCTCATTCCAGGCCTTTTGGATAGCTTTTTTCAACTCGTCAACGGTATTGAATTGAGTCCCGTTAGTGTATACTTTACGCGTAAGAAGTCCCCAGAGATTTTCAACGGGGTTAAGGTCGGGAGATCGTGCTAGCCAAGACATAATTTGTACTCTATTCGTAGAAAATCATGCTTGTGTTGACCTAGAGACATGAACAGATGATTATCCTGCTGGTAAGTTAACTTCTGACGGCGATGGTGACGCAAATATGGTAGGAGGCATGTCTGCAAAGTTGCTTGGTATTCAACTGAATCCATCTTGTGGCTTGTGAACTTAATATCAACAAGTCCGTGACTAGAAAATGCTCCCCAAAGCATTGCACTACCACCTCCATAGTTTCGACGAGAAAAGAGTAGAGGGTCTTTTCTTAACTTTCTCCAATAGTAAGCTGTTCCATCAGCACCATCTAGGTTAAATTTTTTTTCATCCGAATATACTACCTAAAGTGGTATCACGCCTAAAACAGTCAAAAGCTTCAAACTGACTTTTGTCCAATCAGTCGCCATATTATTCTTTACGAAGTTTAGTCGTTTAATCTTGTGTTCCAGCTTTAGCATTGGGGCTTTCTTCATTTTCTGGCGAGTAATATGTGGATTTCGTTGAATCGATCGGCGGATGGTCCATTTGGAGACTGGAAGGCTAGTTTGTGCTTGAATCTCGGCTGCAGAGATCATGGAGTTGATGCTAGACGGGCAATTCTACGACCATCTATAGGCTTGAGAACTCTTGGTCGTCCTCCTGGATTTTTCTTTCCATATCCTGAGGAATTTTTAACAAAATTGTCAACACATCTTCTTGAGCGATGTAGGTGTATGGCGATCTCACGGTTGCTAATGCCATTTCTTTTTAGTGCCAGAATCTGAGCTTGTTCAGCAATAGTCAGTCGCGCGTTTAAGCCCATTTTACTAAAACATATTACAACTAAGACTAAGAAAAAAAGCTAAGATAAAAACACAAAAAACGACTCGGCCTTGGACAGGAAACTGTGGGGTGGGCATAAAGTTTTGCACCGCACTGCAATAGGAAAAATATTTTTCAAGAAAAATTGCCATTATGGGGCAATTCCTTTGCGTATTAATTGCGCAAACTGTAGTGAGGCTATAATTGTTTTACAGTAGTATTTTGGACCATTTTTGAAATTATCTTATTATTTTTATGGGACATGAGCTAGCAGCCAGAAAATGTGTATTCTAGGATAAGGTGAGCCGAAAAATTGAATGAAATAGGTCTTAGGCTGTAGACATTTTTCAATCATCTCATTTCATCAAAAAATGGGGTGAGGCTATACTTTTTTACTGAGTGTATTCATAAAAAAGACAACATCCTTTGTATCCAAGAAAGGGGTTTTCGCAGCGGAACCCATTTTATCCTAAAAAAGGCCTTTAAAACCTTTCTTGAATACGAAGGATGTCGTCTTTTTAATGAACATACTATAAAAAGAAGATTTTAGGATAAAAACTGCGCTTTTTGGAATACGGTATGGAAAAAAGACCCGAGATTTTAGAGGTTTTGCGGCGAGACCCTGTTTTTCATGTAGTAAATTTTTAGGATAAAAATGGGTTCCGAGGCAGAGAGTCCTAATTCTCGCTGCACCATACGCAGGGATTTTTCTGCCCAATATGGGACTTCTTAGAAGAAGGAAGCAATCAAAAAGTGACTCCTACCTGGTCCTTCCTGTAGAACTGCTTGAGACAAACAGGGCAGTTAAAGCTTTTGACCTTTGTGTGTTGATTAATATGCCGAAGGAGGTTGGCCTTTTGAGAGAAGTGGATCCCGCAAATCTCACAGACATAAACAGCTGTGTTGTTTTTGTGTGTTTTCTGAGGATTTTTTTGTTGTGACGAAATGTGTCTTTTATCTACCGTATGAGAGATGAAGTGCTGACTATACTTGGTGGTGTAGGTACACTTGGAGCATTTGTAGAGCGGTCTGACTGGGCCTTCAGGCACGGGGAGTGGCTCGATCGGCTGGTAGGAGGTTAGCAGTCGATTGGCGACGGTGACCAGCGAATGGGCGGCGTTCATCGTTCGATGGATTTCTTCCTCCGAATAGAGGCGAGGCTCCTCTTCGACTTTTACCTGGGCTACCGTAGCTGGCTGGTCAGCTGCATGAGATCCTGAAAGGTTTTTAAATCAGAAGTTCAAAATTCAAGCATCGCGGTAATCTTATCATCTGAAAAACCAACAAAATGTTGTCGCTTTTGGAGGAGGAATATTCTTTGCGCAACATTTTGTCTTTATTTGGGGGTCATAACTCGTAAAATTTGATATTTTCTCACAATAGGTGTCAGTGTGTCTTATAGCCTCAATATCTTTCTTTAAAAAAACCCCCTATGATTTTCGCCTTCCACTTGCTCTTCCTCGTCCTTTAGCAGACGGATCTACAGGTGAATAAGCTTGAACCAGGACTTCGCTAAGACGGCCAAGACAAACAAAGGTGTCCTCCCTTCCTGATTCAAATAGCCATCATCAAGCGGATGATGATGACCAAAGGATGAAACGACAAAAATTCTAATAATATTTTCGGCGGTTCCTTTTCATTTCCTCCCAAGGAATGGGCTATTGTATTAGTCATGCGGGCGACATCTATCGTATTCCTTCGAGATTCGGCTTATCAATCGACGAGAATTTTGGGGAAAAAAGAGTTCTTTTGAATGAAAAAAGCTAAAACTCTGCTTATTTTCTTAAAGAAAAAGTACAGTAGCCTAAACTATAGGCTACTCTATAGAATTCAAGCTTCGAAAAATGCACTTTTTACGAGTTTTAGGGTAATTTTTAAAAACTAATTTTTGAAGTCCTACAACCCACTTAAATGGTAGAAAAAGTCGGCCATTTCGATGGAAGAATATTTGCAAAAAAAGCAAACAAACGATGTCGGATTGGCTTCTGAAATTGTAGCCATGATGTGAAATCCTGATGAATGAATTCCTCCTGAAATATCGAAGATTTTGAAAGAAAAGTAGAGAAAAAAGAATCCAAATAGGCGAGTTGTTTGTCGCCGGCAGCAATGACTCCCGAGAGATGCCTGTGGATGGGGGCGGAGTCGGCTCACCTGTTAGGGAAAAACTCATTTTCTTTTGGCGGCGATGGGAGTCTGCTTTGTAAGGGGGGATAGCTCACTAAGTCAAAGCCAAAACTATGATTTGGATTATTGAGATATCACTTAACTGTGAGATATTATGAGCTAACCACAGATGATTGTTCCCTTTTGATTTCGACCAAAAGCAAAATCCGAAATAAAACAATCGCTGCTCAACCTTTGATTTGATTTCTTTGATCACAGAAGATTCGATTCGAACTGAACGACAGTTTTGCTTTTCTTTAGTCTTATAGAAGCCACTAAGAAGAAGAAAATCTGCTCATTGAATTTTATTTCAGTTTGCTCTAAAAAAATCAATTGAAACGTCACTTTGATATAAAAAAAACAGGGAGTATTATTTACTTTTCAGGTTTCATTTAATTGTAATAAGTCTTAGATTCGACTGGTTCTACCAATTGTTCAGTAATTTTTCTCTCACTTCAGATGATTTAGACTACAGTCTCTCTTTGAGCAAATCTCTCGTCGACCAAACGACTATAACAATAGAATATTCTTTATTTTCTTTTAAAATTGCCAAATTTATCCATTTTGAGTTTAGCCAGCGGAAAAGAAGAAACATCCTTGATCAGATCGGGGAGATCTCTCTCCGAATAATTGGAATTCATTACCGCATTAATCACATTCAGCGATTCTTCGATTATAATTCTCTAAAAATAAAATTATTCAATATTGCCTCGAATATCCCCATTTTCTTCGATTTTTAGAGATTTTAAGCCAATTTTTAGATTATCTACTATTCTATAAAGTTGCAGAAGAGATCGAGGGCTACAACTTTCAAAATTATAAAAGTCTATAAAGAAGGTCCAAATGTATCCAAGAAAATTCGATGGAGATCACCTTAATCTTCTGCTCGCAACATTTGCCCTTCGGACTCTCAACGGCGTGTTTCAAATTTTCAAGGTCGACCTTCCAATTGTGAACCCCAGCGACGGTTCTCCAGGGTGTTATCGCCTCTTTTTCCTTCTCACTCTTTGGCACATTTTTGCTACAAAAATCGCAGCTTTCATTGATCAGCAGATTCTTGTGGTGCTCTTTCAAATGGAGAAGGAGGATTTTCTACAAAAAACCTTGGAGAGATCTGATGATGTCGCCTACCTGAGTGTTGAAGCGCCGTTCGCAGTAGTTGCAAAACCACTTTTTGTGGGGTTTGGATGGCTTCTTGGTTTTTCTTTTGCTGGGCGAGGGCGAATAAAGACGTCCATTTATCAGCATCTCATAATCAGAGTCGGAATCACTCGGGGTTTGAAAATCCGAGACCTAAAGTTAGAATTTTATAGGACAACAGTCGATTTTTAGGTTTTTTGATGTTCTGCAATCTTATAGAATAGATCAAGATCTAAAAGATTGCAGAACATCAAAAATTCAAAACATTGAAACGAAAGACGACATGTTCGTTCGCAATACCGTATTCAATTTTGACGATTTTCTTTATCCTAAAATTAAATGAGCAATTCTGGTTGATTTAGACGGTTCTAGTGATTTTTTGATTTGCGTTTTATCGTTATAATAGCATGCAAAAACGTCTAGCAGCGCTTATTTTATTTTAGGATAAAAAAATTCGTCAAAATTGAATACGGTATTGGGAACAAGCATGTCGTCTTTTTTTAGACAGACTATAACTATTCTCCTTTAAAAACTCACAGAAACCTTCATTGGAAGAGCAAGAGGAGGATGGAAGTTGATTGGAGGCAGCAATTGAGCCAATGGATTCGAGAAGCTGTTCTGAAATGGTTAGCCTTTCTCTCTCTCCCCAGGAAAAATCTTACGGTGAAATTCCAGAGATCAAATGGACCAAAGCTGTGATCGATCGTCTGGGGGACAAGCTGCCTCCAATTTGAAGTCACGAGGTTGTTATTGGGAAAGTTCATAGGCGGGAAATCCTAATAAGACTACAATCTTCAAAATTCTAATTATTTCAAAACTACGGGTAATTGGAGATTAAATCCGCCGCCAGGGACCAACAACTGCGGCCAATCTTCCAGCCTCACCTGGAGATTCATTTCCGCTGGCTGAAGCAGAACAAGCCTAGAGAGACGAATGTGAGAAAAGAGAGAGACTTTATAGGCTTCAAAGAGACAACAAATGGAAAAAAAGAAAACGATAAAGCTACGTCTTTATTTGATCATTGTCGTCAACAGAATACTAATTTGACTCTCATTCGACGACGATAGGAGAATCGCTCTGCCCTTCTTTTTTCTGCTTTTCTTCTTCCTGCTTGACAAAAATCTGAAAGAGCAAGTTGACCACCCATTGGAAGTTCGAATTCCTCGCTAGATCTCCCATCTGCTTGGGCGATAATTGCGTCTTCAACGCGGCACCCATCAGCATCGACGTTTTCCTGGTCAAATTGTACTGAAAGAATCTGAATATCATCATCATCGTCTTCCCAGACGGGGGGTCATTCTTCGTGGTAAAACGGCGGCAAAAAGAGGAGCCGCTCATTCATAGCTTACAGTAGCAAACGATGGGAAACGGAGAGGCGACGGGGAGCAAAAAAAGAGAGAAATTTAACGGCCTTTGCGACTAAAGAAAGCCATCAGCTAGAAAAATGGAATAAATAGGAGAGATCCTCAATCTGAGTTTGAATTGAATTGCCCTAGAGTTTTTGTCATCAAAAAAGTGCTGGGGAATTGCCAATGTTATGGATTATTGTAGCTTTTATTACTCACATATGAATTCCTCATGATGATATTTTGAATTCTTTCTTCTATTGTAGCCTGCCTTCCAGCTGGAATGGAAGGCACTTTGATCAGGAGACCAGTACTTCCGCTGAGCTAGAACAGAAAATTTTCATCGTTTTAATACAAATTTGGGTAAGTTTGACTCAAAATGGATAGAGAGTGAACTTACTTGGGATTTGCGAGTAGAAGAACCTTCGTCATTACAGGTAGAAGAAAGAGGCTGGTCGTTATCAACCAAAATGGGTCCTGTCTTTGATGGAGGGATGAGTGGAACGAGATTGCTGAGCGCCGGCTCGGGGGTTGCTGATGCTGGCTGGCTCAGGAGCTCAGGAGTTGATGGAACAGTTTGCGGAGGGCTGTGGTATTTCGCCTGGAATTTAGATAATTTAAGCAGAAAAATACCGCATTTCTTCTAGAAGCCTCCGCCTCTGTAGATGCCTCCCCAATTCCTTTGATTATTCGACTATTTGTCAAAAGCAGACCCCACAGCGAAATTTCAAATTAAAGTCAAGTTGGAATAATTTTCTGAATTTTTGGTCTTCTGCAAACTCGTAGAGGAGTTCAATCTCTACATTTTTGTAGAACATCAAAAATTCAAAAATTGGTGAAAATCGTCCAAAAATTAATAAAAGATGACCGCTTTTAGGCTAAAGCGCAAAAAGATTCAGTAAGAAGTCCAATTTTCTGCCTTTTATCGCAATTTTTGAGGAAAATGATGTTCTACAAACTTGAAGAGGAGATCTACAAGTCTCTACAATTTTGCAGAACATTGCAAATTATGAATTTTGGTGAGTGTAGCACAAAAAGTTGAAAAGCTTCTAGGATAAATTAAAGATACTTCTAGCTGACTATATTGAACAAAAAATCGTCGCTAAATGACTCACCATGTGAGTGATAAGCTGTGGGAATAGACCAAGAAAAGAACAGCGATGGCAATTATGCAAGATAGGGATCTTCATCGGCGCCGAGGAGACTGTATACAATCCCTGAAGACTCCCACCTTCTTCAAGGCACACAAGAACTTCCCCTCACATTGGGTCCTATCCTCCAAGTTTTGGTCGCACTATTTGCAGCCTCAATTTGCGCCTCAATTTTGCCGGCCAGTTCCGTTTTATACATCAGACTGGCCAGAGGATCAACCAGGATGTCGGGGCTCCGGTGGGAAACTGAAAGATTTTATGAGTTCGTCTGTTGAATAGAGAGCCACCCTTTCAACTCACCGATATGGGTTAGATAATCCTCGAGGCGGGGGAATTCCGCCGGACAAAGGGAGCAGCAAAATTGCTGAAAAAAATGGGAGATTTTTGCTGATAAATCTTCAGTAACTCTGACTGTTTTTTTAAAAAATTTGTATTCATTTTTTCTTTGAAAGATCCCACTGCATTTTAGCTGCTGCTTTCAATTATATTCTCTTTCCAAAACTTTTAAAGATCAGTTTAGAGGAGCTCATAGAACAAAAGTAAAGCTAATTTTGAAACATTTTGGCTTCTGATTTTATTTGTTTTCTTCTTTGATCGTTATGAAATGCTTGAGGTTCAAAAAAAAGGAAACGAACTCTGTAGCTCAAGGAGGAGCAGCTTTCCAGTGGGGAAGCATTTTTAAAAGTAAGGCTATATGAGGTTGATCGAATGATAAACAATGACTAATCGAGTGACACCCGGAATTATGATTTATTTCACCTCAGTTGAATGAGACGCCATCATGTTGGAGGAAAAAGCAGATGAAGTGGTGAGTTGGTGCCCGGTGGCTGGACTGCTAGCTCTGAGACTCGTCTTCTCAGACTGAATCATCATTTATTTGTCATGATGGGATCACGGTAATTTAAAGATCAACTCTCTTGCACATTTAGGGACGAAATACCTTTTCAATCAGAATAATTTAAGAAGAACAATTACAAATTGTCTAAGAAGACGAGAGAGCGGAACAAAATATTTGTCCTCTTAATTCTACAGCTGTTGGAGGATGAAGTCTGCCGGAACTTTTTGGGTTAGAAATCCCCCAGCTAGCCTTTGTTTGTCTTGGTTTTCGTCTGATCTTTCGCGTTGGAAGTTTAATTGGAAATTTATTATTACAATTTTAAAATAAATCTACCGTATTCCTTACTTGTTCTACTCAAATTTTATTTTTGGAGGAGGAGGAAGATCTCCTTTGATTCTCCTCCTCTAAAATCATGCTCGATGGTGGCATCCTTCTCTATTCTGACGACAATTAATTTTAATAAAAGTTTTATTAAGTTTAAAAAAGTCTTCATTCTGAAAACGAATAATAACCCATTTATTATTCATAAAATGACAAGACATAAATTAAGAGCCAAGGCGTTGACCAGTTCCCGGGAAAAGTTGACGTTTCAGCTGTGCAGAATTTCCAGATTCTCAGTTCGTCATATCTTTCTCACTTTTTAGATTAGAGAATTTAGAGACTTTACAGAAATTTGATAACTTTAGCCTGTTATGAAATTTCTGCGAAAAAGCCTCTACGCTCGCGTTATCTAAAAAGTGAGAAAGATATGACGAATTGATAATAACAAAGAATTTTGGAAGACGTAGCCCCACCCCCAGCCTCTATATAAGATACACTTTTTAAATAACGCAAGCCTCTACGCTTAGCCCTGATTAAAAGATTGGATTTTTTTTTCAAAATGCTTTGCTAATCCCAAAATATTTTCTTCTTCTCTCGTCTTTTTTTTGAAACCGGCTATACTTTTATAGAAGATATCAAGGAGAGATTTTGATCAAATTTTGCTTCTAGAAGACCATAAATTGCTCATTTTAGCGCTTTCCTATTAAGTTTTTTGAAACATCGCCGAGGAAATATAATAAAAGCATTTTGGAAAATTAGCCAATCTTCTAATCAGGGCTGAGCGTAGAGGCCTCCCTCTCTCTTACTCCTTCCATCCTACTCTCAATATAGGAATAGAACAATCTCAAATGTCAATTTCCCTGCTACGCATAAGTTTGGCGTGCAACACAAATTACGCGAGAATTTTTACTAAAGACTGTTCGTTTCGTTGCTTGACCATTTTGTTTTTCAAGCTCTTGATTGCCCCTTTTCCCAGAAAAAAAGCAAGATTTCAGAAAATGGTCCGAATTCTACCAAATGGAGAAATTGACAGAAATCCTGCTTCTTCAGGTTCACAAAGGCGAGAAAATCGTCCTCAAGCCCCGAATAATCAATCCTCAAATGTGGTGAGTGTGACTCAGACGTTCTTATATACTATTTGATAGAGAGATGCTCCTCAAAAGGAGGGAATAAATAGCCCATCCGATTTATTCAACTATGCAAATGAGCGTCTACTAGCCTTGGGATTGCCTAGGATTCCAATTGGGAAATACATCGAACCAATTCACCTCGTCCTATGCGTCTTGCCGCTAGTTCTCTTTGGTCCAATGGCTCTGATAACTGCTGGAATTATCATCTACATATCATATAATGGTGGAATTGGTGGAGGGAATGCACCAGTCAATCCACCCCCTCCTCAAAATGTCCAACGTCCTACTACAGCTGCTGCTCGTTCTCCTCCATCTGGAAATCCTGCACGGCCGAAAGGTCAATTTTTTCCGGGAACTGGTCAACGCCTTGGCTCTTAATTTATGTCTTGTCAGGGGTATGGATAATAAATGGCTTCTTATTCATTGTCAGTTAACTTTGATATGTTTTTTCTTGACGTTATCTTTTCAATTTTATTATATTTTATAATGTTTAGATGATTTTATCACGATCAGTAAGGGTATTTGCTGCACCATCAGCTAGTATTGTTTCACTTGGACCAAGACATCAAATTAAGGTTAGTATCTTGTACATTCCAATTAAAAATATTGCTAGAATTCTCTATCAATGAGTTCACTTCCGTCCGGAATAGCCCTTTTTTCCAATATGCCTCAGATTGCAGATAACAGATGCTGAAAAATTAGTAAGTTGGATGCCTTTTTGATAATTTTAATTTAGCTAGCAGAAAGAGTTCCACAATATCTCGCTAAACATAATTTATCAGCAAGTCGCATCCAAAATCTTAAAATTTGTACGGTTCCGGTATGGATTTTCTCTTTTGCTCTGAGAAATATCATATCATATAAGTTTCGCCTTTATTTACTCTCGTATTGAATTTTTTTTAGCTGATTTTCATTCAAGTATTGCCGGATTCTTATGGTTTCCTGATCTTCTCGTACCGGACCCGTATTTCATATTACCAGATGCAGTAGGAGTTTTTAGATTTTTAAATTTTTGGGTAACACTTTTAAATTTCGAAAGTAGTCGCAAATTTAGACACAACGACAAATTTATCCAGCAAAACTAACCACTTGGCGGACTAAAAGCTATGAATTTCTCCCAGTATCTTTCACTTTATTGGCTGTAATAATTATGTCTCAGTTGCCTGCAGTAAGTTTTAAAAAAATGCAAATTTTGAAGTGATTTTAGTGTATTCCTCTTTATTGACTTGTAATATCTTCAACTGGAATGCTCCAATCGCAGCTACTTAGAGTTCCTATAATCAAGAAGAGCTTCGGTATACAACCGCTGCCGACTGATTCTACCAATCCAATTCGCGATCTTTTCCTCCGGCGAAAGAAAAACTAGATTTTTCACATTGCTTTTAGAAATAGATTGTTTTGTTTGAATTAAATCGAGATTTTCATCGTGCGTAATTTGCAAGTAGAGCCATTGGTGGGAAAAGGAGGTAAAATTCAGAATGTAAAACAGGCTACGACCCGGACAAAATTCTTCTTTCTTTCGACTATAATTTCTTTGCAATGACTGCCGACTTTGCTTGCCACAGAGGCAGAGAGAGTCTTGTTCCGCAAGGCTCAACTTATATCGAGCAATAAATTGTCTTTGATTTTGCCTTTCGAACGAGGCTCCTAGTAGGGCTTACTGTAGTTTCCTATTTCAGATACAAATAAAAATAAAAATTGTATTTTTTCTGGTAACAGTAATCACTTTCTACCCTTGACTGTTGTGGGTGCGGTGATTTGGTTGTAAATAGCTTCGAGCTCATTTTGTCGCTGTTCGAGCTCCTCTATTTTAGATGTTGGATTCGCATTCAGCCAGTTGGTGATCTAACCAAATTATTTTTTAAATAAATAAAAAAACCAACCTCTTGGCACTTTTCTTCAATCGATTTTCCTTCTCTATAGGTAAGTCTATCCATCAGCTGAAAGTGCAATTAAAAATAATTTGAAGATAAATCACTTCGTCATTGAGAGTTTGCCTTATCCGGAGGACATAATTCGTAAGCAAATCCTTCATAAAAGGTCTATCCTCCTCTCCAATATTATATTTTTTAATTTCCTCTGACATCATTTTAATGTCTTCTCTAGAAAGGCAGTTGTTTTCATTGGGCATAGTTATTCTCTTCGATTTTCCAGTGGATATATGTCGCCATGACGTTAAGAATAAATTTGCGGTCGATATCAAATGTGATCTAAAATTATTTGTTTGAATCCAGGATCTTTGATAGTCAAAAATAGTGTTCTCAATTGAAGAAGAAATTTTGAAGAATAAAAGATCAGAAAAAGAATCAACTGGACTTTCTTGGTTCAAAACGTCCCAATCAATCTAATATTGAGATTAGTTCTAAAAAAAAAGTACTTCAATTTCCTGCTTTTCGTCTGAAGGCATCAGTATTTCAGAGATTTCCAATTCTCCTAAGAGTATATTATTTTTGACCAGAGCCTGTTCTCCTTCATATATACGAATTGTAGCTGACTGCTTATCGGAAAAAAGAACAATGGGTTTGTATGTGTTTCTAAATGTATGAGCATTCTGGCTATTAGACGTTATGAAGGTCTGACAAGGGAACACTTTTAGTTGGTTGTGGCATTTCGCAAAATCTTTGGTATCATTCGATAGAGAATTAAATTCTAAGTCGTTTTCGAGAAAAATTAGCTGCTGAAGAACCGACCTGACCGAGTAACAGCCCTCCAAAGTTTGATTTCGTGACGAGTCTGAACATAAGGCCGCGCCACCCTACCAGTAACAAGTAAAGTCTTGGTCTAGTGGCAAGTGTGCTAGGCTACTGCCCTTTTGGTCCCGGGTTCGACCCCCGTGACTTTTTTCCCTTTTATTTTTTCTTCTTTTTTTGTGTATGTTAAAGAGGTACATTATTTATTGAAGCTAATAAGACAACTGTAACAGTAACAACAATAATCATTTTTGGGGGCATTTCGTGCTATGTACTTCTTCTACAGTAAGGTCTTTGTCGTAAAAGTCTTGGAGAAGTTGACGGAGGGACAGGGCAAACTTCTTCTCTTGTGGGGTGAGGGCGGGAAGGGAAGAAAGAGCAAAGCTCTGAGCAAGGAAGGCGACGATCTTGGAAGCAGACATGGCCAGTTGAAATGGAAATTTTGTCTCAGTAAACACTATCGATAAACACAAACAAAAACAATCGATAAACACAAGCGAAAACTTGCTTTTCTTCAATATTGACATATTTACAAGTCTAACATACACAAAAAAGAAGAAAAAATAAAAGGGAAAAAAGTCACGGGGGTCGAACCCGGGACCAAAAGGGCAGTAGCCTAGCACACTTGCCACTAGACCAAGACTTTACTTGTTACTGATAGGGTGGCGCGGCCTTATGTTCAGACTCGTCACGAAATCAAACTTTGGAGGGCTGTTACTCGGTCAGGTCGGTTCTTCAGCAGCTAATTTTTCTCGAAAACGACTTAGAATTTAATTCTCTATCGAATGATACCAAAGATTTTACGAAATGCCACAACCAACTAAAAGTGTTCCCTTGTGAGAGGTCTTCGTGGCTATTGTTGTGTTTCTCTGAAAGTTTTAATGAAAATGAAATATTAAAAAAACCTTGATGAGAACAGTCATGACTCCACCGGCAGTCTCAATACCAAGAGACAATGGAGCTACGTCGAACAAGAATACACGTTGGAGTATTTCGGACTTGTCACCAGAAAGAATGGCAGCTTGGATGGCGGCTCCATAAGCAACTGCTTCATCGGGATTGATCGACTTGTTCAACTTCTTTCCAGAAAACAAATCAGACAATAACTTTTGGACCTTCGGGATACGAGTTGATCCTCCGACCAAAACAATGTCGTTGATCTACTTTTTTATTAGAATTAGACAAATTAAAACAAACCGTACTCTTATCCATTTTTGCATCGCGAAGCGCCTTCTCTACTGGATCCATGGTTTTACGGAATAAATCGACACACAGTTCTTCGAATCGAGCACGAGTGATGTTAGTGTAGAAATCGATGCCCTCAAACAGTGAATCGATCTCAATTGAAGCTTGAGAAGATGATGAAAGAGTTCTCTTAGCTCTTTCACAAGCAGTGCGAAGACGACGAAGAGCTCGAGGATTAGAGGCAACATCCTTCGTGTGTTTACGCTTGAATTCGGCTACGAAATGGTTAACCATTCGATTATCGAAATCTTCTCCTCCTAAATGAGTATCTCCAGCTGTTGACTTAACTTCAAAGATTCCATCCTCAGCAGTCAATATGGAGACACTAAAAGTGCCACCACCAAGATCAAAAACTAGAACATTATTTTCTTCCTTATGCCTTATGTTGAGGCCATAAGCAACAGATGCTGCTGTTGATTCGTTAATGGTTCGCAGAACATTTAAACCAGCGATTTCACTAGCATCCCTGATAGCCTAAATTACAATTAGCCTTCTTATCGAAGTAACCAATAAACCTGACGTTGAGCGTTGTCGAAATAAGAGGGAACAGTAATGATAACATCTTTGACTGATTCTCCCAAGAAAACTTCAGCTGATTCCTTAATTTTGATAAGAATCATTGCGGAGATTTCTTGAGGACTCAAAATCTTAGTTTCCCCTTGGAATTCTACTTGAATCTTTGGATTATTCGTAGCATCGGCAATAACTTTAAATGGCCAGTGATGCATATCAGCCTGGACTGTCGGATTGTCGAATTTACGGCCAAGTAGGCGCTTTGTAGCTGAAATGACTGACTTTTAGTGGAGCAAAGGAACTAGCTGAAAATGGTATTTTGAGGATTCAAGCTGGCCATATCTTTAGCCGTATCTCTCACATGACACTCTAAATTCGAGAAAGAGACACAGGACGGCGTTTTCTTATTGCCATGAGAATTAGTGATGAATTCAACCTTTCCATTTCTTACAACTCCGACACAAGAAAAGGTCGTTCCGAGGTCAATTCCAATAGCATTGACTTTGGACATCTCGCTGAAAATATGGAGATGGCTGAACCAAAAAAGGCCTGAGATCTGAGCAGATTTTGATAAGATGCTTCAACATCAAAGAGAATAACATAGAGAGCTCACAATTCAGCGAAAGCAGCTAGTGGAATAGATATAAGAAAGAAAGGGAAGTCATGGGAAATCGAAGATTTTTTCATGGTTTCGATTGAAGAAAACATGCTACTAAATAGATTGCAAGATAAGAAGTTAGCGTGTGCTCAGCTCGAATTAAAAACTCTATTATCAGATAGAGCATTCTACCGATTGCTCCTTCAAATCTAGAAGATTGGAGAAAAGGCCTTGGACAGAGTAGAGAACTCCTTCCATCTTGAGATTGTAGAGGCTGTGCGAACTCAAAAATTGAGCTGTAGGCCAACTTCAACTCGAAGTGGCTCCATAGCGACGGTTCTTCCTGCAGAAGCAGAGTCGATGCATTGCTGATCGCACCGAAACTCCCAGCAAATTAATGATCGACTAGAAGCGGCCGAGTGGCAGGCCTCTAAAGTTTGGTTTCGCGACTAGTCTGGGTATAAGGTCGTGTCAGACTGTTAGTAACGAGTGAAGTCATAGTCTAGTGGTAAGTGTGCTAGGCTATGACTCTTTTGGTCCCGGGTTCGACCCCTGAGATTTATTTGCCTTTTATTTTTTCCACTTTTGTTGTGTATGTTGAAGAGGTAAATTATTTACTAAACGTAATAAGACAACCGTAACAGTAACAATAATAATCGTTTTTTGGGGCATTTCGTGCTGTCTTCAATATAGACATATTTACAAGTCTAAGGTCGCGACCTTATTCCCGGACTCGTCGCGAAACCGAGAAATTTCCAAACTTTGGAGGCCTGCCACTCGGCCAGGTTGGTCTTTCGGCAGCTAATTTTTGTCGAAAACGACTTAGAAATTAATTCTCTATCAAATGATACCAAAGATTTTGCGAAACGCTTGGACCAACTAAAAGTCTTCCCTTGTCAGAACGTTCCCTTGTTAGTGTGCAAATCACAACATTTTTTGAAAAAATGTATTGAGATACAGGTGTAGCCGACGGCCTGTTGAGGCTCGTTGACTGAGAGAAGGGGCGAGATGAGAGGTCTCTTTCCCCCGAATGAGTAGTCTTGAATTAAAGAGAGCCTTATCAAAACTGTACAGAGGAGACGTCGCAAAGTTTAAAAAAAGGGGGAGCGTAGGCCCTAACTTTGACGAAGAAGCCCTTTTATATCAAAGCTAGGGCCTACTCATATGTGGGAGTCTGCGACACGTTTAGGCTATTTGTGTTTTTGGTTCAACCGCCCCATCGCTTGTAGAAAAAAGAGGTGTAACAAAAGCATAGATACTTTATTTAAATCTCCAATTCTCGAGCAAATCAGTTAAGTAAACTGTCTTGTGTGTTTATCAATCAGAACAGGCGCCTCCCTGGCGTTGGATAACATCACATAAGCGGTGAGACATTGAATCGTACAATTTAGAAATATACTTTTTATCTATGGTACTCCAGTTGGAAAGAATGGCTGATTTAAGCTCTGGTGCAGTGCTATACTGTTTCCCATTACCATACACAATTCTTGCTAAATAGCCCCGAAGGTTTTCTACAAGATTTAAATCAGGCGAGCGTGCGGGCCAATCGACTACAGGAATTTTAGCGTCTCTCAAGAAAGATTTAGTTAAATTTGAAACGTGAATGCTTGCATTGTCTTGCTGGTAAACCAAACTAGAACAATTAGTTTTACGGAAAAAGGGAACTAACGAGTTCTTAAGAACATCTATGTACTCTTTCGAGTCCATTTTAGTCGATGCTGAAAATAATGGCACTCACCATTTTTTGCTGGGGTTTTTAGTTTTTCTGGAACAGGTGAGGTTAAAGTTATGACGCGCACTGTAGAAGCTTCGATCTAATCGAAATACATTCAAAACTTCCTTTTTTATTTTTTTCCAATCTACTTCCAAATATTGGCAATTTTTTTATTCTGTTTAATTAAGAAAATGAAAAGTTTCCATTGATGCCACGACCCCAAATTTATAAAGGCCTTTGAGCTTTTTATTAGCTTTTATCCACCCGTAGATTAATTTTGGAGTCATTTTTATTTCTGCAGCTCTATGGATCCATCGCGTGAGGCTCCCTCACAAGAAGGTAGAAGAAGGATTTCCCGTGCCGCGCCAAAGGCCAAGGTTTTTATTCGATTTTAACTTTAAATCAGCTTTTTTAGGAAACGAAGCTGTCCGGAGCGAAGGCGAGACGGTTCCCATCGACGAATCGACTCGAAGAGGAGAGAGGAATCAACACTACCAATGAGAATCTAATGGGAAGTAAGGACAATTCGGATGGACGTCCTCGAGCCCGCAAACTGAGTGAGACTACCTTCCGCCCTGTGGATAAGCAAAAAAGCAATGAAAACTTCGCCATCCCTCCGATGCAGACGACGATCGCGGTAGGGGTGAAGAAGCCGAATGAAATTTTGGTAGAGCTTTGCGGGAAAAGCCTTCTCAATTTCAACTGGTACCACGGGCTGATGCCGCGAATTGAATGCGAGTCTCTGCTCAAAGAGGATGGCGATTTCATCGTCAGGAGGACAACTTTGAAGAAGAACTCGCTCTACTGTATTTCTGTGATGCACGGCGAGCCGAAGCACTTTCCTCTCAACTATAAGGAAGGCTCTTGGACTCTTTTTGGCGTAAGTTTGGTGTTTTTTAAGCGAAATGTTACCTAAAAATATTCGATTTTTCAAAGAAAATTGAAGAAAATCAAATTCAGCTGGGGCTTTTTTTTACTGATAAGAAATAGGACCTATTGTGAGAGAAATAAGACAATGATCATGGTAACTTTGAAGGTGATTTTTTAGTCAATTTCCACTGATTTTATAAATTTTCAATGTTTTACAATCTTGTAGAGGAGATCAAGCTCTACAAAGGTGCAGAACTTCAAAAATTCAGAAAATTGCATTTGAGCCCATAAAAATTACGAATTTAATAATAATGCTTATAAATTCAAAATCGAATCTTCCCTCTTTTTGGCTGAAAGAACTTTCTTTTTTTCACAAAATTGATAAATTGATTTACTTTGCTGCCTAGATTTAATTCTCATTGGTTCAAACATGATTTCTCAGATTTCAGCTGTCGGGCAGCACCCTGCCGGAGCTGGTCTCCACCCTCCAGCGTGAGAAATATGTCTTGGCTGGGAGTGGAGCAATGCTGAAGAATCCGATCGCCCGCCCAGACTATTATCTCCTCCATGAGAACATCGTTGTTGACAAGAAGCTGGGAGCCGGTGCGTTTGGCGAAGTCTTCACAGGGACGCTGAAAGTGAAGGAGAGCGCTGAGCCGATTCCTGTCGCCATTAAGATGATCAAAGGTCAAGTGCAGAAGGCGAAGCTGGCGGAGTTCGTCAAAGAAGCCAAGCTGATGCGCCAGTTTGCCCATCAGAATTGCGTCCTCCTGCACGGCGTCGCGCCGCAAGAAGAGCCGCTGATGATTGTGCTCGAGCTCTGCCCGAATGGATCTCTCAAGAGCTGGCTCAAGAAATCCCCCTCAACTAGCAATGCCATGCTGATGAGGCTGCTGGTCGACGCGGCGAGGGGAATGTGCTATCTTTCGCAGTCGAACGTCATCCACCGTGATCTGGCCGCTAGGAATTGCCTCCTCGGCAAAGGGTTGGAGCTCAAAATCTCCGATTTTGGTCTCTCTGTCGCCGGCAAATCTGAACTCGTCATGGATCGACTCAAGAGCGTCCCCATCAGGTTTGAATCCTTTAATATTAGTGACGTATTTAGCATTTTTTATTAGAAAAAATTGGTTTTTCAGATGTAGGTGGAACATACCATATTTTTCTCTTCTAAAAGAAGCTTCCCCCAAATGCTAACTTGCCGCAAAATTGTAGAATTTTTTATTCATATTCACAATTTTTAATGTTCTGCAAAGTTGTAGAGAGGATCAAGGGCTACAATATTGTAGAACTTTGCAAATTGTGAAATTCAGCGAAACGTCTCTAAAAATTTTAGTCAAAAGATTAAGAAGTATTCCTTTGTGAGATTTTAATGCTTCAAGTAGAGCATAAATATAACAATAGGCTGACAGCAATAATCAATATCATCGCAGGTGGTTGTCCCCGGAGACGTTGACTAAGGGCATTTTCAACACGAAGACAGACGTCTGGAGCTTTGGCGTGCTGACTTGGGAGATTTTCACCCACTGCCGGTCGGATCCTTTTCCAAATAAGACGAACGCCGAGGCGAAGCAGATCATCCAAAATGAGAATCCGCCCATGATGGCTCCTCCAGAGGCGCCGGATGTCGTTCAGACTGTGATGAACAGCTGCTTTGAATGGAATCCCGCCAAGAGGAAGGACTTTGTCCAGCTATTGAAGATCCTCTCGCCGGATGAGAAGCCGCCGGATCCGACGAAGAACTCGTCTAACCATTGAGAAAAATGTGTGTTGAAAAAAAAGGAAAACAAATAAATACGGACGGAGAACTCTTTTTTTCAAACGAGAAAAGCCACGTTTCATGGCTCTCTTTTATTCCAATCTTGTCCTATTGAGTTAATTTAGTAAGCGGTTGACAGTCAAACATGTCGTCTTTTTTTGAAACCTACTATATAGTGCGGTGCAAAATGATATAGGCAGAGAGGAAAAACGACGATATTTTAATATATTTTATGAACAATTAACAATAAAACACGTCCTAATATTTCGTCACGCCGCCTCCTTTAGCAATTACTTTATAGATTCGATTGGGCATACTTCCAACAAGGTTTTGAAACAAGTTGGGATCAAGGGAATTCCAGGCTTCTTTGATATCATCTTTCAGTTCGGCAACACTGTCGTACTTCTTCCCGTTTTGGTAGACCTTTCGAGCCATACATCTCCAGAGATTTTCGATCGGATTGAGATCAGGGAATCGAGCAGGCCAAGACAAAACGGTGCCATTGTTAGCTGCAAACCATTCCTTTGCTGATCGACTACCATGTATACTGGCATTGTCCTGTTGAAAGACAAGTGGTCGATGACGGTTGAGACGCAGAAATGGAAGAAGAGACTCGGTCAAGACGTCTTGGTAGTCCTTGGAGTTTATGCAACTTGACGTGAAGGGAAAATCAACAATTCTTTCAGCACAGAATGAGGCCCAGGTCATCACTGAGCCGCAACCGAAATTTCTTGTAGAAAAATAAGCTGACTCTTTGCGAAGATCCCTCCAGTAGCTGTTATTTCCATCCGGACCATCGAGATTCCACTTCTTCGTCATTTTTGATCTGAGAGCAGCTCAAAGTTGTGTTCGAAGCCTTTCGGACGGTAAGTCTTTCATCTCTTGAAGTCAATTTTTTTGGTCTCTCGGTAGATTTTGCTTTGCCGTAGGATCCCTTGAGCTTGACATAATTATCGATAACACCAGCAGAGCGCCCGATAACTTTTGAGATCTCCCGATGACTCTTCTTTTCGCGGAGGAGGACATCAATCTTTCCCTTTTCGACATCAGTCAAAGGAGTTCCTTTTCCCATAGTTTCGCGTGAAGATTGACGTAGACTTAGAGTAAAGTTGTCAGAAACAGTTCCTTTATAAAAACAGCCATGAAACATGCTGATTTCCTCTCTGCCTATATCATTTTGCACCACACTGCACTTCTATAGAAGATATCAAAGAGAGATTTTGATCAAATTTTGCTTCTAGAAGACCATAAATTGTTTCTCATTTTCATGTCACTCATTTTATCGCTCTCCTACTAAGTTTTTTGAAACATCGCAACATCAGGAAATAAAAATATTTTGTAAAATTATCTAATCTTCTATCATCAAAAAATAATTTTACCAAATCACATAAACTATTTAGACGGAAATTCGGAAGAATTTATCAAATTGTTCGGCGAGGTCCGCGAGAGGTCGATAGATATCAGTCAATAAATCATGAAATCATTCTCCACTCCCTTCTGAAAAATGTCATTCAAATTTGATAGAAAAATTAATCTAAGCTCGAGGAATCTGATTTAGAGGAAAACTCTCAGCTTTAATTTACGAAATTTTTTTTTAGAACTTTAGAGGATTTGATTCACCTCGTCCTCCTGGTCGTCATCCTCCGTCGGCTTGTCGGGAGTCTCGAAGAGTAGGCATTTCCCCTCGTTGATGCTGACATGCGCCTTGTCGTTCGTCTCCACCGACTGGGCGGCCTTGCAAGAGGCTATATCTTCGAGATCCTTGGGTTCAGCGTCCATCATTCCGAGGCGCTTCACCTTGCGAGGATCCAGCGTGGCTCCATCCGCATGGGCAGCCAGCTCATACTCGTTCGGTTCCTTGTGCATATCCAAGACCGAGCGTCCAAGATTTGATTTGTCATCTGTGAGAAGTTGAGTTGCTTCAGCTTTCTCGTTCTTCTCATTTTTGCTTTTTTTCGACTTCTTCTTTGGGCTCTTTTTGCTCTGAAAAAAGCGCAAATTTCTAACTATTAATAGGTCATAACTTTCTCAAAATCTGACCAATTTCAATGATTTAAAGCTCATCTTGTAGCTCTTATTTTTAGCTTCAACTTTGCAGAACATTGTTTTTGGAGAAAATTATTGCAAACCCCGTAAAATTGTGTTTTCCTCTTGAGACCCATCTGGATTATTGTAACTCCAAATTGATCAAATTTGCCGATTTTAGAAGTAGTTTTCATACATGTTCACTACCCGCAAAGGCAAATTTCAAAAATAAAAGAGACTAATGAAAAATTAGAAAATCGGTGAAATTAAAAAGTTGGACTTGCCTTCTTTTTCTCGTCGATTTGGGACTGTTTTTGAACAATTTCTGGCTTCTTTTTCTCGCTCATGGCGATCTTCTGCAGGCTGAGTGGCTGAATCTTTGAGTCCGGCTGTGTCTCCGCTACAGATTTTAACTTTTCGTCCGACTTCTTCACGACATCTTTTGCTATCTTCAACTGCTTCGACTCTTCCCGGCTATCCATAGTCGTGGTGGTTTCGGTTTGGCTGGAACCCTTCGGCTTGCAGGTCAGCAAAACGACGGGCAGAATTAAAATCGGTAGAAGCAGCAGCATGGCGAGATATTCGCTCAGTAATAATGCTGGTTTTGGATTAAAAGAGACCTCGATTTATCCAGACTTTTGACTGGAATCAGCGTAAATTTTATCTCAAATTTGCAGCGCAGCGATGATAATATTCAGTTAGCTATATTACCTTTTTGATATGGATTTTTATCTGATCTCGTCTAAAAAATCAAGTTTTCTGCATCCTATCCTAGTTTTTGCAACATTTTCTTTCTAAATTGGATGAAAGAACTCAATAATTAGTTTGTTTTTTGATTCTCATTTGCACAGTAATCCACAGATAGTTGAATTACTTGAGGGTTCTTCTGTCTCTTTAGCAGCCCAGAGAGAAGAAAAAAAAATGATTCAGTGATATCAATAATTCCAGACTAAAGCTGAGTTTTTGAATATCAACATATTGAAAGAATTCTCTTTTCTATTCTGATGAATATTTCTACAAAGTCTGAAACATGTCTTTCCCAAACAGTCTAAATTTGTTTTAAAAGTTTTTTGGTTGCAAATAAAAAAAGAAAAACTGATGCCTATAGTTTATCTCTCAAAAAACGCTATGTGATCAACTTGACTGTCGCTTTATTCTACTAAAAGTTGTCCATCTTTTGATTGCCCGACTATTATTATTCGTTTACAAAAAAAAACTGTTTGGGATGTTTTGAAGGGAGAGGATTTCTCCAAAACAAAGAAAAAAACTTGGAAACATTTTTCGAAAATCTCTCTCCCTGCCAAGAAGAAGTGAGAGAGAGAGAATTGTAAAAACTGCCCCCATGTGATAGGGCGGAAAAGTACTTCCTCTACCGTCTAAAAATAACCGCCATCTTTGTGCTTTTTTCTGCAATTTGGACTGACCGTTCGAAAATGTTCTTTTTTTTTTAAATTTGTCATCAGAAATGATGAAAGAGATTCATCATTTTCGCACAAATTATCGCCGGTCCGGCGCACGACAAATATCTTTAGGCTGAATCGTGTTTGGGATGGCTGATGCAATACAATGTGGACAAGAGGTCATCGGGCTGCCAGAAATATAAAGCCAGTCGTCAGCCGATCACCACACTTCTTCCCCAAGAGAGTGGCTCTCACCATCAGCTCTCTTATCATTTTGACCCAAAGGGGGATTATTTTACTTCCTCCTTTATTTCTATCAGGAACTATCTCAGGCCTTTTATACGCATTTTTTTTTTTGCTTTTGGATATAAAAATACAGTTTCAGTGAGAAATTTCAAAAATCGAGTTTAATTTACGTCGCTTGTATGGTTTTCCTGTATGATGCTTTTGAGAGTTTAGATGCTAAAAGCGAAATTGTAAAGCTTCACCAGAATATTACATTAAGAATATTATAGCCTTTCATTCGAGTTTTCTATCTTCTTTGATCTTATTTTAAATAAAATCCTTCCATGAAAGCACATTCAAACAGCGCGGGTCATTTTCTTATCCGATTGGCTTACTGCATGTAGAAAGTAGAAGTACAAAGAAAAATGTATAAGATAATTGGCATAAAATCATTTTGCCATCTTCCCCTATCAAATTTCCCTTACTCTTTTTTCACGATCAGTCTCTCTCCCCACACCTCGTGCCAGTTGATCGGACCATGTGGTCATAGCACATGGTCTTCTCCACTCAAACAGACGCGTTCCTCTGTCCATCTAGGGTCCACCTGCACGTAAAAATTATGAAATATGTGGGCATCTATTGGGGATAAAAAGGGTAGTATGTCTTAAAATAAGCAGTATGTAAAGCAAATTTCTATATTTTTTGAATTTGTCGTTCCTTTTCTATGTTTTTACTCGATATTTTCGTTACTTTCGCCGTTGTATCAGTAAAGAGCGAAAAAGACTCCAATCTTGGGGAGAAAAGCAGCTGTTTTCTCTTCCTTTTTGATCTCCAAGGTGGGTAAAACTCCCCATCATTTTGTCGGATCTATGCGGCCGTTCTGTCGACGAAAACCCGCAACCTGCAATCTCCTTGGGTCATAAATCGTCGCTTTCAATGAAGTCGAACCGAGCGGCCACGTGGTCGACCCTCCCGGACCCGAAGTAATCTCAAATGACCCCGGTAACGATACGATAACGACTCAGAATGGCTCTTTGTCTTTTTTTTAAAGAAAGGATCTGTCAGAGAGTCGTCTAAGATAGTAGTCTAGACAGAGTGCAGAATTTATCATTCCCGACTATCATTCTCCCGCTCTTAATCGACGTCTAGTCATAAAGCACGAGAAAACTCTCCTCTATTTGAATCGCCGTCTCTCTTTGACTTATCATCGCTGTGACTGTCATCTCTAATTAATCACAGCTGACTCAATCCGCCGGATTTGTCTTTACTATTTCTGTCTATCTTTATAAGCAAGGCCTTTAGCATACCAAGTACAGAAAACAATAGGTTCAAATCAGAATTTCTCAATTTTTGTAGAGAATACTGTTTCAATTGTGAACAACGTTCGAGGGGAGAGGATAAGCAAAACTCAACAATAGAATCAGCTGACTTAATAATGCTAGCTGAAACGCTTTTGTTCAATCTCTGTAATCTTATTATTAATGGCTTAGTCGGTTACTGCAGCCCAAAATCATCCAATTTCCGCTTTGCCTTCGCAAATTTCCAACCAAACTGTAGCTCTTGATCTCCTCTACAACTTTGCAGAACATCAAAAATTATAAAAATCAACAAAATCGTGTAAAATTACTAATTAGAGTTGTGGCAAATTGCTGTAAAATGAGAAGAATGTTATATTTTTTATATTATATATTATCATTAATTCTTTTTAAATGACTTGATTTCCTGAGATCAAAGAATCAAGAAGTCTTCAATCAGTCAAAGGAAATGGCTGGTAGAATGCCATACTGTCTAGACGCACTGCCTCTGTTGTTTGATAGCCCTCTGAGTGCAGATTTCGGTCGTTTCTTCTGGCTCAAAAAATGAATTTAATCGGATGATTTCCGAATCAGCAATCTCCCCGAGATTTTTAGTCATCCTCTCACAAAAAAAGACTTAATGATGTGACATTTGTCATTGTTTTGATGACAAAGGCGACCCGGTCGTCTCTCTTATCTTTTCGGGTGGAGAGGGCGGAGTCGAAAAGAACACATGGTGGACTGGACTGCTGGCTGGGATCGACTGCCTCTCTCGGACTCTCTCTCTGCGCCAGCTGGTCTAACCCCCCATGATGATTTCCTTCTTTCTTCCAGCTTTTAAAAGCAAGCTCTTGAAATGCTTTTAAATCTCTCGCTTATTAAATGCTAAAATTTATCTAACAATTTTTCAGTCGTTTATCACTCAATTTATCAAGAGATGTCTCACGATCGTTTCCCCCACTTTGGAACTGCCGCCATCCACGTTGGACAGGAGCCTGAGCAATGGGATATGAATCAAGTGGGTTTTCTTTCTTTTTTTGCTTCTATTTTTGGAGGGGATGTCCCAGATTGCGAAAGTCGGATCGTCTGGTCAGACGGCTGTCTGGGGCTCACAGAGTTCGATTAGGGCGCCGGGGATTGGGCTAAAATTAGCCGCAGAGCAACAAAGAAAAATACTACTATAATAATATAAAAGTATAGTTTTCAGATTTATTTTTGAGGCAAAGCTTTTTTTCAACTTTTTCATATTTTTGTCCTATAAAAATCGAAGAAAAAGTTTCTTTGGAATTCTCTTCCGAACAAATTTCACATGTAGAACAAAAAAATGAGATCAGTTTGTTCTTTATTTCCCAGATGAAAATAATTTTGACCAACAAAAAAATTTCAACCTTTTTTCCCTTAAAAATTACCGTAAAAGTCTGTTTGTCACCTTTAAAAAATATGCGAGAAAAAAAATCATCTTTTTATTCAATTTTTGTCTTCGAATTCAATATCCAGAAACGCTTCAATCGTCCTCAAGGGGCTAATCCATTCTGGTTTTTACTCTTTTTCTCCAGAAATTTGAGGAGAAGCTATTTGTTTTTTTTTGCATCAGAAACCGCTCTTATTCAATACTCTCATATCCGCAAGCGCTATTGCTATAGTAGTTGTCACCTCAATTTATGATTCCTTGTAGGGATTTTTAAGGAAAATAACCTAAAGGGATAGCTTCCCCTTCAAGAAACGGCTAAATTCTTTTTCTTCCTCTTCTTAAAGATTTATGCAAAACAATTGACTGGGATTTATTTCCTTTTGTTGCTCTGTATTTTCTTCCAAGTGGAGCACAAAATTATTTTCATTCGTTGCTTTTATTCAATTCTTCTGCGGACGAGATGATTTGCGTTGTAGATCGTTGGCCTTGAACACAGCCTGGAACTAATTTACGATGGCTGACTGCAGTAAATTCCTTATCTTTCAGCGAAGACGTAGCGACTAAAAAGTTTTATTACTCCCCCTCGTATCAGTGGCTGTAAACGTTTTTCCACGAAAATTACCCCCACAATTCCTGTTCTCGGCCTTTTCGAGACAAAGAGAGAGTGAGATAAGATAAATGGTTTCAGGTTGTTCCTCCAATCTCGCTTAGCTCCACTTACAAGCAGGATCGACCTGGAGAGCCCAAAGGACACGACTACTCTCGAGCTGGAAATCCCACTCGTGATGTTCTCCAGAAGAACATCGCCGCTCTTGAGGATGGAAAGCATTGTGAGTCCTTTTTGCCCTTCAAATTTTTTTCGCAGCCTTTTTTAATCTAAAATACAATAAAAGCAAGCTCTGGAACGAAAATCAATTGAATCCTCTGACTTCTCTCAATTTTCATAAATTATGGAAAGTTTCTCCTATTTGAGTTAGAAAGAACTTCAAAAACCGAGGAAATTGTTCATTTTTTGACAACAGTATCCCTTAAAAAGTGTTCCACATAGAAATTTAAAATTCATGAAAAACCAGTTAAAGGGAATTATGTTTTACAAGATTCTAAAGGAGGTCAAGATTTTTTTTCTAAACTTTTGTGGAGAAAATAGAATCAAGTGCTTTTTAGGCCAAGTATTCTCATCCGGACTGGCTGCCTCAATGGCTATCATCAATCGCCTAAAGACTGGCGACCATGTGATCTGCTCGGATGATGTCTACGGCGGAACGCAGCGTTTCCTCCGCCGAGTCAGTGTGCCCAACCACGGCCTCCAAGCCGACTTCGTCGATTTGACCAACCTCGACGAGTTGGCCAAAGCGTTCAAGCCGAGCACCAAGATGGTTTGGTTCGAGTCGCCCTCAAATCCTCTCCTCAAAGTCGTCGATATCGCTGCTGTCAGTCAAGCCGCCAAGCGCTTCAACCCTGAGATTTTGGCTGTCGTCGATAATACCTTCATGTCCCCCTACTTCCAGGTAGATCTCAAAAAGTGGAAAAAAAAACATAAATTTCAGAGACCTCTGTCCCTCGGAGCTGACGTCGTCGTCCACTCTTGCACTAAATATGTCAACGGCCATTCTGATGTTGTGATGGGTGCAGTCATCACCGACAGCGACGACATCCAACAGCATCTTTTCTTCCAACAACTCGGTTAGTTTTATTTTCTTCGCTCGACAATATCAGACCACAAATAGTGACAAGGTGGCGCTTATGATCTGAGGAAGAAAGAAATATTTTTCTAATTACTAAAAGCCCTAAAAAATTGTTTGTTTTTGACCATGATTCACTCATTTTTATTATTTTCGATGTTCTGCAATCTTGTAGAAGAGATCAAGCTCTACAACTTTATAGAGCATCACTCTAATTGAAAAGGAAGTAGCTAAAGATGAAAGTTTTGATATTTTCTACCAACGTTGAAACATTTCTTTTCAGCTGTTGGAGCTGTGCCATCGCCCTTCGACTGCTTCCTAGTCAACCGTGGTCTCAAAACTCTTCATCTCCGCATGCGCGCCCACTACGAAAATGCTTTGGCTATCTCCCAGTTCTTGGAGTCCAACCTTCGTGTTGAGAGGGTCCTCTACCCGGCTTTGCCATCTCATCCTCAGCACGAAGTTCACAAAAAACAGACAAAGGGAATGAGCGGAATGATCTCCTTCTATCTCAAGGGAGGACTCGAAGAGAGTAGGACTTTCTTGTCCTCTTTGAAGGTTTGTTGTTTTTTTTGAGTTTAGACTAAATTAACATTTGTAGATCTTCATCCTCGCTGAGTCATTGGGAGGCTACGAATCGTTGGCTGAACTGCCATCCATTATGACCCATGCTTCGGTCCCTCCAGAGGATCGTGCCAAGCTTGGAATCACCGACAATTTGATTCGTCTTTCCGTGGGAGTAGAAGACCTCGACGATTTGGTCCAAGATCTCGACCAGGCTCTCAAGGCTGCTGTGAGTCTCTCTCTTCTGATCAAATAAAGCCAATCAATTTCAGATTCCCAAAGTTTAAAATTCTTCCTCTTTTAAGTCAAAGTTCTAAAGCCGGTTGATCTTCTCTCTCCTTCCCTCTTATTGGCGGGCTTCTTTTCTCTCCTTTCACACTGTGTGTGGCGTAGGTACCGAGTGTTTAATCGTTGGAGCATATCGAGAGATTGAGTAGATATTAATAAATTCATTTTCATCAATCTGTTGGCCAATGTCCATCCGATATGCTTTTTAGCAAATTCGATTCTGGCCTTCCTGTTCTTGGGAGAAACAAGCGGTTGTTTACAGGGCCTTCGCATAAAAAGTCTATTCGATGTTAAACGTTTTCGAACAGTTTCACGACTAGCATTCAATCCATAAAATCGAACAAGATCTCTATGGATATTGGCGGATGTCTTGTGAGGGTACTTCTTCGACGTCCTCATAATAATTTTATCCTGACGAGGCATTGTCTCCTTTGGGCGACCACCTATGGTACTCGGATTAAGGTTAAACTGAGTCGCAAAATCCTTCTTCTTTTTCCCGCTCTGGATCTTCCGAACAATAACTTCTTGGGTATCTAATGAGATTTCCTTTCTTCCACCCATCGTTTCAACAAAAAAACACAAACGGAATGATAAAAGCAACTAATAAAGATAACAAAACATGGCTTAAACGAAAAATTGCCAAACTTTTGTGTGCTACTGTAATAGAAGGGAGGCTTCTATTTTTCTACCATGTTTTTTTGGGGGGTGGGTTGACTTGACCTTAGTAGACTTACAACTGGATTTGTTTTTTATTTATTTTTAATGCTTTTCTCTTATAGTTTGTATCTTTACGTACTTTTTTAGTTGGTCAACTATTTTCCAACAAAATACCACATTTCTTCTACTAGGAACCTCCCAAAAGTTTAAGTTTTTCATGCATTTTAGTAATATTCCAATTGCTTTCGTAATTTTTGATGTTCTATGAGCTTGTAGCTTTTTATTGTTTTACAATTTTATAGAACATCAAAAGCCTCAGAAATCAGTAAAATTAACTGAAACGTGCTCTATTAAAAGTAATACGTAATTGCCATTATTCGGGATCTTTCGTGGACTTCCGTAAATAGTTTAAATGGTTTGTTTTAGTTATGGTTGGTCGGGACAAACAAAATTTCCATTATAGTGACGAGGCGGAAAATTTGAGAGTCCTTGTTTGATCAGCTTACAAAGTGCCACACAAATTTGATCCTCACAGATAGAGCTGTCGATCTTCTGACGACCATTAATTAGCAGCCATGCGGATCCCCAGCAATTTTCAGGTAGGAGAGTATCTGATTGTCATTTTGTCGCGAAGGATCTTTGATTTTTCTTTCTATAAGAAAAGAGAAGTTTGCTTTCTCCCCTAAAACTCATAGAAGATCCTTTAATAAATGAGAAGAATGAAAAATCAGAATGCAATCGGAATCATCTTGATGAGAATATTCTAGCCAGTTCGATTATGAGACCATCCATTCTTGACTTCTCTTCCATGAAAATGACCAACAAACTGACAAAATTGGAGCATTTACAAGGACTGAGAGGTCTGGCTATTCTTTCGGTTATTTCCTTCCATTATTTTCCAACTTATTTCCCCAATGGTTATCTTGGAGTTGATTTGTAGGTTATTTTTCTCTTCTTCCCATAAGCTCTCATTTTAGATTCTTTGTTCTTTCGGGATATTTGATGTCGATGATGTTGGATCGACATCCCGAAGTGACTCCACCAATCTTTATTGAATTCCTCTATCGTCGAATGAAGAGGATAGCTCCACTCTATTATTTTGTCCTTTTCTTCACACTTTGTAAGTCTTTTTCCATTTTCGAGAGATATTTTCAGTTATTTTAAAATATTCCCCTTGTACGGAGGTTTTAACAAATCTAGTCTCGTCCGAGGATGCCATCTGGTTGATTACAAACATCAATTGGGATAAGAACATCGACTATTTCGAGAAGCTAGGCGTCTCTCATGATCTCTTCACTCACACTTGGTCTCTTTGCTTGGAGATCCAATTCTATCTCGTTTTCCCCTTTATTTGGGCATTTCAAACAAGATTCGGTTTTAATAAAAGAATACTATTTCTCCAGTTGTTGAGTGAGTTTGTCGAAGAAATGAAGAATTATTTCTAGGTGCTGGCTCCTTCCTCTTCTATTCAACAAGCGGAGAGAAAAGAGCTTTCAACAGTATGTTTTGCAGAATGTGGCAGTTCCTTTTTGGTTGGTCTTTTTTTGTATCAAAGTTGGATGAATTCAGGGAATCTCATTTTTTGTCTTCAACAAAACGAACATCCAATGGATGATCTTGAGAAACTGCAGCTAATAGAAGTTGAAGAGGAAGAGCCTACAAAAGAAGGAAAGTCTGTTTATTCCATGTTTGCTTCTCTCTTGCTGGCTCTTCTAGTCTACACTATGGTCACGGAACAACATCTAACTAAAGATCATTCAAGGTCCTTTTTATCTTATAGATCTAGACAAAGGTCTCTGAGACAATTTATTGAAAAAAAACACATCTAGTTTGACGAGTCCTTTTGATCTCAAGAGTTAGTGGAGTTTTAGAATGACGATAACCATAGCGACGACTTTGTTGATTTTCTTCGGGAAAAATTTCTCACTTTTGGAAAATAAGGCGATGGTTTTTATTGGAGAAATCTCTTATACTTGGTATCTCATTCACTGGCCAATGCTGGGCGTCCAAAATTTCCACAATTGCAATCGAAATGAAGGTCAGTTTTTATTCATCTTAATGAAGAAAAATCTCCAGAATTATTCATCGGAATGATTTGTTCGTTTTTAGTGGCACTTCTTGTTCATTTTATCTTTGAAAAGAAGTATCTTTCATGGAACAAGAATGCTATTTTTATGATAGTTTCAACTCTTTTTTTGGGCACATTGGCCGCCCAGCTGGTCATTCGATATTCAACTTATAAGATGTGTACAGTAAGACCACCATTGTATACAAATTTTAGTCAAATGTCTAAAGGTTTGTTTTGAGGAAAAGTTGCAGAAAAATTCTAGAGGAGAGAAAGGTTTATAACTACCGTATAACCCAATATGATTCCTATCTAATTCTGAATGAAGGCTGCGTTTTTGAGGATCATCTCTTCAGCAAAAATTACATGCAATTCGAAGGAAGTTGCAAATTCACTGTCAGTTTCTGTTTGGCTAAATAGGCTAGACTTTAGAGTAATAAGACAAAGAATGAGAAGACTATCGCCATTATTGGGAATAGTTGGTCCGCGAATAATAGTCCTTTGATTTTTGAAGAATGCAGTCCATTTTTTGGCTCCTTTTATAGGGCTTCTTTTGTCGGTTTGTAGACATTTTTTTCTCTCTAAAATTGGCTCATTTTTGGGATGTGAAGTGCTGATGTTGGAACCGGCATATAAGGAGATTTGTGAGGAAAAGGAAAAACATTATTTCTCTTTAGTCGAACGAGTCAATCCGGATTATTTGTTTATTGTCACCAGGTATTCGATTTGATTCGACGAAGAAGGACTCATCAGATATTGCTTTTTGAATTATCGAAAAGAACCAAAACAATGGGAAGCCATTGTGGAAGAAGGAAAGAGGCGTTTGGCTAGACTCTCAGCTTATGTCAAGCAGAAGATCTTTGTGATTCACACTTTCCCGGAAATTTATCTGAACGAAACTCAATTGATTGCAGCCATCGACGAAGGAATTGAGCCTCAGTGGAATGCTTCGATTGCGCACAATGTGGATGTTGGAGTGGCCCAGGAAAAACTCGATGAAATGATAACAAACTGTCTCAAGTGTGAACAATTCGACTTCACAAGTCAATTTATTTTTAACGGCTCGTTTTTGCCGTACGATCCGGAGTCCTACGTCACATTTTACACGCCTGGATCTCATTTAACTATTCCCGGATTAGAGAGAGTCAGACCCGTCTATAGAGAAATTTGTAGGAGGATAGGTCAATAAATGTTTCAAACAAACCTTATTATTATAAGATCCTGGAAAAGTTTACTTTTAATTCAGACGGTAGAAACTGAATGATGATAGAAAGAACAGATTATAGCCTAAGAAGAATTGACAGAGACCTCCACCGAGCACCCAAACAGATCCGATCAAGCCGAAAAAATCGAAGAAAATCTCAATGCATTTTCTTCTCTAGCCATCTGTCGAATCGACCGTTTTGGGTTCCTACGGACCTTCTCTCGGATTTTTTTTCATAATGCGAGATGTTGAAACGGTTTTTGGTCTGCCAGAGCATTTTCCATCGTTAACAGATCCAGTTAGACGACTTCTTTTCAAGCACGCATAGACTTTCACGTAGCACCTTCATTTTACTCTAAAGTGCTGCATTTTTGGTTCTTCTCATTGTTTAAAATACAACTATATGGTTAACGCAACAAGAGTAAAAGAAAAGTCAATAATTCTCCAAAGATTTATCAAGGTAAACAACGGAAACCCATTTTTTTTTCGTTCAATTTGTATTTAATACTCCTATTTTCTTCATGTGAAGTGCTCTGTTAGAATTAAGAGAGCTGTTACCATTAGAAAAAGTAAGATAAACTTCTGTTGCATTACCATTTCGATCAGACTTGAGCGAGTTACCCGATTCGGGCGAGTTACCCGTACCCTAGCGGGTAACTCCAAACGAGTAGGGTAGTAAAAAGATCACTACCCGCCCAAGTCTGATTCTGAGACAATCGTTTCATTGGCCTAAGCGATTTCCTTGCACTTCTAGACGTTTTTACATGCTATTAGAACAATAAAACGCATCAAAAAACCTCAGAAACAAGTTTAGGTAGAAAATTAACCACAAGGTCATTAAATTCAAGAAATTTGTCAACAAATTTATTGCTTTAAGCGCAAAAGGAGTATTAGTCCGTCAGTCGTCAGCGATGAAATCCGTCAATTCTTTCATCTCTTCCTCGGTTGTGAACATAAAGCAGAAGAATTGGAAGTAACAATTAGCCTTTTTAGAGCAGATTAAGAAGGGAAGCTTTGAATTCTCATAAGAGCATTCGACGAGGAATGCATGATCCATCAGGTTATCCATCATCTTGACTTTTCTTGGAGTAAAAGCTGGGTCATCTAGAAGACGCTCTATGTATTCTAGAGAGCCACCCGAAGTGATTTGTATACGCTTTGCACTTTTTCCGTAGTGAGTCTGAAATAATCTTCTAATGAGAAAAAAAGAAGCAAATTACTTTGATGAAACGTCGAATTGACGGGATATAATAGTTTAAGTGGCTGTCGTTGTGGAACAAATTGATATCGATGCAATCATCTGCTGGACCTTCGAGTGCACGACAAATATCAGAAAATGACGGGAGATTCAGTTCAACTCCAGAGTCCTTGTTTCCCAGCTTATCAATACGACTCCAGAAGTTGAGAACTTTTGAAGCAATAAAGTCTTCTGGTTTCAAATGAGTGAAAATCTCATTGATTGGCTGATAATGTTGTGTTTTGTATTTGGTGAAATGGACTCCGCATTCACCAAAAATGACAAACATTTTTGCCAGCAACTCATAATCCTAAATTAGCTTGCTTCAAAATCAGAAAGGTGCTTACCGCGTGTCGAGTATCAGCAGGAATGCCTCTATACTCGAGGTTCTGGCGTTCAGGAGGAGTTATATCGGCTTCCAAAAGGGCGAACTTAAATGGTGCGGTTGCTAGCCAAATCTGCCGAAATTCCTCCAAGTTCTCATGAGTTATTACAAAAGACTTCCTTCGTTTAGGACTTCCGTGCCATATAATATACCATTCTTTCTGAAAATGATGGGGGTTATAACTCATAGAGCTTTTACCTTTCCATCTTCGTGAATGAATAGGCTATTTTTGATAGTCAGAGCCGGTCCCAAATATGGTCGATTATCTTCCAAGAACCGCGCTGCTCTTTTGCAAGTCCGGTGAAAGCGCATGTACTCCTTGGCTGATAACTAAAAGAGAAGATACTCTATACAAAAGGAAAATCTAACCTTTTGTAGGACTAGTTTTAAGCATGCAGCTGGGATATCGTCGAGCCTAATCAGTAGTGGATGCCGACGTCGCAGTAAATTCCGAATACCTCGCACGAGTTTTCGCATGATGGCAAACTCCGACGAATGTCAACTGAGATATGGTCTGCTCAAATCAGCAGCGCAATGATTAGTAGTCTATGTAACTGAGAATGAAACAAAGAAGACAAAAATAATCAATATCCGTCGCTCTTCCTTTGTTCTCAAAAAGCTCGCTTCTGACTGTATTTCGTCTATCAGAAGAATCAGTGACCTGCTTTATAATAAAGCGAGTCAAATGAGGAGGTCGAAGAATAGAACCCGGAGGCTTCAATTAGAAGAAATACGGCAAGTCTGAAAAACAAGAAGAAAAACTCCAACCCCAAGTACACAAATAGATAAAATAAAACCTTGCAATCTTTATTCACGAAGTTTAAAATTTAAAACATACAAAAAAAAAATCATAATTAAAACAGCGGCGATAAATCGACCTGAAAATAATTAGAAATTTATAGACTAACATACCTTTTCTAGTCCTAAAATTTTTGGTACAGTTGATATTTCATAAAAATTACAATTCCGTCCCGCCGCGGAGAATAGTGCAAGTGTACACTGCACCGACGGGAGATTAGTGGCCAATTTATGGTCTTAAAAATGAGTTTTTAAAGTAAAAAGAGCGGCGCTTGCACTCTTGAAGGTTAAAGAGACCTTTTCCGAGGACAATTCTCAAAATTTTGTTGTCTTGTAAGCTATATCCTGGATTAGTTGAGTACTCATACTACTTATAATACAGCGATTTGCATGAAAAGACTATTTCTAGCCAAAATACAACTGTAGAAGGCTAATACGTGCCAACAAAAAAGTGTTCGGTAACATCGTACTTAACTTTTGATTTGTATAAGCTTTAGGAGACTTCAAAGTTAAATCTCCAATTATCCACCTATCTGAGCAAAAATCATTAATGGAACTTACTCTTTTGAATTCCGTGAACAACATCGGCAAATTGATTGCGAATTCCGGCAAGCTTGGGAAGACGAGCTTGCAGCTGATCGTAAAAGTCGAATGCTGTAGGGCAGGCGACATCCCAGTCAAGCGCTTCGAGTATTAAGGTCTCCAGTGGCTGGAATTAGCTAAATAAACGTTAAAGACAATGCAACTTACCACAATGTGTTCAAACTCAATGGCTCCTGAGCTCCAATAAATTAAATCATCACTAGCTATAGGTGTTGGAGCTTTTAGTTTACTAGCTATGAACAAACAAATTCCTGAGATTGCTTGAATTTCCCTTGGGAAGACTCTTTGACGTGACAAGAAACGGTCCATAATGTTTACGGCGAGAGGTAGAACATCATCGTCACATTGTAGCTCCTGAAAGAATTCTAAGCCTGATACGAAAAGTAAATCAAGACTAACCTTGCACATCTCTGCCAGCCATTCAACGCATTGCTCCCTGTGATTAGCTTCCAGTTCGACTTGTATACTCGAGAAATAGTGAGCATCTGGCTTCCTTTTGGTCTAAAAAAGCAATGAACATCATATCAAGAATATATCTAACTTCAGCATTTCGCAAGTTTGCTAATACACGTTCGTCTTGAAAAAGAGATCGATCAAACATAGCACCCACTCCTGGGGTTACAGCTGAATTTAATCTGTTGGCTAAGCTTGATCGTGTCTGTTTGTGCATCTGAAACCTAAAACAACACTTAGAAGCACATAGAATGCCGAAATGCAGCTAGACGTCTAATGCATTAAGCGTATAATGCTTTTAGTTGTAAATAGCACAAAAGAAAATGCTTCGCTTGTATTCAAGAGACTACGCGGCAAATTTCCTGAAAATGAAGTCAAGAGGAAAAGAATTAGGATAAAAGCGCATAAGGAGTCTCGTTAGATATTCTATCAAGGCTAATTCCTCAACTTTTTCGCGGAAAACTTGAGCAACATTTCTGATGGTCTTTCTTTTAGCTCTATGTATTAAATTTTGCGTTTCTTTCCTCTTTTAAATCACTCTTCAACTCCAGTGTTATTCTGTTTGTTACTCCATCTTGCTGTTGCAGTGAATTATCACGTATTTTATCAACAAAATGACCACTACTTTTATTAAAGACGAGTGCTAAATAAATTCTTCCACACACTTTATTTCCTTCTTTTATTTTCAGTTAGAAATTAGTCCGCCTTCAGCATAATTGACAACATATTTCGCTTTCTGACAATAACTACGTGAAGGCATGCGTCTTGCAGCGAAAACTCAAGCTGTTTAGCATTCTTTGCGTTAAGTTCAATATAGGCTTCTAATCTTGATTTTTTTTACCTTTTGACATTCTATAACTATAATTAACTATTTCAGAATGATCGTTAAAAAGAAGGGCATAGCTGTAAAAAGAGGAATGAAACGAAGAGCTCCACGAGATGAAGAAATCGAAGTAAGCAGTTTTCGTTTTTTTTTTTTAAATTGAATATAGGTATCATCTGGAGAAGAAGAAAATCTTTTTGAGCAGCCACATGAGGAGAAGAAGATGATTATTCAAGAGGAGAGCGAAGACAGCGGAAATGATTCGGATAAGGAGGTTAGTTTACTTTTATATGTAAAATAATCGTTTTTAGCTACAAATTGCTCTCCGTGATGGCCTTTTAAAGGATGGGCTAAATTATGTTGTAGAAAAGAAGCGCCCAATTATCAATAAAAAGGTAGGCACTCATTGTTACCAGTATTAAAACATTTGCAGGCAGAAATATTAAAGAAGATAACTAAATTTGCAAAGAAGCTTCCCTGGATTGAAACTTTAGAAGTTGTAACAAAGTCTACTCTCACAAAAGAGATGATTGACAATGATTTTGAACGAGAAATGCAATTGTAAGTTGTATTTATTTTTAACTTGCAATTTATGCATGATTTTTCAGTTATAAACAAGCAGAGCAAGCAGTTCAACAGGCTGTGCCCAAGCTATTGACTATGGGAGTAAAAGTCATTCGTCCTACAGATTATTATGCAGAAATGGCTAAGTCAGATGACCACATGCAAAAGGTATTTTCATTTATTTAAATACTAATTTTCGTAGATACGAAAACGTCTTCTAAAAGTCCAAGAAGGCAAAGAACGCCAAGAAGCTTTCCGTCGTATGCGAGAAGAAAAGAAGTTCGCCAAGAAGGTGCAAAAACAGGCCATAGAAAATAAGACAAGTGAAAAGAAGAAGCTTATGGATGCTGTAAAGAAGCATAAAAAGGGAATGAAACAACAATTAGAAGATATGCTAAACAATGTCAAGAAATACAACTTGGATAAGGTATTTTAAAACTATTTTTAATTAAACTTTATTTCTTTAGGATGATGACGAAGATAAGCCTCAAAGAGGTGGAAAGAATTTTGGAGATAGATCCTCAGCTAGAGGCGTAAAGAGCTTTGGAGGACCAAATAATCGAAACAAAAACTTCAAGCGCGAATACAAAAACGAGAAGTATGGCTATGGAGGAAAGAAGAAGGGAATGAAGAGAAATACAAAAGAAAGGTATTTTCAGTTTATTTTACAATTTTTCGAATCTATTCTTTCTCATTTGTTAAAGCTAAAATCGTAAAGTACTAATCAAATGTTTTGCTTCAGCTTCGAGGACGTCTTTGACCGTGGAAACAATGCTCGTGGAAGAGGAAGAGCTGGAGGAGGACGAGGAGGAGGCCGTGGAGGAGGCCGTGGAAGAGGAAGTGGAAGAGGAAGACGTTAGTGATTATTTTAAGCTTACGTTGTTGATTTGTTGCTGTTTTGTTCACATTGTTATCAATAAAATTTGATTTGTGATATTTTTAAACAAGTTCTATCAGTATTTTCCTATTTCTATCTCTATTTTTCACTAAATTTTTTTATTGTAAAATCATCGTTATTTTAGATGAAATTGTCAATATTGAAGCAGCTGTCTTTTTTGACGAGCCGAACGCTTATAATTCCGAGAATAATACCATCAATAGGATCTGTAAGACATCATGGAGATCACCAAGCCAGTTGCACATCTGGTTAGTTTTTTTTAGTAACTTTATAGTTTTTCTTTAATTGCAGATGATGAACCTATTGAATTGAAGAAAAATCCATATGAGAAGGAAAAACGAAAATGTCTTTTGTGTAAAACCGGCATCGAATTAGACTATAAGAATGCCAGACTACTTCAACAATTTGTGTCAACATTTTCAGGACGTGTTTATGATAGACACATTACAGGTACTTTTTAAGAAATCTTTTTATAGAAAGAGTTTGGATAAAAAATGTCCTTAAAAAATCAAAAACATTTTCATTTTTTTAAACTAAATTGGTTGAATAAATTTACTTTTTTCAGGTCTTTGCGATCATCAGCAGAACAAACTCGTAGAAACAATTGCTCTTTCCCGAAAGGCCGGATATATGCCCATCGTCGTAAAAGATCCCAAGTACACACGCGATCCGAAACTATTTGATCCATTAAAGCCGATTCGTCCACACAGTTTTGCATAAAAAAATGGTTAGTTGTTTGTTATTATTGTTTTTAGATTGTTAACCAATAAATATCAAGCCCAGATTGTCCGAATAAACAATGGCGTTTGTCGCTACGAATCCCTTCCAGATATTGACGTCTTAATTCAATTGTCTAACGGCAGCAATAAAAGCCGTTAGAGTCTTGTGATGTCGTTTGTTGCAATAACGTTGGCCTCATTATTTTGAAAATTCAATAATATACGAATGAAATCGAGAATGAATAGGCAGTGGCCAAAAAGCAAACGAATCACAAGATCGATTGTTCGCTCTTTCAGCACTCAAAAATTCAATTCTTCTCTGCCATTTTCATTCAAATCCTTTCAGATTCCATTCCACAGAAGATGCTGGTATTAGAGCTAGTCTCGGCTGCTCTAATCTTTTTTATCCTCGTAGCATGCACCATAATTCCTTATTGTATACTCATAAGAAAAGGCCATAGAGATCCCAAGTTAGTTGATTTTTATTTATTTTTTTGATCTATTTTTCAGACAAAATTTCACTTTATCTATTTGCAATTGTATAGCATGTGGGATCTTTCTTTCCACCTGTTTTCTCGGTCTAATACCGCATGTCCGGCACCAAGAAATTGTTATTTGGTAAGATTAATTCTACTTTTTTTTCAGAAATTAATAAAAGAAAATTTTTAATGCAAAAGTAGATGAAGAAATCAACTATATTTCCAGGAAAAGTACGCATAATGGGACGACAAATGATAAATTACAACCAGGTCTTCCATTGAACACAGAAGCTGTTGTTTTGCTCGGCTTCCTATTAATTCTCCTAATCGAACAAGTAAATTGATTCAAAGTTATAGAGGGAACAACTTTTTTTTAGCTCTTAGCTATGTGTTCTACAGTTCCCAAACAAACCTCTCCGAAAAGAGCTCCTACTCTTCGAACTCTAATGGAAAGTGACACTGAGGATTTCCAGGTAGATTAAGTCACAAAGCTAAATAGCTTAGAGACTATAGCCACTAGTAGACACCACAATGGACCATGACGAAGACGGAATGCAGGATATTATTTTCCGATCGGTATTTGACCTCAACTCTTTTCATTTCATTTTTAGAATTCTCCAAGTGAAACTCGTCCTGAACAAGGCTCTGGACATAGTCATGCTATTCCAATGGAAGACGGCTTAACAGCTAGGACGCTTTTTCTCCTTCTCGGTCTCTCGATACATTCCGTTTTTGAAGGTGTCGCCCTCGGTGTTCAGGTCTCCAAGACAGATTTTGTCAACATAATGATCGCTGTGATGTTCCATGAGGTAAAATAAGTCCCCAGAGATATTAAAATCCTTTAGATTTTATGCTGCTTCGCTTATGGAGTTTCAATGGCTCAACAGCGGACGCCAGTCAAGTCGGCTTTGATGACAGTCGTTATTTTATCGGCCAGCATCCCAGCAGGAATGGTTGTCGCCATAGTGGTTTGTTTTATTTATGCTTTGGGGTGAAAACAAAAGCTATCGATTACATGTTTCTGTTGATTGTTCGAAAATTAAAAAAAAAAATCTCCGAAATTCTAGGTGGATCAATTCGAAACAACAAATTCGATGATGTTGCGCTATGTGTTAGAAGGACTAGCCGCTGGAACATTCGTCTATGTGGCTTGCGTTGAGATGCTCAGCTCAGAATTGGGCCACTCTCATGGCCATGATGAGGGAGGACATAGGTTTGTTTCTCAGGCGTAAGGCGAACAACAAAAGTAAAATTTTAGCCATGATCATCACTCTTGCTCATCTGGCCCATTGACTAAAGCTTTGGCGGTGACGGCCGGAGTGGGCATTTTCTGGGGATTGAAGGTTTTATTGGCGTCTAGTCACGGGTAGAAGCAGTGTCATGAGTGCTTTCACTTTTCTTCCCGATCTCTTTGAGCAGCCTCACGGCAAGACGGGCTCCGATTTATGCGATTTTTCATTCGGTGTTTCTGTGCATAATTTTTTGTGGTTCACATCTGGTTGTGGTAGATTAGAGAAGAAATAGAGACAGATAAATCTTATTTATTGAAACTAAATATGTCATTTGTTCAATTAAAAAGAATAATCTGGCTCTTTTATCTACTTCTCCTTATATTTTTTTCACTTTTATAGCATATTTTAGCAGAAAATGACTGGAATTGTCGAGAAGAAAGAGAAATTTGCAATTATTGATGAAAAAGCCTATCTTAATGAAATCTATAAGCCAAGCAAGTCAGTTATTTCCTTTTTTTGCTCTAACTTTAGCTGTAGATTACAAATCGAGCCGTCATTATTCGAAATACAAGGGCCTTTCAAGATGGACAGTCAATTTGAAGCAGAAAAGAATCCAAATCGTCGTATAAGAAAGAGAAAAAGACCAATTAATGAATATCTTGCAGAAGTTAGTCCGGTTATCTGATTTTTTAGTTAGATCTAGAAATGTACGAATCTTCAGTCGTTACAAAAAGAAATTCAAGAAGCTGGTACATCAGTTGAATATTTTAAAGCCATTAAAGAGAAAGATAACAACAAATCAGCGAGAAATACAGCCAATCTTATTTATCATCGAGCTGTCACCAGGCTAGTTTTCTTCAGCTTTTATTTTATTAACCTAAATTCTTAGTTGTTTATATGAGCTTGATTTAGAAAAAAAAGACAAGTGGTGGATAAATAACTCAAATGAATTTAAAACAGTTCCACATAAAGGTTTTTATCTTATTTTGTCAGAAATTATTCAATTTTTTTATAGAGAATAGTTATATAATTCCACCAGAATGCCGTTTTCACGCTGGAGATGTCAAATTTTTAAAAGAAATAAGTGGTCAGTCCATTCTTTTAATTAATTTTCAATAAAATTTAGATGAATTCGATCTCATTGTAATGGATCCACCTTGGTTGAATCGCTCAGTTGAGAGAACAGCTGGGTAAATCGACTTATTCAACCGTTAAATCAAACTCTATCCATTTATAGCTATAAATTATCTGATTCTATATTACATGAACTAGAGATGAAAGTACTTTCCAAGAATGGTCTATTATGCATGTGGCTGACCAATAGAAAGGGAATTGATGAAGACTGCACAGCTATTTGTCAACGATGGGGATTGGAAGTGATTGCCAAGTGGACTTGGTTCAAGGTTTGTATTTTTTTCTTGACTTTTTTAGGCATATAAAAATGCAAAAGTGTTAATTCACCTTGTATATCGAACTTAGATTGAGCAAATAAAGCACAAAGCAACTGACGCTGGACTAGAGCGCCAAATTTTAACTATCAATTAATATTGCCCAAGTTCTTTAGTAAAAAGAAAAATTAAATTTCAGATAACCATGGAAGGCATTCCAGTCTGTGATTTTAACTCTGGGCATAAGGTTCCATTTGAAAATATTGCTGTCTGCTGCTTCGGGGAGAAAATAGACGAATGGAAGAAGAAAATCCCTAAAGAATTCACCTTCGTCAGGTTTTTTTTTTGCGTTAATTTTCGAGGCTTAACCCTCTTACAGTATTCCAATGGCTGTTCATTCAAGAAAGCCGCCGATGGAGTTGCTCCTATCTGTTTTTGGACTGTCTTTCTCACGGCCGTTGGAGCTTTTTGCCAGAAATCTCTTGCCGAGAACAACTTCAATCGGCTACGAGCCGCTATTCCTTCAAAACATCGTAGCTTTCAAATAAAATATTTTATAGAGTAAGAAGGAAATTCTATGAATCATATGTGATGACATCCTCGAAGCGAATTGTTCCATTCGGAGAGATAACTTCTCTGAACTGGATGACTGTATTTTCTGAAACAAAAAATAGCTTTTTTTAAAGTGGAGAAAAATTACCAGATTTTGGTCCCGCAAGCCAGCTCGGACGAGAGATGTACAGATTGTTGAAGAGGATAATCGAATTGGCGAAAATGAGCAAACAGGTTATCATAAGGCCAATCCAGAAGGTGATTAACCGCGGATCATCCCAAGTATCGCTGCTCTTTTTGAAAGAAGAGGGAGGCTACTTACACAAAACAAGGAGAGACGACCATCTTCTGAAGAAGTCGAATAAAAACTGGGATTTATTGGAAAATTTTTAATCTCCACTAGCTATGGTATTCTTCAAACAATCGCTCATCTTCTTCTCGACGATTCGCCTGGTTTTTAGAACCTTTGACTCTCAAAATTTCTCCTCTTATCAGGAGTAATGAAAACTTCAGTTTGCAGTGGCGGCAATTTGTCGGCATAAATATGTGCTTTTTTCCATTTTGACCCTTCCCAACGGAAGATAGCAGTTTTTAAAGAGACAGTATCTCACTAAGACCTTGAAATGAGATGCTTCTGAAATGGTTGTCGTCGTGGTGGTTATCTTCTTTTTGTCCTTTGTTGGAAGCCTGCTTGGCGGGCTCACGGCTAGGCTCTTCAATAATTAGATATTTCTCCCACTTTTCACATATTTTAACGTTCAAATTGATGCCCTTTTCTCCTCTAAATGTCAGTATTTTCTTTCTTTTTATTCGAATTTACATGATCTTCAAACCATTTTATCTCTTACTGTATCTTCTGCAATATATTACCCATCATTTTCAAAAGATCCAGAATGTCTTGGGTCAACAACGACAGCGAGGATGAAATGTCAACTGCCATGAATCCGCAAGCTCGAGTTTTTTTTAAATAAAGTCGAGGATGGTATTAAGACCATCGAGGAGCTTGAGAAGAAGTACATAGAAAAACAAAAGGAGATCTCCAACTTGGAGAAAGAGGTAAGTATTGAGCCCTGGTAGCATTTTGAAAATAATTCGATTTTAAATTGCTTTTCTTTGGATTTGCAAAAAAAAAATCTTATTTAGATTGCTCAGTTAAATCAGGAATCTATCAATCACCAAGAAGATCTTCGCCAGCTCGACTCTCTCAAGGAACAATTAGCTCGTGCCAGAACAGAAGTATCAAAACCTGCAGGTTCAAGCAATTAAGTTTTTTTTAGAAAGAGGAGCTTTTAAAAGCCTGGGAGAATGCTCGTGCAGATTTTGGCAAAGTTTGGGACCAATCACCTATAAATCTATCTGAAGTGCGTCCGTCTCTGTCTGTCTGTGTGTGAAGCCTCTCAGATCAAGACCTGTCGAGAACCCTTTTTTAATTCTTTTTGGGGGAGCGATCGTTTTTTTTTCCCTAAAATTCAGGAAATCCCAGGGAAACTCCCAGATAAAATTCGAGGGAAAAGGGCTGAGAAACCCAAAAGAAATGGGCCGAAGTTCAAGGAAAGGGGACTAAAAATTTTCGTGGGAAGACTTTTAACTTTTCCAAGGAATTTTCTGAAGAGCGGTTATAATCCGAGCCAATTTTGTGTTCTCTGGAAAGTTGTCGAACGCTAATTGGAAGTAGGGAAATTTTCGAACTAACAGTACACAAAATGAGTTATGGGGAGGGGCCGAAATTCCAGGGAAAGAAGGACTAAATTTGAGCGCGGACGGGACTAAAATCCAGGGGAAGGGGAAGTAGCAAAAATTCGAGGGGAATGGGCCGAAAATCCCAGAGAAGAATCTATTAACATTTATGTGCTTTCAAACTTTAGAAAGCCTCTCGATTACCCCAGTTTAGGGCCAATCTGTCTTGCTTCAATCTCTCTGCCTGTGTAAACTCTCAGAACCTATCAAAATACTTTGAGGCTTCAAGCTTTGTCGGGCCGATGGCCCCGACGACGACAATAACCTTGTAAAATCAAAAGAGAGATCAAGCAATTGAACGAAAAAAAAAATCAAAACTTCAGAAGGGTAATGAGTAATCGTCTCAAAAGAAGACTAAACTTGAGGCACAAGTAAAGCCCTTTCTTCTCTAAAGAAGGGGATTTCAGATCGATGCGCGGTATGAGAAAATCGCCGATATGGAATTTTGCATCGAAAAAAAGAAGAAGAAGAAAAACGCCGGATGCAATTTGATGTGAAAATTAGACATTATAAAAATATTTTTTAAAAAAAGATTTTGGACCGAACTTTCATTACGCGTTGCACTACTTTTTCGATCCTGGCTTCTTCTTTCGCAGCGATCGCTGGCTCTTTCCTTTCTTGCCTTTGATCGATGTTTCGTCCTCATCATTCTCTGCAGATCCATCCTGTTTATTGTCAGCTGAGCTCTAACTGAAGCGAACTCCTTTGGAATGTTTCTGTACACCTTCGAGTCTGAAACGAGTCTACAAAAACAGACAAAACTAACACTTGTGAATGAACAAGTTGTCCTTGATGGTGACGACTTCACTCTTGTCAACAGCTCGCTTCCAGGGAAGGCCATTATCATCATCGATTAGATCGAAAGCCACGTAGAGCCAAGTCTCCAGATCGTCCTTACGTCCCTGCTCGATTTGTTTATAACAAGCACGAGAGCAGAAGCGAACTGTTCCCAGGAATTTGACCGTCTTCCTCGGGGGTTTGATATCCTTCGTGTCGCCCTTGAAGGTTTTTCGAGCGATTCTGCAATCCGGTATAAAGATTGTGTGCTCCTTATCGTTAATGCCAACAGCAAAGTTGTGAGGCTTAATGTCGCTTGATGAAGATTTAATAATCAGAAGAAGTTTTCGAAGTGGCCCCCGTCAGTTTTTATACAGGCGATAAATCGTCTCTTTACGGAATCTACTATGCGCCGCAGGTAGTTTACGCCTAGATTGTTCTATATTTCAGTGAGAACTTACGCAAATCGTCCAAATTTTGTACTTTTTTATTCATTAGTTCCTCCTCCATATGGCTACAAACGGAGAGATCCAGAGGATTAAGGTCCAGGCTGTTCGCGGGGTAAAGATCTTTTGTCAGAATTGGAAAGGAGCCAAAAAGCTATGCTACCTCACATCATTAAACTTTTTAGGAAAGAGGCTTTTGTGGCAATCTTTCGTGCTCGAGCATTCTTCAGATCTGGACTGATAAGTTGACGACAGTTTTGAGAATTCTTTGCGACCTCAACCGTGAAAAATTCCTCCTCGGACCAGAGGACATCTTCGATGGCGATATAGCTTCTCGGCTCGCACAGGCTTTCACCATAGCCTTGAGAGAAAAAGAAATAAATAGATTAATAAAAGCCAATAAAAATGAACCAATTACAGTTAAAAAAATGTCGTGCAGCCCTACAACTTGATTAAAATTGCGTTTAAAGTTATGCGCACATAATTAGCTCATGTGATTCGATTGCTTTATAATTTTTTTGATAAAATAAAAGAGAGAGCTGCAACATTTTGATTTTCTTATCTGACAGAGACTAATTTAGATTTGTTTCAAGACAGAGATTTTACCAAGAATGCTACGTTTGGATCAATCGACGTTATGGGTTGCTAATATAGTCTGAATTAAACACAGCCACCGGCGAGTATTTGTCAGTCCATCACGGCGATTCTTCAATTAAAATTGTTCTCTCATTTGATTAAACTATTTGGAATCAAAATATTAAATAATTACGATCATTGGAGAATTTGACAGAAAGGAGTTATTAACAAAGAGGAACACGTTATTGACCTGGGGACACCGGATATCCTTGAGTCAGTCAGGCTGACACAAACAAACAAACTCTCTCTCTACGTTTTTATACTCTGCTACTGTTTATCGTAAATCATCTAAAGTTCCAATTTTTTAGTTTGATTTTCTTTAAATTCCGCTAATTTTCATAATTTTTGATCTTCTGCAAAATTATAGCCCTTGATCTCCTCTACAATTTTGCAGAACATCATTTTTAACCAAAATTAGAAAAAAAAACTCCAGAAAAAGAGGTAGAATCCGCAATAGCAATCACCTTTTTTCCCCATTATTTCAATAAATTCGCTTCATAAACCTTGCTAAAATCTTACTTTAGTTATCATCAAAACCAGGCGATTCTCCTTTGGGTAATCTCGTTCCTTAATTATGCCGGTCTTTTAGCCTCGTTTTTGTCCGCTCGTTGCGTGTGTTATGTCTCCTCGCTGCCGCTAGTCGTTCCTCGACCGCCCGACTGTCCGTACAGGTGCTCTGCGTCTCTTTACGCTGTTGCCCGTCTGTCTCTCGCCCGTCAACCAACTTTCAAAACTTCATCGTTCAATCTCTCTTCGCCTTTTTTTGTCCGTATTTTTTCCAATTTATTTTGTTAACCAAAACAAAGCCTTTAGTCCCCCCTGAAATGGATCCCAATTAACTCTCTCTCTCGCTGTCGCTACCCCATTGGCTCCATCAAATTATACGAGTCATCTGCCTTGTGGATGTTGAAAGAGAACAAAAGAGCTCTCCCTCTTGCTGGAAACAGCTGTCCCCTCGTTGTTTATGTTTTCTTTTTGGTCGCCGGGTGTTCCGAATAGTTTATTGCTAGTGGCTGTCTTGCTAAATCTCAATTCGCCTCTAACAGAAGTCTAGCTGGTAGGAAGATTTGTGTTTCTATGAAATAATTAAGTGAATTCCATTGAAATTGATCGGTCTTTTGATAGTTTTGAGGCTCATGCAATACAAAAAAATTCATTGCGTCTTTATAAAAGATATTATTTTATCTCTATTTAAGTTTAAACTGACGAAAATTGACCTCTTCTTTGAGCCATATTTCCACAAATTTTCAACCTTTTGTGAGGTTATTTTGGAATCACGAAATCATTAGCCAAAATAGAAACTATCAATATTTATAAAATCTTCCTTTTTGTGAGGTCTTTTCAAAACACAAAGAGAGAAGTATTATCCGAAAAATCATGGCCAATTCTGGCTAGAATTACTCATTTCTGCAAACTTTCTATTTGTTTTATACCGTAATTTCTCTAATAGAAGTGCATCCCAACCTCTAGCTTGATTCTTTTTGACTAATTCCACTAATTTTTAGTTTCTTATGCTCTGCAAAGTTGAAGAGCTTGATCTCCTCTATAATATCGTAAAACATGAAAAATTATAAAAATTATGGGATGAAAACTAAACCATGAAATTTGCTACCGATTAGTTATAAAGGAGCTTAACGTTTTTATGTCCTTCTCAAAGCAAAAAAGTTTTTTCTGAATGTGACATCTGTTCCCCCGGTGTTTAGAGAGCCCTCAACCTCAGTCAGGAGAGGATCGTAAAACATCCTTGTGAGCCGACAGACACTCGCCGAGTCGAGCAATTGTTCGACCATTTGTCCTCTGGTGGTAATTAGTCTGTCTCTCTCTCTCAGCCAGCCGGTGATTTCGAAATTCGGATTAATGAGTCGCCTCTCGCGTGGAATGGCCATTCATATTTGATCGGTCCATACCCGAGAGAACTGGCTGTTTACCGATTTCGTAGGAAATTTGACTCCCTCCTCCCTCTATCCAATTTGGGCCTCTCCTTTGGAATTTCTCTACCAATTCTTGTATATTTCATGCTAGTCGTCGAGCGCCGCCTGCTTACTAATCCTTCGAAAAGTTCACTGTTCGCCAGCCTTTTTTTCCCACTCTTTGCCTCTCTTTTTTGGTTCAAAACTCAACTTCTCGCTTGATTTAACGCCAGGATTTGTTTCAGTTAAAATTTATATTAGGATGTATGATTGGTATATTTTGCTCCTAATTCTTTCCTCTGCCAGACATTCTTCTCAATTTTGAAAGAACTTTTCTCACCACGGCTGATTGCACAGTCAGAGCGTGCATTGTTTCAAAAAACTGCTGAGTCATCTTGATTTCCATAGCCGCATTTCCAACAACTTTTCTTTTTTTTTTGCTGAAAGTCTAAAGTTTTTGGAGCTCTCTCTCCCTCTCTCTTTGCTTATCTTCGACATCCTAAACTCCTACAGAAGTTGTACTTCATGGACAGCTTTATGCACTGAATTTTTCCTTTGATTTAAGCTGACCTTTTAAAACTTCATCTGATGCAGGATCAGTTTGATCATTTCTCTCTTTGGAGTTTCACTTTGCTTATAAAATAGGCTGATGCTCTTGAAGATACGTCAATTTAATCTTAACAAGATTGGCTGGTAATTTGAGAAAGAAGTCGTATTTTTGGTTTAAATCAGAAGTGAGTGGTCAGGAGATTTATTTTTAGAGAAGTGATAAGAATTTTCTGCTTTTTTTACTATTTATTCCGAAGGAAAGCGAATTCATCCGATCTCTGAGCCTGTGATTCAGAGTCTTCCTTATCTGTCTTTTTGACGCATCCAACCTCCCGTTATTGCTCTGACTCAAGTTGGCCACTTGAATGACCTGTTTGGTTTTCTTCTGATCTGCCCGTTTTTTTTGTAATCTTCAGCCTTCCCTTATAAGGCCGACGAATCCTGAAGAACAGTACTGTCACTCAGGTGTTACTGTGTCTCTTTCATACTCAAATCTGCATCGTTGTTTCTCTCCCTTGTTCTACTTTGCCCCTACGTTTCTTGTTCAAAGTTCCAGTAGCTCATCTATTCATTTTTGCTTCGAGTTACCCTTATTTTTGAATTGTCTTTAATTTCTTTAGTTAGATTTGTTTTTGCTCCTCTTTTTGATTAGCCCTCTTACAACTTAAAGCCAATTTTAGTTGTAGGACAATTTAATACTTGGTATGGAAGGTTTTAGGCGATCAATTGAAGTTATTGCTATCAGGGCTGTTTCTGGATAAGGAGGCCTATATCTCTGTCCAGGATTGCTCAATTTGATTTCTGAAGATACTTTTAGAATCCTGAAATTCTAACGAGTATTTTGAGATTAAAATAGTTGAAATTCATTTGGCCATTTTTATCTATGAGAAGGTATCAGGCGAATTCGAATAGTAGTCCGGATAATATTCGGGTCCACCGGATATCAGCCATAAATTTTATGTGGGCAAATTAAAGTTGGCTTTTTTGTAGTCAAAATACTCGCTAGAATTTCAAGATTCTGAAAGTATCTTCAGAAATAAAATTGAGCAATCCTGGACAGAGATATAAGCCTCCAAACAGTATTTGGGAACAGCCTGGCAATTTGCCATATCTAAAAACGCATCGAGCCGCTTCCTTGTTAAATTCGTTTTCGTTTTGATCTCTCCTTTTATTCTACCCTGTTCCTCAAATTCAATGCTGGTGCTCAATCCTGTTGGATTATTTATCCTTTTTTCTAATTCATCTATGGGTTACTGCAACCTTAAAAATGCACCTTTTCCGATATTAAAGCGAAAACTTCGTATTATTCAATCTTCTACAAAGTTGTAGCTCTTGATTTCCGCTACAAGATTTGCAAAACATCAAAAAATGTAAGAAATAGTAAAAAAACATTGTGAATATTAAAAATCTCATATATTAGTCCTGAAATTCCTCTGCTTTCAATTTATTTCCAACTTGAAACTTTATGCATTTTATTACCTCTCTTAAGGTGATTTTATCAGTTTTAAGAAAGTTTTTGACTCGACATACACAGCTTTGTTTTAACCTCCTTTTAAATCTAATATACCTTCCGGTTTTTTGATAGTTTTTATTAATTGAGGTCCACAATTTCCCAACATTTTTCAGGTAAATGGCCTGTTGTTGTTTTTCGAATAATGTGAGGCATATGGTCTTACTGGCTGCTACCTTCTCGATCACAATCCTATACTCCAATTTGATTCTTTTCAATTTCACCGCGGTTTTGCATAAAGATCTTGCGCCTTGGCTGAGACCAGTTGAAGGATTGGACAGTCTTCACGAGTATTCCATCGATCATGGTTCGTTTTGACTCAAACATCTTAGAAAAGAAGGAGATTTCAGAACGCGTCAGGCGCTCCTACAATTTGAGTAATACTGGCAGCGGAGAGGAGAAGACTTTCTACACGGAAGGTTTGCTGTTCTATAATATAACGAACTCTTTATAGTCATTTTGACTCTAATAAAATGCTCCAAAAACAAAAATATTTCGATTTTATCTCTGATTTATCGTAATTTCAAACAGAATTTTGACCTTTTTCGCAAATTAAAGCTACGGCTGGAAATTGAGATTATTCTTTTATTTTTAAACAAGGGGATTCTTCGCTCTTACGCTCTCCAGTTATTTCAATCGGATTTCTTCTCTAGTTTCGGCATATAAACGTCCTCTTGTTTTGCTCTTTCCTCTCCCAAAAAATAAAGAAATAAGGATTTGACCGGACTTACAAAAAAGGCCACGAACAGTCAGGATGACACCAGGAGAAAACGAAAAATTGAATCTCTATGTAGGGGACTCTTTTTAACCTAAAGAGCTACCTAAAATGAACACTTTTCACGCTATTTGAGTGGGAGATTATCAGTTAGATTGTTTTGAAGTACTTGACTACAGTATTATTTACGTGTCATTTCTTACAAATAATGATTAATTTCAGAGGAAGGATATCCACTCCTCCCGTCGACAAAACCCATCCCAACGACGACTACGACAAGTACAACAACGGTCAAAACGACTACACCGCGTCTCGTCTTCTTCACTAACTCGCCGACTGTCAAAACGACTACAAGCAGAGCAAACATAACAACTCGGGTTGCTCGACAGACCTTTGGAACGACGACGAGGGAAGCGACGACAGAAAGGAGTACAACCAGCCCTCCTCCTACCTCAACTTCGACAGTAAAAACCACAACAACGACGGCAGAGGAAGCGACCACCAGGGATGTTGTCTTGGAAGGTGAGCTGACGTATTTTTTTGAATAATCGTAATAAGTCGAAGTGAAAGTTGGCAAAAAGCTAAATTATTTATGAAAATTTTGAGCTTCATCCAATTGATTTAATAAATCGAACAAGGAGAGGTCACTTGTGCGCAGCCTATCGCCTCTATGTTTCAGAAGTTCGCAAAGCCATCAAAAAATATGAGGATAGGGACGTCGATGAGAACAACAACCCGGTCGAAAAGGTGGAAGACATCACCCCAAAGAAGATCCTCCGCGATCCAGTTGATCCAACTAAACAATCATCCGAGCAGTGTGTTTTTCTTTTAGAATTAACTTTGAATAATCTTAGGATCCAACAAGCCGCACTGATGGCGAGTCTTCTTCCCCGACTGCTGATCTATTCAGCGCCGGGGATTGGCTGCCTGCTGGGAACGCTGCCCTCCATGTTTTTGGTCAAACGATTGGGAGTTCGAATGGCGCTGACCCTCTCGCTTATCAGCTCCGGGATTTTGATCGTCATCCTTCCGTATATTATTGCCAATGGTGGGTAGCCTTTGCTTTTTACTTCTTTTAAATTTTGAAAGAAAAATGACCACCTTTAGGTTACAGTAACCCTAGAAAATGAGTCTCGCTTAGAAAAATCTAATAGCTCCTGTAATAATCTGTTTTAAAAAAAGACAGCATGTTTGACTATCAACCATTGCGCTGCAAATTTAAATTTGGCTACCCGCGCTGCTTTATCCTAAAATTTTATAACTAAATTAAATTTAAGTTTAAATCTGCAACGCAGCGATTAATAGTCAGTTATTTTTTGAAATAGACTATACAAACACGTTCTTGTTAGACGTGTGTCTACGATTTAAATTGCAGGCTGGATGATTTTTGTAATCCGCCTGCTGCTCGGCTTCACATTCTCAGTCGCTTTCCCAGTTGCCGGCGCTCTCACCGCCGTTTGGGGAACCCTCACCGAGCAGCTCAGCTTTCTTGTCACCATCTTCATGCTCTTCGTGGTTTGAGCTTCAATAAAAACCAACAAGAGATCTAGATCGCACCCATCGTCTCTTGGCCGATAACGATGATTTTCTACTCGAATGACAGCCTCGTTTGGATTTATATCATTCATGCGTTTATCAGCTTAATCGCAGCTATTTCGTGAGTTTTTACAGATTTACCTTACCCTAAAAAATCAAAGAAAAAACTCTAAATTCGAGGGAATTGAGTAATTTTGGGCTGCAGTAAGCCTAAATTATTGGGTTGGCACATAATTAATGTCGCATTGTTTTTCATGTTTGCTATCTTGTTGTTTTGTTTTCATGTGACTGACTGATGGGTGTTTTATCTTACTCACATAACCCTCTTCTCACCCCACCATAACAACAATGAGTAGCCTTCTTGTTCTTTCTACGCTGGTTGCTTTTGTCGTAAGTATCACTGATCTACCACCTGGGCATCTGCACCATGTCATTCTTTATGAGTTCACCTGAGGAACAAGCGCTCACCAAACGGCTTCTAACATAAACGAACATTATGGGGAAGGGTCTATTACTGCACGAAGCTGTCAACGTTGGTTTGAAAAGTTTCGTTCTGGAGATCGCTCGCTTGAAAGAGTCTCTGGTCAGGGTCGCCCCTTGGAACTCGAAGAAAGCCAACTTCTCGCCATTGTAAACCAAGATAATACCCAGTCAACCCGTGATTTGGCAGAGGCTTTAAGTGTCTCTTACATAACAATAGAAAGACATTTCAAGAGATTGGGTTACTCGAAAAAAACTGGGTCGTTGGTTGCTCCATACGCTGACCGAGGCTCACAAATGGCAACGAATGTCCATTTCTGCCGCTCATCTTTCTAGATATGAGCGGAAGTCTTTTCTTCCCCGTCCAATAACAGGCGATGAAAAGTGGATGTTAACCGTGAACTTTCGGAGGAAGAGCCAATGGGTGGGTCCCGGAGAAACACCAAGACCTGATGTGAAGTCGGATCCACATCAGAAGAAATTTATGTTGTGTGTTTGGTGGGATATCGAGGGCGTGATATACTGGGAGCTTCTGGATAGTAAGACGACTTTAACTGCTGCTATTTACACCCAGCAATTGAATAGAGTAGCAGCTGCAATCATAGAAAAGAGACCGAGACTCCAAAAAGTCATCCTTCTTCATGACAACGCTCGCCCTCATACTGCAAAGCTCACTCGCTCCAAAATAAAAGAACTGAATTGGGAACTTCTTGCTCATCCAGCGTACTCTCCAGACCTTGCTCCTTCTGACTTTTATCTCTTCCGGTCGACGAAGAATGAACTGACAGGAAAGCACTTCGATAATGACGAAGATGTGAAAAAGTGGCTTGTCAACTTCTTTGCCTCAAAGCCTCGTGTTTTCTATGAGAGAGGGATCAGGCAGTTGCCCATTAAGTGGGCACAAGTAGTCCATAGTAATGGTGAATATTTGGAATAAATTCATTGTAAACTAACAAAGTTCTAATTATTTCAAAAATGCGACATTAATTATGTTCCAACCCAATAATAAAAAAAATGCGTTATGGAAAAGTTCGATAGTAAAATTGGGAATTTAAAATGCCTAAAAAATGTGATTTAAAGAGAATAGGAAAGAGTCTCAACAGGCATTTGGAGAAAAAAGGAATGTTGTATTTTTCACTGGGCTAATAAAACGACACAGCGATGAAAGGATGGAATCAACAAAAGTCTGAACTCTAATAAACCCATGATCCCCATGACCCAAAGGTCACCCCTATAGATAAGAGAGAGAAGGCAAGACTGATTTATCAAGAGCTAATGCGCCTTTTATAACAAAACTTCAGATTTTTTATTTTCTACCGCGATCATCCACAAGATCATCCGTGGGTGAATGGCATCGAATTGAATCGAGTAGTCGCCGGGAAGGTGAGAGATCTGAAGACAAATCGAGCCTCCTCTGCTCCCTGCTTACTGCTGCTTCGCTCCCTCTCCGCCTGGTCGATTTGGATCGCCGGATTTGGATTCTTCTCCGTTTTTGCCTTCTTTTCCACCTATTTGCCTTCATTCCTCTCCTGTCAGGAGATCTTCATGGTCGACCATCTCGGCGCCTACTCCGTTCTTCCCTACTTCTCATTGGTGATTTTATTTTCAAAAGTTTTAGCCTACTTTTTAGCCACTTTTCTTCGTAATTGGCGGACTTTTAAACAACTTGGGTTGTTCTTCAACGACCCTTCACGTCCGAATCTGCAACTCGATTGCCTTCCTCATTGGAGCTCTGCTTCTCTTCGCCATTCCCATCATCTTCCTCTCCAACAAGGAGAGTCCACTGTGAGTTTTAGCGAATGAAGGCTGTAAAAAAATAATGCATGAAAGTTGAGGTAAATGATTATAAAAGAATTTTAAAAAATCATAAAATTTTAAAAATGAGCCAGTTTTCTTCCGCGCAGCATTTTTATTCACAAATTGCAAATAAAATAGTTGGAATTTTCTTCCCCCAAAATCTGTCTTTTTGTCCCAAAAATATCCCAATCGATCTCCCCAATTAATTGACAAAAAGTCAATATTTTTTTCTTTTCTTTTTTCGACGACAAAACTGACTATTAACCACTGCGCTGCAGATTTGAATTTAAATAATTACAGAATCCTTCCCATCCTGCTAGTTTCTTTGGCACCTCTCGGTCTCTCTGTTAGTGGCTTCCTCCGCTCTGCCACCCTTGTCGGACGGTATTTGTTCCATCTCTTCTCCCAAAATGTTTTTTTCTTTTAGAGGATTCGCCCAGCACATTGTTTCCTGCTTTGGTTTAGCTTTAGGAGTCAGTTATACTGTAATCCCAATAGTTGTGGATTGCTTAGTCAATAAAAAGTGAGAAATAAGTCAGGAAAATTGAGGGAAAATTTTTAGCAGCTTGAAGGAATGGACATTGAATTTCTTCATCTGCTCTGGGATCCTCGTTTTCACCGCCATTTTCTTTGGAGTCTTCGGTCGAGGTGGGTTCTTTCAAGATTGAATCTTAAACTTTATGGTTTCGATGAGCTTTTATAAAAATAAGGAGGGGCTATGGGTAATAATATGCATATAAAAATTCTTTCGAAATGAGCTTGATTTCAGGAAGATCTGCCGGCTGGGCCGAGTCGACGTGGGATCCATTGGTGCGTACGAAAATGCTGACAACAGATCCGATCGACATCAGCGCTGATGAGTGTGGTCTCTACGAGATGAAGCTGATACCAAAGCCCAAGAATTAGGTCTCCCCCAGCTCAGTTTTGCTCATTTTCCCTCGTTCTTTCTCTCCTCCTTTTTTTGCCTTGAATAGAACTTGTCCTTTACGGGTACCGAATGAATCTAATCATATCTCTCCCCCCATCCTCTCGTTCAAAAGGGGCGTTCCCCCAAGCCCCGAACCGTAAACAGCCGCCGGCCGCAAAGGCGAAAGTCGTCGCCTCGCCGTTCGCTCGTCTCTCTTCGCTTTGTTAATTATGGCCAACCACGGGCCTAGCTATGGACTTAGTCGGGAGCTCGAGAAAAAGGTTTGTTCTTTTTTAAAAATTCTCGTTTCGAGTCGCATTCTTTGGGAAAATCAATTTGTGATATCACTGAATTAAAAAAAAACTTTCACCGATCCTTTTTATTTCTGTTTGGACGAAGAGACCAATTCTCTAGCAACATAAATAAACTCAGAGACCAACAACGATGCGTTTATTGTGTTGCGTTTCTGTACATATAGCGATTGATTTTGAAAGAATCACTATTCGAGGAGGCTTTTTTTTCAATTGAAACTTATATTCGGAATAATCTCCCCCGGAGGAGTTGAACGGACTTTGGGCTTGATTTTATTAGAAACAAATCGCTCTTTCATAGCGTGTTTATTCTAATGGAAGCCTCACCTAAATCAAAACTTTTCCTGATTTTCAGATAATTTTTAAACTTTTTGATATTCTGCAAAGTTTTAGAGGAGATCAAGAGTTGCAACTTTGTAGAACATCGAAACTGATGAAATCGAGTAAAAAATTCAAAATTTTGGATATTATTTCTTTTTATAGTGGCCTTTTATTCTCTAATCAAACTAGCTAATAATATTGCCACCTCTAGCCCAAGTAAACCGAAAATTAACATTCTAATTGGATTTTCCCCACATCCCTCTTTTTCTTCTTGATTTAGCAATTATTTTCGCAATATCCTTTTTTATTTTTCTATTCAAAAGGACTTTTTCCACTTAAAAGTCCAATTTTCAAAATTTTGATTCAGCTCGAATTTAAAATATATTTCGCAGCTTATACACGACTCTCAAATTTTCTCTGATCAATTCGTTCGAGATGCGGTCTTTTCCAGTGGGTATTTTTAGGAAATTTCTGCTAATTTTGAATAGAACTGCGTGCGAAAAATACTATTGGAGATTAATGAATCAACAAAAGCAAAGTGTATAGGCCAGAATCAATCTATATGTTCTCCCCAGCTACATCTTGCATATAAATCGATAGAGAAGAATTCTTTTTCTTGATTCCAAACAGGACATGCAGATAAAAATCAAAGCAAATGGTGCTTTATTCCACTTTTGTGAGCTAGCTACCAGAACTCTGTGGATTATTGAACAATGCAGCGCGTATTAAAAATGGCTTTATTTGTGGGTTGAAAATAAAAAGTACTACAAAATTCACTTTTTTACGGTTTAAATTCAAATAATAAAAAATACCAAATGTTTCATTATTATTTTCTTTCTCGAAGTGCTTTTATAGGCTTTTAGGTCAAATTGCATATTTGCTTTGGGTGCTCTCTTAAAAGTGTCATATCTCATTGAGAGTATTTAGTAGTGTATTGTAATTATCGTATGAAAGCTCTGGCGTTTATTTTTCGATCGTCCCATTTTTCGCGACGTCTTTTCGAGGAGAGGCTTGTATTCGATGATCTTTACGGCATGAGGAACTCCCAACCAAATTCTTGTGAGAAACTCAGATTCGTCTGTAAGAATTTTCTTTCACAAAGCTCTTTTATATTTTACTCCTTTCTCCGAATTTGCTTAGAATGGAGCTCTGTGCCACTGCAAATTTGCTGAATTAAAAGTGGGTTCATTCGTGGATTAAAAATAAAAAGTCAAGTACAAGTCTCACTTCAAATATCCATTTCCATGAATTTCATTCAATTTTATTGTTTCAAGCCAAAAAAAATTAAAGATCTTGCAAGACAAAATGCCTTGAAAAAGCCAATTTTTCAATTATTACTTATTTTCTTCCTCGAAGTGCTTCTATTGATTCCGTTTGTGCCGAATTCTGTCAGCCAATTTCACAGATTGTGTGGTACTGCCGAAAAATCCCTAAAATGACTCAACTTCTCCCCCTTTCTGACAGCCAATTGACTCATTGGAGAGAGATGACTAACCCTTACCTACGTTTTCTCGTCTAGATTGTACTATTTTCCTGGGGAGTAAAAGGGGAACTTTTTGTAGAAAAGAATCGTTGGAAAGTCGGCGTTCTTTTTTGCGGGTGGATGACTATCGAGAGCAAACTCTGACACAAAGGAAAAAGGTCACACGGCTCGAGCCACGAACCCTGGTCTCTTGAGGGGAAAAGGGTGGAAAAAAAGTTGATCGCAGCTACTTTTTGTCACCTTGATTTATAATCAAATTAATGAAGAAAAAGCTACACTACAAGTTTTTGGTTGAGAGATCGTTTATGGACCTATCGTAAATCATCTCATTGCTTTTCATTTTGAATCAGAAGGCAATTTTCGATCTTCGTGGCTGTTTTGTGGCACTTTCACTATCTTTCACAATTTTCCATCTTCTACAAAAGTTTAGTCCTTGATTTCCTTTATAAGAACACCATTTTTCTCAAAAGATTCAGAAATTTTGAATTTATTTATAAGATTTTTAGCTCAAAATGATTCGACATTTAATTAATCAATTTTCTTTATTGCGACTTTTAGAGAGAAAATGAAAATATAATTTGACCAAAAAAAGTCGTGGGTCAGGCCTGTTTGCCCTTAGTTTAGCGATGTTTTGCGGGCGAGAGTCTTAGTCTGTAAATTGTGAGTCGCTAATCTGTCGGCCAAATACAAGACCTTTCCGGTTTTTCGAGAAAACGACGTTCCACCTGTGGCTATATCCCAAGAAGAGAGGGGGCAATGTGGCGCGTCAAGGACAGTTCTGGAATTGGCGCAAGTGGCGATATCTTTCGGATTAGCGGCAGAGGCGGCATTCATCGATTTGACTATAAGGGGGCATAGAGAAGGGCTAAGACTAAAATTGGAAAGAGATCCTTTTCAAATCGGAACTCATTCTAGCTTGGATATAAAAACGATGACCAGTACAATTTTGATTAGAAGGCGAAGATCAACCACATAACAAAATTAATATGATCGTGATAAGATTCAACTCTCACAAGCAGATTTTTAAAACCAAAAAGTAGTCTTTTATTTCATCAAGTTGAGTTCTAAGATCATAATTTTTCCACCGAGTGACGAAGAAACATTTCTTGCCCGAAATTGTATTTACAAAGGAGCTGTGAAACTTATGTTTTTTTTACTAATTTCACTAATTCCTCCTCGAGACGACTGCATTTGTTTGTTGCTTTGCTCAGTCGTTCTTCGTGCTTCATGCTTCCGTTTCTCACTTTAACACTTTAAAAATCGAGCATTAAAAGAATATTTCTCATTTACTCACTCTGGACTAAATAAATCGCTTGAAGTTTCTAAACTATATTGTTTGAGTTCGTGCTGAACCTCTCAGGATTCGTTATGCCCGAAAAATTTTAGTTTCACTCTGAAGATATTTGACATAGCGTTAAATTTTGAAGCTATGCTTTTAAAACTGTATAAAACCCTGATTCTGTGGCAAATATGCGACAGAAAATAAAAAGTTTTTTGGCAAATGACGGGGACCAGTCTCTAGACAATATAAACCAATTATACAATTTCTCTCGAATCGCAACAATACTAGAAGTTCTTTAGAAATTGTTTTATATTTCAGAATCAAGCGCGATTCAATCTCGAAGAAGGAATCGAAGTCCTTCTGTGGGTCGAGCAAGTAGCCCAGGTTCAGTTTCCATCCGATCCAACGGCCTGTCAAACTGCTCAAGATGTCAGCGATCTCCTCAAGGATGGCGTCGCTCTCTGCAAGTCAGTAACCTTTCAACTTTTTAAAGAGCTTGTCATAATTTTCTGATTTTTGATGTTCTGAAAAGTTTTAGAGGAGATCAAGAGCTAAAACTTTGTAGAACATCATTTTTTTTCGGAAAATCACTCGCCAATCCATAAAAATAGCTTTTCCATGCGAGACTTATCTCTAGCTTTTGGGAGATAACTGTGACCTCAAAAAGGCTAATTTCCCACACTTTTGAGCTATTTTTGAAATTTTAAATGTGCAGGAGATCAAAAACTAGAGAAATGTAGAAAATACAGGAATCCTCTCCCTAAAGTTGTCGATTTCCAGAATGATCCAGCGCCTTTTGGGTAGTTCATCTCGCGTTCCTTTCAACGCCAAACCCAAAATGCCATTTCATATGGTAATTTCGCTGATTTAACCCTCAAAATAGAGAGTTCAGATGGAGAATATTTCCAACTTTTTGGAGGCTTGCAAGCTCTACGGAGTCGCCGAGATCAGCTGCTTCCAGACCGTCGATTTGTACGAGAACAAGCAATGCTATAAGGTCATCGAATGCCTTCGCTCCTTGGCTGCTGTCGTGAGTTAATTTTCAGGCAACATTTATAAGAAAATAGAATGAAAATAATAATTCAATGAGACTATTTTTTCCTAAAATCAATCAAAAGAATCAATTTTTCGGCTTATTTATTTTCTCCCACAATTATTGCCATTTTTGAGGCGAAAATAGCCGAAAGATTCCATGCATTTTGTCGAAGGCTCAAAACTGTTGAACTGGAGCTTTCATTCGGAACAATCATGTTTCATTCAACTAATTTATATTTACTTTTATATTAATATTTATTGAAATCCTTGTAAAGTAAGCCCTAAATTGATGTAGCTAGAATTCAAATTAAATTTTTAAAAAAACTTGTTTATATTTGCCCAGTTCTTCTCTGCCAAAAAAGTGTCCACTTTCACCTGGCAATTGCGCCTCGTGAGGACAATTTTCCGCCTTCAAATTACCGTTCCGGTTGGCTTTAGTTTTCTCTCACCAAAAGGGGGGATTTGAGGTAGAAAATACCATATTTCTTCTCCAAAAGAATCCTCCCATGAGGTGTAATTCGCTGCGATTTTTTAAATATTAACAAAAGATTGAAAAATTCTTGTCGAACCGCTATTTTTAGGGCTACTGTAGCCTAAAGGTAGTCATTTTTTTTCTTTCTTAATTTAATTTTTGAACTATTTTCATAATTTTGAAGTTCCTGCAAAGTTGTAGCCCTTGATTTTCTCTATAACTTTACAAAACATTAACAATTATCTGATTATTGAACGCAAATTCGCAAACACAGTCTATAAATCTGATTGCTAAAGCAATTTCCCACAATTTTCATAACTTTTGATGTTTTTAAAAGTTGCAGAGGAGATCAAGAACCCGAGCTTCAAAATTATGCGAATAGTTCAAAAATTCATTATATTCCAGGCTCAAGCCCGCAACGCTCCTGTTGACTTCCCTCCGTGGGTGGTTCGTCTGGCTGCCGCCAAGCCGCGCCAATTCCCGGAGTCGGTGATGCGTCGTGGAGAGATGGTCATCCCGCTTCAATATGGAACCAACAAGTGCGCAAGCCAGAAGGGGATGACGCCCTACGGCCTGCCTCGTCAGATTCGGCCTGATCAATCTGGATAATTTTCTCCCCTTTTTTTCTAATTTTCTTTGTAAATAAAATTACTTCCTCTGTGAGCAGTTTGCCGATAAGATTTTGAAGAGAGCATTTTTGGAAAAAAAAAGAAATAAACTTTATTAAAATCCTTGATTTTTTCAAACTTCCACTAATTTTTTCAGAGGGATTCGAAGAGAGACTTGGATCTGTCTAGACTCTCAATGGAGAGCTCTTTTTCCAAAGGAGAGGAAAATAAAAACTGACTGCTTGTCCTCATCGTCATCTCCAAGTCGAGTGGTTTTCTATCCAAAAATCTTCCTTTTAAACACTTTTTCGTAGGAAAGGCGGAATACTAATAAGGTCTTCAAAGAACGAGCAAAGGGAGTTTCATTGAAATCGAATAGACTCGCTTGTCTGGGCTTTTTTACCTTTTATCTAGCTTTCATGTTTAGTACAAAGTTATACAGCTGCGTATCAACGCACTTTACATACGCACGGCTTACATATATTTTGACTTTTCAAATAAAAAATGTGCGCTAGTTTTTGTGCTTTTTCAGGTGGTACCGAGATGAACAAAAACCGGTGAGTAGATAGATTTTATTTACACAATTATATGTACAAATCGCTTTTTTTGCCATCCTGTATCTCTAGATTTCAGTCATCAAGAGTGATGATTATTTTGCTGTTTGAGGGCTCAACAGACGTGAGTGCCGTCTCGTGCATTCGTGTGGTTGTTTTAGCTCCGTCGGCCGAATTTGTCCCAGAAGCACTTCCAATCTGTTTGGAGCCGAGGTGGAGGATGGCCAAAATGCGACGACGGACATCCAAATTGATGAAGAAATTGAACCACGGATAGGAAAAAGTGTAGGTATCGCGGGTGAAGGGCAGCATATCCATCTCGATGATTTGCGAAATATTCCAGCGGTACATCTGGGAGAGGCCGATCAATCCCTGGAATATTATTAATTTTAAATTCCAAATATTGGCACGAACATTTAGAACCTCTAAAAGCGTCTAAAAAAGGGGTAATGATGCAAAATTAATTCTTATTTTTAGGTATTTTTTCAGTTAGTTTCACGACTTCCAATGTTCTACAAAGTTGTAGCCCTTGGATTCTACTATGACTTTTCAAAGCATGATTTTCTCTCAAAATCGCTGTAAAATCTGGGAATTTTGAATTTCTATGAGAGACGAGCTCACCCAACAACTCAACTTCTCGCCTATTTTTTAATAAACTTCCCACAATTTTTATAATTTTTGACGTTCTGCAATCTCCTAGAGGAGATCAAGGACTACAATTTTGCAGAAAATCAAAAATTATGAAAATTAGTAGAATTTAAAGATAATCAAGCTAGAAAGCGCAGTCTGCCATCAAGAAAATTTGTATACCATAAAATCTCTAATTGAGGCGCATGCGCCACTATTTTTCAGCCCCTCTTCGGACTGCGCCTCTATTTTTCAACCCTTCAGAACGTACCGTACAGGCGGTATTATTGGGTTGGAAAGTTGAAAATGAGACACTTGCTAATGGTTCTATTTTTTCTCTTAGTAGGTTATTAACTGCTGTTTGGGACGCTATTATCTTCTCTTCATCCTTCACCCAGAACATGGAACCCTACGTCGCTAGCCCTTTTATTCTTCTAGTACTGGAACGAACAGCTGTTGACCTACTCCCTGGCCATTTCAGACACATAATCTTGTATGGGTTCCTGAAAGGCTCAGATGCACGACAGGCTGCTGCTTTTATAATCGATATTTACGGTGAAGAGTCAACTTCACATAGCACATGCGACCGATCATCTTTTAAGTTTCGTCTGAGGACAAACCCTTGGAAGATGAGTCGGATCTCATAAAAAGGAGATTATGCTTTCGGTGTAGTAATGTAAGTTATTATAAATAAACCCGATAGAAACTTTTTGAGAAAAAGAGTTTTCAAAAGTGTCACATTTTCAACTTGCCAACCCAATAAGTAGTGCGCTTCTATCAGAGATTTTACGGTATATAATAGATAATCATTAATAGACTTTAATTTAGTTTTCCGTATAAGGATCCCAAAAAATATTTTTTTAGATAAGGACCCCGAAAGAATTTGTTCGTTTTGCCGAACTTTATCGGGCAATTCTCCTCCTACTCACCATAGCGACGAGATTACAAGCTTGGAAGAAACTGCAGGCGATAGTCACATGGCAGATTCTCTCAGCGATCGCATCCCTTTTGTGCCGAGTTAAAGCCCTCATCGTCATGGCGTTTGGAAGAGCTATTCCGAGGATATAGAAGGTGATGATGGCCACCGGCGGCCAGACGATGGCAGCTGGCTGGAAAGACTTCATTTTCCTCACGAGGAAAATTAGAAGAACTCACATGGGCGAACTCCCAATAGATTTGACCATATGTTTCGAATAAAAATGGCTCGGCGAACCAGATGTAGGAGGAGGCGATGGCGGCATAAATCGGGATGAAAATCAGCAGAGGAATGAGGCCTTTATCCCAAAGCTAGAAATGGTTGGGTGAAAACATTGTTTTTGTTTCTGATTCTTCGTTAAAATCCAATTTTGAAACAAACTCTAATTATGAGCCTTTGTTCTTTAGATTATATGTATCTTCTCTAATTGAAGCCTTAGAATTTCTCACTTCCTTGCATAATTTAAATGTTCTACAAAGTTGTAGCATTTGATTTCCTCTACAACTTTGTAGAACAACTAAAATTACGAAAGTAGGTGAGAACTTTCCAAAAATTTTCGAGAAGTTAAAAATGCTCTACGGGAAACTGATTTTTATGCTACAAAGCTTGTTTTTTTTAAACGAAAACTAATTCAAGCATTTTTACGTAAATGTTATCCTTTATAACCTTATAATAAAGCCCTCGAGTTTGTAAAAGTTTGATGAAGTCCTAAATTTAAATGAGGCTCAACACCTTCGGAAAAGCTAAATCAAATAAAAGCAATTGGACAAATAGAAGTTGAATAGCGTCTCTGATGTGTTTTGTCAACAAGGAAGGAGGATGAGTTGAGTGTGATCGATATCCCAGCCTGTGAACCATCTTCACTAGCTGAGATATATATATATATATATAGATAATATCAGTAGGAACAAGTAGCTCTCCGATAATAAGAAGCGAACAGTCATTCTTTGATAAGCGAGCTAATTGTTACAGATAGCTTGAAGCTACGACTTTCTTTGAGTGTGATACCGGATTTCCCCCAATTTTTGTAAATTTCTATTTGGTTTCGCAATTTTGAATGTTCAACAAAGTTGCAGCCATTTATCTCCTCTACAAACTTGCAGAACATTATTTTCTCCAAAAATTGGGATAAAATTCTGAAAATAGCAAAATTTCCGAGCAATTCTTCTATCATTTTTTTTTTCACTTTAGGCTGCTTATACCTTCCAAATTGGTTATTTTCACATTGTTTGATTTATTTCCAGAAGTTTTGATGTTCTACAAAATTGTAGATCTTGATCTTCTCTACAACTATGCGGAACATTCAAAAATACGAAAGTAAGTTTAAATTTCCAAAAATTAATGGGAAATACGGTATCTCAATCGCCTCCTCTCTCTCTCTCCTCAGATGAAGTTCAAATAAGCCCCAAGCTCTGTTTTAGTCTTTGATGCTGTTGTTTCAGGCTTTTCGACGTTGGCTTGCCACCACAGCTACAGACAGCTGACACAAAGTAGACTCAAACTTTAACATTCTTATTATTCTCTTCTATTAGCTAGCTCTTTTACTACAGTAGTCTCTTTGAACTCTCTCAAAAGGAGGGGAGATGGTAGGAAAGAAGCCAAAATCAGCCGACAAAAAACTTCATCTTCAAGGATTGAGGGCGATAGCTATCAGCTCTGTGCTTCTCTTCCATTTTTATCCGGAATGGTTCCCAAACGGCTATCTAGGAGTCGATCAGTTCGTTTTTTAATCTTCTATACAAAATTTCTGATAAAAGGCCAGCCAAAGAGAAAACTTGGAGAAAGTACTTTTGGAAAAAAAATCTACAATTTACGCGCGAAAATTCAAATTTTTCTAGCTCTTATCCCAATCTTTGGAGAGAATTATGTTCTGCAAGTTTGTAGAGGAGATCAAGGGCTACAATTTTGTAGAACATTCAAAATGATAAAAGTTGATTAAAATCAAACAAAAATGGTGGCTTTTGCAGGTTCTTTTTCCTTTCTGGCTATTTAATGGCGATGATGATGTGCAGATATAAAGAGCATAGTTTATTCAATTGTTTTGATTTTCTTTATCGCCGAGTCAAACGAATTGTTCCTATGTATTATCTCTCCACTGTCATCATTCTCCGTAAGCTAAACTTCCAGAAATTGTTGAGCAAAAAGCATTTAGTTTCACTTTACTTTGCTCCCATCTCAGCCGTCCCAACCAACTTGGCTTCTAGTCTTCCTGCGCTTCTCTTTGGCACAAATTTGATTCGCCCAACTGGCCTAGAAGGCTACGAGGAGAAGGTCAGAAACAATTCATTTTTAGATAGCCAATAATTAAGAGCTTTTAGCTAGGAGTGGCGGTGGATATGTTCACTCACACGTGGTCCTTATCGTTAGAAATGCAATTCTATCTGCTATTTCCGTTGATTTTTATCACGACTCATCCAAAAAATGGCAAGCCAAGGGACTTTCTCCTCTATTTTTATGGTAAATTTCAAAATTTCTACGTCAAAATATTGTATTTTGTCTAATCAACGTCTCCATTGTCTTATATGGTTACCCGCGATTTTGCAATGATTTTATGGCTGCGCATAATGGCAAAAATCTTACGAATAAATTCAAAATTTCTGGGTTTATGGGTCTCTCGGTATGTTTTGAAAATATATGAGTGAATATGGAAATTTCCTTGATTTTAAACGTTTCTTGAAAACAAATCTTTTGCAAAGTTTTAGAGAAAATCTAAAACTATAAAATGTACTTTATAGAATTTAAATATCTTAATCCTTCACGTAAGAGTTTTTAGGATTAGAGGCTAAAATTAAGTATTACGGTAGTGGGCTATGGTATTTCTGTGGGACTGTCCTTTTAAGAGGCTTCTTCAAAGTGATTTCTTTCAGCGATAGCCTCGGTATTTTTCTATTTTTTAATCGACGACTTCCTCTCCTTCAACTGTGTGGCCTCAAGAATTTGGCAATTTATCCTCGGAGTTCTGGTCTACGATCTATCCGTCAAAAAGAAAATCGATCACAAGGATCCCGACTTGGAGAATTTGTTAATCGCCGGAGAGACAGAGGGAGATGGTAAGATTGGAGGATTCGAAGTAAAAATAAATTTAGAGGTCTCTGCCCCAAACTTATTGGTTCAAATGTGTCTCATTCTGTCCTTTTCGCTGCTCCTTTTCCCTCATCTTATTGATGCCGATTATGCTAGGCAAGCCGTTTGCTCTTTTGCGTTTGAGCTTTATTGCTGACTTTTTATCTGATTTTCGGCAACTAACAAGCTCTATCGAATGGTATATGCCGTTTCTCGAGGTCGCCTTAGTGTTCTCAGAACATTCCCTTATCAAAGTTAAACATTAGACTCGCATCTGAATAAAATATAAATCATAATTGAAAAAAAGCGAACTTTTTCATCTGAAGCCCTTTTCCGATAAAAACTTGTTAGAATCATCTTATTCCGAATCGAAAGGGACCTCTGAGAAGTTTAAAATCAACTGGCCTTGGTGAATAACATTTCTACCATCCTGTAGATTTTTTCGCGCTCTTTCAAATGAAACCCCTCTCATATGAGATTTTGATAGTCCATAACTCTCTCAAAAAGTGGCCAATTCCAATTTCTAATTACAGAGGGGCTTTTTAATTATTTGTCAAATAAACTATTTGTTGGGTCCCTTACAAGGGAACACTTTTAGTTGGTTGTGGCATTTCGCAAAATCTTTGGTATCATTCGATAGAGAATTAAATTCTAAGTCGTTTTCGAGAAAAATTAGCTGCTGAAGAACCGACCTGACCGAGTAACAGCCCTCCAAAGTTTGATTTCACGACTAGTCTGAAGATAAGGCCGCGCCACCCTACTAGTAGCAAGTGAAGTTCTGGTCTAGTGGTAAGTGTGCTAGGCCGCTGCCCTTTTGGTCCCGGGTTCGATCCCCCAAGATTTTTTTCCTTTTATTTTTATTTTTTTCACTTTTTTTGTGTATATTAAAGAGGTAAATTATTTATTAAAGCTAATAAGACAACCGTAACAGTAACAAAAATAATCATTTTTGGGGGCATTTCGTGCTATGCGTTTCTTCAATAAAGTGCGAAAAACAAAGATAATTTTTGCAATAGGAACAACATGCAAAATGGGTATTGGTGCAGGCATTTTCGGAACAGGGTTGGGGACTAATAGAGGGGAAACAAATTTCTTGGGGGGTTTGGAAACGGGGACCGGGAGGAAGAGGGGCTAGATAACCAGATTTGACCCATGCATGGCGGAGGAAATCCTTGAATTGCTTGTTGCAGAACTGCCAGTAAACTTCGGAAAGGACCTATAAACAATAAATAGATAAAAGTAGATTCTTACCTTTAGAATGTTGTCTCGCCTATGGGGCAAAAAATCTTCTTTGTGCAGCTGGCTGTACTCCGTGATCTTCTTGACAAAGCCTTTCATAAAGCGGAAGAAATAGACGTCGAGGGGCTGAACGTCAGCAGTGGATTTTGCAGGAATGTTCATTACTGTTAAATCCATACTTACTGGAACATTTTCCTTGATCGTCTCATGATCCTTGAAAGAACTCCACGAATCGCAGACCATTAGCAGTTGACTCTGCGGCATTGGTGCAATGACTTCTTGAACCCATTCTCTCATTAATTCTAAAAAACTTTAATACTGTTTGGCTAACTTACGTTTAGTCATCATGTGACTTGTATGAGCCTTGATTATGAGGTTGGCTGCTCGGTAGTATTTCTGGGGCAACTGACCGTTTTTCTCTTGGAGGATCACAAAGAGCTTGGGGTAAAGATGGCCATCAGCAAATAAAACTGGCATTATGGTGTAAGAATGAGTTGTTGCTTCAATATTTCCAACAACTTTCTCTACCATCTTTGAGCCAGTGATTGCGAGGCTCCTAGCTCCGTACATTTCATTCTTGAATCCGCTTTGATCCGTGTTGAAGACAGCTGAAAGAGGTATAGCCTTGGTGAGGATAGTATCCTTGACCTCTTGGACGAACTGTTTTGCCTTCGCCAAAGTAGCATCTTTGTCTCGGAGCACAGTTTTGGTCACGAACTTGGTGATTCTTCTTGAGCTGATTGCATGAGCCCGTTTCCACTTTGTGATCCAGTCCTGAGAAGCTTTGAAGCCCTGAACTAGTTGCTCTTGTTGGTTGATAGAGAGAGCCTTGGCCTGAAGGTCGCTATCGTGGAGAATCTTACCTTCGCTGAACTTTTCGGCTACCCATTCGTACAGCTTTTCACCAATTGTTCGAATACCTGCATTTCTATGGAGAACAGAATCAAGACCTATAATAATCTGTATTCTAGAAAAGTATTTCCTTACCATGAGTATCTGCCTGTACAAGAATTGCTATATCCTTTGGAGTTTTGATAAATCTGAACTGATTATTCATAGACGCCAAAGTTCTGTGTCCCGTTTTTGGTGCACGATAGTAGCGGACAGCTTCCTCTACTTTCCTAATAGGGACAAAGTCTTCGGAGAATCTAAAAAAATATTTCTTTGATTAGGGACTAACCTGACAACCTTTCCAGAAGCACTTTTGTAATCCTTTGCGATGGCATCGACAAGTTCCTCATCCACGCTGTACTCATCGATGTCGAGATGCTGCTCTGTCTCTTCTTCTACAGTAAGGTCTTTGTCGTCAAAGTCTTGAAGAAGTTGACGAAGGGACAGAGCAAACTTCTTCTCTTGTGGGGTGAGGGCGGGAAGGGAAGGAAGGCGACGATCTTAGAAGCAGACATGACCAGTTGAAATGGAAACTTTGTCTCAGTAAACACTATCGATAAACAATCGATAAACACAAACAAAAACAATCGATAAACACAAGCAAAAACACAATCGATAAACAAGCTAAAACTTGCTTTTCTTCAATATTGACATATTTACAAGTCTAATATACACAAAAAAAGTGAAAAAAATAAAAATAAAAGGAAAAAAATCTTGGGGGATCGAACCCGGGACCAAAAGGGCAGCGGCCTAGCACACTTACCACTAGACCAGAACTTCACTTGCTACTAGTAGGGTGGCGCGGCCTTATCTTCAGACTAGTCGTGAAATCAAACTTTGGAGGGCTGTTACTCGGTCAGGTCGGTTCTTCAGCAGCTAATTTTTCTCGAAAACGACTTAGAATTTAATTCTCTATCGAATGATACCAAAGATTTTGCGAAATGCCACAACCAACTAAAAGTGTTCCCTTGTTAGACCCAAGAGATATTGATTTAATGATCGCTTTCGAGGTAATCAAAAGCGTATAGCTTTTGTGTTTGTTGTTAGATACTTTGACGTGTACCGAGACTTTTTCCGCTCTCGGATATACTTTGTTGTGTCATTGTATTAACGACAATAGAATAAACGTCATAGTCCATATTTGATCAATAAAACAATTGCTCAACCACAACACTATTTGTTATAAACTTAAAGTAAAACGAAAAACATTAGCTGAAATTTCACTAATTGACCTAGGCGTGGCCATTTTGCAGAAATTTTGCTCTTTTCCTCATTTGTATAGCTGAATTTGCAGGACTACAGTCACTCTGTTAACAGCTGTGGTTGTCCACATTGGAGAGCGAAATTGGCTGCTCGAAAACAAGTTGGCCGTCTATGTTGGGGAGATCTCCTACGGCTGGTACTTAGTCCATTGGCCGATTGTGGCTCATCTCAAGCTGAACGGACTTAACTCCTATTACTGTAAGCCAGCAATTATTCGAAGATCTCTGATTAATTCCATCAGTTTTGAGTTTAGGACTTGGGTTCTCCTTTCTGATTAGCGTTGCGATTCATCATATTTATGAAAGAAAATACATCTTCTGGCAGAAGGGAGCCATCGCCGGGACTCTTCTCATTCTTTTGCTTGCAAACGGAGTAGCTCTCGAGCTGATTTACGGTAAATTATCGACAATCCAGGGGAATCTCATGTGAATTTTGATCTCGAGGCAAAAAAAAACTGATTTTTACAAAGTTAAAAAATTAAAAGCTACAACGCCTTCTTTTAAGAATTCCAAATAGTTCAATTCATAATTCCAAGATATTAAGGAAATCAAATGGATTACCTAAGACCCCTCCCTTGCTCCTTTAAAAATAAATGAATTTTTCTTTAGAAATCAGTCCGGACGACCAAGCTGTGGAGATAAAAGTCGGCCAAAATCAAACAAGACAAAAGGACGCAGCAAACACCACCATTTATAGCCAATCCTATTACTTTGAGTCAGATCTCCTAGATGTTGGTCCTCTTGGCTATGAGAACATAACGAATGGTTTGATTTTTTTTCTTCTTTTTTTTAAAGAAAATTCTTCAGAGGAAAAAGCCAAACTAAACGATGGATTCGACGCTGGAGATGGCAGTCGCCTCCACGCCACAGAACGACAATATCATTGTCCCAATCTGGCTCCGGCGAATCAACACGAAATGCGCTGTACAATTGTAATCAGCAATCTTTACTGTAGCTTCTTCTCTTTAGTCGAACACCAACTCAACTGGGAAGACTCTTCTAGTGATTGGAAACAGCTATGCATTGAATACGATTACTGTAATCAACCAAGAGTGCCAATCAAAGTTTGGTCGAGTTATTCTCTCGACTACGCCTTGTAAGACTCAACCCTTCCTTTTTTGAACAAATGGATTCAGCTTGTGAGCCACTCTTTGAGACTGTTACGACCGTCTACAATTGTGTTTCATATGGATCCTTTTTTCTGGATGTTGTGGAGAAAATTAAGCCAGATGTGCTAATTATTGTGGCAAGGTGGGGCATTTTACTCAAAAAGTGTTGCAAAATTGAGAAAATTAGACTTCTTTATTAGGCTTTTTTGAGCCTATTAGCTTAAAAAGAGCGTTTTTTCAATGTTCAAGATGATTCACAATTTGTGATTTTTACAAACTTGTAGCCCAAAGTCTCCTCTACAAGTTTGTGAGCATCACTTTTAACTAAAAATTAACTCAATAGGAAATTACTGTATTTCTTCTGATAGAAGCCGATTCATCAAGGGGTTGAAAATTCCTCGGCTTCTATTAGAAAAAAAAATACATATACAAGGGATTACTTTTGTAAACGCGAATGAGAATAAAAAGTAGTTTTGAAAGAAATTCTATTAAATCCGAGAAAAACTATCTTCGAGTTTGAAACGAAAATCCCCCCATTGCTCCATGCCTAGAATTTCTGTCCGTTGGCTGGAAAAATATTCTATTGAGTTAGTGGACTACGACGAAAGTTAATAGCTTATTGTCGCAGCTCGTTGAGGAAAAAATTTATATTCTATAAAAATAATCAAATGGATTACAAAGTAAGAAATTACAAACAATTGCGGCAATTTGAAAATTATCTTCCTTTTCCAGAGCTTTTCAATTAGCAGAAATATACCAGGATGGAACGACCCCATTCAATGACTTTCACTTCAAGGTTTCTCAAATTACTCTTTTTTAAACTAAATTAGACGGCGACCAGTCGACTTCAACAGTTCGAGAAAAATGTGAAAGAGCGCATCTATCTGATGGACGGATTCCCAGAACCAAAGAAGACGATGTCCGTTCATTTGAATAAGCATCTCCGAGAAGGAGCCAATTTCACCGATGTGAGAGGGCTCGCTTTGTTTTGTTGGAGGCAGGAATTTAGGCTGCAGATATCATCGACCTCAATCCGAGTATTCTCATCGCAAAGCAGAGGATATCCCGTCTAGCGGAGGGATGCAAAAAGTGCCGCATTTATGACTACACTTCTCGCTTTTATTTCGACGGGCAATATAAGGTGAGAAGCTCCCAAGGATCGAGCTCTTGGAAATATTCTGCAACATTGTAGCTCTTGATCTGCTCTACAATTTTGTAGAAGATCATCTTTTTCAAAAATTGTTTCAAACATGAGAAAATTAGACTTTTGACTTTAGGGTTATTATAGCCTAAAAGTGAGACAATAGTCAGAAGAAGAGTTGTTTCAGCCGTATGATCCCAAGCATTTTGTGGCTTATTTTACCTCGGGAATCCATTTAACCCCAGCTGGATTGGAGCGAATGCGACCACTTTTTAGGGATATGTGCAGTCGATCGTTGGAAAAAGATCTTTGATTTTTATTTGTTATATAGGGTGCTAATAAATTTTTCCTTCAATTCAATGCTTCGTTGTATTTGTGCTATAATTAAATTCCCGCACCACAAAAATTAGAAGGCTCCAGCTCAATTGTTCGAGACTTTGCGAGAAAATGATAAAGAAGAGCAAAAAAATAGATTTGCTCATAAATTATTTGCTAAGCATTATTTCCAACGATCCCTCTTATAGAATGCATTTTTAAATCTTTTTTGGTACTTTAATAAAATCTTAGTTGTAAGTAGGTCAAAATACGCAATAATCGCCTGTGATAGCTTTAAAGTTTTTTTAAGAAGCTCGGCTCTTGGGGACAAAAGACTCCTTCGGAGAGCTTTTTCTCTATTTTCTCATAGGACTATAGGCGTGCTCTTTCCTTAAGGACACCAAGAAAGTTTCGTATAACTTAGAAATAAGCAGAGGAAGTCTGTCGAAATGCTATTTGGTCTTGATCTGATGAATTAATTGAAAAATAAACGCCAGGGGCTTTATTCAAGGGTAGCTTCCAGGGCTGTGCGGATACCCGGTACTTTCGCCGGAACCGGCTAATTTTGATCGGTACTTTTACTTTGTAGGAGGGATTTTTTAAGAGGGTTTTTGATATATGTTTTTGTTAGATTTTTTTAAAACTGAAGTCAGAAATATGCTGCTAGAAAACAACGAAGAAAAAACAGTTAGAAACCATCGATAAATGGCTAGAAGAATGCCGAAATATGAAAAATAATGGAAATACCCGGTACCGGTCGAAAATTCCCTACCTGCACAGCCCTGGTAGCTTCTCTCTATACTTCCTGCACTAATTGCAAAAAAAAAGCTAAACCAGACGATTGAATTTTGTTGAAAGATACCCCGGCTAAAATTTTTAGATTGTAGCATTTTTTTGCAGACAATTTTGACCAAAAAAAAGTGAAGAAAAAGTACTCACGAAGTTAGTCTTCAAAGGACAAGCGATGAGAGTGTAGCGATGGATGCAGCCGATGATGCAGCGCATATTCTGAGCATGAAGGAGGAGTTTGTGGACGAAAACGAGGGAAGTCAACATCAGCGGCTGGCTGTTGAGAGACAAAAGGAAGCCATTCAACATCGGGAATGATAAAATCCATATTCCAAGCAAGTTTGAAATATAGCTCAACACATCCTAAATGATGCTGATCAATTATTGGAACTTTTTGGCCAAGCTAGTCTAAAAATCTCTTTTTCCAGGATTGGAGGTAGCTTCGACTAAACCTAATTTTCTACAAATTTGTAGAGGAAATTAAAAATTAACAACCAAAAGACAGAAATTTAATCAAACTTTTAAAAAAAGAGCCTTTTTAACTTCGAGTTTTCTGCAATTTCTGTGGAAAACAATGTTCTACAAAGTTGTAGAGGAGATTAAAATCTACAACTTTTCAGAAAATTTAGAACGAAACTCCAATCCATTTAGATACAGCCATAAGAAGACGAAAGGAAGCATATTTTACCAAAACGAAGCTGTATTGAAGAATGGTGTAGTAGAATCCTCGCAGCTCCTTCCTATCCCGGATGATGACATACAAAATGAGACAGTAGAGAATAAGCGAGGGGATCGAATAGATGAAGTGCAAGTAGAAGGCGACCGTCATTTCGAAGATCAGCCCGGCGACTAATCAGCTCTCCGACAGCAGCGGTAATTGCTCCGATTGAAAAGAGACCTTTGCGATAATAAGGAAGGCGGAGAGAATGATATCCCGGTGTCAGCAAGTGGGTGGAAGATGATGATGACTGACACTGGAAGGTATCAGGCTAGGTCGGTTTGAAACCGAATGCGAAGGAAAAAGACGATTTCTTTCTCTTTTTGAGCTCATTTCATATTTCTTTGATCGAGATGCAGATCTTTCTTGGAAGTTTCTCCCATTTTTTAGGCTCAAAAATGAATGAGAGAAGAGTTTATACAAATCATTGATGATCATTCTAAAGAGCTGAACCCTTGGAAGGTGGGATTGAGGAAGGTGGTTCCCCCATCGATGGTGATATTTGATCCGACCTGTAGGATTTGTTTAATTTCATCTTCTCTCCAACTTACGATGAATTCGGATCGACTGCGATCAGCCAAAAAGGCAATCAGCTCGGCGACCTCTCTAGCTTCTCCAAATCTTCCAAGCGGGATGAAATGAGGCTGCGAGAATTTGTCCTCCATCGCTTTCTCAACCTCACCAGTTATCCCATGTTTCTTCATAAAAGTTGTGCGGATCGCTCCTGGATTGATACCATTCACTCGAATTCCTTGTTTAATAAACGTCCCAGCCATCGAAAGCGTCATCTGATCCAAAGCAGCCTTGGCCACAGAATAATAAGGATAGGATGGATTGGCAAACGGCTTAGCAGCAATCGATGAGATATTTATCACTTCTCCTTTAGTCTTCGCCAGATGAGGAAGCGCCTTCTTCGACAAACTCAATACACTAAAAAAATGGGGAGAGAATTAAAAAAAGATCAGCTCCGCTTACGCTCGAACATTCAAATTGATGGCATAATCGAAGGCCTCCATGGTCCGGTCGAAGCCCACAGTGCCGGTTTTGTCGGGATAAAATCCTCCAGCATTGTTGACCTACAATATTTTCATAAAGAATAAATTCAAAGGCCAGGTAGCGCTCATTTTGGTTCCGTATTCCTAAATGGGTTTCGCCTAGAAAAACTTATAAAAATGACTGAAACCCTCGCCTAAAAAGGTAAAAAAAAGCTACTCACAAGAATATTAATTTTCCCGAATTTTTTGAGAGTCTCATCGATGATTCTCTGCTGCACCTCGTCGGAGCTCAAATCTCCCAGTACTTTGACAACACTTCCAGGGGCAACGCCAGCAGCTACGAGGAGATCAAAAGTCTCCTAAAAAAGCGAAAATAAAGAGAAAAAAAAGCCAAACCAAACCTTTAGAGCCTCCTCACTGCGGCCATGAATAGTCACAAGGGCGCCTTCTTTAGCAAAAAGGAGAGCAGCAGCTCGACCGATTCCATTCGAGGAGCCAGTCAAAATAGCAACTTTTCCAGTGAAGCGGGACATTTTGAGAGTAAGTTGAGTAGGTCTCTCCTTCTCTTATATAATGGGCATTTGTCAGCGAAAGGGACACAGCTCGCACGGGGATTTCGAACTACAAACACGCGAATCACACAAGTCAGAGAGTCGACAGATTTTCTATTGCGAAACATTTTTCAAATTTATTTCGAATATTCCTCATCTTTGGGATGCATAAAATCCAGGGTTTCCTGCATTTTTTGCTTAACAACATTCGCTATTATTTAGAGAATATTTTTTAAAACTAAATTCAAATCTATAAGAGGCGCCGTTGAAAATAAATTATCAGAAAATATAATTTGTGATCAAATCCGTTTTTTCCAAACAGCCCTTCTTTATAATTTTCTCCCAAAGTCTAGATAATTGACCATCTAGTATTGATATTTATTTACAAAGAAATAGCAATATTTACAAGTCTTTTTCCATGTCGATTGTATCGAGAGTAAACTGCACTCGGGAGCTGGACTTCGTAATTGAGAGAGTCTGCAGCTGGGTGGTTTTCTTCTTCTCTGAGACGCCGGTTGTTGACGAGGCGCTTGAATTATCAGCCACTTTGCTGGATCCAAGATGGAGGATGGCCAAAACTTTACGGCGAACGTCGCGATTCAACGCGAAATTGAACCACGGATAGGAGAAACTGTAGAAATCTCGGGTAAATGGCAGTATATTCATCTCTAGGAATTCCGCCAGTTCCTGCTTGTCGTTGGCTTGGGCGAGGCCGATTGCTAACTGAAAAATAGAGGCTCTTTTTGGCGTAATGGTGAAATTATTTGCATATTAACGATTTTGTCCGTTGAGAGATGATTAAAAGTGCATTTTGAAACCTTTCAAATTATCGTATTCCCTCTAATCAAAACATTTCAATTAGATGTGTAATTACTCATCATCTCAGTACGTTTCAAAAATCTTTTAAAAGGCCAATTTGAATAAAAAAAGTAATTGAGGACCATCTCAGATAAACATTTTTGGTAAGAATTATCCTCTTAATTCTCAATCGAATTGAATTGCCTGTAACTCACCTACTCGAGTGATTCAATTTTCCCCCCGAAGGAAATCTTTCTCAGCGGCTATTTGCTATTTTTCTTCAGAGATTTCTGCCGTCAATCGGAGTCAAAGATTTGCCCGAATGAAATTACTCACCATAGAGAGGAGATTACAAAACTGCAGAAGGCCACAGCACCAGGTTGCGTAGCAAATTCGCTCAGCGATGGCTTCTCGTCGATGTTTGACCAGCATCCTCATCGTCATCACATTTGGAATCGCGGTGAAGGCTATGTAGAAGGCGACGAGACTGATGGTGGGGTAGACCAGAATCGCTGGCTGAAATCAATGACCGTCAAATCTCTAATAGAGGCGCAGTCCGAAGAGAGCGCCGAAAAATAGTGGCGCATGAGCCTCAATTAGAGAATTTAAGGTACCGTATTTCTTCTAATAGAAGCCGGGGGATTCTATTTTGCAGCCCTCCACCTGGACCAGCTTTTATTAGAAAGGGGCTTCTATTAGAAGAAATACGGTACCTAACTACTAAACTGTTTTTTATTTGGAATTTCGTTTTAAATCCCGTTTGAAAAAAAATGTTGTGGGGACACGAAGGCAAAAATTGAGTTATAGGCAAATTTCAACCCTATGCTGCCTCACGGGTCAGCCTTTCCACAATTTCAATGGAAGAGCCATTCACACTGCTACTCACAGCAAGGTAGGTTTAATGGTTGACTAGAAGCCTCCTGTCTATCAAAAAGTCTATGCCGAGTCTGTACAGATTGAGACGTATAGTTTGTTTAAAAAAAAAGACGACATGGCCTCCTAGCAATACCGTACTTAGAATTGACGTTTTCAAATTTTGCGGTGCTCTTATTTTACTTTTGAATTTTCGGAGTTTTCTTCATGTTTTAACTTCTTTTTTGTTTTTTTAAAATTTTCATACTTTTGTACTAGTTGTCTATACATAAGAAATAAAACAAATAAAAGTGAAAATAAAAAAAACAAAAAAGAAGTTAAAACATGAAGAAAACTCCGAAAATTCAAAAGTAAAATAAGAGCACCGCAAAATTTGAAAACGTCAATTCTAAGTACGGTATTGCTAGGAGGCCATGTCGTCTTTTTTTTTTTAACAGACTATAAAATATCGTATCGTTTTTTTTTCTGGCAAAAGGCGTCTTTAGGTAAAAATCAATTTAAAAAAACTTGTGACGCCTATTGAATTCCTGGATAGAAGAAAATGTGGACTTACGCATCGAAACTCCCAATAGACTTGTCCATCGACGAGATTGAACCAAGGAGCCATGAAGAAGGAATAAATACCAACGATCGATCCATAAATCGGGACGAAACAAAGAAGCCAAAAGATGTATTTCTCCCAAAACTGAATTCAATCCTCTTCTAGTCAAAAGATAAGAAAAACTCACAATCTCGGTGCGAAGAGGGCAGGCGATGATGGTAAAACGATGGAGGCACGAGAAAATGCAGCGAAAATTTTGGGCGTGAAGACAGAGCTTATTGAAATAAAGAAGAACGGTGATCTGGAGCGGTGTCATCGACATAAACCAATCGTTGAGAAAAGTAATGGAGAAGATCCAAACGCTAATGAAGTTCGTCAAATAGCTCGTTATATCCTGCAAAGATTCTAATTTACTCGAAAGCTTCATGGAAAACATAAAAGGGTAATGAAAAAAAGAAGAGTTTAATTGTAAATCTATGTGCGTAGTCTTCTCGAAAACCTACCAGACCGAAGCTGAAGCGTAGAATTGTGTAATAAGGTCCCTTCATCTCCTTGCGATCTCTTAGAATTACATACAGAATGAAGCAATAGAGGACAATAGAAGGAAGCGAATAGATGAAATGCAAGTAGAAGGCGAGACCCATTCTGGAACTAGCCGACTCTCTCTGAAACTTTGACCGATTTAGTACTCCGACGGCTGTAATTATCGGTAATTGTGAGACGCGTGATGATAACCCAATCACAGGGAAGAAAATGACGTCTGAGGATTGAAGTTGAAGGGGTTGGGATGATATTTCTGACGAAGGAAGTTGTGGTGGATGGTTCTTTGCTTCTGGTAAATATCCTCAAAATTAGTTTATCATTGAAAAGGAAATGAGCTGTCATCGGAGGGGGTGAGCTGATATTTATGACTTAAGACGGAGTGCTGTAGCTGGACTCACAAGATCAGATCATTAGCTAAAAGCGAAAACATCAAAGAATCGGATCTATAGGTTCTACCGTAATCAATTAAATCATAAGCAAATTGTGTTGAGTTCGATATCCAACAAAATGATTTGATAAGCTCTCTGTCCATTTCAATAATAATTTTTGACTCACAGCCTATAGCTTTAAGCTACTCATAATGTATTTATCGCTTAGGTTGCTGAAAACAACACAGCAAATAAGAGTAGTCATAAATCTAATTTATTATCATTTATATTAAAGGTCTCTGTGTGTCTATATGAAATTCCAGGAGAACAAAAGTCGTAAATAAAATGAGAGGGGAAAGAGATGACATACCCAGGAGAAAGGAGTAAAAATTCAAGAGGAAAGTGACAAAAAATCGAGGGGAAGAGAGCCGAAAATCCCAGGGAAAAATGTAATTTTAAAAAGTCTTAGATTCGGAGTTTTGAAGGCCCCTCGATTACCACTACATATAGGGCCGATCTGCTTGTTAAACTTGGTATTGCACCTCCTAAATATGCTGAGCTAGATATCTTCTTACAATGAATCTTCAACAGTATCATTTGAGTCGATTCCTTCTTTCATTTGTGTCCGCAACTAACGCGTTTATCCTCCACCGTTCCTCTACTTTCCAGAATTTTCCCAGCCAAAGCCGATCCAGCTAAAATTAAACTAACCTGGAATTAATGAAACAGCCTGGGTACTTTCTCTCTCAAACGGCTAATCCAATTCTTGTCTTTTCAAGATGTTTTTTCAGAATGTTTAGATAAAAAGATTTAAAGGATTGATCCAATAAGTTCCACTCTTCGTATCCTACATAATGAATTTAAAAGGGGCAAGCTTGGCTAATAGTATTATTAAGACAGTGAAATTAATTCGACTGCATGGTTTCACATTTTTGCGGCTATGTTTTCGCTTAATTTATGAAGATTCACTCACTGGTTTCTTATTTTATTCTATTTTGTCACAAGGTGGGGCTGCGCCACCTTCGGCGGCGCTTAATTTTAAGCTTTGAACCTAAACTTTAACTTCCTGCGATTTGCAAATAGAAGTAGTATATTGATGACAATTTTATCCTACCGCTATCCGACTCATCTTTATCACACCGACGATTAGCCTACATAATGGGAGTTCATAAATTTGTCTATGATGAGAATGAAGACGTTCTTTCTCGTCTCTATCCTCAATATTTCATCAATTACATCAAAACGGGAGCTCCCGACAAATAATGGGAGCCTTTTTGTCTCGGCGATTCCAACTATTTCGATATCAATGTGAATTTAACTACAGGGCTGAGGCCAAAGAATTCTCTCCACTTTGAAAAGTTTTGTCTTTTTTTAGAAGATTTTTGATTTATTTTTTTAGAGAAGTTATAGACTATTGGTCGAGGAATATCACAGAATTTGATAAATCTCTTGAAGCTTAGGAGGAAGGAAGAGTCACTACTTTCTCCTTCCTTCCAGTCATCTTCCCCTCACCAAATGAAAGAGTAACTCCCCAAGTGAGAGCAAGTTTTTATCTAAAAAGTGAGCAATCTAATTGAATTTGAAAGGGTTATCTAACTGCTCCGATCTCGTTCAATCGTCCTCTCTTGGCTACATCTGATGTGGGCGCGTTGCATCATGCTGTTGGGATTCTATCTGGGGAGATGTAGCGTCGGTACAAAGAAGAAGAGTTTTGTTATGAGATTGCCCGAAGAAATGACTCCTCTCTTTTATGAAAATCCGAGAAAGCGAGAAAAAAGGTTCATTTTTTATTTGAAACTCGATGATCAGACATTTAGTCGAAAAATTAGAAGAAAATCTAGCTGCCTCAAAAGCTGATAACTTGCAGTTGAAAGAGCAAATAGCAGTTTTACACTTGAATATCTCGAAAAACGATAAATTGAGCGACAAAGAATTGGTTAACATAGTGGACATTTTATTGAGATTAATCCAGTGAGCATAATGGAACTAAGAAATAGTCGTCCTCTTTCTCAAAAGACAACTCACTTTTTTGAAACAAAGATTAAACCGCCTTATCACAATAAGCCAAACAACGGTCGAATCAATAGAAGTCTAACGCCGGGTTTGTCTATTCGCCATCTTGATGAGTGCTCATTTAGCTGGTAAGCCTGATTTATAATCAATGCTTCTTTAGATATTGATGAGTTTAGTCTCACCGATTTCAAAGATAAAGAAGATATAGGAAATGGAGCCGAGGGAGTAGTCTATCGCGGCTACAATAATCTACTGGCGTAAGCAATTTTACCAATTTATGAAAATCTGACTACAAATTAAAATAGAGAGATCGATTTGCAGAAAAGTAGTTGTCAAGAGACTCTTCAAGCAGGCCAATAAAACAGAAATGCGTGAAGTTATCCTTCTATCGAAGGTTAGTTTTATTTGTTAAAAATACAATAATTTTCCAAATAGTATTCAAATCACCCGCATATCATCCGTTTTTTTGGTCTTTTGACTCAAGAAGAAGGTTATTTACCTAATAGCAGATCTTGCATTGGCTACATTATGGAGTACATGGAGAGCGGGAGCTTATATAATGGTTTGTTTGGTTTTTTTCCTATGTTGAATGTAATAGCAATTTTTTACTGTTTGAATAATGGATTGGGTTTATTCAAGTGAAAAAAACCAACGATTTTTTTAAAAACTTGCTCCTTTTCAACTTGAGACATTAAAATGCCATTTCCAGTGATTCATAATCCCTCAGTAGAATACGATATGAAACAGGTTTATTCCTGGATTGAAATGGTTTCAAGTGGTCTGCAATATCTCCACGAAAAAGGCGTACTGCATCGGGATATCAAGCCTCAAAAGTGAGGCATTCCTTCTTCTCATATCGGAGTTACAGCATTCTACTTGGGAAATCCTTAGACGACTTGAGGATTTCCGACTTTGGAAGGGCTAAAGCGGTTGAGCCACAGACTGCTTCTCATACCTATGAGTGAGTATGGCTTTTGGTTAAACGAGTTGTCAAAGAATTGGAACAAAAGATTACATGGCTCCGGAGCTTCATCAGGGAACTAAATATGACAAGTCGGCGGATATCTATTCACTGACTATTACTTTTTGGGAGATTATTCACCGAGAGTTAGTGAAAGTTTTCAAAATAGTGATTAGAAGTTTAGAAGGCCGTATGGTTACATGGGGGTAATATCACAGTACAATCAAATTATGCGAATTTTAAATGGAGAACGGCCAAATGTTTCAGAGGAATTGGAGATTTCAGCCTTATTGATACGGTAATTGATAATTTCTGGCCAATCTGGCTTACTAAAATCGAAGTTTTCACTTGATCGAGTTGAAAAGTGAGGCGTAGAATAGACAAAGCAGAGAAAAGCAAAAAAATCAAAAATAATTTCCAGCGGCTGGGACAACAACCCAAAAAGTAGACCAACAATATCAGAATTTATTGCGTTTTCTCAGAAAAAAAGGCCAGCTCAAGAGAATCTCAGGAAAATTGTCAGAAAACAGAGCGAAGAACAGCAAAATACATCGGTTCGATTTTTAACTTTTAGACTCTGCTTGTAGGTTTTAATTTTGGGTGGTTGGGAATCTCTGAATACAATTTACTTGCTCGATTCGAAGGCTCAAAGTTGGAAGGAACTGAGCATCACTCTTCCAATGAGAATGCGAGATTTTGGAGCTGTTGTCCTCAATGAAGAACTTTATATTTTTGGAGGATATGCCAATTTGAATCATCAGCAATATTGCTATAAATTGAAAGATGATGGAAGTTGGGTCAAATTGGCATCGCTAAATCAAAAAAGAGATGCTATTTCCAGTAGCTCTCTGGTTTACAAAGGAGACATCTGGGTTATTGGAGGATTAGATATATGGCTACAATCTGCACGACATCTAAAATCAGTTGAAAGATATGATATTTCTCGAGACAAATGGACCTACATGCCGTAAGTTTTCCTCCAACTTTGAAAGGGACATTCTCTAGCGTTGGGAACTTTGCCCAACTCGGCAAAGATTTTCCCAAATTCAAATGTCATTGTGATTTTTGTATTTCTATGAATTCTGTCATTTAGCCATCATTTAGACTCTTTTATCGATGAAAAATAAAATCAAAAAGTTTGTCTGAAAGTAGTCAAATTTGCATAAAAATAACGATAAATCCCACAAAAGCTAATAGAATTAAAAAATTGAGAAAAAATGTCAAAAGTTGGTAGCGGATTACAGTAGAACCTATTGCGAATCAAATTTTAAATGCGCGGGCGAAGGTGCATGCTGGGTTACTGTAGTGCGCACTTTTTCATTTTGTCAATTTATTTCTTAACATTTAGTTTCATGCAATTTCGTGTGCATTTCTGAAATCAGGGCATTATTTTGCATCGAATAAAAGCAGCTTGCAGGAGGCTTCGAACTGTCCCTTTAATCAAAAGATTCCAGAGAAATGAATTATGGAAGGGAGAGTGCAGCAGCAGCAGTATTTAAGGATCGAATATTTGTCACTGGAGGAAGAAGTAAAGAAAAGTTACAATCTGTGGAGATGTTTGATCCAAAACTACAGAAATGGATCTTATTTTGTGATTTGCCTATTCAAGTTCACGGCCATACGATGCTAATCAGCAATTCAACTCTATCCATTTTTGGAGGCGAATCAGAATCTGGCCCATTAAATAGCGTATGGGAAATGGATATCGAAGATCCCGAGAAGAAATGGACACAAAAACAGAGTTTTAACCATCCACGATGCTCTTTTGGAGTAGGAAAACTTTCAAATGGAATTATTGTACTTGGTACTTGGAGAAATAATGGTGAAACATCCGAAATATTTGATGGAAATAAATGGATTGACGGACCAAGGCTGCCTCAAAAACTATCAGATTTTGCTTATACATCCATTTCCCAATCTCTTGAAGAAAGTTTTCTAAAGAAATTTTCATAGCTTTTAAGCCGTATTTGTATGAAATCCATTCCTCATTCTCTCGAAGAATTCTCATAAATTGTTTAAAAACTATTTTTTCTCAATCCCAGTAATTTGAAAGAAGATTGATTGAATGCAATCTCTTGGATCAAACTGTCAATCTGACTAAAATCCCCTGATTTCGCCATTCATTCTACCAGATTCTTCTCATACAAGATAGCTAATCTCTCACGATGAATCTCATCTTATTGTTTCCTCCAGCAGCCGCTTCAGTTGGGCTCTTAAATGTGGAATTTTAATTCACTTTGGAGACGGAGCTCTCTTCAGAAAATGTGCCCAAATTTGTGCAAAAAGCACTCAACGCCATCAAAAACAACACTTTTGTCGAGGAGAATGGGACTTTCTACGGTTTGGTCAAGATTCTCGAGACGCAGATTGGTTTTCTGAGCAAAGCGGAGAGAATCTACGGTACTTTGGAAATAAAAACACGACTTTGAAGGGTTTAGGCTTCTTGAGAAGATTGGCAAAGCTGATCGGTTTAAACAGTAAGAATTCAAAATAACTTTTTTATTGATTTGCACATCAACCGGCGCTAATTATTTCAGGAAATTCGACGCTAAAAAGATTTGATTTCCCTTGTTGGAAGCAACAGGTGTGGGAGGAGGGTAAATCGAATTTGAGAAAATTTATTTAGAAATCTTTCTTCAAGAGATCAGGAAATGGATGTATAGGCTAAAAATGATAGATCTTGAGGCAGTTTTGGTCCGTCAATCCATTTATTTCCATCAAATATTTCGGATGTTTTACCATTATTTACCCAATTACCAAATACAATAATTCCATTTGAGAGATTTCCTATTCCAAAATACGATTGTAGATGTTTAAAACTCTGTTTTTCTGTTCATTTATTCTCGGGATCTTCGATATCCATTTCCCATAAGCCAACAGAATAATGGAGATTTTATTTCTTCGGAAATATTTGATGGAAAAGCATGGCGAAGAGGATCAATGCTCAAACACAATATAGATAATACATACTGTGCCATAGGCTTTTCTGGTGATTATGCAGAACGTTACTCAAAGATTTTTCTCCCAAATAAATCCTATTATTTTTAGAGCAAACAGCATGCAGGGCTTCTGTAGATGCAGTAATCGAGGCGAGACTCAAAAGCGCGAATAATAGCTACCGAACTGAAAATCCAGAGTTTTTTGCCCTCTTGATTGCTCAAAGTAGCGTTTAGTCTGGCTCAGCAGTGCACGATCAATTAAAATTCAGACACAAAATAAAAGATTTATTCACAAAGCGCCCAGAAAATCTTGTATTTCTTCTTTCGTAGGCCTCGATTCAGAAGCTAAAACTGATTTTGCTTAAAGCCTCGGTTTCTTTTCAACTGGCTCTGTGAGATTTTCTCTACTCTTTTGACTAAAAAATGCATAAACTTTTTTCATATTTGGGCGGTTTTCTTTCCCTTCGACCATCATTCTAAAAGCTTAAGCTCTTTTAATAGACTCTCCAATTACCCAATGTAGAAGCGCCAAACTTCTAATGAGATTGGAATTGCTTCTGATGAGATTGGAATTACTTTTTGAATTACTTCTGGATAGGAATGGCCTTCAATAATTGAATGACCAATCGACCAATTATTTTCAGCTTGCTGGGCAGCCAGACTTCCAGCTTTTGTTGTCTCTTCTACTGTAAAATTTGTGGGAAAAACTCGATAGATCATATGCCAAATGGATCTTCCCAGCGAGAAAACATCCACAGTTGGATTGTAAGCCTCGTCCGTGTAGACTTCTTTGCAATTGTAGACATCTGTTCCAAACCAGCTTGTTTCTGTGAAATCTTTTGCTGCCAGGGCTGTATTTTCAATTATTTTTGCTATTCCAAGATCAGCTATTTTTAAGATAGAATGATCCGAATTCAAGACCATGCTGGAAATCACTTTTTTGTCGAAAAATGGTTACAAACTTGGGTGGTTTGACATCTCTATGCGCTATATTGTTGTCATGGAGGTAGCAAAGCCCACTAGCTGCTTGGGCAGTCCAGAACAATATCTCTTTTTCAGTGTATTTCAAAGCCATCGAGGTAGGCTACAATACAACGACTTGATTCAATTTATGTTTTGTCAGGAGGGTCGTGGGTTCATCGCCTCTCTGACTAAGATTTTTGCTTTATTAATCCAAGTCTTTTTTCATATTTTTTGACTCAATTTGATTGCATTATAAGCAGGTATGAATTGGCATCTCCTCATTATTCAACGGTAAACTCATTTTTTTGAGCAATCCTATTGATAAAAATTGCTTGCCTGCTGAAAAGTTGACTCTCTTTAAATAAAAATCCAATTTCTCAGACCAGCTTAACAGATCGATAAGCCAGAGAATTCCAATGCTAGCTCAATAGTGAGAAATTCCTATTACTGCTCATTTCTCAAACCGCACCTGTCGTTAAAATTACAGCAAGATGACTGACATTGTGAGTCACAGTCTCGGTGGAGTGGATGATGATCATCGATAGGATGTTCCAACCGATAAGAATCGAACGAGGAATTACCAACAATCCAATGTCTTTTTCTTCGCTTCTACCGTATGTTATCCATATGCCCAGTGACAGGGCAGCACAATCCTGAAATCAAAATAAAAAGGAAAAAAACTCGCAACTCACCAATAGAAAGAGCAGAAATCCGCCCACACAATAGCCAGGACTACATATTTTGAATCGTTTCATTGTCTAAAAGACTTTTGTGGTGGGAGAATGGAGAGGAAAGACTTACTCGGCAAGGCTGGTGGGTGAAATAGACAACTGGCCAGAAACTAAGAAACGCTCCTAGAACAGTGAATAAAGAAAACCACATAGAGAAGATCTTATCTCTGGGAGCTGTCATAACCATCACGCAGATGCATTTCTAGAAACTATGATTACTGTGTTTTTTAGATTATTGTAAAAGGAGCGACGATGAATTGGAGATAGACGAGTCCTGTAAGGGGTGAAGCAGGAAAAGCAGTTGAGCCAGAAGTGATTGGACGAGGAGGAGCTGGCTCGTTGTGTTGATGGCCGGATTCGAGATAGACTGGCGGAGGGAAGACGGTCATTTGTTCATTTAAAAAAAACTATAACAATTAAAAATACAGACAGTTATAAAGGCATTAAAAGAGTTGTAAACTCGTTTTGGAGGAAAGAGAAAACAGCTTTAAAAGGAGAGTTTTTATTCATTTGGGAATCTAGAAATTCAAGGAAAAAGTTGATAAATAGAACTGCTATCTCAACGTAGAAAGAAGGAAATTTAAAAATTTATATTCCACGACTTTGATCAAGGAGCATCTAGTTTTGCTCGAAAAGGCTTAATCAATCGTTTAGGAAATATTTCACGATATGATGAGGTGGAGTAGAAGGAGACTTCATTCCTTCTCCTGCAACACACTGAAATCGTGTGCAATGGCAGATCGATAAACAACGGCTGGTCAGGGTATTTTCAGAGCTCAGTGACATAGGCTTGGTCAGCTGAGAGGAAGCTTACGTCAGTAGTAGAAAGAATAGCATTTCGAAAGGTTTATTTTTAGAATTTCAGAACTCTTCGAACTTTCAGATCAATTAGGCTCAATATACTAAATAGCTTCAAAATGAATGAGCGAGCAATATCTGTCACATTTCGTTTCGACTAACACTTGCTGAAATATATAAATACGTTTTGCGCGTAGTGCATTTTATTGTTTTATTTCTTGGTGGATGAGGGGATGAGAGTGGCCTTCGGGAAAGCGGTAGCGGTGTTGGCCAATGAGGCGGCTTCAACGGTTGGATCTCCAACGGTCTTTTCGTCCTCACCGTCATCATTCTCATTATCTGTGTCCGAATCCTCGTCGAAAATAGGCTTCGACGGTCTGTACATAAGCAAAATAGGCGGTCCACGTCCACTAGGCGGTGGAATTAGAACAGTCTTGGCTTAAATGATCGATAAGTCCCTTGCCCTGATAAGTATAATATTATAAGTAAAACAAATAAAAATACCTTTTTGATTTCAGAGGAGCATATCTCGGCTTTAGAAGCCAAGGGCTTTTATTAGAGAAAATACGGTATTCTGTTAGGCTAAGCAATAACTTTTTCACCAAATACTTTGGAAGCGCATAAAAATAAACCTTGTTCCAGGTTAAAAATACAAAGATAAAAAGGGAAAATTCTTTTTAAAAAAAAAGCGACCTCCCGTGGAAAACTATAATCTGAATTTTGACAGGATTTGGCAAGGCTTTAGACGGACGGACACAAATCAGCTTTATTTATTAGTTAGATATCTTTTTGATTATATCCATAGGCATGACTTTTTTCTTATTGACGATAAAACTTGCTATGATCTTTTTATTTTTGAATTCTTCAAGCTTCGTATTTTTAGCTCCAATGTTGATTATATTAGTAGAGACTTCAAAAGAATAAAAAAGTTGGAGAAGAAAGAAATAGGTTCTCGACCCAACTAGAGCCAGTTCCCGTCACTTCTCTTACCCCAATTTGGGTGTGAAAGAACAGAAAGAGAAGGGGCGATCGAGAACAAAACGGCCTCAACAACTGGTTTTAAAATAATTCTTTCTCTCTCACTCTCACAGGCAACCAGCTTTCCGAATCACGGATTGCCCCGGATTGGCCAATAACAAATAGCGGGATGTGTGTCAGATGATCAGCCCGACTCTCTTTCTCTCAGCGACCTTGTCGAGTTTGTAGAGATGGCCTTCACCCCCTCGAAACCACAAACCCACAGCCGCATTAGGACACAGCATTCGCGAAAATTATTTCTGTATTTTCTTTAATTTCAGCCTTAATTATATGAATGTCGTTTTTTTATGAACAGACTATAACTTTAATCGACTTTTATTGCGGAGGGATTGAGTTTTCCCTCCAAGAGACCACAAATCGTCCCAAGACTTTTGAATTCTTCTCCCTTTTTTAGCCACTTTCACTTGAAAACACGATGTCTAAAAGGGTAAACAGTTCTTCGGGAGAAACCCAGTTCGACTGGACTGTCTTTTGAGCGTCATTTCTCTTCTTCTTCGCTGAACAGAGCTCCCAGCTACTAGCCATTTCCTGGGTTTTTCGCTACAATTCCGACGTTTAATTGGCGCTATTTTGAAGCCATTCTCCGGCTATTATAGGGACCAGATTTCTCCCTCTGACTTGTCCACAAATCCATTCAATCCGCTATACGAATTGTGGTCTTTTTGCTTGCTATTTTCATATTTTTGAGAGAGAACGGCAATTTCCTGATTGGAAGTCTAGAAGCATTAGATTAGCTCGTTTTGTTATAAAAATGAGGTCCGAATGCTCGAAAGAAAACATACTTGAAGGCTGGGAATCATAAAGCCAAGCGCTCCGATCTTCAAAACGAATCTCGTTCATTCATCACATCATTTAAACTCATTTACTATATTATCGACCATTTTACCATTGCATTTTTCTTATTTCAACTGTCACCAAAGCATTTTTTTTGTATTCCTTCGAATCTAGAAGCACCTCTAAAGATCCAATTTTTTGGAATTTAAAGCTAGTTTTTAGATTTTCTACTGTTCTACAAAGTTGTAGAGGAAATCAAGGGCTGCAACTTTGTAGAGCAATTTTCTAAATTTTGGAAGTCAATAAAGAAGGCCTCAAAAGTAAGGAGCAAGTTGGGTGCTTCAAGAGAATAATATATTTCTCATTTTTCTGATCGAATGATCAGTTTCCCCTTGAGGATTTCGAACGCTGATTCAACTTCGAGAAAAATTGACGGAATCATTGGCCATCATCACCAGCTCTCGTAACCAATCCGTTAACTAATTTTTCGAATCTTTCAATTATAATTGAAACAAATAATTTTGTTGTTTTATTCTCCTCGGAATCCCAATTGGCATTGAAATTGTCTTTTTTTCTTGGTCAAAATGAAATTGATTCATCTGACCACGCGTCCGTTTTCTCTCTGAATTCGATTGCAATGAATCATTTCGTACAATTCTCTAGACTAAAATCTTAGTTGCTTCGAGAGATTTTTCTCAATTTGATTTCACACACCCGTGAGAAATTTAGGCTCAACTAGTGAACTTAAAATGACACAAGAAATATCTCTACGCTTGCTTTTTAATTATATAACGAGGCATTGAATCTTTTGCAAATCAAACTTCCCCCCACAAAAATAAAAGAAGATTTCACTTTCAGTTGATGATCTTAGCTTTTGGTCTTCTTGGGGGACAGCTGGCTGGCAGCCCTCGGCAATTATTGATCCCAAAGCGTTCGGCCTCACAATAATTTCAAACGCTATTTTACTCACGCCCAGCCAATGCCATCGGTCTCACTGACGACTTTTATCTCTCCATCTTGATGGCGAAATGTTTCTGGTTTCTCCCTCATCCTCTCTCTCTTCTTTATTCCGCTACTTCTTTTTTTGAATTTGATGTCAACAAATTTCGCTCAACTCTTCTTGGAGGTGAGATCGTGCCACTGATTGGACAGCGAAACTGAGGGTCAAACGCCTTCTTTTTCTGGGTTTTAGTTTGTTCTTAAAATGTTTTAAAAAGAAAAATTCTGTTCGGCGCAGGTTAAACTTGGAATTCACTTTTTTTTTTTGGAAAAACCATTTTTATTTACATGCGGCGGAGCGAAAATTTCCACAATTTTTTCTGATTTTCACTATCATTCTCAACAGAATAGGAGCCCTAACCTATGATTTTTTAAACAACATTTTCAAGGTCTGGGACCGTTCAAATCCGAAAAAAAGCCATTCAAATCTTAGGCTAATGCTGCTGGCTTTTTCAAACAATCGTGCGAGTCAATTTAAATATTTAGCTAAGAGACCAGTTATGCTAGTTGTAGAACCGAACGTTTTCCAGTTAAAACCAATCTTATATTTATTGACTGAAATTTTTAAACGAAGGCCAACTCTTTTTCTCCAACGGGAATTCAAGAAAAAAGCTAATCTCCGATACTTTTCTCAGAAAATCTTTTATCTATGAGGTAAATATTGATAATTATTGAAAAAGAGTTTCTTGCATTGCTTCGCGAGCAATTTGAATCAAAACTTCAAAGCCCCCTCGACTAATCGTATACCCCCTGAGGATCCGTGATTTTTGTAGAATTTCCGCTGTCTTCCATAATTTTAGATGTTCTATTATTTTGTTGAGCTTGATCTCCTCTACAATTTTGCAGAACATCATTTTTGCGAAAAACTGACGTAGGATCCAGAAAATTGGAATATTTCCTTACAGATTCCCCTATTTATCTGCCTTTAGGATTTCAAAATCACCCAATTTTTCTGTTACTTTCAGCGTTGGCGATTACAAAGTTGTAGCCTTTGATCTTCTCTACAAGTTTGCAGAATATCAAAAATTATAAAAGTTTGATTGAATTGGTGAAAATTTAACAAAAAAACTTTGATATTTTCCCGTATTTTACACGCAGATTTCTCAACTATAAAACATTTGTGGCCGCTTTGCATACGAACGCGTTTTATGGCCATAAAACCTCGTCGACCTCGAGAGAGAAAAGGGCGAACCCGCCTCCCTCGAATTTGCCTTGACTTCCCAAAACATCTTGATAATCTTCTCTCTCTCTCTCGAAAAATCATTGCTTCTCTCCCTACGTGTGTGTGTTGTAAGACGACCTGTTCCCCCCAGCTTCTCCTAGTATGTAACAACTCGTTCTCTTTTGCTTGAACTTGTGACTGATTCGTTGCAGACGCGATGACCGACGAAAAAGAGGCTAATAATCTGCTCGAATCGCTGAGATATTACTCCTCTGTAAGTTTTCATTGTTTGTTCAAAAAAAAATGAAGACATTTCCATGTTTTCTTTGTTTTGCCTCTTTTATTTTCTTTGCTCAAATTAAAGCGCTGAGATTAATTCTTTTGGATGCCATAGCGCAAAATTGACTCCTTCCGAATTAAATTAAAGTTTTGCATATTTTAAAGTAATTTTCTTAAAAAATAATATAGATCTCCTCTATAACTTTGCAGAATAGCTATCAACACGAAGTAACTAAAACATAAAATCGAAGCATTTTCATAAATCAAAGCAGAACATAAATTTAAAGCATTTTCACGAATTGAACCCAAACCAAAACATTTTTTTTTCCAGATAATTGGAGTCGTTTCAATGGCCGTCCATGTGGCAATAGATGGTCCCATGTCAATGGCTCTTCTGACGTCTATCCTCTATAGTCTGACCTTTAATTACGGCTCATCGTCCAATTACCACATCGGCTCGCTGCGGGAAATGTGGAAAAAATTCAAGCTGAAGGTTTGTTATTAATTTGCTCCATTTTCTGACAGAAAATCTTTTAAAAAAGCATTCAAATGATGAGTTCTAATTGAATAAATGAACAAGATTTCAACAGTAATTTTTTCTACCTTTTAGACGCTTTTGAATGTCTTTGGGACGACCCAGCTGGCCCTCCTGCGAGTGGCTCTAATTTCTCTGCAAGATTTGGACGGAGACAAGGCCGTCACTTTGGTAAATTTAAAGGCAGAAAATTGTTTAAAAATAAATTCAGTTCCTGGCGTATGTCCAACTTTTAATCGCTTTTACGGATAATTTTACTGTCCTCTGCCGATTGGAGCAGCCAGAACCAGTTCGTCCTGTTCTCAGGAGAGAGCCCTATCTTCGATATGCTCCAGCTGGATAGATGCTTCGTAGTCTAAATATTTTCTATAATAATGTACATAGAGCTTTTTGACCATTCCTTTTGCCATTTGTATCAGGTTTTTTTTGCGGGTAAAATGAACTTTTCTCTTTTTCGAAAGGTGCTTACGGATTCGTAAAGCCTACTGTTTTAAGCATAAATCACTGGGCTTACCGAAGAGAGCTCTGGAGAAAACATGCAAGGAAATTTTGCCGGAATGACTGCGCGCATTCTCAACAATTTCAAGAAGAGATTGAATGCTCGTATTGAAGCTAAAGGCGGCCATTTTGAATGCAATATGTAATCTCTAATGTAGAATTTTTCTGGCTATTGAACAAAAAAATATTCCTTATTTGGATTGATTGGTGCAAATTTGTGAGTAGTTTTTTGCGTCACATTTCATGTGAACCACCCTGTATACGAAGGAAAAAACTGGAATTATCTCTCGGCTTTCACCTTGGCCAGGAAGATACTCGAGTCTACTAGGAAACTAACGTGAATCATCCTTGGAATCCCTCCGATTTCTAAGAAAACTTAAAGCCAACCCTTTCCGCAACTACATTAGTCTAGAATTTCCTTTCTCTTCTGTCTGATCAAAGCCAAAAAACAAAGATACCACCAGGAAAACAGTGAAAATGATAAGATGATTAAATAAACGACGTCCATTCTGCTCTCTTTGGTCAATGTCTCGCTCCATCTTCCTTCTCCTCCTTCTAATTGTTGCAGTTTCTTCTGTAAGATTTAATTGATTTTGACACTTTTTTCAAGTTTTTACTCCTTGGGATCTCCATCAAATCTCCTCTTATAGCCTAGGCTGAAGTGGAGAAGCCTTACCTCCTTGATGAAAATATTCAATTATTTATAGCAATGGTATGAGCTGGGAAAATACAGGAGATTCATGGAGGAGCAGCGACAGCTTGAGCTAATTAGTAGGTTTTTATGCAACTTTGGAGTTTCGATTTATTAGTTTTTTTTTTGGAAACATTTTTTAAGGCTTTGAGTTAAAAAGAGATCTGTGCTTTTCCAGGAAAAGGCCTCGTCGGCGGCATAACCAAGACAGTTGGCGATGTGGCTGCCAATCTCCCGGTGGTTGGTCCTATCGCTGCAGCTACTGGTGTCGTTGGAACCGTGGAAAACATCGGCGATACGGTGGATGGCCTTCTAGACAGCGTGCTGGGAGGAGTCTCTTCTCGTCCTTCAAATGGCGGCCTCCTTGGGGGATTACTCGGCTGATAGAATTCAATGAATTTTATGCCTTGAGGTTCTAACTGTTTGATACAATTTTCTTCGAAAAATGCCTCAATATTATCCTATTTTTCGATTTATTGTGGCAATTTGAAGATTTTAGAAAGGCGGAAAACTTCGAGGTGAAAAAGTTGCCGAGAAAGCTAAGATGGAAACAAGTTATCGGAAAATTATCCAACCCAGCCCTGTGGATCCTTAAAATTCCTAAAAAGTTCCAAAGTTTGTTTTTAAAAAATGAATTCTGAGAAGGCAATAAGTAAGGATCTTTAGTTTCAAAAATTAAAAGACATAAATATGATCGAGGCTATAGCCAAGCTTTTCGAGATTCGGCTTGCACGCCTGATTGACTAGTCCAGCTGGTCCGCAAAGCATGACGAGATTCTGATCGGATGGAGGGAAAAGACCATTCTGGATCTCTTCTAAATTCACTCTTCCCCTTCCTTCCTTCCATTCGACTGTTGGCTGTGTCAAAAGCAGGCGCACCACAAGGCGTCCATTCGATTTAGCAACCAATTCGTCCAATTCTTCTCTAAAATTTCCTTCATTTTTTGCATATTTGGCATCAAACCTGCACAAAATGTCCTTTTCCTCAGTATTAGCAAAGATGAATTTGATGCAAGTCGTGTCAGCTGAATTGCGCATTACAGTAGAGATAATTTGAAGCATCGGAGTTAAGCCACTTCCTCCGGCGATCATCGAGAGTTGATTATAGCGCCGTTCCAAATTAAGCTTCTTGAAGAAGAATATTCCCGGCTGTCGGTGGAGAATACTGCCAGTTGGCCCTCGAAAATCAACAGTTTGGCCAATTTCCAGGCCGTCCAAATGCTGGCTCATCTTCCCGCCATCTGGGAAGGAAGGATGCACTCCTCGGAAGTAAATCTACAATTTAGTTTTCCTATTTCGCTTCTCATTTTCTTTAAACTTTCTCACTAAACTAATAATTGATGCCTCTCGGCCATACAAGATAAATCACTCCTCTACAGTTTCTTATTTCGCTTCTCATTTTGTTAAATTTGCTGCAGGAGAGTGTCGATAATCCAAACTATTCGTATCTTTGCTAACTGATTGGGCGAATTTATAATTTCAAATGTTCAACAAAATTGTAGCCCTTGATCTCTTCCAAAAGTTTGAAGAAGAACATCGCAAATTGTAAGAAAAGATAGAAATCATAGAAAACTCGCAAAGAAACAACCAAAATAGGGGAGACTTCTTTAGAAAAAAATACGTAGTAATTTTTAATTTCCTTTAGATCTACTTGCTCTGATTTTGACTAATTCCAGGGTTAAAAATGTGCTAAGAATTTGCATTTTAGCACCAAAGTGTTACCCGTCTCGAGGGATTATTAGTTGAAAAAGTTCTCTCAATTTATCCCTTGATGATCAAATTTTCGCCTTTCTTTTGAGAGTTTTAACCATTTTTCGAGTAGAAATAAGCCCAAAAAATTGGATTTTTGCTATTTGTGTCAACTAATTTGTCACGTCCTTCAAAGCATATTGAGAAAGAAATCGTTTTTTAGCCAGAAATTCCCCTTAATAGGGCTAAATACAACGCTTATTGAAAGTAAAGACAAATATCAATTTAGTCCCTATTTGCGAATAAAAAATACGATTCCCCGAAAAATTTAGGTCTCACTCAAGAAATGCTTAAAATGGTCCTGTATTTTCGATTTTTTGCGGCAATTTGGAAATTTTAGAAAGGTGGAGAGCTTCGAGGCGAAAATTAGAACCAAAAAGTCATTGAGAGAAAGTCGCTTTTATTCAGAAATTCCTCAGATTTGACCAAGACAATTAAGTAATCAACCCAAATGGAGTTCTTAATAGGTTTAAATAAAACAATAATTGGGACTAAATCAGTCCACTTTAAGCGATGGTTCGACAAAGTGTGCGCCAGTCTCTTATCTAGAAAGGACAGAAGGAGAGAAAAATTGCTCTCAAAGTATTTTGGGATTAAGCTGCGGAAAAAAACGAACCTTGACAATAATTTCGACATATCCGAGATCTTCGCAGTTGCTCACAGGAGTGTAGGATCGGACGATTAGCTTGCCATTAATGTTGGCGCTAAGGCAGACATGCTGTCCAGGCGCAATGCCCAGAATATGTTTGTCGCTAGGGAGACGGAATCGCAGGCGTCGGGTATTATAATTGACGTGGATCTTTTCTGCCAAAGGAAATGCGAATTTTTGTGTCTCATCGGCCAACGCAGCTGGCGGAGACGAGGAGGAATACTGAAGAGAGGGGAAATAGGAGAAAAGTCGACTGAAGACGGCGACGAAGAATGATTTCAGGGAATTGGCTAACGCTGTCAACATGATGATGACGGAAGAGACAAAATGAAGAGAGAATGGCTAGTCGTTAAAAGGGTTTTTAAAAGAGCGACCAATTGTGACGAAAGGCCGTCGTGAACTTCGAGAGATGGCAGCTGGCTGAAACTGGTTGCGTTTGTTTAGACTCAGGGCGGCAACACGCAGAGTACGCTCAGTGCGACACGCTTTTTATCTCTCACTCTGGGCTACCAATTGAAGCTGTTCAGAACGCTTATTTGATTGAAAAAGTATCTATTGAACATAGAGTGGTTCACATGAAATGTGACGCAAAAAACTACTCACAAATTTGCACTAATCAATCCAAATAAGGAATATTTTGTGTTCAATAGCCAGAAAAATTCTACATTAGAGATTGCATATCGCATTAAAAATGGCCAGCTTTAGCTTCAATACGAGCATTCAATTTCTTCTTGAAATTTGAGAATGCGCGCAGTCATTTCGGCGAGATTTCGTCCCATGCTTTCTCCAGAGTTCTCTTCAGTGAACCCAGTGATTTATACTTAAAACAGTAGGCTTTTGCTCCGAAATTGACCAGACCAGAGAAAATCCAACGGGTTGAGATTCGAAGGTAGGAAGATTCATTTCACACCACCCCGGTCCATTCTTTGAGCTGTAGGCTAGCGCCCAACTTTTTTGAAAGATCCGATTGGTCCAATTGGTAAAAAAATACGAGAAAACCGAATAACATCACATCAAAGCAAAAAAATAGATTGGAAATGAGCGGAGTTATGGCTTTAAAAAGTTGAGAATTTTGGTCCAAAAAACGCGCTTTTTTAACCTAAAACCTGTGAAAATTGACTTTTTTCTTTTCTTTATTTATTTTTCCTAAGGAAGAATGATTCAAAAAGCCAGAAAAAAGTTTCCCACTAGAAGCAAATTTTTCAGGCTACTGTAGAATCTTTTAACAGGTTTTTTTTAAAAGAAGAGGAATAAATTTAGCTGCAAACCGTATTCACGCCACCAGATTCACAGTGCGCAAATTCTCAGCTGAATGGTGAAGGAACTATTAGTTTATTATTGCTAAAAGAACCCGAGTTGTTTAGCTGATTTCTCCCAGGTTTTAGTCAGAAGATTCCGACTATTGCGAATATAATTTAACTGAAGAGTCAGGCACTTTTGCTATAGACGCGCTATAAAAGGAGCATTATCCTTTGATAAATCAGTCTTGCCTTCTCTCTCTTATCTATAGGGGGTGACCTACGGGTCGTGGGGATCATGGGTCTATAACACTTTGGCTAAAATCACCTTCGATACTCTTCGGCTTGATCCCTTCAGTACGATACAGTTCTTCTCGAATTTCTCTTCGACAACGCCTTTTGCCATGTTTGTTCATTTTTGTTTGACTTGAGATGAGAAATTTAGATTGACTAGTCAGGAATATTGGGAAATTCATATCAATCGAGCACGAATGAAATGAAAATTATCTTTAACTCTAGCGGAGCACCCGGATTTTATCATCTTTTCAGAGGGAATTATTACGGCGTATTGCCGACCACCAAGGCCAACTCCAGCCGGCACTTGTTCTTGGGTTTGCAGTTGAATGGAGAAAGGTCCTTCAAAGACTGTTCAATAAAAGTTGTTTCAATCGTATTTATGGAAATTAATTCTCGACTTCGACGTCAAACTTATATTTTTGGGCAGACTTTTCCTAAAATTCTACAAGGGGAAAGGGCACGAATGAAGCGTCGACAATCCAACGACATGATGCTTTTCTAAAGTTAGTTGCGACTGTTTTGCTTCTAATACTCACAATAATACATTATTTTTTATTACGCAAACTTTGTCAAAAAACTTTCTTCGATTGAATGAGGAATGGATGTATACGCAAATCTTGATAGATGTTTAGACAGTTTTGGTCCATCAAGCCATTTATTTCCATCAAATATTTCGGATGTTTCTCCACTTCTTCCCCAACTACCAAATACAATAATTCCATTTGAGAGTTTTCCTATTCCAAATAAATTTCGTGGATGTTTAAAACTCTGTTTTTCTGTCCATTTCTTCTTGGGATCTTCGAGATCCATTTCCCATACGCTATTTAATAAGCCAGATTCTGATTGGCCTCCAAAAATGGATAGAGTTGAATTGCTGATTAGCATCGTATGGCCATAAATTCTATCAGGCAAATCACAAAAGAAGATCCATCTCTGTAGTTTTGGATCGAACATCTCCACAGATTTTAAGAGTTCTCCGTTTAGTCCTCCAGTGACAACTATTCGATCCTTTAGTACTGCTGCTGCAGCATTAAATCTTGCATAATAGGTTTCTCTGAAAGGCTTTAATTGAATTTTGAGAAAAACTAACGGCATGTAGGTCCATTTATCTTGCGAAATATCATACTTTTCTACTGATTTTAGAGGTTTTTCACATAATCCTCCAATAACCCAGATATCTCCTTTGTAAACCAGAGAGCTACTGGAAATAAAGGATCTTTGTTGATTTAGCGATGCCAATTTGATCCAACTTCCATCATTTTTCAATTTATAGCAGTCCTGTTTATAATCACTATTGGCAGATCCTCCAAAAATATAGATTTCTTCATTGAGTACAACAGCTCCAAAATCTCGCATTCCCATTGGAAGAGTGATGCTCAGTTCCTTCCAACTTTGAGTCTTCGAGTCGAGCAAGTAAATTGTACTCATAAGTCCATCGTCCCCCAAAATTAATACCTACAAACAAAGTCCAATCTAAAAGTTAAAAACCTACCGATGTATTTTGTAGAATTTCAATCTCTTTTTCAATTTCATTTTCGTTTTGAGCTGAAACTCCCGGAAATTATTTAATTTTTCAACAAACCCAGTTTCGTCTCTTGCGCAATCAAGTGATTTACATTCGGTTGTAAATCAGTCATTTGTTCTTTAAACTGAAATTCGATCAAATTATTTGTGGATGTCAAATCTTGCTCCAGTCTTTGTACTATTTACTTATTTTCATATGCTACTAATTGACCTACTTGATTGACAGCCAACTCCAGATTTTTAAATCGTTCATTCAACTTCGAGTTATCAGCCACTGAGTCAGCTAGATTTTGTTCTAATTTTTCTACTGAATTTCTCATCGACTAATTTTAAAATAAAAATCGAACCTGTTTGAGCCAATTCTTGCTGATTTCTATTGGAGTTTGGCATTCGAAGTATTTCATTTTCTCGTCTCAATCGCTCTATTTCGGCATCTTTTTCTCGTAATTTTTTATTTTTCTCAATTATAATAGCTTCATATAATTGCAAGGCCGGATCAGTCTCAGTTAGACTCGAACCAGACATTTTAAAGACTGAATAGCTGAAAATTGGACTGCTATTGCAAGTTGAAATAGAAAGGTGAGGGAGATAAGAGAAGAGCTAGTGGGTACTGATAAGGGGGTACTTGAGATGTTTTTAAAGGAATTGCAGATTAGATCATCACAAACTTTATTCAATTTGAAGACGTCATCATTCCAAAATCAAAAATAGAAGAAGCGCCGAGTCAAAAGAAGCTTTATTTAGTTACAATTTGTAGTATTCCTCCTCGGCCTTGGCCAGCTCGATCTTGATGTATTCGTTGGTTGTGATTCTCCGCCTCTCGAATGAGGCTATCTTCCTCTTCATCGCGGTGAGGATGTCATAAAGAGCGAAGGTGATGATGCTGATCAGAAGGAAGCCAAGCGCCGCCACGACGGCTATGGTCCTCGTCTGAATCATGAGGGGATGATGGATGGCCTCCCTGCATCCCATCGTCCGCATTCCTCGCATCGAGATGTCAGCTCCACTCTTCTGGAGAAAGCACTCTGGAAAAGCGCCGAGACAGCAGGATTTCGGCACGATTTGAGTGAGATTTCCTACGATTTTCGGGAAAGGAGAATGGATGTTGCCGGCTTCTGTGAAAAAATCCATCGGCCCGTCGAGTCCATAGCACTCGTAGGCGGAATTCAGACGGGAAATCTGCTTCTGCGAGTTGTTCTTATTGACGAAGACATCAATCAGCAGGTGTTTGTAGGCTTTGATCAGGGGATCCGTCAGTCCGAAGGTGTCATCCGACCATCTCTCCAGGTCGAACGAGATGAAGACTGAAGAATACTTCTTTTGAGGAGAGAAAACTGATCAAACCAGAGGGCGATGACGGCACCCCAGAGTAGACAAGCAGCCTGATTGATGAACATCGTGCAAAACTGGGTCCTCCTTTGAAAAATGGCCAACATGTGGATCAAAATAATCAGAATGGCGGTCAATCCAGTCATCATCGGCACAATGAAGATGGTCTCCAGTCGCTGCTTGGCATCCAATTTGATCTCCTGGAATTCAGGTGATCCACGTTTGTTTCCTAGTAGACTCGAGTATCTTCCTGGCCAAGGTGAAAGCCGAGAGATAATTCCACTTTTTTCCTTCGTATACAGGGTGGTTCACATGAAATGTGACGCAAAAAACTACTCACAAATTTGCACCAATCAGTCCAAATAAGGAATATTTTTTTGTTCAATAGCCAGAAAAATTCTACATTAGAGATTACATATCGCATTCAAAATGGCCGCCTTTAGCTTCAATACGAGCATTCAATCTCTTCTTGAAATTATCAGATGGCAGTGGGTCGCATTCATTTCCTGTGATTTCAGTGTCGTCGGACGGGTAATCTTCCGGCTTGAATTCTGAATTTCGTCTTTGATTTTGGGGGAAAAACGCGGAACTGACCGACATCCACTTGGGTTTTGATTAGCTTCAGATTTACGTCATCAAAGTGCTGGATCAATCTCTCCTATTCTTCGGCTGTTCTTTTTCGCAGGAATATACGACAGAAAGAGGCTCTTTGTGAGGGCTGCGCGGACGCAACCCCATACGCAAAAATTAAGCTGTAGGCTAGCTTCTACTCGAAGCTGCCTCACGGGTCAGCCCTGCCTAAAGTGCAATGGAAGAGCCTCACTATGGAGCCGATGCCTTGCTGATCGCATCGAAGCCCCCAGCAAAGTAAGTTTAACGGCCGACGAGAAGAAACAACACCCGCGACGTTCAATGCTGAACCCATACAGGTATGATTCCGGAGAGAAAGCGACACACCAACGGGGAAGATCGCCGCCCGAAAGGCTTTCAGGCAAAAGGCGAAGGCAATTCAAATTCAGCATCCATCTATCATATAGCTGAAGGCCCCAAGAGAAATTCAATGTTTAACTCGTTTTTTTAAAATAAAATTTATTTGAACTCGTATTTTTGAAAGATCTCACAACCTAGAGGGATCGCCTCTACTCCTGACGAGAACCTCCTGAACTCCGGTTAAAACCAATCGTCCGTCCTCTGTGAAGAGCTGTCCTCTGGTAAAACCGCGACTCTTCCCAGCCCAGGTGGATGTCACCTCATAGAGCAGCCATTGATCAGCTCGAATTTCGTGCTCGTGAATCCAAAGATTGTGATCGAGGCTGAACATCATCGAAGGTGAGAAATTTTTGTTGATAAAATGAGGCCGATATACAGAGCCGGCCATCACTGAATCCGTATTATACACGACTAGATATCTGAATTAGATCTGTTGAAAAAAAAATGGCAGCGAATAATGCAACCTGTGCAATTTCTCATCAACTGGGAGGTCGCCATTTGCTCGAAACCAATGGTAGAACGTCCGACTGCCTGAGTCGGTTGATAGTCCGTAGTGCTGGTAGAGATCGGTGGGACGCATTTCAAAGAGATCATCATTGCTAATCGCCTTCGAGTCGTATTTGTACAATATTCCAGCTACAGAAATTGGTAGCTTGATATTCTCCTCTTCGACTTTTTGTTTCAGCCAAGGGACGGCGTCTTTTGTCGCTGCCAGCTTACTCCAGTGCGGCACTTTAGGCATCTCAGTCGAATGAACAAGTGCATCGGGTTCCAGCTGAAAAGAAAGAGATTTTTAGGCGGAGAAAAACCTCACCTTGTGGAAGGAGATCTCCATGCAAAAGGCGATTTTCTCGTTCTGAATCGCCTCAACACTCCGAGTGCAGAAGGATTTGCCATCTCTGGTCCGTCGAACGTTGTACTCCACCGGAATTGACGTATCGACTGGAATTTCGAATTAAAAAAATACGAGGAAACATACCATTTAGAATAAAAAATGAATGGATTGCGTGCGGCTTGAGATCATCAGAGACGGTCTTCTCGGCAGCTGCCATAGCTTGGGAGAAAATGAGACCACCATATGCAGCTTTGTTAGAACCTTGGCGAGAGGAGGAGAGCTTTGATGTTCTAATAATTAAGAGTTATTACAGTTAAGTTCAAGGTCATACTGTGCTCTGATAAAAGGCTCCTATTAGAAGCCCCACTAAAAGCCTTAAAAAATCCATCAAGAAGTCTAATTTTCTCATTTTTACAATAATTTTGAGAGAAGATCATGTTCTGCAAATTGTAGAGGAAATAAAGGGCTACAACTTTGCAGAACATTGCAAATTGCTAAATTTATTCAAATAGTGAGAAAAATTATGATCATTTTTAGTCTAACGTAGCCCTGACAAAGCTCAAAAACAGCAAAATTTCCAGAAAAAAATAAAAAGAAACCCACTTGAAGACATCCTTGGAGACTTCATCGAAGTCGAAGAACTGCTTGGCTCGATCGGCATAGCCCTCCTGGGGAGTGAAGCTCGTCACTGGCGGTGGTGTCATCCCCAATCGAAAGGAGGAGAATGAGCGACAGACTGAAAGTGAAGAGTTTTTGATAGCGACTGGCCACCAGCTGGGCGGCTAGACTAGAGTGAAAAAATCAGGGTACAAGTGTACTTTTCCTGTGTGACAAAGCGATGACAAACAAAATATCAGATTGTTTCATTTTCTTCTGAATTTTCGGTAATCAAAAATCGAAAAGAAATGACAAAAGAAAGGGAACGAAAAAAGGAAATTCCGTCAAAATTACTCGATTAGATAAGAAAAAACTCACATTTGGACGAATTTTGAAGGAAACTTCTCAGACGAGCCATCCACCTCTAATCTTTTATGAAAAATAGAAAAGAAGCGAAGAGAAAAAACTAGAAATAAAGCGACAAGAGAAGTGACGCAAATGTTGTTGGCCAGGCGAACTTTGGATGGCGGCGGAACACCAGCTGGCCGCCCGAGTGATCATTGATCTTCGCGGCCTGGGATGACAATTCTATCCTAACAAGTTAAACCAAAAGAAAATGCGAAAAGTCTTTGTGCATTTTCAAAGAATATCAATTTGTGATTTCATTTTGTTTCGACCTATTTTTGAGGCTTATAAGTAAGAAAAATTTGTGCAATCAAGAGGCAATTTAGTATCGTTGCTGGGCTAAAACAACTAAAATTCCGTCCAATGAATGGTTAAAATTGAGGAAAACGTTGATAGAACCTATTCTGATTAAAAATAAAATGTTTACAAAGTCAAGTCAAGGTTTAACTAACTGAGGTGATAACTTAAAGCTGTGCTAGCTTGCTCAATGAATTCTAGAATCTCAGAAAAGTTTGAGACCAAAAATTTCAATACCATTCGAAAGAGCGTGAAAAAATCTACAGAATGACATAATTTTTAACCATTGATGAGTTGATCTCAAACCTCTTTAGATTCAAATCAATTAGCTCAGCTCTAAGTTATCACCGGTCATAGGCGACTATGAATACGGGTCCTGAAGTTCTAATTTTTTTAACTTAATTTTTCACTTTTTTTTGCTTTAAAAAATTCATTGGCAACTAAAACTAATCAAAAAAATCGTCTCCGAACTTCTTCAAAATGTTTTTCTTCTTCTTTTTGAGCATCGGAGATTAGATTGTCAAGGCCTTCCTTCTTTGACTTCTTTCCACATTGTCCAGCATTCCTTTTGGATCCAATTTCTCGTTCAAAATAAGCCAAAAAATCTTCTATCTTTGGGACATATTCGCACTTTATCATCGCTTTTTGATCAGCAATCGACTGATAATCTTCATAAAATGCTACTCCAACTGCTCCTCCATATTCTCCACACTTTTTCAATCGCAAATAATACATTCATTGGTCTTTTACCATTGAGAAGAAGACATAGACTGTTCCAGAAGCGTTTTGATCAGTGGATAAAATCTCTCCACACTCTTTTTCGTAATCATTTAGTTGGGACCGAATCACAATAGAAATATTGCTATTCAGAGCCTTTTTGGCTTTTAATTCCTGAAATATTTTTGTTTAAAAATTGAGCACAAAAACCTGAAGATAGGCTACAACTGCCTCACAAATCGAGAAAACATATACATTTGCTAAAAAAAGTTTTGATCTGATTGGAGAGAAATAATTGAGTTTGAGGGAATACCGTACATCATGATAAAAGTTCCTTTTAATAGTCCTTTCCAATGGAATCATAATATTTCCACGATTTTCTCTACAAAGGATAAAAATCCATTTACAAGTTTGAAGGCAACTTATGAAGGTTGCTGCTTCAATCTGAAGAGATTCTTTAGAAAAAATCAAACAAACCTTTGTGATTATTTTAAGAATTAAGCTTTCTGACACCTCTTGCAGGATGAATTTGCCTCACTTGAAGATTTTAATCCTAAAATTTGGGCTTAAAAATGGAGAAAAATAGACGAGCTGACCACTTTTCCTGGAAAGCGAATTCTTTCTCAATTTTTCTTTCATTTTTAGAAGCTAAATAAAATTAATTTTTTAACAAATTATTTAGGAAGAAGGATGCCCAGAAAAATACTGGAAAAAGCAAAGAAACAGGAAAAACAAATAGAATTTATGAAAAGAATCGTCTCCAGACTTCTTTAAAATCGTCGGCTTCTTTCTGCTCATTGAAATGGATATAAGGCTGCTGTATTTTATAATCATTGAAGTCCTTCTTTCTTGGCTCAGTTGTCTCATCTTTTTTCTTCAATTGCATCCAATCTCTGGCTCGTCTTTTGGAACCAACTTCCCTCTCAAAATAATCCAAAAAACTCTCCATTGTTGGAAAATATTCACAGCGAATGCCAATTTCTATCCCATTCTCTTCTATAACGTGCAAAGAATCAGCAAAGTGTGCGATTCCAACAGCTCCAGATCCAGCCTTTTCCAATCGAATAAAATACAGGGTGACCCAAAATAACGTGGACAAGGTTTTTTATGGATATTTTTATTAATTCAGTAGAAATTATAATTATGACAATATGAAACAGTAACTAAGGATGTTAGTCAACAATATTTTCAGTCGGTTTCAAAATGGCCACCACGAGCATTGATACAGAGCTGCAATCGCTTCTTGAAATTTTGTGCTATGGGCCGCAGCTCTTCCGGAGATAATTTGTCCCATTCTCTTTTCAATGATCGTTTGAGAGATTCTAAACTTTTGTGTGGTTTAGAGCAAGCTCTTGTCTCCAATATTGACCAAATGCTATAGTCAAGCGGATTAAGATCCGGCGAGTAAGGTGGCCATTCTTCAGAAGTGATAAATTGCGGAAAATGGGTCCTACAGTACTCTTGAGTCTTTTTTGCCCTATGAGAGGGTGCGGAATCTTGCTGGAAAGTCCATTTCTTGTTTCCAAAATGCTGTTGTGCCCACGGAAGTACTACCGCCTCCAAAACATCACGACGATATAGTTCTTGATTTATTTTCACTCCTTTTTCAAGAAAAACCAGTGGTGTTTTGCCCGTAGCACAAATTCCTCCCCACACCATAACAGAAAGAGGATTTTGACGATGCTGGACAATTGCAGAGGAGCCTGGAGCTTTTGTAGACCATATTCTATCATTTTGGCAGTTGTGGACTTGCTCAATAGTGAACAGCTTCTCATCTGTGAACAGAAATCTCTCCCAATTTTGACCTGCGGCCCGCTTAAGGAGTTTTCGGCATCTTTGAAGTCTAACTTTCTTATTTTCTTCTGTAAGCTCTTGAACTTTTTGAAGCTTGTATGGCTTGAGTTTAAGCTCCTTTTTAGCTATACGCCGAACCGTTTCGCGACTGATACCAGTATCACGACTAATTTTTCTCATTGATGTTCTTGGATTTCGCTCAATTCTTTTCTTGATGATTTTTCGATTTGCCGAGTTGTTGATGGTACGTTTTCTTCCTCTGCCTGGATAGTCGCTTTCATCACCTAACTCCTTGAAACGAAAGATCGTCTTTGAAACGGTTTGCTTGGGGACACTGAGCAGTTGAACAATTTCACTTTGTCGTTTTCCTTTACGAAAAAGCTCTAAAATTGAGCTTCTTAATTTGGTCATGCTGAAAAAAAAAAAAATTAAGCAGATAAGATATGAAAAGCACAAACATAGTACACAAAAATATGGAGAATAAAATGGTTAAAGAAATTTTTAGAAAGCATAGAAAAGTATTAGAGATAGGAGCCAATTAAATTTGTCCACGTTATTTTGGGTCACCCTGTAATTCCAAACTCCTCCTCTTCCCCTAGCCATTGAGCGGAAGATAAAGACTGTTTCAGATATTTGAGAGAGATCAAATTGGGGATCGTAATTAACTATAAACGGAGGATATCTAGCCTGACTTCTTATTAGAATATTGCTTCGACACATCTTGGATTTTAATGTCTAAAAATGGTTTTTCTCTTACTTTACTTCGCTCATCTGTCTTCAGCAATCTGTCTTTAAAATTACCTCTAACTGATGCGTGATAGTTTCATTTGCAGCTTCATTATTCCAGCAATGCCAAATCACCGCTTGCTCAATTCCAGTCAATCCTTCAATAAATTGTTTAATTTCATCTCCGCTAAAACACATCATAGTCACATAAATTCTTTTCTGAATTCTTCATTTTGTAGAAAAAGAATCGATCCTACCAGTTGCGGAGAGAAGTCAACAGGCGCAGGAAGGGTTGCATACTGGGTGACGAGAAGCGATTCGGGTCCTCTGGCGAAGGATTCGAAAAGTTTTTGGATCAGGAGGCAGTTTTCGCTGAGTGAGATGCTTCTTACAAAAATTTTCCGCTCTCTAACCCACTGCAGAACTTCTTTGAGGTCATTAGGCTAAAAAATGCTTAAAATTTCTTTTAAAAAATTTACATTGCCATTGAATTGATAGAAGCTGATGTCATTAAGATAATAGAACTCCAAAGATTTTAAGGCTTCTTTAAAAACTGAGCTGTTCCTATAAGTCTGAAGTTTCAAAGGTAGTTTGTGGATTAAAATGTAGCCACTGTAGCCATCGAGAAGCGAGAACGTCCTCCATGAATTCGGAAGTTCGAAGTAGAATTTTGGATCAACTCATTCATCCATTTAGTCGACGAAAAAAGGAGAAGGAAGCGCTTATATTCGATCTTAATAAACTATTTTAAATCTTTTGCTTTAGGACTTACTTTTCTGGCTATATCCAGGACATTCTTCTCGGGTAGCAGCTCCAAGATGAACTTTCCTTTTTGTAGAAAATTCATCCTATTTTGATATAAATTTAGAGAAAAAATTACCAGAATTTCCTGAGTTTGATGACCTCCTTGGCCTCAATTAGCCAATTGTTTGAATGAATTTCTGGTAATTTTCGAGGCAACTCGGGCAATTTCTCGGTCTTTTTCCATTTTGGCTTATGAGGCGCCAATTTTTCTTCAATTAATTTTTATCTTTTGTCAAGAAGGGAGAAAATACCTGGTTGGATATCGAAATCCTCAAATTTCTTTAGAAATTCCACTAATTCTGGAGCTGGCTCTGGAGGAGCCAAAGGAGGATAGAGTAATTTTCCTGGAAGTTTAATTATTTTTTCTATATTTTAGCCAACCTCCTTCAAAAAATTTGCTAGCTATTTGGGTGCTAAAACCCTCCAAAACCTCAGCTAATTGCTCATCACTTTTTTCACGAGTCTGCCCAGCTTCCAAATCAAAACATACATCACCTATTCCCCTCTTGGTGAAATTTTCCCATTCATTGAAGCTTTTAATTCCCATTATTTGCAGCGTATATTCTTCTCCACTTTGATGTCTTCCGGATAAATGAATTACGCTAACTCCAACATCCGATTTAGCGACGATTATGAAGTAAAAAAAGTCACTCGATGGAAAAAAGGAGCCCATCGGCCAGGAGTTATATATCGCATAATTTGAGCGACTCTCTCTTGTGTAAGTTAGAAATTGGAGAGGATGATGAAGGTGTCTTTCCTATAAAAAAATGGTTTATTTTGAGTGGCCATCCCGCTTACTTGAGTTATTCCCTTCAAAATTGAAAATAATTCATTGAGTTCAAGATGGCCATTTCTATAAAATTCTACCTTCAATGGTAACGATCCAAAACGCTCGACCTCCTTGTAAAAATCAGAATCACTAATGCTGGCATAATGGACAAAAAAGCTTTTCTAAATTAATCATTTATATTTAGAAAAAAGAGCTTACTGTTCGAGCCGGGATGTTAAAATGGTCAGGAAGTGGACCATTTTGCTTCATATATATTTCTATGATAATTGGCTGTAGGTGATTAATAAAAGAGGTATTGATTGGAAATTTGGTGATTCGAAGACATCCAGCATTCCAGCATTCTCGGCGGAAATGATAGGCTTCTTTTGAGTATAATTCTTCCTGAAAAAGGCCAAAAGAATCATTTTGGCGGATATCAGATAGTTCTGACTACTCACCATAAAATATCCATACCAAGCACGGCACAAGAAAAAGTAATATTTTGATCGGATGATTTTTCTTAATTGTTGGATACCTTGATTTCTTTCCTTTTTAACCACCTCTGGCGTTATTTCCTGAAGTTTGATCTATAAAAACATTTAGAAGAGTACCATATAATTGTTGACATAATTTGATATTTCAAAAGGGATTAGGAGAGAATTTCGATTTTCTCTGCAAAGCAAATGCATCCACTTGCCGGTTCTTAGAAGATTGAAGAAGGCTTTCCCTTCTATCTGAATTTGTGTGCTTTTCTGGCGAATTTATTTCCAACCTTGGTGATGATTTTAAGAATAAGAAGTTCTGGAATATTTTGGAAGAAGAATTTGCCTCTCTTGAAGATTTCGATCCTAGATTTGTTGAACTTTGGAATGGAAAAATAGAAAAATACCACTTCTCCTGGAAGGCGAATTCCTCCTCAATTTTTCGCATTTCTTCCTCCATTTTTAGGGGCTAGAAGAATAAAAAGTTGACAATTGGAGGCAAACGTAGCGGAAATTCAAAGCCAAAAGACAAGAAAGTTCTCGTAGATAAGCACAGCAATAGGCGATGAATCACTTTGTTGGCGCTGGTCTTCTACGTAAACCCCATCCAATGTTTTAAAAACTATCGACTGAATTCGTTTTTAATAACGTTTTATGTAAGATATGTAGCCAGAAAAAGACTGGATTTAAAAATTAAAAATAAAATAAATTTTTAATTAAAAAAACGCGTGCTTTGCTCATTTTGAGCTACAATAACCTAAAATTTGGAATATTTTTATGCAAAGAATCGTCTCCGGACTTCTTTCAAATCGTCGATTTCTTTCTGCTTATTGAAATGGATATAAGGCTGCTGTATTTTATAATCATTGAAGTCCTTCTTTCTTGGCTCAGTTGTCTCATCTTTTTTCTTCAATTGCATCCAATCTCTGGCTCGTCTTTTGGAACCAACTTCCCTCTCAAAATAATCCAAATAACTCTCCATTGTTGGAAAATATTCACAGCGAATGCCAATTTCTATCCCATTCTCTTCTATAACGTGCAAAGAATCAGCAAAGTGTGCGATTCCAACAGCTCCAGATCCAGCCTTTTCCAATCGAATAAAATAATTCCAAACTCCTCCTCTTCCCCTAGCCATTGAGCGGAAGATAAAGACTGTTTCAGATATTTGAGAGAGATTAAATTGGGGATTGTAATCAACTATATATGGATGAATTTCATTTTGACTTCTTATTAGAATATTGCTTCGACACTTCTTGGATTTTAATGTCTAAAAATGGTTTTTCCTTATTTTACGTCTCTTATTTGTCTTCAGCAATCTGTCTTTAAAATTACCTCTAACTGATGCGTGATAGTTTCATTTGTATCTTCATCATAGAAGCAATGCCAAATCACCGCTTGCTCAATTCCAGTAAATCCTTCAATCAAATCTTTAATTCTTTCAATTCGATCTTGTCCATAAAACTTCGCATTCACCACAATTTCTTTCTGAATTCTTTATTTTGTAGAAAAAGAATAGATCCTACCAGTTGCGGAAAGAATTTAACAGGCGCAGGAAGGGTTGTATGCTGGCAGACGAGAAGCGATTCGGGTCCTCTGGCGAAGGATTCGAAAAGTTCTTGGATCAGGGGGCAATTATTTCCGAGTGAGATCCGTTTTACAAAAATTTTTCGCTCTCTAACCCACTGCAGAATTTCTCTGAGGTAATTAATCTAAAAAATGTTTAAAATTCCTTTTTTTAAATTTACATTATCATAATTGAAATCTTTAAAATCATCGAAACGGATTTCATTAAGATAATAGAACTCCAATGATTTTAAGGCTTTTTTAAAACCTGAGCTGTCACGATAAATCTGAAGTTTCAAAGGTAGTTTGTGGATTAAAATGTAGCCACTGTAGCCATCGAGAAGCGAGAACGTCCTCCATGAATTCGGAAGTTTGAAGCAGAATTTTGGATCAATTCATTTACCCATTTGGTCGACGAAAAAAGGAGAGGGAAGCGCTTACGTTCGATCTTAATAAACTATTTTAAATCTTTTGCTTTAGGACTTACTTTTCTGGCTATATCCAGGACATTCTTCTCGGGTAGCAGCTCCAAGATGAACTTTCCTTTTTGTAGAAAATTCATCCTATTTTGATATAAATTTAGAGAAAAAATTACCAGAATTTCCTGAGTTTGATGACCTCCTTGGCCTCAATTAGCCAATTGTTTGAATGAATTTCTGGTAATTTTCGAGGCAACTCGGGCAATTTCTCGGTCTTTTTCCATTTTGGCTTATGAGGCGCCAATTTTTCTGGGAATTCTTTTTTGTTAAAGAAGAGAGAATATACCTGGTTGGATATCAAAATTCTCAAATTTCTTTAGAAATTCCACTAATTCTGGAGCTGGTTCTGGAGGAGCCAAGGGAGGATAGACTAATTTTCCTGGAAAAACAGTAACTTAAGGAGATTGATTCCCTCTAAACCCACCTCCTTCAAAAAATTTGCTAGCAATTTGGGTGCTAAAAGCCTCCAAAACCCCAGCTAATTGGTTAGCACGTTTTTTATAAGTCTTCCTAGCTTCCAAATTAAAATGCCCATCAACTATTTCGCTCTCGGTGAATTTCTTCCATTCATCGAAGCTTTTAACTCCCATTATTTGCAGCGTATACAGTTCGCTTCCATCGATATAAGCGAATTGATATAAATGAATTACACTAACTCCAACATCAGATTTAGCGACGATTATGAAGTAAAACAAGCCACTCGATGGAAAAAAGGAGTCCATCGGCCAGGAGTTATATATCGCATAATTTGAGCGGCTCTCTCTTGTGTAAGTTAGAAATTGGAGAGGATGATGAAGGTGTCTTTCCTATAAAAATATGATTTATTTTGGGTGGCCATCCCACTTACTTGAGTTATTCCCTTCAAAATTGAAAATAATTTTTCGAATTCAAGATGGCCATCTCTTCTAAATGCTACCCTCAATGGTAACGATCCAAAACGCTCGATCTCCTTGTAAAAATCAGAATCACTAATGCTGGCATAATGGACAAAAAAGCTTTTCTAAATTAATCATTTATATTTAAAAAAAGCTTGCTGTTCGAGCCGGGATGTAAAAATTCTCAGAAAGTGGACCATTTTGCTTCATATATATTTCTATGATAATTGGCTGTAGGTGATTAATTAAAGTGGTATTGATTGGACATTTGTTGATTCGAAGAAATCCAATATTCCAGCATTCTCCGCGGAAATAATAGGCTTCTGTTGAGTATAAATCTTCCTGAAAAGGCTATGGAACCATTTTGGTGGACATCGGATAGTCCTGTGGTCCGCTTTCTTTCCGGAAAGCCATTTTGCTTCCCGACCTAACCCTACGGGAAGGAACGGGCGGGGAGATGGCTTCCCGGAAAGAAAGCGGACCCGATCACTGATTACTCACCATAAAATTTCCATACCAAGCATTGCACAAGAAAAAGTAATATTTTGATCGGATGATTTTTCTTAAGTATTGGATATCTTGATTTCTTTCCTTTTTAACCACCTCTGGCCTTTTCCCCTGAAATTCGATCTATAAAAACATTTAGAAGAGTACCATATAATTGTCGTCATAATTTGATATTTCAAAAGGGATTAGGAGAGAATCTCGATTTTCTCTGCAAAGCAAATGCATCCACTTGTCGGTTCTTAGAAGATTGAAGAAGACTTTCGCTTCCATCTGAATTTGTGTGCTTTTCTGGCGAATCTATTTCAAACCTTGGTGATGATTTTAAGAATGAGATGTTCTGGAATATTTTGAAAGAAGAATTTGCCTCGCTTGAAGATTTCGATCCTAGATTTCTTGAACTTTGGAATGAAAAAATAGAAAAATACCACTTCTCCTGGAAGGCGAATTCCTCCTCAATTTTTCGCATTTCTTCCTCCATTCTTTGAATCTAAAAAACAAACGAAAAATTCTAAAATATTTGGGGGAAGATAGATGGCCAGAAAAAGATTGGAAAAAGCAAAGAAACAGGAAAACAAATAAAATTTATGCAAAGAATCGTCTCCGGACTTCTTCCAAATCATCGGCTTCTTTTTGCTCATCTAATAAAAATAATCAGCTACGGTGCCTGTCCGTCTGTCTGTTCGTCACGCTTTTGTAGAACCCCGCGCTTTGAAATTTTTGATTTAATGAATTTTAGTGGCACGACTTTAGAAGCGAGGTCGGTTTGTGGTTTGATCGGATTGGTGAGGGTTGGACCTCTACTCACGCCAAATATGTTTGCTTTTTTATTTTACACTCCCGCGCCCATCTCACACAAAAAAGGAAACCTTTTTATGAGAATTCGAAGAATTGCGACTAGAAATTGAGGAGGAAAGGGCCTAAAACTTGAACGGGAAGAGATGAAGAGCCCAGGGTTTTTTTTTTTTCCAGAACCAAAATCGTCATCAATATATTAATTCTATTCGCAAATCGCAGGAAGGTAAAGTTTAGGCTCAGTGTTTAAAATTAAGCGTCATCGAAGGCGACGCAGCCCCATCTTGTTGAAATGAATAAAAGGCGTTAGTTCCTTAAATTCCTTGAAGTCTTTCTCCCGTGAATCAATTGTCTCATTTTTTCTCTCAATTGCATCCAATCTCTGGCTCGTCTTTTGGATCCAACTTCCCTCTCGAAATCTCGGGGTTGACCTCTCGATTTGATTGTGAATCCACTTAGCTGTAGAAAAAAATAAAGGAAATTGTTTAAAATGCATCTAAAAAGACTTTCTTGGAGAAAAGTTTTTACTTTTTTTGGCTATACCCAGGACATTTTTGAGGGGCATTAGCTCCAAGATGAACTTTCCTTTTTGTAGAAAATCCAACCTATTTTGGTGCAAATTTAGAAAAAAAATTACTAGAATTTTCTGAGTTTGATGACCTCCTTGGCCTCAATTAGTCAGTTTGTTATAAAAGGAGCGTTATCTTTTGATAAATCAGTCTTGCTTTCTCTCTCTTATCTATTGGGTGACCTTCAGGTCATGGGGAACATGCGTCTATAACATGGAGGTCCCTGGGTTAAAACTGTTACTTTTTAGCTAACAGACTTGCTATGAAGTATCCGGCGCAAGTATGATCTCCGCTAAGATTGCAGCAGTGACCGGTCCAACTTTTTCATAGCCAGAGCCTTAAAAATCTCTTCTTTCTCTGAGCTAGAAGAGAGGAGAAGAAAAGATTTTTAAAAAGGCAAATAAATAGACTGGTGTTGCTTTATGTATATGCTGGCTAAGGATGACCAGGCTGGTTAGCTTTTTTTTCGCATTTTTGACATGATCTCCGACCGTTTGGCCTCCCGGCTTCTTCATCGCCCTCGGCCCGGCAGTTTGTTTTTGTCCAAGATTGTGCTTATAAGCTGAGTTCATCCGCATGGCCTCATCAGTTAAAACTTCCTTCTGTTCTTTGCAATCGGTATTTCTTACGGTATCCTTGACTCCATATTTGTATTCGTCGTTCTCCTCTCCTTTCCCATCCTTCTTAACAATTCGAACTTTGTTGACTTCTTTTAGACTTTTCTTCTTTTGCACATCCGGCTCAGAGCTTTCTTCCACCTCTTCTTTTTTATTGCCAGATCCTGTTGGACCCAAAGATGGCGCCGAGCCAGGCAGTTCAAGTCCAGGTGCCCCCGGGCCGCCACGAGGTCCCTCCTTTGAACTTTTCGACTCATTAGAACTCTTCGAACAATAGAAAAATACAACCATCGGCAGCTGGAGGAAGATTTATCGAAAGATAGAAAAATGAACTAGCTGCTGTGAGAATGGAGGTCATAAGGACGAACCACATGATCCTTGAGAGCAACAAATACGAAATCAAATTCTTAAATTCAGCTCAAAATCCAAGGATATTCTATTCGATAGATTAAACCAAAAATAAAACAGTGAATCCCTCTCAATTTTGAGATCTTTTTAGTGAATTTTCTTATTTTTCTCTGATTATTTGCTGGACTTGATCCCTTTGATTGATCATATTTTGCTTCACCTGACTGCAAACAAAATCCAAAAAAGTCTTGCTGAATCACATCATCTCCAAAACAACCTTTGAAAACAGCCTTATAAAAGCTGGCTTTTGCTTCCCCTCTCCAATCATGTTATTCTCTCTTCTTCTCTTTACATTCTATTCCAAAGTTGAATCAGCCTGTGACAGCAGAGGCGGAAAGGTCTGCCTCCAAATCGTCAACAAATGTAATTTCCCAATCTGGCCGGGGATCCAAGCTCAAAAAGAGACTCCTTCTCCCAGCGGATTCAAGCTAGATCCTCGTTGGTTTTTTAACAAATTTCTTCAGACAAGACAGTTTTCAGAACAAAATCGAGAGATCCAAGTGCCCGACGGCTGGGTGGCTGGACGAATTTGGGCCAGAAGGGATTGCGATGCTCAATTCAACTGTCAAACTGGCTTTTGTGGGGTAAGGGAGATATAGAAATAATTTCAAACAAATTGTCTCTTTTTATGTCTGATTGGAAGCAAAATCTGAAATTATGTGAAGTAACTAAGATGCTTAATAGCTTTCTTAGAAACTTCCTCTTTTGTGTCAAAGTTGAAATCACAAAAAAATCCAAGAGAAAGAAAAAGAGATAAATACCGAGTTCTCAAAAGAGTCATCTTCACCAGCAAAAAAGAGTACAATTTTAAAATTATTGATTAATTTTAAATTTTTAAGAGGAAACATTGTCACGAATTCTTTAATGAAACCTGAAAAGAAACGATTTAAAAAATTCTATTTGATAAACTCGATGAGCATAAATGTCATCCCACAGGGCAGGATTTAAGTGCCACGAGACGGGTTACGATAAACGACTTGGGACCGTTCAAAAGAAAGAAAAAATAATTGCAGAACGCTTTGGAATGCAATGGAAAAGGAGGAGAACCACCAGCCTCCTTGGCCGAGTTCACTCTCAACGGCGCTGGTGGTCAGGATTATTATGATGTCTCCCTGGTGGATGGCTACAATCTGCCTCTTCTAATTGAGCCCATTGAAGGGACTTTCAACTCAAATGGCGGTAGTTTTTTTTTTCTCCTAAAACTAGAAAAGCGTTTTCCAGGCCAATTTGATTGCAAAAGAGCTGGAGGCTGTGTCCAGGACTTGAACGATCCAAAAATCTGCCCGAAAGAGCTGCAAAAAGTCGTAAATGGAAAAGTCATTGGCTGCAAGAGCGCTTGTATCGCCTTCAACAACGACAAATATTGTTGTCGGGGAGCGAATTCAACGCCGGAGACTTGTAAAAGCACCGATTGGCCAACGAACTATCCTGCCATTTTCAAGGTAATAAACGTATTGCTTCTGAGTATTGAGTTAAGAGAAGCTTCTAATCTTAAAAAAGTGTTCTATGGTCTTTCGATTCGAGTTTTAAATAATTCTTTTTTTCAGTTTAGATTTATTAATAGGGTTTTTAGCTCTTAAAAGTGCTCCTTTAGGCTTCAAAATTAAATTAGATCAAACCGCAGAAAGTTTGAAATCTTTGGGGATGGTCCATTAATAAAATTGGCTTCAAATCTCCTTTTATTGGGGTTTTTTTAATTTGCAAAACTCTGGTTTCAGAAGGCTTGCCCCACGGCTTATTCGTTCGCTTATGACGACCACACGAGCACTTTCACCTGTCGGGGAAAAGACTCCAAGAGCCCAGCGTATCGAGTCCAATTCTGCTGAATAAAAATCTCTACTCATTTATTTGTTGAATCGAATTTGGAGTGAATAGCTGCTATCACAAGGGGGGCAAATATTTTTTCGTGGACTGACTCATTCCGGATGGAAACTCTTCGTGTGAGAGAACGCGCTTGGCTGAATCATCCAGTCTTATCAGAAATAAAGACGGGGTCGCTGCTATTTTGCTTTTCACCTTTCTTGTTTTTTTTTCTCGGGAAATTGGCTCATTTTGTTTCGATTTTAGAACAAAAAATTACTCGGTTACACTTAATTACAGTCAGTATCCCATTTCCCTAGGTTTCTTTGTCAGCTAGTGCTGAAAGTTTAATTTTTTTTTTCCAGTAGAATTGTCATTAAAAAAAACTGACGAGTGAGATTCTTTAATAAAGTCGCTTTCGGAAAAATCCGGATTTTCGATTATTTAGCCCGGCTTTTATACAGTGCGTTTCATAAATATGGACTCACCTCCTAAATTGCCCATATCTTGGTCGGGTGAAGCTTTTATGACCTGAGAGTGGTTATATTGTGTTTCTCGCATAAAAATACCCCCGGAAAATGATTTTCAGCCTGTTGCAGCTACACTCTGTCACGAAAGTATAGATACACCCCCTAAATTGGCGTATCTTGACCGGGTGAGATTCTTTTGGGCTGAAATAACTTTTATCTAATTCTCTTGCGATTTGGCCTTATTTTCCTCCGTAATCTAGCCAGGCAAGTTTGTTGAGTAGAAAATGATAGCCTCATCTCCAAAAGTGGTGTTTTCCGAAATTTCAGAAACCCGAGCTATCAAAATTTGGCTGATGCAGTTCGATTTTGTGATTCCAAAACACTTTAAATCTCAAAAAAAGGATGGAAATGAATCGAGTTATGACTTAAAAACGATGAGACTTTTGGTCCAAAAAACACGCAATTCGAGAAAAACGCGCAAAGCCGGTGAAAATTGACGTCTTCTTTGAGTCATATTACCACGAATTTCCAACCTTTTTTTGAGATTTAAAGTGTTTTGGAATCACGAAATCAAGCTGAATCGAATTTCATCAACCGAATGTTGATACCTCGGGTTTTTGAAATTTCGGAAAACACCACTTTTGGAGATGAGGCTATCATTTTTTACTCAACAAACTTGCCTGGCTATATTATGGAGGAAAAGAAGGCCAAATCGCAAGAGAATTAGATAAAAGTTATTTCAGCCCAAAAGAATCTTACCCGGCCAAGATATGCCAATTTAGGTAGGGGGTGAGCCCATATTTATGAAACACACTGTAATTTTGAGATGTTTTGAAATTTTGTGGGGCATTTTCAAAGTCGGACAAATTTACAAATTCGAACGAATTTTAGTTCAAATTCGGTTAAAAAAACTCTGATTTGCAAATCTAAGCGTTAGTAGGTACTCACAATGTAGTGACAGTCACCCATTACAAAAGGATAGATTCTTTAAAATGTAAGGGAGACTTTCGCAGCGAGACTCCTTTTTATCCTAAAATTTATCAAGCTATTTTAGGATAAAAATAAATATTTTCTAGGGGCAACACAAGATATGCAGTCTGTAGCCTTTTTGAATAGGCTATAGCCATTTAATGCGGAAAACGAAACAATTTTTTTCGCTGAAAAGGAATCTTGAAAACGAACTTCAAAAAAACCACATTTCCTTGAATGGTTGTCGGAAATTCGTGGATTTTAATTTATCCAAGAGAACCAATGTCTTCAAAATGATCTAGCTAACTCCTGCCTTGTAAGTACTGAATTGATCCGTGTCGCAAATGAGTGAGACCAGCAAGCCCTCCAGCTGCGTCGCACACGCGTTCGCCGCACTGCTCACCTAAAACAGCTGATTCTCTCCTTTTCCATCCCTTTTGAGCGCTTTATTTGACTTTTCATTAGCCGCGAATTTGAAATTGTATTTTGGTTGTTTCCCAAAGTCAATATTTTTCGCTGTGGACGTTATCAGACTGTTTTGTTGAGAATCCTTCCTCCTCCCTTTTGGACTCCATTTTACGATTAACACTCATCCCCTTCTCTGGTCGATTTGAATCATTTTTTTACTTTGTCTTCGTATCATAATAAATCCAAAGCTGTATGCTTTCCGGGTTGATTCAGACGTGCCGAAGACATTTCTCTCTCTTTTTTAGCCATAAAAATGCATATTGAATTCAACGGTGAGACTTTCTTTTCCTTTGACTGAGACAAATCGCATTTTTTATAAAATCTAAATGAGCTGTGATTGATCTAAGAAGACTAGGAGGCAAAACCTTTAAAAAATATCACAAAAGGTGGATCAAATCTATTTGCAACCCTAAAAGGAAAGCATTTAAAAACCGGATTCTCAACAAAATCTGTGCAAATCCCCATTTCCCGCAAAATTTTTGATTACACAATCTCTCAATTTCTCACGTAATCGAGCAATTTCCTCGCTGAGAAAAAAGCCAGACGGGGGAAATTGCAGGTGAGAATTTCATAATCCCCTCAGTCTCCTCCCATTTCTCTTTGCTGAATATTCACAAATTCTTTTTCCCCCCATCAATCAGCCATCATCTAGTGTAACATCCGATGGGAGGAAAAAATTCTAAAACGGAAGAAGCTCAACAGAAAGCAAGTGGGTATGCAATCAGTGCAACTTCAAGTTCACATAGGTGAGTTCCAAGTTTAAATAATAAAAGAAAATCTTCTCAGTTTGACACAAACTCAAGTATCTTCTAACCGACTTAACACCAGGAACCCGATAAAGTAAGCATTTTTTGAGATGAAATTAATCAAAATGTAGGAGCGACCCAGTGCTGGAAGAACAGCTCAGAAGAAGCCTGGAAAATGGAAGAGAGGGACTTCGGGCTATCGTTGTTGGGGAAATAACAATTGGGACTTTGATTTGTCAGGTGAGAAGAGTGACCAACTCATTTCGAAATTCAAATTCTACCTATTAGAATCACAAAAAAATAATAAGTTTACGCTTTATTTGAAATTTAAATTCATTGCACAAGATATTTAAATATTTATTGTAAGATAGATTTCCAATCTCCAAGTCTTGCTCCGGCCAAAGTTCTTTGAGTTGGATTGAAAAATTGAGCTGAGATTTTGCATCAAAATGCCAGATTGACTATCACTGCCAATTTGGTTGTCTTTTTTGTAATCAAAGTTCTATTCTTATTATGAATCTACAAGAAAATGGCGTTCGACATACTATTTTTGTCGGAAATCATAGCTGCAGAAAAAAAGTCTTTTCTAATATTATAAAAGGCTTCTCTCTGCAAGAAGCAGGTGTGATTTTTGTAGTTTGGTCATTGAACCCGTGACGGGATCAGATGGAATCCAAACTATAAACTCGTCTAGCGGCTTGTGACCATGAGAGAATTGAGCTCCTTCTCTCACAAAGATGATAAACTTGAGTTTTGTTTTTATCTTCCCCTAAAACATACCGTATTTCTTCAAATCGCTGTCTCCCTAAATTGCTGCTCTTTCATGATTTCCAAATTCTCTTACACTTTTTGATGTTCTACAATCTTGTAGAGGAGATCAAGAAATACAATTTTGCGTAGAGCTTTGAAAATAGCGAAATTAACCCAATCTTTGAGAAAAGATGCTCATTTTTAAGCTAAAGTAACCCTCAATACTCTCACTGAAATTCAAAACTTCCAAGTCTTATCGCAATATTTGGAAAGAATGATCCACTACAAAGTTTTTAAGTTCTCTGAAGTTCCAGAAAAATCTTTTTCTAATAAAAATTCACGTTTTTGGCAGCAGATTCAAGAGAAAAAGCCAATCTGCGATAATTTTCTCAAAAAAATCTTTTACCTAGGAGTTATTACGTTTGCAAGTTAGTGACAAAAATAAATTACTACTTCCAGACTCTCCCAGACGATCGAGATTCCCGATTCCTTGTCTGCTATGGTCAAGAGAGTATTGGAGATTATTTTTATGTGAGATTTCTCTCATTTTCTCGACATTATATTTCTCTCTTTCAGATCAGAGAAATTTGGCCTTTTGATGGCGAATTTAGCGATCTCTTGCCATACGAAGTATTTAGAAAAAATCATATTGAGGCGAATCATCTCGGTGAGAAGATGACGCTAGCTGTTGTAGAAGTAAGTCTAATCTTCAATTGTAATTTAAAGTTTTAGGTTTTTAACTATGGGGTCATGGTAGTGGCAGATACGATCGATAAGCCGATTCTAGTTGCCAAAAGAGCGACTGATCCTAAACTATTTGTTGGCGATTTTTTGGTGGGGGAAGTCATTACATTGGATGCCTACTTCATGCCAGCCATGATGGCGGGAAGGGTTTGCTACGTGAAAGTTTGAATTTCCTCTCTCTTTACTATACTCAATCAATTAAGGATTTTAAAGCAGAGCAACAGTATATTGAAGATTATGCTATGTTTATGAGAAACAGAGAGGGGAATAAGGCACCCCAAAAGCCGGAGTGTTTTTATTTTGTGAAAGGCTTAAGTCAATATGATGTGGTTCTTTCCCAAGAGTTTAAACAACACCACAATCTTCTTCAAGTCAATCCATTTACTAAGGTGATTTTTCTATACTATTCTGAATTAGACAAATCTCGATTCTAAAAGCCAGCGGGAGAGACCATTGACTTTTTTAGACTCCCTACGAGATCTACAGGGACCAGAAACCAAATGTAGCTAAGCGTCTACAAGACTTTTTGGTCAAAAAGAATCCACCAAAAGCTTCCCCAAGCGGTCAAGATTTCAAAGATCTTGGTATCGATATCACCAAACCGCCGCCCATCATTCCAATGAAGATTTTACCTCCTCCTCCGGTGAATAAACCAGCTCCTCCTGTGTAAGTTGTCCTCCAATTGGAAATTTGCTTTTTTTGTCTTTAGGAATAATGCCCCTATGGTTGGAATTCCTGCTAAAAGTCCTCTTCCGGTGAATAAACCAACTCCTCCTGTGTAAGTTGTCCACTAATTGGAAATTTGCTTTTTTTTTCTTTAGGAATAATGCCCCTATGGTTGGAATTCCTTCTAAAAGTTCTCTTCCGGTGAATAAATCAGCTCCTCCTGTGTAAGTTGTCCTCCAATTGGGAAATTGTTTTTTTTTCTTTAGGAATAATGGCCCTATGGTTGGAATTCCTGCTAAAAGTTCTTTGAGTCAGCCACCTCCACTCAATGATAAGCCAATTCAATTTCCGATCACCTTCACTAAAAGCGAGAAATCAGAAACTACAGTACCTCTAGTCCTTTACAACAGCAACTTCAAACAATTTCCAAGTAAAAGAGAGCCCATCCTCTCTTATTCTTGTTCAGAAGTCAATACGGCAACCACATCGAATGCGGGTGTCAAGTCAGAATTGCCTTCTCTCGTCAGCATTTCCTCAACTCCTCATTTTGCGACAATGCCTTCCGCTTCTTTGTGAGTTGATTTTCGTTTTTGAATCATCTAGTTAAAGATGATTCAAAAAACGATTCATTCATTAGAAGAGTCACGAATATTCCTTGCTTCGGCTGATCCTGCGCTCTGTAGGAAAAGAGTTCTTCTTTTCTAATGTTTATTTCTTTTACGTCGGGGCTTTATATATTAGTCATACTGTAAAGAAGAGAAAACATTCACTCCGATAGACGCAACATTCTTACTCATAGTGAATGTTTTCTTCTTCGCAAAATTACACATCTACAACATTCGCTTCTTCCGCGACACGCTCTTCCTCTCAAACTATTTTATTCATTTGACTTTTAATCGAGGGAAGAATCTGTCCATAAGCTTCCTAAAATAAATTCGGAAGCTCTTCCATTTATTTTTGCCACTTTTCTCCTTCAAATAGCTCAAACTAACTTTTCGTTTTTCCATTTTATTGCGGTCCTCTTTCGACTTCTTTTTGCTTATTTTGCGCTAGTGTCTTGCTTATTATGCAATTTTGTGTTCTTCTAGTCTAAAAGTAGCATTCAAAATCTATTTTTGCACTGAATTTACTCTATAAGTGTCAAAATACGAAAAAAATTCTTATTGGGCTGTACTTTGTAAAAATAAGAATTTTACAGAAAAAATGCCATCTTTTTGTCATGTTTTTTGATGTTTTGGCAGAAAAATTTGACTTCTAAAGACTAGAAAAGTGGAGAAAATGTATAAAAAATGAAACCTATAGTGACTCTATTTCTTTTCTCTTAGAATATTATCATTTTTAGACTCGATAAGAGCTCAAAAACAATGAAGATCGATGAATTGGTGGAACAAGTTAATAACAAGCTATTGCTAGATGATGAAACAGGCACTGAGGCTGTGATTGTCGGCAAATTGGGCCAGAATAGCCGAGTTGTTCAGGTAATTTTGTCTTTTTTGCCAAATTTCTTAAAATTTATAGACTCTTCCCAGAGAGGGAGAATCACAATTTCTTTTATTGGATGAGAACTCAAAAACCTCGGCTGAACCTTATCCAACTTTTAATAAAATTGCCCCAGAGATACATACTTTTATCAAGGTTAGCTCATTTCACTCTTTTTTACCTTTTTATCCTCATAAACTTCACAATTTTGCAAAATATCAGAAATTATAAAAATTTTGTGAAGTTAGAGAGAATCAAGCTAAAATGATTGAGAGATTTACGCTAATCGATAAATTTAGATAAAAGAACAGAGTGCGATAAATACGCCAATATTCAGCTCTACGTTTTTTAAACATCGCGTGGATGAATACACAATCGTTGAAAAAAGAACCGATTTAATTGGCCAAGAGCTCGTCGCGGTCGTTGAAGTTAAGTTTGGAGAAGTTATTGTAGTTGGAAGAAGCCTTGAACTGCCGACGTTAATTCCCTGGTATAATTTCGAAAAGCCCCTTCAACCAGGCGATTTCCTAATTGGAAATGTTTATCGTCTTAAGTCCTTCTACAAACCCGAGATGATGTTTGAAACCATCTGTTATATCAAGGTTAGCTTGATTTTTTTTCTTTTTAAATAAGGAAAATTTTAGGACCTGGCAGACGAAAGAAAATATACTTTGCATATGAATAAACATATAGAAAATCGGGCAAACGTCAATCCACTACCGGCACCCACGACAAGTTTCTTTATGGCGGATGTTCGAACGCTCTCCCAGGATGAGAAGGAAATGATAGGCAATAACTGTCGCGATGTAGAGAATCTCGATTTAAATACGGTTAATTTCTTTATTTTTTATAATACGGAAGAAGTAGTTGAGAAAAATGGCATTTCCTGGGTGCATCAGCTCTAAATTGAATTCCAGGCAAAACTTTATATCCGAGATGTGTATGTGTCGATTGCCCGATTGGAGAAATTTGTCCGTCAGAAATCCATTCTACAAAATACTCTAGAAGTCATCGGCACAACTGAATTCGACCTCAGTGGTTCAAGCAAACGCATAGTACTTACAGTATCCCTGAGTGAGGATGACGTTGAACGAGTTATCAAGTCAGCTAACCTTTATTTTTTTCTAAACATTTTAGGAAAAAGTCTCAAGATACTTGGAGAGTTGGTACAGAATTGTCGATAAGACATGACGAATTAGAGAGGCTTATCAATAGAAAAAATATGAATTACACAAAGGAATACGAAGCCGGGATGACCATAGAAAGAATTTACAAAGATGTATCTGGAAAAAGAACGAATGTACGCTTTCGTCCTCATCCAAGATCCTATGATTTGTTCGATATATTAGTCAATTCTAACGTTACATTGGAAGGCCAATTTGTAATCGGCCCATCCGAAGACTCCATTGAAACTATTGTCGAGTAAGCTGACTTCAAAAAATAGTTTTATTTTTATTTTTAGCACTTTGTCATCCTCCAATTTTGATAATTTCTTTTTAAAAAGAGATTTGTTTGATAGCTGGAGAGGAATCACAAAGAATGAGACTGTCGCTATTCCTGATCTCGACGAAGCTTTTGATGTAAATGGTGGGGAGAATAACGTTTAAATTCTAAATAAAATGTGTAGGCTCTTCTTTGGATGAAAGTCAGACGATTGCTCTTCGAACCGCCATTGCCAATACGGAATTTACTTGCGTTGAAGCTCCACCAGGATCTGGAAAGACTTTCCTCATTGCAGCAATGGCAGCAGCCAAGTAAACCTTCTTATTTTGTCCTATGTTTTATTAGAAGCGCGCTTCGTAATTCAAACTTCCAGATATCAAAAATGTGGTCCAGAAGGGGGAACGGTCTGTGTCTCAGCGACAACAAACAACGCCATCTCAAATGCCATTGATAAAATCCATGAATGTTATGGCCACATTAAGGTGGTTCGAGAGTATTCGAAGAAGATGGAAGGAGAAATCAACGACGTATTTTCCTTTTCTATCCTTGTTCAAATTGAGATTTTTCCAGGTAGCTAAGGAGATTTCTCTAAAAGAGATGGCGCTCAACGCCGGGGAATATATTAAATTGGAGGAACATAAACATGTCGCAAAAGCCATTGATCAGTACCATAACTGCAAGTCAGAATTAAAGCATGTGAGAGATTTTCTTTGATTTTTTTTGAAAATTAATCAATTTAGATATCAAATAAAGATCAGGGACTTGCCCTTTTGGATCAACTCCAAAGGGCGGATTTCGACTTGAGGAGCAGCTTTCAAAGAGCCTATTGTCCGTATATTGTGGGAACAACGTGTGAATTGGTGGCCAGACGAGGCGATGCAATCTACAAACTTGCAGCAAATGAGGAAGACGAGAAAAAAGTGATGAAACTTAGAAGATTCGCCATAACTCATTTGATCTTGGATGAGGCGTCCCAGTTGCCACCTCACTTGGCTCTGGCTGTTTATTGCAGTCTTCCAGCTTTAAAGCAAATCACTCTTATAGGTTGGTCGATTTTGTGAAGCAATTATCAAAAAGCCAAACTGTAATCAGAACATCGCATAATTTAATGGGTTTAAACCGGCTATTGTTTAAAATATTTGATAATTTAGGAGATTCGGAACAACTTGGGCCCTACACGCCGCTGGAAGAGAAAACTTTCGCTTACAAAATGGTCAGCACTGGAGAACTAGATCGAATTGGTTTTGGAGCAAATAAAGTTTATCTAAAAACAGTCTACAGGTAAGGGATTCTACCGTAATCTTTAATAAATTTAGATCACATCCACGAATTGTTGATCTACTCCTAACTCCAATCTATGGCCAAGATTTGAGAGCCGGTCGAACCGCTAGCCAACGCAATTTAACACAACAAAATGGGCTGCCATGTGCTGACGATGAGCACAAAACTCCAGTTCTTTTTGTAAATATAGAGGAGGCCAGTAATGACGAGCGAGGAGTCAACGCGCAGGAGCTCAACGTCGTCTTGAATTTTATTGAAACCCTACGAGTAAACTCAGTTTTTAAATTCTTCTCTATAAGATAATTACAGAAGAAAGGAGTGAAAAATGAAGATGTCGCTGTGGTTTGCAATCATCTTGCCCAAAGAGAAGCCATTATAGAGAAATTAAAAGGAAGAGGCAACATTGGAATTCTCAAAACGTCGGTTGGAATTTACACGGTTGATTCTTTCCAAGTTTGTTTAATTTTCAGTCAGAATCACTTTTTTTAGGGAAAAGAAGCCAAGGTTGTACTAATTCTCACCACGAAAACAGCCCAAAATCCAAGGGTAAGTCTGAAACCTATCTTTGGCCCCTTTTTTGACTTTGATTCAGCCCTTTCAAAGTGGGGATGTACAATCTAAATTTGGTTGATTTATATTCTCAAATTTAACGATTTGAGTTTGAGAGGTTTTACCAGACTGGCAATTTCAACTGATATTTTTAATAGAAAGTCTTTTTTTAGAACGCAGCTTTCGCCTTCCAATTCGTAGCTAACCCGAATCGTGGCTGTGTAGCCGTTAGCAGAGGACAACATGCGGTTTATCTCTTCGGCGAATGGTTTAACCTCGTCCGTACTGAGTTTTGGTCTCAATTTGTTAATGGAATAGTTGAATCCAAAGCTATGGTAGCCCTTTTTTAAGAAAGAAGAAATTTAATTTCTCTTTTAGGTAAAATCAGATTGGAGTCAAAGTACCCCAGAAGATTATGCCAAATTGAAGAGCATAGTGGCAGAATCGGCACCGCAAAATCCGACAGCGAGGAACAAGACTTTTGGAGGAAGAGGCTTGGTGTCGGCAACACACAACAACAATAGCAATCATAATAATAATTATCATGAGGTTAATCTACAACTGATTAAGAAGATCCAAAAGCCAACAGGGCAGAGAATGAAGACTCGAATAGAAAGAGCTCATGCCAATCCGATGAAAGCTCATCCCTCTTCGATGAAAGCTCATCCTGCTTCGATGAAAGCTCATCCTGCTTCGATGAAAGCTCATCCTGCTTCGATGAAAGCTCATCCTGCTTCGATGAAAGCTCATCCCCCTTGTATTTAGCGAGATTCAATCTCGAATTATTTTTAGCATGTGCATTCCAACAACGGTCGTATCTGATTTGTAATTTTGGACGAGTTTTACCACATTTAAGTGAGTAAATACATTTTAATCAAGACTTTTGTTTTTTTTAAAGGGAAGGATTTTTGAGTCTGGATGGTCGGATTTTCCTTATTTTTTTAGCCAATGGTTAAAATATAGAAGTGATGGGGAATTATCTGATCAAGTTTCACTTCTTACATATTTTTTTTAAATATAATTAGCCATTAATTGTGCTACTGTAATCTTAATGAGACACAAAGAGAGCTCAGGAAATTCAAAATTTCTGGATCTTATCGCAATTTTTGGAAAGAATCACGTTCTGCCAAGTTGTAGAGGAGATCAAGAGCTACAACTTTGTAGAAGATTGAAAATTGAAAAGACCAGTGGAAAATTCCAAAAAATGTAAGGGGAAGGATTCTGTTAGAAGAAATGCCCATTCGAATGAAAACGAATGTTTCTCTTTTCTCATAAAAAGGCTTTTAATAGATGTCATTAAATTAGATTTGAATGAATTAGTACAAATAAAAAATGTTAAAAAAGTGATGTAGGCTCCAAATAGTCTAATTTTTCCTTAAAATTGAATGGCTCCTCTCAGATCCGCTGAGAAATATTTTCAAAAAAGGCGCCCTCCATGTTGTTGTTTTCACCAGCGAGGCGCTCTTCTGAACCCCGCAGCCTCACGTTGTTTATCGTGATTCTATTGACTATATGTCCAGCCCGCCGCCAACCAAGAAAACTCGTCGTCACATAGTCAGTTTTTTTAATCTCTCTCTCTTATTTTCTCTCTAATTCTCAAGATGGAGAACATTTCCTCAAATTGGTCCTTCGCTTTGACCATCCTTTGCGACCACCCGAATGAGGAGTCGATCGTCTTCTCGCCAGCCTCTCTTCTCCTCGGATTGGCAATGGTTCACTCTGGAGCCAGGGGTAAATCCGCCGAAGATTTGGCAGCCATTTTATCTAAAGAAAGTCAGCTTTTTTTCAGCAACAAAAAAGAAAGAATTTAGGCTCCCAAGATTATTCTGAAAGTGACGCGCTCACCAAAGGAAGCAGCGATTTTTCTGATATCCAAACCCATTATCAACTATTCAACAGCGAGATTTCTAATCTGGCTGTCAAGGAGAAAACATTCGGCGTCCACAATAAGCTATTCCTACCGTAAGTTTCTTTTCCTTTTTTAATTTTGTTCACAATATTGTAACTTAATAATTAATTTTGATAAAATTATAACGAAGAGCCAGAAGAGCTAATATTGAAGATAAAGGAAATGTTTTTAAATGCAAAATTAGAAACTCAAAAAAGATAAAAAAGCAACTTAACATAATTTTTGGAATTTTTTTTACTTTTCAATCTTCTACAAAGTTGTAGCCCTTGATCTCCTCTACAACTTGACAGAACATCATTTTCTCCAAAAGTTGCGATAAGAGTCCAGAAATTTGGATTTATTTGTGGGACTCTGGTCTGCTTGTCGCCTTAAAGAATAAGCATTTTCTCCGTTGTAAGCCGTAGGATTTATTGAAATTACAGATCTGGAAATTTATAAATTACTTCGCGAGGATTTTAAAAACGATTTGAAGAAAATAAAAACAAATTGGAAAATTCCAGCAATTTTTATAAGAAGAAACGTCGATTAGGAGAGTGAAAGAAATTTTCAGTGAAAAAGTGGAGATGATCGAAGATTTGGCACTGGATGGATTCCGCCTCGATTTGGTTGAGCATTACGGCACAAAACTGGTAGATATCGATTCGAGTGGCGACTGGCTACAGGAGATAGCAGAGCTCAACGAGAGAGTCTTAAAAGCCAGCCAAGGAGAGATCAAAGAGCTGATCGAGTCTGATTCCATCAAACGTAGAGTTTCCCTCCGTTTTTGTTGTTAACTGATTAATCGAGTAGATGACAAAACCAGCCTGGTGAATTTGTCCTATTTTGTTGGTAATTGGAAGAGTCATTTCAAGACGGATCACGGAAAAGGGCCCTTCTACTGCATGGCTGAGGAGGACGGCCACATTGCTGTGAGTTCTTTTTTTCCAGCTGGAAGTCTCTCCTACAATTTTACTCGTTAGAATAGTCATTTTCCCTTCTGCTTGCGATCATATTCCATATTAGAAAAACTTGAATTTCCAAACGGAATCAAATTTGTGCTAATTTAGGGTTACATCCAGGGAATATTAATTTTCTTGATTTTTTTTTGTTAATCCCAGTATTATTATCGATTGTAACTTTGGCAAGAAGCGATGAAACAAGCTGAGACTATGGATCCGGGGGTTTAAAAGGGCGTAAAAAACAATGGTGCTAGTTAGAAGACGCAGAAACTTCAAGAACCCCAAAAAGCGACAAAATTCTGACTGATCCCATACTTTTTGCCGAAATTTTCGAATAAAGCTGGAGTCTTTCGAAGGAAAACGGTAATTAATCTTGAAAATATATTTCTTTGCTCTTTTACCAAGAATTAGCTAAAGTCTACGTTGATTTCTAAGAGAAAAATACAGAAAAATGACTTAGGTGCCATTCATTTCGAACGAAGATCGCGATGAAGAATTCTCGGAGAATGAGCTCTTCATGATGGTTACTCTCGAATATAGAGACAGCCAGGTCCTTTTCCACATTCTGCTCCCAAAAAGAAGGTTTTTTTCTCCCTTTTTTGCCACTTTTTGATCTAATTTTAAGGTACGAGTTCGCTAATGCGAAGAGAGAATTGACTGATGAGATGATCAAAGGACTAATTGAGACCAGAAAACGAGTTAAAATGAAGTTCCGAATGCCGAAATTCAATGTTGAGCATTTTCTGGACGTGAAGGGCTTTTTGACCGTGAGGGGGTTTGATTAATTTTTGCAAGAAAGAGTTCAGGATCTTGGATGCGATTCGATTTTTGATGAATCTTTGGCCGATTTTTCAGGAATTAGCGAGAAGAATAAGCTCTACATCCACGAAATATTGCATAAAACTAAGCTATCGGTAGGCAATTTTTAAAAAAATACTTATAGGTATTTTAGGTCGATATGTACGGCACATTGGCTTCTTCAATCTCAGTGGTGGAGGCCGGCGAGGGAGAGAGATTGTCGGTTGAAAGACCATCAGCTGCGGTTGAATTTAATGCCGATCATCCATTTCTTTTTGCGATCTCCTTCAATTTAGAGCCGCTTTTTGTCGGCCAAATCACAGGCGATACCTTTTCCAAAAAGAGAGACTGTGAGGCGAAATCTTGTTGATTCAAAATGTACATAAAATAATGAGAAATGCCGTCTTCTCTTCAATAGAACCTTGTGGCTTTCTGGAAAAAATTAATTCGCTTGGAGGCGAACAAACCAAAATTAATTTTCCACAGTTTCACGACTTTCTTTTATTTTCCTCCAACTGTCTCGAATCTAATGAAGACATTTCTGGAGTGAAAGCCAGAAAATAGCTGATTTAATCAAGCTTTTTTTTCTTCGTTTTCAGAGCAGGATAAATTCAGAGAAATGCTAAAAAAATATTTTTTTACGCTGGAAAGAAAAAACCCAGACAAGATTGAGAAAAGTTGGATAAAAATCAACTAGAAAAACCTTTGAAAAAAAAGTCGAGAAGAGGGAAAAAGTTTTTTTGTTTTGGGAACAATTTAAAACGCATTTTCCAGAGAAAAGAAAAACCATTTCTTAGCTTATTCTTCTAGAAGCTTCAGCCTGCTCTAATTTTATTTTTTGACTTCAGACCTTAGGATTAATTTTTCTACAAGGTTGAAACCCTTTTTCGGTAAACAAAAAAACTCCTCATTAGCCATAAGGATAAAATAAAAGAGGGCCATGAAATTTTTGTTTTAAAGAGAACACAAAAAGGCCTATGCGCCTATTTTTATTATTGCTATATTGTAACAATCATAATCAAAGTTATTAGGAAGTCAATAGGCCACAACAAATGTTTATTTCTGACACGCATTTGTGTCGATCTATCCTATCCGCCGAATTGACTTCTCTCCTGGTGCTTCCATTAACGATTCTGAGAGGCGGAGACGGTCCTAGTTGGCGCAGGCGGAGTCGCATCTACAGTAGCCGTGAAGAAAGGCAAGGTAAGGCAGGTGTAGACGGTTGGGCGATAGTTGGCATCAAATGTCATCATTAGATCAGCGGCAGCGGTACATTCCTGAGAAAGAGCCAGACGCCTTGGATAGCGATATTTCCGTGTCTTTTGCTCCTCGACAATCGCCTTATTGGAAGAGCCCTCTCGAAATGGCATTCGATCAGTCACGAGGATGTAGAAAATCACTCCGAGACTCCACACATCCGCTTTGAAGGGATCGTAAGGCCGGCCGATGAGAATCTCCGGTGCCGAATAGCTCTTCGATCCGCAATATGTCATCGAGTGTCCGTGGACCTGACGACAAAATCCAAAATCCGCAACTTTGAGAGAGCCATCTCCGAACAGAATCAGATTCTCCAGCTTCAGATCGCGATGAGCTATTCCCTCCGCGTGCATATAGCGAACTCCTTGGAGAACCTGATTCATCCAAATACGCGCCTGCGGCTCAACTGTCGGCCCATTCTTTTGGACAAAACGCAGGAGGTCGCCCTTCTCACCGAATGACATAGTCAAAAAGACTTTATTCATAGCCTCGTATTGGCCTCGAAGCTGAACCAAATTGGGATGACACAAACGGCGCCAGCAGGCGATCTCTCGTGGCAGAAATCTCAACCGAAAATCGGCTGTTACATTGTTCAAATTGATGACCTTAATCGCAATCTGAAAGAGAGAAACTGTAATCCTGAGGAAACAAACCTTTTGAATTTGGCCATCTTCAAAGAGCTGTTTAGCCGCAATAACCTTGGAATAACGCCCAGCGCCGAGTTTGACAGATCCTCCAATGTCGATGCCTTTCGAGAGAAAAAGCCGTCGAAGCACATCATTCTCCGATTCAACCAAAGGCTGTGGTGGATTCGGTCGTTCAACATAGGGAGAAACTGCCTCCGGCTTGTTCACAACTGGAACAGTTGGATTCATCAGCGGAGCCGACTTTTCCTGTCTCATCCTATAGGTTCTATTTTCCTGCCCAACAACAGCCTTCGACGATGAATGATTCTTCTCGGCTGTCCAGCGATTGTCGACTTGGTAGGGCCGACTATAGATGTTGTGAGCCTTCTGCTCAGATTCAACAGGGGCATTCTTCTCGGATGTCCAGCGTTTATCGACTTTATAAGTCCTTCTCCAACAAGTGTAGGCGTCCATTTTGATGTGTTCTGGAAGGGTTGAACAGCAGTGAAAATGAACTAGCCTTTCCAGGGAGAGGAAACAACCGTCCAGCTGTGGTGTAGAAATTAATCTGAAGGCCGTAGGAACTTCGGATTTAGTTGAATTTATCCCCAAGTTTGGTCGAAATTTAGTACAGCTTTTGACCAAAATTCTCAAAAGCTTTTCCATAATAAATAGCTTTTGAGGAGCGAGAAGCGTCACCTGTTTCATTAGGATTATTACGCAATAAGAGTCAGCTGTCCAAACGATTCAAATCTAGTATTATTGTAGATAGTAAGAAAAATTTGTTATAATATGGTAGTTAGATTCAAATTCAGGCGGAAGGATTCTGAAGATCAACTCGAACTTGTTTTTAAAGAGTTTGGACCAAAGCAATAACACTGAGCTCAGCAGATGACCCTGCTTTTAACAGTCTTACAAAAGATTTCTGTCTCTCAATTGCCCCTATCTAATACAGAACATATTAATTCTAACTCTAATTTATTAACGTTAATTATAGACAATCATTTGTGTGAGAATCTAAGGGGATTTGATTGTTATCGAAACAAACAGACAAGGAAGAGTAAAGTTTGCTGATTTTGCTCGTTTGTGAACAGAGTATAATATATTCGAATTTATCAACAACAAGGATAGAAATCAAGAGGCTAGACCAGCTCGGCTCTAAGTTATCATCGACCATAAGCGACTATTAATACGGGTCCAGGGATATTCATTCTTCTCTAATTCGTCGAGAGAAACGGGATTTGAAACATGGTCGGGCGCTCATCAAGCTCCCCACGACATATTCCACATTTGACGTCTTCTCCCATATAGCGATTATAGATATCTATCGAATAGCATTCTTCGCAAATGCAATGACGACATTTGGTGCTTAACAGCAGATTCGATTCAAAGCAAACATAACATTTGAACTTTTCTAAAATTGCTTTTCTATCGTCGCTTAATTCAGTTCGAGCTCGTTTTTCAGTGGGCTCTTCATTCTCCAAAGGCTTCTTGGTTTGTCTCTCCTTCGAATTGTTGTAGAGCCAAAGGAAGCTCTTCTTCACCCAGATCTCGTTAATCTAAAACTTTAAAATTAAAAGACGAAGATCGCCTTACCCCGTATTGATGCGCCTCGGTGACGATTGTAGAATATCTTTTCCACATTTGATCCATCGAATTGGTGAATATTTGCTTATTGAAGATTAAAAGCAGATGTCCAACTTTGAAAATTCCAAATTTCTTCTCAAAACATTGAGCTGTTTGCACTCCAACCCCGGGTATTATTGTGAGGGGTTTGTCTTCAATGCTTTCGTCGTAAGAAACCTGCTAGCTGCTGTAAAAAGAAGAGAGGAAAATCCATACCGCTGAGAGTATCTTCTTGATTGTGATGGCCAGCAAATGGTTGAAAGCCAGGTCGTAATTCTTTTCAGTTTGTATCTGGAATCATTTAGATTTTTTAAATGCCATAAAAAATTTCTTTTATTCAAATTTACCATCAAGCCGCATTCTTTTGTAATGTTCGTGAAGCATTGAAGAGCTCGAGACTCATTAAAATTGTATTTATTTAAAACTTCCTCCAGTCGATTAACAATGCTTCCAATCTGCGCAAATGATTGTTTCAATCAATTTAAGCCTCTTCTTACGGTATCATAGCCTTTCGCTTGGAGAAGTCTCTTACTCTGCTTGCCGAAACCTCTAACCTTATCGAGGGGCTTTCTTAACACCGAGGAGTCGTAGAAAACTTTATCGAAGAATTCCCTTCTCATTCTAAAATCTTCTTTTTTAAACTAATACATGAAAAATATAGGAGCAAATAGAGTTGAAAGGAGGAGACTCGAAAGATAACAAAACAGTCAACAGAGTTTTGGCGCCTTTTTTAAGCGGTGTTGAATGATAAACTGGCACAAAAATAGCGCCTGCCCATCTGCTTCGGCCGCGCCTCACAATCACAATTCGAATTTGTTTTTTTTATTATTGTTATAATTTCTGATTAAATGAGGTGAGGAGGACAACAGTTTGAATTTTTAAACTTAGAAAACTTAAAAAAATTTGCCTCATGCTGGAATCGAACCAGCGGCCTTCTGTTTACGAGACAGACGCTCTGCCTCTGAGCCAATGAGGCGACGTTTAAAGCTAAAAGATTGAAAGAAGAGCTGGATAAATAGCAAAATTTCACAGCTCAGCGATGGACAATGATTTAGGGACTCGAGCGAATACAGCTGAGCTCAGCGCGCGACCAAGACTCGGGGATCCGACTGTTCCGAGCAACTGAGTGAAATCAAGAGCTGTGGTGATAAAGGGGTCAACCACGCCCCCAGGCAGGTAAGATGTATACAAAATTGTTGGGGCAGAGATTCTATCAATTCTGAAGTTTTAAATCAAAGAGAGAGATAACTTTGGTGAAAAAGAAGATCCTCATAATCCAAACCATTGACCAGTTTATTTGATTTTAAGGTAAACTTTCATCACAAAATTGAATCAATTTTCCACAAGTTTGACATCAGGCTGGCTATAATAATGACTGAAAAGTGTGAAAAGCACAATCGTTGTCTTCTTCGTCTTCCTTCGCCTCGCTGTCTCCAGAAATTGTTGTTTGATTTGTTAAAATAAATAAAAATTATCTCCTTTTGATCCATAGGGATGAATCAAACTCCTCCTTTCAATTGATCTAATGGATCAATTAGTCAGTATATTATCTAAACTTTTGGAGTGTTTAGTTTTTTGACGATGAGGAATCGAGTTAGACATTTCTGATGGGACTTCTAGCCCTTTTTCTGACCAATTTGACTATTCTTCTTTCGAGTTGGAAGCGATTAAAATTTAGAAAAGAAAATAAATTTTGAAATCAACGCAATGCACCGACCTTTTCTCGTACACGCCATCTGGCTTTTATTGGGCTCCTCTCTTTTATTTATTTCACTTTTTGTGCCGCGATTTAAAGCAAAATATAAATCTCACTTAAAAGCATTCTGCTTGTAAAAAGAATTTAAAAGCCCCCAGCTCATTGTGACTGTATTCCTCTTATTTGCCCGGCTGAGACAAAACGGTTCTTCTAGGAGCCATGTCTTCCATGCCTGGAACCGATGCTTTGACTCTCCTTCGCGATTGGTGTCAAGGAAGAAGAAGAATACGATATTTTACGCATGTAAGTCTAATTTTTTTCCTTTTTTTCAAGGTCTTTTTTCCAGAACGGCGATGAATATGTAGCTTTTGATGATTATGCCTTTTTGAAGAGCGGATTGACTCCATTGGAGGTTCGTCTCCCCCCATTGTTTTTTAAAAAAGAAAATGAGTTTAGATCTATTCCAAACAAAAAGAATACTACGACCTGGGGTCTTTGATATTCTTCTTTGAGAATAAAGATATGGTCCACTCTTTGTATGTCAGAGAGTCTGCCGCCAAAGGGCTCAAGGCTATTACTCGAACCAACAGGTAGGATTTTATTTTATTTTTGCTCTTGAGTTCTAAAAGCTGAGGTTTTCTAATTTCTATCCCAATCAGGCTTTTTTGAAGATCTCCCCAAAACATGGAAAATTAGAGCCTAAAAATGATAGAATTTATTCCCCTTAAATTTCCAGACGTGAGATCCTCGAATTTCTTCAAGGAAATCGTTCGGATCTTCCAAGTTTCTATGATCATGGCCTGCCTCCCCTAGCGCCGGTTTCTGCTGCCAAACTGAAGGAATCCGCCTCTACTAGTCATCAACATCGCGAGCCACATGAGCCCGAGAGGAAGAAGGCCAGACACGAGGAACATGCGTAAATTTTCCACTTTATTTTATTGCTAAACCATAAAATTAGAAAGACTCCCGGGAAGGAAAAAGAGCAAATTCAAGCTGTAAAAAAGGAAGAATCTCATGGAACCCTCACCGCTGAGCAAATAGCCAATTTGAAGAAAAAGAAGTTGCTCCACCAGAAGAAGAAGACTCAAGCAGCAGAAGCAGGCGGCGAAGTGTAAGTTTCAAAGTTTAGAAGAGGGAAAAGTCTTTATTTAGAGAAGAGTTGGATGTTCAAACAGCAGCTCCTCCAGTTCAGCAGAAACTCTTCAAGGGAGCTTACGAAAGAGTTTGGTTGACTCGCTTTAATTGTATGGACAGTTTGACCAAGGACTTCTCTAATGTGGCAGATCTTGTCAATAATATGAAGGTTTGTCTAGAATAGTGATCTAAAGAGAAAAAATGTATAATTTTAGCCACGTGAAGAACAAAAAGATCAAAAACAGAAGACAACAGTTGCTCCGAGTCGTCCAGTGCCTTCTAAGTCGAATCGCCCTCAGCCGGGATATTCTCGTTACGATCAGGAAGTCTTCTCCAAGGTCTGCTCCTTTTCTCTTTTTTTGAGCAAATAATGTTCAGGAAATCAATGCTGACTTCAACATTGATACGGAGGTTTCTTTCGTCGGTCAGAATCTGAATAATATTAGCAAAGTTGTAGCAAAACCGATTGATATTCCGACCGGTAAATATGCATTCAAAAATGTGAATGTGAGTTCTTATTTTAGTAAAGCCCGCGCCTGTGCCTGTGCCTGTGCCTGTGAAGCCAGTTGAGCCGCCGATGCCAAAAAAGAGGACAAATCGCACTCCGATTATTATTATTCCGCCTAGTGGTGGAATGGGTGGAACTCTAATCAACATGTACAACGTGAGAGATATTCTCCAGGTTTGTTTGTTTGCCTGTCAAAATATTGAGAGAAAAACCTTTAGGATATGACTTTTAAAACGCCGGATGAGAAAAAAGCTTCCGGGCAGAAAAGAGAAATGGAAGTGCAATTGCATAGAAAGAGAGGAGATGTCACAAGTAACTGAAATAATTAACATTAATTAAACAAAAAACCTGTTCAGTTCCCTATAGAGTTGTTGAAAATCCACAGCGATTAACAGAAGACGAGTGGGATCGAGTTGTTGCTGTTTTTGTCATGGGTCCAGCTTGGCAATTCAAAGGCTGGAAATGGAATGGAAATCCAGTTGAAATCTTCTCCCATATTCCAGCTTTTCATCTCCATTATGATGACCTAAAGGTAAGAAAAGTATAAACTCATCTTATTTCTTTACAGATCGATAAGAACGTCGCCCAATGGAGTGTCACTTTCATCCCAATCTCTCGTGAAAAACGCCATTTGGACAAGGCGAGATTGGCTAAATTTTGGGAAACTTTGGATAGGCACATTGTGAAGCATAAGAATTATTTGAGAGCATAGTTCCCGGTTAGATATTTTCCTCCGTTTACAGGTTCTATTGCTATCCTCCTATGGATCTCTAAAAGATAAGCAATGCAGCTGGCTAATTAGCTATAGTTTATGTAAGAAAATTAAAACATTAATTGTAAGAATCTGTATTAGTTTGCGATTGTAATGATAATATTGCCGCATTTTATCTGAAAAAAATTATCTGAAAGGAATAAAAACAATCCGACTAACCAAACGTCTTCTATTGGCTCACAGGCATATTTTTTAGTACAGTTTTCACGCACGCATATTCATTTTCAAGGCCTTCATTCCAGATGGTTCCCTTTAAATCAATATAGATAATAGAATGAAGCTGAAAACTACACTACCAAAATAATTGGATGCATTAAAATCTTTAGGGCGTTAATAAATTCTTCTGTGAACGGCTGATCGCCTGTGACTGCATTAGAAGTAAACCCAGCTGAAGTATTTTCTTCAGACTGCAAGTCAGCAATAAATTTTATTTAATTATTTTAAAAGAAAACATGCCTCAATATTTCTATTTATATCTATTTGTTTCATTTCCTCACTAAGAGAATCTTGATGTGAATCGTGTGAATAAGAGGAAAGATCGTCTTTTGTGTTAGAAATCGCCTTGTAATATTCATCCTGGTATATCAGAGGTGAAACATGAATGACAGCTGATCCATTCGGGTAATACTGCAAGTGAATATTATTCAAAAATTAATTTAAATAAACCCTACCTCGTCTATTTGGCTTTGTTCGAAGAGATGCAAACAACTTCCAAATATAAAGCGTCCCCGATTTACCCAGAAACGCAGAATGTTGTTTTTATAGCTTGGATTCGCATATATTGGAGCGAGTCGATGTCCCGGAACAATTATCTCAATAGCTTGGTCACTTTTAATAACGTGATAAATAATTCCTCTCTTATCCTTGACATCTTCGCAACAAGTTTCTTCATTTTCAAGAGTGACAGTTACTTGAATCTATACGCAATAAAAAAGACATAGGAGCTAACCTGATACACTCCTGCAACAAATCGTTGCTCCCAATTAGGTACCAGTCCTTTGATGTTGAAATATTCTGCTTTACTAATCGCAATGTGGCTATAACGAGGACGATATTCATTATCATACGCTTGAACTAATCGTTGGACAACATCTACTCGCATCCACTGTCCTAATTCAATCTTGTTCACCACTTTACTAAACGGAGATTTTCTAAACAAAATTTACTAAAATATTTAGTTAATAAACCTACAATACATACTCCTTTTTTACCAGGACTTTCCATATTTTTTCCAGGTTAAATGGCGTATAGAGAAGGACATATTCCTCATGTAGCTTGACAATACACCCTATGATATTATAAATGCACGGCTAAAATCACAATATCTAAGCATATACATTTTAAAAAACTAACCTCTTCATTGCTGACATTTACAATATCATCATCAACTTCAATTGAAAATCCATTATGTCTATCCTAAATTGGTATAAAATCGACTAATCAATAAATTTACTATCATAGGGTAGCCGATCTCTACAAATGGTGCAATTGTTGGCTGATTGTATTGTTCCGCAGGCTGCCCATTCGTCATCTAAATTAAAAATATAGCTATATAAGAAGAGGAAGCAGGAGCAAGACTTGTTCAATAAAAATAGCTCATTATTTCTATACAAAAAGAGACCAAAAAAGTAGGAGACAAAAATAAGTAACAATTGAATAAGACGCACTAGCGTAAAAATAAATGGAAAGATGGAAAAGTGTTTATTGAAAAAGAGAGATATCTATCAACAATAATAGGCTGGGCTGGGAAGACGGAAACGATGCTGCATATCGGTGTTGGAGCTATGTGGTCTTACAAAAGGCGAGCTGAGAGACAACTCTTTCCTGTTTGGAGTGAAGAAGAAGAAATTCTTCTTCTATTTCTCCTGCTCGAGCAAATTCCAACGGAAAAGCCATCAAAAATTATTCTTAGGATTACTGTAAAATTCTTTCTTGATCATTGCCCTAATCAGTCATATCTTTTGCTTATCTTTGTCCGATCTGATACAATGATATGAACCTAGAGAACAACAATAAAAAAACTAAAGATATAACTAGAGCGAGGTCTAATTTAGAAGACAACAATAACACCGGATTTAGAACCCTGAGGGGCAATATTTATTAGTTTGGGGAGAGATTACTCCTCTTTCTTAGCTTCTTCTTTCTTTTCCTCGAACTTTTTATCATCCTTCTCCTCCTTCTTCTCATCCTTCTTATCTTCTTTCTTCTCATTCTTTTCTTTCTCCTCGTCCTTCTTCTCCTCCTTTTCTTCTTTCTTCTCTTCCTTCTTATCGCCCTTCTTGGACTTGCTAGACTTTTCCTTCTTGGATTTGTCCTTTTTCTCGTCAGCCTTTTTATCAACCTTTTTCTCGTCGTCCTTCTTCTCCTCTCCTTCCTTTTTCTCATCCTCCTTCTTATCTTCCATCTTCGATCCAGCTTCGTCCTTCTTGTCTTCGCCTTCTTTCTTCTCGCCAGGCTTTTCCTCTGGCTTTGGTTCTTCTTCCTTCTTCTCTGTGTCAGTAAGAGTCGGCTGAGTGGGCGTGTCCATCTTGCTTGGAGGCCTGGGCGGAACAGACGGGGGAGCCTTCATTGCAGAGGTGGGAGCGGCCTTTTTCTTCTTGCCACAGTTGATGATGCAGGCGACGAAAGCCGGAAGAAGGAACAGCAAAAAAGCTATGAGAGACATCCTACCAGCGATTTGGTGGTTGATTAAACTGAGATTTTAATTGGAAAGAGTGGCTTTTATACTTTTTTCCAGCTCGAAACGCATTAAAACAAACCGGTTTGAACCTAATTTTATCCTTTTGCAAATCCTCAAAGCTCCCACATCTTGAGGCGTTTCTCTAGGAAACACCCAACAAGCTCATCTCTAGAAAAGAGTCTTGTATCAAAGTTGGAATAACATCGCTACTAAAGCAGGAAAATAAGGTAATGATTTTCTACCTTCATCATATAATAGTTTTTAGTCTAATGTGATGTATGAGTTCTGATCTCCCCATGTGATTTCTGATCATTTTTAGATTATAATAAAAACTTAAAAGGGCTAAAGTCAATGAAAAGTGATCTCAAAGAAGTTAATTACGTCTTTCCTACCGAAATAAGTGTCGCCTTCAAGAGACCGTTAAACGGATAAAATTATTCTTTTTTTGTTGTTTTCAGATAAAACAAGTAATTAAGTAAGCATCTATCTTACTTTAAAATAAAGCTGATCTGTCTGCTGAAGCCTTGCCAAATCCTGTCAAAATTCGGATTATAGCTTTCCCATGGGCGGTCGCTTTTTTAAAAAAAAGAATGCCCCCTTTTTATCTTTGTATTTTTGAAACCTGGAACAGGGTTTATTTTTATGCGCTTCCAAAGTATTTTGTACAAAAGTTATTGCTTAGGCTAACAGAATAGATTAGAATTAAAAAGCTTAAATGAGGAGTCTTGAAGGCCTCTTGATTACCTCAATCTGCCTTTCGCTAGGCCTGAAATTCGAAGGGAAACTCTTTTTATAGAAATTCGAACTAAAACTTGAACGGGAAGAGATGAAGAGCCTAATGCTTAAAATTAAACTAACAAAATAATCAAAATTATGAGAGAAAAAAAGATTTTCCAGGTGAGACCCACTATTCACATTTTTGGGCTAGTGTAATATCACAAAGATGGATTATTTCTTTATTTTTAAGTGGCATTTAGTCGTTTTTTGAATTGATTGATTCCAAAAAGGAATAAAATGATTACCGTAAATCCTCTAATAGACGGAACTTCTCGCTTAATTTTCATAAGCTTCCCACGATTTTTATAATTTTGGATGTTCTGCAATCTTGTAGAGGAGATCAAGGTCTACAACTTTGTAGAAGATCAAAATTTAGAAAAATTAGTTAAAATTAGAAAATAAGCTAAAAGTTGGAAGTTGGGGCGCGCGTCTATTAGAGGATTTACGGTATTTCAATCCATTTTAGGGCCAAAGGGTTCGCTGCGAGATCCATTTTATCCTTAAAAAAAGGTCTTTAGTAAATTTTAGGATAAAAATGGGTCTCAGAAAATCCCTTTCTTGGGTACGAAGGAAGTCGCCTTTTTATGAACAGGCTTTGTCAATCTCCTCAAGAAGCCTAAATTCTTCAAAGTCGTGTTTTTTTATTTCCAAAGTGCCGTAGATTCTCTCCGCTTTGTTCAGAAAACTAATCTGCTTCTCGGAAATCCTCACCAAACCATAGAAAGTTCCATTCTCCTCGACAAAAGTGTTGTTTTTGATGGTGTCGAGTGCTTTTTGCACAAATTTGGGCAGAAGAGAGCTCCTGAGATTGAGAACAAATAATTGTGAAACAATTTATGAGAATTCGATTCTTCGAGGAAACGAGAAATAGATTTCATACAAATACGGCTTAACAATTATACAAAATTCTTTAGAAAACTTTCTTCAAGAGATCGGGGAATGGATGTATAAGCAAAATATAATAGATCTTGAGGCAGTTTGGGTCCATCAATCCATTTATTTCCATCAAATATTTCGGATGTTTCTCCACTTCTTCCCCAACCACCAAATACAATAATTCCATTTGAGAGTTTTCCTATTCCAAAATTCATTCGTGGATGTTTAAAACTCTGTTTTTCTGTCCATTTCTTCTCGGGATCTTCGATATCCATTTCCCATACCCTATTTAATGAGCCAAATCCTGAAGAGCCTCCAAAAATGGATAAAGTTGAATTGCTGATTAGGATCGTATGGTTAGAAAGTCCAAAAGGCAAATCACAAAATAAAATCCATTTCTGTAGTTTTGGATCAAACATCTCCACAGATTTTAAGTCTTTCTTATCCCATCCTCCAGTGACAAATATTCGATCCTTAAATACTGCTGCTGCTGCACTATCTCTTGCATAATTCATTTCTCTGGAATCTTTTGATTAAAGGGGCAGTCCGGCGCCTCTTACAGTATACTTTTATTCGATGCAAAATAATGCGCTGATTTCAGAAATGCACACGAAATAGCATGAAACTAAATGTTAAGAAATAAATTGACAAAACGAAACGAAAAAGTGTGCACTACAGTAACCCAGCATGCACCTTCGCCCGCGCATTTAAAATTTGATTCGCAATAGGTTCTACTGTAATCCGTCGGTTTTTGACATCTTTCTCAATTTTTTCATTATATTGGCTTTTATGGGATTTATCGTTATTTTTATGCAAATTTGACTACTTTCAGACAAACTTTAGGATTTTATTTTTCATCGATAAAAGAGTCTAAATAATGACGAAATAGCGTAATTCATAGAAACACAAAAATCACAATGAAATTTGAATTTGGGAAAATCTTTGTTCCCAACGCTAGAGACTGTCCCTTTCAAATTTGGAGGAAAACTTACGGCATGTAGGTCCATTTGTTTTGAGAAATATCATACTTTTCTACTGATTTTAGAGACCCTCCAGAATATCCTCCAATAACCCAGATATCTCCTTTGTAAACCAGAGAGCTATTGGAAATATATCTTCTACTTTGATTTAGCGATGCCAATTTGATCCAACTTCCATCATCTTTCAATTTATGACAGTCCTCTTGATAACGCTTGTCAACTCCTCCAAAAATATAGATTTCTTCATTGAGGACAACAGCTCCAAATTCTTGCATTCCCATTGGAAGAGCGATGCTTAGTTTCTTCCAACTTTTAGCCTTCGAATCAAGCAAGTAAATTGTATTTAAGTGTACACTACCACCCAAAATTAATACCTACAAGCAAAGTCTAAAAGCTAAAAAATCTACCGATGTATTTTGCTGTCCTCCGCTCTGTTTTCTGACAATTTTTCTGAGAATCTCAGCTGGCCTTTTTTTCTGAGAAAACGCAATAAATTCTGATATTTTTGGTCTACTTTTTGGGTTGCTGTCCCAGCCGCTGGAAGTTATTTTATTTTATTTGCTTTTCTCTGCTTTGTCAATTCTACGCCTCACTTTTCAACTCGATCAAGTGAAAACTTCGATTTTAGTAAGCCAGATTGGTCAGAAATAATCAATTACCGTTTCAATAAGGCTGAAATTTCCAATTCCTCTTCAATATTTGGCCGTTCTCCATTTAAAATTCGCATAGTTTGATTGTACTGTGATATTACCCCCATGTAACCATACGGCCTTCTAAACTTCTAATCGCTATTTTGAAAACTTCACTAACTCTCGGTGAATAATCTCCCAAAAAGTAATAGTCAGCGAATATATATCCGCCGGTTTGCCATATTTATTTCCATTATGAAGCTCCGGAGCCATGTAATCTACTGTTCCAATTCTTTTACAACTCGTTTAATCAAGTCATACTCACCCACAAGTATTAGAAATAATTGTTTGTGATTCAAGCGCTTTAGCCAGTCCAAAGTCAGAAATCCTCAAGTCATCTAAAGATTTCCCGAGTAGAATGCTGTAACTCCGGTATGAGAAGAAGGAGAGGATATCTCACTTTTTAGGGTTGATATCTCGATGCATTATGTCTTTTTCGTGGAGATATTGCAGACCACTTGAAACCATTGCAATCCACGAATAAACTTGTTTCATATCGTATTCTATTGAGGGATTACGAATCACTGGAAATGACATTTTGATATCTCAGTTGAAAAGGAGCAAGTTTTGAAAAAAAAACCAAAAATTTTCGACCAATTTGTTATGCTAGTGTCTCTAATCGAGTCCCACTCTTATCGACAGAAAACGCTAACGTTGCACACTTGAATAAACCCAAGCCACTATTCAAAAAGTAAAGAGTTGCTATTACACTCAACATAGGGTAAAAAACCAAACAAACCGTCAAATAAGCTTCTCTCCATGCACTCCATAACGTAGCCAATGCAAGATCTGCTATTAGATAAATAGCCTTCTTCTTGAGTCAAAAGACCAAAAAAACGGATGATATGCGGGTGATTTGAATACTATTTGGAAAATTATTGTATTTTTAACAAATAAAACTAACCTTCGATAGAAGGATAACTTCACGCATTTCTGTTTTATTGGCCTGCTTGAAGAGTCTCTTGACAACTACTTTTCTGCAAATCGATCTCTCTATTTTAATTTGTAGTCAGATTTTCATAAATTGGTAAAATTGCTTACGCCAGTAGATTATTGTAGCCGCGATAGACTACTCCCTCGGCTCCATTTCCTATCTCTTCTTTATCTTTGAAATCGTCGAGACTAAACTCATCAACATCTAAAGAAGCATTGATTGTTAGGGTAGATTTACCAGAATTAACTTCTAGACTTTTTTCTGAAGGAAGAGGGCCACTCATCAAAATCGCGAATAGACAAATCCGGCGTTAGACTTCTATTGATTCGGCCGTTGTTTGGCCTATCGTGATAAGGAGGTTTAATCTTTTTTTCAAAAAGGTGAATTGTCTTTTGAGAAAGAGAACGACTATTTCTTAGTTCCATTATGATTACTGGATTGATCTCAATAAAATGTCCACTATGTTAACCAATTCTTTGTCGCTCAATTTATCATTTTTCGAGATATCCAAGTGTAAAACTGTTATTTGCTCTTTCAACTGCAAGTTATCAGCTTTTGATGCAGTTAGATTTTCTTCTAGTTTTTCGACTAAATGTCTGATCATCTAGTTTCAAATAAAAAATGAACCTTTTTTCTCGCTTTCTCGGATTTTCGTAAAAGAGAGGAGTCGTTTCTTCAGACAATCTCACAACAAAACTCTTCTTCTTTGTTCCGACGCTACATCTCCCCAGATAGAATTCCAAAGCATGATGCAACACGCCCACATCAGATGTAACCAAGAGAAAAAGGAAGGACGATTGAACGAAATCGGAGCAGTTAGATAACCCTTTCAAATTCAATTAAATTGCTCACTTTTGTATAAACACTTATTCTCCCTTGAGGAGTTACTGTTTCATTTGGTGAGGGAAAGATGACTGGAAGGAAGGAGAAAGTAGCGACTCTTTCTTTCTCCTAAGATTCGAGAGATTTATCAAATTCTGTGATATTCTTCGACCAATAGTCTATAACTTCTCTAAAAAGATAAATCAAAAATCTTCTAAAAAAAAGACAAAACTTTTCAAAGTGGAGAGAATTCTTTGGCCTCAGCCCTGTAGTTAAATTCACATTGATATCGAAATAATTGAAATCGGCGAGACGAAAAGGCTCCCATTGTTTGTCGGGAACTCCCATTTTGATGTAATTGACGAAATATTGAGGATAGAGACGAGAAAGAACATCTTCATTTTCATCATAGATAAATGTTAGATTTTGGAAAATTATCGCTTTGAGACCATAATAGCCTAAATTATTTTTGGCTTGTTAGTATCAGAAAAATCGCTTCAAATCATAACTTTTTTGGGTTTTCCATCACGCTGAACAGAACTTTTCGCATTCTCTTATGGAACAATACAGTAAACTATTGTATTCCTATCTCATAAAAATTGTGCGACTTTTATAATTTCAGCTTTCGGTGAGTTGAACTTCATTCAGCTGAATCAAAATCAAGCCTAACAGAATAGATTAGACTTTAAAAGTTTAAATTAGGAATTTTGAAGGCCTCTCAATTACCCCAATCTGCCTTTCGCTGGGCCTGAAATTCGTGGGAAACGGGCCCTAAAATTACAGGGGAATGTGCCTAGAATTTGAGGGTGATGAGGCTGAATTCTTGTGGGAGAAAGGAACTAAAATACTAGGGGAAGGGGACGAAAGTACGAGAGGGAACAGATAACGAACCCAAGGTTTTTTTTCCAAAACCAAAATCGTCATCAATATATTAATTTTATTCGCAAGTCGCAGGATGTTTAACGGACGGACGAAAATTTAGGTTTAAGGTTTAGAATTAAGCGCCGCCGAAGGTGGCGCAGCCCCACTTTGTTAAAAAAATAACAGTAAAATTTTGAGATCTTTTATTAGAAAAAAAGCCTAATGGACACAGATAGAATAGAGAATTCCAATCAGACCTACGGAGTCTCCTGACTTTCATATACGCCCTGATTTTGGGGAGGATACAATTGCTGAATTTGGGGAAAATAAAATTGTTGATTTTGGTGAGAGTATTGGGCACTTATATCAGGGGCAGAATTTCCTTCTTGGTGTTGGCTGGGAAGGGCATAAAGAACACGCGGATCAACGTAATTAGGAGCATTAGGAAAGCAGTGAACATTCGGGTTATGGGGAAAAGTCGGGCTATAGAAAACTTGCTGGCCGTGGATATCCTGGACAAAGGGAACAATCTGAGCATAGTTACCATTCTGATCGAATGGAACATCCTCATCCTGATCGTAGGGAGCATTCTGCATCTGAAATGTCTTTGATAATTGGTACTCAGCTAAAAAAGAGTGTTTTCGTGCGCTATATCGTTCTATTTACTGGAAAAGGTCTACAAAACTTACATCATAAAATTTAAATTGCTCCTGAGGTGTGTATTCTAGCTGAGCCATATACTGGCAATAGGCCGAATATTGTCGATCAGCTTCCTCCTGTAGCTGCTGATTTATATCGTGCTGCTCAAGTTCGAAGTCTTCACCTTCTTGAAACTCTGGAGCAGCTGCACGTCCTCTTATTCCTCTGTTTGATTTTCCCAGGTTTACTGGTTTCGGCTTAAATTAAAAGAAATATAGAGACTTTTCCCAATCGAACCTTAATATAAGGAAGTCCAAGATATCCTTGACAAAGAGCGTGCCAATTGTTTGTATTCTTTAGACCAATTCTGTCGATGTCAGTGATCCCATTCATATACTTTTGAACGTTCTTCCTATGCAAATCCTTATTGATTAGCATGTAATGTGCATCCTAAATTATTTTTAGCAATTGAATTCTTCTACCTCATTCTCCTTATTGATCTGCGCATACATATCCCGATTGTTGCACAAGCTGTGACGAATAGTCTTCTTCCAAACCTCGGACCGGGGATCAAAGTTTTGAAAGTGCTCTCTGAAAATTTTTTCATCAGCAAGCATTTTTTAAACAAGTTACGCAGCGAATGCATAAATCTCCTGAAGATAGGCAGAATGATTTGGGGCATTAAGGAAGGCGAAACCGCTAATCAAACTCATCGGAATACTGTCTCTTGGTCTCTGGAAAAAAAAATAAGAAAATAATTTTTGGACGCTTTGGCTTGATCCTTTCGTCTCCCGATCCGCTCGACCGTTATAATATAAGAAGACAACTCACGTAGCAAACCTTCTTCTTTTTTGCCTTCTTGTCAATGACTTGATGTCCTTTGGCTATCTGCTTTCTGCTACCATTGTGCTCACGAGTGTAGCTCCTGCGGTTCAAATTTGGCTGATCAATATGTTCGGCAGGATCCATTCGACTATCGATGTTAGCAACTGTGTCATCGGACAAAAAATCGCCCCAGAAATGGTGTTCTCCATCCATGGTTTGGAGTATTGAGGAAACTAAATATCTAATTAAATAGAATAAATAAATGAAAGAGAAAATACAAAAGAAGAAAAAAAAGTATTAGGTTGTTAGGAAAGTTCTTGCGGTTTTTGTTATTAATATTTTAAATGATGTATTTTACAAGCAAAATTAATTATAATCGCTTGCCTTTATATATAATTTTAAAGCGCGTTTTCGCTTTATCTAGTCATTGTATTCGTTTTGTTTTACGATAATTTGGTAAATTTTTTGGGGGCTTCAATATAGTATGGACAAGCGGCAAATTCGCGCGATTTTCTTGTTTCAGTTCAAATTAGGTCGAAAAGCTGCCGAGACAGTTCGCGATATCAACGAAGCATTTGGCCAAGGAACCACTAACGAACGTACGGCACAATGGTGGTTCTACCACAGCTTTTTAAATCCGGGCGAAACGATTACAGCGAAAAAGTACTGCCAGCAATGCACCAGAAGCTCCAGCTTGCCGTATTTTCTCTAATAGAAGCCTTGGGCTTCTATTTTTCAAACCCTCTTTTTTGGTGGACTTCTATTAGAGGGGGACTTCTAATAAAGAGAATACGGTATGCACCTTAGATTGGTTAATCTGAAGGAGCCAATTTTGCTTCACGACAATGCCAGACCGCATGTCGCACAACCAACTTTGCAAAAGCTGAACGCATTGGGCTACGAAACTCTGCCTCATCCACCATACTCACCGGACCTCTCGTCCACCGATTACAACTTACTTCGCGAAAAATGCTTCAAAAACCAAGATGACGCCAAAAAGTTATTTTGATTAATAAAATTTTGTTAAAGCCGAGATATGCTCCTCTGAAATTGAAGGTTAAAAACCTCAAGAACTTTCCGAATAAGGATGGATAAAAGATAAATGAAGAATAGTTGAAGGATAGATGAGAAATCAATAAAATAGAATCAATCTGATAGCGAGGTAAAATCGAATAATAACAAAATGCAACCTATAATACAAAGTGCTTTTAAACTAACGCGAATTCAAAAATGATTCATTGATCGTTAAAATAGCATTCTCCTTCTCATTATTGGTGAGTATTTATTTTCACAAAATTAATAAGAGTTCAATTTTCAGTTATCAAGAAGGCTCGACCAGTTCGACGTCTTTCAACCAGATCTCACAACTCGCCTGATCTCAACACGACTGATGATCTCAAAATAGGAAATGATCTCATGCCCATGTAAGATCTCAAATAAATTTTTTTTCTTTCATCATTGTTCAAATTGAGAAGAATTTTGGGGAGAATGATAATAGAACGTTTACTCTTCTAGAGCTTAGACTTTAGATTTCTATCGGGAGTAAACTTGGCCATGTATTTTCGACATTTTCCACTCAGTTGAGCTTTCATTTTGGATAAAAAGATCCCTTTCTAAGACCCAAATTTAAAGTTCGACTCTTAATAACCCGAGTAAGCAATATTTCAACAATTTTTTAATCAACTCAGCGAATTCCTCTATTCTTTATGCGAACATATTGCCTCAAGAAGTCAGCATCAATTATCCGTTGACTGCTATTAGGGTGTCCCAAAAGTTCGTAGACAATTTCTCAGATGAGATATTTATTAATTTGTGGACGAGATATTTATTTATTTGTGTTTTCTCATTATTTTTTATCTGTTTTTACTTGTTTAATACACTGTTGCAACATTAGTCGGTTTCACGTAATGCTTGAACCGCGCGAAGCCAAACATCACATTCGCCTGTCACTTCTTGAATACTTCCGTTCTGGAGTCCCCGCAAGCGATGCCGTACGTTTGATGCAGGATCGAATGGGCAGCGAGGCCCCCTCCCGTGCTATGGTCTACAAGTGGTACCATCGATTCGAAGGCGGAGACAAATCGATCGAAGACAAGGAGCGCATGGGCAGGCCTCCTACCGTTGATCTGAATGCGATACTGAGCGCTCACGACGACAACCCACAATCTGGTGTGCGTATGTTGTCGAACACTACTGGAGCATCAAAATCAACCGTGCATAGGACCTTACACGAGGCTGGTTTTCATCCAGTTAAGCCGACACTTCTTCCTCATGCATTGACCGACACCCAGATGAAACAGCGCGTGGACATTTGCAAGTCGAATATTTCCAACTTCTCGACAACAGCCGCATTGAAGTCCATTGTTGCTCAGGACGAAAAATGGATCAGTTTCGACAACCCGAGTCACTCCTTGGTTTGGATTTCTGCTGATGAGCCTCATCCGACGGTGGTTAAACGCGAGATCCACGCGCCGAAGGCAATGCTGAGCTTTTGGTTTTGCGACCATGGTCCGGTTTACTGGGAGCTCATTCCTCAAGGAAAAATAGTTGATTCGGATCGCATCTGCAAGGAAATGAACGAAATGAAGCAAGGAATTCGTCACATCTGCTCTGGACATCGTGATATTTCGCTGTTGTTCGACAACGCCCGCCCGCACACATCTTCGAAGACTCGCCAGGAATTGCTGAAGCTTGGAATGGCTGTAATCCCTCATCCTCCTTACTCGCCGGACATCAGTCCTTGTGACTATCACGCGTTCCGGTCGCTGCAGAACTTCTGTGACAGAAAGCAGTTCAAGTCTTTCGATGATGCCCGTGTTGCTGTGATTGAATGGATCGAGTCGCGCTCGCCTGCTTTCTGGAGAGCTGGAATCGAGCAATTGCCCACGCGATGGCGCAAGGTCGTGGACCTCTGTGGACAATATATCATTGATTAAAAACCGCGCTGTTAAGGGTTTTATTAATAAATATTTGTTATCAAAATTTGTCTACGAACTTTTGGGACACCCTAATAATTGTAACTCTCTCGCTCTCCTCCTCATTTCTCGTCAATAATGCTACGCTGGTCGTCTGCCAATCTGACATCATTTTCGAGTATTACATTCCCGTCAGCAGCTGTGGGATCGTCACTTCTATTTGTCTGCATCTCATCTCCATAGCAACTCATTTTCTTTCTGCTCTACTCGAATAGGTTTCTCCTCTCGATTCGTCATGCTAGGAAATTTTTCATCAGGAGCTAGAGGAATGGCAAGTTTTTAAACAAACATTTTAATTTATTAATGATTTCCAGCGCTCATCCTCAAGTGGATTCACTCGTAGGAGGAGTCTTTCTCCTAGACGAACAAGAAAATCAAAAGTTCAACAGATTGTTCCAAATTACAATCCCGAGTGGAATCACAATGGAGGTATCTTTTCTCATTTTTTGTCCAACAAATTGCTAAACTCATATCAAAAATTAATATTTGATCTGCTCTTTATATCACTCAAGCGATGTATAGAATTACCCAAGTTGTGAGAGAATTTCGACGCGTTTTGAAAACCGTATTTTTTTGACTAAAAATAGCTTAAATGTTAAAGTTTTTCATAAAATTGTGGAGGATGTTGAAATCTAAAAATTGAGAGAATTTTCAGAGCAGGTTTATTACGATCCTCGCTCTTATAAAATTGTCGATCCAACGCCTACCATTGAAGCTCAACTTCGAGCGGCCTTCAATCCGAATCCCCTCCCAGTCCCTTCTCAAATCGGATGGAATCCCCAACCGCCAGCTCCCAGTGGCCTTCTTCCTCCAGCCGGCTATGGTCCTCCTCCTCCCTACAATCCCAGCTATCCTTCGAGTTGTCCTCCGACTCCGCTTTTTCAACACAATCCCCCACCGCCCTACAGCTTTCCTTCCTCGCAGCCGAGCTGCAATCCTGATTTTAGAGGAAATCAATAAAATATTTTTTTAATTAAAAAAGTACCATTTCCCCTGAGAATAAGTGCAAGAAATGCTATTTTCACTATGCTAATTAGCGTTATCTCGACGGGGGATCGTGATGCGACGCGTTGGCTGCCGATAACATCGTGGTTAGGACACAAAAATTAGGGGAAACTGACAAAACTAACTGACCTAGACGCATTCCGACTGACAGATTATCGCGGTCTGTATCTTTCCAAAATAAGATTACATCTGGTTTTTTGGAATAAACTGACCTTCAGCTAGTTTTTTTCCCCTTCGAGCTGATTTGCAGACCCGTTCCAGGACAATTGATAGTCGAAAAAATTCCTTTTAAGAAGAAATCTTGAAACCTTTGTGGGGGTTGCGCGAACGCAACCCCCGGACACAAAAATTGAGCTGTAGGTCAACTTCAACTCGAAGCCACCTCACGGGTCAGCCCTGCCTAAAGTGCAATAGAAGAGCCTCGCCATGGAGTCGATTCCTTGATGATCGAATCGAAACTCCCAGCAAGGTAAGTTTAATGCTCGACTAGAAGCTGTCTGTCTATCGAAATTCAATGCCGAGTCTCTACAGGTGCAATTGGGAGAGAAAGCGGCGTAGCATTGGCTCAAAATTATTGAAAATCGTTTTATTTTCTGCTTTTATCCTGGCAAACGACATTTAGGAAAGGTCTTTTGGAAGCCTAAGCCTATTGAAAAATATCCAGCAGAAAAGGCAAAAAAAGCTTGCGACACACGGGATTCCATCCTAAATGTCAATTCTGCGTAATGGATTTTTTAAAATTTTCTATCGATCGGGAAGCAAGAAGATTGCGAAGGAAAAAGAAGTACAACGAACTACAAACGACCTCTTAAAAAGGGTTTTTGAAAATATTTCCAGAGGATGAAGAAGCAAAAAGCTTACGATACCACATCATTGCAAAGAGAAGAAAAAGATTTATTTCCAAGTGAAAATATTTCAAAGGATGGATGGTTTCTGACAGACTCCGTTGCAGTCGGCCATTCCGCAATTGAGATTGGCTTGACAGACCTGGTCGATTGGGCATTCTTCATCAGTCATACAGGGGACATCTTGGAGGATGTATTTTCTGATGGCAGTAGGCTTCCTGCAGACTCCGTTGCAGCTAGACATTCCGCAGTTTGGATTGGCTTGGCAAGTCTGATCGACTGGACACTCGCCATCAGTCATACAAGGAACGTCTTGGTCCTTGTTGTAAGACTTTGAAGGTAGCTTGCAGAATCCGGGACAATCTGCCATTCCACAGTTCAGATTGGGTTGGCAAGTCTCATCGACTGGGCATTCTCCATCGTTATAGCAGGGAACTACTTGGATCTTAAAGTGTCTTGACTGACACCATTGGTTACACCACGGCTCCCATGATGGACATCCAAGAAGCCGAAAAGTGGCTACACAACTTTCTCCTGGTGAGCAGTTACTGTCATCTTTACAATTACGGGCGTAAGCGACATGGCCAACCAAGAAAATCTAAAAGATTTGATTGAGAGAAAGGAAATTCACCAGTAGGAGAAGACGCATGCCGGCGATGATAGAGGCGGCTTTCACATTCTTCCTTTTAAGCGCTTTCTATGAAAGACAGCCAAGAAAAAAAAGCATTTCATTGAAAAAGAAAAAAAGACGACTCTTTATCTCAATCTTCCTTTGTCAGCCATTTCTACCAATTGCTCATGTTTGCAATGTTTTGCAAAGTTTTAGAGAAGATAAAAATCTATCAGTTTCAAGGAGTGAATCCCAGGAAAAAACGTGAAATATTTCGAGAGTTCGATATGTTGAATTCTTCCCTTCCCTTCGCAACAATCAAAGATGCCAAAAGGCGTTGTCTCGGTCACTCTAATGAGCTGTTGCGTAATGGCAGAGAAGGACCGCCAGGTTTATGGTCTTGTGGCCCTGCGTAATTGACTCGTTGTGACCCTCTGTCTCACATTAGCAACTTTATGACTCTGCTTTTGAGTCGAGCCGATTCTCCAAATTGAAATGGATTCAAATATAGCCAGAGGCCGCGTGCTGACCGTTATTTGATCTTCCAGATGAGTTGGCTGATGGAATGGATTACGGTGGAGGCTGAAGGCTGGCGGAAGACACAAAAACAGCCACCCGGCTGGGGCTAAATGAGCTAGCAAATCGACCCACTAACCGCCCGAATTTGAATGGAGGTGGAGAGAGAGACCAATGATCAAAATTCGATGCTTTAAACTCTTCGTTTTATTGAAATTTCTCCAAAGATCGATTTATTTCTATTTTTCAGCACATTTTTATTTTAAAATACCCAATTTCATAGGAGCTTTTATTTACACACGCGTATGATTTCTTTTCCCTCGATTTCCTCCATAAAAATTGGAAAACAACCTTCAGGAGATTTTCTATTGTTTTGTTGTGGAATTCAACTAAAAACAAAAGTTGATTATTTGATTAATTTATTGAGAAAAAAGACTCGCTGAGCAAATGAGAAAATACACGATTAGATGAAGCAAATGAGACACATCAAATACACGAAAAATGAATACAAAGTACAGTAAAATCTTTGACTAATCACGATCTGTTTCCTGATCGTCTGGTTGCAACACTCAGCGACTTTTTGGGGGAAAGAAAAGTCGAAAGCAAGCAGACAGCCAAGAACTCAGGAATTGGGGGGAGGAAGGGTTGAAACCAACCCAAACAATGTAAAAATACATAGACAAAATGCACCGGGAAGTAAAGAATAAAGATGAGAGCGAGAATGGATCGGCTAGACTAGGAGACTGAATGAAAGATTTTTGTGGGTATTCTTTTTTTTTTTTGGAACGAAGCTTCGCAGAAGACGTCGCAAATAAATTATTAAAAAAGTGATTATATATGCCAAAAAACCTATTAAAATTAGCAAAAAACAAAATAAAACAGCTTTTGTTAGGAAAGCCGTGACATTTTGGGCGGAGAGCATTCCATTTCATCCTTTTTACAAGCCGATTCGGGCGAAGACGCTCCCGAACAGAAGCCAGAATCCGTCTGATTGATTGGAGTCGAGAGAAACGGAGCTTTTATAGTTTGGAGCTGAGGTGAGGGGGTTCGGTGTGAGCAGGGAGGTGCGAAGCTCCCACCCAAGTGACAACGAGGATTTTCGAGGATTTCGAGGCCCATCGTGCGGTCCACCATCGGCAGCAAGCCGAGCAGCATTTCCTACAAAAATTGATTGATTCATCTCGGCAGAAAACTTACCAAGTCGATGCTGAGAATGTCGGGGATGTTGAAATAGCTGGGAGAGAAACCGGCAATCTCTTGGAAGAGAGACGAATCCCATTGCTGGGCGGCGCTCAGAAGCGCTAGGGCACATTGGACGGAGGGGAGAAGAGTTGCCAGCTTGTAATCTGAAAAAAGTAGGAATTAGAAACGATTTTGAGCCAGCGAATTTAAATCTTCTACAGTAAGCGAGTTCTTTCCGTGAAATTTGAATTAAAAAGTCCTCCTGGATTTATCAATTTATTCCGCCTCCTTTTTTTGGGCCCTACAGTAACTCAAATTTGAATTCATAGAGTCCTACAGTAAGCCAAAAGCTTCCCCGAGAATTTTAGGAGATCTACAATAGACTGAATTTGAAATTATTCCGCCCCCTTTTTTTGAATTCTCGAACATTACGGTAACTCGAATTTGAATTCAAGAATTCCCTTTTTGTTTTTGAATTCCTAGAGTCCTACAGGACAGCTAGAATTTGAAATGATTCCTCGTTGTTGTGTTTAAATTTGCGAACGGAATACAGTAACCTCCTAGCGAACAGTCTAGAGGAACGACCTCCATTTTTGAAAAGTTTTAGCATTGTTTCCCTCAAAAGATGGCTCATCCATCACCGTCCCTGTACAGGCGTGTGTCGTGCCATCGACACTCAAAGTGTCGGAGAGTCAATTCTCCCAGCCGCCGCCACCAACTCGCCTCAGATTTTATCTCTCAACCGGTAGAGAGGCGTCGGGCGCGACACGTTCAAAGGTGCGAAATTGGCGCTTAGCTGTATAAACTCTTTTTCGGCTGGTACGGTACTTGTCACTATCCTCATTAAATTCAAATGCAAGCGAGACAATGCAACATCTCAATCAATTATTCAGACTCTATCTCTCTCTCTGATGATGAGCGGAGGCATTTCAAACCAGCTCATTAATCGTTGAGCGCGAGGAGAGGCAGGATCGCCTCAAAAAAATAGACAATTATCCTCCACAAAAATGGCCTTTTTTTCTCTCTCCTTCGATGGAACAGGTATTATTCGATCCTCCGAGTTGAGAGGACAGGAGAGAGCGTGTTTTTTGACGGAAAGAGAGACGAGACAGGACCCCTGGGGTGAACCCGGAGAGACAACAAAACTGGATATTCAGATGGAACTATTACTGTATATTTGAAGAGATCTCCAGGGGTGGTCTTTTTCGGCAATAATTTTCTACATTTTTTGTACCAAAAGAAGCTTAAATCCACTGAAAGCCATAGGTCTTAATCTACTTAACAGTCAGGGCAGCTACAGTTGAAATTTTACCTTTTTAGAGCCAGGATTATTGTATTTTTTCTACGATGTTTGTGCCAAAAATCACTGGAAATGGTGAAAAAAGCCGTGAAATCACAATTTCGATTTAGAATTTTTTTAGCGAACTTTTCTATCAGAGGTAAATGGCTAAATTGTTCAAGCCCTCTTTCCCTGATGTTAAAAGCTACTCCAATTTTCAGCGCCCTCATTCAAATTTCTCTGATACTTTTTATGTGGCGGATCTTTTTTTTTTGGCAAATCGGAAGCCATCTGCCTCGGCAATCGTATGACCCTAATACTGAAGCCATCAATATCTCCCGGAATCCGGATCCACCAGAGGAGAAAAAAACCGCTGTCCTCACGTGCTTCTCACTGATTAATTGTTTCGGCCCGATTCAAAAGTTCTCCTCCCTAGATTATAAGAGAGAAAGAGAGAGAAGAGACTGGGAGATATTAGATTATGCAAGACGATGATGTACCGAGCACAGGGCTGTTGGCCATCAATAGTCGCCGCAAAGGGTCGCCGACAGTCTCTCCTACATTGTTTATGATTTACTGAATCCCCACATGTTTCAAGTCTCTCTCTCTTACAGTAGCCCCTCAAGAGAGGATTTCTTTGGGACTTCAGGTTTCGCGCACAGTACATAAATCCCGAGATTTGTATGATAGACACTCGGCACGCGACAGACGAGATAAGACCACTGGCTAGATTATGAAAACAGATCTCTCCCCCACCACCAGAAGCTAGACTATTACCTCTCCTTAATTAGGTGGCCATTAGTGGGAGAGTTTGTCCAGGTGGTGGTCACTCAGTTAATCCGTTTGACTATCTCAAGCAAATAACAACTCGGTCTTATCACCTGGGGAACGTTTGCGCGAACTCTCTCTCTAGGTGTCAATCCCTCTTTACCTCCCTTGATAAGAGAAGAGGAATGACCTCGTCATTGTGCGCGAGAGCGAGGCAGCTGCATGAACTGTTGCATTCTCGGCGGGAGGTCTTCAACTGTACCCAGGCGATCATCCATCAACCGAGAGAGGGGGGAGATGAGGAACTGACCCAAATGGTAGTCGCATTGTTTAAATCTCAACACCTGTCTCCCAGAAATCTACAGTAATCGCTATTCTCTTAGATTAGGGTTGATGGATGGCAGGGGGAGGGGGTGGGCTGATCAGGTTACCACACAAACTTGGGTCAGCTAATAAACTAAACCTAGGCGGTCTAATCGTTTGATGATGAAGAACAAATAAAAATATCCCCTTCCTTCTGCTAACTTCTTCTTTTTCTCTCCAAATCGGAGGGACAACAACCGGCCGTCTATTTGAAAGGAAGGAACAGTTGTTGCTTGTGGCTGTGAGAGGTGTGTTCTCATTGTTTATACGGGAGTCTCACTTGATAAACTGGCACCTCAGCAGGAGGTCTTTTCTTCTTCTCCTTCTGGTTTATGGTCAAACAGATGGGTAAATTATTTGGAAAGGTGCAAATTGTTGGCTCGTACCCGTAAGCTTTTACCAGTCAATTATCATATTCATACCATTGCATTACTGTAGGCCCCCTGGAACCTGTCGCACCCATCGCGCTACAGTAATTAACTCAATTAAGACAATCCGATGCGCTGATTTTGAATGGCAGTACAGAATAATGACTCTAGATGGATTATCCCTGGCTCTGCATCTGGCGTTGATGACAATCTTAGGATGCACCTGGATCCATTGTATTATTATGCTGGATTAGGTCGAGGAAGAAGAGAGATGCCGCCAAGCCTACAGGTGCTTCCGGGAATTGCGCAAGCTGCGGGCTGGCACTGTGCTGGACGACCTCAGCCATGGCGGGTCATCATGAGTTCTCTTTGTTGTCGTGCGCGACACGGAGGTTTACGAGTCCAGCCGAGTCCGACTACCTGCTAACGATGCTCATTGTCCTACAAGTCAAGGTCTAAACCCCCACCCTGTGTGGAAGCACTTGAAGCTCATTCTGGCGGTAAGAGATTAGAGGAGAGAGCCACTCATTAGACTCCTTGTATTGGGCGCATGCCGCTACCCATCTGGCGACAGTTGCCGGATTCAAACGGGCCGAGATCTTTGCCATTGTCTTGCCCCAACAGGTCAATTACAATCTATGCTGTTTGGACTGTCGAACGAACGAACGTTTTAGACTTCCTGGGGAGAGAGAGGTCGAACTGACAGAAACCATCAAAATCAACTCGACTAGACTACTATTTTCACACTTCCCGCGCTCTCTCTCTCTCTGGGGGTACGGTGTCAACCTTGACAGGTCGGCCGGCTTGTTATCTTTACAAATCACTAGAGCAGCACAACCTTGCTTGTTTCACACAGTTTTCGAGCGCTTGATCACTATCTCTATCGGACTTGGGCGCGAATTTAAGGTCCCTCCGAATGAGAGAGAGTGAGATCGAGAAAAAGGTATCTCTGGGAAAGAGAGGAAACAAAAAACTTGGGCTGACCGTTCGCCTTTGTCGGCACACGAATTCGCAGATGACTAATAAAGCCGCCATAGGTGTGAATGGAAATTGGAAGAGGATGACTCCTTTCTTGTGCTTATATAATTCAAAAGATGAGATTGGAGGAGTTGTTAGATCAAAAAGACCAGATCGAGTAATTTTTCCGAAAATCGAGCTTTTTATGCCAAAAAGTCGCCAGAAAACCATCAAAGATGATGAGCTTTTTTGGGAATTTTGCCTAAAAATCAACTCGAAAAATCCTCCATTTTTCCTAAATTTTTGATAGATTCCGGCTAGCTTCTTTGTCTAGACATTATCGAGTGTGTATTTTGCCGATCCACAAATCAAGCGACTCCAAGTTCGCAACACGCATTAGTGACATCTGGCCTGGTAGTGCCAGGCACCGGATCATTTCCCTGACAAGGCTTAGGAAGAAGAAGAAGTTCCCTTCTTGAGGAGGCTAGACGCGAGAAGAGAGGCCCGTAATTAATCGGTTTCGCTTGTGATACGATCAAAACCTCGCGCGCAAAACCTGACAGGGTTTAGCTAAATTGCGCAACATTAATCTACCGTCGGCGAGAGGTCTTTTCAACACCTTTTTTAGGGGCCCAATTGGCAACTTTTTCTTTTAATTAGAAAGGCAGAAAAGGTCGACGGTGTGGCGAAGAGGCGAGACAGACCCCCCGTGGAGAGACGAAAAGCGCTGGAGAGAAGAAACTCAGCCAAAGAAATTGATTTTATTGGCTAAAATTCTTCTATCACTTATAAAATATAAAATATCAATCTAGCAGAAATAAAAATTCGATTTAAAATCCAAGATAATACCCAAAAATTTTCACGATTTTTTCCCTCGATTTCCTAATCCATTTTTCTCTCCCTTCCAACGCAAAAAAAAGCGCATACAAATGCGACAACTACCTGAAAAAGAGAGGAGAGCCGGGGCCATTACAAGCGAGCGGCGCGTCGATGGAATCGCAAACGAGTCTCTCTCTCTCTCGAAGACTGTGTGTGGTCCTATTCAGATGCAGATGTCTTTTCCACCAATACGGGAAGAGAGGAGAGGAAAGTTGGCCTCATTTCTGCCTTACCGCACGGAAACGCTGCCCTACCTGTAAGGCAAATGGGCCGTAGCCGAACACCACCGTCGCTCAACAAAGGCGACGATCCTCTCGGGTGCCAGGCTAGCTGATGCTCTCCCCCCAACAAGGCAAACGTGTCCAATTGGCCGGTAAAAGGGCAACGCAGCCCATGTATCTTCACCGCCTGCGGTTGAATTCTAATTGAGAGAGACCTCCCCTCAGACAAAGAGAAGCAGCTGTTCGTTCTGATTGATTTATCTAATTCTTTTCCGACTTCTTTTTTGACCCCATCTTAGGCATTTTTTGTGAGAGAGGATGGCTGTTAGTGCGCGAAGACCAATTTACAGGGGATTTGGGAGAAAAAAAATGCCTGATGCAGCGGAACGCGCCGAAAAAACGAGGAGAGAGGATTTACTACTTCTGGGTGGTCCGGAGGAATTTAAAAAAGACTCACTTTTCTGGATCCCGTGGATGATGTCGACAAAGCTGCCGCGAATGCCGGCAATTTGCGGAAGACGAGCCAGAATCTGATCGTAGAAGTCCATCGCGGTTGGGGAGCAGACATCCCAGTCGAGGCACTCCAGGATCAGCGTCTCCAACGGCATCACAACCTCACTTTCGATCGCATTCGAACTCCAATAGACCAGATCGTCGGTGTTGACAGGCGTTGGGGCTTTCAGCTTACTGGCGATGAAGAGGCAAATCCCAGTGACCGCTTGAATCTCCTTTGGGGGGACTCGTCTCATCGAGAGATAGCGATCCAGGATGATTACAGCCAATGGGAAGACATCATCGTCGCAATTCATTTCCTAAAATTTTTCATTTTTGTTGATTTTTTCACTAGGACTCACCCTGCAGATTTCGGATAGCCATTCCACGCACTGTTCGCGATGAGTTGGCTCCAAAACGTCTTGGAAAGAGATGAAAAGCATTGGATTACAGGATCGTTTGATCTATAAAAGGGAAGATATTAGAAGAAAAATGAGGAGTTTACCTCAGATTTTCGAAGATTTTCCAAAACTCGCTCATCTTGGAAAAGAGCTCGATCAAATAAAGTCCTCACCCCGGGCGATAAAGCCGAATTCAATCGGCTATCTTCCGAAGGCCTTTTTCGATTGTTCATCTAGAAAAAGTTCCTTGAGTAGGAAAGAGAAAAAAAAGGTTGGATCGATATCTTTAACTGTTTTTCTTCTGCGGGGGAATGCGGTAAATCACGTCTCGTTCACATCATTCCATACCGCTTTGAAAGGGGTAATATGCGAGCCGATCGGGATACAAAAGCGAGGGTGAGTAACGGGTAAAAGAAGGGGAAGAGACAGGAACGATACAGATCTCCAGTCAAAGTCTCAAGGTTTTTTCGACTGAGAAGTGATAAAAACAGCCAGCAGAGGCTCAGTCTCAGGTCGTAATTTATTCATTTCGAGAGCGGTGCAATTTCGCAATTCAACTCGGATTCCGACTGTTATTTATGAAGGCTAAAGAGCCATTAGAAGTCACAAGGTGTGTGCGAAAGGCTGAGGAAAAAGACTTACGGGATGGCTCATCCTCTTCTGGTTGACTGGCTGACATCGCTGACGATGGTCCTGATTATTGTGGCTAAAAAGGAGAGACGATTTTTCACAGAGGAGAGAGAGATAGTCAAACCTGGAGGTGGAAGGAGAAGCCACGAGGAGTTCTTCACAGCGGAGACTCAATTCAAACTCAGAAGACATAATTACCAGACAGAGAGAGAGAGAGAGAGAAAGAAGGCCCTGAAAAAATGAGATATGAGAGATTGTAAAAGAAGGGGAGAGAGGAACTAATTAGTGCAAACACGAGGCTCTCTCTCACAGCCAACTCGGGTAAGGCGACAGGCAAGCTGGGCGGGGCCAGCTGGTACTCTGTCCGTCTTGGCTCCGCCCACTCAACTGGTGGAGACTGACCTCCTCATGCTTAAGAAAGGGCGAGAGAGAGAGAGAGAGAGAGAGACCCTTGTCATCCCAGACAGGGGGATAAAAGGAAAAAAATCTTGCGATGTAGCAATTTCCGACGGCTACAAAAGCCCATTTTTCATAGACAAATGGGGCCCAAATCTGACGGATTTTACCTCAAAGTCTCGGAGATGAGATGGTTTCTCCAAAGTGTGAGCCGAAAAGAAAGTCGTAAACAAAACGACAAAAAAAGTAGAAGAAAAATGGTGGATTTTAAGAGACTTGTGCACGGGGCATACATTATGTTGTTTCTCATCACGTGAGGAGAGATCCTGGTTCAAATCAACAAACCGTCGATTCAATCTCTCGAATTCTGTTGCAATTTCTTGTACTTTTGATGATAATAATGATCTTTGTGAATCTCTATAGAGGAAGAGAGGCTCTCTTTCCTTGAGATCATAAAGCCGATTTAGAGTCAAACTATATAATTTTTCTCGCATTTTTTGAATTTAATAATTTGGAATGTTCTGCAAAGCTCTTGATCTTCTCTACAAGATTGTAGAATATCAAAAATGATGGAAATCATGAAAAAGAGAGATTTCCTCATTACGGTTAACCAAAGATATGGGGCTAAAAGCGAAAATTATATTTGGTGTGTGTAGGGCTCGAATCCCCTTTTTTTAAAACGAGGGGCGCTATAGTTGCGATTTTTGCTTCAGACTATTTGCGGGGTTTGATAAAATTTTCTCAGAAATACAGTATTTTTGAGTCCAAAAACGCCCTCATCGGATTTAAAGAAAAGCTAAAAAAAAAAGGCTTTAAATTCCTCTCTTAAACAATAATAGTTTACAATGGCTATTTTTCTTTAAAAGACATTTGTCTAATTTCTCTCTCCTTTGCTCAAATGACCTGGTTGGCTCTCTCTAAAACCCGCCGCCGCCCAGCATGACATCCCGAGTCTTATAACGACAATACAATGGTTGCTCTCCTGTCAAGAAGCTGAGGTCACCGGCCGGGTGCGGTAACACCATCGGCTCAAATCTTAATGGGAAGACTGAGGCTCTTTCCCGCTAATGACTAATGTTTATTGTTACCGGCGGCAGTCTCACAGGCTCAAACAGCCGAACAAGGCGCGGCATTTTGACGGCAAAGGCTATGGGAACTATTTTTTACAAACATCTGCAGTTTTTTTTTTTGAATTTCTCGCAGCTTTTAGCCTAATCTCGGGGAATATTGTAGAAGCTTTTTGATCACTTCTCCACCAAATTCCTGAAGACTTACTGTATTTTCTATCTAAACTTTTAATAAATTCCTCTTCCTTTTTAGTGAAAAAACGTCGTTTTTTGATTGGAATTTTTATGAAGCCTTTTTCAACTCGCGTAACTACCGTATTTGTGAGGATTGGATGAGTTGCGAAAGAGACCCAAAATGTGTGAGAGGGTTCGCCAGCCTTGCGCAAGACTCTTTTCCGCTGGTCCCAAGATGCGCTTATGACCCGTCGAACTGTCAATTTATTGGCTAATGATTTGGCGAAATAATTATGAGAATTTGACCTCGGGTTATCTTCCTTGGCGATATAGAGGAGCTCGGCATCGGCTTTTGAGAGATCCCACCTTGGAAAATCAACAAAATTAGAGAGACTTTTGGAAGAAATTCAGTCTATTTTTGCCCAAATGGTGTGTTGTGCCAAGAGATTTCTCAATTTGCCCCCAACCCCGGGATGGAGCAGGTGCCACAATGTGTTGCGTCAATACGGTCGTCGCAATCTAAGGTCCTATAGTCAGCGAAGGCGACTGGTGGACTGGTGCATTGCGCAAGCGGAGCCAAAACGGCTACGGCTGTTCGAGCTCAGGTCATCTGAGGAACCTGTAAACAGTAGAAGCCAGGTGCCAGGGGGTCGAGTTGACGTCATTCCAGAGGGCAAACAGCTACCGGCCAAGTAAGGAATAATCATGTCGGAATTCACTCATTTTTGGGCTTTTCGATCAACTTAAAAAATATTGTGTTCTAAAAATTTATCATTGCTTTCAATGTTTCTTCATAGAGTTACTTCAGCCTAAAAACGAGCATTTTTCTCATTATTTGAGTGGATTTCAAAACTTGAAATGTTCTACAAAGTTGTAGAGGAGATCAAGGGCTACAACTTTGTAGAACATTATTTTCCACAAAAATAAGAGTAGGATTTAGAAAAATTTGAATTTCTATAGTTTGTTTTTAAAAAATTGATTACATAGCTGCCTATTCGCGTTGGGGTTTCCGCACCGAGACCCACATTTACTTAATTTTAGGATAAGACGAATTGATGCGCAGTGATTGATAGTCAAACATGAAACAAGCTAGTTTTTAATAGTTAAGCGTTACTGTATTCAGAGAATATAATTTTCTCGAAGTTTGGTGTAACAACATTTTCAAAATTTTTGAAGCAAAATCTGATCAAACCTATGGTTTCTCATTTTTGGGGAGACAGCAAAAAGTCTCTCAATGACTATAATCCCCTAAGAGATCCAATTATCCCAGTGGACAATTCGCCTTACAAGTTGAGCTGTCGATGGCGCAACGCGTAAACAAAAAGTCGGGTCATGCTCAAGGCAACTCATCGAAGTGCCTCTTGCCCGCACCGGGTCAGTCGGCCTCTCTGTAGCCGCGAATGAGCGAGAAAGTGCCAGTGGAATAATCCTCCCAATAGGAGACAAAAAAGGGCTTGTAGTACAAGAGGAAAGCGTAAAAGAGAAGAGAGAACGGCGGAAAGGTTGGTCGGCTGACTCGTCATCCAACAAAAAAGAGAGAAGACACCGCACCATCAACGGATGAGAGAAATGGGACCGTCGGCTTGTCGCTTTTGTTCTCAATTTTTGGTGCAACTATTTCTGAATCTTGAAATCAATTGATTTCCGATTTTCTTTTTTCTTTCTCTTCCGCGAGTCAGGAGCTAAGAAAATCCCAGCCAGAAGAGTCCAAAATCTCTCAGAAAAGACCAAATTCTCATCAATTTTTCAGAAAATTCGGGACAAAATTTTAAGAAATTAAGGAAATCGACTGCCCTTTGATCAACTACTTTTTTTTAAAAGAAAATCATCAGCTATGAGTTCTCTCTCTCTCTCTCTCTCCTAGATTTTTCTCATAGATTCGAGAATTCTTTTTGAGCAACTTTATTGACTCAAAGTGCCCGGTCGACTGATTTATATGCGACAAGAGACACGCTTTGTTCCTTTTGTTCCGCTTGTCCAGCGAGGAAAAGCGATAAATTAGACAATCCAATAATCCTGGGAAAAGAGCTCGTCGTTAAATTTTTACGATCCTGTCGACTCCTGGGTGCATGGAGTTATTGTAAATCATCGGAGGGAGCGAAATAAAAACAACATCTGCTGTAATTATCCGCTTTCTCTCTCTCTCTCTCTCTCTCTCTATCTGTCTATCTATCTCCTCCTCATGAAAGAGAAAAAGGACGACATGGCGAAATCTTCCTTCGCGCACTTGCGCCTCCCAGTACTTTTTTCGGACTGGCACGGAAAAAAATCGGAGGGGAGGTCGTTAATCACAACGACTCTTTGTACGAACTGGGCTGGCTGTGGAGACCACATCGCCGCTAATTCAAAGTCAAAGGGAATGGAGGTCGAAGAGTTTTTTCCCGAGTGATAAATTGTTGTCCGACTGGCTGTGAGGCTCTCACTTCAAATTTCGGACTTTCTTCAGGGGAATCCTGAAGGAGAAATCAGTTTTTTCTCTTCTAGAGAGATATTCTAGCAAGAGAATTTCGCAAAGTTCAAAATATTTGTATAAAACTCTGTTGGAATACTGTAACTGATTGTTGTCTCGCTGGAGCAGAATTTTCTGGTCTAAAACCGAACATCTGGCCGCTTTTCTGAAGGCGATTTGTCCTGAGATTCTAATCTTGAAAGGACGGGCAAAGACTGAAGGTGGGAATTTTCGCCAAAATCGGAGAATTACAGTAACGCGGAGATTGCAGTAATTTGAGGCGATTGACCTTTGTTTGAAATTGGTAGCCTTTCTCTCTCTCTCCAGCCAGCTTGAAGACATTTTTTTCAACTAATTGTAGGTAGTGAAAGCTGACCGTGAACAATTTCTCCCAGCTGTTGCACCGTCGTGCGTAATTTCAATCCTCAGTCAAGGTAATCGGCAGATGCCAGATGGCTGGCAACAGTAGCAGCGGGGGGTTCTTCGATATCTGCAATGAACGGCTTCTACTTCCAGCAACACCGGAACTCTGTTCTTTTCAAAAGGCCCTAGGAGTAATGATGTTTGCACAATATTGACACTCTGAATGACTCGCAGCGAGGGACAGGTGTGGATGATTAACGACAGCCGGGATTAGGACTTCTTTCGAATCTTCACTCTTCAAATCGAGGGGAACCATTTGTTAAAAAATAATCTAAGCGCCGAAAAAGAGGCTAAAGAGACATCAAAATTGCAAGCAGATGTGGAAGGTAAATGGCATTCGAAAAGAGTTATTTTTTAACTTCGAGAAGCTAATTAAGAGAAAGAACATTTTGGTCTAATTGTTTGTTTTGTTAGCTCACAATTTTACAGAGATAGTCAAAATCATAGATGAACCATTTTGATGTTTTTTACAAAGTTGTAGCCCTTGATTTCCTCTTAAACTTTGCAGAGCATCTTTTTTCTCAAAAATTGTGGTAAGAATTAGAAAATTGGGCGACTTCTTTCACCTCTTTTTGGAATTACTGTAGCTTAAAAGTGGTCATTTTTTACGTAGAGAATCGGCATTTTAAAAGTTACAGAAACATAATTTATTAGTTCGTGGCAGATGCGAGAAATGGTCTGCTCTCTATCTAGTGATCCAATAAAAAAAGTCAGGATGATTGAACTGTTTTCGTTTTTTTTCGCCTCCAGAAAACCTTGAAAGAAGTCGCCTTCCGCCCCATAAAAAACTGCCAATTTCCCAGAACTCAGCTGGACGCCACTTTTCGCGCAATGCCCTTGCCTTGTCATGTGTTTTTGTGGGTTATTTTCCGAGAGAGATTAGACTCTAGTTGCGGATATTGTTTATTTGAAGGTGAGAAGGAGAGGGAAGAGGTCAGTTGTGAAGGGGGGATGGCTACTCGATACTTATATTTACTAATCTCATCGGGTCGGAGAAGAAAAGAACTGTCACTTTTAAGGCGAGGGACAGGTGTTCTGACAGGAACTCTGGCTGGGGGTTGGTGACGTTTCTCTTTGAATCATCTTTTTGGGTCACTAGTTTCAAGATGAATTCTTTTGAATCAATTTGGAAGACAAAGAGGAACTCGCAACCGGACTTTCAACAAATAGACTCGAGAGAGAAAGACGTTGAACGAAGAACAGTGGTTGATTTTTTACGAAAATATTCCATCTTTTTGCCTTTTTGATCTTCGACTTCCCAGATGAAAAGCGAATGAGACTAAACGAGAAGATTACCAAGCAATTGAGATCCAAATCAGCCTCGCCCTTTGTCTTTTTAATATTTTTTGGTGAAGAATTCAGCAATCTGTTTCAAATTCTATCATGTGAGGTTTATCAGGCTTCTAGAATCATCGTGATCATAGTTCAATAATATATGTAAATTCTGGAAGAAAAACTCTTATCAAATAAATTGGAAGAAAAGCAAGATTCTAAAGGATTTTCCACTAGAACCTCATCAACTTTTCAATATAATAATAAATATAATAATTTTCTTCAATTTCCAACATTTCTTATAATTTTTCATGTTTTGTAATCTTGTAGAGGAGATCAAATCCTAAAACTTTGTAGAACGTGTAAAAGTCTAAACAATTTGCCTATTCGATAACGCTAAAATATGCACATTCGGTTCCAAAGTCTTATCAAGAAGTCGTTCAGTTTTCTGATTTATACCACAATTTTTGAGCAAAAAGATGTTCTGCAAAGTTGTAGAGGAGATCAAGGGCTACAAGATTGCAGAACATCGAAAGTCGAAGAAGTTGGAAGAATCATTCGCTACGGTATTCTCTGTCAAAAAGATCTCTAATCTCCTGGAGAATGTCACTCAACTTTCTGGCCAATTAGATAATCTCGAAGGATCGATTCAACAGAACTCTCGCTCGGACCATTAATCCGATGATGAGGCGCCCTCTGTCTCGGAGAACATGCCCCGCAGTGCGGTAACCCTCGCCTCGTCGGTCTCTTTGTCCCAACGCGTGAGACCACCTGTCGCGACCCGGGTAGAACGACAAAAAACGATGCCACAAACGAGATAAGCAGATGCTAGCTGGAGTCCCGAAAAAATGAGAAAAGAAGAAAGCGAGGGGGAACACCACCCACTTGATTGTAAATGTTACGGCTCCTTTTATCCAAATAAAACAACTTTGAGGAGGTCATTTTGATAACTTTCGGCGCCTTGAAGTGGACAGCTACTGATAAGCACGAGAGTCGAGCAAAATAATAATTGATAAAAGAGCTCACTTCCGACCCGCATTTTTGAGCGAAAAAGCGGCATTTTCTCAGGTCCTTTTGGGCGATCAGTGCACAAGACTACAGTAATATTCATTGACTGCCTTTTTTGTGGGGGAATTCGCGTGGGACGGTCATCCTATCCGCTGCTCCGTATCGAGGGTTATTTACTTCAAAGGACGGCAAGATAAAATGATTGCAACTGGAAGTGTTTCAGGCGTTATCGTCGTGACAAAAATTAGATGAAAATCTTGGCGCCCAGAGCGCTGCTTCAAAAACGGAAGTCTCATTCAAACTCTTGAGGAGAAAAGCGAAAAAATCTCAGGAAATCTGATAGATTCAATTGCCTTGGAATCCAAGAGATAAGTCCAATCAGATTGTAAAAATGAATTCGTCGTCTCGTTCAAGAAAAAGTGTTTTTTTCTTCATTAAAAATTGGAAGATATTACGAACAAAATGAGGAGAAAATTCCATTTTTGATCTCATTTTTTGAAGAATTTTCACATTTTTTGGCCAAAATCTTCTTGAATTATTCAGCCAAACTTGGATATTTGACAACATTTGAACATTTGAGCTAAAGCCGATTTAAAAAAAAATAAAAATCGCCTAGAATTTTGGAACTTTTAAGAAAGAAAACGATGTAGATTTCATTCTCTTTTTTAAACTAAAGTGAGAATTTTGTCGCGTTAGGCTTTTCACTAAATGAGATTAAACGAGAGCGATTTTGATGTTAAAAAATTCGATTTTTTTACAAAAAAAGATTATCGGCTTTTCCTATCTGAGTTGAGATTTTTAGACGAATCGAGCCACCCTGGGTTACTGTTGAAAACGATGAGCTGACCTCTAAGAGAGAAAGAAGACGCAGCCGTCGTTCTCCGTTCGCAGTTCTCTTCTTTATAAAGGTGCCGTATCGTTCGGCGCCAACACGTAGAGGGAGATGGCGGGAAAGCCAAAAACCTGGAACTAGGTTGAATTAAATTCGAGTGGCTTTCCTCGGATTCCAAAAAAATAAATTTTTTATTTTAAAAGGGTAGGAAATAATCATAATTTTGGGAAAAGCAACTATTTTAAGGCAAATTTTACCATTTTCAGCATCCTTTTTGAATGATATTCTTCAAAAAAAAAGTGGAAGAACTTAAGATTTTCACTGAAATCTTTTAAAACTAAAGTCAACTTCTTCGCATTATAAGTTAAGAAGTTCTTCGAATTTTAGTTGAGAAGCCTCTAAAAGAGAAGGAGAGCAGTTTTTTGACTTTTTGTCAGAAGTTTCCTCTCTCCAGTCAATCGAAAAATCGAGGCAAAGTTCGCAACAAAAAACGATAAAAGACATGTCATTTTTATACGAAAATCCTTTATTTGTTGATGAGCTTTTCCTCCAAAAAGTAGAACTTTTAGCTATTTTTTAAAATCTAATTTCTTTGAAAATTTTCCATTTTTTAATCATTTTTTGAGCGGAATCAACCCATCTCATGGCTGCTAATGAACTCTTCTCCTTTATCAGTCACAGGAGCTCTTCGCGTTCCTTCAACGAATCTATTTCTTTTAAAAAAACAGCCAAAAAATATTTCACAAATTGACACAAACAGCCAGCTCTAATTGGATAGACAGCCGGCGATAAGAGAGGTTAATCATTTCGGAGATGTTGCGATTTTTTTTTCGGTCGTATCGTTATCGAAAAGACGCGACGTCTGCTCTTTCGACTGTTAGTTTCTCAAAAAAAAAATTGCGGGAAAATGATGCGTTTTTGTGTCCGACTTCCAGATCAGGCTCAAAAATGGGATGAGTGAATGAAAATAGAAAACTAGGAGACGATTTCTCCTGCATCCATTAAAAAACTACTATTTTTTAAATTTGAGTTCTTTATGAGTTCAAAGAAACTCCGACCATTTATTCATTTTTTTATCAGCAAGAGAGATGGCTTGAGTCTTTTCTTACCTACAAGGCTTGAATTTCCTCCAGATTTTAGGCTTTTCTCCATCTAGGAATCCATCACTTTTTTACTGAATCTAAGTCCGAAAAAATGGCTGGATGATTTGATCTTTGCTGTGCTTAAATGTGGTCTCTAATAGAAGTTATTATGACAGATAGTTAACAATTTTCATTTAAAAAAGTTTTTTATAAGCTGCAGATGAAAGTTTAGCGGATTTTTGTTGTTTAAAAAGTAGCCAAGAGAAGGAGCAGAAATATTACAGTAGACCTTCTTGGAGAATGGGGGAAAATGGGCTATTTTACTCATATTTTTATCAGGGAAGACCCTTTGAGTGTTTTGTCTAGTAGCTACCGCCGATAAGTGGGAAGTGGAGGGAAAGAACTCGTGGATGCGGGAGAATGTAAAAGCCGTTATGGGGTTCTCTTTCTATCTCTCTTTCTCTCAACGGGCACGGCCTGTTACCAATGCAACATCTTATCGAAAAACTGCTCAAAACGGGCTCATGAAAGTGACCGACACCCCCTGTACTTTGAAGATTAGCGAGAGAGAGAACACCCAACAGTTTCTCTGTGTTCCGCCATTCTGCGATTTTAGGAAATTAGTTTTTTGTTGGTGAAATTCAGCTTATCTTAGGGTGGGAGAAACAATAAACAAATTCGAATAGAAAAACATTGGCCATAAATTAGGGCGATATTTTAGAGATGACCAGGTAATAAAGCCATAAATGTCGCCTTTCTTCTGCGGTAAAGTGACCCCCCGCTTTATCGGGCGGCATCCTGGCGGCTGACCCTCATCGAGCCCAGATGATAAGCCATATGATCGCAGAAGCAAGAAACTTTAAATTCCTTCTTCCATCCATCTCTGAGCGAAAGTCAGAGATTTCTTCTTATTAATTTATGCCGTCTCGCCAAGTTAAAATTCAAGTAGAATACAGACGCTAAAAGCCAAAGAAAGTCTAACTCAAATACAACTGTCTGATTGCCTATAAACAGACCAAGAAACCTCTGGAGAGAGAGAGGATCAACGAAACTTGGCTTCAAATTTTTAAAATTCTTAGAAAATCCAATACTTTACTAGGTCTTTTAAACGTGCTTTTTTCAGATTAGATTTGTCTCACAGCCAAGAAAAAATAATCTGGAATCTCAAAATTGTAGGAGAATCTACGGTATTTTGTAGGATGCATATCAAACAATAGTTCGCATTTATAAAAGGAATTTAAGTCGCCAATGAAAAAAAAAGAATTTCGTTTCGTATTTCTTTTAATTGAAGCGACTCCGGTTGGCTTATCCTATAATTTCCTTCAAGATTTTTCTTTGATTTTCGTTTCTTACAATTGTAAAGAGTTGAATGTGCAAAGATAAAATTATTCTAAGGAATTTAAGCCGCCGATGGAATAAATTATCATATTATTTATTTTATACAGTCTTCCCTTATATTGTTGTTCCTTCACGATTTTTTACTGTTCATACCTTAATTCTACTGATGATAATTGTGATTTCTACAAACTTATAGAGGAGATTAAGAGCCAGCTTCCGGGTGGAGAAAAACATATTATTTTGCTCCAACTTTCTCTGAATCTGATTGTCTCTCCACCCTGGGATTCTGCGACTCTTCTATCAAAAAAGGGTGGAAATCCTCTCTTCCTGGAAAAGTCACAAAGCTTTCTACTTTTCTTTGGAAACAGATTCATTTGAAGAAAATAATTCACTAATCTCTAATATGGCTGCTGAGACCAGTTGGCGGAGTAACCCCAGTGATAGAGCCAGTCGGTCCTCGATGCGCCTCATCGCTGCTGCTCGACAGGCCAGCAATTCCCGAACTTCTTCCGCCTAAAATCGCGTTTTTTTCTAACGAATTCGACTTACAAAGAATCCTTAAAGCAGCTCTTCTATAGTCGGTGATGCAGAACATTACAATCAGAGGATCCAAGAATTTATTGACTGAGGTGAGGAGCGAGAAGATTGGAGACAAGGATCCCAAGGAGAAATCGCTCTCCCAGAAAGGGAAAGTCAGATAAATGGCGGTCGGAATATGGCAAAATATGATGGGAACTGTAGTCTGGAATGATATTGATCGATGGGAGAATATCTTGGCCGATTTAAACTCTCTTTTTTGTTAAAGAGTCTTGGATTGTATCAAACGCGCTGGTTCGATTAGAATCTTCTCTTAGAATTACCTGTGTGACTAGAGTGAAGAACATTTGCCGTTGAATTCTCACTTCCCTCAGAAAGGTGCTATCCCTCTGCATTCGCTGAATCGCCCTCCAAATCGAAACTCCGCAGTAGACGATGATGGTGACAGAGAAGCCGACCAGTATATAATGATTCAAGATGGTTGTCAATCCAGCCGGGGAAAGGGATCCATCGGCATGCTGAAATTCCATCTCTGAACTCATCCACTTTGAATATATCAAACCCGAGTTCTAAGAAGAATATAGCCGAGGGAGTAGGGATCCTCGATTCCGAATTGAGCCTTGACTTTTTCGGCTAAAACTGGGAGCATTCTCTCTTGAGTGCAGAAGTAGAAGCCGCAAATGGCGCTGTATAGGACCTGGCCGAAGTAGAGGCAGACTAGCGCTAATTTGAGCGAGTCATACTTCTGCATGGTGATGATCCAATTTTCTCTGAAGACGTTACATAAAAAAAAGCTAATTTCTGCCCATTTTTGAATTTATCTTCTCGGTGAAATAATCTACATTCTCTCTAAACTCTTCACAACTTATTCATGTCTTTTTGAAATATTCCACTTGTTTTCAAAATTTTCAATCTTCTACAAAGTTGTAGCCTTTAGTCTCCTCTACAACTTTGTAGAACCTCATAATTTTCAAAAAATTACGGAAAAAGTTGCAAATTTTGCATTTCTGTATAAGACTCTCTCGACTTAAGAATTAATACTCCAAAAATGGGGCTTTTTCTCGAAGTTTGAGTGGATTTTACAATTGTCACTATTTTATAAATGTTTGTAGCTTTTGATTTCTCAAAAATTTGGCAATAAATTCAAATATTGATCACCTGCATAGGATGATGTATCGATAAAGGAAGTGGAGAACAACCAATCCAACCCATATCTCATAAAAAGTACAGTAGAAGCCGGGTCCCAGGACTGAGAACTTGGTGTTGCCGATGAATCCCCCATGGGAAAAGACAAGCCAACTCCGATCGGCCATGAAATGAGTCTTAAAAAATGATACTTCTTCGATCAAACTAATATAATCTAACTAACCGGCATGCCGACGAAGACAAAGAGCGCGTAAAGAGTCTCGAAGCAGGAAAAAGTAATAATTAGATATTTATAATTGCCGATTTTGTTTCTTGTATAGCGGATCACAATGAAGACCAAAAACATGTTGAAAATGACGGCGAGAATGGTGGCAAGTGCCTGGAGATAGAAGAGAACCTCGAGGAGATCCATCGCCATTCCAAAATAATGCGTCCAGCCCTCTTCAGCTGCGACAATTTATAGTTAATTCATAATATGGCGATTACTGTAATCCCCTTTCTGAGTCAACGACGTAGTCAGGTGGGACGAAGAATGACGGCCGACATGAAAACAATCGAATCCCCGTACACACAGAGATTGTTCAGAGTGCAAAAAGAACTCGAACGAAATTAATTAAGTGCTGACCGAGTGTGTGGTGAGAAGCGAACAAATCTATTCTAATTTTTATTTTTGCTTGGCAAAATGCGCGACACTTTTCTCTTGAGCCATTTTCCAAGAAATGCCTAAAGTTCCTCGAATGAGCAGTTAGAGCGTAAAAAATAGTACAAGGAAATGTCATATTTCTTCCAAAAAATCTCCCTCATTCCAATTTCAAGATTTTGAGGTCACTTTCACTGATTTTTAGCGCTTTTGATGTTTTGCAAAGTTGTAGAGGAGATCAAAAGCTACAGCTTTGTTGAACATCACAAGTCATAAAAATAAATGGAAAATTTCAAAAAAATGCATGAAAAGCCTTTTTCTTTCTAGACTACAAATCTTTTTTTTTCATTTTTTAGAACAAAAGCTCAAATCCCCCGGCTAGTTTCCCCCGTTTTTGTGCTCATCTTTTGTGGGAAGAGCTCATTCTTTGATTCACCACATAATCCGTTTGAAAATGCCAGCAAGTTCAAAACACTAATCGGAAAAAGGGAAAACGTAATTGTGAGGAACTGATTAAGTCAATGTCTTCGCTCTCTGGGTAATGAAACACTTTTTACTCCATCTTTGGCCACTATTTGTACATAAACATTATTTGATAGAACATAGAAGATTATTTATGCTGCTGAAACAGCAAAAAGAAAATGAGGTCATCATATTTCGAATGAAAAATAGACGCGGACTGTGTTGTTTCAACAATTCTTACTCATAGATTTTTGTGATTTACGCTAATGGAATTAATGAATTTCTACTAAAAATTAAGCAGAATTTGTTCTAAAATTGGAAGAAAATTATGAAATCTTTAGGCTATAGTAACCCTAAAAGTCTCACACAGAAATTACAATTATCAAGTTTAGTGTCATTTTTATAGAAAACAATGTTTTGCAAAGTTGCGGAGGAGATCAAGAGCTACAATTTTGTAGACCTCAACTGGAAAAATTGCAGATAGAGAGAACATAGTACGTCCTTATGAACTTTGGTTATAACTTTTCCCAGGTTTTTCCTTATTCCTCGAACATCAGACGGAAAAGTAGAAGCTTTTTCAGATTCAGAATTATGTCCAAAAAGCTGTCTATCTTCTTCCTTTTCAATCTCGCAGAGAACTTAACTCTCAACAGTTTTGTGAGGAATTCGCCAACTATTGTAATCGTTTGAAGTCTCGCCAGGAAATGGAAATCAATCTAGGAATCCATTTTTAGCCTAAAGCTCAACAATGAAATTTAAAAAATCTGGATCGATCACTTTTTTCGGAGAGAAAGATATTCTGCAAAGTTGAGAAAAAGTGTAGAGGAAATCGAGATCTGCAACTTTGTGGGAATGCTTCATCAATGTCTTAAAAGTCTTGAGATAAAGAAATCTACTGTAACGCATACGGTTTCTAATTAAATAAATATGATCCGTGTCCGTGTTTTCTTATCCTCATTTTGTATCTGAGAATTGAACATTTTCTCTATTTTTCGTCTTGAAAATGTCTTGTTAGCGTCACCACGTGTGATAACAGAGTCCATCGGCTGTTCATCTTTCTTCATTCTGTTCATCGAAATGCCATTAATCAAAATTCAAATCCGTCTCACTTATATTTAATCCTCAGTTGAGATCGTTGAAACGATAACAGATACCCATCCACGGTGAAGATCAGTGAACAGGATTAGCTTTTAATTTGAAATGTTGGGAATTAAATCGAAATTGGCTCAAGAAATTTGTGGGATTTTGAATGGAGTCGCTCACTTATCGATGAAACACAAAACATTCAAGATCACCCCTTAATTCGAATTGTATTTTGTGATTAGAAGCTCTTGAAAGCACGTGGATGTGTAGGATCAAGTGCTTTCTAAAATGTTTGAGATCTTAGCAGACTTGGCTACTGACAGTAGATGGTGAGAATATTCAAGCTGACAGAATGAGACGACTAAAGGCTTACTTGATACATATAAGTTACAGAATTTTTATAGCTTTAGGTATTGAGAGACTAAAAATGCAAGATTGGACCAACTCTACATCAAAAGTTGGCCAATTTATAACTAAGAAATATACAAGGAATCCAGGTTTTATTTTTAGCTAGAAGCTGAAAGTGATGTCGAAAAGCTGAAAACAATCCAAGTCTCAATTTCTCGCTTGATTCTTCTCTTCTTCTTAATTTTTATAGTTCTCGTTGTTTTTTAAACAAAATTGTAGTCCTTGATCTCCTCTACAAGATTGCAAAACATGAAAAATTATAAAAATTGCGTTAATTATAATTAATTGAAAAGTTGAGGAGGTTTAGTAGAAAATGCGTAAGAAATTATTTAGAATTTCACTTCATTTTCAATTTACTTGATAATAGTTTTCATTCCAGAATTGCATATGAACAATTCTAAAGAACATAATAAAATTTGAGGCTGATTGTTGAATTATTCTCTTCTCCTCCAAAAAAAAGACGAATGACTGCTTTGGATCCCAATTACTTGGCAACCCTTCAAAAAACCAGAAACCGATTTTTGCAAGATCCAGTTCTTCCCTAAAAATAAACAACCATCCCTCCCCCTTCCTAGAAAATAGTTGACCTTTGCCTTTCTCTTGTTTGTTATCAACACCTCCACGTGCTCGTTCTTTTTCGTAGTCTCCCGCGCCAATTCTGTATCTTTTCTTGTCTCTACAACCCGATAACAACCGCCTCTTGTATATAAGTGGCGTCTCTCTCTCTCCTCCAGCCGTTAGCATTATCATGTTGACAATCATTTTCCTCACTCTACTTTTAGCCATTTTCATTGCCTATCCGCTGAAGAAAAGGACCAAACTTCCACCAGGTTTGCTGAAATTTTGAGATTATATAAATCTTGTTAGGACCTTTTCCCTTTCCTCTCATCGGAAATGTTCCTCAAATTGGGCTCTATTCAGCCAAATACGGAGGAGTCGTCAACGCTATGCGACAATTTCAAATTGAATATGGAAATGTCTTCACTCTTTGGTCAGTTTTTTTTTTCAAATTTTAGCACTAAATTTTGAGCCAAAATGATCTCTCATCTCGAGGTTTTTCTTCTTGTTTTAGTTCAACATTTCGCTACTAAAATTGAAATTCTTTATATTTTCTCTCTTTCCAGGATGGGCCCCCAACCCACCGTCCACATTGCCAGCATGGAAATCGCCCAGGAGACTATGGTCAAGCGTGGAGGAGAGTTTACCAACCGCTGGGTGCCGCTTCTTTTTAACGCTGTGAGAAGTAGGTTTGCGCCCCAACCTGTTTTGTCACGAGAGATCTCAAAAACTTCTCTCTCTCTCTATCTAAGATGAAAAAAAATCTTCAGATGGTTTGGGATTAATTGGAACTAATGGAGCACAATGGAGCGAGCAGAGACGATTTGCTCTCCATACGCTGAGGAATTTTGGACTTGGAAGAAGCATTATGGAGGACAGAATCATGGCTGAGGTCAACATGCGCTGTGAGACGATTGACAAGGAGATTGGAGAGACGACCATCGAGATGGAGCCGCATTATCTCTTTGATTTGATGGTTGGCTCGATTATCAATAGAATGCTCTTCACTGAGCCACTAGACGGAGTGAGTTTTGACGACCAAAGAACCAATAGTGCGAATCCTTTAGAAAGAAGGAGGAGAATTCTACACACTCAAGAGGCAAATCGATCAATTTGCTGAGAATATTTCCCTTGTTGACTTGTTCATGAACCACGAATTTATGGTAAAACTTCCCTTCTTCCGAACTCGCTTCCAATTCCTATGCGAGCCTCAAAAGAATCTCAAAGCTTTCATCGTGCGGCAAATTCAGACAAGGTAGGGGCTGAGATAGAGAGATAGAAGATGGTAGCTTTTCAGACTGAAGAATATTGAGAGTGGCGAGCATTTGATCGCTGATGAACCCGAGGATTATGTGGATGCGTTTTTGGCGAAAATGAAGGAAGATGAAAAGACTGACGGACCAACCACCTTCACGTAAGTTGTGCTCCATTCAATACCATATTCTGCACTTTTTGAAAATTTCCACTTGGTCCCATAATTTTGAATGTTCTGCAAAGTTATAGCCCTTGATCTCCACTACAAGATTGTAGAACATCAAAAATCTTAAGAGATAGTAAAAAGGCGTAAATTTAGTTTGGACTCGTTGGCTATAAATGTCTTCGATCTTTGGGTAGCTGGCCAGGAAACTACTGTAACCACCTGTATCTCTGGCTTCTCTTATCTCTTAAACAATCCGGAGGTATTTCCTTCTTCTTTTTCTTTTAGCCATTCTTCCCCAGGTGGTCAAAAAAGTCCGCGATGAGCTACTCTCCGTGACTAAAGGCGAGAGATCGCTGTCGCTAAAGGACCGACCGAATACGCCATATTACAACGCGACAATCACGGTTTGACCTTTTTTCTGGTTTGCCAATCAAAGTCATTTAGGAAATCCAGCGCCACGCGTCGATACTCAACATCAATTTGTTTAGAGCGACCGAGAAGGACACCAACGTTGGAGGATATTTGATCGAGGAGGGAACTCCTTTAACTGCTGAATTGTCTCTCATCATGAGCGATGAGAAATATTTCGACAAAAAAGTATCTTTCTTCTTTTTGATTTTTGTTCAAAAATCCGTTCAGTTCGATCCATCTCGATTCATAAACTCCGAAAAATTGGAACAGCAAGTAACTCCGTTTGGCCTCGGCAAACGAGCCTGTCTAGGAGAATCTCTAGCCAGAGCTGAGCTCTATCTGGTTTATTCTTTTCTAATTAATTTTACGCATAAAAATACAGATAATCGGAAACATGCTGATAAGATATAATATCCAGCCGAATGGAGCTCCTCCGTTAATGGAAAGTCCCAACAAAAATGGAGTTCTGAAGAGGGCTCCCCACTACAAAATGAAGATTAGCATGCTCAACATCTAGATCTTAAAATTGACTGTACATATCGACTTCAATAAAGGCATCCTATTTATATGAATAGAATCATCAAAATCCTAACAATGGAGAAGATTTTTAAAGAAAAACTTCCTTTAATCATCTTCTCGAAATTAAAAAGTAACTTTTCGAATGCCGCTGTGGCCAGCCTTATCTAGCGCTTTTGGAAGGAAAAGTAGAAACATCTTGTTGGAAATGGCGAATCAGAAGGCCATTTGATACTATTAAGGGCTAGAGATACTATGGAATAAATACGGAAATCTTGTTCTGGATGAGTCGATCATATTTTAAAGAAGAGATAAATAAATTTCAAAAAAAAGTTTAAAATACTTGATGAATACAAAATTATGATAGCTTCTCAACAAAAAATGTCCTCAATTCTTTGATCAAAGCCACTAGAAATAGCTGGCTGATAGTTATTGTTGATCTCCCGAAACAATGCGACTTCTTTCCTCCCCTCGACAGCTCAAAAAGTGGCCCCTTTCTCCCGAATTCTGACTATTTCCGGTGGTAGTCGTTCGTTTTGTTTGTCTCTCGGCCCACAAATGGAGCTCCACAGATCCGGCTCTCCCTCGCAGCTGACAGCTCCTTGTCACCCTACGGTATCTATTTATTTATACGGGGCCAGCGCACGCCTTCTCAGATCACTTGTGCTGCTGCTGCTTTCAAATGGCCTCCAGCCACGCGGACAGCAGGTCTCAAATTCTCTGGGATCAAAAATGTTGCAAATTCTTGCTTTCAGGTGGTCCGAGCGCCGCAACGCCATGCGACCGGAGGATCATCGCATTGATTACGGTGGAAAGGTCAGTTCTTACCTTCTTTTAAACCTTCGAATTTCTGTGGTGACTTTAGACTATTTTAATCTGAAAAGACGCCTTTTAAAAATCGAGGATTTTCTAAGATATGAGAGAAGTTTCACGGTCTGAACCTCGAATATTTATTGATCTTCCAAATTGTAGTTTTTCTACTATTCCGTGGGAATTTTCTTATTTTTCTTTTGGTAACTTTGGATTACATTCAGCTCAAAAATAGGACATTTTTTTCTCATTGCAATCAATAATCTTGATACAATGAATATTATAAGCAAACTTATTTCTCTCGTATTCTTTAACATCATCTTTTATATTTAAAAACCGCCCAATTTTAGGGAGCCCATCGCCAACAACATTATGATCATTATGACCCCTATGATTCAACTGGAGAGAATGAATATGGTAGTCGAGAATATCCCGGTCAGTTTTTTGCTTCTTTTTTGAATTTATTTCCCCATTTTTTAGACAATTATGAGCAGCCGAATGATTTGTATGAAAATGTGCCGGCAAGTCGGAATATTGCTCGAATCCAAATCACAGCTGATGAGGAGGAGAGGAGACCTCAACAGCGGATTAGAGACTATGATCAGCATACGATTGATCGCCCCTATAAGGGAGAAGGAGCTCGTCGCGACGATAGACGAATGGAGTCTCAACGCCGAACAGAAATGGAAAGAAATGCTGAGAAAAGTCGCCAACAGGCGGAGAATCGACGCAGGGAGGAGGTTGAAAAAGCCAGAAGGGCTGACTTGGAGAGAGAAGAAGAAAAGAAGCGAGTTGAGGCTGAAAGACAGCGAATAGCTGAGGAGAGAAAGCGCCAAGAGATTCAAAGAAAGCAGCAGCAACAACAACAACAACAGCAACAAAATGCGGCGAGAAGAGAGCCTCACTTGAGATATGAACCCAGTCCAGTTCCTTACCAGGGACACAAGCAGGGCATCATCGATGGATTTCAGCCTTCTCCTAACAAGCAGAAGGTAATTTTACCCATTTTTTGAATTTCCGCAAGTCTTTTGGTCCCTAGAGTCTTTACAAAAATCAATTCTAGGTGGATTATCGAGAAGAAGACTATCGTCCCCAGAACGCGAAGAAGTCCAACGAAATTCCACCAGCTCCCCCAGCTCCCAAGAGTATCAAAGCGATCATCAACAATCTAAAGGGAAATACGACCAATGCCGATCAAAAAGCCTACGCCAAGGATGATGGGAGAAACGACATCCCGAGGAATAAGGTACAACCGGCGACGATATTAGATTTAACCTTCGATAGTCTCAGGTATCGACGAATCCTTTCATCCGAGCGGGAGAGAAGCCATCCTCATCGCCTACTCGAACTCCCGATCAGCCGATTAAGAATGTCCAGGAAGTCGTGCAGAAAATGAACAGCGGCGAATGGCCAATCAGAGTGGAGGAGGAAGATCAGGTTGGGAGTTATTTCGAGCTACTCTAGCCTTCATTCCTCTCCTCTTCAAAACCCTTCGTTTAGAGAATGAAGAATCATCTTCAGATGAGAGAGACACCTCGTCCTCGCTCTCAGCAATCCTTCGACCATCCAGCTAAAATTCAAAAAACTCGCCAATGGGAGGAGTTGGATCATCATAGTCCAGTAGGTTTTTTTCAGCTTCAACCTTTAATTTTATTTTCTAGGAGCGTCGAAATAGTCGCAGCGACGTACAGAGGAGATCCAACAGCGTGAGAGATTTGGTCCGAGAAGCCGACGAAGAGCAGCGTCGTCACGGTAAGAAATCATTATAATTTTTCACCAAAATGCATTCGGTAGATTCAGAATTTTCGGAGAGAAGCGACGGAGCTGAGGTGACTACCGTCTCCACTGATTCGGCAATGGGGAGCGATGAAAACAGCTATCCTGTTGATAAGCACGCTCTTCCTTTCGAATTGCCGCACGGAACTGTCATTCGCAAATTGCCAGCAAATGTCAAGGAGCTCAACGAGGAAGCCGAAAAATTGTTGATCTACTTCAAAACTCATCGAAGCGTCTTAAACTACTTGGGTAAGCCAGACGCCTTTTAAAAAAAAATCTCTATCTATTCTTGGAAAAGTCTCGATAAAATTCGCATTTTTCTTAGAAAACAATGAATTCCAAAGAAAATCTCAGTTTTTATGGATCATAGAGTAGTTTTTCTGCTAAAATAATATTTTGCATTTTTGTAGCTCTTGATCTCCTCTACAAGTTTGTTTAATATCAAAAATTAGAGAAAATTAGTTTAATCGGTTGAAAAGAGACTATTATTCAATCAATTTAGGCATCGGATTGTCGGAGACTTTATGGACTCACATTCACGCACTGCCAGATGCCAACTCGGAGATTCTTGTTGAGGTAAATTTGAGATTTAAAAACCAGAAAAATAAAAAATTAATTTAGATAACTCGAAATAGCCATCACTCGCCGAAGAAGGCGCCTCCCCAGATTACTGTAACTCAGCCGAATTTCTCGCCGAAACATCGCGAGGTTTCATCCTTTTTTGAAAAGAAAAACAGAAAAAAAATTCCAGCGCTCGCCAGAAGCTCGCCAGCGAAGCCAACAGCAGCAGCAGCCAAATGGCCAGCAACGCCCGGCCCAGGTAGCCCACTCACAGCACAGCAAACATCTACTAACAGTGGGCAGACATTAGGCGTTGCGCGTAATCGGTGGATAGACTCCTCTCCTCCCCGTTTCTCCCCAGTATTTATTCTCTTTTCGTGGGTTGTATTTTGAATAGAATAAAGTCTTTCTTTTGCATTTTTGAGAGAGAGGAGTCTGTTCGGGTTGCCGCTGGGGATTCCCCTCTTCGTTTTATCTCAAATCTACTAGAAAGTTTATGCCTTTTTGAAGAATTCAATTACAGTTCAGTAGTTTGACTGAATTGGCCTTGGAATTTCGGTTATGGATAAAACCGGAGGATATCTTTAATTGATTATAAGCCCTACCGTAAAATGTATAAGCGATTTCTATAACTTTTAATGTTCAAAAAAGATCGAAAAGCTACAACTTTTTTTCTGAATATTATTTTTGAGACAAATAATTCATAAAATTGAGATTTTCTTTTTAGACTTTCTGTACGGAATTTGACCATTTTCCCCTCAATTTGTAGAGGTTTTAATGTTCAAAAAAAGTTGAAGAGGAGATCCAAAATTTATTAAAACAAACCAAATAAATAAATTTGAGTTCTTCTTTTTTTTCGGCTGGAAACGGTGATTTTTCATGAATTTTTGGACAAAAAACTGTAATTTGAATTACAGAGCCCGCGAATGACAGCCCTGGAGCGCCAGTTGTGCACGGATGCTGCTCTTTCTCCGCCACCACCCTCGATTGATGAATCTCTCCCACCGAAGCTCGAAAGCGCCAGGTGGAACTTTGTGAAAATGTAACGACTAGATCTCAGTATTTCTAATCCGAAATTCTGTCGATCTTTTCGTCGTTTTTCTTCATCTGTCAACCCAGAGAAATCTTCCAGATCTGGTCGGTTCGTCAAAAAGTCCGCCGCTGCTCTAATCGCCCGCAAGCAGGGAGCAGCTCTCCAATCTGACGACGAGCCAGTAGATTTTTTTTGTAAAAAAAAATGTTGAAAAATTCAGCTCTCTTCGGATTTCGTAGATAACCGCATCGCAGCCGAAATTGAGCAGCTAAGAGCCAGAGAAGAGGAGCTACGAAAGAGTAGAAGTCAACTGGGATTACCGACAATCGACGATGTGATGGACGGGTAGAAATTGTTCAAAGAAAAAGAAAAAACGAAATATTTTAGCGGAGGACAACTCTACTTCGATTACCAGAGGCAGATGCCCATTTCCAGGAGTCAAAGCGCTCATGCCATTTACCATGACGTAGGAAAACGTTTACCAAATCAAAACTAAACTAAAACGTTGAATCTTTTGAGGTGTAGCTGTATCCAAAAAGATCTTCTAAAGCCTTTTTTTGAAAACAAACCATGGACTAAAATTTTCGAGGAAAAAAGGACTAAAATTCAATAGGAAAGTGGCAAAAATTCGAGGGGAATGGAGCCAGAAATCCCAGGGAAAAATTTATTTAAAATTTCTGTAAATTTCCTGAAAATGGGATAAAATTCAAAGATCGAAATTTGAGACTGTAGCACAAAAATGAGCATTTTTCTCGGAGTTTAAGCGAATTTCACAATTTTGAATAAATATTTTACAAAGTTGTAACCCTTGATCTCCTCTATAAGTTTGCAAAACATCAAAATTGTAATTTTAAAAAATGGTAAAAATAGTAGAAAATCAAACTTTTACAGAGTCGCCCAAGTCCAAGCATGAATTACTTTCCTAATCAGCGCGAGGAGTATGATGAAAATGGTCAGTTCTTTCTTCCAAAATTAAAAAAACAAAATTTGATTTCAGTCACAGCGAGAGTTCAAAGAATGCGAGAATTTGAGCAAAAATTTGAAAGGTTTTGTTCTTTTTTCCTTCTTTCTATTGGAAAATAATTTACAGAGGGGAGCAGTTTTTTCGGGCCTCTGAAAACCAGCATCAGCTACGCCAGAGGAGCGCTATCTCGCGGGTGGATATTACATTATCTCCCGGCCGGTGAGTCTCTCAAATCGGTATCCAATAGCTGTAGAGCCAGTTCGCCGCCGCGTCGTGGTGGGAAGGTCGGCCTCTAAGCGTCGCCTTCGTCGGCGTAAATCCTCCCGTCGAAGTCATCGCTACGCCGTGAGCTTCAGCGAGATTGTGACGAGCATTTTCTAGTTCATTATTTTTGTACATAATCCCCCATTTTCCCTAGAGACCTAGTGAATTTGTCGTCGAAGTCTCTGGCAAAAAGAGACCGAATTGTTTATCTTATTTTATTTTATTTTAAAAAATTGAAGTGTAGTGTCGCTTGGAGAAGGAGAATTTCTGCAAAATTGGTGTCGAAAGAGCTGCGGGGGAAGAATCATTTGATGAAAGGAATTCCAACAATCGTTGGAGGAAGACATTAATTGGGAGCAGTTGGACTGCCATCTCTGAAGCTTTCTGTTTTTTTTATACTTTCTCTATTGCCGGCGCTTACCTTCGTCCAAAACTTCTTGAGCTTCTTCAAATCCCTCGCCGGTTACAATCTCCTCTGCAGCCATCCTTCTTCCCCTCCTGTTGGAGGACTTCTTCTTTTTCAAGCCAACGCAATCAAATAGGGTTAAAATACCCTCAAAAAGGAAGATTCCAGCGCTTTTGGCGAAGATTCCTAAATTAGTGAAATGCACTTTAAAAAAAAAGGGAAAAGAAACTAACCATGGTGGAGACGATTTCTGCCGAAACTCATGATAAATAGCGATTAGATAGAGTAGTGATGAATTGGTTTGGGTTAGAATATAAGCGAAATCTAAAGCGATATTCAATACAAAAGCTCGAAGGGTGCTTGTGTCCAAGGAGATTCCTGACTACGGTATAGTTTGTTCATAAAAAAGAGGACAGCTAATGCTCCGAGAAAAGGGGTTCTTCGTGGCGAGATCCATTTTTATCCTAAAAAAAGGCCATTAGCTAATTTTAGGTTAGGTCTCGCCGCGAAAACCCCCCTTTTTAAAAATGTTCTCGGGGTATCTCTGAATTTCTCTCTCTCTCAGCTCAGACAATCTTTGAGTCTTTTTATTAGCTAAATCGAATGCCCATCCTGTGAACGAGCGTACAGATGAAAACAACGATCAGAAGACTGCCACATTCCACTGAATACTAAAAATCGAATTGTCATCAAATCCAACGGCAATTGGTTACCTTCTGCAATTGGTTAAACTCCCATCGGTCTAGAATTCTTTCAATGGCTAGCAGAGAAAACGGGAGGAGACAATCAATAATCCCACAAATGGTGGTGGTTGTGTTGAAAAAGGTGCTCGATAGTTGGCTGTTTATCTGGAAAATTTCTTATATTAAAAAGAGAAGAGAACTAAAAATTTGAGCTCCTCGACTAATTAATTGCCACGTTGAAGCCTGAAGGAAGCCATAAGTCAAGAGGAAGCCACAAAGAACCCATGGAAGATTAATCTAAAACGGTTTTTTGTTTAAATTTTCATTCAAATCTCCAACAAATCCAGCGGTGCAAGCCGTTAGAATCGAGGCAAAGCTAAGTCCTTGGATCAAATAGAAAATTCTCCTAAATGAAAGGGGAAAACAGCAAAATCTTTCATTATCTGCAATATTTTTTGTCTCAAACTCAGCAAATAATTCCAACCAGCCGATTTCCCCACGAAGATTCTGAAAGCCACATCGAGTAGAATCATCGGCGTGCCGAAGAGAGCAATCTGATCATCTCTCCATTTTGTTGTCTAAATTTGGAGAGATTACTTTAGCAAAACAAATAAAAATCCTCTCACCTCTTTGATAACCAAATTGCTATAATAGGCGTAAAAAGCCACACCGAAATACATTCCGCAAAAGCAGACGATAGACGAGAGGAGAGAGGAATCCTTCAGCAGAGAGATGACCGAATCATTTATCTCTTCAGCACTTTCAATTTTGGTGGGAAAATGCAGCTTTTTTGAGAATCTACCAACTTTTTAATAGGAAATTTCCTAAATGCTAACCTTCGCTCATAGAAAGCATAAAAAATGGTGGAAAGAAGCGAAAAAACACCAAAAATATAATACATCCACCTCCAGCCCAGCCTCTCATCTACTGAGAACATCACCAAGCTGACAATAACGGCCGATCCCTAAATTTCTGCTTGCCTCTCCCACAACTATCTCTCAAACTGGATGAGTGGCTAAAAGAATCGACAAAATGTGATTTCTTTTCTTCTCTTCCACCCATTTGAGAATATATTTATTTGTCAGAAATGATTGAGATGAGGTTCCAAATCCCTAAAAAAGATATAAAATTATTATTCAAAATAGAAATCACATTAATAAATCTAGCTAGGAGAGCTGCTTGTAGACCATAACTGTCAGCTAGAGGGAAGAGCCCTGTGGCTAGCGAAGAAATGGTCCCGGAAAGAATGACCAAAACTCTAAATGTTTTTTAGTGATTTTGGCTCAAAAAAGGTTTAAAACCCGATGGAGATCTTCGGTTTGAAGTGGATAAAAATAGACCCAAAAATTAGGCCAAAAGCCTGAGCGCTGTTTAGCAGATGGAGAGCTGAATCGACCAGATAATAATCTGAATTTTTTCTTTTTTTTAAAATAAAAATCGACATCAAACTGGTCCGATTGGCATTTTCGGTCTGTTGCGAGATTACGGAGAAACTAAAAACAATTCGATTGATGGACAAACAGGTGAAAAACGCCGTCACCGCCAGCAGACTGCCTTCCATTCCAAGCTGCAGCTAAAACTCTCAGCTCTAGCGATTGAAAATGCAACGAGTTTTGCAAGTTTTCTTTGGCTTTGATTGAAAAAGACTGAGGAGAGGGGGAGAATTCCAATTGAATTTCCACGACAATTAGTTCATTTGGTCGAAAAATCATCCGGTGGTGATCGATGAGAGAGAAAGAGAGACTGAAAGGCTGATCAGAGGGCGAGATAACACTCCAACGGTTTTTGTTTGAAGTAGATGTGGGGATTCAGTGAGCCTCATTCCAATAAGCACCTAGGGTTCTGTTCGACTTGAAGAAGAGTAATTTTCTGGCTAAAAGTTAAAGAGGGAGCTCTTTTTTTGCTGTTTTATTGTTTACGTTTTTTTTACGGCCCGCAGTGTTGGAGACGATTATGCGCGAGCTTATGAAATCATCTTTGTACAAAAGATGAACAGAAAATAAAAATAAAAACATTCCGCAGTCAGCAGGATTCGAACCTACGCGGGCAGAGCCCAATTGATTTCAAGTCAATCTCCTTAACCACTCGGACATGACTGCCTATTGCAGATAGGACCCTAACCTGATAGTGTTTGATACCGAACTTGGGTCTATTTTGTTTTTAGTCACGTAGTAAACGAATGAACTTCTCCATAGGCTGAGACACTGCTCGACTTTCTTTTCGTCACGACAGATCTTGAAGACGGCCACGGGCGCAGCCTTACCATTCATAGCCAAACATTGAGTCTTTGATTTTCCCACGGCGAGAGTTCTATTCTGAACCTTCGTGATGATCAGTTTGTTGTTTGGAGTAACGCCGAGGGTTCATCTTCTTCCATTCGGATTTCTGCTTCTCCGGTGCAGACATCCCACTATGAATGAGATTTTAGCCTTTCCCAAGACGACCAGGATCTACCGAAATTATCTTTGAGGAGGAATCCTAGGGTTATTGTGAGGTCTTTTCGGTCTCTGAATTTTGATTCAACTTCAAGAATCTATTGACCGATCGGACTGAAATTTTGAATCTAAAAGCGCTTATATTTTGGCTTTCTAAATCCAAATACTTTTGTTGATTTTTTCAAGAAAGTGGCTTTCCTATTCTTTTCAAGGCTTGAAGAATTAAAATTAGCCAAACAGGAGCCGTTTCATAGTCAGCTCAGATTCGAGAATTTTCCAAGAAAGGATTCTATGACACAAGCTAGAGAAGCACAGAGGTGGTGACTGGTGTTTTCTCGCAGATTTTGGCTTCTTTCTTCGTTTTTTCTCTTAATATTTATATAAATTAATATAAGTTTAAATTCAAATAACCCACGAGAACAGCGATATTTCGAAGCCTAGCAATCCCAATGAACAAATTTATTCACTAATAATCAGGAATTTTGGCAAAATCGCTTTAGAAAAAGTCTTTCTTGTGCGTATGTGAGAGGAATAGAGGCAAAGAGACCTCGATTATCCGGTAAATTGGCTCCATTGTTCCATTCAACTCCGTCAAAATTCTCAACAGAATCAATTCTATTTGTACGATTGATCGATCCTCCAAAAACCATCAATTCATCGGATATTATGGCAGCGCCAGAATAATATCGTCTTTGTTGTAGATAAGGCATCTCTTCCCATTTCCTCTTCGGATCCAAAACATCAATTTTCCAGACTTCGTTTGTTGGCTCTTGCTTTGGCAACTTTCCACCAATTACGATTAAATGTGAGTGGTTTCCAATTAAAATATGTGAATCAACCCCATAAGGCATGCGAGAAGTGAATATTTCCCATTTTCCTTTTTTTGGGTCGTAGACTTCCACTGAATTCATAGGTCTCCAGCCACCAGAAACATAGATTTTTTGATCGACTACAGTAGCTGCAGCACCTGCTCTCGACTCGTTCAATTCGCTGGGATATTTAGATTATCTGGCATCAGTCACTTACGGCATTTTGGTCCATTTATTAGTTTTTGGATTATATTTCTCCACTGATTTCAAATAATCTGTCCAATTCCATCCACCAATCACCCAGATTTCTGAGTTGAAAACAACAGAACTCTGGCTAATATAAATTCTCTTCTCATTCATATCAGCCATCCTCTCCCATTTATTGCCAGCTCCCAATTTATATAAAGACTTGAGAGGTTCTTGAGTTGTTCTATCTTCATAACCACCAAAAATGTAAATCTTATTGTTGAGAAGAGCTGCTCCGTGAGCTGCAAGTGTGTTTGGAAGCGTCAATCTACAATTTTTCCAGCTCTTTGCCATTGAATCGTAAATGGTAGTCGAGTTTGTAATGTTGACATGCCAACCGCCAAGCAGCAATACCTTTAAATGTTAAAGAACTTTTAAAGAACTCTCACTGAAGTCTGCTCATTAATTTTGTTTTTTAGTCGATTTATATCAACGTCGCGACTGGCTATTACCGTTTTCAATTCATCCACCTGTTGCCTCAGAGCCTGTAATTATTAAAAAATCTATGAAGGACCACTTACCGAAGCATTGTTTCTCGCTTCTCCGATATCAGCCACATGACGATCAATCGCCTTCTTTTGTTCAGCAATAGTCTCCGCATCGTCATTAGTCTTCTTCAGCCGTGCCTAAAAGGTTGTATCGATATGTACTCACAAAACTTACTGCTGAATTATCTCCTAGCTTTTTTATTTCTTCATCTTTTTGATTTATCTCTCTTTTCTGTTCGTTTACTTTTTGCGATAGTGCCTGCAATAAGAAGGAAGGATTACGGTGGATCTAGAGGTTAGTTTGGAATCATACTGAAAAGCTTCTCTTTTAACGCGTAACTTACCTAAACATTGCTTTTCAACTGAGTTAGGTCCGCCACATGCTTCTGTATTGCCGCCTCCTTCTCACTAATAGCCTTCTTCTGGCTGCTAATCGTGTCCATCAGAATCTGAAGATTGTTTTGTCATTTGATGTTGATTACTGAAGAATTGGCTTCGTATTTGCTTATTTGATCCACTAGTCGATATGTCATCGCTTTTTGATCGCTTATAGTTGTTTCTTGTTCTTCAACCATTTGTGTCGAATTCGAATCGTTCTTTTGCAATTTCTCTATCTTTAGATATTGGAAGGACACTAAGAGTGCGAGTGCACAAGTCAGCAGAACGAATAGAATTAGCAATCCGCATGTAATTATTGGTATCTTAGGGCAAAAAGTTGATTTGCGGAGATTCTGATTTTCTTCTTCTTCCTTTTTAACAAATGGCTGCATCTCTTCAAGTCCTTTGGCCGTTTTTTCCTCCCACTTCTTCACAGCACTACTCGGCTCTTCATAAGTATTTCCTTCAGAGCTCCTCAACTGACTAAATATAAATCAATGCTTTTATCTAATGAACTCACCTTCTTGATGTCAAATTGGTGGATTCTCGGTCAGCAGTGAGGCTGCTATAATCAATGCTTGAATATTCATTTTCTTCGTCTCTTATTGAATCCATCTGATAGGACCGACTGACTGCGAGAAGAGATTGCTGACCGATTGGAGTCAAAATTGCGCAAGTCAGTGGACTCGCTGACTCCCTTTCGAATAGTCAGCCAGCTGATTTGTTCGTAGAATCAGTGAGAAACTAAAAAAGTCGTTTTTTTCCTTGTAAATGGAATAATAACAAATTCATCAGTTCTTCAATCAACCGGAGACCATAATTCCATCTAATTCAGTTGAAAATGTCCACAAGATCAATTCATAAATTAGTTCCTCCAAAGGTCATCAAACAGAAGTTTAATCCTTTAAAAAATGGGGATTTTACTTAAAGAAGACGTCACTTTTGACCGATTTTGAATGATCTTTCATTTTTTGCTCCCTTTTTTAATAGCCCATTCGAACCTAAAAAGCGAATGAGAGCTCAACGAATCAAGAGAGCGTATAAATACATATTTATTTCTCTGTAGATATCTGTGATAAAACCGGTTAGAAGGTTATTAATAGATCTGTAGCGTGATTTCGGTAGTATTATGTTGGCAAAATATGAATGCGAATTTTTGTGTAAACCAATTTTCTTAAAACAGTACAAAATCTTAATCCAAGAGATACTCTCCATTATTATCAATGGCCTTTTGTCAACGTCCACGCGAATTATGAATACCTCTTTCGAAGAATTCTGCTGGCAGCTATTCAAAGAAGTTGGCCACCCCAAATTCGATGTCTTCACGATTTTCGAATTTTTTTTCCCGCTAAGGAATGCTGCATCGACCAGAAAGATGGTAGTCGGATGGAGCCAAGTCTGGGCTATAACGCGGATGGGGTAAAAGTTTGTAACCCAACTCCTCAATTTTCTGTTGAGTGATTTTTGCGGTATGGGGCTTAGACTTAGATCTTGGAGGAATTCTACAGTGGCAGTATTGATACCTCAACGGCGTAGAGCTTGGTCCACACGACTCAATTGGTCTTTGCAGAGGTCGGCCGTAACTGTTTGACCAGAATTCCGAAGTTCAAAATGCACCAAACCTTTGCAGTTCCACCAGACACAAAGCATAGCCTTTTCACCGTGAATATCAGGTTTTGGAGTTGGTTTCGGCGGCTCACCGTGGCTTAGTCATTGCTTTTTTCTAGTTAATATATAGAAAGATGCGCAAGAAAACATTCTTTAAAATACGCATAAAACATATGTAAATGTAGTTTTAGTATATCAAAAATATAACACATCAAAGTCTACTCGCATTCATACAGTAGTGGTCAAAAGTTTATAAATTTTTAAAGGTTTGCCAAATTTTATCGTTTTTGCCGCTTTTTTTATTTTTAAGGTAGTATAACTATCATCACATAGGAAAATCAAAAGAAATCAGCGTAGAGCTCCATGATTTTATCATACTCACCCGTGATTGTGAGGTAGACGTAGGGCATATAGATCAAGGGGATAAGCCGCCGATTTTTCCTTCTTCCATGTGCAGTTTCTACTATCAATAAGCGATACAAACTAACCAGATATCTATCAAAATCCACACAACATCAGCTAAGTTTCTGACATATTTTCTAAACACAAATTTAAGCACTAACTTTGAGAATTCCAGCTGTAACAAATGCTGGGCATGTAGTCTACTGGCTAAGAGCTTTTCCGAATAAATATGAAAGGGGCTGCTAGTAGTCGAAGCCTCAATATTGATACAACTATAGCCGAAGCCCATGGTAGACCAGTATTATGAAGTGCTAAAAATAGCGTTCGAAGGAGAACCCTGGCATCTTTGAATAGACTCGAATTAGAGGAGAATACTAAACTTGGCAAATGAATGCCACAATTCTTGAGTCATTTTAAAAGTAATCTTATTAGAATAATGGCTACTATTTTTAAAAGAAGTTCGCCTTTTAATAGTTGAAATATGAGGAATTGAAGTATTTAAAGAACTCATATGGTGTCTTCCATATATGCAGACAGTAGGACCTTTTCTTATTTGCCAAGCGCTTCTCATCAAATATACTTCTATTAGAGGGGGCTTCTATTAGAAGAAATACGGTAGGCTGCAAAGACAATTGGTGACATAACTGCATATCGATGGACTTCCTTGCTGGTTATGTGCAGGCACAACTGCTGAAATGGAAATCAAATAGTCCAGGATTGCCTTGATGGGAGGACCCATGCAAGGCATCACTTGGGTCTGTTTTCATTGCCAAGAGATTTGTATTCGGGAGGCCGATTACCCGCTGAATTTGAGGCAATGGGCTTGAAAAGAATTGATTACTCAATGTCTTGCAAATACAGCCATTGGTGGGAAAAGGAGGTAAAAAAGGCTACGACCCGGACAAAATTCTTCTTTCTTTCGACTATAATTTCTTTGCAATGACTGCCGACTTTGCTTGCTACAGAGGCAGAGAGAGTCTTGTTCCGCAAGGCTCAACCTATATCGAACAATAAATTGTCTTTGATTTTGCCTTTCGAACGAGGCTCTTAGTAGGGCTTACTGTAGTCTCCTATTTCAGATACAAATAAAAATAAAAATTGTATTTTTTCTGGTAACAGTAATCACTTTCTACCCTTGACTGTTGTAAGTGCGGTGATTTGGTTGTAAACAGCTTCGAGCTCATTTTGTCGTTGCTTGAGCGCCTCTTTTTTAGATATTGGATTCGCATTCAGCCAGTTGGTGATCTAACCAAATTATTTTTTAAATAAATAAAAAAACCAACCTCTTGGCACTTTTCTTCAATCGATTTGAGAGTTTGCCTTATCCGGAGGACATAATCCGTAAGCGAATCCTTCACAAAAAGTCTATCCTCCTCTCCAATATTATATTTTATAATTTCCTTTGACATCCTTTCAACGTCTTCTCTAGAAAGGCAGTTTTTGTCATTGATTATAGTTATTTTCTTCGATTTTCTAGTGGATATATTTGTCGCCATGACGTTGAGAATAAAATTGGCGTCGATATCAAATGTGATCTAAAATAATTTGTTTGAATCCAGGATCTTTGATAGTCAAAAATATTGTTCTCAATTGAAGAAGAACTTTTGAAGAATGAAAGATCAGAAAAAAATCAAGTGGACTTTCTTGGTTCAAAACGTCCCAATCAATCTAGTATTGAGCTAAGTTCTAAAAAAGTACTTCAATTTCCTGCTTTTCATCTGAAGGC